>OY751550.1:9238561-11638561 GCA_963572245.1 Caenorhabditis sp. 8 KK-2011 | reverse complement strand
GGCCCGATTTTGGAGCCGAAAATTTTTCGGGTCAAGAGAAGAACTCGATTTCTATCAAAAAAACAAGTGTGACCAAATTTCGTAACAAGTGTCATAATAAACCGCGGCCCTGAAAACATGATGACAAAGTTTTCAGATTTTTCGAGCCTGTTTTTTCAGCTCTCAAAACATCAAAATTTCTCGAAATTTCGGGCTCAATTTCTTCCGGTTCAACTTGAAGGATTATAAGCGTATGCTAAGGCTCAACTGATCCTACTTGGACCAGGCCTAAGAGTTGCAAAACTTTTGATTTTCACAATTTTCTTATCCACTATTCCCCCCCCCCCCCCCCCCCCCCCCCCCCTTCCTTCCGAACAACACCCATAATAACATGAAGGGTACCTGAACTTCCCAAACACCCTAAAAATGTCTGCGTCTCCCCGTTCTCACACACTCTCTCTCTTATCAACAACCACACTTAAACGGAAACAAAGAGACAGTAATTAGAGCATCACAAAAATCATGACAAGAGCAAATGACGATTTGTTGGGCTCACACACACACACTGCTCACATACAAAAAAGTTATGCGCCCCAACGCGAAATTGCTACTAAAACCCGCCCGAATTACCCCCTTTCAGTTTATGGTTATGGTTACGACTTGTCGTTTCGCATTTCGATTCGGTTTTGTGTGGAGACAGAGAAGGGGAAGAAGAGGGCGAAAAAAGGGCCCTTTTTGCTTCCGGAAAAAAAAAACTTGATATTTTTTCTCAAGTACTGTCTGGGCGGTCGCGAGAGAACAGAGACGCAGAGATAGTCTGCGAAATTTATGAAAATTTCTATCCCTTCTCTGATACCTTTCTCATGGGCTTTCTAGAAAGGCCTAGGTTTAGGCTTGATCAGTAGGCCGCCAGGTAGTCTATCTAATTTTACGTAATGTAATTTAGCCGTGTCGGTTTGACCCAGTCCGGAGTGGGCTTCAAGTGATAGCCTTTTCCACGATCAGGGACGGACTAAAAGTACAGTAACCTACCACGAAACCTAACAACAAACATCAACGAGAAGAGACTGAAGCTTTGAGATGAAACGTACATTTCGCGGGTTTCTAAAAAACATGAAAATTTTGAATATTTTCTGAATGAAAGTGACTTTTCGAGAGACACAACAACAACCCAGGAGACGCAGACAGAGAAAGATAATACGTTGCATTTCCCAGCCAATTGTTTGCATCACTCTTTGCCTAGAAGAGCTCGAAAATACTTGGCTCCAAATCTCCACGTGTTCCTCGAATGTGTGAAAAGAGTACAACTCACACCTTTATGTACCACTTTGTCGATAAAGACAAACACCAAATAGTACTAATACTAATAAGTGAGCGGTGTCTCGTCTCAAAGGTGCCGCTGCTGACCGTTTTTGTGCTCACACAATAATAATCGACATGTTTTCGCGCACCACAGGAAATTGTCACAGAAAAAAGGCGAGGAGGATTGTTTTTAAAAATGCATAACGGCATCTGGTGATGCGGGAGGGACCCCGGTAATTTGGGTGATGAATATTTTAAAATGTGTAATTAGGCACAAGGTGTTGGACTAGATCTCTATTTCTATTCAATTGTGAAATATTTTTGGGAGGGGGGGGGGGGTCGAAAATCTGGGCCAAAAAAATTCCATATCAAAAAACACTTGACCATTCTTCAATTAATCTCTGATTCATCACAAAAAGTCAAGAGGAAAGAAAAAAAACGAACGAGAGATTATCCTTATCACTATAATTGGCAACGTCAATGATGTGATTCATCTCAACACAAAACACGGAAGAAAGAATATTTGAAAAAATGAAAAATCTAGAATCAAGAAAAAAGCCCGGCTGGCCCAAAATGACCCTGAAATCAGTTCTGACATAAAAAATCGATGTTATAAGAAAAAACGATGTAAGTTATAGGAAAAAATGTGAGACGATTAAACTAACCAAGAGAGAATTTCTGAACTTCAAAAAGGTTTGAAACGTATCTAACCCGGGTAAACCACGGGAAAAACCCTTAAAATCAGACCCCAAAATCGGGCCCGGTCCAATTTTTACGGTTTTCTGATTTTGAAATTTCAAGTCCTATTTAGTAGAATTTTCAGTGGTCGAGCCCAATTTTTGGCTTGATTTTTATCTGGTCTTTCCCAATTCAGTGTCCAAAAACTTTGAGAATTCATAAAATCTCAAAAATTGGACCTGACCCATTTTTTGTGGGCCTCAAAATTAGGGCCTAGAAAGATGTTGAGATGTTTAAGTTAAGTTATCAAGCCCAATAGGAATAGTGAAAAAAATATATTTTTCGATAATAAATCATTTTTGAAACGTATCTGATCCGGGTAAATCACCAATCGGGCCAGGTCCGAAAAAAATGGGCTTTCTGAGTCGGAAAAATGAAAATCTGACCCAAAATCATTCTATTTTTCTGATTTTAGAAAATTTCAGCAAAAAAATAGACCCGAATTTTGAGCCCAACTCAAAAAATCTAAGTTTTCTGGCTGTACAGTAACCCCACAAGGAATCCAGAGATTACTGTAGTTTTGCAGAACATACATGGAATGAACAACCAGGAAAAAAAACAACATTATGGATGATGGCGGTGAAAATAAAAATTTGAAACAATTCATCATCCCGCCATTGTGTATCCTACAATTCATCATTGTCGTCGCGGTTAATGAGGTGCCACGATGACAAACCGAACAGTGTGGTGAATCGAAGAGACGCCAGACAACACAACAAAAAACCAATAGGGGTCCTCGAAGTTGAGCGAACAAAATTGCCGCATTCAAATTGAAATATGGGAATTGGTTTTATTGTGTTTTTCCATCCGTAAACGAACGATTCTCAACTAAAAGGATGCGGTTTTTGTGTGTGTGTGTTGGTGGTGGTTGTCTTTCCGATTGACAGGTATTTTTTGACGAGGCCCAGATAAGATATTGTTGGATTTTGGCGGCGAGATGAAAAGGGAGCGTATTGGTTTACTTTTCACGCAACTCGACCGGCTATTAGACACCTTCTGGTGCACCAGGTAATTTGATACTTGGCACTGATGAAAAATGGCAACTCTCAAAACCTCGTCAGCGGTAATAAAACTTGAATATGAAACGTACATTTTGCGGGTTTGAGAAAACTTGAATTTTTTCGCCAAGGATTTTGGGGGAACAGTTTTCACAATTTTTCAGAGAAAAATTTCATCCAGTTCTGAAAAAGTGTGAGAAAAATTTCCATGAAAAAATAAAGTTTCAACTCAATTTTTTTGGGATGAAAATCAGACCTTGAAAATCGAGTCCGCAAGAAATCAAAAAAACCAGGATGACCTTCAAAATTGAGCCCGCGGACGGGGGGCTTAGGCCTAAAAAGCTTAAATTTGAAATCTATGAAGAAACATTAGGAAAAAATCCGTGTGAAAAATAGCGCTTGTTTTGAGAGACGCAGAGAGGAAAACACCGAAAAGATGTTACACCGCTGATCCCGTCAATCGTTTGCATTTCAATTTGAAAGTCCCGAGCAAAGTAGCTCTAATGCAAAACAATTAAAAATTTCAACAAAAAAAAAGTACCGTGCATCTTTTCTAATTTTCAACATCATCGGATTTGTCGTGCCCCATCCGGTAAACATAGATAAAAATCTACAGTACCCAACTTTTTCCCTTTGAAAACTAGATCTTTTGATTGCCTTTCCCACATTGCGCAACACCGGGGAACCCTTTGTCGCCATCAAATCAAAAAAAAAAAGTTTTCTTTTCCCTAATCTGACAGTTGTCGTTTTTCTCGTTGCGCAACCCGCACTACACCCACTTTACACATCATAAAATTGCCAAGATTTATGACCGGGGGACCCTTTTTGACACCCGTAAAAACATTAACCGGCAGGTGAAAAAAGAAGGAGAGAGTAATTATCGGATTTTCACATTTTTTGGCGGAAAAAAAAAGTGCAGATGAAAAAATGATGATGATTCGAATTACCGGGGGAGTACTGTAGTTTTTTGATTTTTGGAACAAGTTGAGACACAAAATTAAGGGGTTGATTTCGGGCCGGCCCAGAATTTTTTTCCCATTTCGGCCCGTGAGTTTCACGCCAGGCTCAAATTTTCAAGTTTCAAAATTTTTGGCCGTCAGAAAAAAATAAATTTCTTTAAAAACTTTCATTTTTTTTACCACGAAAAAATCAGTCAAAAAACTTCCCTCTTCAAGCGGAAACTTCCCAACACCAAAACACAATTTCTCTGTTTTTTCCACATTTTCCAAAAATCAACAAATCACCTGCCACCCTTTTTTCTCCAGTTCAAAGTTCTCCATTTTCCCAGAAAACCGAAACGTTATCAAAATATCAAGTTAACAATAATAATCAGCAGCCAAAAAAAATAATAAAACATTGAAAACTTTTTACAACCAATTAAAGAGCCCTAATGAGTGACACCACGTTCATATAACATCGTAAAAACGTTGTTGGCAACATGAAGAAAAAGAAGAAAAAATCGTTCGTTTGACAAAAAAAATTGGAACGGGTCGCGGGGGAAAAAGGTATACTGTAGGTTCTATACGAAACACATTTTTTTGTAGTTTTATTAGATGAAGACACAAAAAATAGACACAATTTGTTGCTATTATTCGCTAGAAAAAAGATAAGTTAGCTTTGAATAACAAGTAAATAATCCTCTTTTCTGCAGGTGAAATTCAAAGAAAATCAGCGAGCCTTGTGTGGGGGAAATGAGGGAAAATATTAGCTAGTTAATGCAATTTGTAACATTGTTGTCTCAGCTGTTATTTTACCTTTCATGTTGGTATCAATAGAGAGATTTAGCAAAAAAAATTAAAAAAAAATTGCCATGCCCGGGGATCGAACCTGAGGGCAAAACAGGTTTAAAATCCAACACACTACCACTGCACCAAACTGCGCATTGAATGGAAAACAAGTGATTACAAATATGAGTAAGAAACATGTGATAAGCTGACTTTTTCGAGAAAAACCAAAATCGTTGAACGGTGAAGAGGTGAAGAGAAAAGTGTCAAGAAAGAGCACTTGGAAAAGGGCTCTTCGAAAGAACATTACTGTCAGATACAAAAAAATACATTTTCAGAGAAAATCGCGCATTTTTCGAAATAGCCTGAAGCTACGAGATATCATTAGAAAATGAGAGACCCAGAGCATTCGAAAAAGTTATTTTTGATCAATCAAAGAAATTTAGGGAACTTAGAGCTCTAGACCCAACACCTATTTGTATTATTCAACGAAACATAGGGATTTTGTGAAACGTATTCAACCCTGGAACGGGTTCTCGAGAAAAATGCGTTATGTTCTTTTATATTTGATGTTGGGGAAAACTACAGAAAAAAATCATTATAATATTTTCATATTTTTGTAAAAAAAACAAAAAAAAAAAAAGAAAAAAGAAAAAAAGTTGTCTTGCTCGGGAATCGAACCCGCGCGCAAGACAATTTTAAATTCCAACACACTACCACTACACCAAACCACAACACGTCAAAACTAAAACGCATTGCCAATATTTTCCAACGCTTGACATTTTGGAAAAGAGCCAAGTAGTAAGAGTTCAAAAAATGTAAATAGGAGACGTGTTCAAGTTGTGCTTCTGCTTGTGCCTCTCATGAAATTCGAGACAATATTTGTAAATGTGAGAGAAAAAGTGATGAAATTGAATATTGTCTGTCTTGACTCCACTTTTTGTTATTATTATTATTATTGTTGTTGTGATGATGATGATGACTTTCCATTCAAGTGTGACCCAAAAAAGGACACTGTAATTACTCGCAACTTGTGCATCATCAAGTGGACATGTCGAGACAAGGCAAAAAAGTAAATGAGAGAGGAGGGGAGAAGAAGGATTAGTGACTTTTCAAGAGGTTCGTCCATTTTTGAAGGTAAATGTAATCGAGACTTTGGAGTGGGTGGTGGAGAGGGTGGACAAATACAAAGAATACATGTGTATTATTAAAGGTGCATGGCGAGATGCGGGATTTTTTGGGGTCTGGAATTAATTGTTGAGAGAGTAGGAGACGCAGAGACTTGTCATCTCCGATAGAACGAGCCGGGCCAGGCTTGGTCGGAAACGGGAGTCGAACAGTTTCTACCGATGTTTTTAGAAAAATTCATTTTGAAAAAAATCTGACCGAGGTTTCTCGGGAAACATGTTCGAAAGGCCATATTTTTCAGGGTTTTTGTCAAATCAAAATTTTAACCAAATATGAGTCAATTTTGTGGCCCAAAAATCTTGAAAAGTGTAGTCAGAGTTTTTTTTCGGGCCCGGACCAATTTTTCTTTTTTCATCGCTGTCTGAATTAAAAAATCCGAGTTGAGAAAGATCTAGAAAACTGTGCGTTGAAAATTGGAGCCGGTTCTTTTTTTCTCTGAAACTAGTCAGATCAAAAATCGGACCTGGTCCGTTGTAAAAACGTTTTTTACCAAAATAAATTTCGGTCTGGTCCAAGTTTAATCAAGAATTGAGGCCCGAAAATCTCACAGAAAACGGGCCCGATTTTTTCACTCATTTTTTTTTTGATCAGGCCCGAACATTTTGAGCTTTTCGGCCCGGCCCGAGACAAAAAATGAGGCCAATAATTTTCGAGCCAGTTTCTCAACACCCTATGGCACCAGAACATTTTAGCTTCAAAAAGTTAGATGATTGAGTACTGTAGCTGCTATACGAAATCCAATTTTTCGTAGTTTTATCAGATTATGATACAAAAAATATAATAACGTCATATAAAAAGATAAGTTGGCTTTACATAAGAAATACATAATCTTCAGAAAATTCAAGGTTTGGGGGCTTGAAAATTTTGAAATTTTTTGAAAAAAAATTTCTCTATAGGCCCGATTTTTGGGTCCAATTCAGCGATGAAGCTTAGTTGGAAAAAATTTTGAGATTCGGAGAAAAACATTTGACGTCAGGCCTGGCCCGATCTACCAAGAAAATTGAAGACAGAAATTTCAGCAAAAATTATTTTTATCACCAAAAATATTGTACAATCACCAAAAATCACAAAAAATAGGAAAATAATTCTCAAAAAAAGCGGATTAAATCACTTTATCAGTTTAAAACCCACTCTCTCTAATCGAAATCAAAAAAAAAATGGAAAACAACAAACTTTTTCCCTCTCTACAGGGGGTTTGAAACTCATTCTTTCATGTTTAGTAAAACAAAAAAAAATTGGGTCAAAGTGAGAAAAAAAGGTTCAGGTCGTTTTTGTTTCTCATGTATTGTTATCAGGAGGGAGGACAGGCGAAAAATAGTGAAAACTGGTGTGGTCGTAAATAATATTAACACGGTCGTAAATGCTCTTTTTGTCTGGCAAAAATGTCAAAATGGCACCTTGTCACGGAAGCTCAGAAAAATCAAGATTAGAACGCCCACAATTATCAAGTACACCTGTTATTCTGAAAAAATTATGACACGCGAGAAATTGGAGCCAAAAAATCGGGAAAAAAAACATGAATTTATTAATTTTTTGCGCGCCAAAAAATTTACAAAAAAACTCGAAACGCGTCGGCAACGCGGCTCTGTTCAAATTCAAAAAAAAAATTCTAGAGAAAATTTAGGGCACGCGACGCAGGTACGCAACGCTAACCACGAAACCGTGCCATTCGCTTGTCATTGTATTTTCGTCACTTTTTTGTAAATTGATACTTCCTCTCTTTGGATATCATTATAATCAACAAGAAATCTGAACTTAAAATAAAAATTTGAAACAGTAAATTTTTCAATATGAGTTTTGTAGTTTTTTGTACCCAAAAGTTTCAAAGTCAAAACAAGTATAATATACGTTTCACAAAAATATTAACTATTTAGACATTTTAAATTTTTTACATATCGGTATACCGTGATGTTAAGTGTCCTGACTGGAGAAATTCAAGTCATATCAGAGATATCATTGTCAGGAAGAGTGAATTTCCGAGAAAAACAAAATTTGAAACAGAAAATTTTTCAATATGAGTTTTGTAGATTTTTTTCCAACAAAAAAAAAACATCTGCCGATGTTTTTCAGTCTGAAATCTCACAGTTTTCGATAATCTTTGTCACATAATGATTACTGTACCTTTTCAGAAATTTTTCAAACCCGTATAATGTACGTTTCACATAAATGTGAACTAGACATTCAGGAACTGTAATTTTATTGTTCGGTAAACAATTATATTAGGTGTCCTGACTAGAGTACGTTTCAATAGTTGTGTAAAGCTGTTTTGGAGAGGTACAGATTCGATGCCGCCCCATCAGAGATGAACTGTAATTCGAAAAATTTCAAAACAATGATTATTGGGGGACGCAGAGAAAAATACACTCCGAAAGAACTTCACAATTTTCCGTTTTTAAAATCGCCAATTTCAGATATTTCCGTACCGACAGTTCACGGGTTACGCACATTGACATTATTTGTGTGTGTGTTGACCACGCCCACGCTGTTTCAATGATTTCATGATGACACTAGCATTTCACTAACACTTTACTAACAAGAAACCTAGACTTATAACTAACATTTGAAACAGTAAATTATTCATAATTTTCATGAAACACCCTTAACTATTTTCAGGAGTTTTTCAAACCAGTATAATGTACGTTTCACAAAAATATAAAAAATAGTTTTCGTCGTTGATATTTTTATTGTACGGTAAACTATAGGTGTCCCGGCTAGAACACGTTTCAAAAATTGGGTAACGCTATTTTTGAGAGGTACAGATTCGATAGAGCTTCCGTTAGAACATCACTGATTGTTGTTAATTATGAAATAGTTTTGGAAATCACAGGTAGACATGAACAAGAAGTCAGACAATTTTTGGAAAAGAAAAACAAAATTTTATTGTTCGGCCGCACGCGATCGAAAATGGTAAACAAGATTTGTTGTACCTCAAGATTTTTTGGAAGTAAATTTCATAAGTCAGAATAACATCGAGGGGTTACCAGAAGTCCAAGAACTCGGCCGGAATATTTCAGGTAGGGTCAGGCTTTTTCAAGCACATTTTTGTTGGTCGCAAAAAACCAACCCATGCTTCGAATTGGTGTAAAGCACATTTTCAGCTATCCAGGATGAAGTACGTTTCACAAATTTTGTAAATATTTCAACCTATTTTTTTCTATGTTGTGAATGATGATTTTTTTTGATTATCGAGGTCATTAATTTTTGTTTCTCCTGTTGATAAACTTGAAAATGTGCACACAAAATTTCAACTTGACCTGGAAGTCAAAAAGTTCTTTTTGGACTTCACAAGGATGAGATTGTTGCCCGAAGGCTCGAGAGCCCGACCCGAAAATAACGGGCTGGGCTTTTTTGTTTTTCGGCCGTTCAAAAAAGCCTGGCCAGGGCCCAGTCGGTCAGAGCGGGCCTCTGGTGGGCTCAAGAAATCCCAAATATCACCCCTGGGACTTAACAAAAACCAACTTGGGTGATCAAAGTGTTGTACTCCCAATAAATATGGCCTAAAAAACCACTCATTTGGTTTTCTAGGTCATATTGATCCTTTTTCTTTTTTTCGTACCCACCTATTTCTCCAGAAATGCCCATTTTCCTCTCATACCCTCTAATGAGATGAGTAGGTGAAAAGTGCAAACAAAATGAAACATTCCACAGGTTTATGTAGGTCATTCCAATTACCATATTAGTAGGAGACCTCATTTTCAACTGAAAAATCGCCCTGAAATCGTCGATCAAATCATCACACCCTTTTTTGACTCTGTCTCTCATTCTCTCTGTTTTTCCAAAAATGATTCGACCTTCGAAATTGTTTCAAGGTCTGATAGTTATATATTGCTTCTTCGACCGATTTTATGTATTTTTTCGCATTTTTTTTGGGTCTCCAGGTGTTCTGGGTTTTGTTTTATGTGTAGAACAAAAAAATCTCTCGCATGACTTTCCAAAACAGTTTCCCACGCATGTTTGCCAGCCTACAAGTACCATAACAACAAGAAGAAATAATAATAATAACAATAAAACATTTATTTGTTGTCGTGTCTCTTGAAAATTACCTCAAGTTAACCCATATTTTTTCACACACCGACTTTTTGACCTTGAAAACGTTTTGACGAGTCCGAAGTTTTTGGCCGAAAGGATAATCTTCTTTTTAATATCATTTCCGAATTCCATAAATTTTTATGACCTGATCTGATGTTTTTTCTTGGTAAGACATCACATACCCTGAGTTATTGATCTGAAAGTTTTTTGAAATTATTTCGTCGAATTTTTGAAACGTATTTTTTCCGGGTCAAAAAATGTTTTCGTGATGTGGGGTTTTGCTCTTTTTCCAAGAAAACTGTGAAACTCATAATAAAAATAATTTACTGTTTCAAATATTAGTTATATGCACTAACTTCTTGTTGGTTCGATCAGTTATCGAATCAAAAATTCGGGGAAAATTCCGCAAACGCGTCGCACAGTGTGCGGCGTTTTTTCACATGTTGCAAATTTGCGGCGAAAAAATAGGTGATTTTAGAGAAAAAATGTCGCACAATTTGCAAATTTGCTCCCAAGAAGTTCTTTTCTATGATCAGCTCTGATTTGGTCATTATGTTCTAGGTAAAGTCTGCTACTAAATGTTTGATAAAGAAAATGTGAGAGATTACTGTAGTTTTTTTTTTCAAACCGACCCACACAACGATGTCAATGCGCATAACCCGTGTTTTGTTTGCAATATGTTTCCCCATTCTGAACAATCATAATACTGTAGTTTACAAAACAAGCCCTTCCCGTTATTGACACCCTCGGTCGCCTCTTCTTTTTCATCTTCTGCCCCTTCTTCTTCTTCTTACCGAACCCGATCATTATCGACAGCCATCTCCCTTCTTCACAACGTTGTGACCTATTTGAAGATATTATTCAAATTCATGCGCGAGGCATACCTTTCGATTTTCTTTATTCCTCTCCTTTTTTCTTCTTCCAAAAGTGACTCATCTTTATTATTATTATTGTTGTTGTTGTGAACACATTTTCCATTATGAATGGTATTATTGTTATTGTTTGTAAATATTCGAAAATTTTCCATGGAAGCTGAAATTTTTTGAAAATTTGATAAACTAGTTTGAATCGGACCCAAACATCAAAAATGTAAGCTATAACTCCGAGAAAAACTTGCAAAAAAAATTCAAAAAAAAAAATCCCGGATAATATACGTTTCAAAGTTTCAATAAATTTCCAAAATTTCATTAAATAATTTGATGAACTCTATCACATCAGTAATTTTCTAGTGAAATTTCTGCGTCTCAAATTTTTCTTTGACGTTTGCCGTGTAATTTTCCACAAATCGGCAAGTCTGGAAATAAATTTTGAAACTACAGTAATCCAAATATTCGTAAAATTTTGGCACGTTAGAAAAAAATATCAAAGTGAGCGTCTAAAATTCTAATTTTCATTTTCGGGCCGGCCCGAAAAAAACTGAACCCTGTTTTTGTCTGCGTCTCAAATCTCTATGTCCTCATTTTTTACTTGAGGTTTGGCATGTAGTTTCTAGAGTGAAGTCTTCGCGAGGCCTAAAATAAACTTTTTGAAACTACAGTAACCCAAATGTTTAGAAAATTTAACATGATACAAGAAGAGTTCAGAAAAATATATTTTCAAGTGCGATTTCAAGCCTAAAATTCGAATCTTCTTTTTGTTTTGTAAAATATTTTTCCCGATGAAACAAAATTGTTTTCGGGCCATTTTCGGGCCGGTCTGAAAATCCATTTTAGGCCAATTTCCGGGCCGGTCTGAGAATCAATTTCAGGCGAATTTCCGGGCCGGCCCGAAAATCCACGTCTTATCTTGTCCATCTTCTCAAATCTCCAAACCCTCATCCTTTTAAATCAGTCACATTATTATTTGAAATGCGCTTTGTCCCTCTCTCTCTCTATCTCTGCGTCTCTCACTCTCTCACTTCTCATTTCACCTTCTTCCACCCATCGGCGGCTAACAACCTTCATTAATTCACCTTTCCTTTCCCACCCCAAATCGATCTTCACCGCTTCTTTTGTTGTCAAAAAATTTCGAAATCCCAGTTTGCTCGTTGTCATAACAACCTCATGTCACATACTTCTATTTCTCTCTCGGCTCATGTTCCCTTTTTCACTATTGTTGTTGTTGTCGTTGTGTCAGGGTGCAGATTTGAATTTATTTATGAGATTTTTGAAACGTATTTTCCCCTGGTTTTTTTTTGTGGAAAAATGTTTTGCACTTTGACGGAAATAGAAAATCTGCCAAGCATAACCTCTAAACAACCATATTCTTCTCCTTTTTTTTGCGAAAAATTTTCTTTATGACCAAACATTTTAATCGTTTCCACCCATCTAACTGTCAACAGACACTGAATTTTCAAGGTAACCAGAACATTTTTCGTCCTTCTTCCTTTTGGTATATGAAGTTTACGACTTTATAAGCCTCTCCGTAAAACCACAAAATTTTTGGAATAAATTAAAAACTTTTTGATGATTGGTAAAACAACCGGTTCTTTCATTTGCTTTGTCTTGTCTTCTTTGATTATCGATTTTTTTATGTTATTGTTTTTCAGATCATGACCACGTCAATAGCTCAAAAGGGTCTTTTAGCATTATCGATTATTTTCATATTTGCTGGTATTTGTTTGACGATTGGGGGAGCTTTTTCACCCGCCTGGCAGGTTGTGGATATTAGAGAGTTTAGAGCTGAACATCAGGTATGTTGGAGCAAATTTAGGGAGTGAAAGAGACGCAGAGATAATTCTCAATAATTTTTGTGAAGAAATATTTTAGACAAGTTGTGAAATCTATGATTCAGAAAAATTTCATCATAAATATGTATTGTTGAAACTATGAGCCTTTAATATTTTTCGTCAGCGCTCTATCATGTCAATGACAGTTTTGAACCACCCTGTGAAGTTTTTTTTTCTAGAAATTGAAAAATTTACTGTTTGAAATATCAACTGAATTTCAAAATTTCTTATTTACCTGAACTTTTTTTGAAACATTTTTGACCTTCATTATTTTTTGTCTACTCGGAGCAGAAAAAATTCTGAATTGGGTTTTTTTTCGAAGAAAACTGTGAAGCTCTTAATATTTTTTTTTATTGAAAAAATTACTGTTTCAAATATTAGTTATATGCACAATTTTGTTTCGTGATTTGATATGATTATGTCACTGTGATCAAAAAGTAAATTATAAAATGATTCGGATAAATTTCACAGTTGGAACCGAGCCAAGCCCGATGAGCCGAACATCAGAAGTATTTTTCAAACTTTTTGCTGAGAAAATCATTAAAAATGTAAGAGAAAAAGCCAGCTCAAAAATCGAGCCTGGTCCGTTTGAGGATGGTCCGATTTTGTGGCTTGAATATCAGACTTTTATGTCAAATTTTCAAAATTCCAAACAACATTTTGCAGCATGGTCTATGGTGGGATTGCATTCGTGCCGAGAAGCACGTCGTGTCAGTCGGCGACTTCTACGACGAAACCCCTCTTCACTGTATGTACAAATTCGACAACTCGGCCGAACTCGTCATCCAAAACACGCTGAACAACATTGACGAAGACGGGGCCGCCGGCGAATCGGAACATCATCGATTCTGGGCATGGCACAAGGCCATCCTCTTCTTCATCATCACCTCCGAATTTTTGGCATTTGTGTCGATTTGCACCGGTGTTTGTGCGCCGTGCATGCCGCCAACCGCGTTCGCTTTCACCATTTCGTTGTTCATTGCCAGTGAGTTTTTTTTTTCTGAAAAACCCGGGAAAAATACGTTTCAAAGTTTTTATATACGTCTGAGCTTCTTGTTAAAAAAAATTCAAGAACTCTTTCTCAGTTTTATCGAAGATTTTCTGACTGAATTTTCTCTTCAAGGCCTCGACAAATATTTTTGCAGTGATCTGCTCGCTTCTGTCGGATGGTATTTTCTTCTTGGCCGCCAACCGGGTTGACAATAGATTTGTTCAAGGAATGGTCGGAACGTATGAGGTGAGAATTTTGAATCGAAACTGGAAAGCCTGGTCCAATTATCACTGAAACTCCCTGACACTAGACAAAAAAAGTGTTGAAACAGTAAAAAATAAGAAATATCAGAAACACCGGGAAATGTCGGCAAGTCTATTTCTTTCCGAAAAAACCACGAAATCATTTTTGAATAATTTACTGTTTCAAATGTTAATTATAAGTGCCAGGATTAGCTCTTCGTTTCAACCCCCAATCTGCGTCTCTCTTTTTCCCATTGTCTCTCAATGTCTGTTCCTCTTTTTACTCAAGTCTATTTTATCGAAACAGTAAAAAAAAAATGAGAGATGTCAGACGGCGGAGAATGTGGCGCGACTTGCAAAAAAATGTGCGTGTCTAGTCCGTTAACAAAAATAAACAGAGTTTTGAACTTTTACAAACTCTTGAAACGTATTTTATCCGGGAATTACAAATTTATTGAAAATTCCAAAAAAACGAAAAAATGAGAGATATCAGACGGCGAGGGAATCCTGCGAAATGTCAGCAAGTCTGTTTTTTTCCCAGAAAAACTACAAAACTCATAATGAATAATTTACTGTTTCAAATTCTGGTTAAAGGTTGAAGTTCCCCGTTGATTCGATTTTTCCAATATTAATTCTCAAACTAAAACAGAGTTTAACACACAATTTTGAAACGTAGTTAATCCGGGAATCAGGAATTTACTAGAATTTTCACGAAAATGTCTCATAACAGTTTTTTTTCTCGTGCAAAATAAAAACAAACAAGTTTCCAGCAACGAATCGGCTATGCGTTCTACCTCCATCTGATGGGCACATTGTGCTGGATCGTCGCCTTCGTCTGCGCACTTCTAACCACCTACAAATTCGTGTCAGCCAACAATGATGATGACAGGTTGGTCATGTTTTTCAGACGCTTCTTTCCGCTTTCCCAGCCTTTCCTCTATCTTTCAGTTTTTTTTTTCATAATTTTCTCCTTTTTTGTAGCAAGGAAAATCTGTTCACCTGGCAGCAGCAGACACAACCAACAACTTTGAACGTGTAGGCTTTACCTTTTTTGAAAACAGTTTTTTTTTTGAGTTTCTGGTGTAGTTTTTGCGTCTGCTGCTGTTGTTGTCGTTGTTGTCGATTTTGGTTGTAGTTTTGTGCACGCGTTGTGAATTTGCAGATACGACCCGAAGTACGATCATCGTCATCATCATCATCAGCAACAACAGTATCGGACCACTTACATCAACTAGAACCTTTTGTTTTTTATTATTTTTTCCTCTCCTTTGTTAGTGTTTGCGTTGGGCTCCTTTTTTGAAAAACACAAAAAAATTCGAGTCAGGACATGACAAAAAATCCGCACCATAAATTCGGGCCGGACTAGGCCCGATTTTCAGAGTGTTTTTTTGAAGAATCTATTCTGCTTCAGGTCCGATTTTCGGCAACTCGATTGATCTGAATTTCACATAAGTTAGGCCCGATTCTGATCGGATTCTGATCGGTCCGCAGAACAAAAATTTTGGGTTAAAAATCTAGTTTTCCGGCCCGATTTTTATCAGGCCTAGTTTTCGTGAAACGTGGACCAGTGTGACCAAAAATCAGGCTTTCAGCTTTTCCTAGACCCAAAAAATCGGGCCTAGTTTGATAGTTTTTCGGAAATTCTGAAAATTTTCGGGCCGTTTCAGAATTTTTTTTGGTAAAAAAATCGGCCCAAAAAATTTTTGAGTTTTGACACGAATTTTCCTGGCCCGAACATTGAATAAAAGCGGAAAAAAAAGTCTGGAAAATTGCCAAAAAGAATTTTAGAATATCTCAAATTTGAATAAAAAACCAAATCTAACATTTAAAAAAATCAGGAAATTTTCCCAACCCAAAATGTATTTTTTTCTTGCAGACACGACCTACCTTATCACCATCGTGAAGAGCCGCTTCTCCACGACAAGTTCGTCACCAACACATCTCATCATCAGCATCAACAATCCTGGAGGCCGACTCCAGAAGTTCCCTACCGTACCACAAGCATCACACAATACCGGGAGACCAGTGCCTAATATTAAACCCAAGCTCATCTTTTTTTTTCACCCCCGCATTTTTTTTTGGCCCAACACTCTTTTTTTTTGTATGTACTATATTTTGCCATGATTTGTGGTTTTTCGAAGAATCTCAACAAACAAAAAAATTATCACTTCATGGAAGTTTCGTGACCCGCAGTAGAAAAAAAATAAAATCTAGAAAAAAGACACAGGGACCAAAAAAACAATTAGACGTCTGGTTCATCGGGTAACTTCATGGCGATGCTCTTCTCCAGCTTCTTGTTGTAGTAATAGGACCAATAGACAATCTGGAAAAACTGGAGAATATTTTTGGAAGCACGCAACGCACGACCGCGACGCGTTGGTCTCACTAACATAAAAGGTTTGTTATTGAACATTCCATTCAAAAATTCGGAAAACATTTCTTTGTTAAAAGTGCATTTTTGAAGCAGAACCTTTAAAGGGACAGGGTCTCAAATAGTTCTCAATTTTTTTCCAGATATTTTTAGAATGAGACGTTAAAGGGACACGGTCTGAAAATTTTCAGGAAATTTTTTTTTGAAAGTTTTTTCAGATATTTGTTGAGTGAGACAAAATGAAAATTAAATGCAAACTTTGAGAATGTGAGAGGTACCAGAGAAAGCACAGAATTTTTTTTCAAAAAAGTTAGTATTTAGTAGAACTTTTCGGGCGGCTTCTCTGCGCTCTCTCGTTTTCACATACTGTCTAGTTTTCTCTGCTTCTCTCATCACTATCTCAAAACGAACAGCCTTGAAGTTGAAATTTTGAAAAAAAAATCAAAAAAATTATATTTTAAGAGTTCTGTCCCTTTGAAATACGGTATTTTTTGAAAATCGAGAAGTTTTTCTTTTAAATTCCCAGAAATTTTTGCTTCTATTCTTTCCAGACCAGAAAATGTAGATATTTCTCGTTTTTTTTTTCCCAAAACTCACATTAAAAATCGCAAAACACGCCGGAAACATGATCGACGAGATTTTGTCGATTTTCTCCGGCGACAAATTCCAAACGTCGCGCAAAAATCGAAAACGAAAATAGCCGACCCATCCGATTTGTCGTCGTTCCATCGGCAACATGAAACGCTTTTCGTACGGACACAAGCCGGCCGGCGATGCTTCAAATGTGTCGATGAGCTGCAAGATTTTTTTGGTGCTAGAAATTGGGCAATTTCTGATGTGGCTAGGACGAATTTCGAGTTTGAAAAAAATGAGAAAATCCGAGAAAAGGTCACGCAAATATTTGGCAAAAATCAAATAAAAATTTCAAATTAGTGCCGTCAGACGCGTGACGTGTCCGCGGCGCGACTCTCATTTCGAAAAGAGAGAGAGAAAAGTGGAGGGGGAAAAGAAAACGAGACCGCTCGCAGACACGCAACGCGAACTCTGTGTCAGAGCAACTTTTCTCCTTTTCGCGTTTTGAGAACTTTCCAAGGGATAGTTTTGTATTGCAAACAATTCACGGGAAAAGTGCTGTTTTTGTGTGTTTCAATGTCTGCGTCTCTTCAAGTAAAGAGCTTTGAAAACTTGGAAAAGCTCTGCTAAAAATCGGGCTGGAAAAATACGAAGAGTACAGTAATTTCAAATGGAGTTAAACATTTCCTAAGAGAATGTTATCTTGAAAATATCTAGATTTTACAATTTTCAGGAAAGTTTTTTTTTCTTTTCAGGCCCAGACCCTTTCAGAAAATGCCAACATACTTTTTTGTGCGAGCACTTTTTGCGCGGCCCCTCATCATTCTTCGTCTTATACCCAATGATGGCCAACTCAAGCAGCGACAAAAATATGAACGACATCGACACCAACATCCACACATCGATGGCTTTGATATAGGAGACACGCGGCAGATTTCGCATTATGTTGCCGAATTGGAAGATCATGGCGAGCAGCGCGTTGACGCCCAACATTGTTCGAGCCGGCATCGCTTTCGAGCCCAACGAGAACGATATCCAACTGATGAAGATGGTTAGATAGGTGGGGAGGTAGGCTTGCATAAAGTACCAGATGTAGCGACGTTCGAATATCAGTTTGACGTGCAGCTCATCCCACATACCGGCCGGGTAGGGCTGCAAACATTTTTCGAGATTTTTCTATGTTTTCTTAGTTTTAGGCCTACTATATATTTTTGAAAAACGCAATGAAAACAAATTCCGAGTTCAGTGTGTTTTCTACATCTCTCTTCCTTTCTCTCTCCCTCTCACTCTCTCACTCACACTCTCAGTCATCTAAAACTTCGTCAAAAATATCGGGCTCGGGTTTTTTGATTTTCTGTTAGTTCTATTTTGAGGTCTGTAGTTTTAGGCCTACTATATATTTTTGAAAAACGCAATGAAAACAAATTCCGAGTTCAGTATGTTTTCTGCGTCTCTCTTCCCCTCTCTCTCTCTCACTCTGCGTCTCTTCTGTCATCTCGGTCCCGATTTTCTGATAATGCTACTTTTTTTTTTGAAAAACGAAATGCAAACAAACACCGGGTGCAGTGTTTTCTCTGCGTCTCTCCCTCTCTCCCTCTCTCTCTCTCTCACTCTCTGTCTCCGAAACTTCGTGGAATTCGCGAAAATATCCGATCCGTTTTTTTAAAGTTTTTTTTTCAAAAAAAAAAAAAAATGTTTAACTTACCACAGAAAATTGAGAGGTGCGAATTGTGTACAATACAAAATCGGGTAGCAGAATTTTCTTCAAAATCGTAAAGGCCTTGTCGGCCTTCCAATTCATTCGAACCTCCTGATTGTTGTAGTTGAAACTGGAATTTGAAATTGTGTCAGAAAAGACCCGGCCGAAATTCGGACCATGAAAATTTTTGTGGATTTTTTCCTAGTTGGAAGTGCTAGATTTTCGTGGCTGAAAATTCTAGTTTCATAAACTTTTTTCTAGATTTGAAATATTTCCTGTTTCAAAGTTAGCTGAAATGTTCTACGGTCATTCTACATTGATTTGTCGAAAAAATTGAACAAAACGAGCCAGAAAAAAAAGAAGAATTCGAGAAAAAGTTACCACGCCACAATTTTTCAGCCCAAAATCTTCCAGAAAAAATGTCTCACCTCTCATAAATCAGGTGACACTCTTGAATGTCCAATGGGAATAGCTCTAGCGACAAGTTACATGGTCCTTTGAGATTTACTCGCTGAAAAAATTCAAAATTAAACATTTCCAAAATTTCCATGAGAACCCACATAGTTGACCCACACAGTTCCATTGGGGTAGAGCATGAGGAAAACATTTTTGAACGGCGAATCGTGAATTTCGGCAAATTTACTGTTCACAAAACAACTGTTCGGTGTCCAAAGTCGTTCTAGGACCTGAAGACAAGTTTGACACGAAAAATTTCAAAATTTTTTTTTTAAAGTTACCTGATGACTTAGCGATAAGTTATGTTTACATGGATTGAGGTGTTCGAACTTGAGAGCCGGATCAACCCACATTTCGTTGATGTAAATGTCCATCTCGAAATCATTTGTGATCTCGTTGATCGAGGTGATTTCTTGAATCCAAAAATCGACCGCCACCTCAACACCGTCGTCTGGAAAATTGATTGTTTTAGAAAGTTGGTATTTTTACGCATAACCCGGGAATTGTTCGCAATATGTTTGATTGTCTCATTAAAATACTTTCAAATATATTTTTATAAAATTTTTCAAGCCGGAAATAGTTTTTTTAGGAAAAGCCCTCATATTGAAATTTTACAACAAAAAAACCAGAATTTTCTGAACTTTTTGAGTCACAAAATCCAGTTTTACAGATTTTTGGGTTCAAAGTTTTTTTATTTTTCAAGTTTTTTGGAATTTATTTTTTTTTTAATTTTCTTCACTTTTTTCCCGGAATTTTTCAAGCTTTAATTTCCAATTTTTCAGATTTTTCAGATATAACAGTTTTTTGAAATTTCTGATATCTTGAGAATCAAACTTTTGAAATTTTCTGAACTTTTTGAGTCACAAAATCCAGTTTTACCGATTTTTGAGTTCGAAGTTTCCCATTTTTTCAAATTTCCTGTAATTTGTTTTTTTCCGGAATTTTTTAAGCCTAAATTCCCAACTTTCAGATTTTTTTCAGATATAACATTTTTTGAAGTTTCCGATATTTTTCGAATCAAATTTTTCGATTTTTTTCAGATTCTTCAGACCTTCAAATTTTTATTGATTTTCGATGTTAAAATTTTCTGAAATTTTTTCCACGTTTTTCAGTTTTTTTCCTTGAACTCACATTCCTAATTTGTGCAGAAAACTGTTTTCAAATTTTCCCAACTTTTTCCGAATTTCAAAAATTTCCTATTTCAAAGAAACCAAATCTTTCCAGGGTTAATTTTTTAACTTGATTTGCCATAGTCTATTCCTCCCACAACATTCAAAAAAAAATATATGGAAAACCAGCTCAAAAATCGGTTGCCCCCTTTCCAAAAACGCGCTGAGCCATACTTCCTCTCTCTGCGTCTCTTCGTCTCTCGCTCTCTTTCGGTCATTATACATATATACAACACAAAAAAAGTGTTCGTCGCCAAAAAAGCTTGGGCGGGATTAGAAAATGTTTCTCGAATTTGTCAAAATGATGCGTTTTTTGTCGTGTCCGCGCTGGACACCTTTCTGAGATGGGTGACCTTTGCGCACTTGTGATTTGGAGCCCGAGCCGGAAACGGAAATATTTTCATCACTAACTTGGTATTCGAAATTTGTTGTATCCGGTGCCGATGAGCAATTTGTCGATAATCTCCGGTTGACGGGTGCAATTTTTGCGAAATCTCGAAGGTTTTTCTGTGCTCATCAGCGTGTCCTCGTTGACATTGTAGTCGTTGTCGATGACGATTTCGCAAGTGACTGATATGAGCAAAAATATGTAACCTATGACGCATTTTTTCATCTGAAGTCACCAAAAATTAGAAATTAATCATCGGAAAGAAAAAGTGAAGAAAATAAGTTGCGATGAATTATGAATAGGGTTATCGTGCGTTGAGAATGACTTGGATTTTATTTGAGAAGAGGAGGAAGAAGAAGAAATATTATTTTTCGGGTTGTTTGTAGATTGGATTTTGAGGTGAAAAAAATCAACAAAGAGCGCCCACTCTTACTATACTTTGATGATAAGGCTTTTTTTTTTGAAATTCTCAAATCTAGTTGACCGCGCTCTAGAAAAGTCAGAATCTTAACCATGACCAGGATTGAGATTTGGGCGTGTCTGAATCGGACCAGGTCCGTTTTTTCAGGTGGAAATTTCAGCTGAATGAGACTTAAATCGATAAAATTTCAACAACAACAAAAAACCGACCTGGTCCGATTCAGACACATTTTTATAGATTTGGGTCCGATTCAGATTCTGATATTTTCGGGTCCGGTTCAGTTTACCGGGTTGTCGGGCCGTTGGGCTACGATCTCACCCTCGCAACAACCTATAGGAGAGTATCAAGTTGTAGTGTTTTGACGAAGTTTTGACGCAATTATGAACAAAAATATTGATAAAACGTGATAATAAAAAACTTGTGAAACGTATACTGCCCGGGTTTCTACACGCTAAATGGACCGAAACAATTTCTTGTCTTTTTTTTTTGAACTTTGAAAAATATTGAAAACAAAAAATGCAAGAAACTCCGTCGATTTTGAATCGAATACTTTTTTTTTCAGAATGTTCTGGATGGGGAAACTCAAGTTTTTGAACAGCGATCAACGTAGTTTTGAACAAAAACTTTGATTTAAAAATTCATGTAAAAAAGTTGGTGAAAAGTATACTGCCCGGGTTTCCACTCACAGAATCGCTGTTCAAAAACTTGAGTTTCCCCATCCAGAACATTCTGAAAAAAAAGTATTCGATTCAAAATCGACGGAGTTTTTTGTAGAAACCCGGGCAGTATACGTTTCACAAGTTTTTTATTATCACGTTTTATCAATATTTTTGTTCATAATTGCGTCAAAACTTCGTCAAAACACTACAACTTGATACTCTCCTATAAAAATCACTCAGCGTCTACTAACTTATGTGTTTCCCGAAAAAAATGGAAAAGAAAATGAAAAAGTTTGCTTATTTTTCAGAGTTCAAAAAAAGGAGTCGAAAAATTGATTTCGGTCTGATTTAGAAACCCGGGCTGTGTACGTTTCACCAAACTTATATCATGATTTTTATGGATAAATTTGTTTGTTCACGAATTTGTCCTTGTGTGATATTTTTTGAGAGACTCATTTTTCACATTCCAAAAGTTTAAACCTCCTAAAAAATGTGCAAAAAATCGGACACGCTAAATCGAACTCAAAAATCAGGCCCGCAACAAAAAATTGGGCCTAGGCTAATTTTTT
Organism: Caenorhabditis sp. 8 KK-2011; assembly: GCA_963572245.1. Taxonomy (NCBI): domain Eukaryota; kingdom Metazoa; phylum Nematoda; class Chromadorea; order Rhabditida; family Rhabditidae; genus Caenorhabditis; species Caenorhabditis sp. 8 KK-2011. Next base: position 11,616,358 of record OY751550.1, on the reverse strand, counting down.
CGAGTTTTGAATATTTTTTGTCAAACATTTTAGAATAGGATCAACAAAAAGACAAAAAAAATAGGTAGAGAGACGCAGAGAAAAAATACAATGCAAAAAAAACAAAATTATGGCAGGCTAACCAGGAATATGTTTGCAACACTTTTTTTTCAATATCTATGTAGAAACCTTGGAAATGTACGTTTCACAAATTTTTTAATAAACTTAATGTTTTTTTCGAATTGTTAGAGCATCCTGTTGTTTCAAGCCTAAGTACTGTACAAAATATGGGGAACCAAGATTTTCACATCAAAAAAATGTTGCAAAAAAAAACTAATCTCCTAGACAAGGGCAAAGCTTAGCCAAACGGAATATTCTCACAAGTCTCAAAATCTCCTCCCCTCGATTTTTTTTGTTGCTCTGACAGTTTTTGCAAAAAATACCCCACGAGGATAATAATTTTTGGGAAACAAAATACGAAAAAAATACATATACAAGAAAAAAGTTGACAAGAAAAGCAAGAAGACGAAGCAAAAGATGGGAGGGAAAAAAACGCTCGAAGTACACACACTTTTCCGACTCCGCCCACTTTTGGAATGTGTGCTGATTTCATGTTCTTGGCATATGGTTGCCAAGGTGTTCTTCTTCTTCTTCAAATGTTGATGACATTTAAACATTTTCTTCGTGTCGACAATTTTATGGGATGTCGTGTTTTTTCTCTTGCGTGCACTTCGGTCTGGGCGAGAAAAATGTGTATATTTGAGGTGGAAAGGCGGGGAGAAGGAGAAGTGACTTGACACATTTCAGCGAGATTAAAAAATTTGGCAAGATTTCAGAGATCAGGTTAGGTTGATGAGGTCATGGTTGAATGACTCGTCTGGGACAGGGTTCAAAGATTTCTCGAACGACTTGTTTCGTCAAGTGACAGGTCACTTGACACAGTTGTCGTCGGCAAGTAACGGCGCCTAGAGGTGAAACGAGGTGTCAAGGGGAGTAGTGCTTGACAAAATATTCCAAAGAAAAAAAAACGATAGGTGAAAGTTTCCATAAAAAATTTTTTAAACCCTGAAAATATACGTTTCAACACTTTAAAAAAAACAAAAAATACTTACCGGGCCGGCCCGAAAACCCTCAAAAAATATTTTAATTTTGAACGTTCAGAGTAATATTTTCAACAAAAAAAAATAGTAAATTTTCTTCAAAAAAAAATTCGAAACCCTGTAAAAATACGTTTCAAAATTTCAATAAAAAATTTTTGAAACTCTACTTCGTTAGTGTATGTTCCGATGTTACATGAATTAGAAAACAATATTTTGAAAACGTGGAAACTTGGCTACCAACTTTTCAGACCGGCCCGAAAAATGTTAGACAAACATTCTATAAAATTTTCAAGCCCGCAAAAATATTTTAAATTCTAAAACGCTTCAATGTTGAAAAACAGTAAAAAATTTTCCGAAAAGTAGTGAAAATTTCTAAAAAAAGTTTCTAGCCATCGAGAAATATCTGGATTTTACACGTTTCAAGGTGTAAAATCTGAAAACTGAAAAAAATTTTCTGCGTTATCCCAATAATTTGAAAACCCTGGAAAAATACGTTTCAAAATTTTAATTAAACATTTTTGAAACTCTACTCTGTTAGTGAGTGTTCTCATGTTAGAAGGAATAGAGTACAATATTTTGAAAATGTGAAAAACTGACGTGGTCACATAGTCACGACCGACTTTTCGGACCGGCCCGAAAAACTATTAGCAAAAGTTTATACAGAAATTTTCTGGCTTCAACAATATTTGAGTTCTACACGTTTCAAGGTTTTTTCTTTCTGCGATAACCAAAAATCTTGAAACCCGGGAAAAATACGTTTCAAAAAATTGATAAAACATTTTTGAATTTTTACTTTGTTAGTAAGTGTTTGTTTGAAAAACTAAATTTTAAAAATTTAAAGTTTAAGGGCCAAAAAATTCAAAAATTCTCACTCTCTCAAAAAAGTCAGCAGCCAGCTAACAGAAAATAATAAAGCAAACTCAAAACAACCTGACTAATATCGTTATTATCATTTTGAAAAATCAGTGTGCAAAAACTCGAAACACATGTGGCACACGATTTGATTTATTATTGCGAATCGCTGACCAATTAATATAGATGATTTTTGATGTGTTGTACTTTTAAATGGGAACACTCGTTCTGCAAAACCCATCAATTCTTATGGTAATTGTTCGAGAGATGATTTAGCAGCGGTAAATAATGAATATAAATGAGGAGAAGAAGGGGAGAAGCATACGTAGAATAAGCGCTGAAAACGAACAAACCAGCCAGGAAATGTGATGAAAATAACGAATTTTGTTTGACGGATAAATGGTAATGGAGAGAGTGACGAAAGGCGGGGCTCGACAAATTCTCAAGTTTGAACTATCTCGTTTTTATTAGAATACAGCTAGATTCAACAACAGACTAGTATGGTGTATTGGTAGCGCGGTCAACTACGACGCGAAGGGTGAAGAGTTTGATTTTGCAACAGAGCAGAATTTTTTTTTTTTTTTTTTTCAAAAAAAATGGACCTCACAGAGCGAAAATCAAATAACGTTCCGCTTTTATAAATCAGAACAATTAGTGGCAAAAAAAAGTTCGAAAAGTATTCTCTTCTAAATGAACCGGAAACGATTACCAACGTCACTCTTTGATTTCGCCGAGCGAAAATGAGAAAATCGCTCAAATGTTTACTCCGGTGTACTTCCTGAACACCTAAAAATATACTTTTTCGCAAAAAAAATGCAAAAAAGCAAGAAAACACTTGCAAAATGTTTATATACACATTTAAGTGAGACAAATTCTATGTCTCTTCAAGAGTGGTGGGGGGTTTTTGAAGAGGGCAAAGATTGACTGAAAAATGATTGATTTGGAAATTTTCGGAGTGAAACCCGGGGTAAAATCTGAAAATCGATAAAAGCTTGCGAAAAATGAAGAAATGTTGGACGACGTCTTCTCATCTGATCGTAATTGCATGTGATGTAAACTTACTTCTACTTTTTCCCCTCCTCATTTTTTATTCTTTTTTTTCACTTGGGTGGAATATTCTGATCTCGAGATCATGGCCAAACACCTACAGTACCTTTCAGAAAGCGGAGCAAATAGCGAGAGTGTACGAGGCGCAGGGAAAATGGAAGATGAAATTGTGACACGTGGCAAACCCTGCGTTTCGTACTCTCTTGAACTTTGTTTGCTTGTGAGTTTTATAGTCGACGAAACTACTCGGGTCACAGAATTAGGTTAAAATATACTTTTTGCTAAACTCATCATTAAAGTTTGGGTAACCGAGTCGAGATCAAAAATCGGGCCCGACTGATCGGAAAATGTTTCTGGTCCGATTTTGTGACTTTTTGAGTTGGTTCCGTTTCAGTCTCAGACCGTTTAGAAAAAATGCATCCCGGTTCGATTTTATAGGTCGATTCAGCTAAAATCTTGAAAAAACTGAGGCCCGATTCAATTTTCGTACTCTCCGAGGTTTTTCGATCTGACCCAGATTGGGTTGTCGGACCAGGCTCGATCCAGAAATTACACTTTTTTGAGCCTCTATTTTGAAGTTATAGTTTTTGACACTTTTTTTGAGATTGACTCCGATTTGGGCCGCCGTCATTACCAGCAAAACGTTAAAGAGAAAGTTTGGCAAAAAACAAAATCAGGCCATTTTTTCCAGACAAATTTAGGAAAATTCTGAGAGAAAAGAGAAAAAAATCAGGAAAAAATGGCTCCCTTCATGTGGACCTAAAGGTCAACCACACATCTGGTCTCAAAAAATCAGCAAAAAAAACTCTCGCCCTACAGTACCCCCAAAAGATCAGCAAGAGAACAAAAATTTGAAAATAGAACATGACGCCGGAAGCGTTTATATGTCATTTGTACTTTTATGAGTTATGGAAGTTGGGATAGACCGGAAATGTGTGTGTCTCTCTTACAAATACACAACGTTCAAAAGATGAATGAATTGTGCTCGGAACAACGACAAAAAAACATAACAACAACGAGAAAACATATTTCAAATAACATGTTTTATGATAGGGGGATAAGTTTGAAGGGAAAGTTCTGCTTTCTCTCGAGTCGCAAAAATTCAATTCTTCTCCGTGTCTGCCCGCAAAAATGGTCCGTTGGGAAATTATGTGCGAAAAAATGGGGCGAGAGTGCTATTATTAACTCGATTATTGAGTTTATTAATTCACACTTTTTCGGTGAGCCTATAATTGTTTTGCGCCGTGTTGGCTGCTGAAATATGATGATGATGATGATTAAACGAATTTTTATTTTTATTGTTCGACGTCGCCAGATGAGAATTTATTATAGATATATATATTTTTTTTTGTTGAAAAAATGGGAGAATAACAAAATGGGGCTAATCAACGTCTCACCGGCCGAAAAACAAAGAAGCCCGGCTCATTTTTTTTCGAGCCCGGCTACAATCTCACATGTCGGAAAAAAATCGAAATGTCACCGAGTTCGTGTTGCAAACATCTCACGGGAAATCTCTGGTCTCAAACTATTTTTCTCACTCGCAGTTTTGTTTTCTGTTTTTCAAGATTTTCAGACAATTTCAGAATTAGTTACATTCTGTGTTCAACATTTGAAACAGTAAATTTTTGTTGGAAAAGTATCAAAGCTCCAAAAAACCATCAAAAACTTTCCAAGTTGAATATACCGATAGATAGAGAGAGACACAGAGAAAAATACAGTTGAAAATCAACACATACAATTTTGTGTGAATTCACAGAAATCAGTGTACAAAAACAACTATTGTCAAAAATGTCTTTCATAATTTTTTAGGTATCTCGTGAAACGTATTTTTTCCGGGTTTTGTCATTTTACCGTTTTCTCCCACAGGTCAAATTTTGGGGAAACAAATTAAAAATTTCATAATAATAGTTTAAAAAATCTTGCATTTTTGAATCGACGAGAGAGCAGAGATTTAGAGAAAAGACTAAAATGTTAGTTCAGCATAACAAAGAGGTATTCAAGAAAACAACAAAGTACAGTACTTTAAAGGGGCATGTATTGTTTGTGAGAATATTTTCCAAATAACTTGGCCAAACAATAGAGCACACTTTCTCACATTAGTTTTTGGAAAAAAGTCAACAAAATGTATTGCAAACAAAATCAGGGAAATGTGAGCGGCTATGTTTTGTGGGTTTGAGAAGTGAGCAACGATCAGGGTAAGATTTTGACTGGGTTTTTTGGACAAAAAAAATCTGAAAAAGTCTGTGCCTCGGGGCTCAACAGTAGCATTAAAAAACTAAGAGACGCAGAGAAATAGAAAAACCCGGAACTTGTTTGCATGCATTCTCTTTTTTCTCTAATACCTCTCTCTCTCTCTCTATCTCTCCAAAATTGCGTGATGAAACGAACAAAACACCTACAGACTGATTCATGCACCAAAAGTCTGTCTGGTTCGAAAAACATCCAACACTAGGCTTTACGTTCAAGCTCACACAAAAACTGCCTAATACGATTTGCTCATAATAAAAGGTATTTTTTGTTGTTGACCGAAGATGGCTCAACAAAAAAAAACACAGCATCGTCTAAACGAGTTGAGACTAGGCAGACGTGTGAAAAGAATTTCTGATCAGCTCGACGATTCCGGGAAAACAAGCGTGTTGACCTAGGGTAGTCAACGAGCAAAAAGAAAAAAATCACGAATCTTGTCATTTCTCAAGGTTGATAAAAAAGATATAAGATAGTGAATAAATTACAAGCAGATGGCATTGGAACAAAGCGATCAACTCACCGAAGGAACCATTGTGGGCGGTCGTTTTCGGGTTGTTCAAAAACTCGGCGAAGGCGGTTGCGGATCGGTGTTCAAGGTGGAAGATCAACAGGACAAGAATCGGTTGTGCGCGCTGAAAGTCGAGTTCAACAACGGCGCCGTTCCGGATAGTATTTTGAAGATGGAGGTGCAGATTTTGGAGGCGTTGAAGCCGAAGAAGCATGTAGTTAAGCTGATTGCCAGCGCGAAACGTGTCGAGTTTTCGTATATGGTGATGACGTTGTTGGGCGAGAGTTTGATGGGATTGGTCGAGTGAGTTGGTGGTGGAATTCATGAGAAACCGGACCCGAAAATTCCCAAAATTGAGAAGATGTCAACTCTGAATCGGGTCAGAGTCGAGAAATCGGACCCAGCACAGAAATTTTTGACAGAATTTAATTTCAAGTTCGGGCGGAAAACTTTCAAAAAAATTTCAGGCCAAGTTTTATTAAAAATTCAGGCTCAATAATTTCCTAAATATTTTGGCAGCCAAACATTTCCGAAAAAATCTTGAGCCCAAAAAAACACGGGCCTCGTTTTAGTTGAGCTCTTCATGATTCGATATTTTTTCAGCAAACATGGACCTTTTCTAAACGTCTCGACGCAGACACGAATCGCAATTATGCTACTGTTCGGAATCAAACAGATTCATGACGTGGGTTTTTTTCGAAACTTCTAAAAATGTGAGCCCAGGTGGGCTTGGATTTTCAAAAAAGGTGAAGAAAAACTCGAAATGAGATGAGAAAAGAAGAGAACGAGAGATGCATAATAGGTCAGAGACGGTAGAGAAACAAAGAAACAAACTGTTCCCAAGTGGGCCAAAAAAAACTTTTCTAGTTTCCTATATGGAGTATACCCCCCGTCCGGCAGCCTTGAGTATAAACTCTACTTTAAGAAAATATATAGGTTTTTTGAAACGTATTTTATCAGAGTTCTGGGTCTAGAAAAAAAGTTTTCAAAAAATCGCAAAAATTTTCAGATTGGCTACATTCATCGAGATTTGAAGCCGGCTAACATTGCCCTCGGATATGTGAGTCAAAGTTTTTTTCTCCCCAAAAAAATTCACCTTTCCAGAAAGGCACAGAAGAGGAGCGATTCTTTATGGTTCTCGACTTTGGTCTCGCTCGACAATACGTTTCAAAAACCGAAAACGGCAAGCTTGCGCTTCGTCGTCCGCGCGATCGCGCACTCTTTCGCGGCACCTCGCGCTACTGCTCCATCGCCATGCACGATCGAACCGAACAGGGTCGTGTCGACGATCTGTGGGCGTTGACGTACATGTTCGCCGAGTTGCGATGCAAACTTCCGTGGGCCGACGTGTACGAGAAGGACGACATTGCGATATTGAAGCGAGAGACGTTGGACGATCAGCTGTTCAAAAACAGTCCCGTACAGTTTCTCGAGTTTGTCAAAGAAGTTCGACGACTCAACTACTACGATCGACCCGATTATGAGAAACTCTACAATATTTTGAACGGTATTATGAAGGAGGCTGATTACAAATGGTCTGATCCGTATCATTGGGATCTTCAGACGAAGAAGGGTAAAAAGAATCGCGAAAATTCGACGGACGGGACGAATGAGCCGAGAAAACCGAAGAACAAGAAAAAATCATTCTCTGAACGTTTGATGAAATCGGCAAGGAATCGCAAATCGCCTGCGAAAAAGAACGAGGTCGGATCGGCCAGATCGAGTAGAAATAAAACTCGAGGTGAGTTGGGTCTCGAACCGATTTGGCCGATTTCGTGCGCTTCAAAAAAACGTCTTTCGAAAAAATACTCAAAGCTCCAATTTTACAGCCTTGACAGTCATGGGACCGACTCCACCTCTCGGCGAAGTACCTGTTTTGACTCATGACGACTTCACCAGCAATCCCATTGGTTTTTGAGAGTGTTTTATAAAAATTTTATTTTCAGAAAAACAAAAAAAAATTTGCCGTCCGCAGGGTTCGAACCTGCGCCCTCCTGAGAGGACTGCGACCTGAACGCAGCGCCTTAGACCACTCGGCCAGAACGGCGATGAGAACGATGGGTTTGCCGATTGTTATCAGAAAACGGGAAATTGGGGGGAATTGTGCACTATAAACAAAAATGACTCTAATTTTAGTACGATGAAAATTTGGGGGAAAAGTCAAATGAAAAATAAAGTGGAAATGAAGGGAATTTTAAGAAAAACAACAATTTGGGCAAACCTCCCAGCTTGTTGGCATTTCAAAATCAACTTATTTTCCGTTTCAAATTGTCTGTTAAAGAATTGGATTGGCCAATTGAAACACACACTCTTTTCAACCATCATTGTCTATCTCTTTTCCGTCTACCCTCTTTCCTCCTTCTCTCGCCCCTCTTCTGCAGCCCGCATTCATAACGGCAAACACAGCTGCCTCCCTCATCGCCGTTCTGGCCGAGTGGTCTAAGGCGCTGCGTTCAGGTCGCAGTCCTCTCAGGAGGGCGCAGGTTCGAACCCTGCGGACGGCAAATTTTTTTTGGATTTTGATGACAACGTTTTTGGTTAGTTTGTCATGGGATGACGCGACTAGTTCAAATTTCGTAAGATGGATGATGCATGTGTTTTAGGGGGAGATAAACTCGATTCCTCGTTTTGTTTTATTTCTAATTATGTTCTCATTCGACCGCTTTTCACTCTTGTCCGGGAAGACTTTCGTCAAAACTATGGGCATTTATTCTGGAACTATGGAGAAGATGAAACATGTGTAGGTGGTTTTGAATCGGGGTTTGTGAGATGGAAAATAGCCTTCTACTATTTTTTGAAATTTTCGGGCCCGAATTTGCCCGAAGTCGGTCTGAAAATTTCGGGCTCGGATTTTGTATGAGATTTTTGGGGTCATTTTGAGTTTTGTATTTTATACCCTAATTTTTTGTGAAACAAAATCTGAAAATCTCCGTCCCGAACTTCGTCTATCTGAAAATTTCGGACGCGCATTTTGAACATAGACTTTTGGGCCAGATTTCAGCTACGTTTTGGTAGCCCAGGCGTGCTTTCAATTCTAAAACTCTCGGGTCGACGTTAGCTCAAAAATTTTAGGGCAAAAAACTTGTCGTGAGGTTTTGGGCCCGATAACAATTTCAAATTATATGGCCCAAAATTGGTACCAAAAAGTCTCTGGACCCAAAAACCGCCAGATTTCGCGCTTCGACTCGAACTGTTTCAAGCCCAAGTTTATTCGAAAAAAAATTCTTGAGTTTGTCCTGATTTTTGTCAGGATTCTCCGAACTACTAGTCTAAAAAACCGCCAGCCTGAAGCTCGAAAAATAGTGTTCACCTGTCCATTTTCTTTTTTGTCCTCCTCCTCCTCCTGCTAACCACCACCAGATGTCCATTATTTCGCGCGAACGAGTAGATACACAAACCAAAAATTGGAAAATCGTACAAATATTTTCTTCTTCTTCTTCTTCTTCTTCTTCTCCTCTCCTTTTTCGCATTTTCACCTCGTCGCGAATGAACCAAAAAACAACTCGTAAAAATAAAAAAATATTTTCACACCTTTCTGTTTCGGGTCACATGAAACACTGTCAAACCAACAAACCAAAAAAAAAAGTTGTTTACAAGTACTCGTGTAGTTCTCGCGGACAACGGCTTGTTTTTGACATGCACATATCTATATATATATATTTGTTTTCTTCTGAAAATAATGAATGAAAAAGTTTTCATTTTTTGTTGTTGACCTGACCTAGAAGTTTGTGTGTTTCGAACCTTGACATTGAATAACTCACACCTGCCCTCTCATCCTCCTCAAAACTATAATTACACTTTTTTGCCTCATTTTATGTATTTCGTGTTTTTTCTGCAAAGTTTCTCCTCATTTTCCTCTGCCAATTTTTCAGCTCCTGATTTTTATGAGGTTACACTTTTCCAGCCGGGTTCAGAACACCCCCAACAGTGTTTTTTTTTTTGAGTGAAAAAATAAATTTTGCAATTTTTTCAGAGTTCAACACACCGCAAAATGTTCTCATGTTGACCTATTCTTTTGTCTATTTTTTCTATGAAAAAAGTTTTTATGAAAAAATATGTAGTAGTGCAGTTTTCAGTTGGATGACTCGTAAAAAGGTTTGAGATTGAAGAGTAAACTTTTCGAGCCAGGCCGGGCTGAAAAACGAGAGAGCACGAGACGCAGAGTGGTTCACGTGCCACACGTGAACCCGGCCTTTGATGAATGAGATTTTGTCTGCGTCTGGTTCACTCTCGAAAATTGCTTTTTGACACAATTTAAAAAATCCGAATAAAAACATTCGAATGTTTTTTGTTGGAAAAATTCACTTTGAGCAAATTTTTCTGGAATCAAAAAATGTGTGAGAGAGAGAGTGTATAGAGAAAAACAGAAAATTGTCTGGTTAAATTTTCAATTTTCGAAAAAATTCAAAAATTTTCGGTCCGGTTCACAGGGCCCTGGATAGCTGGCCTTGGAATTTTTTTTCGAGATTTCGGGCCGGGTCTTTTGACCTGTCTAAACGGCCTGAAATTTTCTGGCCCGCAGTTTTCAGACAAGGTCCGAACTAGGCTAAACCAAAAAAACCTCTTTTTTTTGTCCCGAACCCAAAATATTTCTGAATTTGATTTCCATTTCCTCCATTGTCAAACCTTAGAAGCCGAGAGTTTTTTTTTCTGGGTGCAGTTGAACTTTATCGCAAAAACAACCCTTTTGTTCGTTTTGGTCTGACGTTTTCAATTATCGCTAGAAAAAAAATGTTGTTTTTTTTTTGACACAAATTTTTCGATCACGTTTTTCTTTTTTTTTTAGTTGTTGATAAAAAAATTTTTCAATGCGATCAATTTTTTCTTGGGAAAATTGAAATCTTGTTCAAAAATTCGGCTCTGATTTTGTTGGACCCGATTTTTTTGGGCCAAAAAGGTGAACTAATATTTTTTCCTCTTTTTTCACAATTTTAAATTTTTCTCAAAATAATTTTTTTATTTCTCTGTTTCCTGCCTCATCATTTCAAATCAAAATATTTTCTCGAAACTTTTTTTTTCTGGCAATTTTTTATCGGAAAAATTTTTAAAGCCTTCTGGTCTTTTTGAGAACCTTCAAGTTTGTGGCAAAAACTCCGGGACTTTTTGAAACCGCGACATTTCGAAACTAGGACATTGCGAAACCGCATGAAAACACCGAAGAATATCCAAGAAAACCTTTTCTTTCCCCTTTCGAAAAATGTGTGTACCGACATCACACTGGATACGCCACACAGTAAGACAAACAAGCGTTTCTTCCTCTTTTTCGTTGGAATTTCATGCGGTTTCGAAATGTCACTTCGACTTCTCCCTTGCGAAACTTTGACCTTTTCATATTTCTAAAATCTGACGTGACAATACCCATCTCATTTTTTTGCTCATATTATCGTCTCGAACATTTTCAGAATTCTAATTGGCTCATTCGCTTGCACTATGGTGGTTTTACGAGCCTTTTTTCGCGAATGCTAAAAGTGTTCTCATTCTGACCTCTTATTTTCTTCCTTTCCAAAAAGTTCAACGAGCACCAAAAAATGAGTGTGAGCAAATTCATTTTCGTTTTTTTTTCGCTCCAGTTTTATTTATCTGACTAGTCTAATGCGTCATGCTATTTTATTGAAATTTTCTGTTTCTCGTTTTTTTTCTAGACCAAGGAAAATTGTCGTAAGTGTCCGTCAACAGTTAAACACTTTTCATCTCATTTTTTGTCGCTTCAACTAATTGTCCAATTAGAAGTCTATTGAAACTTGTATTTTTTATTTTTTTTGAACACAAAAATATTTTTTCCAGGTTAACGATGCCAATTGACTTTAACATTCTGCAATTGTTCAGACATATCAATGAGTTTTTCGAGAAAAAGGTTGGTAAAAAAATGTTTTGGGGTCTCATAGGGGAGTCGAACTCGTGACCTCTTGCTTGTTAGGTGAAGAGCTAACCAGCTGAGCCGTGCTCTGAATTCTTGCAGAGCTGCCGCAGAACTGCGGTAGGGCCGCGTTTACTTCTGCCACAGGTGTCCAAGACCTGCGGTTTTTGAAGTTTTCGATTTCAAAATCTCTCCTGTCTCGTACTCTCTCAACAGTTAGGTCCAGCGCAAGCAATGACATGGAGACAAAAAACTTCAAAAAGTGTTGCTAACAAATCCTGACAGACCCACGAAATATTTATCCGCATTCTAGTTTTGAGAGTGTACGAGACGCAGAGAAACTTTTTTCTTTCTCTGCGTCTCGTACTATCTCAAACATAAGGTATAACATAAGAGGAAGTCCAATGAAATTCAAAAAAAATAGACTTGGGACGTGAGAGATTTAGAGAATTAGAAATGTAGCACAACTTTTTATCTGCGTCTCGTACTATCTCAACTATTAGGTATAACATGAGAAGAAGTCCAATGAAATTCAAAAAAAAATAGAATTAGGACGTGAGAGATTTAGAGAATCAGAAATGTAGCACAACTTTTTCTCTGCGTCTCGTAATCTCTCAACTATTAGGTATAAAATGAGAGGAAGTCCAATGAAGTTCGAAAAAAAATAGAATTGGGACGTGAGAGATTTAGAGAATTAGAAATATAGCACAACTTTTTCTCTGCGTCTCATACTCTCTTAAAAAATGTCACTTGTCATTAATAAATTTCTCTAACGTCATTGTCAACTTTTTACTACAAAGTAAAAGTACTATCAAATTGTGATATCATATCAGACCCGGTTTTCTGCCACTCTTCCAAAATAGGATCATCTCTGCGTCTAAAAGATGCAACATCATGTTTCGGTCATCGAGAGAAAAAAAAACACTTGATTCGATTCTTTTTTCATCATTTCATTATTTTTTGACTTGGTAAAAACCAAAATGTTGGGTCAACGAGTAAGTAGTTGGCAACACACAAAAAAAAAGTCGATTAATGTTTGTCTTCCAGCACTATCGATTTTTGGCCGTCTCCGTTATGGTTCATTCGATGATCTATCTGTTGGCTCATTTCGCTTTTGACCCGTCACAACTCATCGAAATCTATCTCATCGATTTGGTAATGTTGGCGTTGTGCGCGTTTGGAACTGCTAAACGATTGGGATTATTGATTTTTCCGAGTCTTCTTGTCAAGGTGCGTGTTTTGGGAGATTTTTGGTTTTCCAGAAAACCTGGGGTGGTGAAAAATTTTCAAAAATAAAAAAAAAAATTGGGAATTTTTTTCAGGTGCCAAGAACTCGAAAAAAGACTGAGTCCAACCAAACTTTTTAAAAATTTCAAAAAAAAAAATTGAATTTTTTTCGGACGCCACGACCTGAATTCTGAAAACTTGGCCCAAAAATTCCAAAAAAACCTGAAAACTCTATTTTTCAAATTTTTAGAGTGAAACCAAAAAAATATTTTCAAGAAAAAAATTGAGCGGTTTTCCGGCTCCGAAAAACTGGGAAAACGAACTTTGAGCAAAAAACTTGAACCTAAAACGTGAAAATAAAAAATTGGACAATTTTGGCGACCTCCGGAAAATTGAGTTTTTCATCAAAATTCCCGCCAAAACTAAAAATTTAAATTTTGAGCATATTTCTGAAAACTTGGAGCCCTAATTTTTTTCTCAAAACTTGACAGCCTTCTTGATGTCTAGCATTTTTTTTCACGATTTTCAAAGTTGAAGTGCTGAAAATTGAACTCTCAACCCCGAATTTTCTCGTAAAAAAATTTGTCGTATTAATATGAGTGAAAACTTCTCCAAGTTTTTCTGAATTGGATTGTTTTCTGGTTCCAAAAATTTTCCATTTCGGGTTGACAATGTGTTTTGATGATTTTCAAAAAACACAAAACACATTGTCAAGTGGGCCAAATTGTGTTGAACATTAATTAAAGGCACACAACTTTTTGAAAAACAATTGGAGTGACTGAAGGTTAAACTCGAAGCTCATTGTCTATGTTTTTTTCTTCAGATCTTCCTCGTCGGTTTCTCGATCGCCATCACAATGATGTGTCTGTCCAACATGAACATTGAGGAAAAATCGCGCGAAGCTCGCATGGAATTCCGTCGACAACGAAACTATCCAGAAGCCATGAACGTTCTGTTGGAAGATCATCCGTCAGTGTGCATATGGATCTATCTTGTCATGACACTTGTCACTATGGATCTTAGAAATGGTCTCAAAGCCTTTTACACCTCGTTCGATTGTTTTCAGAAGAAGCAGGCGGATGTTGAGGTGAGGAAAGTCGGAAAATCTAGAAAAATGTTGACTCGAAATTTTTGGAGCCTGGCTTTTTTTCTAAAAATTTTCCCTTGGGTTTGAATGAAAAAAACCTTTAAAAAAGTTTCCACCAAATTTTTGGTAACTTTAAAATTTCAGAAGCTCATTTTTAGTTGCCAATTTTTCACTCCTCCGAAAATTTGAAAATAAATCTCGTGATAATTTCGGTCAAAATAATTTTCTCGAAATTCTCTTTAAATTTCTCATTTTTGAATCATATTCCCTCGATTTAGGCCACGCCCACAAAACTGTGTCTGATCTAGAAAAAATTGAGAAACGTTGAGATTTGAAAAAACACATCGTGGCCAAGGAAGTTTGAGAAGCCTCAAAAATTCTCCAAAACTTTTTTTTTTAATTTTCGAAATTTCCATAATTTTTTATTGAAAAATGTGCGGATCCAAGTCAAAGTTTGGGTGAAAAAAAGACCAACAAAAATTCAGAAAAACAAATTTGAAAAAAAAATGTTTTTTTTTTTTTTGAAATTCAAAACGACAACAACGTAATTGAACAATTGTTCACCCAGTTTCTACCCGAATTTTCAAAAATATTTTGAAACGTATTCATCCCTGCTTTTTTTCCAGAAACCACCATCCTACTCAAAATGCGTCTCGAACACTGTAGCTCCGCCCACTTATTCAGAAGCGGTCCGGAATCAGAATCTATCTCAAATTTACGTGGTCTAAACATATCTCACTTTTGCTCCACTTCTTCTTTTTTTGGTGCATTTTTCTCTGTCTGCGGTTATCACGAAACTATATCTGGTTGTTTGGCCTTGTGTACTTGTAAATATAATAATGATGATAATGATATTGAGAAACAACAATAAATAATGACAAATTGCTATTTTTGGACACAAAATTGGTGTTATTAGATTTTTTGTTTTGTTTTGTTTTTTGTTTTTGTTGTTGCAGTTGTTTTGCACCTGCAAACTTTTTTTTTGACGTTTGTGTCGGAATAAAAATTGCACCCGGTGGCGTGGAGTTCTGACAAGTTTCTGCCAGATTTTTGAAAAAAAACGTTAGTCTACATTCGGTCATCATGATTTTCCCGTTCTCATGGAAACCGGACCGAAAAACCGGGAATAATACGTTTCAAGAATTTTTTAAAACTCGACCAGTTATAGGAAAGGTTGATAAAAATGTTCAACAACAAAGGTTACGAAAGATTCTGGGGGTTGAGAAATATTTGACCGAGATTCAGCTAATCTGAACCGGGCCAAAAAACGGAAAAATTTTGGTGGTCCCAAAAAACTGAGTCAAACTTTTTCCGCCCTTTTTTAATGTTCTAGTGTCAAAAAAATCAGTTTTTTTCTCAAAGTAAGTCAGGTTTCACCAAAAAAAACCTCCAGTCAGATTTGATTTTTTGGCTCCGGGACGTTTCGAGGCCGCGACACTCAAAAACCGCGACATTTCGAAACCGCATGAACTTTCAATTATAAGGAAGAAGAAATGTTTGTGTGTCTTACTGTATGGCGTATCCAGTGAAATGTCTGTACACACATCTGTTGAAAAGGGAAAAAACATATATTTTTTTTTGGATGTTCTTGATATTTTCATGGTTTCGAAATGTCTGGTTTTAAAACGTCCCGGAGCCGATTCTTGCACGGTTTTTATGAAGTTTTCAAAATTTTCGAAACAAGTTGTTTGAAATGTTTCAGACACTTTTGATTGTAGCCACCCTTGTGAAAAGCCTTGCCCGTCCCGAAATTTTCAGTCAAAAGTCAACTTTCAATTTTTCGACTTCTCTATGGGGGTTACTGTAGTTTGTGCGAACGTTCAGAAAACAGAATTCGACGTTCGGGCCCAGCGCAGATAAATTTCAGGTTCAGATTTTCAAAAAAACTAGCCGGTTTTCATGAAGACCCGATTCAGAAGTTCTTTGATGCTGACTCAATTCGTGTTGACTAGGAAAATTTCGCAAAACTCACGCACAACTCTGGCCTAACACCCCTCAATTAGTCGTAGTCCATTATCAGGTGCTTTTGATTTAGTGTTTCGTTGATTTCCAGATTTTCTGGAGTTTTCAGACCATCCGAACCATACAACAACAACAACAAGATGCGTCGAATAGTCCAATCATCAGAAATGTTATCTCCGAATCAACCAACAAATCCCATTCAATTTCTTCATCTATTCATTTCCATTTTCTTATTCTTATTCATACACATATTCTCCTTTTTCTTATTTTTATTCAATTCACTCAGCTCCCCCCCCCCCCTCCTCCCATTTTTGCTCTATGAAGTAGTGATTACCGGTTGCCGAGGTGATGTGTATGTTGTTACCCATTTCTCGCGCACGCTTCACAAAAGACGACGACGACGTCTCTCTCAGCTCTGGCTCTGGCTCTGGCTCTTTTCTGATTGTTTTTGTCGGCCGCGAGCCCGCCCGCCGTAATTTTTTAACAACATATGTGTTTCCTGTATGACTAGAACCTTGTGACACGCACTTTTGCGTGACGCTTTTTGTTGCTTGTGAAAAGTATTGTGAGAGACGCAGACATTACAACACAAACACGTTAAAGATACATCTCTCTTTTCCCGTTGAATGTTTGCAATACGAATTGACCTCTTGAAATTTGGAAGTGCTAATTATGTCTGCGCCCTCTCTTCTCTAGAATGTGAAATGTCTTCACTCGATCTCTAGACAATCTTGAAAATTTCCAAATATCAAATTTTTTGAAACAAAAAAACCTCAAAATTTTTCGAATTTTTTTCTGTTTTCCCGGACCTGATCACAGTCCGAAACATTTTTTTCTAATTTTGAATATCGAGTTCACTTCGCTGCGATCAACTTCTCAGATTCAAGCTTCCTGGTTCTTACAGTTTTTGACCGAATTTTTCCAGTTTTTTGATTAAACTCTCATTTTTCTGTACTATAGTCATGTTGTGAACACTGGTTTTTGATGTATTCTTGGTGATTTTAATTAGTAGTTTAGTTTATTCGAGTTTTTCTAGAATTTCACAAGGTACTCCAGTGGATAAACTTTTGGGCTCCGAGACGTTTCGAAACCACGACATTTCGAAACCGGACGATTTCAATAAATGTGTGTACCGACATCCCACGGGATGCGCCATACAGTAACAAAACGCTTCTTCCTCCTTTTCGTTGGATTTTGTTTAATGAGGTTTCGAAATGTCCGTTTTCCAAAGGTCCCGGAGCCAAACTTTTTGATATCAAAAAGAAATCATGATATTTTTTCATGATTTTCTCATTTGGAAAGTTTTTATTTTTTCAGTCTAGGTCGCAAAACTGCGCTCACCTTTTTTTTCGGAAAAAAAAAGAGCCAAGTGTTTTTTTCACGAAAAGTTACAGACCTTCAATTTTTGGGCTCAAAAAAATTTGAATTTTCAAAGTCTGCCCACAAAAATGTGTCTGATCCAAGGAAAAATTGGTCCTGGTCACGCTTTTTTTGACAAGCCGATGAACAAAAAAGACAGCCCGTGATTTTCGGGCCCTGGTCAGTCTTGAAGAATACGCAAAAACATTAATTTCGAAACTTTTTCCAAATTTTCCGACAAAAAAACAGAAAACCTACAGTACCCCGTTATTCATTGTAGTTTGAACAATATATTATTATACTCACTTATTAATATGAATCAGACACTTTTGCACGTGATCCAGTGTTTTCTCTCACAATTTTTTTTCTAGCTCTGCTTGCGAAAAAACAAAAAACAAAATGATAATAATAACAATAAAACCAATTCAGGAGTTCTTGGAAGAAAAATTACTGTAGGGGCGGCGAAAATTGAATTATTTCCCAGCCTATGCTGCACTTTAAGATCAGCCCGACATCTTCCGGGATTCGCCAATCGCTCTTGATTTTTGACGTTTGTCCGCCTTCGCTTTTTCTCGTGAGAAATTCGGGGAAATGTACTCTGAACTTTTCGCCTTTTCCACGTGGGTTAAAGTACTCGGTTTTTTTTGAGCGCGAAAAAAACTTGTTCAAAGTTTTCAGAACAAATCAAAAAGTTGTTGCGATCAACAACTTCCGAGAAGTCGCGTAGAGAGAGAATTGGAATTTTTGACGTCAATCATATTTTTTCCAATTATCCGAATTTACAAGCTTTTTTTGGAGAAAACACGTACGCTTTATATGAAACATTTCACTCTGCGTTCTCAACTGATTGCGAGGTGTAGTGGTAGTGCGCTGACTTGGTGATATTTTGGCGCCGGGTTCGGTTTTTTGTGTGGGCAGAGTTTTTTTTTTTTTTTTTTGAATCGTCCTTCTGATCTTTTCAAAAATCCATTAGATGAATAATGTTTACTCAACACTCACAGCAACAACAACAACACAAACCATCAGAGTCACGTTTTTTGTCGCTCATTCGCAACTCATTAATTTGCGCGCATCTGAAAAAAGAAAGTTTGTCCGAAATTCAATTTCGGTGTGCACATCCCCAATGCAAACAAACACATCCACACAGATGAAAATTTTCTGCTCATATATTTTTTTTTCTTACGAACCGATAATCTGAAAATTTGAAAATGTAATAGAAATTACAATTTATTGTAGTGCTTGTTTATGTTACCACGGTGATCAACATTTTTTTTCTCCGGTCCGTATTTTTTCCCTTTTTTTTGGGCTATTGAACTTTTGAGATTTTTGGTGATTACATGGTAGACTTTTTTTTTCTGAAAGACTATAAGAGTTTCTGACTTGCCCACTAACTATTTTGTACTCTGACTTCTCTGTGTATCTGTGTCTCTTCACTCTCGTTCTCTGGCATCACTGCGTCTTTTTATGGTTCTACTCTAGCTTCTCAGCGTCTCTTAACTGTTTTTACTCTCATTGTAAGCCGTTTGGGTATTGTGCTGATCTTTACCTCTGGTGTCTTTGCGTTTCTCTGCGTTTCTTCACTCTCGCTCTCTGGCTTCTCTGCGTCTCTTCAATCTCGTTCTCTGACATCACTGCGACTCTCGTTCTCTCGTTGTCCAGTTTCTCTGAGTCTCTTGTTTTTCTTCATGTTTCTTGTGTGTATCTCACTTTATAATATTATCGTGAAAATTTCAGATTTTTCTCGACTCTGGCTTTTCTGTCTCTCTGCGTCTCTCCCCTCTCTCGAAGTTCGATCTCTCTGTGTCTCGTTTTCGTCTCTCTACGTCTCTGGCTCTCGGGCTTTCCGGCCTTCTCACAAAAATTGCAGCCCGCAAGCCCGAGAGCCTGATCCAAAAATTCAGAGGCGTGATTTTTTTCGGACCAAATTTTTGGTCTCCAAAATACCCACGTGACCTTTCTCTTTTTCTTTGCGTCTCTCTCTATCTTTCTCGATGGTTTTTTTGTTTCCCTCGAGTGAAAAATTCTCACATCACATGATTAGAATTCGGCGAATGCCCAGGAAAAAATCAGCCACCCAATAATTATCAACTCTCTTCAGTGTGTATGTGTGCACAGCAGCAACTGGCTGAACTCGAAGATTTTTGAAATTTTTGTCTTCTCTTTTGTTGTTCATGATCACCATGGCGCCTCCTGGTTTACTGTAATCCGCGGATTATCATGCGCCTACAATTAATGTGTGTCTGAAAAAAAAACGATTATATAGAAAAAAAATTATATAGATGTATATATTTTTTTTGTAGTAGTAGTTAATCAACCATCCATTGAGACGAATAGACACATATTATATTTTCAAGAATATGGTTTTTTTTTTCTCTTTGAGAGCAGGTGATTTTCAGAAAAAAAATATTTTTGAATTCTGAAAATCGTTTTTGTTCTGTGCTCCAACCTTCCCAGTGTCTTCACCGTCTCTCATTCTAAGCTCCGCCCATTTCTCGTTGAGAGAGAGAGAAAAAAACAAGCAATGCACTTTTTCTCGGTAATAATGAATCATTTAATCCAACTATACTAACTATATATCTTAATCCGCCATTCATTCAAAACCACATTTTCCTTTCAGGTTTTTTCGAAAATTTTCCATATTTTTTCAGTCGCATATTATTACTACTTCTACATCACAGGAAAACAAAAGCAAACACAAGTTGTTGGTATATGAACGTTGATCGAGCTGCGGAGAATTGAAGGTTTGTGAGAAAAATCAAAAAAAAAAAAAAAAAGTTTGGCAAGTCACCGGCATCGAACTGTGGTTTCTTGACTTCAAAATTCAAAGCTCTACCACTGCGCCACACATGCACGTGGAAAAGGGGGAAACGTGTTCATGATAATTTTTGGGGTTCCAATTGTTTTCGTAGTTGATGGAAAATTTGAGGTTCAATTTTTCACGTTTCATTTTGTCTTACGATTATTTTTTGAGGTCTAACTTGGCGTAGAGTTTGATGAATTGATCGGATGAATGATTTTCTGACTAGAAACTACAGAAACATAATGTTTGTTGATGTTGAGAAAACCCTGAGAAACGGAAATCAAGTTTTTTTTTACAATATTGAGAAGCTGTTAATTTTTGGATAACTATTCATTAAAAAAAAGGTATTCAACAAAGACTCAAACGTTGCTCAAAAAGCTGGTCCGACTTCTTGCAGTTTTTCTGGTTCTAAAATTTTCAGATAAAAGGGTTCTAGATTCGGATCAAACCGGTTTCGGGCCTAATTTTTTTCTTAATTTCAGTCGGGCCCGATTCAGGGGGCCCCTTAGTTAGCTTCTGGTCCAGCCTGGCCAAATTAAGGCTTGTTTTGGCCCAAAGCCTTTTGGCCCCAAGTCAAAAAAAAAACTGGAGAAAGAGCCTGACTCCGCCCACAAATCCAAATATACATGGTCCAACTTTTTTTCTGACCGAACTTTTCCTGTCTGCGTCGAGATAATCTACTCTCTCAGAGATTGTTCCTGGCTTGACACGACGTGACTAATCACATTTTCTGAGATTCTGTACTTCTCGCCTACAAAATTTTGTACTTTTTTCCCCTGCTGACGTCTTTCGTGTCAGTCACGCACAAGAGATCTTAACCTATGAACAACCGAAATGTAGTGATCAGAAATTACCGTTTGGAGTAAAATGTTCGACATTTCGCAAAAGTCAGAGCCTGACTCCGCCCACAAATTTTGATAGTCCCTCAGAAAAGTTGTGACTAATCACACCAAAAAACATTCTCGTAATTCTGACCTATTGTACTTCTCGCCTACAAAACTGTGCACTTTCCTACCCTGCTTTCGTTTCAGTCACGCACTAGCACTCCACAATCATGGGCTCGTGTCAAAGCAGCGAAAACGCTGAAGGTAACGCGCGCAACAAGGAGATTGAGAAGCAGCTGAACGCCGACAAACGAGCCGGCAGCAGTATTGTTAAGTTGTTGTTGTTAGGCGCCGGCGAGTGCGGAAAGTCGACCGTGTTGAAGCAGATGCAGTGAGTTTTCCTGATCTCGTTTTTTGCCAAGTTTTTCAAAATGTTTTGTTTCCAGAATTTTGCATAGTAATGGATTCTCCGAGGAGGAGGTTAATGAGAAGCGAGCCATCGTTTTCAATAATACCGTTTCGTCAATGTGCACTATTTTGAAAGCAATGGATGGAATTCTACACCTACCGTTGGAAGATTCTCTCTTGGTATGGTTTACACATAAAACAGAAACCCCGGGAAACATACGTTTCAAAAAACTCACTTCAGTTTTTGGAAAAAAAGAAAAATTGTTGAGGTTGCTTTTTGTCAATTGATTCCATTCGCTCAAATGATAAAGTACGCGCCGCAACAGCCGCGACGCACAATTCAAATGATGGAAATTTGAATTTTTTGATTTTATAGCTCTTTTACATTTCTGGCAACTTACAGATAGTTTTCCGAGAAAAAATAATCAAAAAAAAACCAATTCTTTGAAGTCTCGAAGTTGTGCGTCGCGGCTGTTGCGTCGCGTGCTTCATCATTTGGTACCGATTGACAATTGGAAAACTTTCTAGGAGACATGTTACGCTTATGAGAAAATAACCTGCCAAAGTCCCCTACTTTCTCTCTAGTTTTCTCTGCGTCTCTTTTTGGTAGGACGCAGAGAACGTTTCTGGAAAAAAAATCCCGGGAAGAATACGTTTGAAAAACTCTACTTACAGATTTTTGTCGAGAAATGAACATTGAGGCAACAATTTAGTACTAGAATTTTTACAAGAAGCGAGAAAAATCAGCCAATTTTCAGGCCTGGCCACTTTCTCTGGGTTTCTCCGCGTCTCTCTCACTCTCTTCACTGCCGTTTTTTAGGTTGAATTTTTGAAGATGAGGCAAATCGAAAATTTTGAAAAAATCTCTCTATTTATTTGGATCAAAAAACATTTAGGAAAAAAACCCGGGAAACATACGTTTCAGATAACCTGTTTAGTTTCGTTGAGAAGTGAACAATCTTGATGTGAAGAGAATTTATTTTCTAAAATATCGCTCCTCGTTTTACATTTCCAAAAAAAAAACGCATTGCAAACAAAATCCCGGGTTATGAGCACTTGCATGTTTTCTACAAAATTGCTCCGCCCACTTTTTCTACTTTTCTCTGCGTCTCTCTTCAGCACTCGACAACTCTTGAGCACAGTTTTTCTTCACAACAACGCAAAAAATCGTAAAATTTCCAGAAAGACAAACAACTTGTGCTCGCCGTTCAAGAACGCGGTGAAGAAAGTGAGCCGCTATCCGACGAAGTTTCGCGTGCCGTTCAAAATCTGTGGGCCGACCCGGCTGTCAAAAAAGCGTTCGAAATGCGTAGCGAATATCAGTTGCCCGACTCGGCGAGATAGTCAGTTTTTGGAGAAAATTTTTCGAGAAATTTCAGCAATTTGTTTCAGTTTCCTTGATAATTGTGCCAGAATCTCCGAGGCCGGTTATCGACCAAGTGAACAGGATATTTTATATTCGAGAGTTGCGACAACTGGTGTCGTTGAGGTCAAATTCAAGATTAAGGAGTTGGATTTTAGGTAAGATTTGGAGAAAATTCTTGTTTTCTGGGAAAAAAAAATCTGGCTTGGAGTTTTTTCGGGCCTGGCTCTAAGGCTTCCAGATTTTGAATTTCGTTGTTTTTTTTTTCAAAAAGTACAGAACTTTCAGATTAGAATTTCTTTAAAATTCTCACTTTTCCACTTTCTGATCGAGTAACGCCGGCCCGGAATTTTCGGGCCGAGCTCGCAGAAGTTTTGAACTCTTACGAGGTCTCAATTTTTCGGTCAGTTACATACCTTGAAGTACAATACGTTCAGATCAGAAATTCTGAAAAAAATATAATTTTTGAATCCCCCAAAATCTTGGTAACATGAATTATGAAAAAACATCAAATCGGCTCGGAATTTTCGGTCCGAGCTCTCAGGCTTCCGGACTTTGATTTAATTCCAGCTACAGTAGTCAAAACTACAGTACTTTAGATACAAATGTTTAATTTTTCCAAGTGATTTATTCTCTGACAACAACCAAAAAACTTGGCCAGTTGCAAGATTTTTATCCACCCTCCGAGATATAGAGAGACGCAGAGAACATGCATACTGTCTGCGTCTCGGTTTCTCTCGCCTCAACAAAAAAACCACCGTGTTTTTGCAGAGTTTTCGACGTGGGTGGTCAACGTTCGGAACGTCGTAAATGGATCCATTGTTTCGACAACGTCGAGTCGATCATCTTCATCACAGCCATCTCCGAATACGATCAAGTGTTGTTCGAGGACGAGTCGACGAACCGGATGATCGAATCGATGCAACTGTTCAACTCGATCTGCAACTCCACCTGGTTCATCGCAACCGCCATGATTCTGTTCATGAACAAAAAGGATTTGTTCATGGAGAAAATTCTGCGCGTCAACATCACCACCGCGTTTCCCGACTATGAAGGTGGCCAGAACTATGAGGAGGCCGTCTCGTTCATCAAGTCCAAATTCGCCGAATTGAACCTGAATCCGGATAAGAAGACAATTTATATGCATGAGACTTGTGCGACAGATACCAATCAGGTAAGGGGAATTTCACCATTCCTCAATTGTGTGCTGCGTGGTATAATGGTAACGCGATTAGTTGCCATGCAGCGTTTTGCAAGTTCGACTCCCCGCAGCGCAAAATTTTTTTTATTTTTTTTTGTTTCAAATTGTTATTTTCAGGTACAATTGGTCATCTCAAGTGTGATTGACACAATCATCCAGAAGAATTTGCAAAAAGCCGGAATGATGTAAATACCAGAAAATAATAATTTGCCACCCATAGGATCCAATTCCACCTTTCTCTTCCTCCCCCCAAACCACTCCCAGTATTCGCTACCGTTTTAGTATTCAAGCAAAAACAAAAACTGAAATATTATTTTGACAACAAATCTCTGAATTTTCCATATTTTTGTATGTGTTTGTCGTCGTGTATCATAAGATTGTCTGAAACTTTTTCATTTCCTCCTCCTCATAATAAATGAAAAATGAAAAATGAAAAAACGAAAAAAAAATGTTTCGAAGGTCGTTGGTTGTCGTCTTGTTTCAATTTTTGTGTCTAAGGTTATCGGATCGAACGGCATAGTTAGCGTAATCTTGATGTGTGTCGACTAGTACTAGACGACACTGCTTAATTTGATTAGCGGCGACGACATGATGGACAGCTTGCGCGATTCTTTTCTTTGAAGCTCATCAAAGTTTTCCAGAGTGCAGGAATTTGCAAAAAAAAAATCTGGTCACGTGACACGTGTCAAACTCTGCGTCTCGTACTCTCTCAAAAATCGCTGGCTTGGGCACGTGAGAAATTTCACGGGTCGAGGAAAATTGCGTTTTCATTTCAAAATCCAAACTTTGGCGGCTGCTCAATAAAAATTGCGAACAATTCCCGGGTTGTGTGAACTAGCCATGTTGGCTCCGCCCACTTTTTTTCAGTGCGCGCGATCACTGATTTATCTCAAGAGAAGAGTTTTAGGGTTAGCGAGAGAGTGGAGAGTCTAGAGAAAATAAATTTCAGCTTTCTCTAAATCTCTCAAATTTCTGTTGTATTCTCTCACATTTAATACAGTAGGCCCGAAAGCTCAAAGAACCTGAGCCGAAAGTCATGAGCGGCTCGAACAGATTTTGAAAAAAATGCGGACCCATAATTTTTGAGAGAGTAAGAGACGCAGAGTTAGGAAGGATTTTTTTTTGAAAAATAGACAAAATTCAGGAACGGAAAAACGCGAAAACTACAGTACCTTCAAGAATGAAAAAATCGGGTTTTCGAGAAAAAAAACCCCTTTTTTTTAGGAAAAACTTCAAAAATTTTGTGAACGAAATTTCACAGGTTTGTTCGGAGCATATTTTTGAGCCTGACCCTTTTTCGAGCTTGGTTCAATGAAAAACAAATAAAAAAAATGTCTGCGTCTCCTACACTCTAAGAGTTTGTTTGCTGAGAATTTCAAAATTTCGAAAGACTCAAAAAAGTTTTTTTTTTTCAATTCCCAAAACGTTTTGTTTATACTGATAAACCAGTGCCAGCCGCCATTTCATTTTTCTGCAACCATCATCAAAAAAAAAAAATAAATAAACAACACAACATTTTGCAACACTTGAAACAGTGTGTTCTTCATTATCATGAGAGAAAGATACAGACAACACGAAAAAAAAGTGGTTTCGTTTAACCCCCAGGTATCGCTCTCGTACCGGCCGGCACTCTAACAGGCGAGACAGGCGACCAACAACGAACACCGTTCCATTTTGGAGAGAAAGGGAGGGAGAGGGAGAGAGTTGCTCATTCAATTTTTTGCTCTTTTCCCTCGAATTGTTTATTTGTTTATTTGTTGATTCTTTTTTTTCTGCATTCACATTGTTGATTGAAAAAAGAGAGAGAGATAGACTGTTTTTTTTGCTAATTTTTTCCATTGTGGTCACTTTTTCGTTGTTGTTCGAAAAAAATGTAGTTTTTTTTGAAGTCGGGACTTTTCTGATTTCTGTTGCCCTTTAATCTAAACCTCTCATTTTGACGTGTTCTTTCATAGATTTTTTCGGGCTAGATTATTTTCACGTTGGGTGGTCTGACTTGATTGACCTAACTCAGTAATGTCGTTTTGGACCGGGCTTGTCGGGCCAGCTTGTTTTTTTGAAAAATTATCGTCCAAACCGGGCCGGGCCGGGTCGATCTCTGAGAATCTCTTGATTTCGGACCAGTGAGTTTTTCTTTAGTTTTGAGACCTGAATTTTCCCAAAAAAAATTTTCTCGAGAAAAGTTTATTAGCTCTCAAAATTTTAGGATAATTTTCGTTCCCAGAAATTTTTGCTTTAAAAAGTTTGGCCACAAAAATTCCAGGTCATTTTTCCTGAAAATCCTGAGAGTACTGTACTTTTTGGAAGCTCAGATATTTCCATCGCCCACTGTTTCAGAGAAACCCGGGCCAGTGACATTTTCTATTTTTCAGACCTGATTTTACGTCAAAATGTTGGTGAAAAATATTTTCCACATATTTTCCGTTTTTCTTTCTCAATTTTTTAGCCAAAAATTTTCAAATTTTCGATTTTGAGAAAACTGTTTCGGCTTTGAAAATGTTCTGAGTTTTTTTTCAATTTTTGTTTCACAGAAAAAATAGTGTGTAAAAGTTAGAGAGTTTAGAAATTTTCAACTTTTTTTTTGCCCATGATTTTTGACCTCAAAATTTGAAATTTTAAATTTCAAAAACTCCCCTCCTCTCCTCCAAAGGTTACAGTAGAAAAAAGCCACAGCTACAGTCCCCTTCAAAAGTACACAAACATGTGTCCCGCCCACATTGTGTACTATTGGCCAATGTCCGCAAAAAGTACACATGTCCTTCTCCTCCTCATTCTACTGGTCACTTCTTAATCTACAGTACTTTTGAAACTTGTTGTTTCATATTAAAAATAAAAAAAAATTGTTTATCCTCTCATAGGAGGTCAACGAGTTTGTTGTTTTTTCGTGCGTGCGTTCGGTGTTCGCCTCGTTTTTTGTTGTCTGTTGTTTCGTGAGAGAGTGAAACAGAGGCTTAGTTTACTTTCGGTTTTGTTATTGTTGGTTGGCCTATTAGGTTAGCTTTTCGCTTTTATTTGCTGCTTGTGGTCAACATGTGGTTTTGAAACTTTTGACATGAGTTTTTGTTCCGGGAAACGTAGTGTTTACTCTAACCCGCGAAATGTCGGTCACCCTGGGACCTAACCTGTGAAATGTCGGTGACAAATTTTCGAGAATTCTCACTGCCCAATGAGTTTTGGACAAACCCGTGAAACGTCGGTGACAAAATTTCTCAACTTTTTTTCGAACTGACAAAGCCTAGGTTTTCAAAAAAAAATTCTGTCCGTTCTGAAGTTTGGTCCGAGCCTGTTTTTGTCAATGAAATGTTCGTGTTCTTGCTCAAACTTACTTTCATGACAAACCCGTTAAATGTCGGTCACAAAATTTTACGACTTTTTTTTGGAAAATTTCGGACCTCTCAGAATTATCGGCCCAGGCATATTTTTAAATTTTCTCCCAAAAAATTCTGGGTCTCACTTTTCGCTATGTTCAAACATAGCCTCCGAACAAACCCGTGAAATGTCGGTCACAAAACTTCTCGACTTTTTTCGAACTGCTCAGGAAGTGAAGAGCGCGATTTGAGCGGACCGCTCAGAAATATAGCAGCGCGCATCCGCGGCGAACGCGCCGCGGACCCGCTCATTATTTTGAGCGGTCCGCTCATGTCCCGCTCTTTTAGTCGAGCGCTCGATCAATTTCAGTTGAGCGGACCGCTCAGATCCCGCGATTTCAGTTGAGCGGACCGCTCATATTCCGCTCTTTCAGTTGAGCGGACCGCTCATTTTTCGCTAGACCTTGTTGAATGCTTAGGTTTTCCGCATCGGCAAAAAGTACATTATTAACACATTATTTATTTCTTGAAATAACAAAAACAATCAGACATTTTTTCTGTTTCTGGTCATTTTTCGAACAGGTTGTTTCTTCTCTTTTGATGGAGCTTGTTGAAATTTTTCGATGGGTTGACTGGTATCATCGGTTGTTGGTTGGCTCGGCTCGGTTACTTGCTTGGGTGTTGATTCGCCCAGATTGGGGAGTTGTACGGTTGCTGGTGTGGAAGACTTGGAGAATTGCTCGGTTGCTGGTTGGTTCGGCTCGGAGAAAGTTTCTGGATGTCTCGATCTTATAATTGGTTGATCAGGTTCCATTGACAGTTCAACACTCTCCGATGTTTCGAG
This sequence comes from Caenorhabditis sp. 8 KK-2011, assembly GCA_963572245.1. NCBI lineage: Eukaryota > Metazoa > Nematoda > Chromadorea > Rhabditida > Rhabditidae > Caenorhabditis > Caenorhabditis sp. 8 KK-2011. Next base: position 11,588,385 of record OY751550.1, on the reverse strand, counting down.
TTTTCTTTGTTCGTTGTTTCTCTATAATTTTTGTTCGCGGTGAATTATAGAAAAAATCAGGGTTTTTACCGGATTTTTTTTGACTCGTCTGGCACCGGTTTCCATATTGACAAAGATTGTTGATCGCCGATATTCACTTCTGAAAAAAAAGATTTTTCATTTTGCAAAAATAAAATTTAAGCCTAAACCTTTCTTTATGATATTTCAATCTTAGACTAGACTTTTAGAACTCCGAAATTTCTTATATTTTACTGGTAGGATTCTATCCTGCCCGAAAAGCAGCAACACTTCACGACGTTTAAAAAATTTTATATCCCCAAGGCGAAATTGAAATTGTGAATGAACAAAAAACTTACAAGGCGCTCTGAAGTTGCTGTCGAAAAGTTGCCATTTCGAATTGATTATAAGCATCTCTTTTCTGTATGTACTTCTCAATTCGTTCACTCTCATTAGAACTTAAACCAATGAATACCCTGAAAACTTTGTATTGTGGTACAGTTTTCTATGCACAGCTTACGGGTCGTACGGAAGATCGGGACTTTCGAGCATATTTTTCTTGAAGATTTTGTGGTCAAGGCCGAGAAGTTGACGATATGTTTCTGAAAAAATTGGATGTTGTACGCATTTTGATATGAGTGTGAGTTACGCTTTCACGGAATGTAGACTTACTTTGGAATACTTCGACTATATTTTCAGGTAGCTGTTTCATCTGCGCTTTTTCGTCCTTTTGATAAGTACCTTCGATTATAAGAGAAGCATCTAGCTTATTTTGCTCTTGTTCTTTCTCTCCTTCGGTGACCGTTGGCATGATAACATTTTCTTCTCTCGCTTCATAGTTTCTCAGCTCTTCGTATACCAACATTGTTTTTTTTGGTTTCAAAACGTAGGTGATATAAAGTTGAAATTCGGGTTTTTCGCAAATCTGAAATATGAACATTAATATTCAAACACGCGGGCTCCCAGGCTATAACATCATGTGAAGTAGACTTTTGAGTATACTACTTTCAAAACACTAACGTCCTCCACTTGAGCTTGAATTCCACACGAGATCAACTGATGTGGTGCCATTCCCAGTTTTTTCGTGGTGAGCCACTTAAAGCTTATTTTCTGACCGGGCTGAAATAAATTTTTTTGAGGTACGAAAACATTAGTTTTTTACGAAGACTTACTTTGAATGGCCATTCTACATCCATTGGCAATTTAGGAGTGTCGATAATGTTACTCAAGCATGGCTGCACCACTTCTATCCTCAGTGCGTAGTGATCGTTACTTTTAGATAGTTTGAGTTGGTAGATATGACGCGAATTGAGCAAATTCTGAACCGAAATTGAACTGATGAAAAAAAATAATTTTATGGGCTTGTTCACAAAAAACATAATATGAAGAAACAATAAAAACTTTCGCCTAATGTCGGGAAACCCCTATTTTTCGAGGTTTCTCGACATTTTTGGGCATATTTCAACACACAACTCAGGTGAATAACCAACTATTGTTTTTTTTATTGTTTTTACATCGTTTTTTTTTGTGAACAAGCCCATAAGCTCAAGAGGGTTGGAAAACTTGGCGGAGAAGCGTCAACTCACAAGAATTTGTTGTCCGTTTGACGCGTAAATAGCATCATTCATATCGTTTACTTCGCTGCATTTGGATTCGATGCCATGATTCACAGAGACAAATTTGCTGATCTCTATTTGTACAGCATGCTCCGATTTTTCATTTCGAACCTTCTTCAAATATTTGCCCACAAGTATCAAATCCAACTTTTTGTCGCGTACACAATCATCTAGTGAGGCTGGAAAATAAATATTTTGTTGATAAGCGTGGAAAACATACTCGGATAGTTTCTCTCAGTCGATAAATTACGTGTGTTCTGAAATGCACGTTCAGATGAGCTTTCTCCATTTGCAAAACCAGTTGGTTCTTGGGTCGTTGAACAAATAGCAGGCGCTGAATCAAAATTGATTGGTTTGCCATCGCCATGAGAACTTCGCCAAAGTTCCAAATTGTGAGCGGGTTGTGGAATTCTGGCAACAAGCTCAGTTTTCGCTGTCGCATCAGACATTCTAGGAGGTGGTGTGTTTGAAGAAGATGGAGTGCAAGTGGTCCGTTGGCGAGCAGCATTAGCATTAAGCCAGAGTTGATGATTCCTATCAGTTTCCTCGTTCCCAGTTTTCGAAAATTTTTCAGGTGCTTGAGGTAGTGGAGCAGAGGAAGATTGAGTCGAATTGGATTGTTGGTGAGCACCATGAGTGTCGAGCCAAAGTTGATAATTTTGATCGGTTTCCGGAGTTCTTGTGTTGTCTCTAGTTTCCCGAAATCCTCTAGGTATTTGAGGTGGTGTGTTTGCAGAAGATGGAGTGCGAGTGGCCTGTTGGCGAGCAGAATGAGCATTAAGCCAAAGTTGATAATTCCGATCGGTTTCAGGAGTTCTTCCGTCGGCCCCAGTTATCGTTGAATGCATTTGAACATGAGAATAGTCAAATCCAGGAACGAATAAATTTTTCGCCGCTAAAGCGCCGTCATACTCCGTATTTTGCACGTCTGTTTTAGGCTTCTTCAGCGGCGTCGGATAATCGGACGTGTATACATCATACGTTTCTAAAAAAAAAAAAGATTAACTGAATTAGCTGTGATATTTTAAACTAACGATTCATTTTGTTGGTTTGATCGATAAAAAATGATCTGAAACGAACATCTTCAACTCTACATAGCGAAAAATTTTCACACCTCACGAGAGGATTGAATAGTAAATATATTGTATTAAATATCAACAACGGGGCTAGATGTTTTTTTTTTCAAAATCGTAACTAAAGTTATGCAAAAAACCAACGACCACTTTAGGTCACTATGGTTATAAATTCTTCTCTTTCGAATGGAATAATGGTGGCTGCGAAAACTATGTCGCTGGCAGCAACAAATGAAGATTTTTTTGATAAAATCTTGTCGAAAGGAATTGTTATCAATTCGAATTTTTCTTGTAGTCGCTCACAATAATGTGCAACAATTCTGTCCTCTGTATCCAGATTTTGTAGCAACTTCTTCGTCAAGTGCTCGCCCTTTTCGGTAAGGAACTCATTAGTCAGAGCTAATAATACACCACGAAACTCGAAAAAAACTCGAATTTCATGAAAAACGACTCGTCCGTTACGTGTTGAAGCAATAATATTTTGGCATGTTTTCGTCGTCTTTTCCCAATAATTCGATCCAAAAATGAGTGACTTCTTTGTTCGATCATTGAACACCAAGACACGACTCCTAAAAGTATCCAGTTTGCAAAAAAAATTTGAAAACGAAACCCACCAATATGAAACCGCTTTCGCATCGAATCCGAACTCCATCATTGAATTTTTATCGATAATGTTTACTTGGTCATGTTTGAGTGCATTCAAAAGAGACGTCATTCTTATTGGTATAATTCTATGAGATTTCAATCTATGAAGAACAACTAACCGTGGCCCAGCTTTCGTGTCTGAATAACTCATTTTTCTGGCAATCAGGTACCTCGAAATCATATCTTCGACATTGTTCGTTGATCGGAAATGAATAGATCTTTGCAGGAGGCAATGCAATTTTTCGAAATCTTTAACATCGTAATCTGACCCAATGTTCATCCACTGCTCGATCAAGTGACAGTATGCGAACTGAAAAAAACCTCTCGTCGTCAGTATTAATGTTTGAGCAGCTCAGCGACTTGTTCGACCGTACAAAGTGAGAAAAACAAGTAATGGCCCGGTGAAACTTACGTGATGCTTTATCGACACATAATCAGGCTCACATATAATGTGAATCTTTCCACAAAGATACATAATATCTTTGAGATGAACAAAATTATCCGTGCAATTGTGGTGGACAATAAGAGTCCAAAATGACAGCAAATAGAATCCATACGATTTTCGCACCAACACATTTCCTAGAGCAGTCAGGGGGAATGCTATTCTACTCATCTGAGAAAAAGTTATTTTGAAACTTCAAAAATTATATGGCTCACCATACTGATCTGTACACCGGTTGCAGTACTTCTCGACTTGAACGGCAAAATACTTGTTCCGTATGTATACGATAAACACCTATTCAATGAATCTTCGACGGCATCAAACCGTCCTCTTCTCTTTTTTGACCAATTCCAACTTGATTCGCTCATTTCTGAAAAAATTAACTTATTTAGGTCTTGCGGAAAGAAACTACCGTTCAAAGATTTTTTTTCAATACCCTCAGATAATATATGAAACGTGTCAATTTTGAATTTATTAGGTGTGCAAAGGATGAAAATGATCGGAACACCTAAAATTTCTTGAAAACTATATATGTAACAAATACAGACCATCATTTCGAAAACCATAAACTTTCATTGTTGCATCAGTAAAACATCCCTCGGTAGTACGAAGAACTAGGTGGTCAAGCTGGTTGAAACTCATGAAATTTCTGATTTTAGAACCTTCTATATAACAAATATTACAACCATGCTTGATCATCCAGTTTGGAATACCTCCAGCAATCTTCATTGCCTGAGAAACAAACGTTTTTGGGGTCTTTTCAGAGATTTTTTCGGGAAAAAAATGCAAAACAAACCTTTACATCTGACAGGTAGGATAAAACTGCCAGCTTGACTACGAATCCGTTGTTCAAAAGTATGCCGCACCGGTTTATCGTCAGAATCTCTTCCACAAGTCTGAACCTTTTTCTGTATGATTTATTTTGAATGATAAGCTTTACTTTTCGGTGAAGAGATCAAACTCTTCGGGCTGCACCCCGTTTGCACCCTTGTGGAAGGCAGCGAGGACATGGTCATAAAGGTTCGACGAATCAATTCCTTCAATTCTGATAAGAAATGGTGTGTACTCGTTGCTGAAAATGTTTTGACTTTATTTCAAAAATGATATAAAACTCACGACTTATCAGCTTTAAATCGAGCTCCATCACATGTTAGGGTTATTGGAACTATAAGTCTTTTCTGCTCAAAATCTTCTTTGCTCTCACACAAGGCAACATATTCAGGTGGATAAACAGCGCAGCCATCATGCATTAGGCTTCTTTTTTTTTCAAGATCAGCGAAGTTGTGTTCAATGACTTCCCTTAATTGATTTCCAATATTCAGCCGAGTGATAGAGCTACATGAAGTAGTTTTCCCTTTCTTCTTTGTTTTCCTGAAGTAAGCTCAATTTGATCATTCCAACTGATATAAAACTAACTTGTGAGTTATACACATCCAATTGTCACACGCCGAACTTTTGGATGAAAGAATGTGCGAACAACTATTACAAGTGTACACAGTCGAATTGATTGCGTCATTTTTTGCATCTTCAAATTCTTCCCAAATCGACTTTAGCTGTATGAAAAAAAAAACTCAAAACTTCCGAATAACTATCACCGTACCGTAAACGGAAGCGATTTACCGTATATGTCTCTTAATAAATCTTCTAAGGAGAAACTCAATTTCCTGCTCATTTGCGAAGACAACAATATCTTTATGAACTCGTTTCGGTGATTTCGTTTTTTTGGTACTGCTGAAAAATGTAAGAATTCCGCTTTTAACCAAATGTCAGAACCATGTAGTTGTTTCATAAAGATGTAAAAACCAGACTCACTGTTGATAGATGGTAGACCTTCATCAATAACAGCTTCCCTTTCGTCCCACCACTGCTCTAGTATGATCCTTTGATAATCTTCATCTTCGCTGTTTTCTTCAACTCCATCACCAACTTCATCTTCATCTGATATTTCCCCGCTGTTTTCATTTGCAACATTCTGTGATTCATCGATACCTGAGTGTACACACATATCAAAGTCACTATTTTCGCCTGAAGAATGTGAACAGCCATAATTTGAGAACGGTAGACCATTTGCGATAAATTTCGGATTCCCGTCAACTGAAGTTTCCTTCCCTTCTTCACGTGGTTCATCTAAAAAAATGATGAAACTAAACATTTTCTCATCAAAACACTAACTATTTATTACCAACGAGCTTTGGAATGAGGACGTAGGTGGCAATACCAATGATGATGATGAATATGAGGATGCTGCTGCTGCTGATGTTGATAATTCTGCTGCTGCTGATGAAGAATTGAACTTGTGAGACGAGAGTGGTTGTATATTTGTTATACACCGAGAGAAACCTGTTAAAAATATACCATCTTCCAAAAAATCAAGAAAATATTGTTTAAAAAATACCAACATTTACGTTCGCGGTTTCGAGTTGTATTCCTCAAGAACATTTTTCGCAAGCCGGACACTGAAAAAATAGCTTTGAAGTTAGGCGAAACACTAAAAAAATACACATGTTCAGAGTTCAATCTTAATTTAATGCGATATATTGGCATAAACACTGAGAAAAAAGCAAAACACTTAATTTCAAAAACACTGGGAAAAAATTTTTGAAAAACCAACAAAGATGTGCGTACACTGCGACGCTATGTTGCAGATTTTTCCAATAATCAATATTTAAATTTATTTATTAATTTTTTTTTTTTTGAGTTGGAATTTATGAAGAGTTTAGTTGTTTGATACACAAAAGAGCATTATTACTTTTCCGTAAAAAATTCTGAATGAGAATAAATCCTTGAATCGTGTTTGTTTTTCAGATAACTTCGGAGTCTTCATCCATTCGACATTTCCAAAGAGGCGAAAATTCATATACTTTCAAGCTTATCACATTCACCAGTTGGAGAGAGAAGATCGGTAAAAATGAAGAGGACCAGAAACACTAAGGTATTATTTTTTATCAAATAATGCGTTGTGCAAAGTAATAAACAAAACATATCGTAAGGGTAGAAAATAATTTTCACGAATCTGGCAGAATGAATGATTTTTGTTGGAATATAACTTTCTTTGTATCCCATCATGACGATTTTCAATTTTTGTTTCGGAAAAATACTTTTTAAATTCGGTTTGTCCTTTTCGACTATTTTTTGTCAGTTATTTCATTTGCACAGCGCATTAAAATTTCGAGAGAAAAACTGTTAGAAACATTCATTTTAAAAACAAGGTGTTCCTTACCTCTAAGAATGCTCGTTACATCGATCGAATAACGCTCACTTTCATGTAATACCTCTTCAAAGTAACTCTCGCGTCAATATCATAAAAGTGTTTCTCAACGCTCATTATTTGAGTAGCGGAGTTTGTTTTCTCCTATCTTGATGACAAGATGAATTCAAATTTATTACCAACAAAAAAGTGTCGCAAATAGTTTGAAAATAATTAAAATTATTCTTAGCTTTAAGATTTATATTGTATAAAAGAGATAATGCATGTTGTAAAACATGTTATATTCATGAGATTTCTTCATTCAACTTTTTTTTCCAGATTCTACTGTTTCTTCGCACTGTTGCTCTACTCAGACCACATCTCAACATTTGGTTCAAAAATATACAGTTCTTAATTATCGACACGTGTTTTTGTGTATGAATAAATATAACGATAAACGTTAACTATTAACAGGAGCAGTTCTTAGAAAATGAACTGGGAAAACGTGCGAAAAGCACCTCACCGTGCGAAACGGATAGCACCTCACCTCATTCACGAGAGTTGCCAAGAAAAAATATCGGGTATATACATCGCGAATAATGAAAGAGTTAAGATTGGAGCTTGATCACGAGAGACATTTACATGCAATGTAAAGAAATTGGTATTTTGATTCGAACTTTCTAGATGTTCGTGACTGTGGTTAAAATGCCTCTGGGATACGATTGAAGCATGAATCTCACCCCTTATGGTCAGTATAAATTCTCAATGGCTAATTATTTCATAAACACCTTGTGAATGTGTCTCCTTTTATCACCGCGGACCGCTCACCTTGCGCTCAACTCGCCGCGGTCCGCTCAACTCGCGCTCAGTTTGAACGACGACCACAAAAATTGAGCGGAACTTGAGCGCCACGCTCAAAAATTTGAGCGGAGGTTGAGCGAATCGCTCAAGCTGAGCGGTCCGCTCAAATCCCGCTCTTCATTTCCTGAGTGACCAGGGCCCGGCCTGCAAAAAAGCCGGTAGTTCTGAAACTCACTGCTCGGGCCCTATTTCATAACTTTGAACCTGAAAACTTGTGTACTTTCTAAGTTCTTGTTCAAACATAACCTCAGGACGAACCCGTAAAATGTCGGTCACAAAATTGTTTGATTTTTTTCTGGAAAAAACTCCAATGGCCCGAGATTCTCGGATCGGTCCGGTCCGGTCCATGTGTTCATGGAAAAAAAAATTTTGGGTGTTGTATGAGAAAGTATCACTTGGGCGAACCCGTAAAATGTCGGTCACAAAGTTTTTTGTCAGATTCTGGGTCAGTCCCAGGCCATCGTAGGCCGGAAAAAGTTGGGCCGACCCAAAAAAGCCCCGCTCGTCCAAACTTGTAAATTGTCGGGCCCATTTTTTTCCTTGTCAACCTACAGTACCTCTTTTCTCGAAAATCCCTAATTTCCAAGTCGTCCCCGTTATCCGATGGATATTCACATACCAAAAGCGAACACCTTTTCTCGCTTTTTCCATCTCTCTCTCTCTCTCTCTCTCTCTCATTTTCTCTATGTATGTTTTTTATATCAAGACGAAACAGTTTTTGACATAGTTTACACACAAAAACACGAACACATCTCTCTCTGTCTTCCTTTTTTGTTGGTTTCATTTTCTCGCGCGCGCGGGCGCCCCCGGCGTCTAATAGGGTTAGTTAGTTAGTTAGTATACATACATATAGTTACTTGTAGGTTGAGTGGAAGAAAAATGAATGGGAGGGAGGGGGGAAGGGGGAGAGAAGAAGAAAATGATGATGATGATGATGAAGAGAAATTGAGATTTATGACATGTCAAGTCTACCGTAAGATTTAGTAGCTTTTACTCTTCTTCCTGTCTTGTTGTCTTTTCGACACTTACACCAATTTTTGGGATTTTCTGGAAATCGAGATTTTCTTGCGTCTCTTGCGCATTCGTTGTTATGCAATTCAACTGGCCGATTTTAGAACTTGATAAAATGCGAATACATTTTCTCAATGTCTCGAAACTGTGTCGTTTCGAAGATTACTGTAGATAAGGCATGTACGTTTTTGAACACATGTTTGATGTTGGTAGATTTTTATTGTAACTCGAAGAAGAGCGGACCAAAAATCGACATATTTGGGAAAACTACAGTACCCAAAATTCTGATTTTTGGAGATTTCTCGAAAACTGTCGATATCTACAGTAACCTACAGTAACCAACAAAGTCAATCAAGAAAATTTCAGTGTTTTTCTTATCGAAGTCGAAACAGTCTACAGTAACCCAGAACTGTTTCACTCAACAAATTTATTTTCAAAATATCAGTTTTTGAAATTGTCATAGTTCTACCGTAATCCAAATTGTTAGACGTTCCGAAACCTAAGAAAAGTTTAGAAAAAATAAGCCTAAAACTTGAAAAATCGTGGGCCGAAAAAAAATTGAAAAGTTTTTTCCAAAAGTTTTTGACTGAAATGAGCCCAGCTCAAAAATCGGGCATGCTCAATTTTTTCAAAAAAAAAAAATTCTGCTAAACCGTGGCCCACAAAAACGGGCCGGAAGAATTTTTGACCAAACCAGACCCAGCTCAAAAATTGGGCCAGATCTAGTTTTTTTCTCAAGAAAAATATGCTGAATGAGGCCAAAAAATCGGGCCGGACGCATTTTCGACATTTCAAAAATCGGGCCCGGTCCGTTTTCTCTCACAAGTTGTTTTGTTGGATCTGGCCCCAAAATCAGACAAGAGCATTTCAGACTGAAACAGACCGAGCTCAAAAATCGGGCCCGGTTCGTTTTATCAACAAAAAATTGTGCTAAACGGAGCCAGAAAATTGAGCCGGAAGCATTTTTGGCCAAAATTGACCCAGATCAAAAATAGGGCCCGGTCTGTTTTCTCTCGAAAAGTTCTTATTGAATCTGGCCCCAAACTCAGACCGAGCACTTTTGACAAAAACTAACCCAGCTCAGAAATCGGGTCTGGTTTTTTCAAAAAGATTTTTGAGTCAGAACTTTGTGTTTTTTCGGACCCTTCCAAATCACCAAAAAGTCCACAAAAACTAAAAAATACAACAAAAAAATAAATAAACAAGTTGACGAAACCAGTTGTTTGGCTATTACGCAATGATAAAGATCCGAATGGCATCTCTAACACAATCCCAGATTTGCCAATGAGAAACAAACAGTACGTTTTTTGTCATCTCTCCCGATTCATGTCCTAGACAAGTTTCTTCTTCTTCTTCATCTCTTTCCACACTGATTAAGTTGTCAGCTACGTGTTCTGAAAATGTTCCACATTTCGAGAAAACAAAAACCGTGCGTTATCTAACCGACCTTCAAAACCATTTTGTCCATCATCTCCGCCTCCCACTACACACAAAGTTTTTTTCTCCATTTTTTGCTGTCGCGAACACCATTTTTTTTCAAGTACGCATAGTTGACCTGATTATGGTAGTGTATATTATATTTATTTTTTTTTCTTGATGTCGTTTTCCTTCACACTCTAGTACCTGTTATCATTTTCTTCTCCTTCTGGACGCAACGAAAACAGCTGGTACTGGTTGGTGCTGAAAAATAGAATAGTCAATTTTTGTTGTTTTTTGTTGACAAACACTAGCTATACAGTCTTATCATAAACATCATATTTGTTGAATTTTTTTCAGTTTAGCATAATTTTTAGTCGTGCGAAACAGCAAAAAAAAAATCCGCGCGCACCGGGTTTCGAACTCGCGAGCTCTCGCCTCCCAGCCAAAAGGCTAACCAGTTGCGCTATACACCTCGATGTTGATTTAAGTGTCAAATGCCCTCATGACATTTCGGAAAAAAACACTTCCGCAACACAAAAACAGGATAAAAACGTGTTTTGCAAATTTTTCTTATCAGCTTTTTTTTGTTGCTCAACCTCCTCTTCTAGTTAAGGAAAAATTTGAGTTTAATTTTTTTTTGCAAATTGGAAAGCTCTTTTGTCTAATGAGATTTTTTGCAAAAAAATATTTTTGTTTTTATTTCGTGTGTTTTTTGTTTCAGTCTACATGTCTACAAACTTTTAAAAATAAAATTTGGGGTTTTTTGAAAGTTTGGCGCTAAATTTTCAGACAAAAAAAACGTGGCCGATATTTTTTTTAGATTTGGAAAAAGGCAAAACTACAGTACCCCGTCAACACCAAAAACCTCGAAGAAATCTCGGTCCGAAAAAATCTTGGGGCCAGAAATCTCGGTTTCAAAATTATGGCCCGAAAATCTCGACCCGAAAATTTGGGCCCAAAAATCTCGACCCGAAAATTTGGGCCCAAAAATCTCGACCCGAAAAAGGTTGGGGTCAGAAATCTCGGACCGAAAAAGTTTGGGGGTCAGAAATCTCGGACCGAAAAAGTTTGGGGGTCAGAAATCTCGGACCGAAATTTTGAAGCCCCAACTTTTTTCTAGGTCATCTACTTCGTTTTTCAAACAACTTCAAAAATGTCCGTGCACCTAACCCGTAATTTGTTTTCAACAAATTTCAAAAATGACAATCTCTCGTCCGGGATACAGTAGGCAACAAAAAACCGTGTTCACCACACACAACAAACAACGTCACGTTGGCCATTGTTATATGTTCTATGTTATCAAAACATGAAAAACAAACTGTTTTTTTTTTGCCCGGAATCCTCCTTGACTACCGTATAGTGCCGCGCCGTTCCGTTATTTCTATTTGTATTCAAATGTTTATTCTCGAAACCATTGTTGTTGTTGTTGTTGTTGTTGTTGTTGTTGTTGTTGTGCTTCTTCTTCTTCTTCTTTTTCTTCTTGTGTACAGTCCTTTTTTTGGCCAGAAAGGCTCTCGGTCCATTGCAAATAAACAATCGAAATCTGCTATTTCATCATTTTGTTGTTGTTGTCTCCTTTTTTGATTTGTTCAACAATTTTCTTTCTGAACCTTTTTTCTGAAACTTGAACTTTTTTGTTAAATTTTGAGGTCTTGAAACTTGTTGCAAACATGTTCCGGGATTTGCATATGATGTACTTTGCATGCGTGTTTCTTCTCTTTCTCTGCGTCTTTTTATAAACCCAGATTTCCTGAATTTTTATCTATGTCTTGGTTTTTCTATGGCGGGTCCAGGTTTCTGAGAAAAATAATGTGTGAAAATGAGAGTGTCAGATTTCGCCTTGCCTTGGACCAGGTTTTTTTTTAAAAAAGCTAAAGAAGCCCGGCCCGAAAAAAAACTGGCCGGGAAAATTTGCAACATTTTTTCACTCGATGAAATGCAAATTTGAAAAATTGAGTATTTGTAATTATGCCGGGCCGGGCTTTTTACATGCGTGGAAAAATTTTGAAAAAAAAATCCCGACGCGTTTTGGGCCAGGTTTTTCTTGAAGTCCAAAGTATCACAGCCCGAAAATTTGGACCGGGTCCAGTTTAGCCAGAAAACCCCGGGCAATCTGTCAAGGTAGGACCAGGCTAGGCCGAGCCTTTTGGTCCGAAACGTTTCGGGCCACACACTTTTCGGGCCGCACTAGATTTGTAAGTAGGCTGTCAATGTCCTCGACCGGGCTGGGCTTCTTACGTGACCCGGATAATTTTTTGAAAAATTTTTTCAAACAAAAAAATCAAAAATTGTGAATAAAAGTCCGAACCGGAGCGGCCTTTCGGGACTGAAAAAAGTTGAGACCAAAAACTTCCGGGTTTTTTGAAAAAAAAAGGAATAAATTTTTGATCTACCAAGAAAAATAGTGTGAAAAATGAGAGAGTTTTTTCAAGCTTTACTTTTTTAGGGCCCGGTTTTTCTTGAAGTCCAGAAAATTTCAGGTCGAAAATGGGACCGTAAAATTGGCAATTTTTTTCGAAAAAAAAATCAAAAAAGTTTGTGCCTCAAAAATTTGAATATGAAAATAGCGTGAAAGTTCAGCCAGAAAATCTCGTCCAACCTGTCGAGGTAGGGCCAGGCCGGTCCGGGCCCTTTGAATGGCCCGAAACTTTTTCGTGCCGCACTTTCGGGCTTTCTGAGAAAAAAAAATAGTATTGCTCTTGTCTTGACTTGACTTACTTGTTACATCCCAAACATACTAGTTAGTTTCACTTTGACACATGTTTCACTTTCATCCATGTCTCTCTCTCTGTCTCTCATATTAGTTGGTAGTGTGTTTAATTCATTTAGTTATAGTTTTGTCGAGATCTCGAAACCAAAGGTGGAACCGAACTATCTTCACCTCCTCCTTCTCGTCTTTTCGCTCTCGTTTTGTGTCTCATATCTAATTAGTCATGTTTCTTCGAGATTTCTGATCTCATTTTTTTTTCATTTTTTTTTGCTTCTCAAAGCATAATTGTATTTTGTAGTCAGTTATGGCGGATGTGATGTGTGCGCAGGCACCAATGCAACTACCTGTCTATCCGATGATGCCCAGTTTTGTCACGACGACCACGACGACGAATCAACAACCGTTCCAGTCACAACCGCAGAGAATTCAGTTGAAGACCAAGGATGGTGAGTAGTCAGACGTATACTTTTTGAGAAAAATTTTCAAAACTGAATTTCCGATCTCTTTTCTGAAAGAGCGTTTGATAAAAATTTTTTTTTAATTTTTTTCTTCGGAATTTTTTTTACCGGCCTTGATTTTTACGCTTCACACTGTACACGTGGATTTTATAAATCCACGTAATGGGAATATATCATTTTTTCAAAAACATTTTTTCACATGTCCCTTCAACGAAAATGTACTGTATTTAGCACATTTGGTTTTCTAGGCCATATTGGTTCTCTTCAAATTGTCCTATTTTTAAACCCTACAATATGAATTTTGAATTCTTTTTAAATTTCGGAAAATTTCAGAGTTTTGTGTCTTCAAAACTTCCGAGTTAGGTTTAGGCTTATTTTTTCAAATTTTTAAAAATTTTAAAAAATATTTCAGAAAATTTCAGCTTCTCTGTAGAACTGAAATCCGTAATATTCCGGGCTGGAAAACATCCGGATATTTTTTTGAATTTTGTGGAAAAATTAAGGAGAAAACTTCGAGCTCTTTTTCAGAATTTTGAGAGCTAGAAAAATTCCGGATTTTTTTTTGGAAGATTTCGAAATTCTCTGAAGACTATAAACTTGATCCAACTTTCAGGGAAATCTCGAATTTTTAAATTTTTTGAGTTTGAAAAAAATTCTTGACTTGTTTTGAAGATTTTGTGGAAAATTTTTGAACTAAAAATTTGTACTTTATGAGAAAAAATGTCATTTGAAAATTGAGATTGAGTTTTGAGATTTTTTTCAGCTCTGGAACAGCTCCTAATTTTCAAATTTCTAACAAGAAAAAAAAGTTGAATTTTTTTGCAACCAAAAACTTTGCCCAAAATTCCAGAAGTCCCTGCGAAATTTTTCGAAAACACAGCATTTTTGACTGCCCCAATTTTTTTTTCAAAAATTCCCGATTCCAACAGTTTCCCAGCTCTCAACGTTCTCTGATCATGTGTTCACATCTAGTTCAAAACACCCAAAAAAACCTATCTAGACCAAAAAAATCAGACTCTAATTAGCTCTAACAAGCCATTTTTTCAGATCAGAAAAAAGTCTACTACTGTCAACGATGTCTGAATCACGATAGGGCCGAGCCGCGTAAAAATCATAAAGTGAGTATGTCCCTTTGAAGACAAGTTCTGACAAGCAATCTATGAGAGTGAATGAGGCGCAGAGAAAAAGGGGAAAATAATTTTTGAATATTCAACTCACGTGTGAAACGTGTCCAGCTCTGCGTCTCTTTATCTTTGAAAATCATCATTTCTGAAAACAATGACATTTTGCTATGCTCCAACAGGTAAGATTTGGGACCAGACAAAAAGCCGGACCGGAAACGGGCCTTGAATTAGACGTTTAAAGTCGAAGGCCTTTTTTGACCTTTCGAAAAAAAAGCCCGGCTCATCTTGTGATTTTCGGGCCCCGGCTCACCGGCTTTCGGGCTACAATCACACTCCTATGCCCTGAAAGTGAATTGCAAACAAATTCCCGGGTTATGCGCACTGTTATCATTGTGTTTGGGCCGTTGCCCCGCCCACTTTTTTCAACAAGTTTTTTGGGCCCAATCACCTACAATCATGTCGTTTCCAGTGCGAATGTCCGTTTGCCAATTGCACATGTTTCAAGTGTAGTCTTGTCGAGAAACGACGAAAATTGAATTTACAATTGCACGAGTTGGAGGGCGATCAGGAGAACAAGAAAGAGGAGGATGACGAAGATCGCAAGTTGAAAGGAGGTTAGTGAACTTTTTTATCGGCTGCTGAAATGGGGGGGGGGGGGGGTTTGGGCGGCCGGGCTTTCTCCAAAGAGTTGGCCTATTTTTGTTCACAAATATTGAGGTATTTTCACAATAACGTATATTTTCACAAATATACGTTATTAGTTCTCACCTTGTTTTTTTTTTTGCATTTTTTGACACGTGGATTTTTGACTCACGTTCCGAAATTTTCCAACTTGTTAGAGACCCGGAGAAAGTTTACTGTAGTTTTTCACTATTTCTCGCCCGTGAATTTCAAGTTCTTCGTCTTTTTTTGTTGGAAATTTTACGGTCCGGGCGCGGGCAATATTCCAACAACAAAAAAACCAGTTTCATGTCCCGACATTTTCCGGGTCTGAAAATGGGCTCATTTTTTAAACCCTAATGTTATGTTTCAAGAGACTATGAAAATAGAGTGAGTGAGAGAGAGAGAGAGAGAGAGAGAGAGAGACGCAGAGAGAGGTTACTGTAGGAGGTTTTTCACAAATTTTTTTGAATTTTTTTTTTTGAAAATATTCCGACCCGAATCATCAAAATGTTGATGAACTCATCCATTTGCTATGTAAAAAAATGGTGTTTTTTCCGAGTAGGGTTACTGTAGTTGTGCGTTTTCGCCTTTTTTTTCGGGCCGGTCCGGATTTTTCAGACCAGACCATTTTCAAAACTCACTTTGTTGAGTGAAAAAAAAGTGATTTATTTCATGTAAGGGTTACTGTAGTTATCGCCTTTTTTGACACGTGGATTTTTGTTTTTTTTTTCGGGTCGGTCTGGATTTTTGAGATCATTTTCAAACTCACCTTGTTGAGTAAAAAGAACAATTTTTTCGTGTAAGGGTTACTGTAGATATGCATTTTCTGCCAGAATTTTGAGTTCAACACGTAGATTCTGACAATTTTCGGGCCGGCCCGGATTTCGAACACTTCCTGACATCCCCGGTTTGTGATTTTTTGGTGACCGAGTAACTGTACCGTTCCCTCGTCAAAAAATTTTTCAAAAAAAAACAATGTAACTTATTTTGTCGCAATGTACGACGATGATGATGATGATGATAAACAAGAATTGTTTGGAAGATGTGCAAAGAGGGGGGAAAATATATATATGCCATGTATATACATGTAATTTCGCTATACAACTTTTTTTCAACGTTTTCTTCTTCTTCTCGCGGCGCTGAAAAAATAGAAATAATTGGTAAACACACACACACACATCCCTGTTTTTTTGTTTATTCGGTTTGCAACTTTTTTCGTCGCAACCGGCGGTGGCCTGAAAAAAAAAACATATATGCACACATTAATTTGCTATGCATGAGGGTGTCATCATCATCAGCATGAGAGTTCCTTCTTGACTAATTATTTTTGTTGTTTCAAAAGTTGGCGAGAAAAATGCCGGAATTCAATTTGATGGTGGTCAATGAGACGGGTTTGGAGATGAGAATCTGAAAAAAAAACAAATTTTTTATATCGAAAATCAGATTTCTGGCTTCCAATTTTCAGCCAAATATTCTGAAACTTTGACACGTGGAATTTTAGACAATATTTTTGAAGACAAAAAATTTTGAAATTCAAAAATTTTTGGTTCAGAAGTTCAGATTTTTGGTTGAGTTTTTGATTTTGAAATTTTCACACAAAGTTTTTTCTGGAATTTTGAGACGTGGAATTTCAGTCAACATTATTAAGCCTCAAAGAAAAGTTTCGAAATTTTGCACTTTTTGAGATTCTCAAAATTTGACCAAAATTCTGCTCAAATTGTTTTTGGAATTTCAATTGGAGACTGGAATTTCGGGTAGATTCTGAATCTTACCAGGACTGACCCGGAAAAATCTGACCTAGCCTGATTTTCCAAAAATTTTACATAAACTGGGCTCAAAAAAACTGAAAACTTCTAAAAATCGGGTCCGAAAATCAGGCCCGACCCGATTTCTCGAGTCTACTAAAAATTTTGGTGGAAAAAATGTAACCAGGAAATTTTCGAGACTTGGAATTTTTTGTGTTTAATCAAGTACACAGTTTCCGTAACTTCAACTTTTTTCAAATTTCAATTTTGTTCGGAACCCCACGACCCTTTAGAACAACAGAAAATTGCAAGTCGCGCCAGACGCTGGGAAGAAAAGATAAAAGGCTAGAGAACGAGAGGTCGTGGCGAGATATTTTGATAAACGCTGTGGCGCCAAATTTTAAAAAGGCAGAGTACGAGTGTTCGTCGCGATAGAATCTTTATAAAGTATGGCGGCACAGCGTTTATCAAAATATCTCGCCGCGACCTCTCGTTCTCTAGCCTTTTATCTTTTCTTCCCGGCGTCTGGCTCGACTTGCAAAGAAAAGGGTCGTGACCCGACCGGGTCCAGTAACATAATCTGACCTGGCCTGGTTTTCCCAAAAATCGAACCCGAAAATTGTTTCCAAAACTTGTCAAAATTCGAAAAATAACTGAAAACTTCTAAAAATCGGGTCCGAAAATCAGGCCCGACCCGATTTCTCGAGTCTACTAAAAATTTTGGTGGAAAAAATGTAACCAGGAAATTTTCGAGACTTGGAATTTTTTGTGTTTAATCAAGTACACAGTTTCCGTAACTTCAACTTTTTTCAAATTTCAATTTTGTTCGGAACCCGACCGGGTCCAGTAACATAATCTGACCTGGCCTGGTTTTCCCAAAAATCGAACCCGAAAATTGTTTCCAAAACTTGTCAAAATTCGAAAAATAACTGAAAACTTCTGAAAATTGGGTCCGAAAAACACTTTTTTTGAACTTCAATTCGATCTTCCACTATGTCTATTCCTCTCAATTTTTCAAAATTCCAAAAATCACTTGAAAAATTGATCGCCGAACATCTCTCGTCTATAAATATCAAAGCCGAAAGCAAAAAACAGGAACACTCATTGTTTGGAATTCTCATCTCTCCCGGATAATCCGACTATAAGATGTTTTCGAACACCTAAAGCTGTGTATCATCAAGGGGAGGGGGTGAAGCTATATACATTTTTATTCGTTGTGCTCAGTTGTGCTCAACTCTGATTTTTTTTTCGAAACAAACATCGAGGAGGTTCAAAGTACCAACAAAAAGCAAGGAAACATTTGCAGCTAAGAACGGATAATGTTTCTGTACTTTTAAGTGTTCAGACCAGCCCGTTCAAATTGAGCAAAATTTAATCGGATCTGACTTACGAAACTGAAACCGAAAAGAATCACTTTCTAATCATCTCAGAGGACGATGACCTCTTTGAGGTGTTGGACGCATTTTATTGCGCATCAAACAACATACTTTGAGAAATTGGCAAAAAAGGTATTTCTATTTCTGGAAAACGTGAAATGGACTCACTCAGAAAAGTGAGTGCGCGGTCGCACGCCACCACACTGCAACCGCGCACAGATCGCGCTGCGATCACGCACTAACCGCGCTGCGATCACGCACAGATCGCGCACTAACCTCGCCGCGATTGCGCACTCGGTCCTATGCGCGCGCAGCGGTAACGCACTGACTTTTCTGAGCACGTAAAACACAAAATCTCTGCGTCTCTCTCAACTTCTTAAAAATGTTGGACTGAAAAGTTTTGATCAGGCCAGAAAAAGTAGGGCTAAAAATTGGGTCGAATTTTGTTTTTGAGAAAATCGGCGAAAATTTTTTGGCGTTCAATTTTTGTCAAAATCAAGACAGGTCTAGTGAACGTTTAGGACCAGAAAAAACTCTGAAACTTGTCCGAAATCTGGCCCGAACAAATATTTCTCTGAAAAATTAGTTTTTGTCCCGAATTCGGATCGGATTCTGAGAATTTTTTCGGAGAATTTTTTCGGCAAAAACTGCTCTAAGAAAAAAGTCCGAACCTGACCCAACATAGTGGAAAAAATCGGACAAAAATAGGTACCATTTTTTTGAACAAGTTTTTTTGAAACCCGCTGAAATTTTTTTGGGCCCAAATTCGGGCCCAATTCTGAGATTTTTTGAGAAAATCAGAGCATTTTTTTCAGCAAAAAAATAGTTTCGGGGAAAAAATCGGAAAAAAATGGGCCCGCACCAAGAATGTGTTCAAAAAACTAGGCCAGTTGGAAAATCCGGGCCCGGCCCAATTTCTCAAAATTCACCAATAATGCCCTGCGAAAATCGAGAACCCCTTTCCAGCATTTTTTCTTCCTGTGCTAAAAATGTGTGTATGCAACATCTTATTGTTTACCGCATCCGATGCCATTGTTCCAACCTTCCTCTTTCTCCCCCTCCGTCCATTTTTCACACATTTTGATGTTGTTGTTGTTGTTGTTGCTCGCGAAGCCTGACAATAGTTTCAGTGTGTGTGTGTGTGGCTGAAGAGACAAACAACACACACATACGGGGTGTGAAACTATATAGTTGTTTACGACTTGGCACTTTTTCAACAACGAACACATGAACATGCACACGAATTCAATTGGTTTACTTGGCCGTCTTCGTCGTGTTCGTCGTCGAGTAGTCGTTGTTTTTTGTTGTTGCAACGATGACAACAATGTGTGTGCTACTACTACTACTGCTACTAGTTGTTGTTGTTTGTTTTTTTGACTGAATGATGATGGCACTCTGGAAATGAATGGACGACACCAAAATCGTACTCTCTGCAACAAGAGAAAAAAACTCTGAACTTTTTGAAGATCAGCTTTAGAGGCCACCTAGGTCCTTGAGAAAATGAGCTGTCATTCTCGATGGAGCGCGTTTTCTTCATCTGATTTTGAACATTGTTCCAAAACCTTAAGAAGGCCTACTACGTCTGCAAATTCAAAATCTCAGACGCAAAATTTAAAGTATGCGCTTTGAAAGTACCTTCGCCTGCTCTCTCTTGCAATAACACTTTTTGAGAGACGCAGAGTTTGCCACGTATCACATACGTGACCCAGTTCCATCTTTTTCTCTGCGTCTCTCTTTCTCTCTGACAAGTTTTGCGCAGAACATCATGAAACATCTACAGTAACTTCCTTCTTGTCTTAAAGGAGCATGACTAGATTCACAACACGTTGTTTAAAGGAACATGAAATTTCAACTTTCCTGAGTTTTTTTAAAACCCAAACTTTTTTGAAACTATAAAATTCTAGGAAAAAAAGCAATTTTTTTGGAAGTTATAAACTACAGTAACCATGTGTTTAAAGGGACATGCGACTTTCGAACCTCTCCAGGTTTCCAAGTTCAAAGGTCAAAATTTTTAGAGGGTTTTTTTTTCGAAGAGTTCAACTACAGTAACCACGTGTTTGAAGGCACATACATTTCTAAATTTCCTTTTTTTATCGGTCCCAAATTCACCTATTCTTGCAACTTTTTTCGGCATGTTGAAGCCAAACAAGCAAATGTGGAGAGAGTACGAGACGCAGAGAAACATTCGCACTACAGGCAAACTGTCTTTCCCAAAATCTCATCTCTGATCTCTACTTTCTCAAAAATCGCTGTTCATTATCCCAAAGTGGTTACCGTAACCCGCAGACCTTGGAATCCATAATCCCCACTTTTTTTTGGTAGATTCTGAATCGGACCTTCTGAATCGGACCAGGTCCGATTTTATCGGACCCGAAAATGACCAAATCTGAATCGGACCAAAACATGAAAAATGTGTCTGAATCGGACCAGAGTCAAGAAATCGGACCCGGTCCGTTTTTATCAAGATTTTTGCTGAATCGGACCACAAAATCGGACCAGGTCCGTTTTTTTTGGTTGAAATTTCAGCTGAATCCGACTAAAATCGAAAAAATATCAACCAAAAAAACGGACCTGGTCCGATTTTGTGGTCCGATTCGGAAAAGGTTTCGAAAAAAACGGACCGGGTCCGATTTCTTCACTCTGGTCCGATTCAGACACATTTTTTAGGTTTGGGTCCGATTCAGATTCGGGTATTTTCGGGTCCGATAAAATCGGACCTGGTCCGATTCAGAAGGTCCGATTCAGTAATTGCCCTTTTTTTATCAAAAGATCAGCCGTTTATATATATATAAAAATATTCGAATTTCAATCCCGACCGGATTATTTTCGAAAAATCTGTCTGTTGTGCTCTGACTATCGTCCAAAATTTGTCATCACACCGGAAGAAGACCGGCGATTGGGGAAAAAAATTAGCATATAACGAGAAAAAAACAACAAACTAATTTCTGTTTTTTTGAGCTCTTTTATGTATATTCTTACATAAACAAGATTCTAGCAAGCCAACCAACCAACAAAAAAAATGTATTCAGGTATAATTGTAGATGTATACATACATATTTATTAGTTGTTGATAATCCGTGCCGGCGCGTTGGCCGTGCCAAGAACTGCGCACACTATAATCAACAACACCGCGAAAAATTTGGTTGTTGATGAGTAGGTGACAATCAAAACGAGATGAGATTCCTAGTAGCCATAGGTTACCAGCTAACAAATATTTCCTTGTGATGTGCAAGATTTTTTTTGGATTTTTTCGGCGCGTTAAAGCGCTTTTACTAAGCCGCTGTCCACTTTATTTTTCTTCCAGGGTGGTCTTTTTTGTAGTTTTAGTGAAGCGTAGATTATCCGGGAGATTTGCTGGTTATTCATCTGATGCGATGTTTGCGTGTGAATGAAACATTTTTGGCTGAAAAATGAAATCTATGTCATTTTATAGAGTTTCGGACGCTGAAAATGATCCCGTTGTCAGATTTTGCGGAACTCCTCTCAAAATCGAGATATCGAGATTTTTGTGAAAAACCAAGAAATGAAAATCTTGCTATAAATCGCTTTAAAAAAGGTCATGGTACTCCTAAATAGGTCAACTTGGTGTAATTCACCATTCTGAACAACATCCAATTCATATTTTTCCATGAAAACGTTTAGTTTTACTGATCGTATCGATTTTCTGAAAATTCCCAAAAACTTGTCATTAGATCAAAAATAAATTCATTGAATAAAAACGTGAACACTCTTGGAAATGTAGGTCAAACTTGATTGTATTTTTTTAAGCTACAATTCTTGGTGTTTTCAGTACTTTTTCGCTGAAAAAAAATGTTGAAACGTTTTTTCTCGTGTGAAATAACCCCAGAGTACTTCCATTTTCATGAAAAGTTCAAATTTGAAGGAGAAAAATGAGATTTTCTGCTCAAACTTCGGAGCCAAATTTTGAGCTTCGCAGAGGAGTTTCGCAACTTCTGACAACGGGATCATTCTCAGCGTGTCGAAATCTATGGAATCCCAAATTTTCATTCTGAAACGCCACATCGTCCCTACATCATTCCCTTGTAAGCCGCTGCTCACTTTATTATTCTTCCAGGGTGGTCTTTTTTGTAGTTTTAGTGAAGCGTAGATTATCCGGGAGATTTGCTGGTTATTTATCTGATGCGATGTTTGCTTTTTTGTGTGAATGAAACATTTTTGGCTGAAAAAAAGCACTTTCAGAAAACAAAGTTGATTTTGAATTGGACTTTCTGAAAGTCAAGAAATCGGACCCGGTCCTTTTTTTTTGGTTGAAATTTCAGCTGAATCAGACTAAAATCGAAAAAATGTCAACCAAAAAACGGACCTTGTCCGATTCAGCAAAGGTTTTGAAAAAAAAACGGGCCGGGCCGATTTCTTCGCAGGTCTAGTGAACATTTAGGGGTCAGGAGGTTCGTTAATCAGACCAAAAAACTTGTCCGAAATCTGGCCAGAACAAATATTTATCTGAAAATTTAGTTTTTCTCCCGAATTTCGACCGGGTTCTGATAATTTTTGTTGGAAAAATCAGACGTTTTTTCGGCAAAAACTGTCAAAAATCTTCTCATTGTTGGCGAAAAAAAAAACTTTGAGATGTTCAGAGTCCCAAGATCTTTGAAGCCTCAAATGTAAAACATGGGTGCTCCACAGTTCATAGTTGAACCCACTTGAACCCAATGTACCCAAGCACAAAAAACCAAACAAACCCCGCCCAAACTTCGACATGCAACGTAGCTAGTGATGTGCTGATCCTAAGCCGACTTTGTGATTGATTATGTATGTATCATACGAGATTTTTTTGGCGAGCACAAAGTATCGGAACATGAACATCAGAGAACCTTTGGTTTTTTTTTCCAGCGATTTCTGGATGAATTGTCTGTGGTTTGTGCTGAATCGGTCTAGACCACTAGAACTTGCACCAAACTGGACAGAAACGGAAAGCTGAACATTTTGAACACAAAAATGTCTGAACTGAGTCAGTTTTGGCCAAAATTGGTGCGGTCTTTTGGACCTTTTCTCATTCAGACCTGAAATTAGGAAAAAATTGGTTCGGGTGCGATTTTCAACGATTCTGAGAAAACTTCAATGATCAGGCCCAAGCCGCTAGGCTAGATTTTTCGGGTCTTTTCTCAATCTGGCATTTTTGCTAAAAAATCTCAATTTTCATTTTAGGCCCATTTTAGTTGTAGGTGGTTTTAGGTCCAGTTTTCATCGGGCTAAATTCAGAAAGCTTGATTTTTTGGAAATTCTCTGAAACGGGCCTGGAACGGGGTTGAAACTATCTTTTGCTGAAAACTTTTCGAACCAGAAATTTTGGAAATGTTTGTCTCACTCTGAACTTATTTTAGAAATAAACTGACTGAGACCCACTGAGGCCCCTAAGCCCGATTTTTAGGAAGTTTTTTGAGCCAGGCCTGAAATGAGGTTGAAGCTAGGTTTTGCTCATTTTAGCCCCGTTTCAGTCGAATCTGATTTCATGTCCTATTTTCAACAGAAGTTTTCTGAATCGGGCCTAACTTTCGCTGGGCATTTTTGTGAACCAGAAAAATTTCAAAAAAATCAAAATCTAATTTTAGGCCCGTTCCATCGAAACTTGCCTGATTTTTTGACGAACAAAAGACAAAATGTTTCCTATTCCATGTTCGCAACAAAAAAGAGCCGGCAAATTGTTTGTAGTTACAACTGCCTACGTCACAACACGCATACAATCTCAGAACTTGCGTTTTATACAAAACAACAAAAACAATGTGCGCAGAGAAGAGTAAGAGATAGAGAGACGCTGAGAAAACCCGTGAATTGTTTGCAACACATTTTCTGGTCAAAAATGTTTTTTTCTGAAGTTCGCCCAACTTCAGCTTCTGCTCAAAGTTGATTCCAACGAGCTCTAAGCTTTACCAAGAACATGTTTTGTTCTCAATTCAAATCCCCAAAGATCTGTCTTAATTGAAAGCGCTTCCAAACCGATTTATCATCATCTTCTGCGCACCTTCATTATCTTTAATAATCACGAGTTGTATACATATATGTATATATTTTCGCGCTTATTATTATGAAAGGATTAGATGTTCTTTTACACTTGTACGTGTGTATACTTTTAGTTATTAGTGCACATTTTCAATGCTATTTATAAATACATGTAGACATACATACATACATAGTTATAGAAAGTTCGAGAGATTGTGTGCACCGATGTACATATTAATTAGAGATCTGTCAACAAAATGTTGGTGACAAAAGTACTGTAGAAAATGGGATGCACTTTTTCTGGGTCACGTGGAGTTCACTTGATTTTTGACGTTTCATTTTTGGTCCGAAACTGTGATATTTTCTAGAATTTTGAAATTTCAAAAATCTGAAATTTTCAGTTAATCAAATCCACGTGGCTCTTGGTTTCGTTTTGAGCCAAAACTCTGAACATTTCTAGAATTTTGAAATTTCAAAAATCTGATACTTTGAACCCGAAAAATCCACGTGAAACTAGGCAGCGTTTTGAGGTCTCTGTAGAAATATGTTCTTGAGATTTTGAAATTGTTTTTAAAAAGATGTTTTGAAAAGTTCAATTTTTCTTGATTCTCAAGAGTCTTGATGTTTGTAGGGTACTGTGGTTTCAATTTTTTTGGCGCCAAAATTTTTTCTTAAAAATTTTAAACTTGGAAAAATGCAATAAAGGGTACTGTAAAAAAATTCAATATTTTTTCGCATTTTTTCGGCTCCGAAAAAATGAAAATTCTAGAATTAGAAAAAAATATGAAATTTCAAAAAAAAAGTAGTTTTAAAAGTTCGAAAAACGGAGAAAATTTTAGGCATTTTAAGGGTACTGTAGATTTCACTTTTTCTGAAAATGAAAATTATTAATTTTCTGAAAAAAAAAGTACTGTAGTTTTCAAACATTTTTTCCGGCTCCAAAATTTTTTGCACAACAAAAGGTACTGTAGTTCTTATAAAATTTGCAACAAAAAAACTGGGCCAAAAATATGTAGGTGTACTGTAGATTTTTTTTTCACTCTGCAAACAATTTCCGGGAAAAGACTACTTTTATGTTTTGTTTTTCTCTGCGTCTCTTTTTCTAATCCAGATCTGAAAAGTAACCAAAATCGCGAGTACTGTAGTTCGCGTCGTCCAGAATTCAAATTTCGTTTCTCCCCGCTGCTAACCAGCCAAAAAACAGCACACAAACACTATTTATTTTTGGATCTCCAATGTCCATAAGAGACAAACAATCAACAAATTATGTTTTTGTTTTCAGTAGTATCGTTGTGTGTGTGTGTGTGTTTGGTGGTGGGGGTACAAACAAGTGAAAACAGAGGAGAGCTCGCGAGCACATTTTTGTTCCCATAAAAAATTCATAAACACATAACGATGATGAGGATGCTTTCCGCTTGAACGCAACGTGGAAGCGGAAGGGTTTTTTTTCTCGCGGAACTGTTTTTTTGTTTGTTTTGGGCTGGGCTGATGGGATGATTGAAATGTTTTGGGTGAGAATTGGATCAAAACTGGGTCAGAAGAGAATGCCAAAAAACTGTGATTTTTTTCTCCACAAAAAAAATTCAAAACGATCTGATTTTTTTTCCCGAAAAAAGGCCTAAAAATTTTGACATTTTTGGCAAAAAAATATAGTTCTCCCAAAAAACGGGACCAGAAAATTTTCACAAAAAAATAAAGTCAAAAAATTTCGAAGTTTTTACTGTAGTTTCAATTTTTTCTTGAAAAAAATATGGCTCAAAAACGAGGGTCGAAACCAGACGTTTT
This sequence comes from Caenorhabditis sp. 8 KK-2011, assembly GCA_963572245.1. NCBI lineage: Eukaryota > Metazoa > Nematoda > Chromadorea > Rhabditida > Rhabditidae > Caenorhabditis > Caenorhabditis sp. 8 KK-2011. The sequence goes on along the minus strand of OY751550.1, from coordinate 11,562,312 downwards.
GAAAACTGGGCCCGGAAAACAATGCGGGCCCGATTTTTTTTTCAGACCCAGAAATTTTTGAAAATGTTTACCCAAAAATGTGATTTTTTAAAACAAAAAATCCAATTTTTTCCAAAAAAAATCGGGTCCAAAAAACGTGGTCTGAAAACTGGGCCCGATTTTTCTCACCGAAGAAAATGAGGCCCGGAAACTTTGAAATTTTGAACCGTAAAAATAGCGTCAAGATTTAGCTCTTTTTTTATCGGCCCAACAAAACTAGGGTCCGAATGTTGCTGGAATGTTTCTCCGAAAAATGAGTTGATTCATTTTTCTCAGAAAATTCTGAAACCCCAAAAATAAACCAAAAACGCGCGTGAAGGATTTCTTTTTCCAAGTTTCGTAAGAGACCACAAAAAATCCGGCACAGAAATCCATCTGTTTTGACGAGATAGTACAATCAGGTAGGCAGGATGGCTTCATCTCATCCGCTCAGCTCTCAACATTTTCACTGTATACACACATACATAAATGCTAATCTTCCTGTTATGTTATTTTTTTTTCTCGTCTTGATTCATCATCATCTGATCACACGAATCTCTCTTTTTCAGCGGAAACGTTCCCCAAAAACGCCCGGCCAAAAAAAAAAGTTGTTGTTTTTTTTCGCGCTCCTTTGGGCAACTGAGAAAAAAAAAGCTTAAAGTGTTTTCGAAACATGTTCATTCGTATACATTTTTGTTGCTTGTTCGTGTTTTTCGAGATTCAAACAAGTTGTTTTGAAGAAAAAAAGTTGGAGCACAAAAAGTTTTTTTTTCTTTCGAGAGAGAAAAAACACCAACTTTTGTGTCATGTCATATGATGATTGTTGCACTTTGTTTCGAGATTTCACCTAAGGCACGTTGAACAGCTAGCCTTAGGCTAAGGCTTAAGCATAAACTTTTTTTGGGTCACGACGAAATATCGGGCAGTGAAAATCAAAAAGTTTGGTTTTGTTTTGGGCCGAAATTTTGAATTTTCAGAATTTTGAAATTTCAAAAATCTGAAATTTTCAGTTCACGTGGCTTTCGGTTTTGTTTCGAGCCAAAACTCGGAAATTTTTTGGAGTTTTGAAATTTCAAAATTCTGAAAATCCACGTGAAACTAGACGGCGTTTTGAGGTCTCGGGCCGAATTTATGAAATTGCTGTATGAGATTTCTTGATATTTTGAAAATCTGACATTTTGGCTCCAAAACTCAAAATCCACGTGGATGTTGATTCAGTTCTGGCCCGAAAATCTGAAGTTTTCAGAGTCTCGAAAATATTCAAAAAAATCGAGTTCAGAGATTCAAAAAATCACGTGGATTTTAACGTTTTTTTTTTCTTCAAAAATCTGACATTTTGAAACCGAAAAATCCGCGTGGTTTTTGGCGCCAAAACGTGAAATCCACATGGATTCTGGTTCATTTTTTGATCTGACACAGAAGCCAAAAGTACCCGACAATGTGCCAAACTACAGTACTCTTTCCCGCAAAAATTCCGTATGATCTACTACAGTACCCCTCAAATGTTGTCAACATCAAAACATGAACAATTTCCTCAAAAGGTGTTTAGCCGATGAAGAAGAGACTGTTGAAAAGATGGAGGTGGAAAAGTATTAGGGGGCGTGGTCGCCAAGAGTTGTTTTGGCTCATTCACAACATTTCTTCTCCTCCCCTCCCCCTTTTTTTCTGATATTGAGCAACTGCAATGTGGGGCGGGCTTCGAAAAAGTGGGTGGAGACCTCCGCTATTTTTCAAATATGTGAGCCGAAAAAAAACAACAACCACCACTTTTTTTCCGCTCTCTCTCTCTCTTGTCTCTGAGTGTTCGTGTTGCAATGTTGCTTCATTTTTTCTTCCTCGTTGAACTTTTTTTTTCTCGTTGAACTTAACGTTTTTCGGTTCAGCAGACTAACACTCACTCACTGAGAGATGACACAAATTGGACTCTACCCGGCCGGTCTTGTCAAACCGTTCGAGTTTTCGCTGTCCGCCATCAAGTCGGTACTCGAACCGGAGAACCCGTCGTATTCAAGTAATTCGGGGAGGGGAACACGCCCGCGCGGGAGGGGGGGGGGCTGGGATGGGAGAAAACTTGACACGTTTTCTATGGAATCTCTCAATTTTGTTTTGTTGCAGAACGTGTGCCAAACTGTCAGAAATGCGGTCAACATGGTCGAAAATCACGACTCAAAGGTCACAAAAGAGTATGCCCGTTCCGAGATTGTAAATGTGCCAAGGTTAGTTTTTCTCTTTGCTCTTGTTCAAATTTTCGAAAATTTTTGAAAAAATTGATCATCGCGAAAAAGGAGACAAAGATAATCTGTTTCACACTCCTTTAATCTTGATAAAGATTTTAAAAGGGGATTTCGAAACATGCGCTTCGCATTTCCAGAGATTATCTAGCAAACTAGATTTTTTCTTCCAGACTCTACTTGATTTTGGTAAACGCGCCTTAATAATCATCGCACGTTTGGTGTAGTGGTAGCGCGTTGAACTAGCACGAGGGAGCGTTTTGGTTCGACTCCCCCGTGTGTCGAAAATTTTTTTTTATTTTTCTCTGCAACTTGGATCATTGATCCAGACTTTTCACTAATCCCCAATTATCTCAACAACTAACTAATGATAAGTTGCGAAAGACGAGGAGAAAAAGAGAAATGAAAAAGTACAAAAAAACAAGCGTTGATCACATGAGAATAAGTTTCTGCTGTTGCTGCAACATCTTTTTTTTGTGCAGTTTCTCGAGTAGAGAAACAACAAAAAAACATTGGGATTTGTTTTTAGTCATCGTCAAAAGACGTTCGTCTTTTGTTTATGCCCCCCTCCTCCTCGGTGATTGACATTCACATCCACAAATACGGATGTTTTCTTTTTCTCCTCCTCCTCTTGTTTTTTGCTTCTCAATGAGTGGATCAAGTTTCAAAACGATGTTTATATGAATCACTTTGTTAGTGAGTGAGAGAGAGCGTCTTATTAGTAGTATAGTTTTTGCAAATGTTTCAGGAATTGAGCTAATTATGGAGGGGAAGTGAGCGGATGAATGAGGCACGCGTTGTGGGAAAGATGTTTTCAAAATCGGGGGGCGTTGATGATTTTTCAAATATGACTAACAAGAGGAAAATTTCACAATTTATTTAGATGTAGTATGATGTCGAGAGGAAGAAAAAATGTATTGTAAACAAGTTCCGGGTTAGGTGCACTTTTTAGTTTTCTCTGCGTCTCTCTCTCCCCAAATAGCAAAAATCCCGCGATTTGTTTGCAATACCTTTCCAGTGGTGACATTTGTTTTTGTTTGGGGAAAAAATTTAGGCTTAACTTGGGTCTCATTGAGATTTAGTGTTTTTCAGGGTCATTTTTGGAAAATTGTTTCTGAAATAAATTCGGGCCTGGCTCACTGAGGCTTAGCTTCAGGCTTAATTTTGGAGCCAGTTTTTTTTTAAATTCCGGGGTTTTCCACTTACAAGGGAACTCCGCGAGGCCGACCTATAAACTTTTGTTCTAATTTTGTCAGACGAATGATATGCCTTCTGAATGTAAATTCCAAAAATCCTGAGCGTCACAACTCTCTAGGAAAAAAGTTACAGTACCCCAAAATTGCACATTTTTTCCCGATAAAAAACATAAATGAAAACAGAAATAATATCTCATCTGTTTTTTCACCCTCCGGCATGCCAGCTGTGGCGAAGTGGTTGTGTGATGGATTCCTACTCACTAGGTCGTGGGTTCGGACCCCGATGATGTAATTTTTTTTTTGGTTTTTTTTTTTCAAAATTTTTGATTTGATTTTTGAGTTCCCGCCATGATTTTTTCACAGAAAGTTATTATCATAACTTATCTTTCATGGTTTTTTTTTTCATTTGATATATTTGGTTCTAGTTTTATTCCTGTGTATTTGGAATGAAACCATCTGTTCAAATTCTCAATTACTTGAATTCTGAAATATTCAAAAAACCAAACGACTGTCAGTTAAACCGACCCTTACAAAAACTGGCAACCCACTTGCTCAACCTGATAAAACCGATTTTCAAAAAAATATTCGAGCAGAAAAGCACACGGGCCGGACCGAAAACGAAAGTTCTGTTTTTGTCATTCAATAAGTTTCAGATTATGATCCACTTTCCCATGAGAAATTCGAACTGAAAGAAACCGATGACACTAGTGCTGTTTATTTTGGAGACACCCCAGTTTCACGGGCTCGTGCCGAGGACGCCGCTTTGTTTTTTTTTCGGAAGCGGAAAATATCACAGAAACGGGGGCAAAAAACGACCTCCTCTACAAACGATGTCGAAAAAATTCGCCTTTATCAAAAACAAACATCACATCGACAAACTCCGAGAGTTCGAACGGACCGGTGAGTGTCTTCCAGAAAAAAAAAAACGTGGTAATGTGTTTTGTTTCGAAGATTTTGTAATCAAGTATCATTACTGTATTTAGCCTTCTCATAGTATTTATTCTATTGCATTCTTCTATTTCATTCTACCCATCGTTTTATTCTCCCTTGTTTCATATGTATTCTTGTTTCACATTGATTCGAATGTTGTTTCTTTTTCTTTTGTAGTTGCTCAAGAGGAGGTATCTATATGAACCAAATCAAAAATTTTGAAAAAAAAAACAAAAGAAAAAAATACATCATCGGGGTCCGAACCCACGACCTAGTGAGTAGGAATCCATCACACAACCACTTCGCCACAGCTGGCATGCCGGAGGGTGAAAAAACAGATGAGATATTATTTCTGTTTTCATTTATGTTTTTTATCGGGAAAAAATGTGCAATTTTGGGGTACTGTAACTTTTTTCCTAGCGAGTTGTGACGCTCAGGATTTTTGGAATTTACATTCAGAAGGCATATCATTCGTCTGACAAAATTAGAACAAAAGTTTATAGGTCGGCCTCGCGGAGTTCCCTTGTTAGGCTTAACTCTTATCTTACAAAAAATCGGGCCGCTTCATTTTTTCCATGTAAAATCGGACACGACCTACTTAGGCTTAAGCTTAGTTCAGGCCCGTGTGAGATTCGATGTTTTTCGGGTACGTTTTTTCCAAGATCCGTGCTCTTTCCATTGAGGCTTAGTTTGGGGTCGTTTTTCCGGGCTTTCGAGGACCTCAAAACTTTGAAAAAGCTGTCAATCTCAGAACTAGTCATTTTCAGCAACAAAAAAAACACCACGTCAATTCAAGGTGTTCCGAACAATAACATACACATTTATACACACATAACAATTCATAATAATCATAATAATAATAATCCGTTCTTGAAACCTACAGTAGTAACAATATGTTTTGTTATATTGTTATTATTCATTTTTCTGTTATGATTCCATTTCCAGAAAATGCTACTTTTCTCTACTTTTTCTTCTTCTTCAGAATCGAATTAATCATCTGGTGTGTCGCTCACACTTTCTCATAATTGCTCAACAGAACTTTTGATGTAAACAACAAAACAAGTACATACTAAATTATGTGCTACAGTAGGACACATAGACACCTAGAAACATGAAATTAAAAACGGCCGCGCGCGCGCGCGGCTCCGCCCACTTTTCGCCATACACAACACTACGCCACGCCCACTTTTTGTTTCATTCAATTCTCGCCGTCTTCCAAGGTCTTGTGCACTTGGTGTGGGTGAAGAGAAACAAAATAATATGTGAAAAACATGAGGGGTACTGTAGCGCGGATGAAAATATGAGAAAATATTTGAGCAGCTTTCGGCGACGTTTTCAACAAATCATGTTTTGCAGTGTTCGGTGGTTTCGGAACGCCAGAAATTGATGGCCGATCAGATCAAGATTCGACGACGACAACGCAAAGATACGCTGATGAACTTTACGCGCGAACACATTACGTCGACGTTGAACGCGGTGTCGGCGTTGAATGCGGTCTCGGCGTCGCAATTCAATTTGAACAGTCTTAACGCTTTATTGTGTAAGTTTGAGGTTTTGGCCTGAAAAATTGGGCCCTATTTACCACAAAAACGGAACTGGAAACATCGGGAAACCTCGCTCAAAAACTGGGCGTTCAGACATTTTTCGCTCGGGCCAAAAATGGACCCAGCCCAAAAATCGGGCCGTTTTTCTCAAGATTTTTCCTAGATAAAAATCGAGGCTTAGTTTGAGTCCACTTTTTTTGCGAAAATGAAAATAAGACTGGTTCACTGAGGCTTAGGTTGAGACAAAGTCAGGCTTTCTCAAAAGTTCCGGTTTTTTTCACTGAGGGTTAGTTCAGGACCGTGTGAGACTCGATGTTTTCTGGGCCTTATTCAGAGCACTTTTCTCGAGTATGCCACGTGTCTAGACAAATTCTGAGCAGCAAAAAATGTTTGGAAACTTCTCAACATCTCACTTTACAGATGGATCGATAAAAACGTCACCACAACCACTTCTATCATCGCCAACGTCGTCCGCATCGGACGGCTCTTCCTACAGTCCATCATTGCAATTCCCATCGCCATCGCTACCACTTCTCCTGCCACCATCACCCGACACCGGCAGCATTCACTCCAACGTTTCGGCTCAATCACCGTGCGCAACAACAACTACGCAAGCGTCGACTGCCGCCGCAACAGTCGCCGCACCAATCGCCGTCAATCCGCTCTCACTACTCGGCGTCAACGACGCACAATTGTTGCAGTCGCTTCTCGCTCAATACAAATTCTTGGAGGATGTGAATAGTGTGAGTGCCGCGTTGACTGCGGCAAGCACGCCGCCAACTAGTGGTGAAGCGGACGAAGAGTTGGAAGAGGAGGAGTTGACGGATGAGGCGGATGACGCGGACGACGCGCGACTCAACTCCAATTGTATAATCGATGTATGTTCTGTTTAGTCATAGTACCCTACTCACGTTTTTTTCTTCTTCTTCTCCTATTCTCGTTTGACCAAATTTTGTGATGTTGAAACCGATGTGATTTCTTTCATCATCATTTCTATCCCCCCTCGACCCTTTAACACCCCATATACCTCGTAAACCTTTTCGATTATCTCCACCCCAAACCCCTATACCTCTATACTCCTTCTTCATGACTACCATACTTTTTTTTCTCTCCTGTGAAACTACCTCTCGTATCTTTCCGAATGTTCACCTCCTCGCTGGTTCGAATGAGAGTCAACACAATTTATTTATTATCATTATCATTATTTTTTTTGTCTGTAAAACACGTTGAAAAATCCCTTTGGCCGGTGTAGATCAATTTTCAGTTCGCACATATCATCTGATTTTCTCCCCCCTTCACATCCCCGTATTCCGAAACAGTTTATCAAAGCCAAACTTGTTTCCGGCACAAATGAACTTTTATTGATGATTATTATGAGCATGAATAAATATTATTATCTTTCCTTTGTCAAGATAATCTGTATTTACGATCAATTAAGGCGCCTAGAGATGGATGTTTTATTGAATGACAGAATAGAGTTACAAATTGGGCGGTCTAGGAGACCGAATAATAGTTGAAAGAATAATATGAATGAAATGATAGGAGGGAATATAATTTCTCAGAAAGAAAAACATTAAGAAACCTTTTGCGGAAGCGTTAAATTTATTAAATTTTGGGTCCTTGATTGAATTGAATACCTTGTGATGACGGTTGATCGACCAAATAGCGTGCCAAACCATTCGGGGAGCGCCATCTTCCTCTATTTCGAACGTTTTCGATTGACATTCCTTGTTCGATAAGATGATTTGCGGCTCCTCGTCTGATAGAATGATGGGTCAAAATATCGGGCAATTGATTGGCAACGAATAGCTTTTTTGCGATAGATGAGATCGCTGACGCCGAGAGTTGAGCTCCGTTGACCAGGTTTTTGAAAACGAAATCGTCTTCTTGAGGGGCGAGTCGACGTTTGAAGCTTCTAAAGTATTTTTGAAAATCAGAAAGTGAGTCTTCGTCAATATATGTCGTTCGCCCAAACGCCATTTGATCGTTTTTAGCTTTCCTTATATTCAATGACACGTGAGTGTCGAAGAATAGGATATCGGACCATTTTAGATTCGCAACTTCTGACGCTCTCAATAAGCCGTTCCAGGACAGCCAAATGACCAAAATATCTCGTTGTTCCTTCGGTCCATTGTCAGGGGAAGCTTTGGATATGATCTCTCTCAATTGGTTTGCGCTGAAAACCGATGGTTGGTTTCTTTTCTCGCAGTCTGTTCTTCTTTTGGCTTTGATAATATCCGTTATTAACGCGTCGATAGCCGGGTCAACAACTATGTTTGAAGTTCTGAAAGCGGCCGCCTCAATGGCGAGCGCCGAAGCTCCGACCGTGTTGGCTCTTTTGGCCAGATATATAACAAAGGCTTCTTGGGTTGGTGGAAGATCGAACTTGTTTAACCACTGTTGACGTGACGAGATTGCTTTTCTATACAATGCCAAAGTGGCCGGAGATTTGCAGGCATTCAACCATTTTGCGAGATCGGCGCTGACGTTGCTCCCGCTGCACTTTGCTAACCCTTCGATCTCGATCAGCTTCAGCAACTTCGTGCCTTCTGAATTTTTATATATATATACTTTTTTTTTTTTTTTTTTTTTTTTTTTTTTTTTTTTTTTTTTTTTTTTGTATACTGTCTTAGGGCGGGAGCGGTGGGCTACCTGAGAAACAAAAAAACTGACCCGAAAAACCAAAAAAAGGGCGCCACACACGAAGAAAAAACAAAAACGTAGTGAATGTGTCGAGACCACACGCACATTAATTCTCTATGCGCCTTTATCTCGTAAATACACACAATTATCTTTCCTTTGTCAAGATAATCTGTATTTACGATCAATTAAGGCGCCTAGAGATGGATGTTTTATTGAATGACAGAGAAACTATTTAAAAAGATTGCGTGAAATTTAAACTACATGCTAGGAAAATGGATTTTGTGAAATACTTGTTGAAAGCGAAAGATCTTTGGGAGCCCGGACCTGGTTTCAAAATTTTTGAATGTTTTGGAATTTCGAAGTAATCTACCATCTGTCTGATGAAATTCCCTTTATCGTCGACTAATGCTTGGTATGAGGGATGTGATTTCCACATCGGTGTCAGAAGAATTCCTCTCAAATGATTTACTTTCATGACTTGTATCAGTCTGGGGACTAAATTTGGTGGTGGAACTAACCAGCAATGGTCCAATTCTGAAAGTCTGTCGACGTTTTCGAAGAAGTTTGCTCCTTGCGACTTTCTTCCTCCCGATTTTGAGAAGAACCTTTTGATTTTGGCGTTTTCATCACTTGCGAAACAATCCACTGTGACGGAGCCCCATTTTTTCTCGCAATTTCTGAAAATTTCGGTTTCAATCTCCCAGTCATCGTAATCTATTTTTCTACTCTCAAAATCTGCTTCTTCGTTTAGATCGCGAGGAACCCATCTAGATACAAACTCAAAATTTTCAATTTCAGCGATTTCTATGATTTTTTCTACTATTTTGTGTAATTCTGGTACCATAGAACCTTTTCTGAGAATTATAACCGCTGATTGATTATCTGTCGAAATTTCTACCAGACCGTTTTTCAATTTGTGCTTAAAAGAATTTACTGCAAAAAACACAGCTTCAAGTTCTCTTGCGGTGCTGCTCCTTTTGTGAAAAAGGCGGTCAAATGTTTTTGAAATTTTGGCGATTGTTTTACCTTCGGGACTTTTTAGCACCGCTCCGACTCCTGTGTCGGATGCGTCCGAAAAAATTTTTACGTTGGGCTTTTTCTCGGGAAGACCCCATTTAAAAATAGCCCTGGTTTCCAAGTTTTTTAGCCAAAAATTTATTTCAAATTTCTCACCTTCGGAGGTCGGCATTCTTTCAGATTCCGCTCTTCCTCCTGCTTGAGCCGCTGCGACTGCTTGCATCAGATTTCTGGATCTGAGTTGACCGAGTTTCCCTAAAACGAAACTCATTGATGATAATGCACCTGTGCATTTTTGACGATCCTGGATCGTGGGGCACTGTTTTCTCAAATTTTTCAGACTGCGCAGCGCAGAGTTTAATCTTTCGTTCGTCAGACGAACTGTTTTCTCTCTTAGATTCACAATGTAGCCCAACCATTTCAGCTCTGAGCTCGGCTGCCAAACGCACTTCTCTTTTGCGAACAGGATTCCTGCTTTTTCCAGGTCTTGTTTCACCATTTCCGAAATTTTAAGAGCTGCTTCGTAATCTTTGGCCAGTATCAGACCGTCGTCCAAGTACAGAAATATTTTTATCCCTTCGCTTCTCCATTTCTTTATTAATGGCCTAAATAATTTTGTGAAAATATACGGTGCTGATTTTAATCCAAATGGTAGGCATTTGTATCTAAAGAATGGAGCAGCGGGAGGGTCTGAGAGTGAAAATCCCAATAAATTTTGAGACTCTTGATTAATGGCGACGTGGAAGTAACCCGATTTGAAATCAAAACTCATAGCAAAATTGGATCCTTCTAAGAATGGTGACACGGTTTTCCAATTTTCTAATTTGAATTTTTCGGTTTTTACAAATTCGTTTAGTGCACTTAGATCCAGGATCAGCCTCTTTTTCTCACCTTGATCCACCACGTGAAGCGGCGAAACAACCGTCGGTTCCTCAGCGACCACCTCGATCACCCCTCTACACAACAGGCTGTTCAGTTCTGAAAAGATGAATTCTTCGTTATTGAAAGCTGATTTTCTAGGACCTTGTGGAGTAGGTAAAACGAAATTTTCGACTAATTCGATTTTAAGACCTTCTGAAACTATTTCCAGAACCCAAAGGTCTGAAGATATTTCTCTCCAGAAATTTTCTGAAAATTTCAACCTCTCACCGATTTGAACCGAGTTTTCCGATCTATTGTTTGTTGCAATTGAAGGAGAAGTGACCTGGCTGTTGGCATTTATAACATCGGATATTTTCTTTTCGATTTGTTGCCATATATTGGGATTTCCTGATGCTGAACAGTTCTCCACGGAGTTGGTCAATTTGTTTTTGGGAATTCGATTGACGCTCATCGAATTCCCGTTGGCGAAAGGGATGGTAACGCGGTTTTGCTTGGCGAGAAGTCGACGGCTTGTTGTCCGTTTGTAGCAATTGCGACATCAGCATCAAGGATTGCGCATTTTGGTCTCCGTTAGTTAGCGCGCTGAACGCTTGCATCTTTTCCACTAGCTTGAATCCTTGCGGATTTGCGTCCGCCATTGCGAGCTCAGCGTTTCTTTTCCTTAACATTCCAATCGCCTCGGCAATTTGTCCTGCTCCAGGGTTTGACTCCTCAATCTTCAGCAAGACATTGATAACTTGAACATTCAAATCAGCTTGAATTTGCAGTCCTTTTTGAGACAGATTGAGCGGTTTTTCTTCTTTCTTCGCTTGGAGACTTTGAAGAACCACCTGCTGAAAATCCGCCTTCAACGATTCCAGGATATCCTTTTTCAGCTGATTAGCCGAATCGTTCATTATCTATAATATTTGTATATTAATTAATGGAATATCAAAACCCGTATAAACAAACTGATCCAACGAAAGAAAGACGTAACTCTACCTGAGAAACAAAAAAACTGACCCGAAAAACCAAAAAAAGGGCGCCACACACGAAGAAAAAACAAAAACGTAGTGAATGTGTCGAGACCACACGCACATTAATTCTCTATGCGCCTTTATCTCGTAAATACACACAATTTTATACAAAAATCTTACTTTATTTACAAAAATAATTTCGCCCTGGTGCAGAACCGAACCATAGTCTTTAGATTTGAAGGCGCGCGCGATACCAGCTACACCACACACTGCTTGTGAGAAAGCGAGCTGCATAGCATTTATTCGATGTTTACTGAAAAATGTATATATATATTTTCATTAAAGGAAGGAGAAGAAAACTTCTCGGAAACGGGGCACAAAAACAACTATTAATTCTTGTTTTGATATGTATATACATACATCTATATATATATGAATGTATACATACTTATCCAGTAATGTATACAAATTGTTTTGCAGGAGGCAATCTTGTGAAGTATCAGAAATCATTTAGCGCGCCGATATTGTGTAACTCGGTGTTTTTAGTTCATTCCCAACAACTGAATATAATTCCAGATGAAAATTTGTATGTGTGTTTTCTTGTTGTTTTTCGCGCGTTAATAAAAAACCGACGCCAAACATACATGTAACTGACATTTGTATCGTATTGTTTTTGTTTTTCAAATTCTCACGGCGATACGTTTTTCCCCCCATTTTTTGGATATGACAGGCGACGGGGGATCTTCTCGAAAACAATAACAATCTCCGGTCGAAAACGATTTGAGTTTAGTCCCATTGAGTTTTTTGCTGTCGGAGAATTTTCACAAAAAGGTCATGAGAATGTGTTGCCAACAAATTCCTGTTATATGTAGTACTCTGTGAATGATGCAAACAACCGACGGGAAACAGCAACGTGGTATTGTTTTGTGTGTCTGCGTCTCTCTTCTCTCAAACATCGTGGCCGGTCACGCGTTTAATTATTTTGCTGAAAACTGACAACTCTGCGTCTCTCTCCCTCTCAACGAGTGCACAAAAGCCAAACACGTTTTTCCGCTGAAAAACTTCTGAAAAAGAATTATTCAAATATTCCAAAAAGCTCTGCTAACAGAAGCACGCAACGCATGACCGCGACGCTTAGTTTTGCGCGCCAATTTCAAATTTTACAACTTCGCGACAAGAGTGCGGTAGAGCGCATGATACCAATTTAGTTTCCAATAGAACTGAAATTTTTGGCAATAGCTGAATCAGACCGAAAGCCTTTTCTGCTTGAACGGGCCTCCCGTTTTTCTCAAGGGTTTTTTTCCTGAAAAAGTTCGGGTCTGGTCAGCTTAGGCTTAGGCTAAGCCTTAGGCTTAGTTTCAACCTGATTGATATCCGATGTTTTTGGTCCGATTTTCTTGATCTGAGCCTATTTTTTCAGATCAGATTCCTCCCCTCAAAAAAAAGATTTCCGACATACGTATGTGTGTTCGCGAAGCCTCATTTTCTTGTCAAAAACATTCACATATATTTTAAACATCACAGAAAATAAAAACAACTTGAATGTTTGTCAGTTTGATGAACTCTTTTTTTTTCGCGCGCGCGCGCAAGCTTGTGCTCAAACGAAAAACATCTCTTGGCTCTCTAACTCACCACGCCACAAGGCGCTGGAAATTGTTTGAGGGTGAGCAACGAAGTTTGTTTTTCGAATGTTGAGAGGGGGAAACTCGAAAAGTTTCCTACTTTTTTGTTGTTCGTTGTTCTGTCTGAAAAGAAGAAGAAGAAGAGGAGAGAGAAAAATGTGGAAAAATACAGCTGTTTCATTATTGTTTTTTTATTTCGTTGTTTGAGTTTCTCTGTTCAGAAAGGAGGAAGATATTCGTTTTGAGAAGAAACAAAGAAGAAGAAGAAAAAAGTTGTTTTTTCTCATTTTCAGAAAGTTTGTCGAGAGATTGATGAATTGAGTTTTGTTGAAACCGGCTGTTTTTTCGCCCCACCGGGTCGTGTTCAAGTTTATCAATGAGCCGCAGCTCAAACTACTCGTGAGATTTTCAGGGGTCAATTCTCAAAAGTACAGTACTCCCCGTTCTGAAAAACTAAACTTTCCAAATTTCGGCAGGGTCTTTCTGGCTTCATAACGAGAGAGTACGAGAAGCAGACTTTGACACGTGTCACACGTGAAAAAAATCAAGGTTTTTCTCTGCGTCTCGTTCACTCTCATTGTTCGCTTCGATGAGCTAATGCGCGGACTGCAAACTGCACAATCTACAGTACTCAGCTCAGCTCCTTTTGAAAAATCTGGAAGACTCTGCCGCTTATTTTTGACACCTAGACTATTGGTCAGTCAAATTTCATGGTTTTCATGTCACAGAGACATTGGAAGTGAGAGAGAGAGCGCAGAGAAAAATAGAGTTAGGATGATTTTTCGAGTAATGCAAACAATTTGCGGGCAAAGCGATTCTTTTAAAAATGGGCGGAGCTTAATACTGTTTTTGATTTGAGATCTTTGTTTCTCGAAGAAATTCACAAAATCTTTGAATCTCTCATTTCTGAACGCTATCTCATCGGTGTGCTAACCGCGGGGATCAACATCACACACATACATGGGCTCACGGGCGGAAGTAGTGTAGTGGTAGTCGTGGCTGCTCACAATCTAAAGGTGCCGGGTTCGATCCCAGGAGGCGTCACACAAGAAAATTCCTGGATATCTGCTGCGGCAGCTATTTTACACTGAAAGAGGTCAGGCAGGTACCACGCATCTCTTTTTTTCTGAGCACCTTGGCGCAGCAAAATGGCCTAGAAAATTCATTATCCGCTTCATTTCTTGACAACATTTTTCTTGACAAAACTCAACGTTCACACCGTCGAAACCCGAAAACAACAAAGAGCACAAAAATCCAATTAGAGGTGCACTTTTCAGCCGTGTGTTTCGAATGTTTTTACCTCTCTCCTCTTCGCCAAAAAACAACAACAACAACAACTAGAAGGAGTTTTTTTTCGCGAGAAGAGAACGAGGCTTGTCAGGTGCGCTAGAAAAGGACACCCGTCCTTTTTAACACTTCAAACATCCAACTATAATTTTGGCCCGAAATGATATTTCTCCCTTCTCAAAAATAATGCACTGTAAACACGACAATTAGCCGTATATTGTAGATGACTACTACTACTACTACAATTTTTTCAGTATAGAAGTATGTAGTATACAAATTCGATTGTTTTTGACATTTGCGCACACACGTTGAATACATATTCAAAACGTTTTCAAACCGGCGCCCACAACAACAACAACAATTTTTTTTGTTGGTCGTGTGAATGGAATTGAAAATGAAGAAGAAGAAGAAGAAGAAGCAGAGAAGACGATGAAGGAACGAAGGATGACTATTTTTTCAATGAATACATCTAGTATACATAATTGGGTGGTTTGTTGGCAAAAATATAATATCATTCTTCTCATTGTTGCCCCAAATTCGAGAGGGTTACTGTAGGTTTCTTTTTCGGAGAAAGGCGCGCACTTGGAATGACACATCCCTGTTTATGCATGTGTGTTAGGAAGGAACGAATATTGTTTTGGAGTTTGTTGATGACGTCAGAAATTGTTGCACTTTTAATTCGGAAGAGTTTTTGATCGACACTGGAACATTGGATTTTTGACAAGTTTCAAAAATTATGGGAAAATCTTGGATGTCGGCCAAGCCCAGGAGAGGGCCAAACAGTCCCGGCTTTGACTTGACTAGTAGGGCTCTAACCTTGAAAAAAGCCTAAATCTCCCCCTGTTCAAACATGAGAGACACTATAGGAAAATGAGAGATGCAGAGAAAAGGTCACAAAAATTATTGGAAATTTCGCAGGCCTAAAAACTTCGCCACTCAAATGCACACGGTGAATCTGGTGTTAATTTTTTGACCACGAAATTTAGATTTTCAGAAAATGTTTTAACTCAAATCTTTTTTGAGTATGTCCAAAACAAAATTCACGAAAACATATTTTTGAATCAGCCAGGTCGAACCAACTACCTGAATTTTTGGCGGCTCCGAGATATTTCGAAATCGCGACATTTCGAAACCGCATGAAATTTTTCAAAATTTCACAGTTTTTTCCAAAGAAAGTATTTTCCCGAAGCTTTTTTTGACCTGGCCAAAAATTTGAGACATCTGGACCAGGCCCCGTTTTTTGAACTCATTTTTTCAGGTCCATTATTTTAGACGATCCAAGGTTTGGCTTGGCCTGAGGTAGGCCCGGTCCAGATACTCCTAAAAAATTTTATAGAAAATTTAAAAACCTCGGAAAATATTCAATTTTTGAATTTTTAACTACAGTAACCAAGTTGTTATCATTTTATTTTGAGACTACTCAAATTTTTCCGACCAGCCTAAATGGATCAAATGTCATTTCAGAAATGTGAGATTTCGCTAGAACCAATTTAAATTTTAGAGACCAAACAAACACGTCGTTCAACAATAATCGCCAAATCGAAAACAACCAGTTGCTGCTCATCAAAATTCTTGCAAACTCTCTTCATTTTTGTTGTCGTCGTTGCAAAATGTATTCACACCACTTTTCCGTCGATCAACATGCGTGGGGTTCATTTTGCACAATTTGGTCTCAAACCTGTTTCAAGTTTGGTGGCGAAACTTTGGAGACGGACTGGGACTACAAACTCCGTACAAATCACATTTCCTGAAAGAGAAAAGTGTCGTCTTAAAGCCGGTGTTAACTCCCGCAAATCTGATAATCTATTGGCTTAGGAATTGAGTGGTCACGTAGCTGATAAACTGATCAGAGACACTTCCTGTCACCTTGGTTCTGGCCCGATGAAATTGGCCCGATGAAATTCGGACCCGAAAATCGACAACGGAATCGAGCCGGCCTGAAAGCACGACCTTTCAGGCAAGAGTAAAAATGGAATCGATGAGAGTTTTCCCGTCTAGGAAGACACAGAGAAACAGAGCAAAATAAAATCACAGTGACAACTATCGGGTGAGAGCGGCCTTGTTCCATAGGAAACGCAGACAAAAAACCACACACAAGTATAGCGCCTTGCGTATCCCGTGCGAATGTCGGTTACACGGTTGAATGACCTCTTTGAAAAATTTCAAATTTTATAAATTTAGAGAGAGCAAAAGCGCTCTAACTATTAATTATTTTTGATAATTATTTTTGAGCATTCTCTCACTCTCATCGATTCCTTTCCAGAAGGTCGTGAAAGATAGGCTTGGTAGAAAGTCAAATTTTCATCTAGAACTGTGATCTCTATAGCTTGATGACTAAGCCATCACAAGTTGATCATACAAATCCGATCATATCGGCGGCGACCCGATCCGATTTAACAAATCTTATGATCTGTTTTCCGAATCAAGTATTACTGTAGTTAATCACAGACTAAATATGTATACAAATCCTTTTTTTTTTTACAAGATTCATTGTAGTCTCGGGGTGGATAACTAACGCTCGGAAATTCCAGATTTTCGGATATTGTTCTTCTAGAAACTATCTGAATTGTATTCACAGTGGGTCTCAACCAGGCTTGGGCGGAACCGACCCTTCGGAACTTTCGGAACCAAAATTTTGCTCAAAAAAATCATTATTTTTCGGAAAACCCGGAAATTCCGGAACTTTTCAGACGCAAATCCAAAATCTTGAAAGATGGGAAAGTTTTGTCAGGATAGGAAATGATTTGGTATTCAGTTTGAAACTATAACGGTCCCGCCCAAGCCTGGTCTCAACATTTCCGCACTAGTTTCTAGATCCAACACAGTTTTGTGGATGTGGCCCGAATCGGAGAAATATAAGTTGAAAATGAGAGATTTAGAGAACCCCTGCGAGATGTATATTTTGAGTGATTGTCAATTCAGCCAGATCATCCAACGTGAAAATCATCTACCAACGAGAGCCGAGTAGAGAGCACGACCGAATGAGAGACTTAGACAGTAGACCGAAATCGCGTTGACTGGACAATACCAGCAATATTTTTCGATGTTCTGGATGCCGAAAAATTGACCAGGACGCCAAGGGGTGTAGTAGACTTGGCAATATTTTGGAAATCGTGAAACAGGACGACAAATCACGAACTGACCACTGTTTGTGGAAGTGAAAACGATCATCGAACACAATCGCTTTAAGTCGGCAAGCGGAATTAAGAAAGTGACATGTATGTTGAACAAAATCACTCTCAGTAGATCAAACAAATCTGTTAATCTGTTTCACGAACCAAGTGTTCACGTGTTTAGCTGATAAACAGATCAGTTTTGCCACGATGTTGGACCAGAAAATGATAAATCAGACCCCGGGCTGCAAGACTCGCAAAATAGACCATCCTCCAATTTTCAGCGAGAACAGTGATATCATGATTAGTGAAGTATCTCTTTTGAAAATAGTGTAGTTCTGGATCGCATGATGACTAAGACACTACAAGTAGATCAAACAAATCCTATCATATAGGCGACCCGATCCGATTTGACATATCTCATAATTTTTTTTCTTTTTTTTTGAAGGTTTTTCTAAAAAAAAAAAAATAATAACGCCACGAATGGAATCGAACCCTTGACCCTCCGACCCGCAATTTGAAGATGAACCACTGCGCCAAGCGTTCGTTGAGTTCTATTGTAAAAAATGGAAATAAGTAGTTTGCCCTTTTCTGGATGAAAAAGTGCATTTGGCAAGTTGAGATACTGTAACTTTTCTTTCCGTAGCGCAACAAAAAACTTATCTTGTCAGAAAGAGGCCGATCTACCGTATTAAACATTGTTTGATTATGTGCATAATTTCCGAAAATTCGTCAAACAGTGTACTTTCATTTTTCAAGTATACAAATGTTCCGAGAAACTGGCGAGCATAATGATGCTGTGTTTATTTGTTCCAACATTTTCTTGTTTCCAAGAAATCGGCAATAACCAATAAAAACTTTCTTTCTCACTCGCCTGAAAATTTCATCAAAAAAACAATATTTTTCCAGCTTTCTTCTCTCAACACTGCAAGCAAAAAATGTTTTCGCCCATTAGTTTTTCATTTATTTTCACGTGCTATTTGATACTTTCTTTCTCTCTGGAAACATCGAAAACAACCAAAAAAAAAAAAACAATTGTTCAATTTTTTTTTTTGTTTTAGCTTTTGAACGAAACGAAAGAACGTCTGTTTTCGTGTGCCGACGGCGTTGATGTGGAAAACAATTTGGAAATTGGAATTTATGAAAAAAAAATAAAAGAGACGGGGGACTGAAATTTTATCGGATGTTTACTACTATTAGTTTTTTTTTTGCTCCTTCTTCGTTTCTTTTTTCTTCTTGCCAGCTTGAAAAACATTGATGTTTGTTATTGGAACAAAATAAACGTGGGGACCGTGAAACGTGGCAAAATCAGAGATGATAGATAGATAGAATTTGAAAATACCGGTCATTTTTAGAAAATAAAAGACTTGGTACTTTTGTTGAATTTCGCGCATATAACAAAACAAAAGCGGATAGATGAGCCGAGAGAATGTGAGAGGTAGATCGGTGATGGCGGAGGTTGTCGAGACCAACACGACGCAAGGAGGAGGAGGAAGTGGCTGCGGCGGGTCGTCGCAACAACAACCGCCCGGTGCTACGCATGAAGATATGGATTGGTATCATGGGTTGTTGCCGAGGGCTGATATCAATTCGTGAGTGTTGGCGGGGAAGAGACGGTGCGAAAAAAGGAAGCTGTCGTGAGATTTTAACGCAAGCGCACTACAGCCAGGCCCGAAATTTACGGACCGGGCTTTTTTGTTTTTTTCTGTCCTTCGTTAAAAAAACCAGGCCCGACCAGCCCAAGAATTACAAAATTTCACCTCTTCTTTCAAGGCGCGTAATAAAACTGGTATTCGAAATTTGCAGTTTTTTGAACACCTCCGCGATGAGTCATTTTCAAGAAAAAACTTGTTGAATGAAAAACTCCAGACCGTCGGTGATCAGGCCCGAAAAAAATCAGAAAAAAAATCGGGCCGGCCGATTTGAAATTTCACGATTAGGTCCGACTTTTTTGTAGTTTTTTCAGGCTCGAAAATATTAAACAAAAAAAAGTTTGAGGCTTGAAATTTGGGCCTGATTCAGCGGTGAAAAAATAGTTTTGGAACCTATTTTTTCTTCGAAAATTATGTGGCAAAAAACCGTCTAAAAGGAAAATACCGAGTTCGACCAGGTTCGATGAAAATCAGACACAAAATTGAGCCTGCTGAATCGGAAGTTTCACCAAATCTGACCACAGGAATCGGGGCCAAAACCAGAATAATTTGATCCGATTTTTCGAATTTTTTGTAGGTTCAAAAATATTGAACAAAAAAAAAGTTTGAAGCCTGAAATTTGGGCCTGATTCAGCGGTGAAAAAAACGGCGATCTGACTTTTGTGCAGTCATCAACATAACTTTGACTCGATTCCGCAGTTTTTCAGGTTCACAATTTTGCAGACAAAAAGTTTAGGCCCAAAATTCCGGTCCGATTAGGCAGAAAATTTCTCATCTTCAAATTTCATTTCTCCGGTTCAGGCCGCATCCACAAAACTGTGTCTGATCTGGAAAAATGTGAAAAACACCGCAAAAATAGAGTGAACATGATTTTTTCCTAATAATTTTTGCTGAAACGTATACTAACAGGGTTTATTCAGCTACAAATTCTTCCAATTTTCATGATTTTTAAATCGAAGGCTTTCCAAAAAGTGCCTTTCAATTAATTCACAACAAAAAAAATTGATTAGACGCCCAAAAAATTGAACTAGAAGTAGAGACACATTCAAACTTCAGAATACTAGTCAACGACGGCGATTTTCTTGTCCGCAAATCGCATCGAAACGAGAGCAAGGACAAGGAGAAGGACAACGTGCAACTGGTATTGTCGGCCAAGTGGAAGGGTAAAAGTCATCATTGGCAAATCGCCGAGTGCAAAGACGGCACAGTGTCGTTGGACGACAAGAAGTACGCGAATGTGTGCGACATGATCAACACGTTGCGATCGAAGCGGCTGCCGGTTTCGGGCAATTGTCCGGCGTTGTTGTTGAATCCGATTCTCAAACAGGATTGGGAGCTGAGGCATGATCAGGTCAGTGATTTGAGAGGAGTCGGTGGGATCGGGCTTAGGCGGAACCGAAAGTGTCGGACTAAAAAAGTTCAATCTTCGAATTCTAGTTTTTTTTCAGAATGGAGTGCTTTTGAAAAATTAGGTTTTGATACAAGATGTTTCTAGAAGTTTGGAGTTTTTTGGTTTCCAGAATCAAGTTTTAGTCCATTTTGAAAATTTGAAAAAGTTCCAAAAATGAATTTCAGACGCAAAAAAATTGTACAAACTCTTGAAATTTTTAAACTTAGGTTTCATGTCATCTCTGCGTCTCGTACTCTCTCTCTCTCTCAACCCAATTTTTCACAGATAAGCCTTGGCAAAATGTTGGGCGAAGGCGCGTTCGGCGGTGTCTACAAGGGTGTGTTCAATCTCAAAACCAAACGTGTCGGCGTCGCTGTCAAAGTCAACAAGGGCAACGACAAGATGAGCACCAGATCGATGATCGAAGACGTGTGCAAAGAGGCGCGCATCATGCGTCAATATCAACATCCCAACGTCGTCAGCTTCTACGGCGTGTGCGTCGAACGCGAACCGATCATGCTCGTCATGGAGTTGGCCAATCAGGGAGCGTTGGACTCGTTTCTGAAGACGGGCAAGGAGACGATCACGTTGCGCGACAAGTTGAAGTTTTCGCACGATGCGTCGAAGGGACTCGAGTATTTGCATCAGAACGGGTGTATTCATCGAGATGTGGCGGCCAGGAATTTTTTGGTGCACAAGGGCGTCATCAAGATTACCGATTTTGGACTGTCGAAACAGCTTTCCGATCATGCGCACAAGTATAAGTTGAAGGTTTGGAGGGATACGCACATGATCTTTTATCGATTTGCCTCTCTGCGCTCTCTCGTTTGCTCATACTCTTTCGTTTTCTCTGTGTACAGGAAACGTCGAGATATGATGAGAGAGTGAGAGACGCAGACATGATGAGCTAACTTTACTCTAATTGTGACCAAAATAAAACCTTCTGAACGAAGTCAGAAACTGACCCAAGTTTTTTGAAAATTTTTGACTCTGGAAATTTTTAGAAGAAAATCTGCGAGCCCGATTTTAGTCAGGGGACCAAATCGAATTTTTCTCGAAAATTTTCGGAATGAAAAAAGTGGAAAAATTCTGACCCAGTTTCAACAAAACTCTGTTTTGCATCGGATCTTGGGGTCTAGAAAATTTTTGAGAAAAAATTCAAAAAGTTGGAATTTTTGACAAACAGATTTTTGGCCCGGGCCACATTTCTGAAATTTTGTGACATTTTTTGAAAAAGAGTTTTTTGAATTTCTGGTGCTAGAAAACAATTTTTGAGAAAATCGAAAATTTGGACCTCAAAATACGAAGATTTCGACAAAAATTTTTTTGGCCCGAAAAACATCGAGCCTAGAGTCCAGTATTTTCAACAAGGAAAAGTTTAGGACCTCCACCAAAAACTTCCGATTCGTTGGCTGGCGCCCGAAGTCATCGTCACCGCCACCTACTCGTACAAATCGGACGTTTTCTCATTCGGCATCCTTTTGTGGGAGATCTTCATGAACGGCGCCATACCGTATCCCGGTATGACACTATCGGAAGTGAGTAAAGAGGTTCGAAAAGGCTATCGAATGGTGGCGCCCGACAAAATGCCCACCATCTGTCGCAACATTATGACCGCCCAATGTTGGCCACAAAATCCGAGCGATCGCGACAACATGACCGAAATTCGACAGGCCATCGAAGGTGTGCTAGAGGGACGACAAACGCAGATGGCCAGATCTGCCTACGTTCGATATACTTGACATAAATGTTTGATTTTTCTCAGAAATTTATCCCAAGATTAAATGTTGGACACCTTTGCGCGTTTACCGCAAGCGTATCCCCAAACGTGTTGCAGTTTCGACTGACTCGTCGCAACGCTGCCGCCGACATCGTCTAGGCTTCCGGGCCATGCGCCTGCGTCGCCGACGGTTCCGTCGATGATGTGCATGTAGGCGAAGAATGAATTGTGACTGGAAAAATGTTGGAAATATGGGGGAGATTGGTTTTTTGGCGCGAAAAAAAAGATATTTAAAACTTCGTGTTTTCAGAGTTTTGAAAAATTGCGCGAAAATTTCAAACTATAAATTTTAACATTACTGTAGTTAAAAGAACATGTTTTTTGGAGCACGTGAGCTTTTTGGCCCCAAAATCAGAGACTAGAATGTTTTGTGTCAAATCGAGAACTTCAGAAATTTTGAAATTTTACGCTGAGAATACTGTAGTTAGCCTATTTTCCCAAAAACAAATTTTTTTGCGTGAAATTTTCCAATTTTTTGAAAAATGTGATTTTTTTTCAAAATTATTTTAGGCGGAAAAATTCAAAATTTCAAATTTTCAAAAATTGTACACCCTTTCAGTTTTGGCACGAAGGATTAAAATTTCAATTTTTCAGGCGCGAAACTCAGAAAATTCTTAATTCTAAAAGTGTACTGTAGTTAGAGTAACAGTTTCGAAATGAAATTTTTCAATTTTTTTGGCGCGTCTTTTTTCTCTCATCGTCTGCGTTTCTCATGCGGCTGGGGCCACGAAATAAGGCCTGGCCGCTGAAAGTTCTGGTCCGAAAAATCGGGCTAGAATTCTGGGAGAAAACTTGATTTCTCCAAAACTTCTCTGATTTCAAATTTTTCCGAAAATTCAAGTTTCAGGTCCAATTTCCAAGACTAGTGGGTTTGGTAAAAAATTCAGGGATGGGGTCCAAACTTGGGTCTTGCGAAATTCGGAAAAAAATTGGCCGAGTTACCCGTAGTTGTCCGGTTGTCCCGGTCTGAATTGCATCATCGACGTGCCGGTGGTAAACTGGTCGGTCCACTGAAAAGCGTTCGGAACCCACGGAACACAACCCGTACCGTTCTCGCGATCAAGACCCTGACAATCGGGACGTCGTTTCAACCCGACCCACACGGAACCCTCGTTGACACCGGCGGCGCGGATCAACGAAAGGCCGTTGGCTGAAAGTCGAGGAGATTGTTGAGATTTTCACCCCCCGAACTCTACCATGAATATACGATCGTTCGGCGTCGTTCTCGACGCCGGTCAACACGGCGCCCTCGGCCAGACAACGTTCCTGCGCCTCGTAGACGTTGACAACACCGCTGAACACCCGAATACACCACTCGCCCATCGTTCGATGAAAGTGTCGCCAGTTTGACGGACAATAGTGTTCGACGTCTTCGCTCGAGTGCGAGTCGGCGGCGACGAACGCGACAATGGTTAGCGTCATCAAAATTCGCATGATTGTTGTGTCAACTATTGTGATATTTGTCGCCCATTTTTATAGAGTTTTGAGGCTAATCAAAATTCTGCGCTTTACGATTTTTCACACACATATAGTTTTGGAAAATGAAAAAAAAACTGCAAAATGTACTGTAGTTTTATTATCTAATATATTTTTCACGACTTTTCAGGACTTCAACTCTGGTTGAGAGAGAGAGAGAGAGAGCGAGACGCAGAGAAAAATCTGGGTCACGTTTCTATTTTTTTTCTCGTTGTCTGCGTCTCATTTCTTCTCGCCTAGTAATGGGGCCAAGAAAAAGTCAACAAATTTACCCAAAATTTCCCAAAAATTTCAAAAGTACTCTAGTTAAGTTGTACCGTAGTTCAAGGAACACGTTTTTTTCTCAAAACTTTTCGACGCGCTAAGTTTCTCTCGTTGTCTGCGTCTCTCGAATGATTCGAGTCAGGTCTGACACCCAAATCAGGCCGAAAAGTCAGGCCTAGGAAAAACTGGAAAAAATGAGTTGAAAAAACTCCATCAAAAAGAATTGCTATTTTTATTGCCAATCACTATAAAGTCAACAAAACTGTTTCTATTTTTCTCTGCGTCTCTGCGTCTCTCTCTCTCTATTTGACACAATAAGAGTGATAACGTTTTATGAATATTTTTTATTTTTTCATGCAGTTCAAATTATTTTCAATATTCCTTCTAGTTTTTCTGATTTTCGTCATATTCGTAACTCAATCGAGGGACGATGATAGTGCACAGGTTCAGCGAGTCGCGACTTACGCGACTTCGCCAATCGCGATTGTTGTCGTCATCACCGCCGCGACTGATGTTTCGAATTATGAGGTTTCATTGAGTTAGTCGCTTTTTCCTCAGAAGCCTCGGAAATTGGAAATTTTTCACAGAAACTGTTGAATGTTATGCAAAAATTCAAACTTATGATTTTGTGCTCGTCGAAGATGACAAGTTTGGTTGTGCGCACAAAGATGTGAGCCCACTTTATCCGACAGAAAAAAGTTTTGATGTTTTTTTCAGAAATTCTTCCGACGTCATTGTGTGGTCGCCAAAATTCTGCCAAAATATGAAACTGTTCTGTTTCTAGACGCTGATATCGGTGTGGTCAATCCGAAGAGGTTTGTGATTTTGAAAATTGGTTGAAACGTATTGTATCCAGGAGAATCGAGGAGTGGATGGAGAAAGGTGTTGATGTCACATTTTATGATCGATTTTATAATTGGGAAATTATGGCCGGCTCATATATTGTTAGAAACACACCGTACGCTTTGGATCTTCTTAGAGGTAAACTTTTTGTCAAATCAAAAATCTCGAACTTTCTTGAGTTTCAGAATTCGCTGATTATGAGTATAAACTTCCGAAAAGTTTTCATGGCACGGATAATGGTGCGCTTCATGTGAGTTTTTTTTCGGGAAGCCCCAAAACCAGGCCTTCTAAACTTTTTTTGTGAGTTTTTTAAGACACGTCAAAAATAGGCTGTGACTTTCGGGTCAGGCTTTTTTTCTGAAGCCTAAGCCTAAGCCTAGATGGAATAATATTTTTGGAACTTTCTCTTTTTAAAAATTTCTTGAATTTTTCGATTTTTGAAAATCCACGAAACCCGAAATAGTGTGGGAAAGTGAGAGAGACCTACAACAATTTCTACTGTTTTAGGCCGGGCCAGAAAAAAGTCGGGTCACTATTCTCTCAAAAGCTCAAAACACTAGTGGGGTCTACCGACCGAAAAACGGGGGAAAATGATTTTTGAGAGAGTACGAGACGCAGAGAATGTTATGTTTTTTCCTCTGCGTCTCTAAGTTCCTAGGCCACCGAAAATGACAAGCAAGTTTTTCCAGATTTTCCTGGCCAAAAAATTGTTGCCCGACGCCAAACTAGAAATCGAAAACTGCGAAAAAGTCTACAACATGTCCAAAGATTTTAGCGATTTGTTCACCTACGAAGCGTGCATTCGATCATTGCTCGGCACATCAACCAGGTTCGAAAAAGTGAAAATTTTTCGAAAATCAACGGGTTGGGCAAAAGACGGCTGGCTGAGTGGTGGCATGTGGAACGAGCAGATTGATTTCATGTTTCACGAGTGGAAAATGAGCAAACTGCGAGCGACGCCGACGAAAAATATCGAGTAGGTCACACTTCTTTTTTTGAGTGACATTTTTTCAAAAAATTCGATTCCAGACCCAAACACATGCAACAATCTCGATGGTACAACCCGCTGGCCGGACCAATTGTCATCGAAAAATGTTCGCCGTTCAACTCGACGTGGTCCTATGATCCGCGACTTGTTGGGAAGCGAAAATCGATTGAAGAAGAATTGATGAAATTTGAAAAAGAGATCTCGTTGAAGCAAATCAAATCACTGTCCAGGATGAGTCACATGTTAGGAATGAAGAATTAGAATTTTCTATTGGATTGGTAGAATCTGTATCTAACCCAGGGGTTTTAAAATTCGGACCCGAACATAAAAAATGTGTCTGAATCGGACAGGAGTCAAGAAATCGGACCGTGTTCGATTTTTTCTGGGTCCGATTCAGCAAAAATCTCGGAAAAAACGGACCGGGTCAATTCAGATTTGGTTAATTTCGGGTTCGGCCCGAAAATCAAAAATCGAGATCCGGTTTTTCGAGATTTTCTGGTCCAGAAAATTCTCTTATTAAACTTTGTTCATTTTGACAAAAAAATCTCGACAAAAATGGGCCTTGGTCCGAGTCGGATTTTGTTGTGTTCGGGAGATCAGACTCGGACCGGTTCAGAAATTGCCCGGTCAAGTGCGTCACGTTCACGAAAGTTAGAAAAGTAGCTCTAATCATTTTTTTCGAGCATACTGTACTTTTTAAAACTGAAACCCTCTCTTGCAAATTGTCGCAAAGAGAGCGTGACTAGTCAGAAAACAATTGAATTTTTTTTAATAAATACGTGACACGAGTCTACCATGTCTTCTTCTCTGCGTCTCGCTCACTCTCAAAAAACGCATCCACTCTACGTCTCTCCTGTGGTTATAGTTCTTCAATAGACTATCTCTTCTCTGCGTCTCTCTATCTAACAAATGTCGTGGTTTCGAAATGTCCTTGTTTCGAAACGTCCCGGAGGTTTCTCAAAATTCTCAAAACTATTTCGTTGATCAAAAATTTATTACAAGGCTCTCCAGAGAAAAAGAAGCTAATACCTTTCCGCCTCCATTCCACAAATCGCGCCCTTCTGCACCGTCGTCGACCATTCATCATCCATCTGCTCGCCAGCCAAATCGATCGTCACATAATTCTGCGTCAAATACGTATCGTTCGGCTCACCCGGTGTCCATTGCCAACCAGCAGTCCCACTGGTAAACCCATCGGTCCATTCGAACGACGTCAATTGAGTACACGTCGAGGTCAGCAGTTGTCCGAGACATTTCGTCGTCCGATACGCGCCGACGAATATCACCGCGTCGACGTTGTTGTTCTGCGCAAGACCGATCGCCATCATTGTCGAAATTTCGTCAATGTTCTGGAAACCGGATAGGACTGCGGTCGAGTTGAGCGCCTGACAGCCTTTCAGTGCGTTTGGACCGGTTGTCGCTGATAAATAGATTCGCATACACCACGAATAGGTGCCACGATCGAACAGCGTCCAGTCGGGAAGGCATGATAATGGGGCTATTGTGGTTGTCGTGGTGGTGGTGGTGGTTGTTGTTGTTGTTGTGGTTGAAGTTGTTGTTATATCTGAAACAAAAACAACTGGAAATCTGAAAAATATCATCTCGCGAATTCAAAAAAAAAAAAGAACGCGAGCGAGGGAGAAGTCTGCAAGTGCGCTCCGCCGCACACACATTTTGTTTTCCAATTTATTTTCTTTGTTTTCAAAATAGTGCGAGACGCAGAGATTGCTACGTGTCACATGTTACAAACAAAAAAAATTTTTGCTGAGAAATTAATGTTTTTACACGCGCTGCGCCACGTTGCGTGCGGTTTATAAGAGACGGCAGAAAAAAAAGACACGCGACGCGTTTGAAAACATAATTTTATTTGCGAATTCTCTTCCCGGCTCTCAAATTTAATTTAATTTTGGTTATTTTTTTCAGTTTGATGTTACTGTACCCGCAGACACACACATATACGGTGTTTGCGGACGCCAATCTTCCTGAGAAGGAATTCAAAATAAGTTGTTTCTTTTTTTTTTCGACCTTACAAAGCACAAGTAGGCTTTGCGAACAGATGGTAGAAATCAAATAAAAAAAACTCATCAAAATAGTGTTTCAAAAAGACGGAGGAAAAATCTCTTTTCCCTCTCCTCTTTTCTCTCTGTCTCTCTGAACCGCGTCGCGGACACGCAACGCGGCCGACGACACTTGGCTTCTGACATTGCAAAAGTTTCGAAAAAACAAGACCAGAAAATTTGACACCGCCCCATAACCAACCTTCCAAATGTTGCGTGGGTACACACGAATAAACTAGGTCAAAAAATCCGAAAATTATCAACACAACAAGATACCAAAAGTTCATATCCTTTTTTTTACGATTTGTGATCAACAATGAACAGACAAACGTATGTATCAAACTGGCTTTCAACATGACAATCAACCATGATATTGAGATACGGAAAATGGCAACAAAAAAAGTTTGCAGCATGAACAAATGGATGAAATTTTGGGCCAGGGAAAAATTCAGCAAAATGTTTCCAAAATGTAATTGGGTCGAGCTCACAAAACACAATGCTCAAAAATTTCTCATTCAATTATCGGCATGTGAAAAATGGCACCATTTTTCCTGGTTTCTCTTGCAAACTCGGCTCATAGAAAATTTACAACAAAAAAATTGCAGAAACTCATGTCACCCACAAGTTCTAGTTTTCGAATCTCCGCCGGGTTCATCACATTCATCGTAGGACTTTTCCGTTTTCTCAGAAATTTGAAAATCTTTACAGTACTCTGCGTATGGCTTGCTGATCAACGCGTACGTCTTCCGATGTTTTCTGTCGTCCCGCAGATTTCGAACAGCGTTCAACATTTTTTGCGCAACTCGAACCATTTACAATTGCGCACTTTGTTTCAGTTTTATGGCTTGGTCTTCGGTATGTTCGATTATGTGAGTTTCCTCCTCGATTTCTCATTTTTTTTGTTTTCTGATTTTCAGCGGGTTTCTATACCTTCCTTATAGTATTAACCTGACTTTCGGACAGATAGGATTGTTCGCGTATTTATCCTCGTTTTTGACTCAAATTGTGGTGGCAATAAATCGGTTTGGAGTCAGTTTCTGGCCGATGAACGTTGGACAATTCCGGGAGAAGTACGGGCTATATGTAAGTCGACTTCGGCCCGGGCCGAGTGATCCTTTTTGTGACTCGAAAATATCATCAAAAATTAAAAGAAACATCTCGACGTTTTATACATAGATAGAGTAAGAGTAAGAGAAACCAGAGAAAAGACATTCCGCATTCCAAACGGTTCCCGGGTTATGATGTCACCACGAGAGACGCAGAGAAAAACAACAACAAAAAATTGCAGTTCGAAGGTCACGTTCGCTTTTTTTTCGGAAACTAATTAGGGCATATAGGTCACGTCGGTTTTTTTTAAAATATTTTTTGATTCTAGTTTTTTGTCTCTGTGTCTCTTTTTTCCACGGTTGTAATTTCTAGGACAAAATTTTCAGATGACAAATTGTGATCCTAGAAATCTTGACACGCTGAGAAACATCCCGTTGTCAGATTTTGCCAAGCTTTCTTGCAAAGCTTAAAGACTCCTGGTCACTCAGAAATTAATTTCTCGTGTTTATCAAAATCTCAATATTGAAGACTTCAACTTTCAATGTGTGAAATTCAAAAATTGAAAAAAGTACTTTGTGAGGTCGAAAAAAAGAAAAAAACTGTTTTTGAATTCGTTCTCAGGAAGATTGGCGGCCGCAAACACCGTTTGTGTGTGTGTGCGGGTACAGTAACCCACGGCAAAAAATGTTTTTGGTTTTTCTTTCAAACATTTTTGGTTTTTTGAACCACATGCATCGAAATTTGAAGTTTTCAATTTTGAGATTTTTATGAACTCGAAAAAACTATTTCTGAGTGATAGGGTGTCTTTAATAATTGCCTCTGAAGTTTGACCAAAAATCTCAATTTTTTTCTTCGGCCATTTTTGGCCGAAAACACCACAAACCTGAAACTAATAATCTCTTGATCTAATGAGTCATTTCTCACAGCCTCGGAAAAACAACACGAATCATCAAAGTAAACATTTTTTCCATCTATCAACAAAAAAAAAACATCGAAAACAATTTTTCTACATCTTTGAAACGTCAAAGCCATGTTTCTTTCGAGTCCGATTCAAAATCTCAGACCGGGTCTGGTTTTTGGGGGCCCCCAAAATCCGACCCTGAAAAACGTTGGCCTCATCGGAACCGGTCAGATCCAGGGCTGATTTAAAGTATTGTGTGTGTTTTTCCCCCGCAGGCTGGTCTCTCGTTTGTCTGGTCGATTGCCATTTTTCGAGCCACCATCGGCCTACAACCCCATTGTGGTTACATTTTCGACATCGATCTAATCTCGTGGCGATACGAAGGCGAATGTGCGACAGATGTTTCGCAGAAAATCTTGAATCTCTCCTACTATGGTAGCATGATTTTTTGCAACTCGCTGAATGTTCTCACGTTCGCCAAGTTGTTTCACGACTCGGTGAGGGCTCAATTTTTTGCAAATCGGAGAACTCAAAGTTCCAGAAGAAACATCTTGCGTCAATATCGTCGCAAGAGAGCGCGAAACGCCAAAAGAAGCGTAGCAGAATGTTTGCTCAGAGTTGTGCACAAGATTTTCTCTATCTCCTGGACCTAGTTGTCGCAAAAATTGTCGCATTTCTACATTTATCCGAGTGGCTGACATATGTCATTTTGACATTGTCATACTTGTCAATTCACGCCATCGATGGGTGAGTTTCACGGAAGAACAACTTTTTTGAAGGCTTTACATTTTTTCAGAACAATAATGTTGGCTTTCAACAAGGAACTCCATTCGCGAATCAGAAAACAGACACCAACACAAATTTTCACTTCGACCAAGATCAGAATTGAATCTTTGTGAAATAGCATAGAAAAATTAGAGTTTTAGAGAATTTTTCTAATAAAAACGTGACCTCATTCATATATATTTTCTCTGCGTCTCTCCTTCTCTCAATTAGTGCAAGTTGCTCCATTTTTTCAAAAAATTGAGAGCTGGTTTCAATCAAAACATGACCTCGATTATATAGTTTTCTCTGCGTCTCTCCAACTCTCGAAAATCATTCAGAGTTATTTTTTTCTCAGAGATTTTCCCCGAAAAAAACAAAATTTGGTGCACTTTTTCCCTCGTCGTTCCAACCTAAACAGCAGTTTTTGAGAGAGTAAGAGACGCAAAGAATCTGCTTCTCTCTTTTCTCTGCGTCTCTTACAGTCTCACAATCACTTTGGAAACGAAATTTCTAGAATATTTTTATTTCCGAAAATAATTACAGGAAAAAATTGTAACTGAAAAATTAACGGACTTTTTTCTAGAAAGTTTTGCGCGTTTTCCAAGCTGAACAGCAATTTTTGAGAGAGTGAGAGACGCAGAGAATCTGACTCTCTCTCTCTCTCTCTCTCTCTCTCTCTCTAATTTTTTGTGATTCCGATCAGCAATTTATTCTTTGAAAGAGTAAGAGACGCAGATTATCTGACTATTTTCCTAAAATCGTGTATTTCGGAACAGAAAAAACTCTTGAAAATTATTTTCAAAAAATTTCCCATGATTTTTTTTCTGAGAGAGTAAGAGACGGAGAGAATCATTTACTCCCGGTCAGACATTTTTTTTTCAAAACAAACCAAAAAACAAAAACATATTTTGATTTCAACATTTTTTATCAATCTACAACATTTTTGTTGATAAGCCCAGTTTCATTTTTGTTCTGAAAATGAGAATCATCTGTTTCCCAATCATTTTTCTCGTTCTGGTCTGTGTTGTCAGATCCGACAACACCAGTGAAGAAGAGGTCCCAGGTAACTGTCTCAAAAAAACTTTTAGAAAATTTCCAGAAAATTCCAGACGCCGAGAACAAAGAAGCTCAGATCGACTGTGTGAACAGTTGTGGTGATACGAGTGTGGCCGAGTGGAAAGCGTGTGCTCCGACGTGTTTCAAGGGACAAATGGGCGCGGCCGACAAGACTTTTATCACGTGTGAAGGTGATTGTTTGGATCAGTATTATCCGCCGAAAGTCGCACAGCCCGATTTGGACAATTTGGAAGTTTGTGTTCAAAAATGTATTGATAATTATCGCGGTTATTGAATAAAGTTTTTTTGAGACCGTTTAGTTTGACAAAAAAATTCGGAATCAATGTCCATCATAGATTTGGGCCGTTTCTCAGGTAGATGCAGAACCGGACCCAAGTTTAGGGTCTTCTTGGTTTGACCCGACCTCCGAACCTAAACTAGAATTTCGGGCCTGGCTATGGCCCTTAAAAAATGGCTAGCAGGACCCAAAAATTAGGCCCAAGCAAAATTATTTTGAAAAAATTGTGAAAACTTTAGAAGAATACGAAAAATAAACCTATTGTTCTCGAAATTTTCCCATGGCTTTGGACCGGAAAACTTAGACCTAAAATTTTGAAAAAAAAATCAGCCTAAGATGTTGGAAGAAGTTTCGCAAATTTTCACTGAATCGGACCCAGACTAAAACTATGGGCCTGCCATCGGACCCAAAAATCAGGCCCAAGCTAAATTATTTTGGAAATTCTCGCGGAAAAATTATCAAAAGCTGCAAGATGCAAAAAATTTTGTTTACGCGAAAAACTTTGACCCTGCCTGATTTTCACTAACATTTTGCTTCGGGCCGAAAAATTAGGCCTAAATTTTTTTGCAGAAGAAAAAATTGGGTTTGGAAAATTTTGGCACAACATATCATTGTCTGATCACACTTTTTAAACAAACAAAACCGTGCGTTTTCTCTAACTCTCTCATCTCTCTCACCTCTACCCCTGTTTCGATAATTTATCGACTTTCTTGCCGCCCAATTTTTCAAAATGAATCACCCTTCAACACTCCTCGATTCCTACAATTCAAAGTGTCGTGTCTGCTCGAAAGACGCGCACGGAACTCATTTCAGCGTGCAAACTTGCCGCGCCTGTGCCGCATTTTTCAGGTTATTTTTTTTGCGATTTTTTGACAATATTCTCAAGAGTTTCAGACGAACCACAGTGCTGACAAGAAAATATAAATATGTGAGGAGGAAGGGTATGTGTGATGTGGAAAGAGACGTGGAACTCTGCTGTAAATATTGTCGATTGAAAAAGTGTGTAGTTGTTGGAATGACAACAGAAAGTGAGTTGAGAAAAAATTTGACTTGTCCGAGAGAACTACAAAATGATATCGGGGCTATTGAAAAAATTATCAACTCGAAAAAATGGCCCGGGCCATAGTTAGAGCTCGCAATTTGGGGGGTTTTAGGCTTAGGCTTAGGCTTAGCTGATGATCGGAAACTTCTGAAAAAAGGTCGAAAAATCCCACACTTTTGGACAAAATCAATGTTTTCCAGATGTCCGATTAGAAGACCCACTAGAAATCCGAAAACCGGTCGAAGTCATAAGCGAGGTTACCCGTCAGCCAGCACTTCTTGTCAACGTGTCAACAATGATCAAAGAAAGTCGAACAATTTTGGAAATGCACTATTTACCCGACGATGAAACGTACAATATCCTGGAACTAAATCAATTGCAAAAACTTGCCGAAGTGCTTCGAAAAATGCGACACGCTCAAAAATCAGAAGTCAAATTCAGCGAGGAATTGAAATTTTATCAAATCTTCAAAATCTGGCTAACCTACATGAAGCAAACATCGATGTGGCTGATGTACATTGACGAGTTTCGCGTCATGCCGATTCATGAAAAATTGGCATTCTTCAAAATTGTCTGGGCGGTTTGGCGACGTTTCGAGCGATACTCAATGTCGGCTCACGTTTTCGGTCAACGATGTTATGACGAGAAAATTCTGCTGCAATCCGACGATGAAGCGTTTCGAATCGGTGAATATACGGTGGATTATTCGTCAATTTCGAATTTTGAATCGTCCAGAATTTCGAGTCTTTTCGGTGAAAAACTTATCGAATATTTCGATGTTATTGTCAAACCGTACATTGAGATGAAATTCGATTTGATTGAGACCGCTTATATGTTGAGCCAGATTTGTTGGAACTACGCGGCAAGGCGATTGCAGGTTGGGCTAGACTTAGATTTTCTCGGACAGTGCTATACCTTTTTTTGCGGCCCGGTTTTTCTGGCTGACAAAAATAGCTTGACCCAAATCTCGCTCCTTTTTTTTCAAAAAACTGAAAAACCTGTGAAATATACGTTTCAGCCCCATTTCTCAATCCTAGTATTAAAGATTTTGAAAAAAAATTCAATTTTTTTGGTTTTGCACCAAAAAATTCGGACCAAACCTGATTTTTTCAGAGTTTTTAACATTCTTACATTAGTAAAGGCCCGATTTTTGAGTTCTGCTTGAGAAATTTAAACTTTTTAGTCTTTGGCTTTTTTGTCAGGCCAATTTCTGAAAAATGGCTGAAAAGTACTGTACTTCTTGCGGTCCGGTTTTTTCTGGCTCAAAAAATAGCTTGACCCAAATCTCGCACCTGGTTTTTTGACATTCTCATTTTTGTTCTAAAAACTGAAAAACCTGTGAAATATACGTTTCAGACACTTTTCTCAAGCCTAGTTTTAAATATTTTGAAAAAAATTGAAATTTTTTGGTTTTGCCCCGATTTTTCGCCGATGGGAATTTCAAATTTTTGTTCAAAGCACTGGAAAATTTTCCTGAATCAAAAGAACAAAAACTGATTTTCTCATAGTTGTAAAAATTTCTAGTAACGGCCCGATTTTTGGGTCCACCTTGGAAAATTCAAATTTTTCTCAGAATTTTTTAGCCTCAAAAAAACGTCAAAATACCCAAATTATTTCCAGGGTCAAACTTTGGAAGCTTCCGCAAAGTTCCTCGCAAAAATCAGCGACGATCTTCACCACTACTATCAAACCGAAAAAATCGAAAACTATGCTCCACGAATCATGAAAATGATGCGAATCGTCAATCAAATTCTGGTAGGCTCCGCCCCTTTTCGCGGCAAACCCCGCCCCTTTTTTTCTGCAGAACATTCAACTGAATCGAGAAGCGACAATGGATGTTGCGATGGTTTTCGATTTTTTCAATGTGATTTTAACGGAACCCGAATTTTTTCGAGTTTAGGAAATTTGTCAATTACTCATTTTCATGCTCCAATAATTTGTCAGCTTTTGGAAATACTCCTCGGATTTTTCGATTTTTTGAATCGGTTGACCATCGAACGTCTTCAACTCGACATCTTTGCTCGGAAACATGTACTTTTTTCGGAAATTTTCGTGAATAATCAGAAAAAGAACGGGAAGACTGATGATGTAGAAGTCCAAAACCTGTCGAAAAAAATTTTTTTTTTCTGACAGCCAAGAACTCACATTTTTATAAAGAAAAAGATAGAAGTAATCACCTTCGCCATTGATGAACGTCGAAATGAACATCCAGGCAAGACAAGTTGCACAGAACCTGGCCAAAATTGCGATTATTGAGCACGGAATCAATGACATTGTCCATTTGTACGTTTTCAACATTTGATACCTTTTTTCGAGTGTCGTTTTGCCAACCATTTTTTTGTAGTTTTCCCGTGATTTTTTGTAGGATCCAATAAGCAGCTGCAAAGAGAGATTAGAGACGCAGACACACAACGAAAATATCCCGTCGATTGTTTGCAATATTTGCAGTTTCCAAAATTTCACAGGCTCAAAATAATTTTTGAGATTATCTTTTTTCATTTTTGAAAACCTTATCTCCTTTCGGAGTCATTTTTCAACTTTCGGCACATCTGTATATGAAAGAGCGAGAAAAATACTACTAGTTGAAGTATTCATACTTTCCTCGAAAAACATCAGCGGGCTACCAGAAAGCCCAAAAACGAGATGTTATCGAACTTTAAAAAATCGGAAAAATAAACCACCTCGTTGAAACGTATTATTGGCGAGAAAATGTATCCATTCCTTTTTGGCGCCAAAAATGTTATCAACAAAAAATCTGTCGGATTGACAATATGAATTTTGAGATTTAGCCACTTTTTGAAACGTATAACAAACTGGTTTTCGATTTTTCTCGATTTCTCTGTGCTCTCTCTTTTTCACCTACTGTTTCGGTTTTATTTTTCTCTCACCACCTCTCCACTGCAGCGAGGGGCACCCCTTCCCCTTTTTTTCCATTTGCTTCTCTGTGCTCTCTCTCTCTCGCTCTTTCGCCCATACTCTTTAGTTTTCTTTGTTTCTTTTTCCCCTCCTCTAAAAGTGGGCGTGGTCAGCGCACACACAAAAGATGAAAGTGTGCCTGACCCTTTCTCTGCGTCTCTCTCAATTCCAAAAATCCCAAGGAAAAACGAAAACCTACCAATAGTCCGCACAAATCGATGAGCGTGATGATAAGAACGGCGAGCCAATTCATTTCCCAATAATGAATCATCATTGCGAGAATATAGGCGAAAATCAGCATAACAATCATAATCGCATAAAAAATCACATAATGATAGATTTTCAAAATTGAGAAAGGGCTGAGAAAATAGACCTTCAACGACATTAGAAATAATGAGACAGTTTGCAGATTCATCCCAATTGTATACATGAAATAGAAGTGAAATAAATCGGCTAAAAAAAATGTTTGTACTTCCTGGCAGTTTTTTTTTTGACCTACTTTCTCTAAACCCGGCTTGACTGAAGGTGGCGTTCGCCCAAATGTATTCGTAGGATGAGAAGCCTTTTGAAACTGACATGAGATAGTTTGAAAATGTGAACAGGAGGCAGCACGATCTGCCGCAACTTTGAATACTTTCCGAGCTCATCAGAGTCAGGTAAAACATAGTGTTCGAAATGACGGCGCAGATTGATGTGAAAATGTCGAATACAATCAGGTCCAGAGTTAGAATCATTTTTGTTTTTTTATGATTTTGGGAAAATTTTTCAGAAAATGAAGCTAGCGATGGAAATTGTGTGAATAGGTGTTGATTGATGAATGTTTTAGTGTGCTGAAAAATATTTTTGTAATTTCTTGCGACATGCTTTTCAAAATCAGACGGGGCTCTGAAAATTCGGAAATTTCGAAATTTGGCCAGAAATTTAGACAATTTTATATTCGGCCCGGAAAACCTGAAAATTCAAATTTTGGCCCGAAATTTGGAATATTTTAATTTCGGCCCGCAAAAACTGAAAATTCAAAACTTTGAAATTTTTATATTTTTTCCGGAAAACCTGAAAACTTAAATTTTGGCCCGAAAATTTGCAAATTTTCGATTTCTCACCGGAAAACTTGAAATTTAAAAATTTGACCCAAGATTTAAAAAAAAACTTGAAATATGAGCTCGAAAATTCTAAAAAAAAAATTTCAGGATTCTTTTCCAAAAATGAACGAGACGCAGAGAAAAATCGGGGGTCACGTTTTTTCATCTTTTTTTCTTGGCCCGACTGTCAAAATCTCATGAATAGCAATTTTTCATCGACCTGGTAGGTGTGGCTCCGCCCACTTTCTCTATTTCTCTGCGTATCTCAATCTAAACGTTCTAGTCATTTTGTTTTGCAAATATTTGAAAAAAAAAATTGTTCCTAAAAATTGGATTTTTTTGGGTCTCAAGTTAACCACGTGGCACCCAAAAATATTTGATTTTTAAAAGTTTTGTACGCTGACTTTTGGCTGAAGATGACGATTTTTCTCTGCGTCTTGTGCACTCTATTTTTCAGATATTCAAAATTTTGAATTTGTCCCATCTCCCTCTGATTCTAAGAAGTCAATGGTACTTGAATTCCGACTCACTCGAAAACCTAATCATTTTTTGTTTGGCTTTAAGTTTTTGCAAGAAATGTCCTACTTCCCTCTCCTCCTCCAAAAAACATGTTATATATAATTAGTACCCCTTTTCGAACAAAAAAAAACAGAAAATTAGTTTCGTTTTCTTCCCTCATTCATCCCCTAAACATGTACTCGTCAAAGTGAGTTTTTTTCGCGGTGCACAAAAAAATCAAAATGAAATTGAATACCCAATAAAATTTTGGTTGGATACTTCCGAAATGCACTTTTTTTGCTTTCCTGAATATCTCGAAAAGTGAGATCAGTTCGGATAAAGGCGGGGAAATTCAATTGTCGCGCGCGCGAAAAAAATTTCAAAAAAAAAATTTTTTTTTGAAAAATGATATTCTTGTTAGTTTTTGTGATAATATATTTGGCGCCAAAAAAAAGTTCATCATTTCCCGCTAATTATACGTTTCAAAAAAGTCGTTTAATTTTCCATTTCATCAATTTTTCTGATTTTGCTGTCTCTGAAAATTCAGTTAGAAATATCGGGGAGGATCGAACAAAAAGTTAACCTGAAAATAACCAAATCTCAATCTGACCCAATAATGAAGAATGTTTTTTAATAGGTCTGAAAATCGGACCAGGTCTTTTTTTCAAGACTTTGCAAAACCGGGCCACAAAATTGGACCTGGAAAATTTTTGCTTGAACAGCCTGCCCGGGTCACAGCTCGAAAAATTCAATTTTTCGAGCTCAGGCAGGCCGGGCCTAATTCTCGAGCTTAATTGGACTGAGCCAAATTTTCGAGCCAGTTGGGCATGTCTCGATTTTGAATTTTTGGAACTCTAAATTTTTGTTAAAATAATCTTCCAAATAAGGCGGGAATTTTCTTCGTTCCAAAATTTTTAAATAATATTTTTTGGCGCCATATTTTTTTTCGAAATTTCCCGCTAGATATACG
This sequence comes from Caenorhabditis sp. 8 KK-2011, assembly GCA_963572245.1. Lineage (NCBI taxonomy): Eukaryota > Metazoa > Nematoda > Chromadorea > Rhabditida > Rhabditidae > Caenorhabditis > Caenorhabditis sp. 8 KK-2011. The sequence goes on along the minus strand of OY751550.1, from coordinate 11,523,848 downwards.
TTTCAAGAAAGTGGTTTATTTTTCAATTCACTTTTTTTATTAGCCCAATCCATGCGTCTTCACTCTCTCGTCACCAAAATTCACATTTGTCCTCTCCTTTTTGAAATTATATCACCTGGGCTTCCCGATAATTTTTCGTTGACACATTTTCCAGCAAAAAAAAACACTTTCCTCATCATATTCACCATCAGAAAACGTGCAAACTTGTCATGAATTTCTAAGTGTCTTCAAGAAAAAAAAACGGCAGTTTTCTAGAATGTGTTTTTTTTGGCGCGATTTTGAAATTGTTTTTCTCATCGTATCGAATTTCATCGCTCAATTAGATGTGGGATTCAGAAAATGGGGAGAAAAGTTCATCTCATTTTGACAAGACAAACATTTTCAGCTCAACATACATGTCATATTATAACACTGTCGATGGATTGGGTGGATTAGAAGGTGAGTTGGGTTTTGATTGGAGTTCTGGATGTTTTTGAGTATTTTTGAGATTCTGAACTGGATAAGCGTGAAATTTCACACTTTTTGACACCTCACATGACATAGTTCAAAAAACTGAAATTTCAAGTTTTGCTCCGCGTGAAACTACGCGTTTCCGCTTTTTTTGGTAATTTTCAAGTATATCATCTTTTTCAGTGAAAAATTTCACATTTTTTGAAACCCCACATGATACATTTCTGAAAAATTTGATTTTCACTATTTCCGCGGGTTTTCTCTGCGCAGAAAATTAAATTTTTTCCGTTTCCCCAGTTTTTGCTTATTTTAAGTATCTTATCTGTTTCAGCGAGAAATTCCACATTTTTTGACACCTCACATGATACTATTTTGAAAAAAATGATTTTCACCATTTTCGCTGGGTTTCTCTGCGCGGAAAATGAGATTTTCCCCATTTCTGTGGTTTTTGGTCTTTTTCACGTATCTTAAAGGTTTCAGTGAAAAATTTCAAACTTTTTGACACCTCACATGACAAAATTTTGAAAAAATTAATTTTCATTAATTTCGGGGGGTTTTATCTGCGCGGAAAATGCGCTTTTACTGCGTCTCCGCAACTTTTGACAACTTATGATATTTTGGTCAGGTTCAGCGAGAAATTCCACATAATTTGACACCCCACATGGCATAGTTTAGAAAAGCCTTTGCTAACAACTTTTCGAAAATCTCAACAACAAAAAATTCAAAGTACCTCCTCCTAGAGAAAAGTTGTGTTCCTCTAATAAACGAAATGAAATTTCACAAATTTTAAAACCTCAAAAATCTCATTTTTCCATGCAACATGTTATCCCACCTCCTCCTCATTTTTCACAAAACGAAACGAAACGAAAATCAAATTTTTGACAAGCTTCATCGGCTCAAAAATGTAAAAAAAAAGAAAGAAGACTCTCTTTTGTCAAAAAAAAATGAAGAAATTCGATAGTTTTATCGAAAATTTGTTTTTATTTCATTCCTTTTTTTGCATCAAAAACTATTTCTCATAAAAATCGTTCACTTCATTGGATAATTCCGAATATCCGGTCTACAATCTTTTTTTTTTTTTTGCTCCTCATTTTTTTCGAGATCATCAGCATTATCTTTGCTTTTTAGGAATCCGATGTTTTCAGGCAAAAATGTGTTTTCACCACTGGCCAGCGAAAAAATGCGAAGACGTCCGAGTCAGGTGAGACTTTTTTGTGTGGACATCCCGGGAAATGTTTGCATTACGAAAATGACGAAATAGAATTGATAATTGGGCTATTCACATATTTTTAGCGAGAAAAAAAAACTTTTTTTTAAGAATATGTACACCCTGTATTATTAGTAAGAAGAGATTTCAAAATTAATTCATAAAAGTTTTGAAACGTATATTATCCTGGTTTCAATTTTTCAACTCATCTCCCAGTCTATTTTTCTCGAAAATTTGTAATAATGAAAATTCCCCGCGCTGGAATTATTTATGAATGAAGGAAGGAAAAAATGACAGATTTTTCCCATATTTTCACTCCAGAAAAAATTAATTGTATTGGTTGTACAAACTATCAAAACCTCATCAAAACTGAATTTATAAAAATTTTGAAACGTATTTTATCTTGGTTTCAATTTTTGTTCCATTTTTCAACCTTTTCTGCTCAAGTTTCAGACATGATAGAGGGGTTGGGACAATTTTCATAGGCTCTAAATTTTGACAGTTTTTGGTTCAACGGTTTCGCGGTTTCGAAACAGTTACTTAACTTCCAATTCTATTGAAAGTTCAAGCTTGAAGGAGAAAAAAAATCAGATTTTCTGTTTCTCTGCTAACTTAGGAGCCAATTTTTGAGCTCCACAGAAATGTTTCGCAAATTCTGACAACGAGATTTTTCTCGGCGTGCCGAAATCTATAAAATCCCAAATTCTCATTCTGAAACGCGACATCGTTCCAACACCCAGGGCTCTCGTTCTGGGGCTCACCTGGGAAAAGTGATGTTAAAAATTGAGGGGGAAAATCAATTTTTTTCACCAGAAAGTCATGTGGGAACATGAGGGGAAAAAATTGATGAAAAAATCCAATTTTTTCAACCTGGGATTTCTTTCCAACATCTGGGAAGCTCAATTTTTCTCAGGCGGGACCCAAACCAACAGCCCTGCTGGGCCCAAAATTTTTGATCTAGAATATTTCGGCTCAAAAAAATATTCAGGAACAACTCGGGCCGGGTTTCTTACAAGTTTGAAAAAAAAATATTTTTTTACTCGCCTCACAATCAGTCTAACATAGTACATACGTCCTACAACTTCATCGGAACGTTGAAATTTCAAATTGTTTCATAAATGTTTCGAAACGTACTTTATCCGGGTTTCAATTTTAAAAAGTCAGAGATGGTTTTTTTTTTCATGTTCATAAAAATCTCAACATTGAAAACTTCAAATTTCGATGTATTTGGTTCAAAAAGCTAAAAATGTTTTGTCGTGGGTTACTGTACCCGCACACACACACAAACGGTGTTTGCACAAACCGCTCTTCTGAAGAATTACAAAGTAATTTTTCCCGTTTTTGAATTTCACAAATTTCAAATTTAATTCCATTTTTTTCGCGCTAAAAAATTTGCATTTTTTAACCCTGTTTTCCACTCAACTCCCCATCCATATTTGTCAACAAACCCCTATTTTTCTTGAAATAATAAACAGAATGAAATAGAAACCGGCCTTTTTTTTTCTTTTCTTCCCGCGCTGGAATAATTAATGAATCAGAATGAAAAACGGAGAAGAAAAGCGACTTTTTCTGCTATTTTTCCCATTTTCATACATTTTTTTTGGTTGTTGTTGAAAATTTTTATACATTTTGAAACCCAGATTACTCCCGCCTTCAAAACGCGAAAAAAATCCAATTTTGAACCAGGTGTTAAATTACACTTTTATGTTTCAGGTTACATTTTTTTGTGTGTTTCTGAGTTTTGCGAAAACCTCACGCTCACTTGTCATTTTTCACCTGAGCCAATGAGAAATTGTGTTTTTTTGTTTTGTTTTTTTCTGCTAGTGTTTTCCAATTTTTTTCGTGGTTTGGATGTGACACTAGAAAAGGCGCAAAACAATCCTGTTTTCATTATTTTTCACACCAATTTTTTTTTGTTTGGAAAATTTTTCTCGTTTTTTTTTCACTGTGGTGGTGGCGATTTAGATAGAAATTAAATTTTCTGTTTTTTTGGGCAAAAAAACCTTCAAAAATTTTTTCTGAACCGAATTTAATACCTGGCACGATTTTTTTTACATTTTTGAATATTTTTTTATCGATACTTTTGAGAAAATCGAAAATTTTTTTTTTAGATTCGAAGTTCTTCGAAATTTCAATCTGTCCAATTTTCTTTTGGCGCCAAAAATTCATTAGTTTTTGTTGAGTTTTTTGTGGTGTGCATTTGTTCGTCGAGGTGTATTCACACTTTTCTGGCGCGCTCTCCTCTTTTTGTGTTCTCTCTCAAAAGCGATGTGTACGACACTCCGCTTGCCTTTTGTTTAAGGAAATTGTAAATGTGGAGTGTCGTAAAGTGGAAACTTAAATTGAAAAGTGTTTCTTGGTTTTTTCTTGGTGAAGATTTGAACTTTTTAAAAAATCAGAATTTCAAAATAGCGCTAAATGTTTCTCTGAATTTTGGGATTTCTCAAAAAATTCTTCAACAAAATCAGATTCAAAATTTGAAAACTTGCGCCTAAATTAATTTTCCAAAATTGTTCTCCAAACTTCAAAAATTAATAATTCTCTCATTTTCAAAAGTAAACATGTCATTGACACCTGAGGAGAACAAATAAGAGCACAGGAAAAACCGACATCAAAAATTCCAGCAAAAAATAACATCATCTATCTTTTTTCTTCTTCTTCTTCTTCTTCTTCGTTTTTTTCTGCTCCTTCATCGTCGTCTCTTCTTCTTCATCATCATCATCAAAAAAACCAACTGACTTTCTACCTCCAAAAAAAAATTTCGAGAGAAAACCAAACAGCACATTTTTCGCCATTTCACACACACACACCGCGGTTATCTCATCTTTATTCTTGGTTGTTTTTTGACACTCCCAAATGAATGGGCGGAACGTCGGGAAAATACGAGAGAAATAATCGAAAATCTAGTATTGTTGTGGTCGATGGTAATCAGATTGATGATGAGGATGCGTGTCAGAGACGACGGGTTGGTTTAGAAATGAGCCTTAGGTTTTGAGCCAGAGTTCGATTCCAGAAAACTGATGGATTTTTGACAAGCCTAAGGCTAATATGCCCCTGATAAGCCCGCTAAGCCTCTTTTCTACTCATTTAAAATTAGACAAATCTGAAGAGAGCCCGAAAATCAAACTCGAGAGTTAAAAAATTGGACAGTTGAAAATTTCACACCAAACAATCGGTCCAGAATTATTTTCAGAACATTTTTAGATCGAAAAAACTTCTGGTGCGATTTTGTCGGCCACATTCTTTTCATACAGAAAGTTTTTTCGGAATTTGAAAAAGTGCAGATTTGAAAAAAAGCTCAAAATGATTATCATTAGAGCGCGTTTGCTCTCTCTGGAACATGAGAATTTTCCGAGAGGTCATTCAATCGTGTGACCGACAGCAGACAGGATGCGTGGCGCTATTCTTTGTGTGTAGTTTATAATGTCTGCGTTTCCAAGGGAAAACTCCTCTCTAACATGATAGTTTTCACAGTGAATTTATTTTGTTCTCGTTCTCTGCGTCTCTCTCGATGGAAAAACTCTCATCGATTTCATTTTTACTCTTTCCTAAAGGTTTTGAAACGAAAAAAATCAGAAAAATTTTCGAGGCGGATAAAAAAAAACTTGTTGGCCTGAAATTTGAAGGTTTATTTTTTGACGTATAGTTCACACGTGTTTTCAGAATTTTTTTTCGAGTAAAAAAGTTCCAATTCTTGCTGAACCGAGCCTAACGCTAATTTTTGCTCAAAAATTGAAACCAAAGTGAAAAAAATAACTTCATCAATTTAACAATTGCGAAAAAAAAACCTAACAATAAAACAATATTGTGAAACGTATATTTGACGGGAAAATCAAAAAAGCTATTTTGAAGACATTTCATTTAGAAATGGTTTTTTTCATTTTCAACTTTCGACGTTTTTAGATCAAAAAACCAAAAATGTTAGAAAGAGAAAACAAAAAAGTTTTAGTCGTAGGTTACTGTACCCGCACGAACACACAAACGGTGTTTGCACAAGCCGCTCTTCTGGAGAATGAATTCAAAAAGTTTTTTTTCGACATTTCAAAGTACTTTTTTCGATTTTTGAATTTTTCACACATCAAAAGTTGAAGTCTTCAATATTCAGGTTTTGATGAACATGAAAAAAAAACCATCTCTGAGTATTTGAACTTGAAACCAGGATAAAGTACGTTTCAAAACGGTCATAAAATAAATTTAAATTTCAACGTTCAAACTTGAGTTGACATTTATGCCAAACAAAAGTTCAAATCAATCCGGAAATCAATCTTCCAACTGAAAAAAAAAACATAATTCCCCCATTTCTCGTTCATCATCATCACACACACACAGCTGAAAGATTTCTATCCCATCATCACACAAAAACGCGAAAAAAACTTATATATTTTCCGAACTTTTTTCTGTTCACCGCCGCCCAACAACACAATTCAATTCTATTATTTTCCTCTCTCTTCATGATCACAAAATTGTAGTCATGAGAAAGAAAAATTGTTTTCCAACACGCATATTTAGACAAAAATTCAATTTGTGTTTGTAGTTCGATCGAGCCGTTCACAAGGTTTATTCGGAACCGCCGCAGATTTTCACAAACTCTGTTGTCGATACAATTTATCATCGATTTTATTGGTCATTGAGAGCGCTACAGTTTCGTATTTTTTATAAGAATGAAGGTGAGTTTGCTCAAAAATTTTTTCAGGATAAAAATGTAATTGTAGCGCACAGTTTTTTTCTTTTTTTTGTTGGGTCGATAAAATCTACGAGAAAATTGGGCCACGTTCAACTTTTTTTCGAAGCCGGACATTTCGAAACCGCATATGAAAATATCCAAGAAAAAGAATAATTTTTCCCGCTCTTTCAATAAATGTGTGTACCGACATCCCACGGGATGTCGAGCAAACATTCTTCCCTCCGTTTTCGTTAGAATTTTATGCGGTTTCGAAATGTCTGGTTTCAAAAAGTGTAGAAATCCAACATTCCCTTCACAAAAAAATCGTCGTTTCTTCTTTTATTTCACCACTGCAATGCCCTTCACAAGAGGGGGTGCGGTTTCATTTGCAACTGCCGCACACTTATTTTGAGAGAAATAGTGTGTGGTAGAGAAAATATAATGTAGTTTGAACTCGATTGAGAGAGAAAATTCACGCTAATTCTGGTAGATCAAACTTTCTAACGACGATGATTCAGGTTGTTTTTTTCAGGCTGTGAAAAAGTCACGCAATTTACTGGTATATATATTTTTTTGTTACAGATATGGATCTAGACGATACAGTTGACAAGTGGGAAGTTGGTGTTCAACCACCATCTCTCGAACAACTCGCATTGCGAACTCATTTCAGTCCGAGATGGATCAAATACATGTATGCGCGATTCAAAAATGTTGGTTTTCCCTCTCAGATTTTTTCAACATCAAAAAAATGTTTCGCAGGAATCACCAACGGGCAAAATGAAAGAAGACGAGTTCAAACGTTTGTTGGCGTCGATCATCGCGCCGGAAAAGGCGACCGATCAGTACATTTCGCGACTTTTTCAGGCGTTTGCGGGAACTGACAAAAAAACAATCACTTTTGAGGTTTTGTTGAAACGTACATTTCGCGGGAAACTAGAAATTTCAGAATCTTCTCGAAAGTTTGGCACATGTTCATCCGCAAACTGCGGAGACTAACGCGCGTTGGACGATGAGATTGATCACAGAGGGAGAGGCTGAGAATTTTGGGTTTAGTGTAAGTCTTCTTTCAGATATATTTAGGCGTGCTTGGTCGTAAATGCCACTTTGGAAATTTTTCCGAAACTTTTTGCCACAACTATTTTCCCAAAAATGTTGATGAAAATTTTTTTTCTGAAAAACTTATCGGAATAAAAGGGAAAAAAAATCGAATTTTCAGAAAAAAAAAGTTTGAAAAAAAACCGAAAATTCGGAAATTCTGACAAAAAATTGATTTTCTGGAAAAATTCGCAAAATCGCAAAAAAAAACCGAAATGCTTATAAATCGGAGTTTCTGAAAAATTTCGGAAAAAATTGTATTTTCTGGAAAAAAAATTGGAAATTCGAGAAAAGTCTAAAATTCAAAAAAAAAACCGAAAACTCGGAAGAATAATCGGAAATTCTGAGGAAATTGAAACTTCTGAAAAAGTCAGAAATTCTGAAAAACAAATAGGATAATCGAAAAAAAAATTAGAAAATTCGGTTAAAAAACCTGAAAATGTGAAAAAATCGGAGTTTCTGAAAAAAAGTTAGAAAATTCTCCAAAAATCTAAATTTCTGAAAAAAAATCGGAAATTCTCAAAGAAACTGTCGGCATTCATCTCTGTTGACATCCTTTGAACCAGCGCCGTTCCCGGTGGTTCAGAAAAAGGAACGGCGCAAGGACGACGAAGAGACAAAACGCCGTTGACTGACCGAAACGCGGAGAAACGATAAAACAAAGAACACTTGTGTGACTTGAACTACTAATTTATGGACTAAAGAATAATTAAAATATTAAAGAATTGTGATAAGTCAATTATAAAGTTAATTTGGTAATGGAGTTAGCGCAAACAATGAAATATAAATAGCAGTCAAAGGAAAGGATAAAACAATTGTCGTTGGCAACGCCAACGACCCAATAAATCTCAAAACATTAGTAAGTACATAAAAACTCGAATGAGCAGCGTACGATAGTGAACAGAACACGAAAAAGAATCAGATTTTACCGCCAGCGCGGAAGAGCAAAAGGCAAAAAACTGGAGAAACAAAAAGAAAAACCTTTGGGAAAAATTCAAATGATTGTTTTGCCGCCGTTCGATTGGAGCGCGCTTGCTCGACTCAGTTGTGTTTCCTCGTCCCTCGTCCACGGCAAACCGTTGTTTGTTTCTTTCTGCTGTTCTCCTGCAATTTATGCCTCGGCTCCTCGCCTCTGGCCATTCAATCGTCTCCTCAGCGCAATAGGTAGATCTCAAGGTTAGTATTTAGCAACTACTTGTCAAATCGATGGTGAAAACACCAATTTCAGGCCATTTTCGAGGAATTTCCGTCGCGCGTTCGCGACATTCCCCCCTTTACAAGCAGTTGCACTATCCTCGGATCGTTCCCCTCAGCGCTTCAAACATTACACCTTTTTTAACTAACCAAAGGTTTATGGACCACCAATATGAACAAATTTGAACAACATTAACAATTTAACTTAAAAGACCCGAAGTATTGAACTGAGAAGATGGAAATAGCAGGATAAGGACCCGGGAGACCCAAGCCATGCCCTTTTTGTTTAACAACTCAACCTCCGCCCTCCGGATCATTTACTCGCGAGCGCTCACCTCAAGTGCTGGACACATAGCTGGAATATGTCGATCACGGCACTTTGAGCATTTCGGGATGAAGCGACGGCAAGTATCTCCCTGGGCATGGTCCAAGCACTTAGCGCACACTCCCAACTCGGCCACGCGCATTTTCCGAGCCCTATAGCTCGGATACTCACGACAAGCCTTGGCAGTGTGACCAGTGACATTACATAAGAAACAGGCCTTCGAGCCGGCCCCGGGACCCCTACCCACCTTTCTTTGAGTCCGTTCGACGCCAAGATCCTCGTGCGACAGCACTCTTGGTCGTTTTCGAGACGGTTGTTCTGGGAGCGACTGGCGACGATCTGCGGCGGCTGATGTTGACGGCTGGTTGAAGAGCGCTGGAGATGGTTGAGCTGAGAACGCCGGCGATGGCCGAACGGGCGGTTGATCAGGCTCGACGGTTGCATGTCGAAAATATCCGGGCGTCGTCGGCGTCGGAGGCAACAGAATCTCAGCTGGTTTTCCAAACGCCACTTCGATGCTCTGGATTCGAGCACGAATTTCAATGCGGAACGTCTGGTATTCTTTTCTCCAGTCGACGATGTTGGATTCGATTCGGCTCAGCGCTTCGACGATTTGTGGGTGTGGCGCGGTCGACGCAGATGGCTGGTCGTTGACACGAGCTTGGTTGAGCTTCTTCTCCAACTCCTTTTTTTTCTCCTCATTGACCGAATGCGATTCTTCCAGGACCTTTTCCAATTCTTCCAACGCATCCGGCCCAATCTCCATATTCTCGTCACGCCCTCCCAACAACAATTCTTCTTCTTCTTTATCAATCACTGGGTCAGTCATTCTGAAATTGATCACTTGTTCAACTTGGGTCAAATTCTCTAATTTTTGGTTAGTTTTCTAGGCTCTCGCGTCTGCTGTTCGCTCTCGCACGCCCCTAAATCTAGTCGCGATACCTCGCCGGCAATCTGATTTTGCGCGACGGTCTTTCGCGAGCGTTTGTTTCTGTTGTTTCGGCTGTCACCTCCGGGACCCGGCTACCTCCGACCAAATTCGAGCCCGATGATCCTTCCACCGGATCCGCCATCGTCTCAGCGCCCTCGGCCTCCATCGGTTCGACCTGCTCTCCCCAGTCTTCCACCGCTTCTGGCAGTCCTCCGACAACCGACCTGGTCTCCGGCCTAATCTCCAGCGGTACGATTAGTGTGACGGACCGTTTCAAACACTTATCACCCGATCTTACCATTACTGATCTGATTTTTCCGTCCGGTGACAAATTGTTTTTCACGATCTTCCCCAACTTCCAACAGTTTCTGGGTAACTTTGGATCCGCCACCAGTACCACTTCTCCAACCTCTGGCGACCTCCGTTGGCCGTTTCCTCGTCCGAAACCGGAATCGCCACTCCGCAACTGCGTAACATACATTTGGTAAAACCTCTGCCACACATTCTCGATAGCGATATCAAAAGCCTCAAAGTACTTTTTTGTAGTGGCCTTGGTCGATGTTTGATTGGTTATTTCGAAGTCGGGATCTTCCCGACCCTCCCCCCTTAACGCAGATGGAACAGCGAAAAACACACCCGGCTGCCAGAAATCCACCGGACGAAGGAAACGTGACTCGGCCGCCTCCGGGTGTGCGGGAATGTGTGTCAACGGTCTGTTGTTGATAACTGACTCGATCTCGGTGAGCAGTGTGTAGAACTCACCCGGGCCCACGTGTCCCGGGTCGAATGTCCTCTTCATCAACTTTTTAACTGTTTGGACCATTCTTTCGTATACACCGCCCTCCCAGGGCGCCAGTGGGGTGATGCGTCTGGTCTCAATGTTCTTTTCAGCCATGAATCGAACAAGACCTTCTTCATCCTCCCACTCCCGCACTTCGTCAATTTGCTCGTTCAACACTTCAATACCAAGCGCAAAACTCGGCGCGTTATCAGAGACAATCAATTGTGGAACACCTCTACGAGCGATAAACTTTCTGAGCGCATTGATGAACTCAATGGCTGTGTTGTCCACCACCGGTTCCAGATGTACACCCCGAGAAACCAGACATGTGTACAAACACACCCATATTTTCACGTTTTCGCCGTTCGATCCAACAACGTAGAACGGACCCATGTAGTCCAACCCGATTCTCACGAATGGACCTGACCTCATCAACCTTATCGCCGGCAACTCCGGGAAATCCTGGTGAGCGAACGGTTTTGCCTCAGCCTTTCTACATTGGAAACAACTCTTGAAAATTGATCTAGCGATTGTTCTGGCACCGGTGATCCAGAAGCGTTTGTACACTTCCGCGAGGATCATCTCCGTTCCGCCGTGCGAAATGCCCAGATGAACGTCCCACATCAACAATTTAGCCAACCGGTGCTTCCCGAATATGAACATCGGCACCTCGTGGCCCGCCGGCATAACCTCGTCCGGAATTCGTCCAGGACACCGTATAATGCCGTCCTTGTCCACGCAGGGCCGAAGTTCCGGGCCAATTGAGTAATTTGTCTTTGCCAAATCAGCGTAGTGAGCCGCCACCACCGCCCTTAGCGCCACGTCACGTCTCTTTTTGTACGTTCCGGCCTTGTTGAACTTTTCGATCCACCCATGTGGGTTCCGCTTTTTCCCGATATTGTTCACGAACCTCAGCACTCTCCTGGCCGCTCCGAGAAGTGTTCTTGCCGAATTGAATCTTTTGAAATCGATCCACGATTCTTCCGGGACCGTTGACAATTTTGCGACACTGACAATCACCTCTACTTCACTTCCCTCCGGTGGAACCGAAAAATCAATCTCTGTGTCCGGCCAACTCTCCCGATTCTCCGACAAAAAACTCGGCCCGTGAAACCACTCCGCCGACTCGTACAACTCGTGCAACGTTGCGCCTCTGGCTCCGATATCTGCCGGATTTCTCTTGGTGTTGACGTAATGGAGGGCTATCTCCGAACTTTGTTCAAGCGTTTTCAAGTTTTTTCGAATTTTTGAACAATTGTTCGACACGAACGTCCGATACGTTTTGTCGGCTTTCACCCAATACAGCGCGGCCTTGTTGTCACTGAACAGTGTGATGCCATCGATCTTCAAATCGATCTCCTTCACCACCGTCAGCGCCAAGTTCGTCATGATCAGCATCGCCAGCAGCTCCATTCTCGGAATAGTCAGTAGCCCTTTTGGCGCAATTCTGCTCTTTGACACTAGCAACTGTGATTCAACCGAACCGTCCGAACACGTTGTCCGCAGGTAGATCATGCAAGCGTAGTTCTCGAGTGTGGCATCGCTGAATCCCACCAACTCGTACCTGATTGGGCTCATGCCGTTCACCACTCTTCTTGGCAGCCCGAGATCAACTGGTTCGAAGTCCTTTTTTACTTCTTCCCACTTTCCGATCAAGTCCTGGGGAACGTCCTCGTCCCACTCAATCCTTCTTCTCCACAACTCTTGTACCAACAATTTTACTCTCACTAAAATAGGTGCCAAAAGCCCGAGCGGATCGAAGACAGACGAGTAAAACGACAGGATGGACCGTTTGGTAACTTTCTTTGCGTCGAACGGCTTTACTTTTATTCTCAGAGTATCTTCTTCCGTGTTCCAATTCAAACCTAATAGCGAAATGTTCGCGTCTCGGTGCCGATCTACCTCCGGAATTGCGTCTCGAACCTCTTTCGAATTTGTCGCGAATTGTCTGAGATTCATCGCGCCCTTTGCGAAAAGCGCCTTCGTTTCGGCGTAACTCTCTACTGCTTCTGTCACCGACTTGACCCCGATAGCGATGTTATCAACGTAGAGATTTCTTAGCACTGCCTCATTCCACCTAGTCTGGTTCACCATCAACAAATACGTGATCGACGCTGCCAAAAGAAAAGGCGAGCAGTTCATTCCAAATGGGATCATCCGGAACCTATACTGCTCGACCTCGTCCGCGACCTCATCGTCCTTCCACCATAGAAATCTGCAGAAGTCCCTAAACTCCTCTTTCATCATTATCTGGTGGAAGGCTTTTTCTATGTCAGATGTGATCAAAATTTCCGGAATTCGGAGTCTTATCAAGATTCCCATGAGACTCCCGATCATCGGTGGTCCGGCATGAAGGCAGTCGTTGAGGCTAAACTCCCCCCTCATCCGACTTCCGCAGTCATGCACCATACGATGATCGGTCGTCGCCGATGTCAACTTTACGACCAACTGATGTGGCATGAAGAACTTCCACCAACGATCGTCTACCTGATCGGCTGGAACCCTCTCGACGATCCCCTTGGCTAGCTGTTCTCTCAAGATGTTTGAATACTTCTTCAGAACACCAGGCTTTTTCTGAAACTGACGCCACTGGCTCTGAAGTCTCCTTATCGCCATTTGGTAGTTGTTGTTCAGCTGAGACTCTCGTCCGTTGAAAGGCAGCGCAACCTGAATCCGTCCATCCTTGAAGATGATTTCCTGAATGAATTCTCTCAGCACTTTCTCGTGTTGTTCTTTCTCTTTTTCTTGTTTTTCTGGCATCTCGATACCCAGCGTTTCGAGCGACCACAGGTCCTCGACCTCCGGAACTCGAGCCGCCAAAATTGAAGTTCTCCCAGCCTCGCCACCTGGCGCGCTCGAACCTCCTGACAAGATGTGTCCCATCCTTGTTTTTATGACCACTGCTCCTGATGCCAGTCGCCTGACCTCATTCAGCGCACAAATGTCCCAAAACAAGTCAATGCCGATCAACAACTCCGGTTCAACTATCAAGTTTCCTGCCACCTCAACGATATCTCGAGCCTGGTCCCAATTCAACTCTGCGCTGTCTGATTCACTAATTTGTTGGACCGTCATTGGAGACAAAAGCGACGGCATGGCCATGAATTTCGCCTCCATCGTCGATTCCGGATACTTCAGAGGTAATTGTAAATTGTAAATTTGAGTTTTTATCCTCTTTTGAACGTTTCCGATTCCGACGACGCAAGCCTCCATGCCTCCGACCGCCTCCAACTCCAACTCGTCCGCCAGAGCTTGAGATATGATAGACCTCTCCGCGCCCGAGTCCAAAATTGCGAACACGACTCTCTTCCCGAACAACATCCTTGCCACCATCAGATGACCTGATGCCTGAGCGCTCAAAATGGTTGCGACGATCTCTTCGCCTTGTTCTGTCGCCGCCTCGTTAACGCCGTTAGTACTACTGTTAGAATTATTTACATGAATACAAGTTTTTGTGGCTAACCCCTCCGGCAGCCTATTGGCTTCCGGACGAGTTGCCGCCACGAAAGGGCCGGAACTTTTCGCACAATCGCACTGCGTGTGCCCGTTTGCATTTCCAACAGCTCCTTCCACTACAATCTTCCGGTCCGTGACCTGGTTTGACGCAGACGCTGCACAGCTTCTTCTCCCTAACTATTTTCCATAGTTCCTCTCTGGTCGCTGTGCAGTCCCTTCTCTTGTGACTTCCTTCGTGGAAGTCGCACGGTTTGTCACACCATGTCTTCCGATCTTGCCTCTTGTCCGTCTCTTTAGTCCCTGAGTTTGACATCTCAGCGCCACCCCTACTTATCTTGGCAGCGTTAACGTTGATCAATTGTTGTCTCTCGCTATACGGCATGTTGAAATTCGCTGTCCTTGCTTCTGACGAAATGACCATACAACGAACCCTTTCTTCCAACTTTTCCGTGATTTCAAGCGCCGTAAACAGTCTCTTGCTTCGGTACATCTCTTGTTTTATCTTATTTCCCAAATGTTCCGGAAACTTATCCAGGATTCTTTGGTTCCATGCGTCGTTGTCAATGGCCTGGCCGTTGCCTTTCATCCGCAGCAAAACTGCTGTGGTTTTCTGCACCGCCTCCGCCATACTACTCCGACTACCGTGATCACAAGTGATTGCCAACAACTCTTTTTCCAACAAAATTGATCTGTGAACCTTGTTGTTGTACCGCTTTTCAAGACTTTCAAGCGCTTTACCATAAGCTCCTTCTTGCAGTGGTAAGTGGCCTATCAACTCCGCGGCCGGACCCGTTAGCAGACTATGCAGCTTTATCAATTTAGTCGTCGAATTCAATGAAACGTCGCAGTCGACCGTTGCCATGAAGATGTGCATGAACTTTTCATATTCTAGCTCGTTCCCGTCAAATTTGATTGGCTCGATGTTTCGTCTAGTCAGGTGTCGGATGACCTCGACCATCTGTCCGACGTTATCAGACGTCTGGTCCCTGTCCCCCCTACCTTGACCTTCATTTTGTGGCGCACGAAAGTGTCCTGAACTTTGTCTGTTACCTCGACTGAGACTTGAGATGAAGATTTCGGCCGGTCCCTGGTCTGCCCGACTCCGAACACTCGTCCAGCCTCCCCCCTGTGCACTTGGGGGCGGCTCCCGAGCGTCCGAACTGGCCCTCTGCGCTGCCCGTGACCTCAATTCTTCCATCTCCCTTCTATCAGCTGCTCTTTGCTGGTCCATTTCCTGAACTTTTGCCCAAATTTTGTTGATAACCTCTGACTGCACTTCTCTAACCGTTTCTCTCGACGAACGTGAGCTGTCTCTACTTCTCGACCGACGTTGAGCTGCCGCCAACTGAGCATCCTTCTCGATCAGTAGCTGCCTCAAATTTCTGACCTCCAACAGTAGTCCCGCATCTCTATCCGAACTTGCATCCTCAGCGCCGTTATGCGTGGCCGCCTCCGTAGTTCCGATCGTCCCGTCTTGAGCATCCGCGCCGTTCCGACTGCCACTCGAAACCTGCGGCTCACTCACGGTCCTCGTTCTACCCGTTGGATCCTGTCTCATAGCGCGCAACGCCGCTCTTAGGTCTCTGTCAGACAAACTTTGGGTCCCGCTGCCACCGGTACCCGTTGGTCCCAAACTTCCGTCAACAACTTCCGTGATCTCTTCACATTCGGCGACTACAGCTGGATCCACTGTTTGAATCCAGTCCCTTCGCTCCATGTTCCGAAGACTGATCAACCACGCTGCGCTTTTTGACACGTCGCTACGTCTACTGTTTAGCCCAATTTTCACCAGCGCATCTCTAATAATCGCCTTCTCACTTTCCGACACCTTGTCGTCATGCAAGTACTCTTGTGAGCGTTGGTGAGCAAGCTCAATATTTTCCGCGGCCGCGCGAAAATCGCCAGCCAGCGCGTCCACCACCGTCGTGCTAATTTCGCAGCCCCTCACTATCGCCGTCGCCACTACTTTCGCCCGCTTATCCAATTCATCCAACTCTCTGATGAACTCTTGGATCTTTTCTGCGTACACGGTAGCCTCTCCACTCATTTTTGCGACTTTTTCTTTCTTAGCGCGCTCGCGATCACAACTCTTAATCAATCAACCAAAAAAGAGTAATACCTGATCTTCCTCGACTCCGTTGGTTCCCGATCGTCTGATATTGTTCTTGTGCTTCTGTCTGAGCGCTCTAGATCGCTTCTGAAACAAAAAAACTGTTGTTTATACGTATCCCAATGTTCCGGATAATTTAGATACGATAACGAGAAAAGACAACACGAACGATGAGCCGACCGGCCGATCCGGTACACTCCTTTTTTTTCACCGGTGGTTGCAACCACCTCATTAGGTTACACGTCGTGCTTTTACGACCTCCAGTAACCGGCCGCCCCAACTGAATAGCTCTTTCAGTCGGCCTGGCCACTTAATCCTTGCGGATTCTTTCCCTCTTTTGACAAACATGGGAGCCTCACCGACAGTACCCGAAGGCCCTCCTGCACGGTATCTGGTTTGGAATTTCTTTATCAAGTCGATCCCTCGACTGCAGCTGTGTACCGATGTACACCGACATTTTATGCAAAAAGAGACAAATAGTGTTTAACGTCGTCTTAACGACTTCACCCATCATATGGGACAGATCATATCATTTTCAATTAGTAAACGTTTTTCAAAACAACTGTATTTATACCTAACACTAAGCGCTGACACTATGCCACACAAGTGCCCCCGGTTTGGGCGATGCACCATGTCGGCATTCATCTCTGTTGACATCCTTTGAACCAGCGCCGTTCCCGGTGGTTCAGAAAAAGGAACGGCGCAAGGACGACGAAGAGACAAAACGCCGTTGACTGACCGAAACGCGGAGAAACGATAAAACAAAGAACACTTGTGTGACTTGAACTACTAATTTATGGACTAAAGAATAATTAAAATATTAAAGAATTGTGATAAGTCAATTATAAAGTTAATTTGGTAATGGAGTTAGCGCAAACAATGAAATATAAATAGCAGTCAAAGGAAAGGATAAAACAATTGTCGTTGGCAACGCCAACGACCCAATAAATCTCAAAACATTAGTAAGTACATAAAAACTCGAATGAGCAGCGTACGATAGTGAACAGAACACGAAAAAGAATCAGATTTTACCGCCAGCGCGGAAGAGCAAAAGGCAAAAAACTGGAGAAACAAAAAGAAAAACCTTTGGGAAAAATTCAAATGATTGTTTTGCCGCCGTTCGATTGGAGCGCGCTTGCTCGACTCAGTTGTGTTTCCTCGTCCCTCGTCCACGGCAAACCGTTGTTTGTTTCTTTCTGCTGTTCTCCTGCAATTTATGCCTCGGCTCCTCGCCTCTGGCCATTCAATCGTCTCCTCAGCGCAATAGGTAGATCTCAAGGTTAGTATTTAGCAACTACTTGTCAAATCGATGGTGAAAACACCAATTTCAGGCCATTTTCGAGGAATTTCCGTCGCGCGTTCGCGACAGAAACGGAATTTCTGAAAAAAAGAAAATCTACAGTTTTTTTTATTTGTCATTTTCCACAACTCTTCCCAATATTTCCAGCAATTCCTCGAGTTCACCCAAAGTGTCTTCCAACTCAACGAGGGTAAAACCGCCAACGGTGAGCTGAACAAAGAGTCGATCAATCAGCGAGCGTCGACAATTTTCATGGAATTGGACAGCGATCATGACGGGCTGGTCACCTTTTCGGACATGATTCGATTCTTTCAAAAGAGCACCGAATCGAGTCTGGGTTTCACACCCGTTTCACCACATCCCGATATGGTGTAAATGGGGGGACAACGTCGCGTTTTGATTTTCAACTTGATCTCATAGTTTCAACAACAACAAATCAATAAATTATTTTTCCATACAGCGTAATTGGTATTTACAATAGGAAAAATTATTTTCAGAATTTTCTAGGAGGAGTGCGTTAGAGCAACTTTTCTCCTCTTTCGATCGTATTGCAAACAGTCTACGGGAAGCGGTGTGATATGTTTTGTGTGGCTCGACATTTTCTCTTTAATCTCAAAGTTGGCTAAAAAATCACGGCGTCCAAAATCAAGAAAAAAAAAGAAAAATCGCGTCCAAATTCGAAAAAACCCCACAGTACCCATTCAAAGGAACACAACTTTTTTGTTGGAAATTTACTTATAGCACAGCCTGCGTATCTAACTCACTATTTTTTTTTGTTTTTTTTTCGAGTTTGGACGCGGTTTTTCTCTTTTTTTTTGTTTTCTCTTGATTTTGGGCGCCGCATATATGACACCGAGAAAAAAACAATCAAAATATTTTCATAAACTAATTCAAAACAATAATTTTAATCACCCACGAAAACACGAGACCACCAATACATCCGATCAGCAGACAAATATAAGCCGACATACCAGCCAGACGTTGAAGTTCCGGATCTTTGCACGTCCTGAAAATTAGAGTTCACTGGAAAATCGACAAGTTCAATGTCTTCTCACTTCGGCGCATACATCATAATGATGGATGAGAGGTAGCCGCATGAGAAGGCCATCATCGCTTGTCCGCTGATGAACATCCATGTGGATGTGAAAATCACCTCAATCTTCCTGCAAACAAAATTGTCTGATCATCGTATTTCGACAGAGCACTCTATCTCCCTTCCCCCTTTTTCCCATTTACTTCTCTGCGCTCTCTCTTTCGCGCATACTCTTTAGTTTTCCTCGTGTCTTTTCCCCCTCTTCTGAAAACGCTCGCTCTCATCGCTGCCAAACGAGCACCATTTATAATGAAATTCTCACCGCTGCTCCGGTTGATAGTTGCACAATGGAAAGTAGATGAGAAACCATATACGTGCCCACACCGGAAGCCATATCCAACTGGGTCCTGGCTGGAAAAACATTATTAAAAATCGGGTAGATTGTATCCGGGTGGAGCTACAATTGTACATACCCATTGAATAGAGTTGGCCAACAGACTGCCGGAAAATGAGAATAGACTAAAGTTGAGAAATGTGACAACGTCGTTGTAGAACTTTTCTGGAAAAAAATGAATCGTGAAAAATTTGAAAACCAGTTGTTTTGCGACAAAATAAATTTCACTTGTATATTCTTGCCAATTCATCTCCTAGATTCCAGTGACACGTGTGGCGCAGGTGGTATGTAACGCGCGCGCCGCGCGCCGGTTTTGCTGACTCGGGTTCGACCACGGACTCCGGCAAGTTTTTTTTTTTTTGATTTTTTTATTCCTAATGTCAACGTGAGGACGCCTAGTATTTTTCTCAATCTCTCTCGTTCTCTCACCTGGCACAAAAAACGAATACGGTTGACCGAGTGGCTCATCGCGTATATAGAGCGTTATGTTGGGAAACACGGCAAATGTGACAAACATGCAAATGAAAATGTTGAGAAATTGCCATTTGCCCTTTTTGAACGCCTCGAAAAGTTTACGCCAAATTGTCGTCTCCTCGTTTTTCGACGCGTCCTGACTCTTTTTCAAAACACCGTAATGCAAAAAGTAGTCCTATAATAATGATGTCTCATAAAAATTTTGAAAATCTCTCACATTTTTCTGCATCAATTTCAATATCACCAAACATCCGAGTTTGACAAAAACTGCGATACCGAAAAACACCAACGAACTGATGTGAACATTGTCGGAGACTGTTTGAAAAAAAAGCATGAGAATTTCAAAATTTTTTCTTACCAATTTTGCTGACAATTGATAAAACAGTGATGAGGATTCCGTTGAAATTCTGCCCGGTGACGACTGCCAGAGTGTATTTGAACGGAAATGTGCTGACGAGACCAAAAAGGCTGGAAAGTTTTTTGGAGGGTTACTGTGTGTATGATCAGGGTGTTCGAGACAGAAGAAAGTTTGCAATGTGATTCTGGGACCATCTCCCGCAAAAAATTACAGTACTCTAGGTTTTTGAAATTCACTTTTTTCTACAATACTCACAAACACTCAGATCCAATTTTTCTGGCCTGAAAATTTCGAGATCAACTTCAAAACTACAGTACTTCAAGTAAAAATCAATGAAAAGTTGAGATCTGAAAATTTCAAAACTACAGTACTCTAGATTTCCGTTCCCGCGATTTCCGTATGTTACAGTACTTCTGGAAAAAAAGAAAATTTTGAAATTTGAAAAACTTCAAAACTACAGTACGCTGGGTTTGATTTCTCGGTTCCCGGTCATTTTACAGTACTACGGAAAACTACAAAAAAACAATTTGGTTAAATTTTTTGAAATTTGAAAATTGAAAATAAAGTAACCCTAGAAAAGTAATTCGGCCCTCTCAACAATCTACAGTACTCTTAAAAACTGAAAATTTCGAAATCAGAAAAAATTCAAACTACAGTAACCCTGGTATTTAAAAAAACTGACACAAAAATTCTGAAATCAGAAGGTCAATTTACAGTACTACAAAAAGTGCGAAAATTTAACGACACAGAAAAATTGAGACAATAGTAACGCTACACTACAATTTTGACCTTCTAATGAATCTACAGTACCCCAAAAAATCTGAAATTTTTTTAATCAGAAAAATCGGAACTACAGTAACTCTAGATTATAATTTTGACCATCTCGTCAATCTACAGTACTCCTAAAAAAACCACTCACGAATTATCGAAAACTCCAATCGCCGAATTCAACACAATAACCGTGAGTAAGGTGAAGATGAAAAAAAACAAAAGCCACGTGTCAGTCGGCACATACACAAAAACCATCGTCGCCAACAACGTCAGCACACTGAAAACGATCGAGAATTGCATACGACGTGGCAAATTGCCACGCAAATCCAAAAATATTCCGAGAACACAGAACAAAAAATCGGGAATTTGCGAACAGATTGTCATGGCGTTCTGGAAGTTGTCCGAATACCACGTCGCTGTCGCGTTGTACTGTAGCTTGTACGATTCGTAGTACTGTAAGTGACACGGTTTTTTTTTGAGATGATGCAATATACCAGGCCTGGTCGAAGTCCGAAATCGAGATTTTCGCTTTTTTTCGGGGATTCAGAAGTTGTTCGGAAATTGTTTTTTGAAGGACATTTTCCGAAGAGATTGACTTCTGTGGTTCCCAAAATTCGAAATTTCGGTTTTTCCGATTTTCTGATTTTTTTTTTCGGAATTTCCAATATTTCGATTTTCAGATTTTCAAAAATTCAAATTTTCGATTTTTTCTGAATTTTCAATTTTTTGGAATTTTCAGATTTACAACAATTCAAATATTTTTCTCGGAATTTCCAATATTTCGATTTTCTTTTTTTTTGTTCAAAAATCAAAATTTTGATTTTTTTTTAGAAATTTCTATTTTTCGAATTTCAGATTTTCACAGCGAAAAAAAATAAACAAATTGTCTCATTGTGTGGTGTATGCACAGTGTCGATTTACGGGGGGACTCCGCCCACTTGCAAACCGTCGCACATCTTTTTTGCAGACTGTTCGCAGTTTATTACGTTTTTTGTTGGTTGTTTTCAAAGAAAAAAAGAGGAAAAAACAGTGCCTCGGTGTGCAAAAAAAGGGCGGAGTCTATATTTTCGTGCCGCGGGTTAAAAACTCGGCCACGTCCGCAATGACATTTTATTGTACAATTTGTTTCTTTTTTTTCGCTGTGGATTTTCAAAAATTCAAAATTTCGATTTTTTTTCCAAAATTCCGATTTTTTTCCGAATTTCCGATTTTCATAATTCAAATTTTTGATTTTTTCCGAATTCAAGATTTTCGAAATTCCAAATTTCCGATTTTTTCGAAACCCCCAGAACTTTCGATAATTTTCAGAGAAACTCACCGAAAAAAATTTCGCAAAAAAATTTTGTCAGAAAAAAGTTCTGTTAAAATTTTTCAGAAATGGTTCTGTGGGAAAAAGTCCGTAAATGGTCGGAAATTTTCCAAGCCTGATAGAAACTAACATCAAATGAGACGGTGATGAACATGTTCCACGAGATGAGCGACGAACAACCAAAGTAGAAAAATGCGATGAACATGAAATTGAAGTTGTCACTCGGCGCTCCTAGATTTTCCTCATCTTCATCTTCTTCTTCATTTTTCTCAATGTCACAAGGTGTCGAAAGTTCGGAAAAGCCGAGATCCAGCTCGGAGTATGGCTCCATTCCTGATAAATCTAGTTGATCCAATTTTTCTGCTGAACTACTATTTAAACTATGTCTTGTACTGAGAGGCTGAAAATTATTTTGGGGAAAAAATTTGAAGATTTTTTTCTGGTCTCACCATAGTTTATTGTTGAATATAAAAAATGACAATTTTTTGAAAATTGGTGATTTTTTGGGATGACAAAAAAACTAGGTCACGTCGCACGATTTTGGTCGGCCGAGCGTGTTTTCCGGGTTCTATGTGACACACGCAGTATATAGCAGTGCGCCTGAATATCCCGCGAAATGTTTGCAACAAACGACTTTTTAGTTCTCTTCGCGCACAACTGAAATTTTAATGCGGAGTATTGTAGTTTCTAATTTATTCATTTATTGAATACGTTGGGCACAACGTGAAATAGCAAGTAACAAAACATACACACAGTAATAAAAGATATACACAAGAAGTACAAAAGTAATGTTACAATAAAATGAAAAAAAAAAGTAATTTGAAGACAGGACCTAATGCCTACCCCCGGGTACAGTTATGCGCTAAGTACAGTCACATCGATCATTATTTTCCAATAGGCTCAGTATGTATTGAACAAGAGCGATGAATGAAGAAGTTCTTCCTTATAGTAGATTTTGGAGTTTTGTAGCGATATTTAGACTTATTTCTGGTCACAGGACCAGAGTTGACAAAACAACGTTTCTATTTATTATACAAACTAAAATACAAGTTTTAAATCTATCATACATCTCCGAAAAACAACTAAACTTCAAAAACAATTTCAGTATTTCCCCCCAAACCATCTCTCAAGTTTTTCTCGACTTTTTCTTTGCTATGAACTGATTTGAGATTTTTGAGAATCAGTCGATCAAGAGTTTTGAACTTTAACAAATGATCCAATCCGAATTCGGTGACTCTCGGACATTCGTTGATTTCCAGAACTTTGAGTTTGTCTCCAGCATAATTTCCGATGTATTCAATGCCAAAGTCGTGGAAATTTTTGCATCGGATGAAGTGGGCGTTTCGAATGGCGGGAAGATTTTCTGAATAAAAATTTCCAAAATTTTCCATGTTAGGTGAGAATAATTTTTTGCTAGATTGAATAGGGTCAGAGTCTAGATACCGGTTCCAGCCTTTTTTTCAAGATTTAAATGAATCGGAGAAGCATTTGAAAATGAAGAAAAATTAATCTTACAATTATTTTTAGAAATTCGCCAAAGTTTGGAAAAACTAGTTCAAAAATCTGCAGAAATTTTTAAAAAATTCTATAGGGGTCACAAACTTTTTTGAATAATGAAATTTCGTTTTCCGTTTTTTCTGGAACCTGAAACTTTTTTTTCAAAAACTCTTCAGCATTCTGACATGAAAAAATTATTCCTGGAAAAAAATCCCGGGAGAAATCGAAACTGTAAAAAACCTACTTTTTGAAAACTCTGAAAACTGAAAAAAAAACTTGAATCCAAAAAAATCAGCTGAATTCTGAATCTGCCCGTAAAAACCGGGCTCGGTTCGTTTTTTTCCAATTTACGAGGATTATCAAAAATGGTTTTACCTGATTATTTGGCTCCGGGACGTTTCGAAACCGCATGAAATTCCAACGAGAAGGAAGAAGAAACGTTTGTTTGTCTTACTGTATGGCGTATCCAGTGGGATGTCGGTACACACATTTATTGAAAGCGCTAGGAAAAATATGTTTCCTTTGATATTTTCATGCGCTTTCGAAACTTTCCGAAGCCCGGATTCTTGAGATTCAGCGAAAATCTTAGAAAAAATGACCGACTCGCCAGTTTCCCAAACTCACGAAAATGCTGACAACCAAACCCAGTAATACTAGCGTTCTCTGCCCAAATCGTCTCCAATGTCACATTATCGGCCGCCAATCTCGGATCAAGCTGTGCCGTCCGTTTGATCAGCACATTATAGTCTCCGAAATTCTCATCGATTTGTTTGAACTTGATCTGTCCACCACATCGGACCACCCATTCGGCAGCCGCTCGATCCGCTCCAACTTCTTTCACTCTTTGCACATCGTAAAAATTGAATCCCTCCAAGACCCAACGAAGTCCCGGAATATTGTGTTGACCGAGAGCCAACATGAATTTTTCTTGCATTTTTCTGATGCTCATCTAGAAAAATTTCAATTCCAACTTTCTCTCTGTAAATTGGAAGATAGATACAATCGTGTTTACAATTCAACACATTTTCCAAAAACCAACATTTTCGTATTCACAATTTCATAACTACACAAATAAAACAACAAACAAATCAATCCATATAAGGTCTAGGCGACCAGTCCTTCGGATGCTCGGCACGTCCATCGAGCAATCGTGGCACATCGTGTCGTAGCATGTATTCTCGAACTTTCCATCTCAGCGATAGACGTCGTAGCTCACCGGGAGCCGGATGTCGAGCCCATTCTTCTTTGTACAAATGAAAACGAGTTACTGGATCACATTTGAGTGGTGCTCGACCTGGCTGACGGCTCAAAACCGGACGGAAACCTGCAAATTATTTTAAAGAAAAAAATAGACGTGGAATTTTTAGTTTTTTTTTTTTGAGAAAAACATTTTTTTTCTGTAGATTGATACTTGAAAATTTTAGAACAAGGTTTTTTACATTCTTGGCTCGACATGTTTTTAGAGCCGCCCACACCTCGTCCAAAAACTTGGTAATTTTCATTTTTCAAATGTCCTCCGTGATTTTTCACCTAAAAAATGTTGAAAAGTTTTGTGCTCTCGGAATTACTGTATAAAATATGTGTTTTGAATTTGAGCTTCGTGGAATTTCACGCTGATACATTTTTTCGGAAAAGTTATTTTTCTACATACCTGGCCTAAGAGGAGTTTGGTCAAGCATTGGAGAAAAGGTCACACCTGTTGTTGTTATTTATGATGTTATCAATACTACAATAACAGCAGATGTGACCTAATTAGACCTTTTTCACACCTCATAAAATTTGAACTTTATTCGTGCCGCCTGGATTACTGTACAACACGCTTGGTCGGAGCCGGAAATTTTCCGAAGACTTAAAAAAAAGGGAAAAACTGCTTTTCTTGATAAAAGTATGAATTTTTACCGTAATTTTCAATTTATTAATTCAATTTTTGAAAAAAAAACTATGATTTTCTGTAAAATTTTTGAAATTTTCAGCTAATTTGCTCCGTTTTTTTGGTTGCCATACACAGTGACAATAATATTTTCTCAAGATTTTCACAGTGACAAAATTTTGAGAATTTTTCTGGTACCCTGTTAGGTCAGGTATGTTTTTCTAAAACGATACAAGAAAAACAAGAAAACTTCAGTGGAAAGTGAGAAAGTTTTTTTTTCTCTGAATGCTGGGTTTCGTCCAATCCTAACCCATTTATGCTCTGTGCTATACAAAATTTGATGACATAAAATTGAATATGGTTTGTGTCTCATGTTCATTGATCATGATAAAATATTCACATTACACATTTTATCATAGCTAGTCATGTTTTCCGACTATTGTCATGTTTGTTGTTCGAAACCAGCTCATGGTATTCATTTCGGCGTCGAAACGTGTCGAGCGTGCGCAGCGTTTTTTCGCCGAGCGGTTCACAAAAAATATATCAATCTAAAATGTCGTAAAGGCGACAATAGTTGTGAGAAAAGATTGGAGGCTTGTAAAAAATGTCGATTGGAAAAATGCCTGAAAGTTGGGATGTCGGAGAAAAGTGAGTTTTTGGTAGGTATTTTTAAAAAATGATTTTTTTAGATTTTCAGTATGGACGAGATTCGCAGTGTTCAACGAAAAAAGTCAGCTCACCAATGTTCATCACATCGAAAAATGTTGAGACGAGTGAGAGATCGTTTATCGATTTTACAAAACTAATCGAGAAGGCTTCAAGCATTTTGAGAAATAACTCAAAACTACACATCGGTATGAACAATTTGAAATTGTTGACGAACGCTTTGAAGAACTCCACAAAAACTCCAAAATTGGTCTCGAAAATCGGTAAAAATGATCTTATAAAAGCATGGGAGATCAATTTTCTAAAAGTTGTCGAATGGTTCACATACTGTAATCAGTTTCAACAACTGCCGTTGAACATGAAAATGGAGTTTTTGAAAGTCGTCTGGTTTACTTGGTCATATCTTCAGACGCTAGTTCTGACAGCGAATCGGAATTTGGAACAAGAGGGAAAAGATACATTGAGATTTTTTGTCGATGGAAGTCTTGTCGATGAGGAAACTTTTGATCTTGATATGTCGTGGTTGACAAAGTTTCGTAAAGAGCAGTGAGTTTTAAAGACACTTAAAAGTTAATTTTTAGTGTCGAAAAAAGTCATCCCTTTTTTGAACGTTTGTTTGTCTTACTGTATGGCACATCCAGTGGGATGTCGGACACACAATTGTTGAAAAGGGACAGACAAACATGACTTATTTTCCGATATTTTGATGCGGTTTCGAAATGTCAGTTTTGAAAAGTCCGGTTTTGTAAGGTCCTGAGCCGACCTGAGAGGGGAAACGCACCGTGACATTTTTCAAAAAAAAATATATAGGTCACGCAACAAAAATTAAAAAATTATGATTTTCTTGCAAATTTTTCACACTGACAAGAAAATTTCTCCAAAATTTTCACATTGACTTTCTAGAAAAATTTTGGTAATATTTTCGTTTACACGAGATTCCTTTCTGAGTGACAAGGTGTCTTCAAAATAATATCATTTTCAGTTTTTATGGGGAAGTTCAATGTTTCAAAAGATCCTCACTTATTAATTCTATCATGAATTTACGACCAACATTTCACGAAATTGTCTACATGCATTTAATTCACTCGTTTCGCCACGCAGCAAAACGTCTGCACGGCGAATTTGAAGCGTTGAACGAGAATATGATCACTATCCTGGGCGAGGAGATACACAACTATTATACGTATGAAATGAAATCGGTGAACTACGCGTATCGAATATCAAAGATGGGAGATATTGTGAACACTTTTGAGGTAAACATTTTTTTTGGATATTTTTTATAGTAATTTCTTACAGAAATATTTGAATGAGGAAATGGAGAGAATTCATCTTGGCCGAATTTTCGATATTATGATTGTTGATTTTTCTCATCCGGAATTTATTTTTGGACAAAAATAATGAAGAAAAACTCACTTGGATCGATTATTTTGACCTTTTTGACAGGTTCAGGTTGAGATTCTTCTGTGAAATCGTCTTCATAAACTTCTTCGTCATCTACTCCAACATCTTCTTCTTCTTCCTGCTCATCTTTCTGATCGTCTTCTTCTTCTTCATCCATGAAATCACTAGCTTTTCTCATCGCCTAGAAAAGTGTATTTTCAAAATTAAATTATTTTGAATAATTACCTCTTGTTTTTCGGGTTTTTTGAATATTTTATTAGCAAGTTCTTTGAAAAATGTCAAATCTAGACGCATTTTTTTGGGAAAAAAAACCTTGGCAAAAAAAGTTACCTCGGTGACAGCTTCCGCGTTTTTGCATGTGTTATACATCCGGCCAATTGTGCTCAATGCCTGACTGATCAACGAATTGGCTTCCGATGAGACCTGGAAACTTTTAATGGTTTTTTTTTGTAAAAAAAATTCCTATTTACCGGAGGATCGGATTGAGGATACTGTAAGTGATGGCGATTTTGTGAGACGATTAGTGACGAAATGACGTCTGGTGAAGTTTGTTGTGCGGATGGTGGGGAATTATCGATTGATAGACCGCCGAACATTTGAGCATTGTCTTCATCAACATCATCGTCATCGAGAATTTTATTGATTTCTAGAAAAAAACAACCACTTTCAAATGAAAAAAAAAGAAGAAAGAAAACACTCACCGCCTCTTAATCGATGAAGAAAATCCATATCGTGCACTTCTAATCCCATCTCATTGACAACTTGCTCAATTTCATCATCAGTATAGTCGTTATAGCTCATGTTTCCAACTTGTATCGAATGAAATACTGGCTCACACCACCGGAAAAAGGGGTGAAATTGAACTTCGCGCGCATTCGGGCGAACAAAACAGTGTGAGGGACTAGAAAACGCAGCTGTTTTTTCATGGTTTCTTAGGCCATTAAAGTATTATTTTTTATTTTCAGTTTTTCATAGCCCATAAAATGGGAAAGCGGCGGATTCGAGAGGAGAAGTTCAGTCTGAAAGATAGTATAACGGATTTATTTCAAAATGGCGATGCTAACGAGGAGACATTTGAACGTGAGTTTCTTTTTATTGCATTTTTTTGTTCATACATTTTTTTTGTAGAACTTGAAAGCTCTGCGAATCGCCGAAAAAGCTCTGATAAACAAAGCTTATGCAATGGGCCACAAATAATTTTTCATTTAACAAAGCTTAATGGTGAATTAATTTCTTCGAAAGATATATCAGAACTTGTACATCACACACTTTTTCGCGGAATAGTCGCAAAACCGAAATGGGCGTATTTGAGAAAGGCTAGAATGGTTCTGCAACAGTTAGTTCTTCGAGTGGATGTTCCTATTGACATGATTGTAAGTTACCTTTTCAAAATTTTCAAAAAAAAATTAAAATTTGAAGGAGTCTTCGGCGTTCACCGGAGTTGACACGTTTTTCAATCGAGAATGGCTCTCTGTCAGTACTGAAATTAATAAAAAATCGGAATTTTGGCAAAACATGATGAATATTAATTTGAGTATTCAAGAACAAATTCTGGAAAACTTGGAGAAAACTGAGAAAAACGATGATCATTTCGAAAAACACAATTATCTTCTGTGTACGAATGAGATGGCCGAAAATATGTATCCATTTCCAGGAGAGGAGAATATTGTTGCAACCAAGTTGATGTGAGTCTCACTAATTGAAAAAAAAATAATTTAGAGTTTTAGGTATTCAAAACTCACAGAGAACTCTCCAATGTTTTCAATTGATTGTGAAATGTGTATCACTGAAGCACAGTGTCATGAGCTCACGCGAATCTCAATTGTCGATGAAGATGGTGCAATTATTCTAGATACTCTTGTCAAGCCTGCATCCCCGATTGTGGTAAGTTTCGATCATTGTTAGTGCGAAAAAAAAAACATCTACACAGGATTATCTCACAAAGTTCTCCGGAATCACGGAAAAAATTTTGGAAAATGTAACAACAACATTGTCGGATGTGCAGAAAGCTGTTCAAGCCATTCTACCTGCTGATGCGATTCTTGTCGGGCATTCGTTGGCTTATGACTTGAAAGCGATGAAAATGGCACATCCGTAAGTTTTTTTGTTGAAATAAATTTTGCAATCGAAATGTAAAATTTTGAATTTTGATCCTCAAAATTTTGTCACTGTGAAAATCTTGAGAAAATATTATTGTCACTGTGTATGACAACCAAAAAAAAACGGAACAAATTAGCTGAAAATTTCAAAAATTTTACAGAAAATCATATTTTTTTTAGAATTGAATTATTGTCAATCCGAAAAAAGTTGACCATTGGAAGAGTGAATTTGTGGCCGTCGAAACTACCGTATAGGATGATAGATCAAAAATATTTTTTTGAGTCTGAAAATTTAATTCTCGTAAAACAGTTACACTGCGGCCAAATGGTATTAGAAAAGTTTCTAAAATTAAAAAATGTGCTCAAATTTTGCATGTTTTTTTGTTCCCTCTGAAATTCCTCTCAAACTTCAGTTATGAAGTTGTTTGTGTTTTTCAGGCGTACAAAGTTCATTTTTGATCTACCTTCTTTCATTCATCCTATACGGTAGCGGGTTTCTCTTCCATTCTAAAATTTTCGGATTGACAATAATAAATCGAAAATTACGGTAAAATGCATACTTTTATCAAGAAAATCAGTTTTCATTTTTTTAAAAGTGATTTTTGGCTCTTCGGAAAATTTCCGGCTCTGACCAAGCCTATTGTACAGTAATACAGGCGGCACAAAGAAAGTTCAAATTTTATGAGGTGTGAAAAAGGTCTAATTAGGTCACATCTGTTGTTATTGTAGTGTTGATAACATCATAAACAACAACAACAACAGGTGTGACCTTTTCTCCAATGCTTGACCAATTATTTTTAATCAAAAAATTTCACATAAGGACAAAAACGAAAAAAAAAATAGCTGAAAATTCGAGAGAAAGTCATATTTTTCTAGAAATTGTCACTGTGAGTTTTCGACCAAAAAATGTCACGGTACTTTTTCTCTTCTTAGGCCAGGTATGTTTGGCACGAGTCAAACAAAGTTCAAGAAATGGGCTTGACAACTAAACATATTTCTAAACCTAACCCAAGACCGATTTTTTGTATTTAAAAACAATGCAACAATAAAAGTTGGGCAGAAATCTATTCTTCAAAAAAATAGACAATTTTTCATTGAGATCGATTCAGAAACCTTTAAAAAAATCGGACCAGGTCTATTTTTTGTAAACCTGTAGAACAAAAAGAATCAATTCTCTGCAGATATATCATAGATGCCGCAACAATTCTCAGCTACAGTGGAGGAAGCACCAACTTCAAAAATAGTCTAAAAAATCTGACAAGTTTATTTTTGAACGAAGATATTCAAACCGGATTTGGCCATTGTTCCTATGAAGATGCTTGGGCAGCCATGAGACTGGTAAAAATGAAACTGAAAGAAGGGATTGTGTTTGGAAATGTTCGACATGGCTGGGATTATAATCAGTTTTTGAATGATATTTCGAAAGACGAAAATCCGAAGAAGAAAAAACAAAAAACATTGACGAAAAAAAAATGTACCGCTTCAAAATGTGAAAAATGTCAAAAACCTTCAAAAGTCAAGTGTACTGTAGAAAATTGCATTTGTAATTTTTCGAAGTCTCCGCAACTTTGTGTTGAATGTTGGACAAGTGAACAATCCGAACAAGGAGATGTTGACTGGAAAAGCTCTTTGAAAGTCGATACAGCCAAGAAAACAAGAAATATCGACTATTATTTGAAGAAGGATAAGAATTTGTCAGTATTGTGTGCATTTGAAAAAGAATTGGAAAATGTTGAAGAAACGAGAAGGGCTAAATGGTTGGATTTTACAAACATTGAAGATTATGTGAACTCGTTAAAACTCGAAATGATGCAACATAACCTCATTCTGGCTAGTTTGAATTCCGAATCGTTCAGCGGATTGATACCGGAAACATCGGAAGAGTAAGCCTATTTTTTTTCAATTTTTAAATATTTTCAAATTTTCAGAGATGGTGAAGTCAACGATGCAAGCTTCTTAATAAATCAAAAAATAATGGAGATCATCTCATCAACATCGCAAAATTCGTTAATTTATCTCATTTTGACATCACCCTCGAAGTCTATATTGTATGTGAAACTGAAGCAGTTGTAATAAAGAATGCGGGTTTTTTCATTGTAACAAAAAATCAACAGAACAAAATGATAACATTTGAAGTCTACAAGAGCTATGCCTTTTTAACTCTTTTAGCCTTCTTTTTCAATTTTTCTAAATCGAGAGGCGTGTCATTCTCACGCTTCTTGGTGGCTTTTTCGCGTGGTGCTTCTTCTTTTTGTTGGTACACTTTGAGTTTTGCCTGCTGCTTCTCTACGGTTTTCACGGCAGATGCTTCGAGTTTGGCTCTGAAAATTTAAGATTTATAAAAACAGGAGTGAGGTTTTTTCGAATCTCTGAAGTATTTCAAAAAAAAAAAATAGAAATTTAGAGAAAAGGTCACGAAAATTATTTTTTTTTCTTTTTTACGTTTCAATTTTTTTTGATATTTTGGAGACCTAAAAAACTTGCCCACGAAGTGGAAAAAACTGCAAGATCTATTGAAGAAAATTATTTGAAAAGTCCATAATCAAAACAACAAAAACCTACCGCTTTTTATTGAGCTTCTTCTCATTTTCTCTGACAAAATATTCTCCACTCTCCAATTGTTTATCAATCTTGCTGAGAACTGGAGCTGGTGGGAATGGTGTGTATTCGCCCTTCTTCTTGATATTCATAGCCTTCTTCTTCTTGGCCTCCTTTGTCGTGCTCGACGATTGAACCTTTTTCCGATAGTTTGGTAAATAACCATCCCAATTGACATCTTTCATTTCCTCATTTTTTGCCAATTCTCGTTTGATCATCAATGTTTTGATATTGTAGATTGGATGAATGTTGTTCATACAATCGGTAACAATTTGACTAAAAATATTTTTGAGAATATGGCTTGTTTTCTGAACTCACTTGATTTGTTTAAGACCGCTGAGTGGACCAATTGCGCAAACAGTTCCTCCTTGAACACATACGAAACATTGTGTGAGAAGTTCTAGAGCTTTTAGAGTTGATCCTTCGTTACCAATAAGTCGGGCTCTTCGTTTTACGAATCGATCTTTGTTTCGAACCATTGATGAGATTTTGATAATTTCGCTATAGATTTCATCGTCAAGAACACGGATGGCTTGTTCGTATGGAACACTTCTAGCGAGAAGTTTGAGCACATCTCTGGCTTTCATAATTATATACGGATCCCAGGTTTTACGAGTTGTTCGAACACACATTGTACCTTCTAGCAAATCCAAATCCGCTTTCAAAAAATGTTCACCCATCGCTTTCTCAACCAACGGCCAACTCTCTTTGATATATTTCTCTCTGTATTTTGGGAAAATACTCGAGAATGACGACTCTTGAAGAAGACCGTGTGGATTGTCTTCTTTGTTGAACGTATTGATATCCCACCATTTTGGATCTTTTTGTGGTCCAAACATTGCCGCCGTCTCTTTTTTCAGTTTTCTGATAAGTTTCGTTATGAAAAGGGGTTTTTTATTTTTTCAAACTTACTTCTCCTCAACAGGAGCATCTGCCCAATCAGGTTCAAATTCGCTAGTCATCTGTAAACAGCTAAATTGTGTTTTTTTCGAGACGGAAAAAAATTCAGAAAAAAATTAATTATTGGATTGGAGTACGGTACGCAAGTACGCAAAAGAACACACGCGGTGTTTACACTTTTGCATACCGTATACTTTTTGAAAAAAAAACATGTTGAAGAGCTGGAATGTAATTTCAAAATTCCTGAAGTTCTGCAGAGTTTGTGATGTTGAGCAATATGAAAAAAAGAGATTTGAAAAATGCTGAAAAAATAGAAAAATTCTAAAAGCGTAATTTTCGTTTTTTTTTTTGGTTTTTCATTTAATTTTCATGTTTTTTTTTACAAAATCAGTGTTTCGGCAAATAGCCAGGCTTGGTCAAAATAAATCCATCGAACAAAAATTTCCTACCTGCAAGAACAAAAAAATCAGCGCACAAGTTTTTTGTATGTGCGAAAATATTTAATTCGAAGCGTGAGAAGTACTGTAATAAGTTTTCACGCGATCGAAAATAAATTTTCACACGCAAAGAAAAATCAAAATTGTGGCTAATAATGTAAGCCGGGTTATGAGTCTGATTGTTATTTCTCCGAAAAAATAAATCAATTTCTCAACAACAAAAAACATTTTTCACGTGAACGTGCCACGTATTTCGTGACACGTATCATTTTTTATTTACGATTCAGAATCATTGTTTTGTTAACACTTTACTCTGGTTGGTCGTTGTCGTTTATTGAAGATAAGTTCAAACACGGTTATGGTCACTTTAAAAACATTTTGAAACATTGTCACCGTTTCTCAAATGTGTAGAGTCTGCGCGTTGTTTTCTGAGCAAGTACCGCCACAAGAGCCCGAACCCGGCTCCGTTCGGTTTCTCAACCGGGCGTGGATTTGTTCCTTTTGTATATGGCCAGAAAGTGATGAACGAAAACAACGGTTGGGTTTGTGCAATGTCTACTAGTTCCTATTGAGAACGGCGATTTGAAAAAAAAAGAAAAAGTTTTTAATTCCCTGAAGTTTTTTGTTGTTTGAGAGAGCATTTTTTCTTGTTACAGAGACAGCGAAGATCATTGGCGATTTCATCGAGAAACGGAAATGTTAAACATGGTAAGCTCATAAAATGATTTTGATAAAATTTTGAAGTTATTTCCGAAAATCACTCGTTTTGTCTGGCCCGAGCACGTTTGTCGTTTTAAGTTCGTCCAGGAGTCTGATTTTCTGTTCGATAAACAAAAATTCGAATCAGTCCTTTAAGTATGTAGCAGATAACTCATATTTCAGCCATACATTTCTTTCGCTAATCAATTTTCAGTCGATTGATCAGCCATTTTTGCCAAGAATTCCTGAGGCAAAAACTGCTGATCAGTCGATTAGAAAAACATCGTGAATATAACGTCTGGTTAACCTTTTCGCAAAAATTCTCCTTCCACATTTTTCGTGGGAATTCGGGTTTTCCTCATTCAGCGAACTACGGTACACACAAATGTTGAAGTACGCAATAAACACACGCCGTGTTGACACATTTGCATACCGTATACGCAGTGTAAAATAGATTTTTTGTTGGTTTCATTTGCACTTTACAGAAAAGTTTCAATTTGCAGAGTAGTAACGTGTTATGGATGAATATGATACCCCAGAAACAAACAGCGCAGTGGAAAATATCGTTTTTGATGTAAGAAAATTTTTATCGTTAGTTTTACTCAATATCTTTTCATTTTGAAGATAACCGAGGAAATAATTTCAACGACTGTTGGTAAACCATATGCCTCTGAAAATAGTGATTTTGACAATACCCCCACTGAAGTTTCCGAACCTGGACCTTCGACAACAAACGGGTTTCTCAAATACGCAGCTAACGTCGAAATAGAATTGGATGAAATCGAATGCGATCACGAATTGAGCAACGATGTCAAACAATTTGAGATTTCTGACGACTTGCTGGATAATGTTGAAGAAAATAGTTTGGGTTCTTCCGAAATCGCAACCACTTCGACCGACCATGTCGAAGAAGGCAGTATATTGTGCCCTAATTGCAATGGGCCTTCCGGATTTTCACAATATTCAAAATCCACTTACAGAGTGAGTAAATAGGTTATTTTAAAATGTGGAAAAAAAAACAATTTAGCCTAAAAATCGAGCCCAAGTTGTGTGGATATATCGTTCAAGATGTACCAATCTGAATTGTGCTCTTTGGTTCGGCTCGTCTCGACGGTTTGATTGTGGAAAGTTTATACAAGTTAAAGATGATGGGAGACCGCTAAATGAGCCGAGCCCTGTCAAAATTGAACCGATAAACATAGAAGAAATGGAAGAAAAAGTGTTGGAAATTCAAACAACTGTTGATGGTTTCGATTATTTCGATACAATTCCTTCGATTTTACTCGCTGAATGTTCTAAGTTGAAATGTGAAAAATGCGGAGGAGATTCAGAAGTGAGAGCATACAAAAAAGCTATCTTCAGAGTGAGTGCCAAAGCTCAAATTTTCAAAAAATTAATTTTTTGTAGGCTAAAACTAGACCTTGGATCTTCAGAACAAAATGTTTGTCAGAGTCATGTAGAGAATGGTTTGGCAAATGTATGCGACTTGATAGAAGTTCGATAACACGTGTTGACGAAACCGGTAGACCGTTTGGAAGATCACAAGTGAATCGAGTAGAAGAGATGGAAGTGGTCGAGAATATGGAAGTTGACGAGAGCACAGTAAAACAAGAATCTGAAGCTGAAAAAGAAGATGATGACACCGAAGATCATGGAGATGGTGATAGTGAAGGTCCTGCAGAGGAAGAGCCAGAAGATGAGAATGATCAAAAAGTTCAGAATGATGTCAGTCAGTCGAGCGAAAAACCAAAACTGAAACGGCGGAAAAAGAACAAACCGCGATTCTCATCAAGAAAACAGGCGACCATCAAAAAGCGAAAACTACAAATGCAATCTGACATCGAAGCGGGCATCGTTCATAAGCCTGAAAAAGTTGATCGTGGAAAAACATCTAGAGGTTATGTCTATGTTTTGGAGCCGGTTGGAGGGGTGCCAAAAGAAGAGGAAGTTGTATCAGGTCCGAGGAAATCGAGGAGTCGTGAGTTTTTTTTAACATTAAAACACCGCAAAATTTTTATGCGTGCCCCAACAGTTACCGACTGGTTTTTTTTGTTTCTCTACCCATAAAAAATCCCCCTCCTGATTCAATATCAAAAACTCTTTCTAAACGACTCCGGTTCTTTTCGAAACCCGACATCTCAAAACCGCATAGAAATATCATAAAGTATCAAAGAATATCCAAAAAAAATTTCCTTCCGTTTCAAAAAATACAGTAAGGCATGCGGTTTCGAAATGTCTGGTTTCAAAACTTCCCGGACCCGAAAATTTTCGGGGTTTTTTCGCGAAAAAATACTGTCGGAAAAAAGTCGGAGCCATTTTTCTCGAAATTGAATTTCGATTCTGAAAATTCCATAAGGGCCGGCTCCGCCCAAGAATGTTTCTAAGCAGAATTTCTCAGAGCCGCGAATATTTTTTTATAATCAAAGTTAACTTGCAAAATATTCAATCTGTAAAATTTAAAAAAAAAATGAAATACAAATAGTGAAAATTTCCAGAAAGTCTCGTTGATGCGACACCCGAAAAAACAGAGAAAGAAGTCGAGTCGTCATCAAAGTCACCTGTCAAGCCGAAGCCCGCATCGAGTGTCACTAGTAAAAGTACTTTTGTTTCTATAAACTATTTTTTAACCTCATTTTTTTCAGAGATGGAACAACGTCTTCTGAAAAAAGAAAAGGATCGATTACGATACCTGAATATGCGAGAAAAGAAGCGTGAGTCATCGTTTTTAAAAGTTTCAACACCTTTGTTCGTTTTTTAGTGGAAAAGGCAAAGATGATGAAAACGGAGAAAATTGTTACACCAACGAGGAAACCTCCGGTCGTTGTCAAATCATCGTCAAGAACCGAGCTTCCGAATTCGTCCACATCGCCTTCGTCGTCATCTGGAAGTTCAAATGTCGAATACTCGACATCTGGAACACAACTGGGAGACGAGTTGTTGATTGAAACGGATTACTACAAAAATTTGTATATAGAAGAACTGAACGCGAACTTCAAACCACAAGTAGTTGTTAGAATGAATGATTTACCGTTAATGGTTAGAGCCACGGTTTTAGATATGAAGCGGATTATTAATGAGCAGGTTGGTGAATCGAAACAAGAAACCTGGAAAATGTTTAATATTTACAGGAATCTCAAATTAAAGAATATCAAACGAATCAGGATAAGTATAAAGCGATTTTGCCAAAGATTTCTGAAAGTATCAAGCAGATTAGACTTACCTACTCGGATGAATTGAGCAACATTCGGCAGGAAATCAGTTTACTTCAAGTAGAATTTCGGCAAAATCAGGCGGAATTTGTTAATCTTTGCAGAAAGAAGTTTATGGATTTTGATGTGAGTTAGAAATTGTTTTTTTTTTCGAAAATTATTCTTATTTTTTTCAGAAAGCCAAAAAAAATCTTGATCTAAAACTTGAAGACGCAAATTTGAAATGTAAAGCGGTTGAAAATAAGGTGAAGCTGAAGGAGGCTGAAATTGAATATGAGAGGGATCGAGCCGAATATTTTTTGAACGCAAAAGAGCGCTATGAACAGCAGAAAAATGAGGCGAAAAAGTTGTACAAGGATATTGAATCAAAGCTGTCGGATACCGTATATATCAGTGAGTTCTAGGTGCACTCCCTCCAACAGCAATTTTCTGAATTCTAGAAAACGAGCAAAAGTGTACGCATTGTCAAATTTTTGATAAACTGGTCAAGAATATGAAAAAGGAGGTGGTCGAATATCAGATTCAACGAGATCAGGCGTTCCAGGAGAAACGAGATTGTGAGGCGAGAACACAGAATGCGGAAAGATGTGCACAGATATTATCGTCGGATGTGGACAAGCTCAGATATGAAATACGAACATGGAAGAGTCAATATGAAAAGTTGAAAGAGCAAAACGAGGTTCTCACGAAAAAATGTAGGTTTTTTGTGTTTTTATCCAAAATTTGTGATCCGGTCCACCAAGAAATTGGACAACTTTTTCGATGAGCGGGAAAAGTACCCTGTTTTTTTCAATACAAGTTTATAGGTCCCGTCACGAAGAGCTGTCTTTACATTTTAAAAAAATGAAACCCGAAAGCTCAAGCGTCGGCATTTCCCCACTACGATTGAATTTTATGTTCGTTCTATCCACAAAAATTTACCTTTTTTCGGACCATACATCAGATAGGTGTCCAGACGCCCTTACGGATTAGTACCCCTAAATCTCTATAGGTTAGAAGAAAATTATGGAGAAAACCATACTTGGGATATCCTGGCCAAATGACCACATGGGTATAACTTTTGACTACACAGGCAAATTCCTAGACACATGTGGCAGGTGTGCGGCAGCGATGTTTTGCTGGCAGACGTCAGGCATGTATGTCGCATCGATGCCGCAGCTCTGGACCCGATTCCGGTATTCATGCAGCAGGCCTACGGCAGGGATGCCGGAATCGGTCCAGAACTGCGGCATCGATGCGACATACATGCCTGACGTCTGCCAGCAAAACATCGCTGCCGCACACCTGCCACATGTGTCCAGGAATTTGCCTGTGTAATGGGAGAGCGAAGAAAAAAGAGTCAGAACGAGAAAGACAACTATATTAGAAAACTGAGAAAAAAGTAAAGAATGAATGAATGAATGAGCACACAGAAAGAGACGTTGATTGTCGACTCCGCCCATTTTTACAACCCACGCCGTGTGCAAAAAGGGGCGGAGTCAACAGCCAATGTGCCTCTCTGTGCTCAATCATTCTTTCATTCATTCTCGTATTTTGCTTCCACTCTTTGCCAAATGTATGCATACATCAAATAGATGCTCAGACGCCCCTTTGGGTTAGTACTTCTAAATTCCTCTGGGTTAGTATTCCCACCCTCTTTCCAGAGAATAATTATAAAGAAAACAGTACATTACCTGCCAAAATCAATTTTTTAAGTTAGAACCAAAACAAACTGTATTTTCAGCAAAACAAAACGGCGCCCTTCTCGTCACCAAAGTCACAACACCCAATTTCAATAGCCCGTCTACTAGTTCGACTCCAAAATATTCGGAAATTCCCATCTCCTCATCACCATCTGTCAGCACACCGACCATCGTCACTAGAAAAGAACGAATTTCACCATTGGAAGATGGTGAAATAGATGACGAGTCAACTACCGAGGCACACGCCAAAAAGGTTGCCGACGAGAAGACGAAGATTGTGAAACCGCCGCCGATCGATGTCGGATTTGCGTCATGGATTCCGAAAGATCAAATCGATGCGCCGGCGCCGTCAATACCCACACTGTCCTCACCGTTTGGTGTGCCGCAAAAGCCGATTACCGCTCCCATAAAGGTTGTCGAGAACAAACTGAACTTGCCGCCATCGCAAGCGCCGTTGCCGTGGGATCCGAAATCGCGACTAACTGAGGGAATGTCTGATACGTTGAAGATTGTGGCGGCCAAAGTGGAAGCTGAGAGATTTTTCGGAACTATGCCACCGCCAAAAGAGCGAAAAGTGGTCCATCAAGACACAGTTTCCAATACTATTAGTGAGTTGAGCGGTTTTTTTTTTCAGAAAAATCTAAACCTTTTTTTGCAGAATCTTTGCCAACTCCAAAACCAGATTCGAGCCCGAACAACAATGTGAACCAGAGAAAAGGGCAAAATCCGAAACCTAATCAAAATTGGATTTCGCCTCCGACGAAGAAGATAAAAAAAGCGAACAATCAACCAAACCAAATTGCAAATGATCCTGACAAGACTATACAACAACCCAATCCGTTTGGTGTCAAACCGTCGTCGTCTACCGAATCGATCAATTCGAAAAAAGGCAATAACAAGGGAAATGCGGCAAAGAAATCTGGTCAACAAAAACAGCATCCGAAAAAGAACTTTGGGCCGCCGAATCGAGGAAATGGGCCGGCACCTTGGGCTGGTGGTCCGAAGAACAAGCAGCAGCAGTTTAAAAATGGGCCGATGCCGCAAAGAGACAATGATCCGTTCTTTGGATCGCCGGCGGGCGGTCCTTCTGACAGGTTAGAATTTTTTTTTTTAGTTTGGAACAACTTGGGATAATAACCCCTAGTAGGTTCACTTTCTATCAAGAGTTATACAAAAAAAACAAAACCATTCGATGATGAGTGCAAGGACGAAACGAAAACAACGACAATAAAAATCAAAACGAACGAGACAAAAAAAAAGAGAACAATATTAGAAAATAAGCAAAAGGTGAAGAATGAATGAATGAATGAGTACACAGGGAGGCACAATGATTGTCGGCTCCGCCCATTTTTATAACCCACGCCGCGTACAAAAAGAGGGCGTGGTCGAATGTCATTGTGCCTTCCTGTGTTCATCATTTATTCACTCTTCACCCTTTGCTCAGTTTTCTAATGGGCATATTCACAAGAAAAAAAATAATGTAAAAAAACAATAAAAAACAAAAATTGGTTATTCACCTAATTTGTGTGTAAAAGTATGTCGAAAAACGTCGAAAAATGTCGAAAAACCTCGAAAAAATGGGGGTTTCTCGACATTTTTCGACGTTAGGTGAATAACCTGTTTGAGTTTTTTATTGTTTTTTTACATTATTTTTTTTCTTGTGAATAAGCCCATAATATTGATTTTTCTTCTTGTCTTATTCGTTTTGATTTTTTATTGTCGTTGTTTATAAAAATATATTTTTCCAACCCCTTGCTGAATCTGTTTTTTTTTGTCTGAATAGTTTGATGTTTGGTTGCAGATCTTTTTCGTCGGGTCTACCTTGGCACCGAAACGATAATTGCATTCCGAATCAGATGAATAATATGCCATTTGGAAACATTCCGATGAAACCCGGTCAGTATTTCAAGTTATTGTTTTTCGTTTGTTCAATAAAATTTTAGACACGTGGGGACAATCTTCAAACTCTCAATGGTCCAACGAAACAAATTGGACAAACGATAATATGAGACCACGACCTCCTCAAAATATGTCATTTTTCAATTCACCTCAACAACCTCCGCAAAATCACCAACAATTTGGTCAGCCGCAAACTTTCATGAAACGATCGTTTTGGGATTGAGAAAGGTTTGTAGGGGAAGAAAATTGGCTTATCCAGTATTGCCTTGTTAAATATCTCTTGCGGATCGTTGTGATCTCAACTGAATTGTATACCTAATTTACTTATTTTACTTTGGTCGATAATGAATAGAATTTATACTTTACACGAGACGATAGAAGAAGTGGTGAGTGAATTTTCAGAAATTAAGAAAATACCAAAATTCAGGCTATTTGTAGATCGGAAACTTGGAAGAACATTTATAGAGAAACGTTTTATTTAGCAAAAACAAAAATCTCACACACAGTGTACAAACCAAAATAATTTTGGGCATTTTTCGACATCAGACACACTTTTGTGGTTAGAGCCTGATTCGACGATCACATTCGACTGGAAACGGCTGCAAATGTAGTCGGCTGTCCTCGATAGCAGGCCAAAAAATAGGTACGAAACTGAACGTTGAAAATCAACGCGATAGCTCTGTAAAAAAACGAATGATAATTTGAAACAACACGAAACGTTCATACCCATCGCTTCCGTGCATCAAACATCTTACGCATAACGATGAGATGAATCGGAATAGGTCATCGTCGAAATACGGAAAGATGACATAATTTGCGAATTGCTCCACTGCGAATATTGAACTTTGCAAAATGGCTTGCAACAAAAAACTATTCTCACGCTTGATGCGTTGTTTTGTTTGAAAACCTTCTGTTCTCTGCAAATACCGGAAATATTTGAGAAACCGATTTTAACTATTTCCCTACTTTTCGATCATCTTTGACGCGAAAAATTGTGAAAATATCGACGACAACGATGATAAAAATGATAGAACTATGCTTGTAGAAAAGAAAAAGTCGACTCAAATTTCGACATTTTTCAGTTTCATCAAATACAAAAGTGTAGTTTGAAAGATTGTACAGAAGTGGGCATGAATCTGCAAAATATACTTGACCTCAGGTCAGATTCTGGGAACTTCGGGCCCGGGTCGGATTTTTTAAAAACCGGAGCAGACTGAGTTTTCAATTGAAACTAGTTTGAACTTTGGTAAAGACAGAAAAACTGAAAATCAAAGCGCAATTTTATTCGCTTGATTTCGTTTTGAGCAATCTTATGACTCATTTTTTGTTTGTTTCAGTGAAACGTCAAAAGGCAACCTCGCCAATATTGATTGGAATTTGCGGAAAACTGAACCATCTCGAGCTATAGAAGAATAGTAAGATTTTTCTAGCCTCAAAACTACAGTATGATTGTTTGGGCCCCAAAATTGCAGTATGATTTTTCGGGCCTTAAAAATTCAGTATGATTTTTTAAAAAGCTAAAAGTACATTTTTTCGAGCTATAAAAGTACAGTAAGACTTCGGTTTTCCATAAGTAGAGTATGATTTTTCTAGCCTCAAAACTACTTTTCCATTTCTCAAGCTACAGTATCATTTTCAGAGCGACGAAAATATCGTAAGATTCAAATTTTTTGGTTGTTTTTCTCTGGGTCTCTTGTAAAAGGCTGTGGTCTAGGAAATACCTCTAGGCATGGCTAATTGTTTGTGTCGGACAAGAAACCCCCACTAACTTAAACCGAAAAAGACTGCGGTCAAAATTCCTATCAAAAAAATAATGAAACATCCGATATAGGTGTTGGTTTTGTTGTAAATTGTATTATAGTGAAACGGAACGCAGACAGCGATGAAACGATTCAGCGAGATGAGTAAATGTGAGAAGATGGATATCTCATAACAAAATATAATCATGAATCCACAATACGCCGAACTCTTCTCCATCTGATAACTTGTCAAAATGACCATTGGTGAAATGTAGGTCAAAAATGTCAACGAATTCAACCCGTCACCAAATGCCTGATTGGCCGAAAGAATGCCAAATGCACTCTTCATTTGCGGTAGTTTACAAATCAGAAAAAACACTGACCAATTGCACATTGCGGCGATGATTGAGAACTGCGAAAAAAACTTTTTTTTTTCAATTGGGAAAAAATTGACTCACAGATAATAGAATTGTTCCAAAAATACCGGCATCCAACATTTTCTCTAGCTATCGCTGTTGATTTTTTTTTCCTAATTAGGTAATCTTGGCGAGCGGAAAGAAATTTGGCTTTTTTGAGAAAATACGCTCAACAAATTTATTAGTTAGCTCTTTTATGACACATGTGCGTTTTTTTTTCTCCTTCTGTTGATTGTTGATTGTAAACGTGGGATTTGTGTGACTGAAAACCATAGTAGATTAATTCTGGAAGCTGTGCTATGACACATTTTGATCTGTTGAACATGTGGGTTTGATTTTTCGGTATGTGGAAATAGACCAAAATACAAAGTACTACCTTACTTTGTGACATTTTGCAATATCTGAAAATCGGGTCGGGTCCAATGAGAATTGGGCCCAAACAATTTTGAGGCCCGAAAATCTTTTTTTAAAGGTGGAATGCGATGTATCTGAGAAAGACAGTGTGCAATATCGCGTCATATATAGTGTAGTGAAAATGTGTGCGTTTTTTCAAAAAAATTTGAATTTCTAATGGTTCAATAGAGCGCACCCGATATTTTCCGGCCGACGCGCTAGTTTGCTTGTTTCTTTTTTTTTTCTGCCGCCGTATCAAATTTTTTGCGTTTTTTTGCTTTCCGCATCACTTTTGAGGAGCAAACCATATTATTATGAACGAAACTTACAATTTCCTCGCAGTCCACCTTTAAACATTTTTTGTCGTGGGGTACTGTACCCGCACACACACACAAATGGTGTTTGCAGATGTCGCTTCGCCTGATACCAAATTGAAGAACAGTTTTTTCTTTTTTTTTCGACTTTACAAAGTACTTTTTTTGGAGTTTTGAATTTCACACATCGAAAGTTGAAGTCTTCAATAATGAGATTTTCATAAACACGATTAATTTATTTCTGACAAGGGAGTGGTGTAAGGAAAATTTAGAGATTTTCGATGAAATGTATGTCATTTCATAGAGTTTCGGACGCTGAAAATGATCCCGTTGTCAGATTTTGCGAAACTCCTCTCAAAATCGAGATATCGAGATTTTTGTGAAAACACAAAATCTGAAAATCTTGCTATAAATCAGATAAAAAATACTCCTAAATCACACACAGATGGGTTAAGTGTACTTTAAGTACATTTTGTCCTTTTTTCATCCTTAATTCAGACTTAATTTATCCTTAAAGTAGACTTTTGAAAAAGGATGAAAAAAGGACCGAATAAGGATATCTTGTTAATCAGTTTTATGTCAATATCAGTAGTCAGAACATCCTCACGTAACATTTCTACATGCATATGACCATTTTTTCCACTTGGAGATGAAAAAGTTCAACTTTCACGATTTCATACTTAAAGTACACTTTACTCAGATAGGAAAAGTATACTTTAAGTGTTCAGCATTAAATTTTATGTTTCAAAAACTAATTTTTATTGTTTAGAGTGTGAACTAAAGCAAAAGAATAGTGTTCTTAAAATCATCTCTCCGTTTTTTTCATCGTGAAATACATGACGCGCGCTAAAGTCATAATCACTGTTGCAGTTGGTGAGAAATGTTACGTGAACTCACAATTTAAAATATGTATGCTTAAACCTCAGGTCAATACTTTTTTTGAAAAAAAAACGTAGTTATTCTTGCTTGTATTCACCAAAAATTATTTTGGTTTGTATTTATCGAAATTCTCGTTTTCTTTTGTTGATAAGCCGAAGAAATAAACTGGCTGTGTGGCCGTGGCCGAGAAATCGCACCGTGTACTTCTCGAGGACAAACATTTATTTTTTGTTTTCTTTCCAGTTTTTCGTTGTTTCACGGTGTTTTAGTCCCCTTATAGGAGAGACA
The DNA here is from genome assembly GCA_963572245.1 of Caenorhabditis sp. 8 KK-2011. Classification (NCBI taxonomy): domain Eukaryota; kingdom Metazoa; phylum Nematoda; class Chromadorea; order Rhabditida; family Rhabditidae; genus Caenorhabditis; species Caenorhabditis sp. 8 KK-2011. Next base: position 11,479,011 of record OY751550.1, on the reverse strand, counting down.
AATGAGAGAGGTAGACACAGAAATGAAAGAAAAAATAGAAATGTAACGTGAGAGTTGCAGAGAAAATAAACAGGTCTCACGGCGAATACTTTTTATTTCCGGAAATTTTCAACAGTGCAATAGAGAGAACATTCCTCTTTTGTCAGCGTCAACTCTCTCGTTTGTCCGCCCTAAAACAAGGTGGTTTCTCAAAGTAGAAATTGGTTTCGTAGATAACTACGAATGAAAACAAAAAGGTAGAAAATCAATGCGGATTTCATCTGAAAATTACCGTTCAGGTCAACAGCAAAAACATGTTTCAGTTTCTTATGATCATAGTATTTAAATCTGAACATTTCCAGGTTTTCTATTTTTTTTCACACACTAAAAATTTTGAGCTTCAAATCTGAAAAACAACCCAAAATATGTTCACTCTTCTTCTATTTCACCTAAATAAATAGGTCATCTATAAATACGACGTTCACACCTCCTCTCTCAAGCGCGTGGAAGGCTCAATACACACACAGGTGGAAGAAGTTGACTTAAAGTTTCATTAAAGTACACTTTGAACATTTAGGGCTAAGTCTCCTTTAGGTACATTTTTAAGTGTGAATTAAGTGTGGGATAAGTGTACTTTAAGGACGTTTTCATTTTGAAAGAAAAATGCTTGAGGCCATGAGAGCTTCGACCTCCGACTTCTCAGCTCAGCCCCAGCCATCCACTCAAACATACTTTATCATTTTTTTTCCCCCCGCCACTGCCTGTCCTCGAACCCTCGACCTCTCGTTCCCAATTCTTTTATGTAACCTATTGAGCCTTCCACGCGCTTGAGAGAGGAGGTGTGAACGTCGTATTTATAGATGACCTATTTATTTAGGTGAAATAGAAGAAGAGTGAACATATTTTGGGTTGTTTTTCAGATTTGAAGCTCAAAATTTTTAGTGTGTGAAAAAAAATAGAAAACCTGGAAATGTTCAGATTTAAATACTATGATCATAAGAAACTGAAACATGTTTTTGCTGTTGACCTGAACGGTAATTTTCAGATGAAATCCGCATTGATTTTCTACCTTTTTGTTTTCATTCGTAGTTATCTACGAAACCAATTTCTACTTTGAGAAACCACCTTGTTTTAGGGCGGACAAACGAGAGAGTTGACGCTGACAAAAGAGGAATGTTCTCTCTATTGCACTGTTGAAAATTTCCGGAAATAAAAAGTATTCGCCGTGAGACCTGTTTATTTTCTCTGCAACTCTCACGTTACATTTCTATTTTTTCTTTCATTTCTGTGTCTACCTCTCTCATTTGTCTCTCCTATAAGGGGACTAAAACACCGTGAAACAACGAAAAACTGGAAAGAAAACAAAAAATAAATGTTTGTCCTCGAGAAGTACACGGTGCGATTTCTCGGCCACGGCCACACAGCCAGTTTATTTCTTCGGCTTATCAACAAAAGAAAACGAGAATTTCGATAAATACAAACCAAAATAATTTTTGGTGAATACAAGCAAGAATAACTACGTTTTTTTTTCAAAAAAAGTATTGACCTGAGGTTTAAGCATACATATTTTAAATTGTGAGTTCACGTAACATTTCTCACCAACTGCAACAGTGATTATGACTTTAGCGCGCGTCATGTATTTCACGATGAAAAAAACGGAGAGATGATTTTAAGAACACTATTCTTTTGCTTTAGTTCACACTCTAAACAATAAAAATTAGTTTTTGAAACATAAAATTTAATGCTGAACACTTAAAGTATACTTTTCCTATCTGAGTAAAGTGTACTTTAAGTATGAAATCGTGAAAGTTGAACTTTTTCATCTCCAAGTGGAAAAAATGGTCATATGCATGTAGAAATGTTACGTGAGGATGTTCTGACTACTGATATTGACATAAAACTGATTAACAAGATATCCTTATTCGGTCCTTTTTTCATCCTTTTTCAAAAGTCTACTTTAAGGATAAATTAAGTCTGAATTAAGGATGAAAAAAGGACAAAATGTACTTAAAGTACACTTAACCCATCTGTGTGTGTAGGTTACATAAAAGAATTGGGAACGAGAGGTCGAGGGTTCGAGGACAGGCAGTGGCGGGGGGAAAAAAAATGATAAAGTATGTTTGAGTGGATGGCTGGGGCTGAGCTGAGAAGTCGGAGGTCGAAGCTCTCATGGCCTCAAGCATTTTTCTTTCAAAATGAAAACGTCCTTAAAGTACACTTATCCCACACTTAATTCACACTTAAAAATGTACCTAAAGGAGACTTAGCCCTAAATGTTCAAAGTGTACTTTAATGAAACTTTAAGTCAACTTCTTCCACCTGTGTGTGATAGGTCAACTTGGTGTAATCCACCATTCTGAACAACATCCAATTTATATTTTTCCATGAAAACGTTTAGTTCTACTGATAATATCGATTTTCTGAAAATTCCCAAAAAATTGTCAGGCTTCCAAAATTTCTCATTAGATCAAAAATAAATTAATTGAATAAAAACATGAACACTCATGAAAATGTAGGTCAAACTTGATTGTATTTTTTGAAGCTACATTTCTTGGTGTTTTCAGTACTTTTTCGATGAAAATAAATGTTGGAACGTTTCTTCTCGTATGAAATTACCCCGGGGTACTTCCACTTTCAAAAAAAATTAAAATTTGAAAGAGAAAAATGAGATTTTCTGCTCAAACTTCAGAGCCAAATTTTGAGCTTCGCAGAGGAGTTTCGCAACTTCTGACAGCGGGCTCTTTCTCAGCGTGTCGAAATCTATGGAATCCCAAATTTTCATTATGAAACGCCACATCGTCCTAACACCACTCCCTTGTGAGTGACCAGGTGTCTTTTAAAAAACTGACTTTGCCTATTTTTCGTCGCATTTTTAGGTCTGTTTTTTATCGGATTCGGCCCGATATGGAGTTCACCAAAATTCAGGAAGACATTTTTGAGGTCTCCGCAAAAACGATCAGAATCGACAAAAGTGCAAAAAAAAAAGATTATCATTAGAGCGACTTTGCTTTCTTGATAACTTTCCGAGAGGTTATTCAACCGTGTGACGGACAGCAGACGGGACGCAAAGCGCTATACTTTGTGTGTGTGTGTGTGTGTGTGTGTGATTTATTTTCGCGTTTCCTAGTTTTCATCGCACTCTTATGTTTTTCTGTTTTTCTGCGTCTCTTTCGGAAACTCGGATAATAGGATAAAAATTTATTCATACTGTAGAAAAACGTATATTAGACCCTTTTTGCATGGCAATAACAATAAATTACAATTCTTCTTTTCCTGGACGAATCAATTTTTGAAGCTCGAGATCGAAATGAAGGAACGAGTTTCCTGGAATCGCTGGTGGCCGACCTTTCTCACCGTAAGCTAAAAATATTCGATTTTTTCTACAAAACAAAAATTGTGAGCACTCACCAAGATCTGGTGGCAAAATGACTTTGCGCTTCTCGCCCTCACACATGCCCGCCATCGCAATATCCATGCCCGGAATGACGGCGCCCGAGTTCATTTTGAAAATGAATGGTCGATTGCGGCTCCAGCTCGAGTCGACGAACGTTCCATCTTCGAGTGTCAACGTGTATTGTTGGTGAAGTGTGTCGCCGGCTTCGGCGCGAATTTCGCAATCGTCGACTTGATGCGTGACGTGGATGTGAACGCCTTCGTCGGTGATCCATTTCTCGCCCGGGTTTGGACGGAAAATGCTCTTGAGCTCGACGAAATAGTAGAGTGTGTCGCCTTGCTGAAACCAAGATTTTTCAGATTTTCCGAATGTTTGGAGCCGGGCTCATTTTTTTCGAGGGATGCAAAATATTAATTTTCTATGAAATCAAATGAGCAACTTAAACGTGCCGAAAAAACTGAAAAAATCCTGCCCGGTCCTTGATTTTCAGGCCGAGTTTTTGAGGTCTAATCGTATTTCTGAAGCTGAGAAAAGTCGGAATTGAAAATTTTTGGAAATTTTGGTTTTTTTTCCGGATTGTTCAGAAAAACCTGAGAGACTCCAACCAGGCCCGTGATTTCTGGACCGGGCTCTGTGCTACCTAAACCCCAGGAAATTGGTCCACTTACACCCTCAACTTCATCACCATCCTCGTCGAAACCTTGCTCTGGCGGGATGATGACTTTTCTCTGCTCGCCAACGCACATGTTCTCCATACCGACGTCCATTCCGTGAATCACTTGACCAACACCCAGGGTGAATGTGTATCTGCGAAAAAAAAATGAGAGGGTTAACAGTGGGGTCCGGGAAAAAAGTTTGAAGTGGATTTTTTGATCCTAAAAATTTGGAGGAAAAATATGGTAAGACTTTTTTTTTGAAGTTTTGGTCTAGCAAATTTGCGGGCCGAGGATTAGTTTTTCAAGAAATTTTGAAACGTACAAAAAACGGGTTTTTTGTTAAAAATTTTAGTCTTAAATTATGTTCGGAAATCGAAAATTCTGCGGTTTTGAAATGTCCCAGAGCCTAAAAATCTTGGTCCAAATTACGTCGGCCCAGTCGAAATTCGAGCGAGTGGCCTGGCCTTCTTCGCCCTAGGTCCAAAATCATCCTGCCTACAGTACACCCCGCTGAAGCTTACGGTTTTTGTCCGAAATTGCTTCCAATAACTTTGCCCTCCTTGTTGGTCAATTTGTAGAACTGCTCCAATTGATCACCACTCTGTGATCTTATTTTACATTTGGAATCTGGAATTGGGTCGAGCACATATTTACTTTCTGCAACAAAAAAACCCCAGAAATTTTAGGCTTACCTCCAATTTTTTTGATAATCTCAATTTTAACACCCTCCTCAGTCGTCCATGATCTGTCATTGGCAGCCGACGCCAAAACCACCAAAAATATCGGCACCAACAATAAAGACAGTCCACTCATTGTGGATAATAGAATGAATAGTGGAAACGTGGAAGTTTTGCGGAAGAACAAGAAGAAGAAGAAGAAGAAGGAACTGTCTGCGTCTCTTATCTCTTACGATATCCACTTTCGTTTTTTTTCTTGGCTGGTTCATGGTCACTTTTGGAAACACGGGTAAATTATTTTAGATGTTTTTATTATTGATTCGGAGAACAAAGAGAATATTATCGTCGCTTTGAGTTTAGATTGACACGTTCGGTTAGACTTGTGTAGACGAGATTACCGACGACGAGGAGGATCAGAGAAAGAGAGACGAAAATGACGAAACCGGCCGAGACGCGCACCATCATTGCACCATAATCGTAGCCTTTTTCGATCTGCAGAGAAAATTGAGGTCAAAATTGATAGTTTTGTCGTCCGCGTTGCGTGTCCGCGACGCGGTTCTCTTTGCAAAAAAAAAAGAGACTGCGAGAGAAGTGGAGAGGGAAAAAAAAACGAGACACGCAACGTCGACCACATTTTGGAAAGTTGAAAAAAGAATTGGATTTTTCGACTTTTTCCAAGTTTTGGTCATTTTTCTAAAAAAAAAATGGTGGCTATGTCCGAACTCTGATTTTTGGCCCTGGATCAATTCTCGGCAATTTTTGGGTCATATTTTTCTGGCCAAACATTCTTAAGGTCAAGTTAGGAGACGAACATTTTGACACATTTTTCCAAAATTTAATTTTTTGAAAAAATGTACTGGAAATGTTGTTAAAATAAATCGAGTAATTAATTGGTTTCGATGACTATGAAGAAGTTTTGAAACAGAAATTTTTTTCAAAAAATTTTCAATTTTTCACAAGATCTCAATGAAAAAGAAAAAATGAAAAAGAAAAAAATGTTTACTACAAAAATCCGAGGCCCGAAAACTAACCTGCATTTAATAAATCCTAATAGTCCTCTCGTAAACTTGGCAAACTTCCAAATCAAGCTGCACTTGAGAAAAAAAAATGTAAAATAAGAAAAAGTGTGCTTGTGACCGAAACGAAAAAAGAGAAGAAATCGAGAGCCGCTACTCTGCGTCTCTCAAACTTGTCTATTGTTTTGTCAGGACGTCTGAGAAAACGGCGGAGAAGAAGAAGAAGAAGGACAGGATTGATGATGAGCCACATTATATAGTACTTTAGTTCGAACATTTGTTCTGTCATCATCATCATCTTGTGTTTATGTGCATGACAAGTATGTTCTGATCAGAAAGTTGTGTTTTGGAGCAAGAATGGCTGAATGATCTGGTGAATTGTTCGCAAATGTCCATGGAAAAATCACAATAATTAAAACATTTTTTTTCCGTGGTTGTCCCAAATTATATTGATGTTTTTCGATGTTTGCCATTTTTAATTATTCAAAAATAAATAATAAAAACGAGTGTGTGTGCACAGTGAAGAGGAATTGAGAAAGCAACAGAGAAAGTGTGCTCTAGCGACAACGATTATGTGTACTTCTCCCGGAGGAATTTAAAATTTGTTTTCAAAATTCATTTTCATTCGTCGAATGAAAGCGTAAAAGCTGTTTTGCTGCAACACCAATGAGCCAAAATGACGATGCATCGCATCCGACATCAATTCTGGAAGATATGGGATTCAATGTGATCGGAAAATCGAAACTACGAACTCAACTTTCAAAGCCGAAAAAAGCGAGCACTTTGCGCACAGCAATTCGAAAATTCCGATCAGACAATGAAGTGAATATGGAGCATTTGAAACCGGCTCTACATTTACTGCGCAATCAGAATATTTCAAAAGCAGAATTTTATGATTCGGTAAGACTGTTGGCTTTTTTGTTTTGTTTTTGAGATGTTTTTTTGACAGTGTTGTTCAAAACTGACAGAGAAGATCATCGAAAGGGTGAATGACTTGAAAAACGGTCCAGAAAATCAGCTGCCAAACTTTTTGGCTCAATACTTTGACACTTATCGAGTGCCACAGTTGAGACCAATTGTTGTAAAACTGTTAGAAGCGAGCTCGGATAATCTCGAGCAAAAATATATTAAAGTGATTTGCAAAACGCCGGAGTTGTACAAACTTTGCAACATTGAAGTGAAACGCGCTTGTTGGCAATACAAAGAGGCTTTGTTCATTGAAGAAGTCCTGCCGATCGTCAACCAATATATAAGGAATAAGGAGGATATTACTTGTGAGATCGAGCAAAATCCAATCAATTTTTTCACCAAAGAAACCACAAAGTCTCGAAGAAATTGGCCAGAAGTTCAGAAAATTATGAGGTTGATTGGGAAAAATGAAAAACTTTACAACAAGTTTATGAAGTTTTTGAGAAAACAGTTCTTCGAAATCGGCAATATACATCTGTGCTCGTTGAAGTAAGCTTTTTCCAAAAATAACTGTTATGTATTTATTTTGAAGATCTGAAATAATGATGTCGGCGCACGAAGTGAGCTCGGAACCTCTTCAAACTCGAGATACGATTCATCATTTCGCGTGGTGTTTAGATGCATGTGTCAGAGATAAGAAACTCGATAGTGCTCATTTGAACAAAATCCGGTCGGTGATCGATGAGTTTTCTGGTACAACCGATATTGATGTGAGTTTATTTTTGCACCAAATGTTTCGAAAAAAAACCGACAAAAATATTCAAATTTCACAAAACTCTAACTTTTTCAAGAAATCAACTTCAGAAAAAAATTATACTAAAAAGTAGACGATTTTTTCTAAAAATAGACAATTTTTTTCAACTCGTCATGTTTTCCAAAATCAAATCAACCCAAAATTTTCAAAAAATGAATTTTTGAAAAAAAAAGGAAAAAAAAATCCCGACTGATTTCTTTTCAATTTCAAAATCAAATTTCTAGAGAATATTATTTCGCAAAGATTTTCGATCTGTTTTGTTTTGCAAAAAATCAATCAGAAAATTTTCTTCAAAAATTAGAGAACTAATTTCGACAAAATTACTTGTTAAAAAGTTCTGACCAAGTTTCTCGAAAAAAATGATAAAGAAAAACTCCCATTTTTTTGAACATTTTTTTCGCTAAAAATTTCTACTCAATTTTTCAGGCCCAAAAATTGGCAAAAAAGAAAAATCGAAAAAAAAAAACAGTATTTTTCTCCAAGAAACATGAAAATCTGCATGTTTACACACTTTTACATAATTATTTTTTACAAAAATTATTCATTTCGCCAAAATTCTAAAAAAAAATCACTTCTACTTTGCACGATATTTTTACCTTTTTTCTTACTTTGCACATCGCACAAAATCCCACCAATTTTTGTTTCAGAAAGTAATCGATTTCTCAATGATAGCAGCCGATATACACGTAGTCTACTTTTTCACTCTCACAATATTGCGAAAAATCAAAGACTCGTCAACTCTTCCGCGCAACAATTCCAACATCATAACAATGTGCCGAGTTCTAATGATTGCGGCGAACGTGAAACGTGTCTCAATAACCCGAAAAATGCCCACCGAAGAGGCGTTCGACATCAATCTCATCACCCAATTTCTGCCCATGCTGGCGACAATGTTCGTTGAGGACAATGCTCGCGTCATGTTGGCCAAACACGAACAAGAGGGACGATTCATCGAGCAGTACTCGAGTCAACAGTTTGTCAACCAACCGTCTGAAGATGTTAAACAATTTTTGGAGAACAATTCGACCGCTGCGCTATTGTACACGGTGCAGTGTGTGAGTTTTCTTCCGATGAGCCGAGGTTTCACAGATTTTCAAGGAGCTTCGCAATGGTTTTCAGGTCTTCCCAGCGCTATGAAAACCGTGAGTTTTGACAAACTTTTTCTCCAAAAACGAAAAAAATATACGAAAAAAATAATACAAACACCGTCACTGCGGACATTAGGCACCACCCACTTTATTTGCAGTTGTAGCGCACAGTTTTTTCGCTAAAATTGAATTTTTGCATTGTTTTCTTCCTCAAACTGTGTGCGACGAAACTGCAAAAACTGAAACCCGCCCACTTTTACTCTTTAAAAAAATTCTGACAATTTTTCAAGGAAATTTTGGTACTCTCCAAAATTAGGCCCAGTATGAAAGAAATAATTTTCTTTGAAAACAGTCCTAAAAAGTTAACCCGAAAAAAAACGTTTTTGCCGAGCCCACTACGGGACATTTCGAAATCGCATAATATTATCATGAAAATATCCAAGAAGTATTGATTTTTTTGTCCCCTTTTCATAAATGTGTGTACCGACATCCCACGGGATGCACCTTTTCATGTGGTTTCGAAACGTCCCGGAGCTCAATCAATCAATAATAATAATAATAATAATATTCCTCCACTGTTCCAGTTGTCATCACGAGGTTGTTGGATTCATCTAATTTGTCACACCATCATTATATCAAATCAATTCGAGAATCTTCTCGCGCTGAGTATGATGTTTCATAAAATCGTTATGGATGATGTTCTACGCGATAATTTGATGATCGACGAGGCGATGAAGTATCAAGTGTTGAGACTGATCAATCAGCTGGGTTTCGTTTGGGGAGTGCCGAGATGCTTGCAAATGATGAACTTCATTCACCCCAGTTCTGAGGTTGGGAGGAGAGAAATTAATTTTCAAAACCGCGACGTTTCGAAACCGCGACATTTTAAAAACGCGCAACTCAGATCCGCGACTTATTAAAACCGCGACATTTCAGAACCGCGACGTTTCAGACCCACGACATTTAAAAACCGCGGCATTTCAAAACCGCGACATTTCAAACCCGCGACGTTTCAGAACCGCGACGTTTTCGAGGTCGACGTTTCGGAAAAGTTGTTTGATTTCGAAACTTCCCGGAGCCAAAATTTGAACCTCAGCCAAAACACAAAAATTTTCAAGATTTTTTTTGTAAAAAATCACCTCGAAAATAGGGATGCTCCAAGTTTTTTGACCTAGATAAATATGAGAAAATCCAAATAAAAAAATATAAAAATTCAGAACATTTGCATTGGAAGTGCTCACGATTCTACAAGATACCTTAACGCATTCGAAAAAGTCCTCGACAAGCTACAACCGAAAGCCCCTCCGCCTCCGGTAAGCCTTTTACTCGAAATTTGAAAATGTTCCCAAGTTTTTCAGCCCAAGTTCATCTTATTTGGATCTCCACCACCCCCATTTGCTTCTCCCTAATGCTTGGGAAAATGGATTTATGTATAATATGTAAATAAAATAAATTTGATGTCTAGATTTTTTGCAACTCTGCGTTGTCTTGCGCAAAATAATACCACTAAAATAACAAAATTTTCTTTTATTTTTCAAACCTGTGTAGGCATGTCGAACCCCAATCTGGAGCCGATGCCTTTTAGGCGAAAATTTGGAGCCAATCCTGGTGAAGGTCGATCGTTGGCGGATTTGGAGAAAGCAGCTGAGCCGCCGAAATATGACCCAAACGCTTTTATTGGTAATAAATACGAGAAACTTTTTTCCAAAATATAGTTTTTTTTCAGATGCTTCTGGTGTGGCGATTGTTAAACAAGTAGTAACTGGTGCTTGTAAAAAATGTGGATATCAGGGACATCTTACTTATCAGGTATTTTTTATGGGGTTTCATACGAGGTTACAAAAATTGGAAAGTGTTTTTGTCACCATCGGAAAATATCACTTCATAGCTGAACATTTTTTTTTTTTGAATTTTTAATAAATTGTAAATTACGGTAAAAATTCATACTTTTAACAAGAAAAGCAGTGTTTCATTTTTTTAAAAGTGACTTTTGGCTCTTTGAAAAATTTCCGGCTCCGACGAAGCCTGTTGTACAGTAATCCAGGCGGCACAAAGAGAGTTCAAATTTTATGAGGTGTGAAAAAGGTCTAATTAGGTCACATCTGTTGTTATTGTAGTATTGATAACATTATAAAGAACAACAACAGGTGTGACCTTTTCTCCAATGCTTGACCAATTATTTTTGATAAAAAAATGTCACATAAGGACAACAACGAAAAAAATGGAGAAAAATAGCTGAAATTTTGAGAGAAAATCATATTTTTCTAGAAAATGTCACTGTGAGTTTTCGACCAAAAAAATGTTACTGTACTTTTTCTCCTCTTAGGCCAGGTATGACATCACTATTTTGTACCATCTTAGGCTTGGGCCTTAATGAGTATAGTTTTTTTCCCGAAAAAACCTTCATTATATCAAGTTAAATATTACCAAAATCAATTTTCCAGTGTCGCAATTTCATCGAACTCAAACCGAATACTTCGACAAGAGCATTTGAGCTAAGCTCAACATCGTCTGAATCAGAAAGTGAAGATGAAACACCGCTAGTCAAGAAGGACAAAAAGAAACATAAGAAAAAGAAAAAGTCGAAGAAGAGCAAAAAGCACAAGTCCAAACATGAATCAGATTCGGAATCTGATTCAGAAATTGAAAAAGAGAAAAAGAAAAAGAAGAGAAAAAAGAATAAGAAGCGAAGAGAGGCCTCATCTTCGGATTCGGAATCCGAATCGGAGAAGAAGAAAAAATCATCGTCCAAGAAACGGAAGAGAAGATATTCTGATAATAGCTCGGAAGAAGATCGAAGAAAGAGCAAAAAACGTAAAAGTGATAAATATTGAGATCATTTATGGTTCTATTTACACGATTTTATTTATGAAATAATAAATTATTCATCTTCATCTTCGACTGGTGGTTTGTATTCATCGCAAACTGTAAAATTGTTGAATTTTTCAATAAAAAATATTTTTGTTGTATCGTGGCAACGATTTTTTTCCTTCTTCTTAAAAATAGACCAACCTTCTTTATATATTTCGGGATATTTATTGGCCAAAATTGTCTTGAATGTTCTGATCTTTTTGAAAATAAATTCTAAATCAGCTTTCATTTGCATTATCGTCTCTCGATGTACCAACGAGTCTTTTTTCGCTTTTTCTATTCGACGATCACCTAATTGTGCGCAATTCATTAACATTTCGTTGGTTTTTTCGAATCGTTTCAAGCTGAAAAGGCGTAAATTTTAAAGGGACTTAACTAATTTTCAAAAACCTTTGTCTTTGCGTTTCGATTATACTTTGAATTGTGGTTTCATCGATTTGTGAAGTGAGTGCGTCGATCATGTGATCCTGAAAGTATCATTTGAAACAACATTTTTTTTCAAAAAATAGTCGAAAAAAATTAGAAATTATCAAAGGCACAGTAGCGTGAAACTTTTTGTGTCTCGTCGCGAAAAATATAAAGATACAAAAACTTTTCGAAATTATTTGAAAAAACTGGTAAGAATTTCATGCATTTTTCTGGTTCTAAACGGTTTAGCAAATATTTGCCTACTGATAATTTTCTGATTGACCTGTTTCAGAGTTATCACATTTTAATCAAAAAACTTTTAAAAATGTTTTTGAAACAAAAGCTATTTTTTCTCGCTTAATTTTTTTTTCGTAAAATCAAAAACGAATGTTTACGAAATTATACGAATTACTTGGCGTTTCTTTGTTTATTTCTTTTTGCAAAACAAAAATCAATACCTGCGAAGACGACTCGACTGATCCCTCTCTCGATGGAAACCAAGGGTTTCCTGGCAAGCGATTAGATGTCATAAGCCACGAGAGTTGTGCGTAGGAGCTTTGCAAAGCTCTCGACAAATACAAACACAACCGGATTGAGACAATCAAATTCGCTCCACTGAAAACAATTTTTTCGCAGTTTTTTTTACACATGCAGCTTCATCAATTTGCAGTAAGCTAGGCTTATCAGATAATGAGAAGGTTTGAAATTTTTGCCGAAAATTAAAAGAGTGAAAAAATCTAGAATGTCAATTTCGCTCCATCGAAAAAATTCAATGCATTTCCTATCTTCTTTTTTCAAAATTCTCCCGCATTCTCCTCCAAACACACACAACCCACTCATTCTTTTGTAAAGCGGTGTTCGTTAACATTTTCCGTTATTTTTCGTATGTTTCAATAAATTTTTTTTCATTCCAGGAAAATGTCTTTGGCGACAGTTGAGAAGGATGGCGAGGAAACGCGAAGCCCGGTTAGTGTTTTCATTATGATTAACATTATGTGTTATCAAAAAATGTGGATTTAGAAACAAGAAAAGTCACCCAATTTGATTTAATTTTAGTTCAAACGTAACAAAAAATGCAGAGGTGATTTTTTGGACTGTTCATTTTTTCCGGGCATTTTTGTCCCATGATGGTCTTCAAAAATTTCACTCCTAGTTCAATCTATACTCGTACAACTTTTACAACCAATTCTCTTGTTTTACAGTCACCCGAATATCGGACACAAGAAGAATACAATCAGGCCGTCGTGTATTCGAATGATAACATAATGGAAACCATATTGTCACATGTGTACAATTTTCAAGATCGGATGCGCATGAAACGCGTCTCGTATCGTTTTCAAAAACTACTAGATCGTTCGGGTATTTTGGCACCAAGTGCAGAGTATGGAGAGTTGAGTTTGCTGATACCTGTGAGTTTTTTTTCAATTTTTTTGGGAGCTTGTGACCTTTTTTTTTGGGAGAACGTGACCTTATTCAGACAGATCGAAAAATTGTTTTTTTCTTTTTGCAAACCCATACAGCACAATAAGGATTATCCACAATTTCGGAGGAAGTATGACCAAAAAACATCGAAAAAAAATTCCTTGAAAATTTTGAAAAATCATACAACAAGTAAATCGCGTTTTGGAGGATTTTCAAGCCCTCAGAGCACAATAAAACTCAGCATTTTTTTCGGGAAACTTCGCAGATGCTTGAAAAATCGAGCCAAATTCAACGATGGGAAAAATATCGACGTTCAAACGAGACAACGCGGCAACAACTATTTTTGCCCTAGATTTGAAGAATGTTTCTGGAACATGATGATCGCAAAACTATATCATTAAAACACACCGTCAAACTATATTCCTGAATCACGTCGTCAAACTATATCACCAAATCACATCGTCAAACTATATCACTGAACCGCATCGTCAAACTATATCACTCAACCGCATCGTCAAACTATATAACTAAGCTACATCGCAAATTCGCAAAACGGAAATATAAGAGGAATTCAAAAATCGACAACGGCAGATAATGCTGTACGGAAAAATCGGATTCTAACTAGCATGCAAAATGTGGAGCTGAAAAATCACACCATCTCAATGAAATGTCAAACTTCTATAAACTGGAAATATTTGTCGAACGCTCAAACCAAGACTAGTATGCTCAAAACGATGTTAAAAACAAGACACATCCTGCAAATGTTCAAAACCACAACTTCGAAGATGTCAAGAGAAAGAGAATCGTCAATCAAATTTTCCGGAACCTGCGCACGAAAATGCTCGATACTGGGTCATCAAAGTATTCAAAGTACTCGGCGAGTTCAAAGGTATTCAGGCGGAGAAATTGTGATTCACACAAATCATGAAACGATGGAACTTTACTATTTATTGCTAGCAACAAATAACACCATTTTGTTTTACGCGTTCGAGGAGAAACGAGGTTGTGAAAAATGAAAACCCCGATTAAATTTTTGAAAGGTTCATACACTATCCAATGGAAAAAACCCCTTTTTTTGGGTTTCTCCTCCTTCTCATCGCGGAGAAAAGCGACGAATAGGTCTGAACAGTCCCATCAGAAATGTATAGTGCCTTTGAATTTTTTCTTTCATCGTTCAATTTTCATTTACAGACGTACGGAGCGCGGATATGGATGTCCTTGGGATCGTACCACAAAACTTTTCCTCTACTCGCCTCCACGAAACCTGGTGAAGAGAAACGACAACATGACGAATTGAGTGAGTTGTTGTTTTGTAATTTTTGTATGTCCTGTAAAAAACCACCGGTATTCGAAAAAATTTGCAACTTTTTTTTATTTGAAAAACGTGAAAAATAAAAAAAAAATTTTACATTTTTGAAAAAAAATGCGAATTTCACAGTTTCTTTTTACCTTTTTTCTATGTTGCGCATCATATTTATGAATTTCTAAAAATTGAAACAATTTGAAATTTTTCGCCTCCCGCTATTCTCTTTGAAAATGTATGTGAATTAGTCATTAGAAATTTATAGAAAACTTTTTCCAACAACAAACAGCACATATTTCTTTTTTCTTCCCCACTATTTAAAATCATGAAATTCATTCAGTCTGACCCGAAAACCCCGGGCCGGTCAAAAAAAACCCACTCTCACACCTCTCAACTCATATTTTTCAGTGACTGCTCTTCAAAAACTACTGTTCGCCAAAGACATAGTTCAGAGTGTAGTTTTAGGTGGATCGGCTAACGATTATTATTATACAGGCGACAGCACTTGCGAATCTGTAATTGTGAAACTCCCAATCCCCAATAAACATAAAACTTTTTCAGCTCACCATTACAAGAGATCTTTTTCAATATCTGGAGAATTTTGCAAATTTGAAAAGTCTACAACTTGATGATTCTTATATAATGGAACAGGCTACTGATTATGGTGAGATTGTGCTTTCTAGAAATTTTCTGAATTTCAATTTCCAGTAATATCGGATGAGTGCAAGTTCAAGTACCAACTTGAAAGTTTTCACTTGTTGGGGATGACTCAAAATTCGTGGATTTTGGTAAGAAAAAAATTTGAATTAATTTTCCAATTTTTTTTGTCAGAGTTTGATGCAAAAGAAACTACGCAATTTGTCAATTCGAAGAATAAACTTGGATAGAGCTGAAGCTGTTTTGAAAAGACTCGAAGAATTGAATCTACATCTTGACAAAATGGATCTCGAAGTTTCGAATGTTTCAAAGTATGTTGAACCTCACCTAATTTTTTTTGTCGTCTCATCGAAATTTTTAGTATCGAAAATGCTCGTGAGATTTTCTCCAAACTCACCAGCCGCTGTAAAGTACTTCATCTCACAATTTCCACCTTCGACTATCACCCTGATCCAAACTTGTTGCCGTTTGCTCGAAATATTGACCTCTGGACGAACGTTAGTTTTGATTTCTTCATTTTTTTTCGGCAAAAAATTCTGAACTCAAAATTGCAGATAACCTCATTGACATTGTGTAGTCGATCACATTCGATTCGCCACGCTGTTGACATGTCGGTTATTTTCGAAAATATATCCTATCTCCGAAAATTAGAAAGTTTGACGATTTCGGAAAATGTCAAAGCTAGTCTACTCGTTTTTCTGACCAAGGGTGTTCGAGATTTGAAGAATTTGAAGTATCTCAAGTTTTCGTAAGTGTTCGGTTTTTTTTATCAGTAGGAAGGAAAAATTAGATTGTTCAGTGATCGTTCCAAGAAGAAAGAATATGGAATTTTGAAGGACTTTTTGAGCAGTTTGCCGTTAACACTCGAAGAAATCAAATTCGACGGGCTTATGTGGGAAGCCGATGCGTTGAATGCGTTTTGTGATCGATTTTCTAGCAGTTTGAAAAGTTTGACTGTTACAAGACCTCGAAATTCGTCGTCTTCAAAACTTTTTACAAGTGTGAGTTATTTTTTCCAGTTTGTATCGTCGTCCGCTATGCGTGTCCGCAACGCGACTCTCATACTGAAAAAAAAGCAGAGAAAGTGGACGGGGAAAAGAAAAGGAGAAAAGGTCACATCTGTTGTTATTATTTATGATGTTATCAATACTACAATAACAACAGATGTGACCTAATTAGACCCTTTTCACACCTCATAAAATTTGAACTTTGTTTGTGCCGCCTGGATTACTGTACAACAGGCTTGGTCGGAGCCGGAAATTCTCCGAAGATCCAAAACCCACTCAATAAAAAAGGAAAAACTGCTTTTCTTGATAAAAGTATGAATTTTACCGTAATTTTCAATTTGAATCAATGAGTTTTCCTCTAGAAAGAAACTCCCAGAGAAACAGAAAAAAGATTGTCTTCCACTAAAAACGCAGACATACTTACATTTTTGAATAGATTTCGACAAACAACTATAATTTTGTTCCGAGTTTTTGGGATTTTTTTTCTCTTTCACCGCGAACTTGGCAATTTTTCTCTGTATTTTACGGAAAAAAACATGGAAAATGAGTTTTGTCTTTGTATTTTTAAAAGTTCAGTGACGAAAAAAAGACAGTGACAAAAATAGTTTTCTAACTTCAATAATAATAATAATAAAATTTTTGGAAAAACTGCCCATGAACAAATTTCAGTTTGCGCAACGACTCACCAACTTGTCAACACTTCACTTCGACTACTCGGTGCCTTGGCAACTGATCCACTACGTTATCGAGAATCCCAACATCAATGAAATCAACATCAACACATCGAACAACTGCCCGATGAAAGCCGAAATTGTTTTGCAAGACAATTTCGAAGTATACCGAAAAAATCGCTTTGATGACAGTTGGTCAGTGGTTTGCTCAGGACGAAAAAAGACAAGCACACTGAAATTGCCAATGTATCCGGTCCCACTCATCTCCCGAAAACCGAGAGTGGAAAAAGAGAAATGGTAAATGAGTCTGACTAGAACTCAAGATCACAGAAACAACAAAACAAACATAGAGAAAAGTTTTATCGTTTTGTTCTTTTTTCCACTAGTCCCTATTTTTTGTATACGGATCTCATTTATTTTGGCCTTGCCTTTCTTCTAGATTTTTATTTACTAATACATTTTAACCCCAATTTTTTTCCTGTAACAGGAATCCTGTTCTATCTACAATTTACTGATATGTTAAACAACAACAAAAATGAATTTTTCTATTGCGCCAGTTGTTTTTTTTTTCATGTACTGTGATCGGTTTCATTGCCGTGCTCTTATTTAACTGTAGTTTTCGATTTTTGTTTTGACCTAAAAAAAAATTCAGAATGTCTTACAGTTTGACGGCCCAGAAATTGGAGGAGTTTAGAAGAAGGAAATTGTTGGTAAGAATTTTTTTGCCTTGCTGTTATAAATTTTTGATTGTGTTTTGTCAGGAAAAGGAAGAGGAAGAAAAACAGCAGAATGAGGGGATCCAAGCAACGGAGGAAGTGAAAATTTCGAAAAATGAAAAAGAGGAGAAAATTCTACAAGTTCCCAACTGGGTGCTAGGAATAGTTTTCGTGATTGGACAACCATTTGCAGCGTGGTAAGTTGTGTTCTATTTTTTCTTTTAAATTAAAACAGAAAAAAAACCCGAAAGATCAAATGAGTTCTGTGCATAGATTATCATAAATTAAGGTTTTCTCAACATCATTAGTTAGAATAGAAATTTCTGCACAGACTAGCCTAGTCTCATAATTTTTCTAAACTTTTGATTATATTTGGGTGGCCGAAAACGTGACATTTTTTAATAAAAAAGGTCACGCCACAAAAAATGAAAAAAAATTGCGTTTTTTAAAAGAATTTTTTTTAGAAAAAAATTTTTGAAGCCTTTTTCCTTGTTTGTTGGTCGTCAATCACAGCGATAAAAAATGAACACAATTTTTGAAGAAAATTCTCGGTACATTTTATCTTTTGAGATGTTTTTTTTTTTCAATTAGAAACTTTTTCGGTAAGACTTTCCGTAAAATAACCTCAAATTTTCTGTCAAAAATTTTTCGGGGATTTTTGTTTCTCCATTTTTTAAAAATTGTTTCCACATATTCTCTTGAAGTTATACTATTTTGAAAATCAGAAAATACAAAAAACAAGAAATTTCCAGTTCGCTAGGTCACGTTTATGTTTTTTTTTGACGTTCTAATTTTTTGCTAGGGAACTTTTTTATGCCCAATAGAATAATAAAACTTCATACCCTGAAAAAAAAATGTTCATTACGTTTTATTACGCTATGTTTTTTCTAACAATATTCGGATAAAAACATCTTTGACCTTCAACTCTCTTTTCCTATTCAAATAATCCTATAAACGAAATTCGTTCATATACGGATATGAAATTGTTTTTTTTTTTTGAAATCTTCATCGCAAAAAGCTAGTTTCAAAATTTCGCAAAAGTCTTCCTCATGTAGAACTAATCGTATTTGTATGTAGGATTCAATTCGGTATGGTGTTCTTCATCGCGTTTCTTCTCGTCTTCATCTATTTCAACACCGGAAAACGGAAAGATGGCGAGATCAGCGCGTATTCGGTGTTCAATGAGCAGTGCGAACGGTTGCCGGGACAAATGACGGCCGAACATTTCGAGCGAGACGTCTTGCAGCAGCGAAGAGCTTGAAGGTAATGATTTTTTGCGTTGTTTTTTTGGGGAAAAACTAATCTAATATACAATGTTTTGGGCTTGAGAAAAAAAACGAAACAACAAAAATTGACGTCTTTTGTCAACTCTGATTGACGACTTCATTTTTTGTTTCAAAAAAAAAAAAATTTCACTGATTAAATTTGTTCGGCTTTTAGAAAAAGTTCAACTACTGCTCTGAAGACTAGCCAAACAAAAACAAGCACTTTTAGTTCAGAATTTTAATGAGGTGAATTTCAACGAGCTTAGTTTGTTTGACTTTTCAAAAAAAGTTCCCCAAAGAAAAAAAAAAGTGTGTTACATTTTTCATAAAAAAAATGATTTTACCACTTTTCTCGTCAGAACATTTTCTAATCTCACCTCTAGCTTTTCCCAAATTCCAATAAATTTAAATTTTAGAGCATGTCACGTTTTTATTGAAAACGCGCCAAAATTTATTTCAAAATTTTTTCGGAAAATTTACCAGGTTTGCGAAAAAAAAGATTCGCCGTTAGAAGATTTATGTCTTTCGTGATTCAATGAGACATTTCAACGATTCCCATTTGTAACCAATTTTTCAAAACACCAAACTTCCCTCTTCCTCCGCCAAATGTCGCTCGTTTCATCTCGCTTTGAAATATGTGCCATGTTGCGAAACTCGGGCCCCAATTTAGTATGCTCCTTTTTGCCTCTATCAAATTTTGTTATTCCCCTCTTTTTTCTGTCCTCAAATAAAATTAGCCAAATTTCGCGAAAAAAAAAACGAGGAGTAGAAGAAGAAAATACTTTCAGCGGAATTAAAAACGGCTTATCGCAATGGAATTAGTTGTAGTGTTTTTTTTCGGCTAGCCAAGGGCACCCCAAAAAAATTGTTTGAACAAAAAAAATTTTCGGGTTATCCCTCGTTAGTCGCATTTTTCGCGCACTGCTCTCCTTTTTGTTCGAATAAATACACTGGGGAATTATTTGTGAGAAAGGAGAAGAAAAAGAAAAAAAAAGTTTTCCATTTTTTTTCGCTGGTTCAACATCATGCCTGTGACTTTTTGTGTTGTTTTTTGCGCCTCAGTGAAGTTGTTGTTTTTTTTGGCGGAAAGGGGAAAAAATATTGGTCGGTTTTTGAAAGCTTATGGAATTCTTTTTCAGAGAGACATTTTTGAAATATGATATTTTTCTCCTTTTTTTTTGGAAAAAAAAGAAAAAGAAGACTGAATATTATATACACTTGTTTTTTTCTTCGCTTAATCGCTGCCAATTTTAGTAGCTTTTTTGTCTGAAAATAATTGACTAGAAATGGACGTTCTTCTTTTTCTGTGCTATTGAAAAAGAGTATAATAAATGATCACTTGTTGTATATTTTATAACAACGTATTCATTTTCTTTTCTTTTTTTTTTTGCAGAACATCTGTGGCTCGCCTACTAGTTCTTCTATTACTTTTATGCATTCAATGAACACCACATAATAATTGTCATGTATTTATAGGAAAAAAGTATAACTTTTTCTTCGATGGGTCTTTTTTTGTGATATTTTTTGCCTCAATAAACTGGTTTGAATTTTTTTTTTTTTTTGAAATCTTTTCTGAACGGTTTCAAATTACCGTTTTTAATTATCTAGTCCGGTTTTTTGTGCATGATTTTCCTTTCGATTTTTCGTCAAAGTGTCCCTCTCCCCCAATCCCTGGAGACATTTTGTTCACCCACTTATCTGTCAAAATTTTGGATTCATTTTTTTCTGAAACTTTGTTCAAAGTTTTTCTTTGAATACTTTTACAAAATATCTGGGCCTGGCTCGAAAAGGTCACAGGTTTTGTTCTGAAAGTTTCGAAATTTTCGAAAAAATAATAGGTTTTAAGTTTTCGTGACGTGACCTATTCATTATTGAAAAATATAATTTTGAGTTTTTGACAAAAAAAATTTCATAGCACTTTTTCATCCAGAGAGCCCAATTTTCGGGCCGGCCTGGCCAGATTTTGCTCCAAAAAATAAGAAATAATCAAACCTCACCCAAATCGTGGTACGGTTTGAAAATTCGGTTTTCGTGACGTGACCTATCCAAATTTGTTCGAATAATGTTTTTCGGGCCGGTCTGGAAAGTTTTACAGGGCGCTAAAAGTTTTTAAAAATGTTTTTTGCGATCTATCACTGAGTTTCGGTAAAAGACCAGTCTATCCTAGATGAAACAGTCCTTTTTTGGATTTTTTTATCATGCACCTGTTTCACATCTGTGCAATTCCCATTCTCTTCATTCTTTTCTCCTCGTCCTAGCAACACAAAAATTTTCTCACATTTATTTCTTTTGTTCGACAAAAAAGCAGTCTTTTTCTGAACCCCATGGAACAAATAAGGATTACGAACTTCATTCATTTTTTTTGTGATTTCCAGATTAATGGATGAGAGTCACAGTCTATTATTGAACGAAGAAGCGTTTGAAGCGTGCCCCGAACACAAACGATCAATATTCATCTACGAATGGTTGCGATATCTCGACCGAATTCTGCCCATCACACAACGCGAAGATTTGAAGAATGTGAAAACGAAACTGATCGCTCAACTCGAGACGCGACTTCATCAACAGAATGGGCCGCCGACGCGTAAATTGATCTCGCGATGTATTGCACGTGTATATTTTTTGAGCGGTGACACGTCGTCACTGTTAACCACTATAAATTCGTGTAATGATACGTTGAAGGTGAAGGATGAGTCGCCGAAACAGGTGAAGAGTAAATTGTGAGTTCGGTCGAAAATTGGGAAAAGTTGAAAAAAAAAACGGCTTCGGAATGTTTCGAAACCGCGAAATTTCGAAATCAGGGCATTTCAGAAACGCGACATTTCGGAACCGCGTGAAAGTATTGAGTTTCCAAATGACGTGATTTCGGAATGTACGATTTCAAGAAGTCCCGGAGCCGACAAAACATGCAAAAAAAGCTATGCTGAAATTGACCGGAAATTTTTTTCTTGGGCCGAAATCTCGTGTCAGTTTTTTTTTTTGACGACAAAAATTTCTCGTATTAAATTGACACGATTTACTGTGTATGACAACCAAAGAAAATTCCGGCTCCGACCAAGCCTGTTGTACAGTAATCCAGGCGGCACAAAGAAAGTTCAAACTTTATGAGGTGTGAAAAAGGTCTAATTAGGTCACATCTGTTGTTATTGTAGTGTTGATAACACCATAAATAACAACAACAGGTTCTCCTTTTAGGCCAGGTATGCCGGTTTCGAAACGTCCCAGATCCAAAAAAAATTATTTTCAAAGTGCAAAAAGAATTACGCAGAAGTTGACCCAAAATTTAATATCACAAAATTTTTCTCGGGCCGAAATCTCGTATAATCTGAAAAAAAAAAACAAAATTACAGAGCAGCGCTTTCATGCTTATCGGCACTGTACGACACAATGGGTCGGCTAGTCGGACGATCATTCGAAGAGACACTGGTGTTACTACAAAAATGGATGAAAAGCGCCGAATCGCATTCGCGCGCTCACATCATGACGACGTTGACGAGTATGGTGAAAGGGCTAGGAAATTGCGAATCTAGTGCACACAAAGATATCTATAAAATGGCGAAACATTCCATTCAAGATCGATCGATTCATGTAAAAATTGCGACTTTAGAGGTGATATTTTTGGCAAAAAAAAGTTAAAAAAAAACTCATGAACATAAAAATAAAATTCAAAATTTCAAGAAAATAATCCTGAAAAAATCAATTATTTTCCGTTTAAAAGTTAGTGGCCATACTTTGGGATAGCCCGGCCAAACATAGGGGTATAACTTTTGACTAATTGGAGAGGTGGAGAAAGAAGAAAAAAGAGTTAGAACGAACGCGACAAGAAATATATTAGAAAACTGAGAAAAAGACGAAGAATGAATGAATGAATGAGCATACAGGAAGACATTGATTCTCGACTCCGCCCATTTTTATAACCCACGCCGCGTGCATAAAGGGGGCGGAGTCGACAGCCAATACCTACCTGTGCTCATTCATTCATTCATTCTTCCTCTTTTTCTTACAAGGGAACTACATATAGGTGTTAACGGACTTTGAGATGGGATGTATGTGACCCGATAGAGTTTTTCATGCTGAACATCATCCCGTAGCTAACTTTTGCAAAGCTTCAGCCAGAAAGCTGAAAATCACATTTTTGTGATAAATTTGAAAATTTAAAATTCCTCCTAACTTTTTCAAAATTATACATTTACAAAAAAAAAATGAATGGATCTGATAGGAAATTTAATAATCTACACGATGGTGATTTTGAAGTTCCGAAAAAATAATGAAAAAGGTGTGATTTTTCGAAAAAACATGAAAAATCAGAAAACAATCTTCAAAATTTAGTCATTTTCACGTTTTTCAATGCAATTTTTTTTATTTTTCACGTTTTTTTGATCTATTTTTTTATAAAAAGTTTTGGGCTCATTTTTTCAGCGTTACAACTACAATTTCGAGGTTTTTAAATGCTCCTATCGTTCCTAGCATGCCAAATAACCCTTTAGTAGTCTCTCATCACTAGAATAATTCAAATTGAACAAGATATTTCAATTTTTTTACTCAAACTTCGAGCTCGATTTTCAGCTTCCTGTGTGGAGCTTTGCAAAAGTTAGCTACGGCATGATGATCAGCATGAAAAACTGAACCGGGTGACACATGTCTCTTCTTAAAGTCCGTTAACACCTACTTGTAGTTCCCTTGTTAGCTTTACAATATTGTTTTCTTTTTTTCTTGTCTCCTTCACTTTGATCGTTTTTTTGATAGAGGGTAGACCTACTAGGGGCATTAATTTTAAGCTCTATATTAGTGACCCCGAAAAAAAACCGAAATTTCTGAATTATTATGTATGCTCTAAATTGTTAACAAAAAAAATGTCCCAGTACTTTTTCCCCTCCTAGGTCAGAAGCCGATATTTTTACTGGCACAAAATTTTGTCGAAAACTAGAAATTTCTTTTTTCAGTGTCTGACCGCGTTGGTCTCCGTCTACACACCAATCTACACCACCGAGCTTGACGCTTCGTGTACGATGTGTGTCAAAGTGTTAGACGGATCGAATTATGAGCTGCGATGTGCTGTGGCAAGATTTATGGCACAACTCTTATCCACCTCAATGAAACCGCCACCCGGTGCTGTTATCCGTAAGTTGCCCCCTTTCCCCGCCAAAAATACGCTTCACCTTCTCTAGACGTTAAATCGAATCAAGTTGTTGCTGTACGCGCGGCGACCGTCACCGACACCCTTCAACTCCTATCCGCCGGATTTGTTCGTGGCGGCATCGGCGGATTTCTCAAAAACAACTCGTCGAGTTTTCCGAGTTCGGGCGGCCTCACCGACGTGCGCATCGGTATGTCGTTGTGCTATGTGGAGGTGATCAGAGAGATGGGATCGGCGTGGCTCGAGAAGAATTTGTCGGTGGTGTGTGGACATTTGGTGGATCTGGCGTCGAAATGCGGACATTTGGCGTTTACGCAGTGAGTTGAGCATGATTTTTTTTGGTTGATAAAAAATTTGGGCTTTCAAATTTTTTGTAATTCGATGTGCAAAATAAAAAAAAACGTGAAAAATAGATCGAAATGAAAATAGGTCAAAAATAATAAAGTTGCAAATTTTGTGGAAAAAAATAGGTCACGTTGCACAGTTTTTTTTGAAATTTTTTTTTGCATTTTTTTCTACGTTGCACAAAAAAGGGAAAATTGTGTGTTTTAGGAAGTTTTTTGGAAAATAAAGTTCCAAAAAAAAATAAGCTCAAAAAAATTTTTTTCGAAATTTTCATCGAAAAAATTGCCTGAAAATGTTTACCGAAAAATGAAAACTCTCCGAAATTTTTCCAAAATAGTTTCCTCTAAAAAAAGTCAAAATTTTATCCGGAACTCGCAGTGAGATTGTACCCGAAAGCCTGAGAACCTAGCCCTAAAATCACGGCCTTGGGCCGGGCTTTTCTGTTTTTCGGCATCTTGCATTCCTCGGCGAAACGTGGAATTCCACGTGACCCAATTTCAAAACAGTAATTTAGACAGCACAACATTTTTCAAAAAGTATTGTGTGAAAAAACACGAGGGAAGTTTTGAGTATAAAGGTTTCCACGTTTTTGGCCGAGGTATGGCAAAAAAAGCCGGCCTGGCCCTTCCAGATTTTCAAATTTATTCAAGCCAATCTTATCCCAACAAAAAATGGAAAAAAAAATTGCAGAAGTTCAACTCAAATATCCGAAGCTCTACTTCTCCGTCGATGTGTTTCATTCATCCTCCGACAATCTTGCGGCACACTACTCGGCGAAAACGCGCAAACTCTTGCTTGCAAACAATTAGGAACTCTACTAGCCCAATACATGAACTCGATTCGAATTGATACAGAGATTGGTAAGCTATACATTTTTTGATAACAAAAAAAGGGGAAATTTCTGCAGAAAATGAGTTGATTGACGATGAACTTTATTCGAGTGCCTACGCTTGTATCACAATTCTTCAAGAAGTTTCGGTGCTTGTTCGACAAATCGGCACGTCTGTCATGTCGTTGTTCGTCGAGGCGACCGGAATACTCGAACACATATTCGGATGTCTACTTCATCCGATCGCATCGGCGAGATATGCGACAGCGTGGTGTTTGCGATGTATCGCGTCGGCTGTGCCGAACCTGTTGACACCGCTGATCGATCGATGTGTGTTACGAATCGAGCAAATGAAATCGTCGTCCGATGCGATCAGCGGATATTCGATGGCGTTGGCCGCACTTCTCGCCGCCTCCAGCGACACTAGCCGCCTAGGAGTACCGTTTTCGAAACCCCTAAAAGTGCTGGAAATCGCCGAAGACTTGCTGAAAACCTCGTCACAACAACCGAAACTCACCATCTCGAAACTGGAAGCCGGTTGGAGTTTGATGTACTCGCTTGTCTCACTTGGAGCACCGGTCATCAAAGAACACCTCCCTCGCATCATTCGACTGTGGAAGGCGGTGTTTCCGCGATCGGCCAAAGAAGCCGAAGCGGAAAGTGGGCGTGGCGACGCGTTCTCGTGGCAATGTGCGATGATTGCGCAGGCTGGTGCGTTGTCGGTGATGGAGGCGGTGGCGCGTCAGCCCGAATTGCATGCAGTTGGCGGAGCGGTTGAGGCGATGAAGGTGCCCATTGAGTGTAGTTTGGTCATGATGTCGCAGTGAGTTTTTTTTTTGCTGATTTTTGAATAATTTTTTTCAATAAAAAAAATCTTGAATTTCGGTCGAAATCGGCCTATGAAAATTTTGGATCTGAAATAGTTTTTGGTTCAGATTTTTTAGGAAAAAAGAAAATTTCAAATGGTTTTTTTCGGAAAAAAAAATCCGCCTCACTTTATGGCGAAAATGTCGCATCGAAAAAAATTCAATTTTTTTTTTGAAAAATCATTTTTTTTTTTTGAAAAATTATTTTTTTCTGAAAATTTTCAATTTTTTGGAATTTTTTTTCTTGAAAAAATAGAAATTCCAGAATTTTGGCCAGAATAGGCTATTGAGGTCTGAAATAATTTTCGGCCCAAAATAAATTAAAAAAAAAACAATTTTCGGAAAATTTTTGGACACATTTTTTAGGAAAAAATTGACGTTCGAATTTTTTCAGAAGTTTTGTTTCGAAAACATTTCATATTAAGTTTTTGTTCAATTGAAAATTTCCAACCCGTGATTTTCGGCCCAGGATAAAATTAAAATTTTCCAGAGTCGGAAATCTCTTCAAAAACTACGGTAATCGAATGCGCCAACTGAATAGTTTGGTACGAATACGTGTCTATCGCCTGCTGCTTCTCCTACCGCACAAAAGTTTCGAGGGATGCTACGTGGCACTTCTCCGCGAAATGGTCGCCGATGTCACACTTTCCGACAACGCGCAAAGCACACTGACAACATCGATTCCGCAGAAAATGTTCAACGGCGTCGAGAAGATTCTGATTTCGCCGACGTTTGAAGCCACTGATTATTCGATGATTGAGGATCTGTTGAGCAACGTCACGTTTACCATATCGATTGGCGATCTGAATGACGATTTGACGAAACTGATCACCAGTTCGGCGGATGATAAATGGCCGGAAAACGAGTCGGAACCGTTGACGTGTCTCAACATCGCCTTGTTCACCTATGGCAAAGTTTTTCCGTTGGTGTCGAGTAAGCACAAGATTCAAATCACCGAACACTTTGCCGACACCATCAAGAATTGCAAGAACACGGCGCGTCAACAGGCGATTCAGTCGAACGCGGTCACCGCGACGTTGCTCGCGTTCAAAACGCTCTGCGAACAACGCGGCTATCACACCGACAACGAGCATCTGCAAAAAGCCTGCGTCGCGCTGATCATTCCGTGCCTGATGAACGCATGCCCGTTGACACGTTTGGTCGGAGCCGAAGCGTTGGCGCGACTGTCGCAATCGGTCGGATCGCCGCAATTCGTCGCCTCCATGGCGCAGTACTGTTTCAATCAGTTGAAGAGTTCGAAAGATGCGGCGAGTCGGGCTGGACACGTGTTGGCGTTGGGATGTTTGCATAGGTGAGCTTGCCTTTTTTACTATTTAGTGCATGGGAAAAATCACATTTTTCTGAAAAAAACATCGAAAATTCGACTGAAAGTTTGATACCTGGCCTGAGAGGGTACCAAGAATTCTCAATAAAGGTTGTCACTGTGAAAATCTAGAAAAAATAGCTGAAAAGTTTTCAAATTTCCGAGACGTGACCTTGAAAAATGAAAATTTTTTTTGAAAAAATGGGATTTTTCGAACAAAAAATATTTCAAAAATTTTCCGAAAAAAAATTGGTCGTGAATTTTTTGCCGAAATAGGTTTTCCGAAAGAAATAGTCGCACATTTTTTTCAAAAGAGAAAGAAAAAAATTTCTGAAAAATGAAAATTTGAAATTCTGAAATCAGAAGAAACATGTTTCAGCCAAAAAAGACTGGAAATTCAAAAAAAAATTAATTAAAAAACCAGAAAGCTCCAGTTAACTTCTCATTTTAAGAAAAAAATCAGAACGCCACAAAATAATTTGAAAAAAAAAACCATGTTTTTCGTTCAGGCACGTCGGGTCACTTGGAAGTGGACAACATTTGAATACTGGTGTTTCGGTGGTGCTGGCTCTTGCTCAAGAATCGACACTACCCAATGTTCAGGTACTACAATGACTGTGATTTTAGAATTTCTCAATTCTTGATTCTAGACGTGTGCTCTTGTTTCGATGGCTCTGATAGCTGAAACCGGCGGCGGAATGTTTCGCGGTTTCGTCGAAACGGTCATCAGCGTCTGCCTGAAGTTGCTCATCTCGACGCCGACGTTCGTCGTCGACGTTGTTCAGGGTGTCAGCAAACTGCTCACCGCGTTGATCACCTCGGTCGGTCCCGAACTCAGCTGCCCGGGCGTCATCGACGGTGTGCGGACGTCGTTGTTGGCGGCGTGCGCCATTCAACTCGGACACGCCGACAGCTTCATTCAGGCCGAAGCGATTTTGGGCCTTCAACAAATGCATCTGTTCGCACCGCGATACGTTCACATGAATCAGTTGGTTTGTGATATTTGTGCGTTTTTGAGCTCGCCACATTTGACGATTCGAAAACAGGCGGTGTGTTGTTTGAGACAGCTGGTACAACAGGAATCGAAAGAGGTGAGTTTTGGAAAAGTTTTGAAGAAAAAATATCTGCAGAAAAGGCAATAAAAACCCTGTATTTTTTTCTTGAAAAAAATTTCTGAAAAAAAATCAGAAAATTTTCCTTGAAATTATTTTTTTGACAATTTTTTCTAGGTCCGAAATCATGCGCAAGTGTTAGTTCCACAAGGCGTTGTCGATTCGAGCAAAAAGAAGTTCACCCTCCCCGAAACGGGTCTCGAAGGTGCACTTTTTGGAATGCTCGACTACGAGGTCAATCGCGAACTGCGACAACACATCCAAGAAACGCTGATCTCACTAGTCCAGGGAACGAGTGGCGAGCTGCTGAACAACTGGTTGATGTTGTGCAAAGAGATTCTGGCGACATCGTCGGAGACCGGCGGACATCGTCGCAAAAACAACAACAAGGACGATTCGACGATGACGACGACGAGCGAGTTGGACGAGAATGACGACGATGATGAGGATGGCGACGACGATACGAATCTGGCCGGCATTTCGACGATCGAAGACGACAAGGGAAAAGTTCAACCGCGATGGCAGACAAAGGTGTTCACCATGGATATTGTTAATCGATTGATGAGCGTGTGCGACACCGAACGAGCTCATCTAGACATGGCGCTAGCCAAGGAGCTTCAAATGACATCGGGTGGCAAGAACGACTATCTCGTGCTTCATCTATCAGATCTGGTTCGAATGGCATTCATGGCGGCCACATCGGACAATTCGGAACTTCGAATAGCCGGACTCAAATCGCTCGAAGAGGTGATCATCCGCTTCTCGGCGATACCCGAACCCGAATTTCCCGGACACATGCTTCTCGAGCAGTTCCAGGCGCAAGTCGGCGCCGCTCTCCGACCCGCCTTCACCGACGACACGTCGAGCAATGTGACGGCGGTGGCGTGTCAGGTGTGTAGCACGTGGATCGGTAGTGGTGTGGCGAGAGATTTGAACGATTTGAAACGGGTGCATCAGCTGCTTGTCTCGTCGTTGGCCAAATTGCGGACGGGTTCGGTGAATGTTCAGCTGTATAGCGAATCGGCGGCCACGTTGGAGAAGTTGTCGATTTTGAAGGTGAGAGAGAGAGAGAGTTTTGAGGCACACTGCGACGTTTCGAAACCACATGAAATCTTCACGCGGTTCCGAAATGTCGCGGTTTCGGAATTTCGCGTGTTCGAAATGTCGCGGTTTCGAAATGTCGCAGTTTCGAAGTGTCGCGGTTTCGAAATGTCGCGGTTTTGCCAAAACGGTTGGTCCAAAACCGTTTTGGAACGCATCGAGGCGATTTTGAATGTTTTTTTGCGGAATGAATTCATTGAAATTTTGAGAAAACCAGAAAAATAAAAAAAGATCAGATTTGCATCGCATTTTTACATTTTTCAAGTATGAATTTTTTGCCTACAAATATCACACACAAAATACTTTGGTTACTGTAGTTTTCTTTTTTTTTTCAATTTACTGAATTTTTGCCCGAGAGAACACACAAAATTGGGGTTACTGTAGTTTTTCTTCCTTGTAGTTTTTGTCAACAACAAAAAGTGATCCTCTCGTCTGAGATAACTACAAAAAATGTGTGTTTTTGTTGACATTTCAAAATCAAATATATCTATAAGTACTGTAATTTATCATTTTGAAAAAAAAAACATCTTGAGGACTTTTTCCTGGTCTTCAGAAAAATCAAATCTATCAATTTTGCAGGCTTGGGCAGAGGTCTACGTGACGG
Organism: Caenorhabditis sp. 8 KK-2011; assembly: GCA_963572245.1. Lineage (NCBI taxonomy): Eukaryota > Metazoa > Nematoda > Chromadorea > Rhabditida > Rhabditidae > Caenorhabditis > Caenorhabditis sp. 8 KK-2011. Next base: position 11,448,840 of record OY751550.1, on the reverse strand, counting down.
CTGTCGAACAAGATCAACAAAAAAACGAGGTCAACAACGAGCACTACGAATACAACGGTCCCGTCTCGTTGCTCTCACTCGTCGAGCCCGAAACCAGCTCGCTGATCGTCTACTGGCTCGCCGCTCTCAACGACGCCGCCCTTCTCGCCCTTCCCAATCAATACGCCGATCAGGTTCACCAACGCGGTGGCACCTTCTTCACGTCGAACAGCGCCGAAGCGTGTCGCGACTACTATACGATTTGTTGGCCGCCGATTCTGTTGGCCACGTCGACGTGGTTGTCGAAGAGCAACTTCACGCTTCCATCAAGTTTGGATTTGAACTCGGCGGACACGGCGACGATTTGGCGAGACGACGGCAATGTCGCGCGATTCTACCTGCTGATTGGTATTGCGGTGGAGGCGTTGAGCAATCGAACGCGACAAATCGAGGATGAAACGATTCAGATGTGCGTCAAATCGTTGAATCGGTTATTCTCGTCGGAGTGGTGTCAAATGCATCTGATGAGCGATACGCACGTTGCGATCGAGATTCTCTACGTCCTACATCGCATCATTTTGACGCGCGAAAATCTGACCACCCAATTGTTCTGCCTCGAATGTGCCACGTCGATAGTGGACGCGGCGAAATTGGCGATTCGCATCACTCAGTCGCGCGACGTCTCCAATGGCAATGTGCTGCCGTCGCAAGACCATCCGCCCAACGATTTGTTCGAAGGTGACGAAGGCGGTGCGGAAGGTCGAATTCATGAGCCGACGCAAAAAACGATGAGCTACGCAACGCTGGAACTGTGCGTTTGTGTGATTTTCAAACAAATGCCGCAGATCAACTCGAGCCAATTTCACAAGACCAACACTTTTCTGCATTTGCGAAAAGTCGGGCGACTACCTGTTGAAAGCACGCATCTCGTCGTCAAATCGATGCAACTTCTCATCCAGATACCCGGTTTGTGCTCGGCGACCGCTCGCATCACCGTTCTGCCCGTCGTCATGTACCTGTTGTTGGGATTCGTCAGAGAGTCGGCCAGAATCGACGAGGCGCAGAATCAGGAGAGAAGCGGACATTTGAGTGCGATTGCGACGTCGGCGATTCAGGTGAGAAACAATTTTTATGATGTTAAAAAAACAATAAAAAACCTTATTTGTGTGAAAATATGTCGAGAAATGTCGAAAAAAACGGGGATTTCTCGACATTTTTCGACATTGGGAAACGTATTTTTTACCGAAATTCTGGAGGGTTTCGAAAATGAAGATTTTTCTCTGAAAAAAAAAGGAGAGTGGAGATAACATAAATACAGTATACAAATCAAGACAAAATAAATTTTGGCTGAATTTTCTCGGACCCAAAAATTCGGACCGGAATAGCCTTTTTGGCAAGATTTTTTCGATAATTTTGTTCTCAAATACTCACTTTTTCACCAGAGTTCACGTCGACAAAATAGCGTTATGAAACAAGAGATTCAGAGAGAAAATCACAAAACATATACTGTAATTTTGAACATTTTTTAGAAAAAAGTTTTGAAATTTTCGAGACCTCGATTATAGGAATTTTTCGGGCCACAAAAAAAGACTTCTTTGTGGCTCTTTCTGGAAAGTTGGCGACCCTACAAAAATTCTGAAAATATCAGAAAAAAATCATTAAAAAATTAGTGACCCTACCAAAAATGGGCGGGGCCTATTTCACGCTGAAATTTAAAACATTTGTGAAATAATGAGTTTCTCAAAAAATTGAAATTTTCAGAAAAAAAATCTTAAGAAAAACAAGAGTTTTGCAGTGTATCCGATTAGTTGTTTCGCATCCACCCGACGATTCAACCCTCGCCGCATGGACGACAATAATGCGCAACTCGTTCTACTCGGTGCTCAACATGTCCGAAGACAACGATCGTATCCAACTCGACAAATGCATCATCATGTTGTCGGCGGTCGTGTTCGCCACCGCCGCTCCGATCGACGTCGTTCTCGCGCACCAAGAATCGTTCTCGAAATTCGTCGTTCTCATCCGATCGCATTTGCGAAGTGACAACGTGGCGATCGTCTTGAAAACGTTGCAATCGTTGACGTCGATTTTCGGGCGACGCAGTTTTGGCGGAATTTTCGTGCGACATTTGGGCGCCGAAATTATGCGCATTGTTAAACAGTTTACCAAGAATATTGATGAGGAGAATAATGTGATGAAAGAGACGGATGTGGCGGTGATTCAGGAATGTGTTAAAGTCATCGAGGTTCTTGCGATGAACTCGACTGAAAAGAAGAGTAAGCGGGTTTTTTGAATTTATTTTTCTGGCGATATTTTTTTTCCGAAAATTATATTGTTCATTTCAAAGCGGGTTTTTTGTGGAAAAATCGGTTTTTTTTCGACAAAAATTTTATTCTTATTGTGATCCGGGCCGGATCGAAACGTTAAATGTCAATTTTTAGCAGAAAATTCTAGAATAAGTTGGTCGGAGAAAAAAAATTTGATTTTCAATGTTCTTGTGCCTAGCTGGGCCCATTCGGTTTTTTTCTTTTTCTGGTGAAAATTTCCGCCAGAAACCTGTCACAAAAGCGAATTTTTCAAAGTTTAAAGGTTTCGTGTTACTTTTCAGTTTTCGTGACGAGACCCAGGTACAATTATCAAAAAATGTCATGATACATTTTCACCAGGCTTGGGCGGAACCGACCCTTCGGAACATTCGGAACCGAAATTATTTTCCGAAAAAAAATTCGGAAAAAAAGAAGTTCCGATAGTTTTTTTTCGGAAAACCCGGAAATTTCGGAACTTTTCAGTCAAACGTCCAAAACCATGAAAAGTTAGACATTTTTATCAGAATACAGAAAAATGTTACTATTTTTTGGTGTTTTGTTTTAGGAACTGTGAAATGATGACTTTTTTTTTTAATTTTTCGCTGGAAATGAAAATCAAATTTGCGTTTTTTTTCCGATTTACCAAAAAATTTTCGAAAATAATTTGTTTTCACCCCTTTTAACAGGTGAGCCGGCTCGAAACGAAAATCTCGTTTCTCGGAACTCTGGCTTTTGATTTAAAAGATTGAAATTTTAGCTGTAAATCCTGTCAGAAAAATGATTCCTGAATATAAAATTGTGATTTTTTTCAGAAATACAAATGATCTCATTACTTGTGCAAATATTGGTGCGTCTTCTCCGCGCCACATCTCATCAAGAATGGCGTAAAGTCGGTGCGACCGAAAAGAAATTGCACGAAATCGCCATCGGCCGATTGAACGCCGCCGCATCCATGTGGCCGACCGAGTTCAAAAAAGTGATCGATTGGAATCAGCAGCTGAAAGTGCGGCTCGAAAGTGCACTTTTGCTTCAAACCACACGACATGCTCAAAATATCAAGCTCAAAGCCAATGATAATAAGGTTGGATTTTTTCCAGTTTTTTTTTTTTTGACATTTTTTGTTGCAGACAGCTCCAATTGCTCAAAAACCGAAAATCGAGCTCCGAATGTTTGGACAATAATAGAAACAAGGCTTCACACTTACCCATATTACGGTTTATTGTATTTTGTTTTTTTTCAAATTTTCTTGTCCCCCGCTAAAATGTGATTTTTTGTACCCTTTAAAATGGTACAAAGTTAGTGATGTGTATAATAATTCATGTTATTTATTTATTTTCGTATTTCACTTTTCGTTTTTTTTCGGTAAAAAGTTTTATTTACAACACGTATTGAAATGATATCAGTTGAAAGGGGGTTTTTTTCGATGTTATCAATAGGGCACACTTCCACGCCTCGAGTACAACTTTCGCTTGATGGTTTTCTTGAACTCGTTGTCTTTGGAAAATGGATTGATGGCATTGAGAGTTGGTATTAGATTCAGGTATGATTTTCGTTTGGTGTTTTTCTCTTTTTCTGGAGCGTCGGATGGTAGACGTGGAACACCTTCGGGTTCTGGAAATTGGTCTAACCTTTGTAAAATACGTTTCAACGATTTTTTAAATATTGTCAGTACGAAAAAATTAGAAAACTAGACTGAATATTTTTTTAAAAACGTGGCATTGTCACGTACACGTGGATTTATCACATTTTATAATTGGAAATTATCATTTTCTCTCATGTTCCTTCAACGAAAATGTACTGTACTTAGCCCCGCCCATTTGGTTTCCTGGGCCATATTGGTTTTCTTCCAACGGTCTAATTTTTCAACCCTATGATATTTTAATTTTCAAATATTTTCCACAAAAAAAAAACAATTCTGACCATTTTAATTTCGAAATTGAAAAAATCCTGGCCCGGCCCGGTTTTTTCGGGTCCGAATTTTTCCAAGATTTTCGCTAAAGTTAAATCGGGCCTCGTTCTCTAAATCTCGAAAGTTTTTCTGGGCCGATTTTGTGATTTTTTTGATTTAAAAAAATCTGGTTTTAGGCTTTCGGGCCAGTAGTTAGGACCAGAATAGTTTGGTTTTTTTATTGAAAAATAAAAAAAATCTAAAATTTCTAACGTTCTGTTAAATAAAAAAAGTAAGGTCAAAAAAAATCCTTAAAAGTCAAAATTCATGTGTCCCTTTGATTAGAGTACAATATATTTTTGTCACTGAAAATTTTGGCCAAAAAATCTCAAAATTCTCATTTCCCTCTTCAGCCAAGTTAGAAAAACTCAGTTTTTTTCAAAGTTTTCAAGAAAACCCGGGTCATATACGTTTCAGTGACAACTCAAAGTTTGTATAATTTTTAATAATGTGTTAACACTGATTGTGAACACAAACCTTTCTCGTTCTCGTTCATCGTAAAACTATACTCTCTTCCAAGATTCATCGACTCTTTATTTTTCGTCTGTGTCGTTCGCATAGTCAACGATCGGTTGCGAGTGTCGGCGATCGATGTCGCGGGCTGATTTTCGTCCGGGTTTTTGGGCATTTCTGGCGGGAGGACTCGATAATTGTTGGAGTTAACCAGCTCGAGATAACCGTATCCTTCAGCTGCCTGGAAGTTTTGACAAACATTTTCAAAATTTTTTTTTCAGAAAAACTTCAAAATAAATCTCATTGTTTGTGGTATAATTCCATGAAAGTCAAAAATTTAAAACAATTATTCAATTTTTTTTAGAAATTCCTAAAAAATACATTTCAACCAATATTTTTTGAGTTCAAAATTCGGTCAAAAATTTTTTTCATTTTTTTCAAAACCTCCCCGAAATATTTTTCCCCAAAATTTTTTACCTGTTCCAACTGTGTGGCGAACATCGAGGACAAATCATCAAAATCGGGTCGCATCATCGGTTTCTCATCCCAACACTTGTCCATTATTTCGGTTCTGCAAAAAATTTCATGGTTTTTAGGCTTAGCCTTTTTCAGCCCGTCAAAAACTTGTAGTCTTAGGCTCCGGCCACAACACGCAAAACATGCTGGTTGTCTTTTCCCGGAATTGGTTTACAGCCAGCTATACTGGTGAGAGAGTACGAGACGAAGAGAAATCAGGTCTCTCTCACTCTCAACTATTTCGCGCTGGAATTTTTTCACGAAAAAACCGGAAAATCGGAAATTCAAAATTGACAACTCGGAAGCCAGACTCAAAAATCACGGGCTGGGCCTGTTTTTCGGGCCGGGCCGAAATTTTTTCCAAAATTGGGAAGTTTTGAGCGTACTCGGCCGAAAAATCCTTGTTTTCAAAAAATTCTCTGATCACAAATTTTCGAAAAAAAACCTCAAAAAAGATCTGTGAAAAGTCTCCCAAAAAATTTCAAATCATAAAATAGCTCGGCCCAAAACTTTCAGGCCAAGTCTTAGGCTTAGCCTTCCACGTAAACTCACACTTTTTCCGTTGTCAAAAGTGGCGCCTTGGGTCGATTTCCGTTTTTCAAATGCTCAATAAGTTGATTTGGCTCAACATCGGCGAATGGGACCAACCCATACGAGTACATTTCAAAAAGCACAATTCCAAACGACCAAACATCACTTTTGTGTGTAAACTCGCGTTTTTCCAAACATTCCAATGCAAGCCATTTAATGGGTAGTCGATCCGATCCGCCCGTTTCGCCGTCGACGATTTGCGCGACTGTTAGCGCGAGTCCGAAGTCGCTGACTTTGGCCGATTTGATGCCGGCGAACTCGGTGATGAGAATGTTGCGAGCGGCCAGATCGCGATGAATAATCTTCTTCTCGACGAGAAATCGCATTCCTTGCGAGATTTGCCACGAGAAGTTGAGGAATTCTTTGTGCGTGTCGTAGTCTTCGTCAATGTTGCGACTCTGCGATTTTTTTTTGAAATTTGGGTTGGCCAGAAAACGCCTCGTTTTCTAGAATCTTTTCTCTAAAAACCTTGGCCTAGGAGAGCCAAAAAATTAAAAAGCCTGGCCCGTGATTTTCGGGCCGGCGTTTTTTCTCCGATGAATTTTTCCCGAAAAATTAGCCTGACCCGAAAATGGGGCCTCGGGCCGGGTCGGGCTTTTTTTGGTCCTTCAGAAAATCCCACATCTTTAAAAAAGTTAGTCTCAAAATTTGAAAAAACCCCGTGATTTTCGGGCCGGACTTTTTTCCAAATCATTTTTCGACAAAAAATCAGTCTTAAAATTTACCCGAAATTATGAGACTTGTTTTTTTTGCCAAAAAAAATCGCGTTATCTTCGGGCCGAGTATTTTTTTCTGAAAAATTTATCGAAAATTATGAGACTATTTTTTCCCGAAAAAAATCGCCTGACCCGAAAATGGGGCCACGGCCTTTTTTGGCCCGTCAAAAAATCCCACGTTTTTAAAAAATGTATTTTCCAAAAAAAATTATCCTGAAATGTTTTTTCTGGAAGAAAATTTCAGAAAAAGTTGGACCGCATTTTTTTTCCCAAAAAAAAAACTGTCAAAATTTTTCCCCGAGAGCCCGAAAATTGCGGGCCGGTCCCGATTTTTTTCGTTTTTCGACCAATCCGGATTTTGGGGGCTAGTTTATCACCCGCGAAAAAAAACACCAGGCCCTTTTCGGACGCGCTTTTTCTGACCTTTCCCAAAAATGCAAGATTTCCAATTTTCCCCGTGTAACTCACAATTTCAAGATCCGATTTCTTCTTCTTCACATATTTCAACAAATCTCGTTGTGAACAATATTCGAGAACCAGGCACGATTTGCTGGAAGTTGTCACACATCCGAGCATGTTCACAATGTGCTCATTGAAACCAATCTGTTTCATCTGCAAAAATCTTGGTTTCTCAATTCCCAAAAACCCGGAAAAAATACGTTTCAAAAGTGTTCTAAAACCCACCAACTCGATTTCATGTTTGAATTCTTTTGCGGCGGCTTCGGTCGCATAGATTGGCATCATTTTCACCGCACAATCGCAATCGACAAACGCATCCATCTCGGCGCGATTGTATTTTTGAATCGCTGGCGGAACGCCAACAATTTTGCCCTTGAACACATGGCCGTAGGCACCGTTGCCGAGTTTTTCGTTTTTGACAACAAGTCGATCGCGTGACAGCTCCCAGTGATCGATTCTAAAAAAAATAGAGTTTTCGGGCCGGCCGGGTGGAAAATTAATGGAACTAGGCTCAAAACTTTGCTAATTTTATGAAAAAATCAATATTTTAGGATTTATTTTTTGATATTTTTCAGACGAAAAAATTTTCAAAAAAAAATCAAAATTTCCGGAGAGCTAAAACTAACTTTGAAAAAATTCCGAAAAATTCACTTTAGCAAATTTTCTAACTAAAAATTTTCAAAAACTACTGTACTTTTTCTGGTCTCAAAAATGCGCGTTCAAGGCCCAGTTCAGCTTAAAAATTCACGAGGAAAAAAGCATAAACTCGAATTTTTTGAAAATCCAGCTCTGCACTGGGTACTGTAGTTTTGAGCTCATCCAAAACTCACATATCTAAATCATCAATATCCTCAATATGCGACGTTTTGAATCGTTTCAATTTTCTCATCCACATATATTTCTGGCGATAGAGCACAGTTAGAAGAATGAGCAGCAGCATGGCACCCGAACAACAACCAATTATAATAAACATAATTGTCGTCACATTCGATTTTTCGACACATAATTTGAGCTCCTTCGAATCGCCATAACCCGCATCACTGGTTAGTTGAAATGCTTTGAGTTTCAGTTGAGATTTATAACCATCATAAGCGTCTTCGGTGAAGCAGATGATGTTGAAATCATAGAATTCGAGATCAGGAAGAAGATCAGTCGTAAAAACATTGATAAAATTCTTAAATTTTTGAGGTTTTCGAAAAAAGGAAAAAATACGTTTCAAACCTGTGATACAAAATCGGTTAGCAGGGTGATTCGGGGAGGATGAACTGAGCCGTCTTCGTTGTAGGCGACTGGAATTGAGAGGGCTTTTAGGACGAGTTCCAGTGTTACATTGTCATTGTCGTTGAGGAATTGATCGTCTGGAAAAGCTGGAGATTTTTTTGGGAAAATTTTAACAATTTCTGGCCAAATTTTCGGACTGATTTTTTGGAAATTAAAATAATCCAGACTTTTTTTTTAATTAGACTGATTTTTTTGGAAACAATTTCAGTTTTTTTTTTTTGGAAATTCCGGAAAAATAAATTTGTGTGTTTTCGAGAAAAAAATTTAGGCCCAATTTTTCCGAAAAAAATTCAGGCTGACTTTTTTGGAAACCAAAATTTTTGGCTCATTTTTTGGAGCATAAATTTCAGCCCAAAATTCTCTTCGAAAAATTTTTCGAAGAGAATTTTTTATAAAAAATGTGCTTTTCCATAAAAGTTTTAGGTCGAATTTTTTGGATTTTTTTTCCAAGAATCATTTTTGTCTTCTACAGTACTCCAGAACACACTGACTAGACTTTAGTGATCTGAAAATGTTGAAATCAGGAGAAAAAGAAACTACAGTAGATTTTGACTTTTTTGTGATTCTACAGTACTCCAGACAAACTGGTAAAATTTTGGTTGGAAATTATTTTTTTGGAAAAAAATCTTAGGCTCATTTTTTGGAAACAAAAATTTCAAACTAATTTTTCCAACAAAAAAATCACAGTTTTATGCCGGACACTTGCTTCTTGACCACGCCCACTTTCTTGCCCAGGTTTTTTTTCGGAAAAAAAACTCGACCCAAATTTTCAGGAAAAAAGTTCATGGGGTGGCCTTTCATGAAAACATGAGACAGGCCAAGAAAATTCGGTCCGTAGTTTTTCGGGCCAGGCTTTCGGGTCTCAGTTCTACCTCTGTCTAAAAACAATTTTTTTTCTGGCAAGACCGACCCTGGAAAATCTATGCGCCTTTGAAATTTGAATTGGATTTTCTAGAAAAAAATAAAATTTTATTAAATCGCGATATTTTGAGAGATATATTTCTAGACTTTTCAGACCCGTAGAATCAAATTCTGATGTCAAAAATTTCTAAAATCTTTTTCTGAACCGAGGAAAGATAACATTATCAATAGAGCAAATGTTACCGATTCGATTTTGCATAATAACTCACTTCCACTAATCAAAACTTCATCGTATTTCAACTGTTTCAAATAGGGTCCAGCTTTGTCCATGTCAGTTATCCAATCGGAATCCGACATGTTTCGCGCCAAAAATCGAATCACCATTTTCGAACTCTGAACATTTGCTTTTTTCTGGAAGAAAATGCGTAAAGTTTCACCTACTCCACACTCTCTCAACGGATCCGAAATATATTTGACGAGGTTGTTGAATTGTGTCTGAGTGGTTCGATTCGATATAGCAAACAGGTAGAAGATTTGCCAATCGTTGTAGAAGTCGGCGTTGGGTGTTGGTCGGGGTGTTGTGAGGCGAGTCGTCGTCGTCGGCGGTTCGGTTGAGGTGGGCAGGGTGCACTCGTTCAACTCTTGATGATAGCACTCTTGGGAGGCGCGTACGCCGCATGGTTTGATACAGTCTTTGAGATTGTCGAGGCAGTTGAAGTTGGGCACGACGAAGGTGTCGAGACTGATCGAATTGTAGGCGTCGAACATCATTCGAGTATCGATGGCGTTGTTGCCGACGGCGATTATTGTGAAGGTGATGCAACCGACTTTGGATATTATGTCGAGTTCCTGGAAACAGGGGTGAGATTTTGGGGAAATCCCTCACATTTTTTGGCACAGAAAAATCTGTAAAAAATTTTCGGTCTTGACATTTTTTCGAATCTAAAAAATTCCGGCAAAAATTTTGATTTTTTGGCCTAGAAAATCGACCCGAAATATTTTTGCTCCAGAAAAATCTGTCAGAAAACATGATTTTTGGTCTAGAGAAACTGGTGACAAAATAATGATTTTTTTGGTCTAGAAAAATTGACCCGAAATATTATTGGACTAGAAAAATCTGTAAAAAATTTCGATCTAAAAAAATCAGGCCAAAATTTTGATTTTCGGTCTAGAAAAACGGGCCCGAAATATTGTTGCCTAAAATATTCCCAAGTTTTTTGGCCTAGAAAAACCGGCCAAACGTTTTTGGCTTTTTGGCTTGGAAAAATTTATCCCAAAACAATGAGAAAAATCGGCCCGAAATATTTTTGGCCTAGAACTTTTTTCCTGAAAGTTTCCTGGCTAAGTACAAAAGGTCCAAAATATTTTTTGGCCCAGTAAAATCTGCCAGAAACTTGATTTTTGGCCGAGAGAAACTGCTGCCAAAATATTGATTTTTTTGGTCCAGAAAAATTGGCCCGAAATATTTTAGGACTAGAACTATCTGTCTTGTCAAGGAAATTTTTATCTTTTTTCAGACGAAACTTTTTCCGAGTTTTTTTTTCGGAATTATCCAAAAAAACCCTGGAATTTTCAGACCTAGGCCAACTATCTTAGGCCAAAATAAATTCTCAAAAAATTGGAAATATTCTTTGACTTTTTTTGCCAAAAAGTGTTTTACATAGAGAGTACTGTATTTTTCAATGTTTTTCTAAATTTGCACTCCCAGGAACAAGTACGTTTCAATTAGTCGTCAATAATTGATACTATCTTTGACAACACAGAACAACTTTTTTTTGGAATGGTCAGAGAACAGCATCACAAAACAGTTTTATCAACAAAAAAAACGCTCACCTCAATAACATCTTGATCGTTGGAAATGTTGAATAATCGATTTGTGATGAGAACATAGTTGTTGTAAAGACAAGCCGATTGCGGTGTGCCAATTCGTTTCATCTAAACCGGCCAGAAAATTGGGTTACTGTAGATGTTGGGAAAATATTTCCCAAGAAAAAAAGGACCAGACACAAAAAATAAAACAACTAAACAAGTCAATAGTAGGGAGAGACATTAGGCCCCGCCCCTTTTTCGTATAGTCTAGGCCACGCCCACAAAAAGGCGAACATGTCTATGTCTATACCTGACCACCAAAATGTTCATTTTTTCTGGGTTTTTTTTTTTATTTTCTCCGAACTTGGTTCCATTTTTCTGCTCTAAAAATTTTCCACGAAAAAAAAAATATTTTTTAGACCTGATTTTCAGGTGTTTTTGCAGAAAAAAAAAACATTTTGAGAAAATCGGACCAGGCCCGTAAAACTTTTTTTGTTTTCCAGGCCGATTTTTGAGCCTACTTTTTTGGGTCTGGTCCAATTTTTGATTCCAAAAAAAAAGGAAAATGAAAAAATTTCGGATTTCAAATTTGCGCTAAAATATTTTTCTCTCGCGCTCTCCCTTTTTGTGTTGTCTCTCACAGACGATGTGTACGACACTCCGATTTTCCACCTGAGATAGACAAGTGTCAAAGCGGAGTGTCGTCATTTTTTCCCTTCTCAAACTCACATCAGCAATAAGTGTATAGGAAAAGTTGAATTTTGAGGTGACCGGTTGAATTGGGTCCAATGTGTCGTATTGTCCGACATAATCGCGATAGTTCATGAAACCGAAAAGTTGATAACATATCGACTGCTCACAACAAACCGTTTCTTGAGTCTGGAAAATTGGTTGGAAACTACTTTTTGAGCCAATTTTTCTGGACCAGAAAGATTTCGGTCAAATTTTTCAGAACCAAGAAGTATTTTGACAGATGGTTCTAGGCCTAAAATATTTCGGGTCAATTTTTCTAGGCCAAAAATCAATATTTTGGCACCAATTTTTCTAGGCCAAAAATCAAGTTTTCTGACAGATTTTTCTGGGCCAAGACCTTCTATCCTTAGCCAGGAATTTTTTTGGAAAAAAATTCTAGGCCAAAATATTTCGGGTCGATTTTTTTCAGCTAGAAATTTTCGAACCGATTTTCTCAGCCCGAGTATCAAAAGCCAAAAACTTCTGGCCGGTTTTTCTGGGCCAAAAATCAAAATTTTGGCCCGATTTTTCTAGATTCGAAAAAGATCAAGACCGAAAATTTTTTACAGATTTTTCTAGGCCAAAAATATTATGAGCCGATTTCTCTAAAAAAAATGTTGTGAAATTTTTTTGATAACCTTTTTAGACAAAAAAATTCCGGACAGGCCAAAGTTCATTATTTCTGGAAGTCCCAGAGTCCGATCTGACCAGCTTTTGATCAGGATTTTTTCGGCGTCAAAATCGCACTCACTTCATTGAACATTGGCCACGCCAATATCTTATACCCGATTCCACGATTCATACACGTTGTCATCGCATCGCTGATGAATTGAATCACCTGACTATAGTTCTCTTCAGATGTTATTGTTCGATCCAAATCCAACAAAAATACCATGTCACAATAGTGAATTGGCTGGAAAAAAATGGAAAATATTGTTTTTCATCGAAATTTGAAGTAAATTTGTCACCCGAGCTAATCTGGCTTGGCGGTTCAACAGGTTAGGCGTTTACTTATAGATGTGAGGGGTCGAGGGTTCGATTTCGCACCCGGTCATTTTTTTTTTTCAATTTTTTAACATGAAAAGTTTTCAAAAGAAAAGAAGAAATTATCTAAACCCACTCCATCACTACTAACATATTCATCCGACGTGTTGTGCAATTTTGGCGGGTGAAAAATTTGCGAAAAATTGACCTCGTTGCACATGTAGTTTGGATCAGTGATTGGCGGTTCGTCACTTCCATCTGATGCTGCAAATATTTTTTAGCCAAAAAAAAAAAGATTTTTCAGGAAACCCCTGTTTTGTAACATTTTTTCTTATGAAAAAAACTATGAAACAGGGAATTTATAAAATTTCAAAACTTTTGAGAGTGAAAGAGACGCAGAGACAAATGTGATTTATCTGCGTCTCTTTTCAGGGTAAGAGTTCTCGAAAAAAAGTTTTCGCAAATTTTCTCAGTTCTCAAAGTTCCCAAACAAAAGATGATAAAAATTTTATTGCCAAAAAAAATTGTACAAACTTTTTTAAAAGTCACATTTTCCACACACACAAAAGTGTTCATGAATTCTTCCAGGTTTACATTTTTGGTAGATCAAACTGTATTTTCTCTAAGTCTCTCACTTTCACGCGCTATTTTTTCGAGCACAAAAGCTTGGAAGAAAAAACCAAAGCTACAGTATGATCGCTTTAAAGGGAGGAGCAAAAATGTTTTCACGCAGCGAAAAAAGTATTTTCATTTTTTTTCAATTTTGAACAAAGGGTAATATAGCACTGGAAAGTGAGCGAATTAGAGAAAAAAACATGAAATTTTTTGAGATTTTTTCTTTTCAAAAACTCACCACAAAACTGTGCACATGACAAAAATCGAACAGTAAATAAACATGAAAAAATCAAAAAATAAAGTCGGAAATTATTCGAAAAAACCATCTACAAAATCATAAATGGAAGTAGAAATTAGAAAATATTATCGATTTTTCCCCCACTTTTTATTCGGAGCACAGAGACACAGCAGGCGAAAAAAAAAACTCAGTTATGTGTCAATGATGCCAGTGTTATCATTTAATCAAATTAATATATTGTTTGAGTAAAAATGGTCTTTTTGTAGGGCCCCGATAACAAATCGGGTTAACTGTTGTTTAAGCCATGGTCTGTGTGTACGGACGAAAACGTTTATTATTTCATAGAAAACAAAGAAAATCCACAACCTGTTTTGAAAAAGACGATAAACACGGGAAATTACTTCTACATAGTATTCACAAAATCTTAGGCGTTGTATCTGAATTATTAGAGAGGATATGTGTTTGTTATTTGACGAATATTGTGGCGAAATGTTGTTCGATGTTGCAAGATTTTTCCATTTCGATGTGTTTTTCGCACAATTTTTGTGTTTCATTTTCCATTCGAGAGCTATGTACAGTGATGGGAAGAGTCCAAATGGCGGGCAAGTCGAATGTTGCGATATTTATCGATTGATTTTTGATGTTTTCGATAATTTCGGCCGGCTCTTGATGCACTTTTTGGATTGTTGATGATATCAATGCAAATGTTAGACAGTAAAGGAGAGAAACTGTGCTGAAGAACTCTGCCAATTGACATATGAGCTGGTATATCGGGATACTTGACAACTGAAAAAAAAAAACTTTAATTAGTTTTTGTGTTTCCGTGTACTTCGACCCGCTTTTTTGGGCCGATATTGATCCATTTCGGGCCGGCCCGAAGCCCGTTCTGACTGATCGGAGTTTTTTTTTTAAGAACGACCGAAAACGGGTTTTGAAATATTCGAAAATTTTGAACAAGAATGTAGAAATGGTTCCCACAACTTTTTGGAAAAAAAAAATCTATTCGAGGCTCTGAGAAACTTAGGTCGAGCTGAGTCAGAGTTTTTTTAACTGGCCCGGGATTTGAAAATCGTACCGTGCCTGAATTTTAGTTGACCGGCCCGTGATTTGGAGGTCAGCTTGGGCCTCAGTTTTATGACCCGCAAGTAATTTTCGGGCCGGACTTTTTATCTTCGATGCGAGAACACTTAGATGTGCAGGTTTCAACTTTGGATGTTTTGTTGTAAGTTTTCATAATTTTTCTCTGACCGAAAACTTTCAAATTTTCATTACGGCAAATTTTACCAATTCATTTTCAGACCATTATCTTTGTTTTAATCGGCAAACCTCACTTACGAGATGATTCAGTTCGTTGTATGTCAAAAAATCATTTTTGCGCACGAACGTCGTAGCCACCCATTTTTCCATATTATTCAGATACTGTTCAAAATCTTCATTTTTGATTGAAACATCCCAATCCTGAAAATTGAATTCTTATTCACCAAAATATATCGATCAAATAACTTACCAAATTTTTGACAAAGCTCCATTCGTTTTCATTCAATTCGTCAGCGTTGATTTTCAAAGACTCGGCCCACTCCGAGTTTGAAACTCTGTCATACGTATCGGCATCGTGTAAGTACTTGGAAGCGAGAACGAGTGCTGGGACGTACAAAGAAGTTGGATCGGTGGTGTCAAAGTAGTTCTGGAATAGTTTTCTGTTATTACTGACGTGAAAACAAATCAAAATTTTTGGCAGAAATGCACGTGAACTGACAGATTTTGAAAAAAAAATCATTCTTATTTACCTTGTTCTGAAGTCTGAGGCGATCCAAATAGACTAGAGCAACAACGAGAGAGCATGGATCAGCATAACCATTTTTCGAAATAGATGCCGAGGTTTCCGGTTCCATATAATCGAATGTACATTTGTTATCGAAGTATTGAACAACGTATTCTGCAAAATGAAACTATTAAAACTAATTTTAAAATCTCAACTAACCTGACAAAGGGAAGTTCAAACTAGCTGGCTGTTTCGATCCATAATTCAAGGTCCTCTTCATCCTTTTTCTTATTTTTCGAAAATCAGAAAATAATGGAGCCATATCGAATTGATCAATCGATAAATTTCTTCGTCGATAAACTTTGCACCGCTTTACAAAAAACGAGAAAAAAAGGAAAAAAGTCGAGTTGTTTGCCAAAAAGTTTGGCTGTGTATCCTTCTCGCGTGTCGCGACGTCGATACGCAGCAACGCGACGCGATGTTCGTGCGTCGCGTGCTCTCTAGCGTCCCGCGAAAACAAATTTTCAAGTCTAAATGCTTTTTTATTTGTTTTTTTTTTGGCGAGTAAATAGTTTTGTTCTTTGCCAAGTTGCTGATTTTTAAAAGCTGAAATTTAATCAAACGAAAACTTTTTTTCTAAATTGTTCTTATTTTCTCAATTTTCCTATCTTGTTTTTTGTTTGGAATGAAAAAACAAGTATTTACAGCATGTCAGACGAAGCTCCAGTTATATCAGACATTTCAAAACTCGAAGCTGCGCTTCCAGAGAAGGCTGCAGGCGGTGATGCACCAGGTTAGTATTTGAAATATAAAATCATAGAAAAGATTTTAATATTTGTAGAAACTTGTTTTTTTACAAGTAATTCAATACAAATAATACATTCCTAAATACTATAAATCAGAATTTCAAATATTTAAAAAATATAAAATGAATACAAGAGTTTTTTTTTGCACCTTTTCAAGCTTCAAGTGTTTCGAATTTTAATGAAAAGTATCAACTTTTATTTTTTTGAAAACATTTTATTCAATAAAATATTTCAGCTGAGCCATCACAAAACGGTGGAGAAGTTTCGATTCCACCAAACGATCAAGCTGGAGCTGGCGATTCGAAACAAGCTGAACCAGAACAGCCTGCCGAAGAAGCTCCAGCTGCACCGGCCGCTGAGCCAGCGGCCGAACCAGAGGCTGCTGCTCAACCGGAAGCCGCTGACGAAAAACCCGCTGCTCCAGAAGAAGAGAAAAAAGCTGAAGAACCAGCTGAAACCCCTGCTGAAGAAACTAAAAAAGAAGAAAATGAAGCGGCGCCAGTTATTGAAGCAGCCCCAGTTGCCGAAGAAGCTAAGACAGATGCTTCTGAAACGAAGGCAGACGCTGTTGAAGAGGATACCGAAGAGAAACCAGAACTAGAACGAGAAAAGTCTGAAGAGCCCGAGTCGAAGATGGAAATTGATGAAGATGCTGGAGAGGAGAAGAAGGAACCAGAAGGAGAAGAAGAAGCAGCTGCACCAGCACCAGCTGTAGCTGCATCAGCAGGTCGAGGACGTGGAAGAGGAAGAGGTGGGTGTTTTTTTAAACTCTGGGGTTCATCCAAAGTAGTGGGCTTTCGAAAAGTAAAAATAAAATTCTCAAAAAGTTCGGGACAAAAACCAAATAGTCGCGGGTACCAAAGTTTTGCAAAAATTGTTACTGTTTATGACGATTAAAACACAAGAAAAAGTCAAAACGTATAAGTTTAAAAAGAGAGTTTTCGTGGCGAGACCCGGACATATTTATATTTAAAAAAAATTTTGTGTAAAACATGTAACGGTACTCTGCCTGTTGTAACAAATATGACCCAGACTGAAACAGGTCCGGCAAAAATGTTTTTCCACAAAACAATATTTGAAAATTTTGTGCTGTCTCAACTACTGTATAAATTTTGTGTTTTGAAATTTTGCCTCCGTTTAATTCCACGCGTTGTCCGAGGTATGGGCCAACACGACATGATTTTTTTAACGTTTTCCCACTGCTACGTAAAACGCGAAATAGTCAAAAGGAACAGCTCTTCGTTGCGAGACCATGTCTGCGTCTCTTCTTTTTTCATTGTCTTTTTCCTTTTTTCTCTGTTTCTCTCATAAATTCCGCGAACAGGAGAACGTAAAGAGAATCATGCCGTGCCAAAAAATACGGCCCAGGGCCGAACTTAAAACTTTCTGAACATGAAAAAAAAAACCACGAGCGGCCAAAATTCGCCAAAACACACCTTTAACGTCAGTTTTCTAGCTCTTAAAAAATGTCATTCGATCTTGGTTTTTCAAAATTCAAAATTTTTCAAGGACGAGGAAGAGGAAGACCTGCCAATTCAGCTGGCAGACCACCAGCAGCCGCATCTGGTGACACTCCTGCTGCAGCCAAAAAACCAAGAAACAAGGCTGTTGTAAACGTAAGTTATTATTTGAGAAAATCAGATAAATTTAACCATTTTTCAGACCGCTGATTCAGTCGCATCAACTCGACCACGTAGATCAACTTCAACTAGAGTCGATTATGCGAATAATGATACAAGCACTGTTCTAGCCGAAGTAGATGACGAAATTCCTGGTAGATTGTTCAAAAAGAAGACTGCCAAAGCGAAGAAATACACTTCCGATTCAGACGAGGCGCCGTCCGATGACGATGATGTTGATTTTGGTAAAAAGAAGAAGGGAGGAAAGAAAGGAGCAAAAGCGACACCAGTAAAAAGTGCCGGAAGACCATCAAGAGCATCGAAACGAAAAGCCAAATATGATTCGGATGAAGGAAATGATGATGAAGTTGTTTATGATGATGCCAACAGTGACGAAGAGTCATCGCCGAAGAAACGTAAAACTGGCCCAGTTCCTCCGCGACAACGAGCTGCGGCCGCCGCAGCTGCCGCCGCCGAAGAGGACGAGGCTGAAGAATAAGAAAATTGCGAAAACTATTGCCTATATTTTCCACAAAATCTCATCCCCCATTTTGTTTATTTCGAAATTTTGCTGTTTGTTTTGATATGATATTCAAAATTTGAAAATCTCTGGAATTGCCAACAACACGACAAGTGAGTGTTTTGTTTTTGCCAAAAATTTGTTGTCTTGGCTGGTTTTAGTTTTCCATTGCGATGTTCTAATCATTTAAACATTGTTGTTCAATAATTTATTATCCCCCTTCTTTTATTACATTGTTGCATTTTTCAACTACTCCCCTTCCACATCTGTATCGTTCCTCCCATTCTGTCTTTTTATCAAATCAGTCCGCTGAGAAAAAAAATCACAAATACACTTTTGAAGTGCTAAATAACCACCAGTTTCCTTCCTCCCGATTACTTTTTGTTTTATTTATCGTATCCTTTATTATTATTTAATAAAAATATATATTCTTGCTCCCGCGCTCATTTACAGTTGTTGTTGTTGTGTTGTGGTCGACTAGAATATTTTTTTGTGAATCTGAACATCAATTTTTCATTGGTATTCAAATTTTTTGGAAAAAAAGCCTTGAGGACTTCGCTGTGAATGGTGAAGACTGGAATACATCCCGAGCAGCTCAAAAATATGGCGGTGAGATGTTTTTCGATTGAAAATTCAGAGAAGGAAATTTTAAAAATGATAAAATCTAGTTATTTTTTATTGGGTTACGTTTAAAAACAAAGAAAGATTTTTTAAAAATAGGCAAACACTAAAATAATAAGATGTTCCTTTTTGATGGCGAAACCCAAATTCTTTGACAAAAAATTTTGAGTAGAAAACTACTGAAAAGCATAACTTCCATAATTTTCAATAATTTCAGAGCTTGATCAACAAAAAGTGGAATATTGTGTGTCTTGAAAATTGTACTTTCTTATCTGATATAAAAAAATCAAGCCAAAACTAGTTCAGGCTTATTAGTCGGTAAAAAACACGAGAGCACGGCTAAATAAGAGACTTAGACAGAAGACAGAAGTCACTTTTTTAAAATTAAGTTTTTGCTATTTTGCATACCTGGCCTAAGAGGAGAAAAAGTACAGTGACATTTTCTAGAAAAATATAATTTTCTCTCAAATTTTCAGCTATTTTTCTTTTTTTTTTTCGTTTTGTCCTCATGTGACATTTTTTGATCAAAAATAATTGGTCAAGCATTGGAGAAAAGGTCACACCTGTTGTTGTTGTTATTTATGATGTTATCAATACTACAATAACAACAGATGTGACCTAATTAGACCTTTTTCACACCTCATAAAAATTGAACGTTTTTTGTACCGCCTGGATTACTGTACAACAAGCTTGGTCGGAGCCGGAAATTTTCCGAAGAGCCTAAACTCACTTAAAAAACATGAATTTTTACCGTAATTTTCAATTTATTTATTCAATAAAAAAAAACTATGATTTTCTGTAAAATTTTTGAAATTTTCAGCTAATTAGCTCTGTTTTTTTGGTTGTCATACACAGTGACAAACTTTTAAAGGATTTTTTTGGTACCCTGTTAGGTTATTGTCAATCCGAAAAAAAGTTGACCATTGGAAGAGTGAATTTGTGGCCGTCGAAACTACCGTATAGGATGATAGATCAAAAAATAATCTTTTGAGTCTGAAAATTTAATTCTCGTAAAACAGTTATACTCCGGCCAAGCGGTGCTAGAAAAGTTTGAAAAAATTTTAAAATGTGCTCAAACTATGTATGATTTTTCGATTCCTCTAAAATTCCTCTCAACCTTCAGTACTAAAATTGTTTGTATTTTTCAAGCGTACAAAGTTCATTTTTGATCTACCTTCTTTCAATTATCCTTTACGGTAGCGGGTTTCTCTTCCATTCTAAACTTTTCGGATTGACAATAGGTATGCTATTTTGGGACTATTCAGATCTTTTCTCCACGTGGAGAAAAGCGGAGAAAACCTATCCAGAAACTGGTGAAGAAATTCATATCTGCTCAAATTGGCAAAATTTTTTCTTGAAATTTGTTGGTATATTTCAGATGTTGCTAAATATAGGTTTTGGTACAACTTTTATCGTATGGGACTATTCTATTAATTTCTCCACCTAGAATTTCTCCGCTCTTCTCCACGTGGAGAAAAGCGGAGAAATAGTTCTGGATAGCCGCATTTAGGAAAATTTGGATTGAAAAATCCGATTTCAGTTTCTCACCAAGCCTGGTTCAAAAGAGCAGAAGCAAAAAATCATCGAAAATGTACCGAAAAATTCATAAGTTTTTTTTGTCGATAAAAATAGATTCACTCCAACTCAAAAAACATTTGGCATTGAAATACAAAACGAGATTTAGAAACTTTGCCAAATTCCTATTGCTTTCATATTATTCGTCAAGCAAATGGAATTTTGAACAAAGTTTTCCCACACTTTTTTTTTTCAAAAAAACAACCGATTGTATTGAATATTTCTGGCGTATACTAAACGGTTTTCAAAATTTTTGCCATAAACATACTGGTGAGTTAATGTCATTTTTCTCCTTCTTCATCATCTTCAGTGAAGAAGATTCTTCACACACCATTATCGCAAATGTTTACGGAAATCGCCCTAAATTAAAAATAGAAAATTCCACCCGTGATGAGGTTTTTAATTAAAAAACAGAAATAGTTTTGTGAACAAAAAAAATAAATAAAAAAGAGAGAATCTATTGTGTTCTGCGATGCTTGTTCTCTATCGATATTTGGCTTCTAAATTCAAAAAAGTTGTGAGTTTGGAAAAAATTGGAATTGAAGTTTTATGGGGTCAAAGTGACTTGCATTTTTAAGTAGTTAAAGTTGCAGTTTGTTGGAATTCGAAAAAATTTCCAATTCTTTCAAGTGTTCTTTTCTCGCCCACTCCTGTCAAAAATTTTGATCTCACTGACAAATATTTTCTGACGCCTTCATTTTCAAACAAAAAACAAAAATGAAGAGCTTCCTAAGATTTTTAAAATATTCAAATAGTGAAAAATCAATTTTCCTGGAATTTTGTGTTCTAAACTTACTTTTGGTACCATACCTGTTTGAAAATGTTTGTCACTGTGAAAAAAAAACGAAAAATAGGAATTTTTCCTCTGAAAATACGAAATGCCTTATTTTTCTAACTTTCCCTAAAATGTCACTGTCAAAAAAGTTCTAAATTTTTTGTCACGGTACAACATTCCATCTTACGCCAGGTATGTTTGGTACTTTTGATGCCCATTATTCAGGCGCGTAGGCGTGGACCAGATGTTTGAGGCGTTTTTGCACATTTTCGTGACATTTCTCTAGTCTTTGCTGGAAAAATTTGCAGTTGTGATTTTTTAGAATTCTTTTCCTGATTTTTTGTTTTTCTTTTTGTAAGTCTTGGAACAAACTCGCCATAAGAGGGCACCAAAAATACTTTCGTTACGAAACTCAAACACATTTATCAGAAACTTTGGTCTGAAAAATGTCACTGTTTTTTTAGTCTTATTTCTCAACCGAAATATTTTCAGTGTTTTTCACAGTGAAGAACTATTTTCAAAATTGTTTTGGTGTCGTTTTGTAGTTGTTTTTCACCGGAGGTTAGATTGTAGCCCGGTGGGCCGAGAGCCAATTTTTTTTTTGTTTTCCGGCCCGACAAAAACGAACAGGCCTGGCTCGGTCAGACTTCCAAAAGGCAGTTTCTCAGAGGCCGGCCAAAAATGAGTCCGGGACGTTTGAAACTGAACAAAAAAGGTTTCTTCCTACTTTTTGTTGGAATTTCATGCAGTTTCAAAATTTCCGGTTTAGAAACTTCCCGGGTCAGTTTTTTTCGCCACCTCAAAATGACTAGAAAAGACAGCCATGGTTTTGACATTTTTTTTTGAAAAATTATTTTTCCAGAAATTTCGAAAAAAAAGTCGAAATATAAATAAAAAGTTTTGAGAAACTTTCACCTGAATTTTTTTTGTTGGAAAAATTGAGAAAATTCGAAATGTTTTCTTCATTTTTTAATTGTTTTGTCACGTGTTTCAATTTTCACTTTGGCTGGTCATTTCTAATGACAAAAAAATTACTACCTTTTTTTCATCTCAAAAATGCATGTCAACAAGCTAGCTATTCCAAACAAATGGTCATTTTTTTCCCGAGTCGAAAAAAAAAGAAACAATGTTAAAATCGATCAACTCCTGCTTCTTCTTCTTCTTCACACATTTGCCCATAAATAAAAGGCGGTGCTCAATAAGCGATGAAAAAAGATGAAGAAAAAAAAGTAGTGGCTAAGCCGTTGCTGTTGTCGAGGTGACGACAAAAAGATTTGTACGTGTGTGTGTGTGTGAGTGAGCTATATCTCCAGAAATATTATCAAAATTCGGCCGAAAATATTTTTCCTCCACTCTTTTACGACTCAAAAAAAGAAGAAGAGCCAAATGATTCCGATCGGCGAGGTTTGCGCATTTTTCACCTGTTCTTAAAGTTTTGACAGAAAGTGGCATTTTTTTTGCAGACGCACGATGGAAGGGCGGACATGACCAACTTTGAAATGGACCTCTTTGATACACGAATCAATGTGCCGAAATTGGAACGAAGTTCGGAAGAAGATGCAGGACGATGTTGTAATTGTGGGTGAGTTGCATATTGCACGTTTGAACGTGTTAATTAGGGAGAAAAGTACTATCTTCTGGCAGATTTTAGAAGAGGAGAAAAATCGCACAAAGTTTTTTGAAACACATTTTTTTCATCTCAATGAACATGAGATAATGAGGTTTTAAAAGTACAAATTTAACAATTCTTCATATTTTTTCAAAAAACAAAAAAAACATTTTTTTTGGTTCATTCAAATCTTGAAAACTGATTTTTCTTCAAATTTTTTTTCTAAATTTTTTCAAAGCAAAAATCAGTTTTTTTCTTGAACGTTGAAATATCATTCACCAAAAAATCCTTAAAATTTTGTCACTGTGAAAATCTTGAGAAAATACTTTTGTCACCAAAAAAAACGGAGCAAATTAGCTGAAAATTTCAAAAATTTTACACAAAATCATAGTTTTTTTAAATTGAATTAATAAATTGAAAATTACGGTAAAAATTCATACTTTTATCAAGAAAAGCAGTTTTTCATTTTTTTTAAAGTGACTTTTGGCTCTTCGGAAAATTTCCGTCTCCGACGAAGCCTGTTGTACAGTAATCCAGGCGGCCCAAAGAAAGTTCAAATTTTATGAGGTGTGAAAAAGGTCTAATTAGGTCACATCTGTTGTTATTGTAGTATTGATAACATCATAAATAACAACAACAGGTGTGACCTTTTCTACAATGCTTGACCAACTAATTTTTTTTTTGAATATTTTTCTAACTTCTTTTTTCAGCCTAATGAATATGAAATAATGAGGTGTTATAAGTACAAGCTCATTATTTCTATAATTTTTATTCTGAAAAAAAATGACGCGTATCAAAAAAATTTCGAAAATTCACGAAATCGTGGCGAGGCCTGTACGTGTTTTCATAAAAAGTTATGGCCGAAAATATTATAAAATTTGAAAATTTTCGAAAAACTCGGACCGGGCCCGCTTTTTGGGGACCTCCTCTCCGGACCTGATTGTTTTTCAAAAAAAAAAATCCATTCTTTGGCTTTAATTTTCTAGCCTGAAAGCCCGAAAGGCTGGTCCGAAAGTTCCGGACCGGATATTTTTTGTTTTGTTTTCGGTCTGTTACTCTTTTAGATTTTTCGCGGGTTTTTGGAACCGACATTTTCTTGTTTTTTCCTGCTTGAGTTGAAAAGTCACATTTCAAAGCACAAAAATTTTATGTGCAGATTTTTTTCACTTTCCAGCTCAGTGAGCACTAGTGTGATTTTTTGCTCACTTTTTTGTAGTTGAACTATTTTTATCATTCAAGGATGCTGTGAATTTTTCCCTGGTAATTTTTTTTAGAAATGTTTTTACGCGAGAAAACATTGAAGTTTGTAAAGTTTCGTGGCGTGACCTATACATTTTCATTTTAAAATTTCACGGTTTTTTTCTCGTTGATCCAAACCTGGCTTTTTTTGTCAAAAATTGTGAAATCTTGAAAACAGCTGGCAAAAAATTAAAATTTACAGTTTCGAGAAGAATCCTGGAGTTTTTTCAGAAGATCAAGAAACAGCATAATCAAACCAGCATGTGTTCCAATCAGCATAATTTCCCTATTCATCATCGCTCTCGTCTTTCTACCACTTTTCAACGAAGAAGA
The DNA here is from genome assembly GCA_963572245.1 of Caenorhabditis sp. 8 KK-2011. Taxonomy (NCBI): domain Eukaryota; kingdom Metazoa; phylum Nematoda; class Chromadorea; order Rhabditida; family Rhabditidae; genus Caenorhabditis; species Caenorhabditis sp. 8 KK-2011. The sequence goes on along the minus strand of OY751550.1, from coordinate 11,424,493 downwards.
TCTCTCCTCACCCATCAAACTGACAACAGTGTGTTCGTCAAAAAACTGCAACTCATACCTCATCGAATCAATCCCAACCGGTCTCACATTTCAAACGCAAAACCACACAGCCGACGCGTGGATAAAGCTGATTGACAATGCGCAAAAATATCTGGATATTTCGGTAATGTATTGGAACCTGAACTCGTCGGATTGCGCGACCGCGTCGCATGGCAAACGCGTGTTCGAGGCGCTGATTCGAGCCGGTCGACGTGGTGTCAAAATTCGAATCGCGCAAGACGGCACGTCGAAGTTGTCGGATAATCTCGAGTCGAAATATCTTGTCGATCAGGGTCTTGCCGAATTGCGCGAGGTCAATGTTACCAGATTTTTGCAGTCGGGAATTATTCACACGAAATTCTTGATCGCTGACATCTCCACAGTTTATATCGGATCGGCTAATATGGATTGGAAATCGTTGAGCGAGGTGAAAGAAGTCGGAATTGTTATCGAAGACTGTCCGTGTGTAGCGGGAGACTTGTACAAAGTTTTCGCCGCCTATTGGAAGTTAGGCGAACCGGACGCTAAACTGCCGGACAAGTGGCCGATTTCTTATAGAACTGCCTATAATTTCACCCATATGGCTGATGTCAATTTTGATAACAATCCGGCTAAGTTTTTCATCTCGGTAAGGTTTTTCTTGATTGAAGAGGGAAGGGGGACATCTGAAGAAACGCGAGTTTCGGGGCAGGAACAAATTGAAGCCTGGGGCACGACCTTCCAGAAGGGAATCGATGAGAGTGAGAGAGTGCTCAAAAATGATTATCATTGGAGCGCTTTTGCTCTCTCTAAATTTATGGTAATTGAGATTTTTCCAAGAGGTCATTCAACCGTGTAACCGACATTCGCACGGGATACGCAAGGCGCTATACTTGTGTGTGATTTTTGTCTGCGTTTCCTATGGAAAAAGGCCGCTCTCATCTGATAGTTTTCACTGTTATATTTTATTTTGCTCTGTTTCCCTGTGCCTCCCTCGGGAGGAAAACTCTCATCGATTCCATTTTTACTCTTGCCTGAATGGTCGTGCTGGAAGCTCTAAGGACTTGGCATATTTTTGCATTTCGGTTCATTTTGAAAAAAAAGCAGATCCGACCTGGCTGAAGTTGCTAGCACACATTCTCAAAATAAAAAAAAACTCGTAAATTTTTCTCTCGTAAAGTTCTATAGAGTTATCATATTTTTGACGTATTTTCTCAGCCCGGCTTTTCTGATCTTTTAAAAAATATTGATTTTTCATTCAACTTTTCCCGAATTTCTAAAGTTTCTCAAAATAAATTTTTAAAAATCCCCTAACTTCTCGATTTTTTCAGAGCTCGCCAGGAGGTTTCAACCCGAAAAATCGAGAACACGACTTGGCGGCAATCCAAAAAGTGATGGCAAACGCCAACGTCTCCGTATGCATCTCGGTGATGGACTATATTCCGGCAACGTTGTACATGAAAAACGGCGGAAATGTTTATTGGTCGAAGATCGACGATTCAATTCGAGACGCCGCCTATCGAGGTGTCAACGTTCGAATGCTTATCTCGAATTGGGATCATTCGAGAAAAGAGATGAAATCGTATTTGAAAAGTTTGGAGGCGATTAATGATGGATTGCCGAGAAGAGGCAATGCGAAAGGGAGTATCAAAGTGGTGAGTTTTTTTTTTGTTAAAAAATGTGGAATATCTAATTTTCGGCGAAAAAATGGGGACTGAAAATTTTCATTTTCAAGTTTCAGAAAGTCGACAAAAAATCATACAGTTTTGGAAAAGTCAAAATTTTTGCAAAATATTTTATCACTGAAAATTTCTAAAATTTTACGACCAAAAAACCTTCCACGTGAAGCCCATCCCTAAACTTGATCGAATCAGTTCAAAATTTGACAGAAAATCTTCACCGTTCCCGCCGATGCCGAACAAAAGAAACTCACATTTGCACGTGTCAATCATGCAAAATACATGGTGACCGAATCGATTTCGTATATTGGTACAGTTGTCCGCTGCCTCTTATCACTTTTCCGTTTCGTTTTCCAGGCACCTCGAATTGGGCTGGCGACTACTTCATTTCAACAGCCGGTGTTGCGATGGTGATAAGACAAGAGTCGGCGGTTCGACGACTACAAAATGTGTTCGATCGAGACTGGAACTCGAGCTATGCCGCTGATCTTTCTGCTTGATCTTTCTGCTTTTGTTCATAATCTTGTATTATTTTTGTACGGGCATGGCAACCTATTTATGTGTATAAGAAGTATCGTTTTTTGAAAAAAAAAATTTTAAAACTCAACGCGATTGTCGCGGAACCATCGGCTCCCAGAAGGAACATCGCAAAACGTTTTTCTTTTATTCTAAAAAAAAGTCGTCGCGAGACCTAACCTGAGAAATCTGCGCGCCCTCTGAGAAATGCAAAACACAGGAGAAGTTATTATATTTAGGAGATACGAAAAAAAAAGCGAAAAAAATATATGACATAATATTACCGGTATTTTTGAGGAATCGAGTATTTGAGAAGCCACATGTAGAGAGCGGCGAATCCGCCAGCGACAGGAAGTGTGACGACCCACGACAACGCCACACTTCGGAACAGTGTCCAATCGATGCGTTTACCTTTGGCGTGGCCGACCGAGATCACTGCGCCCACGAGACAATGTGTTGTCGAAATGGGGAGTCCGAATTTCGACGCCAACAACGCGGTGACAGCCGCACTGAACTCGATACAAAAACCTGACGCCGGATTGACTTCGGACATTTTTGTGCCGACCGTTCGGATGACTTTGTGACCTAGACACCAGAGACCGACGCAGATGGCGAGCACGCCGTAGAGAAGGACGTAGATGGGTGTCTCCTTTTTCTGATAGACGTCGAAGTCGCGGTAGATGGCGATGAGAGCGACGAGTGGCGCGATGGCGTTGCTGCAAAATTTTAGATCAGGGCTGGCTCCTAGGTCTATAAAATTTTGCACTTTTTTTGTATTTTTTTTTCTCTAAATTTCTCATTTTAAAACTATCCCTCTTTGGTTTGGACCACATCCACAAAAATGTGCCTGATCTAGAAAATATGCGATTTTACCTGACTTCTAAAATTCAAATTTCCGGTTTTCTTTATTTTTCGACAAAAATGTTTTTTTCAAAAAAATGTTCTCAAAATTTTTGAATCTGGACGAGTCGGACAAAAACTGGGTCGATAGAATTTTTGTTTGCACGTGTCAAGATTTCCAGAAAATTTCACTGGACCAGGCCCTGTTCAAAAATCAGACTGGGCCCGTTATTTCTCAAAATTACGAGATGCATTCAACGCTTGTTTTCGAGCCTGTTTGCTGGTCTAACTCAACAAAACATTGGTAAAATTAGGCCGGTCCGATTTCTGAACTCTTCAGTCACATTTTTCACGAGCCCGGCCCGGCCCGATTCAGATGGACCGATTTCTATCAAAGAATTCAGATTTTCAGGAAAAATTTACTTTGAGAGCGACCTTTTCCCATAGGAAACGCAGACAAAAACGACACACAAGTATAGCGGCTTGCGTAACCCGTGCAAATGTCGGTTACACGCTTGAATGACCTCTCGGAAAAATCTCAAATTCCACAAATTTAGAGAGAGCAAAAGCGCTCTAACGATAATTTTTTCGAGCACTCTATGACTCTCATCGATTCCCTTCCAGAAGGTCGTGTAAAAAGCCCGAGATGTTTGTTCCGGGTGTCTTTCTGAGGCCCATAATTTCCCGTGTTTTTCTCTGGCTTTTGACATTTCCCAATTTTTCAAAAATCTTCTCGAAACTATGACACAGAAGTGCTACTGTGGCCCGGACCAAAAACCGTGGACCGAAAATCTCTCCCGAAACTAATACTTTGTCACTTTTTTTTTATTTTTGAATAAAATATTTACAAGTTGTTTATTTTTTTGCACTTTTTGTTTATACATTTTTTAATGTGCTTGTTTTTGAGTGTCAATTGATAAGCGTCTAAAATGTTGCTCATGAAAATTGACTATACTTGAGTACATGTCAGAAGATTGCGGAAAAAGAGCAAGAAAAAGTTCGTGACCAAAACTGATAAGAGCGGCTGATTTATGTATGCATGCATGTATGTACAACCTACCAAACATCGTTTGCGCCGTGTGCAAAACCGGCGAAACAAGCCGTCAACGTTTGAACCGAACTGAACATGCTCAACGTGTCTTCGCCTTCGACGCGCGTTTTGTCGGGTAACAACCAGGTTTTGAAATGGTGCACTTTTTCCATAAAAGGGGACCTGTTTGGATGGTGGGACACTGGTGTAATGTGCGATTCTGTGGTGCTTCCAGTTCGAATTGTGATCTTGTCCTTCTCCGCCTCATCCGACACTGATATCACAATCGATGACACATGAGCGTCGCGCGTTTTTTTACTCTCTGAAAATATCTCGCGACTTTTTCTTCCTATCTTTTCGGTATGAGAGCCGCGCCTCGGACACGCTTCGCAGTCGACAACACTAACTGACAACCGTCTGCTTGCAACTTGATGATAATTGGTTGTGTGCGACGCGTGTCCGCGGCGCGGCTCTCAATACCCTTTGAAAATTAAAAAAACGAGGAAATATTTTTTCCACATTTTTCGGGGTTCATTTTTTTCAAAACCAAACTTTTCAGAAAAATTGAGCTAATTTCCAAAAATTGAAATTCTCCAAAAAAGGTTGATTTTTCCCTGATTTTTAGGAATATTTTCCCCAAAATCAAATCACGAAAAAATTTTCAGAATTTTTTTGGAAAACTTTCTCCAGAAATTGATTTTTGGCGGAAAATTTTGGTTTTTTTTCCGAAGTTTGGTTACGGAAAATTTTCAAAAAATTTTGTGAAAATTTTTTTTCGATTTTCAGGGGTTTTTTTCCAAAAATTTTTGTTGCGAAAAAATTTCAGAAATTAAAAAAAAAAAATTTTCCATACGTTGATTTTTCGAAAAAAAAAATTTTCAAGAATTTTGTTACGAAAAATTTTCAGAAATTTTTTCTCGAAAAGTTCAAACTCCATTTTCGAGGCCCACGTCGTTTTCTATTGCAATAATTGAAATAGAGAGAGACGCAAGGAAAAACACATTCCGAGAGAACTACAACATTGTTCTCACATATGTGCTCTATTGCTCCACACAAATCCATGGAACAAACTTCCTTTTTTAATTTTTCAAAATCTTGATTTTTTGATTTATGCAATAGAGTCATTAAATCGCTGTACCGACAACACACGCGTCTCGAACACTGCCATTATTTGTGTGTGTGGTGGTCACGCCCACACTGCGTCTCGCTCTATTTCAATGATTGCCAATTCTCTTTTGCTTGATACGACGTGGGCCTTTCTTTCAGTAACTCTAAGCTTTTTTTCGCTGAAAAAGTTTCCAACAAAAAATAGAACTAACTCGCAATATATCTCCGAATTCTGGGAACAATGAGAAAATGACAAATTGCGGCTGCAATGAGTCCGACAATCAGACTCAAAACAATGGCAATCCAAAGCGGAACTGTTGAGAGGTGTAGAACACGAGAACCTTGATATGAGATGACAAAACAGTTGAATGTAAGGCACGCAAAATAGAAAATTGGCAACCAAAGGAGTCCATTTTTCACCGGATCGCTCTGGAAGAATGAGGCTTAGGCTTATTGTCCCTCGCCGACCTCAAAGTTCTTGATCTATCACCACCTTATCACTAATCGGAAATGATTCTCAAAGTGTTAAGGTGGTCTTTAAGGGGTTTAACACATTCCGATAAGGTTTGATATTTTTTGTTTGACCGGTTAGTTGTGTAACTCACTGTTCTCAGAATGGCATGATCGACGAACAGGTAGAAGATGAGACCCAATGTTCCGGAGAATAGAGGAGAGATGAACCAAGATGCAACTGGAAAATTTTTTGAATTTTTTGTGGGAAGGTTTGGAGAACTGGCAGACTTTTTTTGGGATGAAAAAAAATTGAGCGGATAATTTTCACAACAAAAACTTTGGGCGGAAAAAATCTGAAAATTGGCATTTTCGGGCCGGCCCGAAAAGTTTAACAACAAAAAAGAAGCAAGATTTTGATGTCAAAAAAAAGCGCTCACATAATTTTTGGATCGGAACAGGGCCGAAAAAATCAGAATTTTGATATCGGCCCGTTTCAGTGTTTTCGATACGATTTTCAACAATAAAATATGGACATCTCGAAAGTTTCAAAAGTTGGAAATTTTCCGAGAAATGTCGAAAAAACGCACTTTCCCGACGAGGCCTGTAAAGAACTCACTAATTTTCACAACAACCATCCACTGAATACCCTCGAAACCTTTGCACGTCAACGAGAAGCCAAGCGTCGCACCGACAACGGCGTGAGTTGTCGAAACGGGAAGATGCAAGAAGGTGGCAATCATGAGCCACGTGGCACATCCGCCAAGTGTTGCCACTTGCCCCAACATGAATTCGGCCGCCGAGTTGTTGTACACACTCACATCAACCACACCTTTCCGCATCGTGTCTATCACATTGTAACCTGGAAAAACTTGAGGGTATGTTGAGCAGAAAAAAAAACAACAAAAAAATTTCTTGGGCGAAGAATCGAACCCTCGACCTCACGCTTTATAACATAACGCCTAACCGGCTAGACTGCAACGCCACATTTTCCGGTGTGTCAAATTTTAAAAAAAGAGTAGGTGTGAAAAATTTTATGAATTTAAAAAATACTTACCGACTAAAACCGAACCCAATGTCTCGAAAATTGTTGCCAAAATATAGGCCTGTAGAAGTGTTAGAGCACCACTTCCTACTGATGTGCCGAACGCGTTCGACACATCGTTGGCGCCCATTCCGAATCCCAGCAAAAACGCCAAACATATTCCGACGATCAGAGCCCACAGAAATGTGTGCTAGAAAAAAAATTTGATTTTTTTTTTTGGAACATATTTTTCGCTGAAAATCTGTGAAAGTTCAGAATTTTTTTTGAATGAAAAATTCTAAAATTTTTTGTGATTGAGTTTTTGAGAAAATATTTCTAAATTTTCAAGTTTATCCCCCGAAAAAATAGAAAGAAAAATTTTGAAAAAAAAACTTTCGGAAAATCAGAGATTTTTTTTCAAAATCTATTTCCTGAAAAAAATTTCTAAATAATTTTGAGCTTTTAAAATTCTCAAAATTTGAAAAAAATCTCTCTCTCACTCTCATCAACTAAAATTTCCAGGAAAAAAACTAGGATCTTCTCTGCGTCTCTCTCTCTCTCTCTCACTCACCCGAAAATCCGACAAATCGAACAACGCTCCGATGGTTGTTGTCCAAACACTGTCATCTAGTATAATGTCCATGTTGGTGCTAGGAATGGCAAATTCTCAGCAAACCCGCTTCTTTTTCTTCTCCCTCTTATCGGTGTGAATTCATAGCGACACACAAAATTATGAAGTGGGCGGAGCTTACGGTACTTTTGATGCAATTGTTCTTCGCTCTGCGTCCAAGCGACATGAGCTCATGCCTTTTTTTCCTGGAAAAAAATATTTTGTTTGTGTTGCAAACAATTCACGGGATATATTTTTGTGTGTCGACGAGAGAGCATTGCAAACTGAGAGAGTTAGAGACAAACAATTTTCTTGAAAAATGATTTTTTCATTAAAAAATTTCTGATTGAAAAATTCCATTCTTCAACACAATGAAACTTTTGGGGAAAAAATGTTAATAAAAAATTTTGGGTAAAAAAAGCTACCATTATTGTAGGTTCATATCGATGAGAGAGTATTGAAAAATGAGAGAGTTAGAGAAAAACTTCATAAAAAAAATGTTTCCCTGGGAATTTTATTGGAAGTTTCTATCAACGAGAGAGCAAAGAAAAGTGAGAGACTTAGACAAAAATTATATGTTTTTGAAACAATATTTTGAGCCCAGATTTTCGAAAAAAGGTATGCCAAAAAGTTCTATAGTTGTTTGTAGGATATTGAAAAAGAGCATTGAGAATTGAGAGATTTCGAGAAAAACAGGCATCCGAGACAAAGATTTTTGATCCAAAAATTTTCTTAAAAATTAGGTCAAAACTTTTTCTAGTACTTTTTAAAATTCACTCGACGAGAGATCATTGAAAAGTGAGATATTTAGAGAAAAACAGACAGTCGATTAAAAAAATCTGCTAAAAATGAGGTAAAAAAGTTTCCTCACTTTTTTCTAGGGGCTTTCGGGTTTCAAATATTTTGATTTTTTTTGATGTTTTGTAATGACGAGAGAGCATTGAAAAGTGAGAGATTTAGAGAAAATATTTGAAATTTTTTATCGACGAGATAGTTTTGAAAAGTGAGAGGCTTAGAGAATTTCTCAAAGATTTTTTGAACCTTTGATTTCTGCCCAAGTTTTGCACCGACGAACGAATTTTTTTTAATGGTTTTGTTCTGGTGAGTTTTGATTTTTTTTGATCTTACTCCAAAAAACTCAACAACAATACATAAAACGGTCATTTCCGGACGATAAGGTGTTTAACACTAACCCCTAAGGCGAGTAAAACAAATGATCTATCAAATGAAACTCAACATTTTTCCTGGAAATCTTTTTGTCACTGACAACTTATCACCTTTCCTGGTTGTTTTTTGGCATGTTTTTAGTATGTTGTTGAGCAAAACGAAACATTGACGTGGTCAAAAAATCATCCTAATTCTCATTTCCGACGACGAGCAACAAAAAAAGTTTTTAATCGTATCAAAAGTAGGTATTTGTACGCGAATGATAAACACAAAGAATTATTAGAAACTGATAAAATGATGAAAATTTTCTTTAAAAATTTATTATCTTCCGAAAAAAAATTGGAAGTCGGGGTTTCGGGTTCTAGCGAAACACAAAATTTGGAGTACTGTACTTTTCACAAATGTCTTAGATTTGCAAAACACAAAAAAGGACAATTTTCCCTACTCGAAAAAAATCTTCAAGTTTTTGTCAGGTTTCCCAGATAGAGGAAAATCTCTTCAGCTTTGTGATTTTGGACCTCATTCTATTTTCTCACAAAAATATCTAATTTTTCATGACTTTAGACATGGAAAAACCTCAAAGTTCCAGGCTTTCCGAAAACAATTTCGAAAAAAAAACGTGGAGACCATTTTTTGGGTCGGGCCCCGTAAAATGGGATTCGAAACACAAGTCCCTGAATAGGTCCTGACACGAAAAAAGTGACCCGGGCCTGCCAAACTTTCTAGGCCTGACAAACTTTCTAGAAAAATTTCGCGAAATTTTTTTTTTTTTTTAGAATTTTTCACTCAAAATTCACAAAGCAATTTGATTTTTTTTTGAATAATAGAATTCAAAATACCTACCTGCTTTCAAACGGTGTTCTGGTTGTTCCAAATAGTTTTTCTTCGTCGTTGATGTTTACAACGCGAGTTCACGAAGTTGTTTTTGAGAGAAGTTGAATCAGCAAGCCTGGAAGATGATGACTTCTTGAAATATCCCAAATCTTCCTAAACATCAATATACTACAGACTTTTGCAGATTCCCGAAAATGCAGCAAAATTTGGGCGCATACTCCCAAACCTTACACGACCTTCTGGAAGGGACACTATAAGAGTGAGAGAGTGCTCAAAAATGATTATCATTGGAGCGCTTTTGCTCTCTCTGAATTTATGGAATTTGAGATTTTTCCAAGAGGTCATTCAACCGTGTAACCGACATTCGCACGCGATACGCAAGGCGCTATACTTGTGTGTGGTTTTTGTCTGCGTTTCCTATGGAAAAAGGCCGCTCTCATCTGATAGTTTTCACTGTTATATTTTATTTTTCTCTGTTTCTCTATGCCTCCCTCGAGGGGAAAACTCTTATCGATTCCATTTTTACTCTTGCCTGAAAGGTCGTGCCTTTTTTTTGAAAATCTCGGTTTTTCCAAAGGCTCTAAAAACGCTACCTTTCCAAAGCAGTGATGTTCAAAAGTTGGAGCAACAAAAAAACACAATTCTGGTAAACGTTGTCATTGGCACATATGGATGATGAACTGAAAATTAAGAATATTTGAAGAACTGAGATTTTACTCACGAAAAAAAATTATATTTGTTCTTCGTTGATGATATTTAACACACGGTATTTCAAAACCTTCAGGAGGCTGCCAAACGATAGGAAAATCTGATAATTTGAAAATTAGCGCTTGTGATCTACAAAAATTAAACTTGTGGGTCTGGAATTTCGTGTGCAAATAACACTATTATTAGAACTCATTTTCGGTAACATTTTATCTCGAAAATTCAAAAATTAGTTGTGGAATGTGTTGAGAATTTTCATGACATTGAAAAAGAGAAATCTCGTCGAAAAACAAAATTTGAAATTTCAGACCCGCAATTTTTACTATGCGCCTTGAAAGCACCTTTGATCTTTTTCGTCTGTTCTGTCTTTTTTCGATGGCAGCCCTGAAATACCGTGAACACATTGTTCGAAAACCGAATTCGTTTTTTGAACCAGATGAATCGAAAATTTGTGAACCTGGAAGATGAAAATTTGCCAAAAGATCCCAAAAAAAAGCCCCAAAATGAATGAAAATATATGAACAAAATCGTTCCGCAATCGATGAAAAAAGTGCCAAGCCCTATTATCAGAACACCATTCTTCATTGTTTTCTGGCCTGTTCCAAAAGGATGTAAACATCCTCACTCGATCTAGGATCAAATGAAGTCGGGCTCGGACTCTGGTAGACGGTACTCGCTCAGAATGGTGTTCGACACAACATTTCACCGGATTTTGGAGAGATTTTCGAACAAGAAAAAGGCCCCAAATTTTAGAAAAAAACTTATCTTGAAGAATGTGCCTGATCGTGGTCGAGATCGAAAATCAACACCAAACCTTGCCATGACTTGAATAAAAAATGAATGATGCAAATTGAGTCAAAATGAGAAACGTGTCACGTGGACACGTGGAAATTATTTTTTGTTGTACCTAGATGATTTAGGTCACGTTTTTATTATTTGAAAAATGATCTTTTTTCAGGCATTTTTTCTTTTTTTTCAGGTGGGAGCCGAGTTGTGATTTTTCAAAATTGGCTGAAAAAAATGTTCTAGAAAAAAAAATCGATTTTCTCGAATACCAATTTTTTGCTTATTCCCTGTATGGTTTTTCTAGCCCGACTGGGTACTTCAAGTTCCACCTAGTCTCGTTTTATAAACCGCGCCGTTTTCCGACCAAAAAAAAACTGGCTCTTATTTTTGAAACGAACTTTTTTGGTTAGATTTTGTTTTTTTTGTCATGAAATTGGGGAATAAATGTCAAAAAGCAGTTTTGGACATGTTCACAATTTATATAAATTATGCGTTTCTGGCCGCGGTTACAAGAAGTATTAACGACAAAAGCGCATCTTATATGGTATCTCGTGTACCGACATCTAACTGGTTACGAAGCGCGCCCTATCTCTCGTTCGAGTGGGCGGAGCTAATGAGTTTGAAAATAATACGATCAATTTTTCACCCTTCTTTTTCAAATTTTTTCTGGTCAGAATCAAAAAAGAGGTTCTTTTTGAGCCCAAAAGCTGCCAGTTTTCAGTTTTGGCCAAAAAATGGCCAGATGTTGGTTGTTGGCCTCTGCGGAAACATACGTTTTTTTTCCAGAATTTTGTATTTGAGCAACGAAAATGTTTTATATAAGCTGTGTTTTCACGATTTTTATAGTAACGAAATTCGAACAAAAATGAGAATTACGTGAGCACGAAAAATATACAAACGTGAGCCAAAAAAAATTGGATTAAAAATCTGACGTTCTTTAACTGCGCGCATACGAAAAAAAATACAAAATAAAGAGAAAAAACGTGAAAGTGGGCGGGTTTTACTTATCATTTTGCCATGTTGCCGCACACTGAAAGGCATTGTTTTTTCATGATTTTTTTATTTTTTCTTTGCGTGTCAATTGCGTGGCAATGGGCGGAGCCTTTTGTCGGCAGTGACGGGGTTTGTATTTTTTTTCGTATGTGGCTGCGTGTGTCTTTTTGAGATCATTGAAACTATAATCATAGACCACGTGTGTGTTTGTTTGTTTTTTCTTTTCCCCTTTTTTTGTGACCTTCTCTATAAAAATCAATGTTATCATAATCGTATATAAATAATAATGATTATTGATGCCATTTTATTTGTGTCTCTAAATTTCTCTTTTCCAATTTTTCCCCGGAAAATTACAATTTTTAGATGCCAGATTGTTCCGCAAACCTATCAACAGTCATCGAAAACTATAAACCAAGTTTGGATGAGTTGGTGAAAGTGATTGATCAGGGTTTGAAGGAGAATTTTGTGAACGTAGAAGTTGAAATTGGCCAATGTCCCGACCTTAAATCCAACCCATTTAATCAGACATCTTCGGGATTTGCGAAAAACCTACGAATCGCCGAAGTCGGCGGACCCGGAAATCTTTATCCCGGCTTCAACATTGATCATCAGTTCGATTTCCGAACCATCGGCGAGGTTTGTCAACACCCGAAAGCCTCGATTTTCGGTCCGGGTGCTGGGCCGTGGCCCGTTGTTGGTGTGAATTGTGAGATGGTGGCTGATGTGAATTTGAGCACCGGCCGGACCGCGACGAAAACAGCGAAAATTGACAAAAGTCAAGAAAAGGGATATTTGATGGATGTGATTGATCAGCCGAAATTCAGTCTGATGGCAAATTTGGCGCTGTCTGATGCGGATGATCGCAGCGTACCGGTTATTCATATTCGCGCGTCGGTGAGAACTGGCGACAAGAATTTTACTCTTGCGATTCGCGACGCGATTCAGGCACATTTTGGAGAGAAGTGAGTTTTTGACTTGTTTTTGTATTTTTAAAAAGTTCAGAAAAAAATTGAGGCAAAAATTTTTGCCAGAAATTTTTTTCTGCGTTTTTACGGCCCGGAAACAAGCTATGGCCTTCGAAAAAAACCTGGGCCTAAAATGTGAGAAATACAGTACTCTTTAAGAAAAAATTCATTTTAGAATTTTCCCAAAAAAACCTTTTTTTTTCGAATTTTCTAGTGAAAAAATGGCCCCTAAATGTGAAAAGTTCAAAAGTACAGTACTCCTTTCTCAAATTTTTTTCAAAAACTGAATACACGTTTTTTGGTGTTTTTTAAAAATATAAGCTGGGCCCGTAATGTCAACAAAAACTTTAAATTTTTGTTTTTGATAGTGAAAAAATGAGCCCTAAATGTTTTCAAAAGTACAGTACCCCTTTCCCATAAATGTTTTGTCTCAAATTTATTTTGAGAAGAAAATTGGGCACGAAATTTGAGAATTTGAAAAGTACAGTACTCCAAAATTTTATTTTCAGATTAAAAAAAAAAAATCTTGAAAAAAAGTGACTTTTTCGGTCCGGCCCGACAGGATTATCCAAATTAAAAAATTAGAAAAAACTTCCCAAATCTCAGCAACTCATTTTTTGCCTTTGTTTTCAATCCCAAGAGACCCAGACGAAACATCTGGTTTCTCTGCGTCTCTTCTAAATGTGACATTTTTTTCCAGAGTCGTCTCCCTGGCCGGTCAGTTTATATTGCATAAAGGAAAAGCCAAACTTCACGTGATGCCCGCTTTCCCCGGTTGTCCATTTGGCAACGCGGCCGACGTCGACAAATGGATTCAATACTTTGAGATGGATGCTCCACTCGTCTGCGCCACTGTCATGCATTCCTACGACCCGGGACACAATCTACGTCTGGAGCACACACATTGTTACAGTAGTCACGGCGACGCCGGACACTATCATTATGATACAACGCCTGAGGAGGTGATGTATGAGGGATGGTTTGCACCGGCTGACAAGATCTATCGAATTGATGAATGTGCGCCGAGATAAAATCGACAGTTTTGTGTGAAATATTCGAAAAAAAATAGTCTTGAAATTTTTATAAAATTTTTCTTCGAAAATTTTCAAAAAAAGTTAGAAGAAATTGTGTTTTATTAGTTTTTAAAAACAAAAGCTGGGCCCGGAATGTCCAAAAAAAGAGTACTGTACTTTTGACAAAAAAAATTACCCTAGAATTTTACCGAATTCTGGACAAACTTTTTTCCAAAAAATGTCTACATTCATCAAGTACCCAAAAAAATTTGAACTCAAAATCATCGCGCCAAAATGCGAGTGTCCAAGAAAAAATCGATCAACACAAAATGGGAACAAAAAGAGTGGGAGGGTGCAAGGGCGCGAGAACTTTGCTGACAACAATTTTTTTCTCTCTCTGTTTCGTTTCGAATATATTGCGCTGTTTTATCATTTGTTTCGTCGGGAAAAGTTTGCAGAATGAGCTGCGCAAAGTTTTTGTCTACTTTCTAAGTCTCTCTTTTTGGCACGCTAATTTTTCGTAAATATTTTTTACGTGAGATTTTCTCGAAGAAATTTGGCAATCGGAAGAGAGAGACAGAGAGAGAGAGACGCAGAGAAAAAAGGAAAAGGTCACGTTTATATTGTTTTCACGTTCGTTATTTATTTTTTTTTTGAAGGACGAAAATATTTCAAAACATTTGTTTCGGAACTAAAAAAAATATTTTTGGTTCAATCTTTTTTTTTCACGGAGTTTCTATTCACAAAAAAACGTGACCTCCAAATCGCAAAAAATTGATTTCTCTGTGTCTCTTACTCTCTAACAACATCCTGAAAGCCGGTGAATTTGGTAACCGAGTGAGAAAGACGCAGAGAAAAATAAGAAAAGGTCACGTTTGTTTTTTATTCCCGAAAAAATGTCCAAAATTGTAATTTTTGGAAAAAAAAAGAATATCTTGAGAGCTCGTAAAACACATAGCCAAAAAAGGGGTGGGGCTGAATTGTGGGCGGGGCGAGTGGTGTTCCTCTCTCATTGTCTGTTCCTGGAAAGTCAATATATTTTTTGTTTTTTACCTTTTTTTCCCGATGTTTTTGTTATTTAATATTTAACGTGACCCCGAACCGCAAAAATGTCTGATTTCTCTGCGTCTCTTTTCAAAATTTTTTCGCAGAGCAGCTGCTATCTCGTTTTTTGCGTCGCGCGCGCCACTTTTTTGAGAAAAAAATTGTTAGAACATTTTTGCTCACTAGAAAAATTAATTGCCAAATTTTTCTTGATGAACTCCAAAAAAAATGGAGAACAAAAAAGTTCGTTTTTCTTCTTTTTGCTTATTTTTCAAACAATTTATTGACCTCGAAAAAGGTGGCCAGCAGATTGTAAATCAAGACGGCATATGTTAACCTGCCAAGGGAAGAAGAAAGAGCAATAAACATTATGCGAGTTTGTATAAACATTAGGAGAGATCCGGAAGAAGGCATGTTAGCGGATTTTCAGCGCGTGACTACGCACGAGGGAGCAGCTACCGCGTGTTGAAATAATGTTTTCACGTGCGCTGCGCCGCGTTGCGTGTGGTTCATAATGTTTTTTTTTCATTTAATTTCAATGTTTTAATATCGTTGAACAAATTGTTTAATTACCCAAGTATGATGCAAAAATTGGTGACTACTGTTTTCCAGGCTCACCCATTTTGGAAGGGTATACGGAAGAAGTATTGTCAATCCAGCCAGATCATCCAACGAGGATATGATCTACCGTCTGAATCTCTCAGTTTGACATGATCTTTCATCGACTTTTTGTGGTAGATCACTTTTCCCGTTGGATGATCTGACCGGATTGACAATAAGATGTTGAAAAAAATCTCCATTCTAAATGGAATGTGAATGAAAACGAAGAAGATAAATTATAAAAGAAGGTTTCACAGAAATACCTTCTGCCCCAGCTACAGTGAAAGAAAGCACCTTATTCCATCGAGCCTTCAACAATGTCTTAAAGCCAGTTGAACGAAACCAAAACTTGAAAATCATTCGGGACGGAATGATCAATTAATATCGTTGAACAAATTGTTTAATTACTCAAGTTTGAGGCTAACCAAAGCTTCGAAAATGGTCAAATATACATCAATTGATCAATTCAATTGGAAAATTCAAGGAGACGGTGCAGAAGAATGGAGAAAAATTTTGTAAATGGTCGGGAAGCGCCGAGATCAGGAGATTTTCAATTACGATTATCAAATAAACGAGAATCAGAACGAAACCGTTTATTTTCGGAATACTGGAACTGATTGTTTCCTGTCTGTAGTTTCGGTATTGCTCTGTAACAATGCGAACATATATGATTTGACTGCAACGTATCGTCGCGACGAAGAACAACAAAATGAAAATGACCAAGAAGAACAAGACGAAGATCATTACGTGAAACAAACTGCAATCATGAATCATCTAGAGAAGGTGATCAAACGTACGTCGAAAGACGTTACACCAATACGCAACACACTTGGTGCGCAATTTGCTCGAACTAGTGATGCAGGCGAATGTTTGAAGCAATTGTTTCCGGTACGTTCTCAAAACTCAAGAATTGTTTTTCTAGTCTTCAACTGTCAAAAATGGTAAAATACACATCAATTTCTCAATTCAATTGGAAGATTGATGGAGACGGTGCCGAACAATGGCAAAAAATCCTAGATATAGTGAAAAACAAACGCTACAAGAAGCAAAATCTTGCAACTGTAGCGCGCGAAGTGATGCTGCAAGTTGTCACGACATTGAAGTGGGACGGAGTTAGAAAAAACATCACCGCAAAAGACAGCGACAAGAAGAAAATTTTCTTCCATGCGCGATCATATGTGTGGCCCTCATTGGGCTTCACGGAATGTAACATAGCAAGACGAACATCGAAGCGCGCCAAGTTGAATTACAACATGTTGGTCTCGCACGAATTTTGCGATGCGAAAAAAGTGGCTTTCAGACGTGGACTATGTTACTTCATAGTCCACGAACTGATCCACTTAGTGTGCTATAAGCACACACTTCCGGGTGGGAATCATGAAGCCCACGAGGAAGTGTTCATGGACATGGTCGAACAAATGTCCAAGGCTTTCGGAGGAGCCTTTACCGCCG
The DNA here is from genome assembly GCA_963572245.1 of Caenorhabditis sp. 8 KK-2011. Taxonomy (NCBI): domain Eukaryota; kingdom Metazoa; phylum Nematoda; class Chromadorea; order Rhabditida; family Rhabditidae; genus Caenorhabditis; species Caenorhabditis sp. 8 KK-2011. The sequence continues at coordinate 11,407,660 of OY751550.1, read as the reverse complement.
ACAACATTTTGACGCCGGTAACGTTGTCCGCAAAAGCTATACGCCGCCGCCGCTGTAAAAAAAAAATGGATCAACTCATCGATATGAATCAACCCCTCGATATATTTGGTGTGGCGAAAACGGTCAACAGAGTGTGTGACACCGCCAAACGAAAGTCGAAGCACGCCAAATTGTCGTATGTCGAACATATTTTTCGACGCCGTAAAGATTGATGTCAGAAGTGGACTTTGTTATTTTTTAGTCCACGAATTGATTCATTTTGTGGCGGAGCCACCAGCGAGCGACTCCGCCCACAACATGTGGGAAGAGAAGAAAGGAAGGACACACCACTTTTGATATCGAGCTTGTGAACGCGCGCACACCGACAAGGATAAAGTCAAGTAAGTTGTGGTTAGGGACCCGTAGTAGAAGTGTTAGGGACTACCATCTAGTGAAGACGAGCCTATAAGAGGACAGTAGCTAGAGGGAGTCACACATTTGGTGTTGTATAAACACAATCGAGACAACCTTCATGGAAATGGCTGAAAATGTGTGTAAAGCGTTCGGAGGAGCCATATCGAGCAAGAAGTAAAAAAAAAGAAGAACAAGAAGAAGAAGATGATGATGACAACAAACAAACGAAAAGACATGTAACCAAATCGAAAAAAACGTGGATTCAATCGGAAATCAGTAAAATGTTGAAACGTGGTAAGAATAGAATTTGTTCAATGGGAACCTCAGTTAAAGATGGTATTAAATCTTTTTTTTTTCGATTACATCAAAAACATTTTGTTGTCGATTGTCGCACCATTCATTGGTGTTGTCATCATTATTTTTTGCTTGTATTTCTGTTGCAAATGTTATTGTCTGCAAAGACGAATTTTAACATTGCAAACGATTGAAATGGATAAAAAGATTAGCTTACATGGTGGTTCTACAGAGATACCGGCAGATTGTGCCGATTTGCTGTGCAAGCTAACTTCACTTTGAAGATTGAAGTGTCGAAACACAATGCTCCACGTATTTCTACACCAAAATTTATAAATGGCAAAACTTCGCACAGAAAATCAGGCGAAGCCTATTTATATCTACTGGCCCTGCTCTTGTGGTCTATCACATGTGATGCGGCGTCCAAGAACAAAACACTGCGGGCGTTTAAAGGAACATCAATATTTCTCAAAAAATTTACTTGTAGAAAAACCTTGATGTCCAATGGATGAACAACTACGAGAAACTCCTCTTCATGAATGAACGACTGCGATGAAAGTGGCAAAATTCCTCGAATACAATTTCGTTCTTGTTCAGAAAATTGTGCTGAATCGAATGATGCAAAGCATTCGACTCAATGTTCAAAATGAACGGAGAAACCCAAGAAAAACTCATATGAAGTCAGAAAATTGAGAAAACTTCGAACAAAAAATGCGGTGGTTCTACAGAAAGTTGAGTGAACTCGCCCATATGGAAACCGAATCGGAGGCAGAGTGATGTCTGAAAAAAATCTCGTTTGCTAATATTCACTACCAATTTCATGGCAACATACGTCTAACCCCAAAGATTTGTTACGACAAAAATATATCTCGGATAAAATACGTTTCACTAACGACTTATATTTTTGAGGAGGTTTTCGATTTCCGAAAGAGAGAAATATTTTGTCGTTTGAATAAAATGAGAAAACCTCACACAGAAATTGAGGCTTGGCGTTTTTAAACCAAAGCACGCCGAATTATTTGTCTCAAAGATGGGCGTGGCCAATGAATGTGTCAGTGTTTGCAAGAAAAATAGGCTCCGCCTCTATTTCTGTGCACATATTTTGTTCATAAGTTTTTTTTGTTGTTTCTTATTTTTTTACGTAAAAATTTTCACAAATAAATTTTTCAAGTTCACGTTTAATTTTTTTGATTTTTGTTATTTTCAAAGTTTTTTTTGTCAGAATTTTTTTGACCTTGTTGTTTTCGAAAAAAAAACCTCACGCACAACCTGTTGAACTGCCACGTCATGTTTTATTATGAAAACAGTTCTTTTGAAATATTCTAGAAAAAAAGAGGAAAAAAAAATAGTTGCCATACAAAATTATTTAGCCAAAATCCCCGCAGTTGAAATTTTGGCCAGCGCGACTGACTTTTTCTTAACAAAATTCGGGCGTATATCTTTGTTGAACAACACCATAACAGTTCCAAAAAAAAGAGATTTTTTGCCTATTTTTTCCGAACACTGTCACCCATCCAGCGCATTGATAAACAGCAAAGAAACTGTCAAAGTTGTCACACTGATCAATTCAGATGTGTCAAGTTGCGGCAAAAATAGCCAGAAAGCATGTCAATCACACTCAGATAATCATTGTGGAGGTCGTGGAGAGGTCATTAAAAAACTACATCGGGGGATCTCGCAACGAGCTCGAAAAAAAATTCTAAATTTTCGGATTGACAATATCTGAGACATATGCGCGAACAATTGAATTCGTTTTTTTTCTGTCGCTCGCCAGCTTGTTTCATCGATATTGATTCTTTTCTGCAGAAAAAAATTATTCAACTTTTAAAAAATCTTGATTTTTACTGCATCGTAGAACAATTTTACAAATGTGAAAACGTTCAAAATATTAGAAAATGTCGAAACGATCAGAATGAAATAGAGGCACATGTCAGAGAGAAAATATGCGCACGTCGAGTCTTCGGGCATTCATGAAAGCATGTCGATATCAAAAATCAGACTACAATCCACTCGAAGCCCGGATGTTGCGTAGATAATTGCGGAGGTCCAAGAAAAAGTGAGACTTAGCTGAAATTTTGGAATTTGAAAACTGAGAGCTCAAAAGAAGTTTTTGAAATGTTGGGCCTAAAAATCTGAACCTCGAAATTTATGCTTGACACCAATTTTTTCAACATTGAACCTGAAGGACTTCGATCTCAAAACAGGTACTGAAAATTGAGCCTGAAAAAATATCGGGCCAAAAATTGGCCTGAAAACAGGCTCGCGTAATTGACCTCGACACATTCTGGTCTGGAAAATTAGACTTGACTTTCAGATGAACCGGGCGTGAAAAAATCGGGTCTGAAAAAAACAAAAACAGAATCTTGAAACATTTAAACCTAGAAACTTGAAATCGGAATTCAGACTTGAGATTGAGAGCTGAAAAAGTCGGGCCTGAAAAGAACGGATCGGAAAATTGGGCTTGAAATATTCAAGCCTAAAATTTTGAATTTTGATGTCAAGCCTGAAAAAGTCTCAAAACTCAATCTTCGAGTCTGGAAGTTTTTCGAGTTGAGATTATCGGGCCTGAAGAAATCTGACCTAAAAACCGGTTTAAAAAATATGGGATCAAAAAAGGCTTAGTCCGAGAAGAGGCCCGTAGAATTTTTTGACCTGGTTTTTTACTGGAGAAAAGTTTCGTGGGTTAATCACTTTTTTTTTTGGCCAGGCGACTTGAAACATGACTAAAACGAGCACAGACAAATCGGCCAGATTCAGACTTTACCTATGTTTAGTGAAAAAATATACGGCAAAAGTTTTTTTGATCGGAAAAACTCACGCTGAAATTTCAACTGGAAAAGTTCACGTTTAAATTTGGACCTCTCAAAACATTATGCAACGTCCAAAGCTAAAAAAAACATGAAAAAAAGAAAAGTACGTCCCAAATTTGAACGAAAAAAGTCTGCACATCTAGTAAGTGCCCGTACAATTCAAAAACAATTATTTTTCATGGAAATTGAATATTTTCGAACTGTGAATTCAGTGAAAAAAAAAGAAAAACAGAAAATAAATAAAAAAAAAGCAATGCAGTTGATGTCAAATTGTGTTGAAAAATTACAGTACTCAACCTATTTTTCGACACGCACAAACACGACCTTCTGGAAGGGACACTATGAGAGTGAGAGAGTGCTCAAAAAAAAATTATCGTTAGAGCGCTTTTGCTCTCTCTAAATGTATGAATTTTGATATTTTTCCAAGAGGTCATTCAACCGTGTAACCGACATTCGCACGGGATACGCAAGGCGCTATACTTGTGTGTGGTTTTTGTCTGCGTTTCCTATGGAAAAAGGCCGCTCTCATCTGATAGTTTTCACTGTTATATTTTATTTTGCTCTGTCTCTCTGTGCCTCCTTCGAGGGGAAAACTCTCATCGATTCCATTTTTACTCTTGCCTGAAAGGTCGTGCTGTAATTTTTCGACATATTTTGACATTCTGGAAATTGCAACGAACCATTCATTAAAACGTGTTAACAAAACAAAGAACATTTGAAAAAAAAACTTTCTTTTTGCAATCAGCAAAGCACAGGGAGATGGAAAAAAAATACTTACATATATGTACAACTTCGTTGCACGATAAATTATTCACAAGATTAAGTACGATTGTTATTATTGTTCTTCCTGAACTTCAGCGACTTCGTCAATCGGGAGATCAGGACTTCCAACCTCTTCAGTTTCTTCAGCATCTTGATAGAAGGAGTCACCCGAACCATCACTTTCATATTCGACCATTTCGTCGTCAGTTTTTTCACTCTCTTCATCATTTTCTTCATTTTCATCCACCTCGTCATTTTGAACATCATCTTCTTCGTCATCTTCAACATCTTCATCGTCTTCATCATAATCACCTTCATAATCATTCTCGTCTTCTTCTTCTTCTTCGTCCGATTGCAAAAATCCATTCAAAAGGGGAAAATTGTGAATGAAAGATTCTAACAGCTCGTGTTGTTGTTGAAGCACTTCTATTTGACGTGGAAGTCGAGCCCAATCATCGGCATCGAAATCGTGTTCATCGTCCGACTCGTTTTCTGAGCTACTTTCTTCGCGGTTAACTGCAAAGAATTATAAACAGAATTTTTTTTTAAACTATTGGTATTAGAAACTTCTCAAATCAGAAAAAAAAACAGTTCAAAAAACTTTGTCGGAAAAAATTTTTGACACAAAAAAGTGAAATTTTTCGTCCTTTCAGGATTACTGTAGAATTTTTCGTAGTTTTTTGAATTCACCCTATCACTCAGAAATAGTTTTTTCGAGTTCATAAAAATCACAAAATTGAAAACTTCAAATTTCGATGCATGTGGTTCAAAAAACCAAAAATGTTTGAAAGAAAAAACAAAAACATTTTTTGCCGTGGGTTACTGTACCCGCACACACACACAAACGGTGTTTGCGGCCGCCTATCTTCCTGAGAACGAATTCAAAAACAGTTTTTTTTTCTTTTTTTTTGACCTCACAAAGTACTTTTTTCAATTTTTGAATTTCACACATCGAAAGTTGAAGTCTTCAATATTGAGATTTTGATAAACACGAGAAATTAATTTCTGAGTGACCAGGAGTCTTTAACGCCCTCTGAAATTCCACGATTCGAGAAACTTCTGATCGGCCTTTTTTGTTGAGAGCCAAGCGAGGGCCGACTAATCTGGCAGGATTTTTTTATCGACCGAAAAACAAGTCTACCCAACTCGACACTGAACCATAATACCAACAAGGGGCGGGGCTAATGAATGTGATCCAGTGTTTTCAAGAAAAAATGGGCCCGCCTTAATTTTTGTGCGACGTTTTGTCGTTAATTTGTTAATTTAATGTGATGAAAAGCAAAATCACGGCCTACCAGCTATGAAGAAACCTCACGATTGAATCTCAAAACTGACATTTTTCGGGAAATGAACTAAATATAAAGGTCACGCCAGTAAAAAAATATGTTTCGATTCAACTATTTTTTCATAGTGTTTCTCGTTACAAAAAACATGAACACTGAATAATAAAAAATTAACGTGGCCCGGACTGCAAAAATCTGATTTCTCTGCGTCTCTTTTGAAGGACGTCATAAAAGGCCGTAAAATCTGACAGAAAACTCACATCTTCGAAAAAACGCAGGTCTCGCGAACATCGTGTCATCATCGTCAGAATCATCCGATTCAGCAGCCTATAAAAATCGAAACTTCCAATGAAAACCTTTCACCAAAAACCCACCGCATCAAACATCTCACACGTCGATCTCGACTCGGTTGTCCTCAAATTTCCACCAAACACATCCTCCCACGTCGCCCGGCCGTCCATCGCTCCGTCTTCCAACGACGCTTCGTAGAGTCGTCGCTGCTCTTTTTCGCGATCCACCTCACTGAACACATCGGCGTATTCGTCGCGTTTGCGTCGAACGAACGGCTCGTCGTAGGAGTAGGGTAGGGTTGACATTGACCAGAGTTTGATCGAGTTTTCGACGCCGCTCGAGAAGATCACATTGCTCGATTCGCAGAATCGCACCTGATTCGGGATTGAACGATGACCTTTGAGTTTGTTTGTTGAGCGATTGAGAGTTTGTTGTTGAAAGTATTGCAAGTCGGTGGGTAAATCTGAAGAAAATTATTATCTCAAAAATTGCTGAATTTTTGGGTCTTCAAAATTTTCTCGGAAGACCAAAATAATTCTGAATTTTTTTGTCACGGTACAAAATTCCATCTTACCCCAGTTATGCCTTTTCTCTGAACTTCTCATTTTCAAGTTATATTTCGTCGTTCTAGGCCCCATCCACAAAACAGTGTCTGATCTATTTAGAAAAATTAGCGACCAAGCCTGTTGTACAGTAATCCAGGCGGCACAAAGAAAGTTCAAACTTTATGAGGTGTGAAAAAGGTCTAATTAGGTCACATCTGTTGTTATTGTAGTATTGATAACATCATAAATAACAACAACAGGTGTGACCTTTTCTCCAATGCTTGACCAATTATTTTTGACCAAAAAAATGTCACATAAGGACAAAAACGAAAAAAATAGCTGAAAATTTGAGAGAAAATCATATTTTTCTAGAAAATGTCACGGTACTTTTTGTCCTTTTAAAAGAAACATGTGGAGATGGAAAAAAAATGCGACCGCTCGCAGACACGCAACGCGGACGACGATGTTCATGAAGTTCCATTTTTGCAAGTTGATGATAGGAGACTTTTAAATTGAAAAAAAAAAGATTTTCATGCGACTCACTGATGTTCTCAACTTCCGGAATGTTCCAAATGAAGATCGTTCCTTCGTCACTTCCCGTCGCTATGGTTCGCTCATCCAAAAACGTCATCGATTTCATCGTTTTCGCATTCACATACAATTCATCGCGACAAATATGATTAACCCTGGCGTTGAGCTGAAAACTGTTTCTACTCAAACTCGGAAAAAAAGATCAAACTCACATCAAAATAGTTGGGACATTGATTCGAGTTCAATGTCGCTAGTGAGTTACCCGACGGGCTCCAAGACGCAAACGTGCTGCGTTTGTACGATTCGAAGAACGAGAAGAATCGCTCGCCGTAGAACTTGGCGTGATCACCTTCTAGTGGCTGTTGCAGATTCCGTAGGTCGTATATCAACGGTCCTTTTTCCAAGGAACACGTCAGGAAGAGGTACGATGTTGCCGGATTGAACTCGGCGTTGTGAAATCCGTCGCGATAGTTTTTACAAATTACCTGTTTATCGTTACATCTCGAATCACATGTGACCACACACCCGGATCTCGCAATTGCTAACATGTTGTCGTCCGATCTCTGAAAATTTTTTGATTGTAGCCCGGCAAGTCGGCCCGAAAATATCTGGCCTGTTTTTTTTCTAATGTCACTTTTTGAGAGACGCGAACTTAATTGTTTTTGTAATTTACATTTATTCAACACATTGTAAAAGTTCTGTCCGAAATCACTAAAATTTTCGGATCAAGACCCATTTCTGGCCGCGGTTTTTCAGGACCTCCGACCTTTTCTTATTCCGAACCTTCTTATATTCTATTTTGTTTAATTCTGACATTTTTTCTGAAAAACCGGAACTTTTAGAGAATTTTGAGATATTCATGTATCTTTTGATTTTTAAAAGTTTCATGAAAAAAAAAAACTTCATTTATGATTCAGAAACTCTGAGCTAGACAAAAGAGTGGAAAAAAAAGTTTAGTGAAATTTTCCGGTCGAAATTTAAGTGTTTTTTTCGAACACAAATGCATAGGTCTCGTCACGAAATTTTAAAGACTACGATTTTTTTTTCAAATTACTTAAATTTTGTTGCGACAAAATTTTAAGAAGAATTTTGGCTTCTGAGAAATGTTTCGCAATGGGTTTTCAGACAAAAATTTTGTCAAAAAATTCCAAAAAAAAAAATCGGGAAGTTCCGGTTACAACTTTCTCATTTTGTAAAATATTTTTTTGTAACTGATCTTTCGGAAAGCAATCTCTGAATTTTTCAGTGGAAAAAAATAACTTTGAATCATACCTGGCCTTAGAGGGTACCAAAATTTCGCTAAAATTTTGTCACTGTGAAAATTTCGGCCAAATATTTTCCGTCATTGTGAATAACGATCAAACAACAGAAAAAATAGCTTGAAATTCTTCAAAATTTTCGTGGCGTGACCTATATTTTTTCTTGGGAACGTCACTGTGAATTTTGGCGAAAAAATGTTATGTTTTGAATTCTGGCGAGATAAAAGACTTACACATTGTTTTATACTGTGTACCGTATTCTCGTGTGCGCCATCAACAGTATCTCTAATCAACAATCTTCCTGTTTCAACATCGTGTTTTAGCACAACCTCATCTCGCCCGCCTGAATAGACCAGCGAATTACTGTAATTTCACAACTATTTCAGCGAGTCAATAAAGAAAAAACCAACTCATTCGAAAATTCGGTTGCAAAAATGTTCGATTCGTGTGTCTGATTCATTATGGCACTCGGTTTGGGCGATCGATCTAAGATCATTTCGTTGACTCGCCAAATGTACACTTGTAAATCGTCGCCACCGCTCGCCAAATATTGTTCATTTCGCGACAACGTGATCGAATTAACACATCCCGTATGCCCTCGAACATCTTTCTGACATGGTCGTGAAGCGAGAAAATTTGATTTCTGAACAATTCCAAGAATTTTTAAAGTTTCGAACTTCAACTTACATAATATGCCGATGACGTTTCACCGGCTTCTCGATTGTCCAGATATGATTTTAACATTTTATCCTGAAATATTAGTAGTTTATAAATATCTTGAAACTCGAAAAGATAGAAAAAGTGAGATTAAATTGCCTTTCTCCGTTACCATGACAGTGGCTTTTTTTGAAGCTTATCTTCATAAATTTGAAAGAATGGAAAAGGGTCGAGAAAAAATGCAGTTTTCTTTTCAGCACAAAACAATATTGTGAAACATTAGTTTCTAAGAATGATAAAACTTTTTTTTTGCAAAAAAAAAAATTGGTCACGTTTTTTTATCAAGCTTTTTTTTTCGAAATTTCTTCGTAAAGCTTGTCGAAAAACAGAGAGATCATTACTGTCACAAGAGGTGAAAGCGTACCATGACATTTTTTTAAAAATGTGCCTGGGTCTCGTCACGAAAACTGAAAAACTTCCATGTTGCTTCAAATTTAGTCGGATTTTTGCACTTTTTTCTGTTTTTTTTGTTCGACATTGACAGTGGCAAAATTTTGAAAAATCAGCAGTACCTTCTTGTCACAGGTATGAGAGTACTGTAATTTCAACTAACTAGATTTTTTGTTTTTTCTCAACAAAACAAAGTTCAGAATCCTATGATGTACATAAAGAGATAGAGATATCAGCAATGGGAAAATGAACATGTAAAAACCAAAATTTCCAATTTTTAAAATCGTAATTTTATTTAGATTATTCACAAGAAATATACATTACAATCAATAATTTTTAATGCGACAAAACGATGAATATGAAATGCTTTACAATTAGTTGTTTCTCTTTTTGAGCGCATCGAATCGTTTGGCCAAGTCGTCAAAGTCCAAATCTCCTCCCGAACCTCCATCTGATCCACCTCCAGGTGGTCCCGATGCTCCACTTCCACCTCCACCTCCCGGTTTCGGTCCTCCAATAAACGTTTTTGGTGGTTCAGGGAACGCCAAATCTAGAAAAAAACTGTGTTGAGCAAAACAAGAGTAAATCAAAAATGTTGAGAAGACCACAAATGTGTTATTTATGATCTTTTCGAAAGAAAAAAGTTGTACTTACCGTCCAAGTTGTCAGGTTTTCTGATTGATTGTGGAGGTGCAGTTGGGTGATTTGGTGGAATGGTTGGTTGAATCAACGAGTTCTGAAAAATGAAGATTTTTTGAAATTCTTTTTTGAAAGGACCTGTTTTGAATTTGAGACCCGATTTTTTCAGATCTGAATTTCGAGTCTATATTTTTAGGCTAGTATGTTTTGAGCTCGATCTCCAGATTTTTTGAAAACTCGACTTTCTTCAGGTCCAAACTTTTAGGCTACTATTTGATAAAAATCCATTACTGAAAAAAGTACAGTAACCCGATTATACCTTCACCGCTCTGCTTCTCTCACTATGCCGATGCTGATGTTGAGAGACGGGGTCTGGCGTTTTAGCCCGTCTCGCACTCGACGATCGTTTACACGACGAACATCGTTTCACACTTTTCGACTTTTTGCGACTTTCGGCGACTGTCAAATTTTTCGTGCGCGACAGTAGGAGCATGTCTCGAAAAATAGGAGAAATGAGAAACGACAAAAAAAAAACGAGATTACTGAAATTATGCGAGTCAAGAATAATGCAAAACAACGTCTCAGGGGTCTCGTAATGAAAAAAGAAACGTCAAGAAGTTGAACGGCGCCGATTTCTGAGGAAATTGAGAGTTTTATCTCAGGAAAAAATAGAAAGAAAAGAAAATAAAAAACCAAAACAAGATTTTTTTGTTAGCTTGTTTCTCTATTTTCGACGAAACAAAGTACAAAACTTTTTTGCAATCTAGAAAAAAAAAGACGAGAACCAAAACAAAACCAAAGAGCTAAATAGATAATTCAATTTTTCGAGCGAAAATCATCTTTGTTTTCGAAATTCTGGATAGCTCCCAGAAAGAAAACCGGTTTTTACATGCTCCAAAATCACGCCCAACCAATTACAGTAACCAATAAAAATTATGAGCAATAATTCAGCGGGAAAAAAACCATCAATTTTTGCAGATAGTTTCTCATTTCATTTTATTTGATGATGTCGTTTCTTTTTGGCGAAAACGGCCAAAATCTCAAATCAAATTGGCAGTTTCTGGTGTGAAAAAAGCAACGAACGAGGAAAAAGAAGAAGGGGGAAAATGGATGGTGACTAAAAGTTCAACGAATAGATCACATGGGAATGGGGTTGTTGTTTCTCACTGCCAAAGCCGTACATCGAATACTAATACCGTTGAAAAATTTGAGTATTATGAGAACACCAAGAAAATAAAAAAAAACAACTTTAGAACCACGAGGTAGAAAAAAAAATGAGTATCCCCGAAATCATCTACTTCAAACATATCTGGCCTAAAGAGGTACTGAAAATTTGTCAAAAATACTTATTTCGCTCATTGTGAATAACAAGAAACTAGGAAATTTTTTACATCTTCAATCTTTTCTAGGGTTGACGGCGTGGCGTGACCTCAACATTTTTATTCGAAAATGTCATTTTGAATTTTCGACAAAAAAAATTCACAGTACGCTTTCACTTCTTCATCCAGAATCTGGCCGCCAGATAAGAATCGTATTGAATTCTTCGAAATTATGTTTTTGTTTAACAAACAACTTCGTACTCGTGAAACTGGATTTAAAATATTTTTCACAAAACAGCCAAGTGGTCAAATACGCGGACACTAAATTTCCAACTTTTTTACTAGATGTTTTCAGAAAATAAAAACCTCTGGGGATTTCAGTATATCAATCATTTCAAGAACAAATTATCTATTCTTTCTGCAGTTCTGACTTTTCTGAAAAACTGAATGAACTTGAGAAAAGAGTTATTAGGAAGGAGGTAACATTGCAAAAGAACAAGAGTTGAATTTCAATCATTGGAGACGGTAATATCTGGCCTAAAAAAAGTACCGTGACATTTTCTCTCAAATTTTCAGCTATTTTTCTCTATTTTTTTCGTTTTTGTCTATGTGACATTCTTTTGATCAAAAATAATTGGTCAAGCATTGGAGAAAAGGTCAAATCTGTTGTTGTTATTTATGATGTTATCAATACTACAATAACAAAAGATGTGACCTAATTAGACCTTTTTCACACCTCATAAAATTTGAACATTTTTTTGAAAATTTTTTGAAATTTTCAGCTAATTTGCTCCGTTTTTTTATTGTCATACACAGTGACAAAAAATTTTTTTCCAAGATTTTCACAGTGACAAAACTTTAAGGTTTTTTTGGTACCCTGTTAGGTCAGGTACGTTTGACTTTTTTAAACAAAATTTTTTCTGGGAACATTTTGGGGCTAGGTATGAATGAAGGGTGGAATAGTTCGGAGAATTGAATAAAAAAACACTTCTCAACTCTAATTCTGAATTATTCACTGGTTCCGAACGCTTCACTGAAAGTATGAATTTTAAAGTGTGTCTGAAAAAAAACTGAGTTTCAAACTCATTCTCATTTTTGTCCTAATTAAACCTAGATATATGTAATACACTCCTTATCCGAGTTCGAAGTCTACAAGCAAAGATCAGACAAAATTGAAAAATGAAATCAGCGAGCCAAACAGGCAAAACATCGTAACGATGTTATGTTAGAAAAACAAAGAATCTAGAAATTTGATATTTTCATTCGAACATCAAACCATCCACACTGTTCAGTATTCCTAAAGAAAAAAAAAGTGAAGAAGAGGAATTAATCATCTGAAAACTTCAAGCTCGCAAACAAACATCATTCAAATCCCACTAATGGAAAATGAAAAAAAAAAACGTTGAAGACAAGAAAAAAACATTACTCTATCGTCAAAACACACATTCAGCAGAATGTTGAGAAAAAATGAATCCGTTGGGAGATCGACGAGAAAAAGCACGAGTAACGAGAAAAAAAAAAGACAAAGGCAAAAAAGTGGAGAAGGATAACAGCCGATTTGTGATTGAGCAACTAGATCAGATTATTTTCATCGTCGTGGTTTTCTTGGAGACAACACACATCTCGAACAGTGAACACTTAGTTTTGGTGTTTGATATCTTCGAAATGACAAGATTTGTCTCCTGCTCACTATTTTAAACAGCGTAAGAATCAGAATTGGACGGGTGTCTAGCGGTTACTGTACTTTGAATTTTTAACGATAAAATTCTTCCAATCTTTTCAGAAAATTTCCTATGTATGGATTATTCTGTTTTCCTTTCACAAAAATAAACCTGCGGCATGGTTTTTTAATGAAAAACTAGACACTTTTGTTAGAAAACAAAAACATTTTTTTGTATTTTGTTCAGAAGCTCTGAAATGAAACATTTTTTTTTTTTGAATTTTTCGCTGGAAATTTTTAGTGACAAAAATGAGATTAAATCATTCGAGAAAAAAACTCACCCTTTGTGATAATGGTGGATAAGCTTTGTCGGTTGGCGGAACAGAAGGTGGAGGGTTATTTGAATAAATCGGCAGTCCATTCGGACCAATTTTTGGCAAATTGATTACTCCAGGATTAATTCTGGAAATCGAATAACATTTGGAAAATTAATATTCCAGGTGCAAACTAACACATGTGATTGATTAAAGGCATCAGGTGGATAGTCGTAATTATCACGAGCGGGCACTTCGTAAATATTACCTGAAATAGATCAAGATTCAGAAAGACTAACAATTCTGAAAGGAGCAAGGAAAAAATAGCTACTCATTCAACTGATAGGATAGTCAAAACAATCGCATCACATTTAAAAACTCAAAAACACACATCACACATCTGATAGTATTCTAAAAATCCCAGTAAAACAAATCAACCAAGCTATCCCTAACATACCAGGCGTCGAAGGTATATCATAGATATTTTCGTCGTCTATAACATGAGGATTAGCAAAAACAACTTTTTTTTATTGGAAAAGTGATTAGACTGTCACACTTGTCAATCACTTCTCATGCAGAATCGTCAAGCGTTACTTACCTTTTGGTTGCATGTAAGGCACGGGCACAACACCTGCACCAATTGGATGACCAGGAGGTTGTTGAACGGGTGTTCCGTCATAGCTCCAGCCGTATCCGCTGCCTCCTCCATTGCTGGGTGGTGGTGGAGGAACGCCGCCGCCGCCATACGGATTCTGGAAAAAACTTTCATGAATTTGAAAACCCCCTTCAAAAAATGCAAAATTTTGTAACCGGTGAATTCAAGAAAAAAAACTATTTGAGAAAATTGAAGAAAAATTATTGAAAATCATAGTTTTTGTGGCGTGACCTTTGTGCGTGAAATATTATTTAAGATTTTCATTGTGAATTTTCGGCCACAGAGGAATGTCACTCTTTCTTCTTTGCTGTGGTATGTTTTGGAATAACTCAAAAAATTGTTTGGGGGTTTGAGCATTGTTTAAAGATAAACTGAAAATTTCTAATTTTTGTTTTCAGAAACTCGTTTCTCGCTAAAAAACCATCTATGAGTTTTGATTTTTTAAAAATGTTTATACAACAAAAAAAAACTTACATTCGATGGGGGTGAAGGTGGTCCTCCAGCTGCTCCAGGTCCTCCAGCATTTTTGAAATCAATCAAAATTTGTTCAGCCTGATGAACCTCATCTTCCCGCATAACATCCGGATCGGGAGTGAAGGCGATTTGCGCAGCCGCAGCTATCTCAATCAAATACCGTTCGACAAGAAGTTTTGGCGGTGCCGCGGCGCTGAGTTTGGCCACAAGTTTCGGATTGACTTTTGCCGGGAATTCGAGTTGATTTGCTCGAGCCGCTTCGGCAAACGGTTTGCCGTATTTCACTGTTAATTGATCGCTGATCGTTTTGAATTCGGCGATATCTGTGGCAAGGCGAGGCGCCGCCCACATCACACTGATCACAGCTTCAGCTATGCCATCATCAAGTGTTCTAAACTGACAAACATAATTAGGAACTATGAAAGAAACTCACTTCATTTGCTCGATCAATCCAAACCGTGCCAATAACAAATCACAATACATTTCTAAAATTTCGAAAGCTTCAACAACATAATCTTCGCGTATGATATGTTCGACACGGATTCTAGCTCTGTCTGGCTTGTTCAGACCAATATATTCGGCTATTTCAGTTCTCGCCTTCATCGCCATCTCCGTCTTTTTCTTTCCTAACAATTGGAGACGATTGATGGCTAACCGTAAATTCGTTTTGAGCTTTGGGTATTGTGCACCCCAACTAATCGACATTTCTGGAACTTTCATGGTAAATCGTTTTTTTCAAAAAACACGGAGAAATGAAGCTTAAATAGAGAACAATGAGTCAGTAACTATTTCGCAACCATAACTATTTGTGTGATCCAAAGAAAAACAAAGAAATTTCACTGGAGCGCACTTTCTCAGTTAGAAATAAAGAAGTTTTCATGAAAAAAAAACCTTTAGAATTCGAATTTCCACGAATATTCGTGGAAATTTTTCTGAAAACAATTTGTTTGATGGATTGAAATTAGAAATTTTGAGTTTATGCAGTGCTTTGGTGTAATATGGATAAGTGGCCGTGCTGGCGACTAGCAATCTTGAGGTCAAAGGTTCAATTCCCGGTGCCTGCGTGAAACGGGTGGTTGCTCTTTCTCCAAAAGTTTGCGCGCATTGCTTTCAGTTTAGCGCTTGCGAAACGGATTTACCTTTACCTTTATAGATTCACTTGGTCAGGTTTACTTCTCCAAAGATGAAGTGCTGGCATGCGAACACGTGAAGGCAGCGTGAACGTAAAAAACAAAAAAAAAACAAAAAAAAAATTGGGAAAATTGGAAAAACAAAAAAATAATTTTAACCGTAATCGTTCCGAGACTTATGATTTGAACATGTTTGTGCGCCTTGAAGTTACGGTAGTTGAACGAGAAAGAGTGAACATTTATTTTTATTTATTTTCGATCGCCGCTAGCAAAATGCAGATAAACGTCACGCAGGAGAATTTCATAGAGCTTTTACCACAAATAGAGAAATCAATCTCAAATGCAGATTTCCTTGGTGACTTCATTACCCAGGTTTTATTCGAAAACAATTTTTTCAGCATTCGATTTCGAGTTTTTCGGATTAGATCAATCAAGTTGTTCGCTTTTTGACTGTTCAACAGAACGATATGAAATTCTAAAACGATCTGTCATTAAATATGCGCCTTGTCAACTTGGGTTATCAGCTTTTTTCCAAACAGACGACCAAAATTACGAGACAGTTGTTTATTCAATTCCATTGTTTCAAAGCTCCGGTGGTTCAGATGATTTCACCATCAGCAAAGATGCATTGAAATTTTTGCAAAGTAATAACTTCTGTTTCAAAAATGTGAGTTTAATTATTATGGAAAATTCCGAAATTATCCTGCCAGGTCTTCGAAAACGGAGTTCAATACTGCACACGAAAACAGTTGAAATCGTTTACTCCCAACTCCTCCGAATTAGAGTTCTTAGATTGTAAAGTTCTCGAAAATCTCGAGTTCTCGACAAAATTCGAAATTGATTTGCCTGAAAAATTGAGTCATTTCGAAAAACTTCTCATTTCATCAAAACTATCGGAAAAATATTCTAATCTACGATTTACGATTGAAGGCGAAGTTCTGGTTGTCAACAAGGGAGAAACTGACAACAAGTAGGTTTAGGATTTTTTTTTCAAAAACATAAAAATCTAGTGTTTTCGAGACGTTGGTCCTTGGTGTGACAAAAGTCTTCGAAGTCATAATCGATTCAAAAATTCCAATCGTTGGGCATAATTCATTCGTCGATTTGATGTACATTTTCAACTATTTTATCGATGATTTACCAGGTTTCAATCAAAAATTAACTGAATTTTCAAGTTTTTTCACAGATTCATACCAGTTATACAAATCGACTCTCCATTCCAAACTTCCTCATATTTTCGACACGAAATATTTGTCAAAAATCAAGAAGATCAGCGATATTCTAAACGATCACGGCGTCATCGATAACAATTTTGAAAGCTTGTCGACTTTCTTTCAAAGTGCCACATCGCACAAAATTACACCTCACACTCTTCGGAACAATACTGATTTTGTTGGGAGTTTTCACGACGCCGCGTTTGATTCCTATCAATGTGGATTGTTATTCATCAAACTATCACATTTATTGATCGGAAGTTATGAAGATTTCATCGATTTTCCCAGAATGTATGAGTTGATCAGCGACCTGGTACAAAATCGAATACCGATCAGCTTGACCGATATAGAGTATTGTGATTTGGTATGTTGTTTTCTCATTACCTGTAGGTTGACATTTGAGTAATTTCGGGCCGGCCTCCGTAATTTCGGAAAAAAATTTGTCAGATATTATAGACGTGAAAAAAGTCGACGTCAAATTAAAATTTTTTCCAAATTAACTTGCTAAATTTGTCTCACAATCTAAAGGTCGCGAGTTCAATTTCTCACGCGGCGGGTTCTTCTTTTGCTAATTTTTGTCTCTTCACATTTTCGAACTTACGGAAAAACTTTTAGTGTCCGTGATCCCCCTTCTTAATTTTGTTTATTGCTATATTTTCTTTTTTTTTTGTCAAAAATATCAACCAATTTCCACCTGACAATATGAGAAAAATAAATAATTCAGAATTGTAACAAAATGTTCCACTCGCAAAACAACTGAAAAATTGTTCGTTTTTTCAGACCAAACTCAAAGATGAATCCGGAAATCGACCAGATATAATTAGAATCCGCAAAAAGTTGAGTGGTCGAATTTTTGAAACTGACAAACTGAACCTGGTCAAAAAACTCGATTGGCAACTCAAAAACTATCGGACTAGTCTGAGAATTGCAAACAATGGAAGAATTTTGGAAATTGCTACCAATACAGCAGCAACGTGAGAAATTAAGAATTCTTCCGGAAAAAAATTTAAAAAACACGTTGCAGATATGCATTTGTCTGTGAGAAATTTTCGAAAAATCATGATTGGGTTGTTTGCGATGAAAGTGATGAAAAAGGCGTTACGTATGAGCAACGGTTGACGTCCTCGACAAAAATCAAGACATTTTCTTCAGATCGTCGGAATATCAACTTGTGAGTTGAAGATGGGCTGCGGGGTGGAAAAAAAAAACGATTTTGACGAACAAAAATATTTCTTATCGGAACATTTTTTAGAGATAATTTTTCAAAGTTTTAGAGTTTTAGAGATAATTTTTCAAAATCTGAATGATTCCAATAAGTGTTCGCACAACACCGTCCGCAAAAATGCACTTACAGTATTCTGAAATTAATTTTTCATGTGTTTGTGTGTTGTTTTCGGAGCGTATGGCGTACACTCCGAGTATGCTGCAAAATATTTTGCCGGTTGTTTTTCCTTGTTCGATGTTTTTTGAACACACCGGGTAAGCAACAAAATCAGACCGGAAAATTTCTCGTTAAACCTTTTTTCAAATTTTTTAAAATTATCGATTTGAATTTCTATTTTAAAGAATTTACAAGAAACCACAAAGAAAAATTACAGTACTGAAGCGCTCGAAAAATTTTTAAAAAATCATGCAGTTTTATCAAAAAAAATCTCAATGTTTAACAGAAAACAAATTTTGTCCCATATATTTAACTCTCCAAAAATTGTGGCCACCTTGATTTTCAAACTTCCTATGTGGATTTTCGATTCAGAACTATTTCTCCTCTTCTCTGCGCGCTGAGAAAGTTAGGACCACCTCTGCAGAAATAATTCTTGACCTTCTGTTTTTACCAAACTCGGTCAATTTTTCGCGAGAATTCGAAAAATCGGTTCCTCGATGACATTAAAATTCAAAAATTTCACTGAAAACTCATCTCGCAGCCTTTTTCCCCCGAAAATCCCTCCCTGAATACAAATATAACTTTCAGCCAAATTGATAGAATCGAAAATGCTTTAACGAACAAGAACATGTGGTGTAAATAATAAGAATAGTAATAATGATATATTTTTATTGACACCTATCGAATCGAAAAATATTATATGAATGAAAATGAGAAAATACACGTAAACTGGTTACGAGAGTTCTGCGGCTCTTGATGTTGTCATCTTTCAGTTTGCATCAGCCATCAGACTCCGGTGAACTGCGGTAATGATGATGAAACTACCCGGATATTTGTATGAAAATATACATGCTCAATCCCGTCTTGAACTTCGATACGAACTTCCGTCGGCTCGACGAAGTATGCTCAGCTGTTTTGATCGGTCGAGTCGGGCCGAGTTGTCGAGAAGTTGTGTGGTTTCGAAGTGTGCTTGCGAGTACATTGGACGCTTTTTGTCTTCACACACTTTTATTCGCAAACATTTTTGGAGAAGCTGGAAAAGTGATTCAAAGTTTGACCACCAAAATCGGGTCCAGCCCTATTTTTTGAAATTCACAAGGTTCAGAAGCTTCCGATATTTTTGCCCTATTCTTGGACTTCAGTCATTTTCCCAGACTCGGCCTGATGCAGGACCTCGAAAAAATTTTGACAAAAAAAAATTCAAAAAGAGAACGAAGCGCAGAAATTACCACGTGATTAATTTCGAAAAAAATTTCACAGTTTTCCGTTTTTCAAAATTTTTAATTTGCTGTTTTTTCCAACATTTCGGCAAAATTTGGGAAACCACGAAAAAATAGAGGAAACGAGACGCAGAAAAACAATGACCTTTTTCTCTGCGTCTCGCGCACTCTAGAAATATGCTTTGATTTTTTTTTGACGTTTCTTGTATTGGAAAACTTTGACGAAATTCGACAATTTTTTGGACAGAAAGTTTCAGAACGGATTACTGTACTTTTTATTGAATTTTCTCAGTTTTCATCCAAAAACTAACCCTGATAAAAACGGCTCTATACTTGCTTCCGAAAATGAGATAAACAACAATTGTCGACGCTCCATTGACATTCACCAAAAATGTGGAAATTTCGACGAGAAACGTTTCGACATCGCTGAAAAATATGCGAATATTCGACAACTCGATAATGTTGTTGGCAAAGGCGATGAGATTGAAGATCAGAAACTCGGTCGTGATTGCCACCAACATAATCGTGACACCGTTCTCTTTGCGTTCTGTAGGGGAAAATTTTTTTTGTTGGGAATATTTAAGAGGGTCCAACCATTTTGCGCATTAGTGTCCATGTTTTGTGTCTGTGTCGTTGTGGCGACGACCGTCGAGTAGCCTTCGAGTTTGGTGAGAACTGTTTCGGTGGCGACTAGGGTGCTCGAATCTTTTTTGACGCGCGGTGTCATCATTTCTCGTCGCATTCTGAAAATATGGATTTTTTTTTGATTTACTGAGATCATCAGACATCGAGAGAGATAGAGAGACGCAGAGAAAACAAGAAATTTGCAAAGTGACCCACTTGTATGACTGTTGCAACGTTGCAATGATTCTCAAATTGACGAACGTCAACACGGAGAATGGTAGGAAAAACATGACGATTTGATAGGCCACATTTCGATAGATCAAAGTGTAGACTTGATTGAGCATCATGTTTGTTGGTTGAATTGCCGATGAGTTACTGGAAATATCATTTTTTTTGATGTTGTTATATTTCCTGGAGAAACCATTTTTAGCCCGGCCCGGCCTAATTTTCAGTGTAAGGATTTCTTAATTTGAAAAAATTTTGATCAAATTCGAATGGACGAAACTGATAATGTCGGTCGAAAAAATTGTGGAGCTGAGAAATAACAGATTGACCTTTCCCGGAAAATGTTTGCAACACATTTTCATAAATAGTTTTAGGTGTTTCGGTAAGAAAATGTAAAGGACCATTTTGGGTCCGACAGGCCCGTGAACTTTTATTGACACAGGAAATCCGCACTAGATCTGTGATAGATCTGTGATAGGTCGGCTAAGGAACGTCTGTAACAGATCTGTAAGGGATTAATCTCAGGTTCTGAAATAGATAGACGTGAAATAGACGTGAGACAGACTTAAAATAGATCTGATACAGATCTGGTACAGATCTATTTCAGCTAGATCTGTTACAGTTCTAGCTCTAGACGAACGTATAGATCTGAAATAGATCTGTGACAGATCTAATCGTGTAAAGACCTGAAATAGATCTATTATAGATCTGGTGCGGATCGCCTGTGGAAGCCTTAAAAAGGGCGGCCCGGCCTGGAAACGGACCTCAAAATTGTCTGAAAAAAATGGGGCCCGATATTTTTTCAGTCATTTTTTATTGAAAAAATCTGGGAGCACCCGAAAACATGAAAAATATTTCTTCCACATAATTTTTTTTACTAGAAAAAATTTTTCGGAACAGTTTCGAAAATAAATCTTGAGAGAAAAGTCGCCTGAAAAAAAGTTTTGAAAAATTTTTGCGGAAAAAAAAACTTTCCAGGAAAAAAGGTCCAAAAATCTAGTTTGGCATTTTTCCAAGTTTTTTTTTGTGAAAAATTGTTCTATTTCAAGAAAATGATGTCTAATTTTTTTCTAGCTTTATGTCATCTCCTAGACAGCTGTGTCCAATTACGACAAACTCGTCAAAAAATTTTGAAATACAATTTTTTTCTTCTGGCCTAGAAAAACTACATTATGCGATTACTCACGATTGATGAATATTGCTGAAACACGGCATCGAGTGCAGTTCGAACCAGCGGCTTGTATTAAAAACGAATGCAAAAACCACAGCGGCGATGATGATTTTCTTGACGGCTGTAGAGTTTGAAATTCGGCGGATCTACAAAATTTCCCAAATTAAATATGACAAAAAATGAAATAAAATTTTGGCTCACTAAAAACGGATGACACACTCCCAAATAACGATGAACTGACACCAAAATTGTGATGTAGACTGACATTGTTAGACCAGTTTGGGCTAACGGATAAAACCAGACGATGAGGTGAACTGACATTTGAATGTTGTCTGCAGAATTTGAGAGGGTTAATTGTGGAAAAATCCGGCTAGGTCAGATTTTCAGACCATAAAATCAGAGAGGAAGATTTTTTTCTTTTGAAAATATCGGGCGGGTCTCAATATTGAACAAAAACGACAATTCCTGAGATGCGCAAAAGGCTCATTTCTTTTTCTCTGCGTCTCTCTCTCTCTCTCAACCTTTCCATGAGACATGATCAGGCATCGTTTTGTGGGCGGAGCCTAACTTTGTCGAAGATAACAGGAAAAATCACAATTTTTCATTTTGATGTAGTTTGGAATTTTTCATTGTCAAATTTTATGATTTCCACATTTCTTGAGAACAGGCACAGTTTTGTGGGCGGAGCCTAACAAAAAATTGGTTTTTTATCTCTAAACTTGGGAACCGTAGATTTTTTCCAGTGTCTAGTTTGGTCAGGCACAGTTTTGTGGGCGGAGCCTAACAAAAAATTGGTTTTTTATCTCTAAACTTGGGAACCGTAGATTTTTTCCAGTGTCTAGTTTGGTCAGGCACAGTTTTGTGGGCGGAGCCTAACTTTGTCGAAGATTACATGAAAAATCACAATTTTTCATTTTGATATAGTTTGGAATTTTTTAGTGTCAAATTTTATGATTTCTAAGTTTCTTGGGACCATGCACAGTTTTGTGGGCGGAGCCAAAGTTTGTTGAAGGTTATAAAAAAAGCGAAATTTGAAAATTAATAAAAAACGTGACCTGTGAATTTGGCTTCTACAAAATTTTTCAAAAAAAAAAAATTGAGTTTCGAATTTTTTTCTCCCTTCAGATTAGGGATACATTTTATTTCCTCTTCACCCTATTGGTCATCATCAGCCCTAGACAAGACACAACAATTATTCATAAATTTTTGATGACATTCTCCTAATGAAATTCTCTCTCTCTCTCTGCCCACCCAAACTCACCAGTATCACCCGACGTTTCGGCGTAAACCGGCACAGAAAAGACGAAAAACGACGAGACGAGAGTGATCAGATCGGAGACGGAGAGCGCGAGAAAAAACCAGTTGACCGGTTGATTACGCATCTGCGGGAGGAAAAAATGGGAGTATAAAAAATTGAGAAAAATATATAGCTCACCGTTTTTTGTGTGAAAACAAAAATGTTGATGGTGTTCGAGATGAGCCCGAACAAATAGGTGAATGGAAAAAGATAGGATCGAAAAACAAACTGTGCACTCGTGAACGATATATCCTGACATTCACTAATGTCATTATCTATAGACATGGGATTCTGAAAAAAACAACCAATTTGCAAAACATGAGCAAGAGTGAGTAGAAAAGGAGAGATAAGGCAAATAGAATTTTTTCAGACAAATTTTTCGTTTTTTTTTTGTTTCCACCACAAAATAACATGTTGTTTTCTTTGCTCACAAAGAGTTCTTCCTACGAGGTTGTCTTTATTAAATTGTGGGCGTGGTCTGCGCTGAAGGGGGCGGAGTCGGTTATCATTTTGTACATGCGGGGCGACGACTCGAAATAGATTTGAGGCAAAAAAATTTCGATTTTTTTTTGACTTATTCGTGAATAAATGCAGGTTAAATTTGTAGGAAAGGATTTTCATCAGTGCGAAATTCAAGTCAACGAACTCGTTAGTTTTTCGCACATTTTTTTCAGACTAGACACATTTTTGTGGGTGTGGCCTAAATCGAAGAAATATAATTTGAAAATGAGAGATTCTGAGTAATTTGAATAAACATTTTTGAGACCTAAAAATTGAGCTATACTGTGCGGATTTTTTGCCCGGAAAATTCACAGGTCTCGACACAAAAACCGGAAAACTATGATTCCATTTTGAAATTTTTGGCGGTGACAACATGAACACGAAATAGTATTGATGAATGAGATGATTAGAGAAAATGGGAAATTTGCAAAAAAAAGTGAAGAAAATGACCTGGGAGATTTTGGCCCAGAAAATTTTTGATGAACATTAAGTTCAAATCGGCACAAAACTTTTCAATATTTTTTTCAGGTCCGATTTTTTTGCTCGAGGTTAGCTAAACAGTATTGAGGAGTGAGAGATTTAGAGAAAATGTCAGAAAATTTTTGAAGTTTTTGTTTCCGGGCGTTTTCTGGGCCGGGTTTGTCAGGTGGAAAAAAAACTCGTGGGTTTTTTAAACGTGGAAAAAAATGTCAAGACCGTCTCGAAACTGAAACTAAGTTTTTATCCGGTTTTTAGGCGCACTTTTCTGGTGTGATTTTCAGAGAAAAATTTCAGATAGGCCCGAAACGACTTTTTGAAGTGAAAAAAGCTCAGGGATCAGAAAACTTGCATACAAAATTCAGACCGAAAAAAGTTATCTCTCCAGAAGTATTCCCGAAAAGGTCATAGAGAAATTTATCGCCAAACAATTTTTCATCAGAAAAAAATGAAGAAAACCAAAAAACACAAATATATCATTTTCGGAAAGAAGGGATTTCCGTCGGTCGCGAGTCACCAACCAACCAAAAAAAGAATCACAAGTCCCTAATTAGTATTTTTGTCATGTCAAAGGAGAACCGTTGTTTTTCGAGCTACAATTTTCTTTTTTTTCCGAAAAAAAACACACACAATGATAGTTATTTTGTTTCAACGGAGAGAAAAATCTCTAAAACATTTCAGAGTTCATTGAACCATACTTAAATTGTGTGAGGGCAAAATTGGGATTTTTTCTGGCTAGCCACAAAAGTTCTCAAAATTTGCCATTTCCAAAAATAATCAGCTGCAAAAAGTGTAGGCGTCCATGAAATTGTCACTACTCGGGTAAAAAAAAGAAGTCTAAATATGATATCAG
Organism: Caenorhabditis sp. 8 KK-2011; assembly: GCA_963572245.1. Classification (NCBI taxonomy): domain Eukaryota; kingdom Metazoa; phylum Nematoda; class Chromadorea; order Rhabditida; family Rhabditidae; genus Caenorhabditis; species Caenorhabditis sp. 8 KK-2011. Next base: position 11,383,231 of record OY751550.1, on the reverse strand, counting down.
AAAAATCCAGAGAGAATAATGAACAAAAAAAGGCGATGAAGCGGAGGAGGATCTGGATAGATCTTATTGTTCGGCGACAGAATATGAGAAAAATAGGCGAAAAAAAAACACTAATCAAAAATGAGAATAGTGAGTAAAACGAGCGAGAGAAAAAACACACGCGAACGGAAATGAATGTGTGCGAATTAGCACGATGAGATTTGTTGGAACGGAAATGTCACACTCGGATTTCTAAACTTGTCACCACAGGTGAGATTTTTTGAAAAAGGTGGACATTTTTCACCTGTTCAAAAAAAACAAAAAAAAAATTGCGCGCACGAGGAATCGAACACGTGACCTTCTGATTGTCATACAAAACGCAAACTTGTTGAGCTATGGTTGTTCACATCTAGCTAATTAATTTTCGCCGTGAAAAGGGAGAGGTTAATGTTCACTTTTGTTCTTTGCTTTCTGAACAACATCGAAACATACTTCTTATATTATCAAAACAAAACGCAAAAAAACAAAACTTTGAGGGTAGTTCAAAATCTCGTAATCTACTATGATTCATCTAGGCCACGCCCACAAAACTGTGTCTGATATCAGGAAATGGAGAAACCACCAAAATTGAAACTCAACAAAAACTGAGCGTCGGTCAAATTTCGAAACTATATCGAAACGAAAGTAGTGATTTCTGTTTCAAATTTTGTAATCTTCGACAAACTCAGGCTCCGCCCACAAAACCGTGCCCGATCCCGTTCGAAAGGTGAGAGTGAGAGAAACGCTGAGAAAAAAACCGGGTCACGTTTTTATGAAATTTTCTAGTGAGCATCTGCGTGTCTCAAAAATTGCCGGGCAAGTTTGCAATTTTATATTAGGCTCCGCCCACAAAAGTGCGCCTCATCTCTGAAAATTTGCAAAATTAAGATTATAGCAAGAAATTCCAGGGGTCTACAAAAATGTGAATAAAAATATCTGTCTCTGAAGCTCCGCCCACAAAAGTGTGCCGAATTCAAAAATAGTGCAAAAAGATCAATTTGACGTGGTAGATCAAAATTGAATTCGCTCAATTACCCTTTCCGTTCAGATATGTAGTTTAAAATTCGTCTGGCTCGTCATTTTTTGTTTGTCGAGAGAAAAAAAAAAGTATTTTGAAAATTCGTCTATTTATAACAAAGTGCGAAAATAGCTGGGAATTATTTAATAAAAAAGAGAAAAGAGCAATAAACAAATTTTTTTCGAGTTTGAGAAAAAACATTTTTCCATGTCTAGGACCCCTGAAAAGTGCACAAAAAACATGCTCCATTGGTAAATGAATGAATAACCATGTTTACTCATCATTCCGACAAAAAACACAAGAAAATTAAATTTTTTTTCGGCTCTCTTCCTAATAAATCACCGAAGAAAAAAACAACACAACAAGAACAAGAAAAAAAGAACGGGCGAAAAATGTCTATTTTTAGAAAAATACGTTTCAGGTTTTTTTTTGACTTTTTCCGCTTTTCAAAATGTGTGCTCGTTAAGGCAAGAAAAACATCTGGAAGCTGGAATATTTGCGTGCTTAAAATATATTAGACATTTTTTTGCCTGTGGTTTTTTGTGCACTTGAAATGGGTGCAAAAATATTAACTCTTCTGTTTTTTTTTCGAATTAATTAATTTTTGCTTTGTTGCCAGCGATGATTTACTGAGAACAAGAATGAAACTGAAATTGTTGAGAAAAACAGGTTGACCTTTCCCGGAAAATGTTTGCATCACTTTTTTGTCATTATCTAGTTTCTGACTTGGAGTTTTGCGTTTTTGAAATTTTTGAGAAACAAAAAGTTTTTTGTTAAATTTCCCAAAATGACAAAGAAGTAAGAAAAAAAAACTGTGCCTGGAATTTGAATTTCTGTTTTTCGACCAGATTTTCTGCTTGAAGTGTTCAACATTTTTCACATTTTTTTTTCAGAATTTTGACATTTAAATTTTATCCTAAAAAACTTTTTTAAATGACAAACTGGACCGGACAAAAGTATGGATCAGACCCAAGTTTTTCTCAAAACTTTTCAAGAAAAAATTCAGCAAAGACCACCTCTGACCCCAATTCAGCACAAATACATCGCGAAAATCTGACCAGGTCCAATTTTTGGCCCGATAATCACAGCGTGAGAAAAACCCTGAGAAATTGATCTGAAAAAGGCCAGAAAATATTGTTATGATCTTCACTCTAAATCTTTCAAGGATATTCCATCGATCTCAACGAACAAGAAAAAATGTGTGAGAAAAAAAATATTATGAACAACAACAACCAAAAAAAAAGAAAAATTCGCGTCGACATCGAAATGTTGTTTTTTTTTCCAAATTTTATTTTCGATTTTGACGGAATTTTTGGTTGGTGGTTATTATTACTAACATGCTCCTTTGAAGCATCAAACTTCGTGACATTTTTCAACTTCCTGGACGGCTTAAAAATTTTGACCGGATATGGGGTAATTAGCTGATGTTGATCTTTAGCTTCGGAGGACTATATTTCGAAAAAAAAAACCAAAAATTTCATTTGCAAAACTGACAAGAGAAACATCGAGCACTTTTCGCTCAAGTTTCGGCGAAAAAGTACAAACTGCGAAAAGAATACAAAAGACGAGACAAATTTTCTCGTTTTCGCCACAAAAACAAAAACAATACAATTGGTTCAATTTCTCAACCGAGGGAAGAAAATTTTGATTTTTGAGTACAATTTTTATCAAGATCCAACAATCGCTTGAAAAAAAAACAACCAACAAGATTCAGGTCACGTTCTCATTAAAAATTCAAGTTGAGAAAAAATCTTTCGAAAAATTTTCTATGTTCGAAATAGGGGTGAGTTGGATCGGGCTAAACTCCAGTTGTAAACAATAAACATCTGGAAAAAAAACTGCGCACGTGAAAAATCGAACCCGTGACCTTTCGATTGTGAGGCAAAAAGCGAACCTGTTGAGCTATGCACGCCCATAATTAACAAAAAACTTTTTCCCAAGAAGAAAAAGTTGGAGAGATCAGATGAATGTCTACGTAATATCACTCATAATTATTAACAAGAGAAAAAAACAACAAATTAGTATTTTGTATTCGCTTGCAGAAAATCATTTTTTTTCTCTCATAGATTTCTCAAATTTCCTTCTTCCGTGAAAAGCAAAAAAAAGCAAACATTTCATAATGTTTTGCAGGTGTAAAGCAAAAATCAGGGCAATACTAAAATTGAAACTTTGCTTCGAGAAAATAAGAAAAACCTACATAGTATAAGTTTCAAAAAGGAGAGAACAAATCGTAGGAAAATTCAATCAACCTCCAATTTGTTCGAACAAAAAAAAGAGCGCGCGGGGCGGAAAAATACGTCTACTATATTTCTCGGAAGCAATCATATTTTTATTGAATTGATCATTTTTGGCAGAATAATACTACTAAAAGGGTAGATTGAATTGAAAAGTGCTGCAAACTCTATAGCATAAACAAAATCAAAAACTAAAACCCATTCAGGAAGTACATTCAATTTTCAATCGACAACAAATTTTGAAAAATAAAAAAACTGAACATTCGATCACAAAATAATGAGAATTTGTCGAGTGAACCTCCGTAAAAAACCTCATTATCCTTGAATAAATTTGGCTATTTAGTCTAGTCGAGAAAGTCCACTTTTCACCTGTTCTTCCGCTATTTTAAAAGAACTAAACTCCAAAAATAATTATGAGGTTTGAAAAAAAAAGATAATTCATAGCTGGGGTCGAACTTGCAAAACTTGCTCAAACCATAACTCAGCACACAACCACTGCACCACGCGAACATGTGTGTATTATAGACGTAAAAAAAGTTGGCGTCCAAATAGAAAATTTTTTTCAAATCAAAAACCCTCGCGCGCACATGGTCTCGTCACAAACACACAAATTATCATTGGATTTTTGTGTGTTTGTGACGCGCGCGAAATTTATGATTTGAAAAAAAAAATATTATTTCGACGCCAACTTTTTTTACGTGTATAATACATTGGCGGAGATAAACAAATTGAAGTTTTTGAAAAAGGGAAGCCTCACAAAAGTTATTTTCAGATTTTCAAAATAGACATTGAAATTCATTGTTGAACATCTTCCTTGTTCAAAAAGCAAAAATTAATCATGAAAAAAAAAACACGTAACGTGTTTTAATCCGACAATGTTTTTTTTTCACATTTCTATGAACACAAAACAATAAAATATTCTGAAAATAGTAGATACTTTTAAAAGAAGCAAAAAATATATTCTATTGTCTAGTAGAATGTCTGATGTATACTTCGTGTCAAAAACCGTCGATTCTGAGAAACGAGAAAAACACGGGAAAAAATAATTCAACTTTTTTTTTCAAAAACCGTAGGCGGGTATGTTCGCTCTATTGACAATACGCAAATTTTTTTTTGTTTTTCATTCGTAGAAAAAATTGAGAAAGTGAGATAATGCTTCTTATCTCTCACTCATCCGCCGTAGAACGACATCTAGAAGAGCTCTTTCAAATATATGTGTTTTTGGGTGTTGATCCTTTAAGGTACAGTAATCAAAAAAAAATTGGGCAAATTTCCGATTCTCCAGACACCTTGTTTTTTTATTCATGAAAATAGGGTACTTTTTCATATCAGAAAAAATTGTTGTCTTATTTTAATGATCAGAGAAGCCAAAAAAAAAAAAAAGTTTTTCATCGTCTCAAAAAATGTGAAAAATAGTAATCTGATAATGTGCAAAAAAAATCTGAAAAGGGAAACTCGGTAAATTGAGACTGTGAGAATATGAGTGGAACGGCGTGTTCGGAAAATCGAAAACAATTTTCATCTCGCGCGTTCAATTAGAAAATGAGTCAGTGTCAGAGAACATTTTGTTTTTGATTCTTGAAAGGATCACAAATTAACGACGACCAATTTTTGATTGAAATAAGCCGTAATTTTCGACGCTATCAGGCTCCGCCCACAAAACTGTGCCTCAGAAAATTTCGAAACCGCGACATTTCGAAACCGCATTAAATTCCAATGAAAAAGAGGATGAAACGTCTGCTTGTCTTACTGTGTGGCGCATCCAGTGTGATGTCGGTACACACCTTGATGTGATGCTCCGCCCACAAACCTGCGACACCTCTTTTTCTCATTGAAACAATTGTAGTTCACGCGTGAGACGTGGCAAACTCTGCGTCTCGTATTCTCTCGAAAATTTGACCAAAACATCAAAATACTAATCAGGTTCAAACACTAATTTGGAGATAATTTTTGACAAACGGCCAACCAAAAAAGGCCTGGCCTGATTTTTCAAACTCCTGGAACCGGTTTTCTCAGAATTTGTGATTTGAAGTTTTTTTTCCGAAGTTAAAAAAACTAGACCCGTAACTTTAGTCGCGCAACGCTACTCGATTCCCGATCTTCAGACCAGACACCTCGAACAATGTTTTTGTTTTGTCTCAATTTTCGAGAATTTCCTCTTTTTTTGTCTATCTAAAAATAGACCTCATTTTCGATAGGTATCTTTTCCGTTCATCTACGTATGACGTCGTGAACACTGATTTTCAGAGAGAGAGAGAGAGAGAGACGCAGACAGAGAAGATTCCCCCGGTGATTGTTTGCAATACGATTTGTTGAAATAAGGTTAGGTGTCTTGAAGACCTGGTTTTTGTCAAAAAAAATTCACAAAATCTTAATTTTTCATTTTCATAGAAATTCATTTTTTTTCCGAGCCGGCCTGGATTTTTGAAAAGTTAAATTTGGCGCTTATGAGCCGACAAATTTCTCGGGCCGGTCCGCAAAAATTGAAACTCGAATCTCGTCACAACGCCACCCTCCCAGACCTAGTTGATTTTTGCGTCGAAATAATTTTCAAAACTTTTCCCAAAAAATTCGGGTTCCTGTTTTGACATGGGAAACTAATCCACCAAAGTCCGGACTGGCCAAAAATATATACTAGAAATGTACTTTTTTCGAGCCTGGACCTGGTGTTTCCAAAAGTTGAAGTTTGGCTTTATGCGCCGATAAATTTCTCACACTTGTCCGGTGAATTGAAACTCTGATCTCGCCACGCTCCGCCCCCGCAGACCTAGTTGATTTTCGCGTCAAAATAATTAAAAATCTCTCCGAAAAATATCTCGTTACCCGCGTTTCTAAAAATAGAGACTAACCTTGAAGAAATTCGCCATTTCCAACTTGTCAGCTTGTTTCGATAAATCTGAAAATAGAGTGTGTGCGTTGTTTTTCAATTGGGGAGAGCTGGTTAGTTGTCGAGAATGAGGAAATTGAATTTTTGCGGTGAGTACATACAATCGAGAAAGACAAGGTATGTGAGCAAAAAAAAAAACAAGAGAAAAATGTTTTGAAAACTTGATCAAAGCAACGAACGAAAAAAAAACTGACGAATATCACTTTAGGCATGGGCGGAAAATAAGCAAAATTAGAACGGCGCAAAAAATACATTATTTTTTTTTGCTGTAAGTCTCTAAAAAACAAACAACATTTTTTTTTTCGTTCGTCGATGATGTAGAGTAGCGACTCTTACGTGAAATAAGAATGGAGGAGAAGGGTGAGGCAAAAAGGAGAAGGAAAATAATTAAAATGTCTTGAAAGCCGGATTTTACGTAGATAAGGGAGACGTTTGCGGTTGGGACATGGAGAAAATAGATTGGATTTTGGGGGATTAGGAGCATAGTGCACAAAACACATGTTTAGTTCTTTGAATTTTTGATCGGAATTTTACAGTGCAAAAAGTCGCATCGAGAAAATGAGAATTTTAAGACAAAAATTTGTAAAAAAGACAAAAATTTGAAAAACATTAAACATTAAGTTTTTCTTGACAAAAATAGTTTTCTTTTTGCGTAATTTGTTTTTTGGCGAAACCCGCTGTTTGTTATACCGTTTGGCGAAACCCGCGCGATGTCCGTACATTAGTTTATTAAAACCTAGAGAATTTGTTTTTTCCAATTTTTTTCTACAAAAATTTCATGCGGTTTTGAAATGTCCGGGAGACCAATTTTTGAGAAAATATTCAGAAAACTCTTCAAAAATCGGACCAGGTCCACATTTTCAACTACCTGGCTCATTTCAACTCCAAATTCACCTTGTCCGATTTTGTGGCCTGACTTGAGTCCGATTTTTCGGATCCGGACCGATCTCCCAGAATAACAGGACTCGTTTAAGGTCGGCCCAATATCACAGGCCTGCACCTTTCACTCTCTCGTGAGTCACTCAAATTTATACGGTAGAAATATTCTCGGAAGTTGGAAAAAACTGTTCGAGTAAAAATCAGAATTCAATTTAGAATAAGAGAGAGAGAGAGAGTACGAGACGCAGAGATTTTTCCCAAAATATGTAACTAAAAAGAAACAAAAAAAATCTTTGCCTTGAAAAAAGTGCAACAATTCGACGCGACTCACACACAAATTGCACAATCAAATATTCGCAACAACAAAAAAAGTTCACGTTCTTTGCATATAAAAATAGTCTGCTCAGAATGACATAAACACTACAGACAGGTGGATTTTTTGGAAAAAAATCAACTAGAAAAAACTCAGGATCAAAAAGAGAGAGAGACACGAATTTTCAGAATGAGGAAACGGTCTATCGACGAAGAGACGCAGAGCTGTGATCACACAAAATTATATCAGTGCGCACAACCTGGAAAATGTTTGCAACTTGGATGCATGCTTAAGTTTTGGGGCGTTTTTTTCGTGGCCTGAAATATTTTAAATTATCTACTCAAGCCTGGACTTTTTTTGATAGTCCGTGACCTCGAAAAACCAAAAATGAGGATAGAAAAAGAGCCCGAAAATTTTTGAAAAAAAATCATGGCCGGCCTTTTTTTGACAAACCGAAAAATGAAGAAGCCCGACTAGCTACCTCTCATTTTGAAGTTTCAAAAGAATTCCAAACAAATAAACTTTTTTGCACATTCTATGAGCCAGATGTTCCCACGAGCATCAACAATTTTTGATGCTCAAAACGACAGAACCCCGATTTTCGATCATTGTGCTATTTAAATCCGTTGACAAAAAAGTGAACTCATAATTAATTGCTAATATCTTTCCCCCAAACATCTCATTTTTCTTAAAGACCCACCCTGTAATTTATCATTTTTCTCTGCGTCTCTCTCACTCTCTCTCTCTCACTCACTTCCCAGCTAGTATCAATCGGAATACGCTTAATGATTTGTTTTCGTGTTCAGAGATGAGTTTGGTTTTTTTTGCTGCAAACGAAAAAAGATAGGAAATTTGCGAGTGTGTGTGTGTGCAAATGAGAGCAGGTTCATTGTTTTGATCGCGCGAAACTCTTGGGAATATTTATGAGGTTCTTTCTTTTTCTTCTTCTTCTCCTTGGTCGTGATTGTGGGTAAACAGGAAGTGGAGTCAACCTTGAAAAATGAGAAATGTGAAACAAAGGAATGAATGATTCTAAAGTCTGACGTCTTGGGGTGCAGTTTTTGAGAGGGAGAGAGGTGTCAGAGAAAAAAAAACAGGAAAACTTCTTTATTTTTCCACGTGAACATGACCCGTCCCTAAAATATTATAGATTTGAGAGACGCAGAGGAAAAAGAAGGTAACTCGAAGCATAGCAGAGAACATTCCCCGGAAATTGTTTGCAATATATTTTCATGATTTTCGAGAAAAAACCGAGAAAATTATCGTAAAATACAGTAGCTCAACTGAACATTTGTGTCGTCGGCCGCGTTGCGTGTCCGCGATGCGGTTCTCATTTCAAAAAGACAGAGAATTCAATGTGATTATGATCTACCACAAAAAAAACGACGAAAGAACAGGTCAAAATGAGAGGTTCAGACAGTAGATAAAAAAAAATACGCGCATGTGGAATCGAACACGCGACCTTGAGATTGTGAGACAAAAAGCATACCGGTTGAGCTATTTCAACCAACATCTTGTTTTGTTTGGTTTTTGCAACCCGATAAAAAAAGGGAAGTTCCTCAAAGCTACAGTACCCACACGTTTTTGCTCAAAATAATTTCCGCCGTTATTTTCTTGTGAAAATAGGAAATTCTGCCAAAATGGAACCAAAAAAGTTTTTCGAACTTTTCAGTTGACACAAAAAATTATTTTCGTAACAATAAACTTGGCGTGACGTCGTCAAAGTCCAGCGGCCAAGTTCGAAAATGTTGGGGCGTCTTCGAATTTTGAGCCAAGGAGGCGAAACAACAACAACAACAACAACAACCAAAAATTGTGGAGGGAGAGACAACTGAAATGTGTTTTTTGGGGCATTTCAATTTTTCGCCGGATAGAAGGAATTATTATTCGCCAAAAAGAGAAGAAGAAAGAAAATATGAAAACGTTAATAATAGGTTCGGCGAAGGGAGGGACCTTTTTTTTCACGAGTTCCCATTTCACAAACAAAACAAAAGTTTAGGCTTCATGTTTTTCTTTTTTTTTTGCGTATTCTGAAAGACATCCACTTCAAAAATTTCGAATCAAAATCACACACTTGTTCCAGTTTTTCCAAGTTTTACGATGAGCAAAGAAACAAGAAAAAAGGTTGGATTAATTAAATCAACCCTCGTGGTAGAAAACCAACAAAACAACTGAAAATCTGGAATAAAAACGTTACAATAATCTATTTCAAGGCATCAGATTTTCTGAACGCGGTGATAGATAGAGAGACACAGAGAAAAATTACCAAGTGGGCGGGGCAACAAAAAAACTAAATATAGCCTAGTTGTTCAAAACAAATTGCAAAAAAAGATACCGTTATTTCAAGGAACATCATGAGAGTACTCGAGAATGAGTAATTACAGAAATCCGGCAAAATTATAGACACCCTGCCGCTCAAAAATAATTTTTTCATGTTCCAAAAAAAAATCATAATATTGAAAACTTGAACTTTCGATGTATGTGCTTTGAAAACCCAAAATGTTTGAAGAAAAAACAAAATAATTTTTTGTCGTGGGTTACTGTACCCGCACACACAAACAACCGGTGTTTGCGGACGCCGCTCTTCCGGAGAATAAATTCAAAAATAGTTTTTTCTTTAACTTTTTTCCGACCTTACGAAGTACTTTTTTAGATTTTTGAATTTCACACATCGAAAGTTGAAGTTTTCAATATTGAGATTTTGATAAACACGAGAAATTTATTTCTGAGTGACAAGGTGCCTTTAAAAAATTGACCAAGCTTCCGGAAAACCCAAAACTACAGCTCTGCTTTGGTGTTTTGAAATTCTAGATAGCTCCTCCAAAAAGGCTAAAGTTTGAGGTGAGTTTTTGTGCACAAAAACAAAAAACAAGCTCCGCCCATCACGCCTTTCACCGGGATTTCCCCAATGATCACTTTGCTTACCCGTAGATTCGACGAATCTAATTACTTATTCACCACCTATCTCGATTATAAATCAGTGGCACAACAAAAAAACAACCAAAACCATCGTTGATGCTTGAGGAAAAAACGACCTTTCGAAAAAAAATTATTATTCATGAGAAATTTCAAGCAAAAATATTGTGTCTGACTTTTGTAATTTTAGAGAGAAAAGCGTTTTTTTTCTTCTTGCAGAAGGAAGAAGAGTAATTGGATTGAGAGATCTCGAAGCATCGCCATCAATCAACAAAACCATCGGAATCTTGATTAATTCCGCGCACTTTTTTCTGTTTTTTTTTCCCCGAAAAAAAAACACACAACACGAGATGTTGGTTGCAAGAAGAACATCAAGAAGAGCAGCATAGCTCAACCGGTAACCTTTTTGCCTCACAATCTCAAGGTCACGGGTTCGATTCCTCAAGCGCGCAGTTTTTTTTTAATTTACAAGTGAGTGAAGTGAAGTTTGAAGAAATGTGATATATTTTTTTGTTAACCCGATAACAATTTATAAATTGAGAAAAAAAGTGGGCGAGCACAACTGATTGTACTCGGGATGTCGTGCGAAATGGGGGGATTATCGAAAAGGGCTGTCGTGCATTTTTGAAATTCTATTTTCTCTTGCTTTTTTTTGGAGTCATAGGTACTTTTGAAGTACTTTCCTATCTCCGAAAACGATTCCGGGGTTTGTGAATTTCATGATCGCTCAGGCCCGCCCTGAAATAAATTTAGGTCCATGTTCGGCCCGTCGAGCATTTCTGGTAGATCTGGGGGTTTTTGTTGGAAACTGTGGACAAAAACATCACGCACAAATGAGAGACATAGAGAAAAGAACGTACGTTTGAAGAAAAATTCTACACAAAGCGTTCACAAAACACCAAAGAAAAAAAAAACAAACATCTGAAACGAATTAAGCATGGTTCATCTAATGAACCACGTCAAGAAACTGACTCATTCTGATGAGCACAAAACAGACCGTCTGAATGAGACAACCACTAGTTTGTTATTGTTAAAAAAACTAGTTCATTTGAGAAGAAAAAAAAATGCTCGAACGAGGAATCGAACTTGAACAAAACGTGACGCATAGTCAAACACACTACCACTATACCAAACAGGTCCTTGAAATCGTTAGAGTCGTTTGCTCCTTAAAAGTTTATATATTTCAGCCAAGTATAATTACAAATGCGTGAAATTTCTCTCAAAAATATGAACTTTAAAATAAAACGACCTTTTTTGTCTTCATCTTTTCAAAACCAAAATAATTAGAAATTCCATGGGAAAATTGGAGACAGTACTTGACGAAAAAAAAAAACAAACTCATTTTCAGAAATAAATCTTTCGTAAGATCAGAAAAACGCGAAAAAATAGGAAAGAAAGAAAGAAAAGCAATTTGTTGAATAAAAAATTTAGCGCGAGCGTAAAAAATCCACCTTTTTGAACCCTCCTCTTTGTCACGCCGCCCGTATTTGACACGGGGGAAATTTGATTTATGAGCGCGCGAGCGAAAGACGCCACGAAAACACGACATCTATCATCGAGTTATTCCAAAAAGTCCATGCTTTTTGAGCAAACAAAAATGTAGACGGCTAACACACAAAATTAAGGAGCAAAACTGAAACGGAAATTTGCATCAGAAATAAATCGTGAGCTCTGGAAAAAAATTCGCTGGTGACAAACATCGCAAAACTCAATAAAAAACATGACAAAAATATTTTGACGTTTTCACCAAGTTCAAGTATTTATCTATTTTTCATGAACATAAATTTTATTTGACGAGGAAGTTTTTTCTCGCTCAGGAAGCTGAAAACAAAATTCAACAAACAGTAGGCGATTAAACAAAGGGACACACAAAGTTGTCAACGGGTCTTACAGCGAGTTGTTTGTTTGAAAATATTTTTTTTTTTTTTGGAAAACAATTATTTGGAAAGGTGGAACCAGAATTTTCCTGCAAAAAAAAACAAAATGAATAAACTATTTTTTTGCATAAAGTTTTGTAGATTTCCCAGGAAAAAAAATTTACTAGGAAACATCATGAAAAAAATAGAGAAACCAAAAACTATTTTTTAAATTACCGACGTGACCTTTATATTGAGTTCATTTCCCGGAAAATGTCAGTTTTAAAATATTTTCATTCTTAAAAAAAACGAACGTGAAAATAATATAAACGTGACCTTTCGAACTGCAAACTTCTTGTTTTCTCTGAGTCTCTTTCGATTGACAAATTTCTTCATGACTGGTGGGTCGTGACTTTAGATTCAAAGCCAAACAGTTTGACACCCTCCAAGCTCAAAAACCATGCAGAAGACATAATGAAAACTGGGCAGAAAACAAGGCAGGGAGAAGTTGTTTTTGTTACATACATTCACGCGGTTCTCGAACAATTGGGGAACGCGTGAAAAATTCATAAGTTCGAGATGGTTGTTGGTGAGAAAAATAAACCTAGTTTTGGAACAAAGATCCGATTTCGCGATGCGGGGAAAAATAACAAGAGCGAAAAATGAACATGATATTTTTTGGGGATTTTGTTTTGGATCGTTTTGGGGCGCAGACTTTCAGATACAAATCATAACTTTTCTAGGAACTTTTTTCAAAAAATTTGTACTCGCGGCTCTTAGGAATTTATGTTCAAAATCTGGGCTCTTGGGCCTTTGGGCTTACGACAAGTTTTTGAAGTCCTACCAAATAAATTGAAATTTTCAAAAAAATGTTTTTGTATAGTTGAGGAAAACTACCATGAAAAGTTAACAAAAAATGAAACATCTTCAAAAATCGATACGCAAAAAATCAAAAAAGTATGGGAAAATCATTTCTAGTTGTTGTTGTTGTTGAACAAAACGTTGTGGAAAAGTCTAAATTTTCAGGGAGAACATTTTTTGGCAAAAAAAAGCGAACCCTCTGGAAGAATTCCCTGGACCTGGTTCAAAAAAACAGATTGGGCTCTGCAAAATTTCTGAAATTTAAGCCACTCCAAAACGGCCCATTTCAAGATTTTTTTCTAAAACCTCGAGCTCGGCCAGTTTTCTCAAATCAGGCCTAATTCAGAGGTTCCCACCCTGACCCTATTCAATCAAAATTTTCAGAAAAAATAAGGCCAAAATCAACAGAAAATTCATTTTTAGATTGTTGAAATATTGGAGAACATATTTTTTGATTGTAAATTCACCAGAGTCTAGTTCAAAATATTTGGCCTGATCGGTCTTGAAAGTGGCCTTTTTTGATTTTGTAAGGAATCAAAAACATGTGAGAAAAAATATAATTTCTCTTTGTATTTTTTTGATCTACAAACCCTTCACCCAATGAGAAAGGTGTCGTCCCATATGTCAGGTCATCTCTGCCTATCTCTCCCCTCTGCGTCTATCATCTCTTCCACACTATTTCGTCGATCGATTCTGGACCACGCCTGATCGTTTTCTTCATTCATTTATTGTTCATTCACAATAACTTCTGCGCGCTGCCAAAAAAAATGAACCTCACTCCGAAACAAGTTATGGATAAGTGCATCGAATCGGTCAACCCGTTGATCAACTCTCCGGTGAAGTACGATGCGATCAGAGAAACCATCAACGACATCGATGAGCATCAACAGAATTTGGATGCCAACTTTGACGAAGATCATTTCTGCGTCGAAGGTTACAAGACTTTTAGGGCGATTCCGAAATTGATGGGTAGGAAGATCGAGGCGTTGGAAGACGTCTATAATCAATTGAGCGATTTTGGCAACAGAGCAAAAGCTGTGCTTCAACAAAAGGGTAAGTCTGCGCTGCGAGTGCGCGACAATTTTTTGGTGAATGCGTTTACGCAGGGTGCGATGTGCTCTCAATTTCCCATGCTATTTTGCTGTCTCAGGCCATTGCGAAAATTCGAAAAATATAAATGTAGTTTTCCACAAGAATTCCGAAATTTCACAAACTATTTCCTGCTTGAACATGGAGATTGTGTCAGTTTTCTGTGCGGTAGAGCGAGTTTTCACTCTTGGCAAAAGTAAACGCAAGAGTTCCAAGTTTCACAAACTATTTTTTGCGAAAACAACTTGAACATGGAAATTAAAAATCCAAAAAGTTATTTCACCTGTGCGGTAGAGCGAGTTTTAACTCTTGGACTATAGTATTTACAGAATTGCAGAGAAAGAGAGAGTAAGAGAGTGAGAGACGCAGAAAATGAGCAAAAAATGGACATAGTTTTCTGTAAGATCCTCAAAATTTAAAAAACTATTTCTTTCCAAAAAAACTTGAACATGGAAATTAGAAATCCAAAAAAGTTATTTCACCTGTGAGACAGAGAGAGACAGAGAGAGACAGAGAGAGACAGATAGAGATAGAAACACAGAGAAAAATAATTGTTACGGAAGGAGGTCACGTTCGCAGTGAATTTCATTTTCTTTTGATTTGACGTGTGACGTGGCAAACTCTGCGTCTTGTACTCTATCAAAAATTGCCGCTAGACACGAGTAGTCAAAATTTGAAACTTTTCTACAGTAATCTTTTTGCTGTTGCAGAATTCAAGGAATTGGCAAGACTCAGCAAACAAAAGCACCCAGATGTTCAAAGTCCCTACCATGCGGAGAAAAATTGCCGCAAACGTTCGAGAAAGGCTCCTGAAGACGGAGAGAGAAAGAAGCCGGAACCAGTGAGTTTCATAAATTTTTTCTGCAAAAAAAAAACAATTTTTTTTTCAGAAGTTGTTCAAAAAGCAGAAGAAACGAAGCATCTAATTATACATGTTAAATAATTGAGAATAGTTTTTTTTTCGAAATAAATTTATCAGCCCCATAAAGCAAAAAAAAACAACAGAGAAATCATTGTTTCGGAACAATAGTGATGGGAATCGACTTGGGTTGCGGCTCTTGCGTCTTCTCGTACTTGACCGACAACACGCCGGCGTTGCTCAGCTCGCTTTTGATTTGCTCGGGACGAATTCCCTGGGGAAGTGTGTATTTTCGAATGAAGTGCCGTTCGACTTGTCCGTAGTTGTCCGTCTTCTCCGCGTGTTTTCCTTCGATGATCAGCTGATTGTCGACAATGTTCACTTTCAGTTCTTCGGGAGCGAATTGTGACACGTCGACGGTCACGTTGTATTCTTGATCGCTGTTGACTACCTGCAACATTTTTTGCTGCTTTCAGAAAAAAAAAGTCTGGAAAAATTGAAGCAAATTTTTGGCAAGATTATCTAGAATTTTCTAAGCCAGTTTCTGTGTGAATTTTTTTCCAAAGTTTTTCTGAGACGGACACTGGGCCCCAACTATTCTGGCGCCAATTTATGTTTTTTTTAGATTTCTCTTGAATCGAACCAGAAACTAATTTTTTAATCGAACCAAGAATGAAAATTTGACCTGACCCAGTTTAGCACTTTTTTCTGAAAGTGTTTTTTATATTTTTTTTTGTTGAAAATTTGACTTGTTCTAATTTTTGCACTTTTTTTCTGGAGGGTTTTTTCCTTAAAATTTCATGGCCCCATTTTTGGCTTCGATTCAAAGAACAGATTTTCATCCGACCGATTCAGAAAACTTTGAAAAAATCTGGCCGAGTCCTATATTTTGTGACCGGGCTCGAATCAATAGGCCCAATGTTATGGCTCGCTCTATGGGCCGAATCCTACTCAAGTAGACCGATTATACACTAAAACCAAGAACATTTTTTGGCCAAGTTTTGAACTTTCGATCAACCTTCAGAAAAAAGTTGTGAAACTTCTCGGGACAAAAAAATGGAAAGTTTCGAAATTTGAAGTCGTGCTCCCTGGGTCTGGCACGGCTCTGACTACTGGAATTTTTGATAAAATCAAACCTAATCCTAGTTAAGGCCCGTTTCCGCCAGACCCGGCTGGTCTGAGCGGGCTTCCGGCCGGCCCAAGAGAGCCCTGGTGTTTACTGAAAAAAATTCACTCGAAAGTATCTGAAAAATGTGGCCTAAAAATGCTATTTTTGAACCTCTCAAAATCAGGAAACTCACATCGATCGCATCACCAATTCGATGTCCAGTAAGCATAGTCTGATCGGCCCAATATGGCCGAGTGAAGTGTCGATCAAAATCGAAATCATCGAAAAACGGACGATGTCCACTGAACCATGGTGATCGAGGTGCTGCAAATCGGCGATCCATTCTGAAAATTTCGAATTTTTCAAAAAAAAAAATTATTTTTTGACTTTCAACAAGACAAAAAAATGACAAAAATGACGACCTTCTGTGCACATATAAAACACAGTGTGCCTGTGTGTAAAATAATCTGTTGGGTAAATAACGCCCACCACACTTTGTATGTTTCGTTCTCGAAAAAACAAAAGAAGAGTTTCGAAATTTGCAGTTTTTTTGTGAAAAATGGAATGTTGATGATAACATTTGAATGTTTCGAGAATGTTCCATTTTTTTGCATACAATTATTATAGAAACAAAAAAAAAACGAATTAGTCATCGGAAGAGCTAGACGAAATAGTGTGGGGTGAGAAGAGGTGTTGGACATTTTTGGAGAAAAAAAAGCGTGACGTGAGGAAAAATAGTTTCTCATTTTCAAAAATTGCTGGTTGACCCTCGGACCAAGAATTTTGAGGACTGATTTTGACTTGCTTTTTTGAGGGCCTAAAACTCGTGTCATAAGTTTTCAGGCCTGTTTTTGGACCCGAATTTTCGAGAGTCTAAAATTGGGACCAAGAATTTAGAGAACCGATTTTGGACACAGTTTTCTGAGAGCCTAAAATTCGGGTCAAAAATTGTGAGGACCAAACTTTGACTTTTTTTGAGAGCCCAAAACTCGTGTCATGAGGTTTAAGGCTTGTGTTTTTTTCCGATTTTTTCCGAGCCCAAAATTCGGAGAGGATCGAATTCAGACTTTTTTCGGAGCACAAAATTGGGTTAACGAATTTTGTGGACCGATTTTTCACTATTTTTTGAGAGCTCAAAAATCGGGTCAAAAATTTTCAGGCCTATTTTTTTACCCGAATTTAGCGTTTTTCGAAAAAAAAACTGTTTTTTGGCTCAAAATTTATTGTACATTACCAAAAAAGGCCTATTCCCGTGATTTGTTTGCATCACGTGACCTTTGAGCTATTAAAAAAGAATTCCCTTAACATTTTTTCTTATCTTTTTTGCCCTAAAAAACCTCAATTTTTAACACAAAAACCGTGCCGCTTTGCTCAAAGACGAGAAAAAAAAAACATTAAAACGTTTTTGTTGTTGCTGAATCGATGAATAGTGTAATAAAATTAATTAAAGACGTCGTCGTCGTTTTTTTTGGTCGAAAAATAGTTTATTCAAGATATAATTTTGGAGACTCTTTTCTTTTGCGATTCATCAAAATGTAGACGATGAGAGTTTCGAGGAGAAGTCCGGTTGATCGAAGAACCCCTCCAATCGGACCGATTCCGCTGAAGTTGACAAGTTTTCGAGCGTCGAGAAATGTTGGAATATTTTGGAATTATATCGATATGAACCCGTCGGTTAGACACATAATGTCGGCCTGCAAAAGTGAGAGC
The DNA here is from genome assembly GCA_963572245.1 of Caenorhabditis sp. 8 KK-2011. Taxonomy (NCBI): domain Eukaryota; kingdom Metazoa; phylum Nematoda; class Chromadorea; order Rhabditida; family Rhabditidae; genus Caenorhabditis; species Caenorhabditis sp. 8 KK-2011. The sequence goes on along the minus strand of OY751550.1, from coordinate 11,365,483 downwards.
TATTGGAAAACACACAAAGTATAGCGCCTCGCGTCCCGTCTGCTGTCGGTCACACACTTGGATTTCAAAATCCATAGATGTGGAGAGAGTAAATGCGCTCTAATGATAATTATTTTTGAGAACTCTCACTCTCATTTGAAAATCTCCAGCCAATCCGAACAACGAGATGATCACCATCACCAATTTGATATTGATCGTCTCACGATGTTTGTAGAAAAACACGGGGAAAATGCAAGCGACACATCTTTCGAGAGCGATAAAAACTGACAAATATGCGCGAGAATCGCTGATAGTTGTTGAAATTGTTACGAAGATGAATGAGAAGTCGAGTCGAGTATCGAGAGCGAGACAAATGTAGTAGGAGCAGGAGAAAATGTTGGTGCAGAGGTCTAGAATGTTGCGGATGAACAGACAATGATAGTCGCTTTTTCGCCAGGCTGATGTTGAGCTGCAATTTTGGTCGAGAAATAAGCTCGCGATTTTTCAGAGTCAAAAAATTGGGTGTTTTCCGGGTAAAGTTTTGAACTTTCAAATTTCTCGGGTAAAACTTATAAAAACTTTTCCAAAGGTAAACTCATTTTGGGTCCAGTTTTTAGGGCTTCAATATTTTTCTCATTGGATTTCTCGGAGTTATTTTCCTAATTTTCCGAAAAGTTTTTTCGCTGTTGTCCTATTTTAGGCCCGAACTTTTTTCTGATTTTTCGATCCTCAACAAATCTCAATCTTGAAGAGACCAATATTTTTCTGAATAAAATCTTTCGGAACTCAAAAAATAAAAACGTGACATTTTTCTCTGCGTCTCTTACACTCTCGAAAACTGCATTTCCAACAAACCTCCTATAAAGTAAAATATTCTTGATGGCTATGATCATAATTAACACAGCTAGAAATGCACCAATAAGTGATACTATAGTTGGAACGGACAAAATTTCCAAAAAAAATAAATTTTGAAAAGCGTTCATGATAATTGGCTGAGCGTGCGAAGTCAGAAAATGTTTTGGCACTGAACTTTTCATGAATGTTGGTTGGGAGATAATTGTTTTGTCTAACCCGAGTCAGGCCTAATTTCAAATGACCTGGCTCATTGAAAAATATTAGACCCGATTCAGCAAAAATCTTGAAAAAAATTGGACCGAGCCCGATTTTTTGACCCGGCCTGGCCTGATTCAGTGGTTTTTGATGTTTGAGGTCGATTTAGGTTTGATCATTTTTGAATCCGTTTTTTGTCGAACCTGGCCTCATTCACCAGAAAATGTCCTGCGGCCCAGAATATTAGACAAACTGGCCCCCCTCCCTGTTTCGGTCATTTTTTTCGCATCCCTCCATTAGAGCAAACTCATGACTCATTCCACAAAAAATCATTTTATTCCAATCTTCCTAAATGCATTTTTTATACATCAATGACTAACCGATCATCCACTTTCTTTGTCTCTTTGCTCTTTTTCTCTGCGTCTCTTTAATCTCCCCGCTATTTCGTCAAAAACAGTCATCCCTTGCTCATATCACTGTGGCTCCACCCCTTTTAGTTGTATAAAAGTTGGTGGCTGGCTCTGCGGTTCTCCATTTTCCAAAATGACCATCCCACCAACTCTCCGCACTCCTTTCCGTTGCTTCGGATCTTCATCGCCGAAAAAAGAGATTCACCTTGGACCGAAGATGAAAATCGTCTATCAAGGAGAGGAGCAACAAGTTGGATCTATCGTAAGTTTTTTGTAAAAATTAAGAAAAAAAAAAAAAAATCCTGACCCTGGGATCGAACCTGGCAAAACGGGGTATTCATAACTCAGCGCACTACCACTGCGCCACGCAGGTCACACCTCTCCTACATTGTAATTGTGTTGAGTATTTTTGCAGGCCTTCACCCTTGCTATCGATTTGAAAAGCTACAAGTTCGAAAAATTGACAATTTATCGTGTCAACCAGAACATCATTCTTCGCGGAACCAAGAAAATTTGGGGATTGTTCGAGGTGTCGCACGAGATCAAAGTCTTCTTTCCAAAGACGGCCAGAATCTGCATGACTTCCCGCTATCCCAATGTTTTGTTGTTCAAACCAGTCGCTGACAAGAAATAATTTTTTCAATTCTTTTTTCATTTTTTGCTTGCTCACGAATATTATCCATCATTTACTCCCCATAATATTACCGTAATTCTGATCAATAAATATTTTATGTCTCTTTATAATGAGAACCGCGCCGCGGACACGTCACGCGGGTGAAAAAATCGGATTTTTTCTCTGAAACTTTTACTTTCGATGAATTACGAGACGCAGAGTTAACAAAAAATAGTATTTTATTTAATAAAAAAACGTGACCTGAAGTGGTATTTTTCTCTGCGTCTCGCACACTCTCGAAATTTGCTCCATGTCCTGAAAAACAGCCAGAAAATTTCTGAGATGACTCAACTTATCTAAAAAAAATGCGCAGAGAAAAAGAGACGGAGAGAAAACATACAAGTTGCTCTTTCCCGGAAAATGTTTGCATTTGAAAAACCTGGACTAGTATTTTTCTCGCCTTTTCCAGTAATTTTTTTGCAACGTGTCTAGGCTTAGGCTTAGGCTTAGTTCTTTCAAACTTTTTTTTTTGACATTAAAATCCCTCTCCAATGTGTACATTACTACAAAAACGATAATTATGTCTTTATTTACCAGCAAAAAAGTTATGTTACACAATTTTTTAATATCGAATATTGATGTATGTTGTGAAAAATTAGAAAAATACGATTATTTAGAAAAAAAGCACAGAATCAGAAAAAGTTAAAAAAAAGAAGTCATGAAATCGGGCCTGACCCGATTCATCAATTACTGTGGTGGGTCATAGGTGAAGGTCAAAACACCATCTGACAAAGACGCGCAAATGAAATTCGGATTCATGTTTCGAGGAACATCGATGACAACGCCAGTGTTTTTCAGAAAATCGAGGAAGCTGCGTCGCGCCGGATCGGCGAACACTTCGACCACCAAAACACCGTCGATTTGTTCGACGCGAATTTGATCGCGTGTGTAGTTGCCAGTGTCCAATTTGACGAAGAATTGTTGGGCCGAGACGGGGGTCTGTAGAGGAAAGAGGTTTTTTCAGATCAAGAAAACTTTGGGTTTGCTAGTTTTGAAATTCCCGACTTTTTCCAAGACTTTCCAAGAATTTACTATTTTTAGATCGGACACAGTTTTGTGGGCGTGGTCTAGAGCGAAGAGACATAACTTAAAAATGAGAAATTTAGAGAAAAACATACCAAAAATTTTAAAGTTTTGGAGACCTAAATATTTTGGACTTCTCAAATACACACTGTAAAGTCTGGAGGCCCGACCTGGCCGGCTATTGTCAGACCGGGAAAGAATTTTTCCAACACTTTTATGACTCATTTTTCATGACCTTCTTTCTCTGAGAAATGCCTGGAAGCAATAAAATACATCATTTTGTTCTGATAAAATTATCTTTTTTTTCAAGAAGAAACATTTGGTTGAAAAATGGAAACTAATTTTTCAGCCCCACACCACTAACTAGGGAGAGCCTTGCAAGAAAATCCTGAATTGGGTCCTCTGAGAAGAGCCGGGCCCCGAACGGGGTCCAAAATACAAGTCCCAGTGGTACCGAAAAGTTCATTGAATAGGGTCCAACATGAGAAAAGGGCTGGATCACATTTTTGAACAGAGATTCCTGAAAGGGGTCCAGAAAAAGGCTATTTTTTATTTTTGGACCCCATTCAGGCCCTCATTTGTTCATGACCTCAAATTTTCGAACTTAGAAAAAACCTCCCAATTCTCACCTGATAATACTTGTTCCAACGACACGGATTCGGCCATGTGAGTTGTTGTCCAAACTCGATGATCGTCACACGATGATCCTTATTGTTGAACAAAGAGAGCAGATAGTTGAACATTGTTTCCAAAATAACCTCCCCGATAACAATAAATCGTTTTTATGCAAAAATGTGATTGTGGGCGGAGAATGAGCAACAACAGCGAACCAAAAAAAAAAAGAAGATATGACTGTGCAATTGCATCATTTTTGGGGTGCGAAAAAATAGGGAAAAAAGGGGGAGGAGGCGAACAAAAACAATTCGGAGAAAGAGGGAGCCGGGTGGCACGGGAACAAGATGTTCGGAGAGGGTGATGAGTCAGATTTTGGTTTTTGTGTCATATGATGATAGATCAAGATTGTTTTGCAAGAAAAATCAGGATTTTTGTCGAGAGAGACGCAGAGAAACAGAACAAAGTGTGGCGCATCGCAAATCCCGTGCGATGTCGGTCACTAACGGAAAACAAGGATTTCAAAGGAAGCAAAGTTGCTCTAACTACACACTTTTTTCTATTCTAACAAGAACGAGTTGTATTCTCCAGATATCTCTGGAATTTTTTAAAACGTTTTCTGAATAGAAGGATGAGTCTGTCAACAAAATAAAAAATTATGACATCAATATACTAGCGGAATTAAAGGCACACTATTTTGAAAAAAACAACACGATGAGAGATAAGGCGTGAGGTGGAGACGCAGACAATGAGAACTCTGCTCACGTTTTTTCGTATCCATAGAAAAACGTGAATTTATTTTTTTTTTTCGATAAACTTGTCTGCGTCTCCTTTCACATGTACACTTTACCTGTTTGCAATTTTTCCCGTTTGAAAAATTTGAAGAAAAACGCAGTGTCGTAGTTTTTTTTTCTGAGAGATCGTGAAAGTCGGAAACTCAAGCCCTGAGCGTTTATTTTATTTTAGAACGTTTGTTGTATACAAAATCATAGATTCAGTTTTTATTTATCAATAAAGAAATATTGAAACGTATATTGCACTGGAAAACAATTCAAAACTTGGGCGAAGAATTAATCGGAACATCAGTACGATCTTCGAAATATTCGTACTTGAAGAAAAGAACATTGTCATTGAAAAATGTTCTCAAAAAGCGGCCATCCATGAAGCCCGGAACTTGAATGTTCAACTCGGTCGTCTTCAATGTCATCCCGGTTGCCGATTTCTTCTCGCCGCGGATCGTCAGAATTCGCCCGATCAACTTGATCGACAGCTCGGCGAGAGTGTATATTCCAGCGTGGATAGAACAGTAGAACTTGCCGGGAGCGAGTATCATCTGGAAATTGCGAAAAACTATGATTTTGAAGCTGAAAAATCTTATTTTTTTTTGGTTCAAAAAATTAAATTTTTTTTTTTTTTTTAATGGCCTGATTCAGCAAAAATCTCGAAAAACCGAGCCGAGTCCGAATTTTTGGGACCTTCCAAAGAGTATTGCAAACATCTCACGGTAAACGCGAAATGTCTGCGTCTCTCAAACATCTCGCTGAGCAATTTTTTACACCAGAAAAAAAAAACCATTTTCTCAAAATATTTTTTTCCGGGACTAAATAAACAACGATGACCTATTAGAATCAGTGTAATGTTTTGTTTTTTCATTTTTGACATTTCTCTGCAAGATGAGTCAACTTACACGAGCCCGATCAGCCTCCGATTGCGCCGCCTGACTACCAAACTCGATGATTCGCAAATCCGCAGACGGACAACCACAATAAACGCGACGCTGGAAAATTTGGGCCGGTTTTTTGAAACAAACATTTTCACTGACCGTTGGTGGAAAATATTGATTATTCATTTTTTTTTCGGGAGCAGACGATAAGTGAATGATGATTCAGCCAGAGCAAATCTCTGTTTTTATATTATGCGGAAAAGTGGGCGGAGTCTGCCAAACTGTTGAGCTGATCGATTGACAGGGACACAGAGGACAATGCGATGAGTCAAAAAAAATTTTGGGAATTTTCGAGAAAGGGTCACTAGTTGAAAGTGAGAGAGAGAGAGAGACGCAGAGAAAAAGGTCACGTTTTGAAATAGGACGAGTTGTTGCGTGGCAAAATCTGCGTCTCGTACTCTCTCTCTCTCAAAAAAGTTCCAAAAATTTTTCTGGTTTTCAAAGTTATCTTCCATCTGTCAAGTCTATAGAAAACTCTAATTTTTGAGAGAGTACGAGACGCAGAGTTCGACACACAGGGAGTACGAGACGCAGAGTTTTCTCAAGAGCTTAGCCCGAATTTCACGAACCGAGCCGGGCTGTTTTGGTTTTTGGTTCGTCAGAAAACTAAGCCTTTTTAGGCCTTCTTTTTCAGGTCGGCCCGAATTGTCCAAATCTCATCATCAAAAATGTTTACCTCCCGCTCCTACCCAAACTCCCGGTTGTTCGTGCCTATCACCGGACACATCCCCCTCCTTGCCTTTTTCTCCCAACATGTTTTTATTCGTCTCCTCGATTCGCACACTATTTTCAATCACATTATTTTGAGCGCGCTGTACAGTCATCGCGAGGCTCGTGACCCGCCCACTTTTCACAGAAAGTTACCTCATTTTCTGATTTGAAAAAAATCGCTGAAAAATGCAACGCTATACTCCGGCTCGTCGCAATGGTCGTTACGATTTGCGCATTCTTCAAGTCGGACAAGACGTCAATTATCCTCTTGGTTTTCCGTTGAGCTACTACCTGGGAGTGAGTTTGTTTTGGAGTCAAACAAAAACTTTTTCAGGGCCAGGCCCGATTTTCATTCTCGGCTCTGTTTAGCAAAACTTAATTTTGAGTCTGATACAGAATTCAAAAGTGTAACTGAAACCGGGTCAGCTCAAAATCGTGAAAAAATGTTTCTGGTCCAAGTTTCTGACCCAGTGAAGTTGTAGCAAAAAATCGGCCCAGTTCTGTGATTTAGTTCAGTAGAAATCTCAAAAACGTCAATTACTTAACATGCAAAAAAATGTACTTTCCCGTATATAACATTTTTGAAACGTATGTAACCCGGGATGTTTACAGTACCCCGTTTCGCCGGCGCGATTCATCGCACGGATTCGCATTCGTCACTCTACTTGCAACAACATTCGAATCAACGTCCATCATTTCACGTTGACAGTTTGGATTGTTCCGCCGACGGGTATTGTCAACAACAACACCAGATGGACCAACGAGAACATGATCAGTCTTCATCTGATCTACCCAATGTGGCCTCACTTTGTTCATGCTGTTTACGACAACGATGTTTTGACACTTACTTACCGCCCAGTTCATAATTTGTATTGATTGTGTTTTCTCTACGCTTTGTTGGAAATTTTGGTATCTTTTAAAGCATGTTTCTAACATCTGTAGCGTATTTTTTTGGGTTTTCATTTATTCTGCGACTAATAAAGTTTTTTAAAAATCATCGAGATCGAAAAAGTTTGGAATTTTTCCTGACTGTCTTTTTTTCAAAAAAAAAAAATCGGACCTGAAAATCGGAGACCTATTGGGAGTTGGACCTTTTTTCCGAGTTTTTCGGATTCTCAACTTTTTTCAGATAATTAAGATATTTTCAGCCCGATTCCGGGGCCTAGTAGACGTGGCACGATGTTTTTCCGAGTTTTTCAAATTCCAAACTTTTTTCAGAAAAATTTTCAGCCCGATTTTATGGGTCTAGTTGGAGTTAGACCTGACACGATTTTTTGTTCAGATTTTTCAAATTCACAATTTTTCAGAGAAAAACAATTTTCAGCCCCATTTTTCTGAAAAATAATTTTTTGGGGGACCTAGTTGAAACTGACCTGGCCCGATGTTTTTTCTTCTCATTTTCGAAAAATTTTCAGTCCGTTTCGATTTGGAGACCTATTTGGAGAAAAAGACCCGGGTCGATTTTTTTTTTCGGATTTTTCAACTTTAACTTTTTTTTTGAAAAAATGATTTTCAGCCCGATTTTGAGGCCCGATTCAAATTAGAAGCCTATTGGGGGAAACTCTGGTCCCGGTTTGAGGTCACTTTTTGGATTCAAAATTATTTTCTGAAAAATTGTTTCCGGGCTGAAAAATCTATGACTTGTAAAAAACGTCAACATTATGAACAGAAAATAGATCAAAAATTATTTATTGAAAATTTTGAAAGTAAACCAAATAAAAGAGAAAAGATGAAAAGAAATCTAGGAGAACAAATCCTCGACCAAATTTCCAACCAAAAATTTAAGCCGCCAATTGAACAGCGGTGCAACGATGCGGTTCGTATTTCAAGGTGAGCACACCAGCCGACAAATATCCTTTGACGCATTGCGGAGCCATGCGGAACGGAACAATGATCGCAAGCTCGTTGTTTTTCGAAAATTCGAAGTGACGACAATCCGCACGACGCGCCGCCACGACCAACTTGCCGTCCTTGATGCTGATGGAGATGTCAGCCGTGGTGAAGCTTCCAACATTGATTTTCAGCAAAAAATCTTGCGGTGACACGGGATACTGCAAAAACCAGGGAGATATACGTTTCAACTTTTACCAAAAATTATATAAAAAAACTCACTCCACAAAAAACCGGCGCGCCATGAGAATGAGGATACGCAATATCTTGACCGAACTCGATGATGGAAAGTTGATCAGCAGAATGCATTTTTGTTCGAGTCGAGTTTTCCAAACGATCAGCCACAAAAAATGATGATTCTGCACAAAACCTTGGGGCGGGGACTGTTCGAGCCGATGTGAAAATAGTGTGCAAGATGAGAGAGAAGAGGGAGAAAAAGGAAAAAATATGTGTGTAAAACAATTATGTATGATGAAGGAAAATTGTACAGAGTTGGAGGGAGAATTTGGGAAAGACTATTTTTGAGATATAGAGAGCAAGAGACGCAGAGAATATGACACAAGGCTAATCTTGGCTGAAACGGAAAAAGAATTTTCTGAATCGGCCCCAAAAAACCGACTGTTCCCGGCTTGGTGGGATTTTTCAAGGTCTTCTGGAGCCAAAAATCAGAAAAAAATGCTCCAAAAAAAATTGAAAAGTTTTTGAACCCAGGATAATTTTTGGCCTTAAAATCGTTCAGAGCCAAAAACTAGGCTAATCCAAATTTTTTTTGGCTTGGTTGGATTTTCAAGGTTTTTTGGAAGAGAGCCAAAAATCAGAACACCAAATTTGACATTTTTCAGAATTTTGATTTTTCAAAAAAACCTGGAAATTTTTTTTGTCTGAAAATTTTTTTTATTGGGCTCATTTCACCAAAAATCAGCCCTCAAAATTAAAAAAAAAAAAAAACCTATCACAACCCCCCAGAGAAGCAAGTTCGCTCCAATGAAACACGTTAGAATGAGATGAAAAAAGTTCCAGATGTTCTCAAATTGTTCCATTCCTATATTTCGATCTAAACATGTCTGTGTCTCTCATTTTCACTCACTATTTCGGCCCTGGAAACTTATTGATTATTCCAACGACAACAAAAAATTCCTCCTATCCCATAAAGTCTCCTCTCTTCTGCCTCCTAAAATGAGTCACCGCCTTTTTTTCTGCCGTCTTTCTTTTTTTTACTCGTGGAAAGTGCAAAAAATTGTAACACTTTTTTTTTGGCCAAAAAAAAACGTTATTGCTTCTGAAAGGTCAACGCCGGGGAATATTTATTTTGGGAAAGTTTTTCTATTTTTGTAATGTCTGGGAAACATTTTTGAGGGGTTTTGGAAATTTTTTGGTTTTCGCTGATTCTTCCAGGTGAGCAATTTCTGAGAGTGAACGAGGCGCAGAGAAAAATGGCAGACAAATTCCGATTTCTGTTCTCACATCAGAATCTGGCTTTTCAGACCGGCCCACTGGCTAGTAGTTTGAGGTCACATGGAATGTCTGCGTCTCATGCTCTCTCAAAGAGAAGTTGTGAAATTTTCAAAATAAAGAGACTCAAAATCAAGCTGATACATACATTTTTTCCAGTTTCTTATACGTTTCAAATATTGTTTATGATTACTAACAGAAACTTGTGAACAGTCAGATGATAGAAAAAAAAAACCATAGGCTCGCAGATCTATCTGCAATCTGGAAGAGAAAATAAAAAATCTAGGCCAAACTAAAAAGTGGGCGGGGCAACAACAATCTAGCTATGGTTAGTGCCAAAAAACTTGTGATTTGTTTGCATTGGGTTTTGTGGATTTTTTAATAGGCCAAAATTGTCGTCGTCTGCGCAGCATGCTCGCGACGCGGCTCCTCTTAAACCCCGTGAGAAATACGTCTCAAAATGTCTTCATTTTATTTTTTTTCTCTGCGTCTCTAGCTATGAGTCAGCAAGCCACGCCCATTCTCAATTTTCAGCGAGAAATTTGGAAAAATCATTATTATTCCTCTCAATGTCATCTTTCCACAATCCAAATTATTTCATCGACCCGTTTGGCGATCCAACATTTTCCCACGAAATGGTAGGCCTCTTATTGTTCATGTGAGTTCTCTAGATGTTTCAGACGCTTGGATCTCGCATACTTTTTTATGAAAAAGTTCCATCGTCGGTGATTGGTATTGGCACCAGGTTGAAGGAGGTGAACCTGACAAATTTTCAAAAAATCTAATAAAGTTGATGTTTAGGAGGAGATACGTGAGTGGGTTTGTGAGAAGTTCGAGTATCAGATTCTTTTCTGCTTGAAACATCCAATCACCGAACCTGGTTATAAGACGTGTTTCTTGTACAACCGTTCAAGACTGGTTAGGGAGAAAGGTGCGTTTTTGAAGAACAAGTCTTGAAACGTATAACAAACAGGTTTTGTAGAAATGAAGACATGCCAAGTGACGATTAAAATGTTCAAATTTGGCGAGCCAATAGATCCGAACAAAATTGAAAATATTATTTTTCAAAAATCGTCCATCAAAACTGACATGTTCTATGTGGAGGATCTCAAAAAAGTGGTGTCGAGTTTTGGACGTGTCTCGGTGATCAACAAATGCGGTCAGCCAAATTTCCACGTGGAAAAAAATTAGAACTTTTTTCAGAGATTGGAATGTGTTTGTTGGCAAATTTGGAGGTTGGCGATGCAAACAGATCCAACAAATATCTATCAGTTGATAAGGATTTGATTAAATAATTATGAAAGTTGAAATAAAAAAATTATGAGAAAAAATATCGCCGATGCCAGGAATCGAACTTGTGACCTCTCGCTCTGAATTTTCCGCTGACAATGAGGCTTGTGAAGCGGAGTATCGTTGGAGAACATTTTTCAAGAGAAAGAGAGTACGAGACGCAGAACATGTCACGTGGTCCACGTCAAAAAATAATGTCGAAGCCCGTTTCAGCAAAAAATGATTTGAGAGAAAATTAAAAAAATAAAATTTGGCCGAGACCTAGATTCGAACTATTGACCTCTTGCTCTCCATTTACGCCGTCCTTTGTATAGCGGAGCATCGTTTGAGAAGGTTTTCATAGAGAGAGAGAGAGAGAGAGAGAGAGTACGAGACGCAGAGCTACACAATAGCTTCGAAGTGCACTCACTTTCAGTTTCAGACGATCGTCGGGAAGCGGAGCATCGTTTGACAACTTCTTTCGAGAGAAACATAGTGCAATGTCTACGTCTCTCACTCTCACTCGCTATTTTGCTTCGTGGTTCCACAAATCGCAGACAACCATGTTCGCTCCATTGAAAAAAAATGAGGGAGGTCCAGATGTCTTTAGAAAAGTTGTTTTTCCTCTCTCCCCGCTGTGAAACCGTCTCCTCATATCTTCACACTATTTCCGACAACTCTCAAGCCCCGCCCATTTTTTGGTTGAACCCCTGCATGACTGCCAGATGGCTCATACTATCATCATCATCAATGGTTGTCTTCGAGGAGGTGCGAACGATCTGGCAATATCGTCCGGCATCGCCGACTCCGCCGTTCGAGATGAGTCGCGAGAATCCGAACGCCGTCAAGTTGATGAAAGTTGTTGAGGTTGGTTGGATTTTTGGGGTCGGAACATTTTTTTGAAATTCCGGCCGGGTGACATCTAGAAAATGTTCTAAAATTTTTACAGGAAGTTTGGGCCGGAAGAAATATTCTTCTTTCAAAACTTTTGAAATTTTCAAAAAATCCGGTTTGAAAATATGAAAATTTCATTTTCACACCCATAAGTGTAGCTACTTCGGAGTTTTTCAGCAAAAATATCTAGTTTCCTGGACCTGAAAATCTTCAAATTTCCAAAAAGGCCTAGGAAAATCTAAATTTCCAGGTTCGAAAGTGCCTCCTCCAATTTTTAAAACCGAAAGATTTTTGAAATTTCTGCCGGATTTGATGAAAAAACCACAAAATCGGGCTAGAAGAACATTTTCTTCTTTCAAAATTTGAGAAAAATCATGTCTTAAATTATAAAAATTCCATTTTCACACCCATAAGTAGCTAGTTCTAAGTTTTTTTCACCTTTTTTTCTAACTTTCCGGGCCCGAAAATCTTCAAAATTCCGAAAAGGCTTGGAATTTTCAGCTTTGAAAACCCCTCGTCCATTTTCTCGGGCTCAAAAAATCTTAAAAATTTCAAAAAATTGAGTTGACAAAAGTTGGTGATGTTTTTTCGGGCCGAAAAACTTGGAAAAACACCCAAAAATCAGACCCAAAAAACCAAGAAAATATTCCAAGTTTCGGGCCGCAAAATATTTCTCCCCGTTTTCCAGATCAACAAACGCAACCGTCGCTCATTCGTCTACGTCTACGAGACAGTCGAAATCGCAATCACCCGATTCCCAACCACCAGTCAACTCAAGATCGTGGCTCCTAAACAATTGGAGGGGAACACAATCGAGATCTCCATCCAGCAAAACACCTTGGTCATCAGAGAACGCTGTGGTTTTTTGACCAAAATCTTCAAAAAAATCTGCAAATTTTTTGGTTTCTAATACTCTTTTTTTGTGTTAAATAAACGTTTTTTTGTACACCCCAAAAATGTTACAACAAAGAAATTGACTTTTGAGCAAGTTTATTTTTTGCTTTTTTTTGCTCCTCTCAAAAATGCTCCGCCCACTTTTCTCTGATTGGCCAGAGAAGATAAAAATCAAAATCCGATCCAAAAATCATCCCGCGAATTGTACGTTTCAACAAAAAGTCAAAAAAAAAAACTTTTTTTTTCAAGGTACTGATTTTATTTTCTTGGTGGTACATAAAAATCACTTGTCTGCGTCTCTCAATGGTGAGAGAGTGCGCACGGTTTCTCTCGCATGTCTGCGTCTCTTCAGAGCGTGTGGCACAGATCGGCGAGTTGGTAGGAAATGTGTTGGGCAAAATGAGGTGGTAAAATGTGAGAAATTGTCTTTATCTAGATGATTTACAATCTAGCAACATTCGCGGAGTTTTTTTTTTTCTCAAAATGAGAAAGAAATAAAGTTTTTCGGAACCCGAAATTGGGACCGGCCCGATTTTTTCGGGGAATTTTTTGAAATGGGCACACAGCCAAATTTGGCTGAAACGAATCCAAAATAGAATCTTGGGAAATTTTGTGGTTTTGTGGTTTTGAAAATAGATATTAGTTAGATTTTGGAAAATTTAGCACAATTTTTCAAATCAACTTTCATGTTTTTTTTTCTCGTCCAAAAAAAACCGGAAAATCAAAAAAAACCTGACGAAAATCATGTTTTTAAATTTGAAAAATCGGAAAACTACTGTAGTTTTGACAAAACCCCAAGATGTCTGCGTCTCTTCACTAACTCCTCCAAGCAAAACTTGGCATGATGCCAAAACCCCGAAAACAAAGACCCATATTTTTTTCTTTGGAAAATAAAACAAAGTGCGCGAAAATAACATGTGCACACCATTTCGCAATATTGCTGACACAAAAAATGTTCTCTAATTCTCTCACTTCTCCACACTATTTTCCTCATGGGCACAATAAAAAGGTGGTTATCAGTGGGTTTTCAGCATTTTTTTTTGATAACAAAAATGGAGAAAAATGTGAGTTTTTTCTGAAACGTACATTATACGGGTTTTATGAAATTCTAGGAATTTCAGAATTCACGATTCCTGGGAAATTGTGGATGTAGAAACTACCAAAATGGAGAGTGAATCTGAAAATCTAAAGTGAGTTTAGTAGAGAGTGTACCTTTGAAGAAAGAATAATTCAGTTTGACAAACTTGTCCGAGGAAGATGAGAAGGCCGAATTGGAGAAAAATGCAAAAAAGGAGTGGATCGAAAAAGTGAATTCTTGGAAGAATTCCCATATCGAAGTGTCGAAAAGAAGCGCGGAATTGACCGAAGCGGTAGGCGATGACAAATTCAAGATTTTCGGGCCGGTTGGGCCTTGAAAACCGAATAAGGCCCGGCAAACATTGGGGGTTTTTTGGTCCATATTTTGAAAATAATTTTTGTGAATCGAAACCATGAAATATTTTTTCTGAAATGCAGAAGATCCATTTTTTCTAATCAAAAAAGTTCGAACAAAAATCAGCAGTATTTTCGCTTTTTGATCCCGATCCAAGTATAAGGTTACCTTTTCTGTGAAAAAAAGTTCCATAATTTTTTAAAGTTTTCTCCGGAACTAAAGTATGGACATAATAGTTGGACCTCAACCAGGCTCAGAAGTCATAGAGAGATCTTGTTACTCCAGAAGTTTGGTGTCCGAATCTGACGAGAAAAAAAACTGCTTCAAATTTCAGAAATATTTTTCCAGCTAATCGATGCCGAAGCGGAATCGAATTGTAAATTCAAAATTGAGACTTTTGAGAGAATCCATCGCCACCGAAATTCAATCGATCAGAAATGACTATTCAAACATTGAGAAGATCATTCCAGAAACTCAAATAGTGTTCCTAGAATCTGTCAAACTTTGCCTATCCGATGTGATTCGTTCATGTCATCGATGCGAACCAGCACTCTCGAGAATGGTACATTTACTGGTGGTTTTTTTCGGTGTCCAGAATTTATGATTTCTTGCAGAAACACTTCAAGACAAACGACTTTCTTCGGGAATTGTCTAGACTTTGATATTGTGAGAAAATGTTGGGCTTTTAAGAAGTTTGAGAAGTTGAACGTACCATTAAATCCATTTTCGTCAACTGACTAAAGGTTTTACTTTTTTTGAGATCTAATTGTTGAGAAACTGAATATTAAATCGGACCAGGCCCGATAAAAATCGGACCTAAATTTTGTGTCTTCTGAAATGAACCCTTTTTCTGACTAACTTCCACTTTGTGATCAAAAATTCTGGAGACCTGACAATCTGATCCAAAAGTTACGGAGTAAACAACTTTCTCTGACAACTTTTGAAATCAGAATTTCTGCGAAAAACCCGATTCTGAAGAAAAAAACCGGATAGGGTTCAATTTTCGGCTCCGGGACATTTCGAAACTACATTAAATTCCAAGGAAAAGAAGGAAGAAATGTTTATTTCTCTCTCTCAGTGTGTGACGTATCCAGTGGAATGTCGGTACACACAGTTTCGAAATGTCCTGTGTGCGGTTTCGAAACGTCCCAGGGTCCAATGTTCGGTGTATCATTTTTGTTCTTTCAAAAAAAAAGGCCCAACTCTCGCCGCACAGCTGACCAATCAGATAAAAAGGGGCGGAGCCTACATTTTTTGTATCGCAGAAAATTGACACAGGGAAACAATTTTTACAAAATTTTATTTTCAAAAAAAAAAATATACATGAAAAATTCATTAACGTCGCTGCTGACGTGGAATGAAGGGAAAAAAATGACAAGAAAAAAAAAGACATGTCCCTTTAAATAGTGTTCCTTTAAATGTGGGGGCGCTTGCCAAGAAAAACGTTCAGAAACCAAAATGTTGGAGAATTGGCTGAATGGTCGCGAAGAATGGCACATCGTGCAAGCGAACGCCGATGAACAACGTTCCATTTCTGATGCACTCTTTGAGACGATCGCCGAGATGGCGCGGCAACGTGATCATGGCAATGTTGCCGCCGATAAGTGTGATGATGGGGATTGGCACGATGCGGTAGTTGTGGCAACGCACGTATTGAACGCCGTCGTAGACCTGCGGAAAAATAATTTGAGACTTCTCGAACTCTCGGATCAGATTTTTTGGATCTAAGAGTAGCTAAATTTTGAGGCTTCAAAAATGTGCTATTGTCTATCCAATCAGATTACCCATGAAATATGAGATGTCACGTCAAAATGAGAGATTTAGACAGTAGATCAAATTCGCATTGACCTTTTCTCTAAATTTCTCATTTTCAAATCACATTTCTCAGGTTCAGGAAATTTTTTCCGGTCCGCAAACCATTGTGATTCAGGAAAAATATCAGAAAAAAAGGCCTACGTCGAGGCTTGAGCTCAGGCTTAGACTTAGGCCGATTTTCAATTCTCAAAATCTCATTCAGGGCTCACAGTCTGGCCTCGTTTCTGTATAGCTGGACCCATTTTCCAACCCCACCTGAGTAACATCGACGAGTTCGGCGATTTCGATTTTCGCCGCATCCGGTCCGAGAATCCGAATCCATTCCGAAATCGGATCGTTTGGCCAAGTGTGGTTGTTTTGGAATGTCATGACGAGAGGAAGTCGACGAAACACGAGTAAGGTTGTCTGATGAGTCAACAGTTTTTGTGTATTACAAAAAAAAAAAGAAGAGAGCAAAAAAAAAACAGTTTGTAATGTTGTTTTTTTTTTTCGTTTTTGACACCAAATATTTTCAAACGATACTCCGCTTTACGGTTCGTGTCGAAAGTTCAAGTTATCTCTCTCTCTCTCTCAATTTTTATCTGGTTTACATGTCACCTACGTGTTCCAGAGAGGCAATAAAGAACCACGTGTAAAATCAAGAAAAAATGACGCTAGAAACACATGTCTCTGTTTCTCTGCGTCTCGTGCTCATCTCTAAATGTTACTTCTTTACCGTAACCAATGTCTTTGAAAAACCGATAAATTTTCTTTTCCAAAAAATTGTTGACAAAGCTTCTTTAGACTACTGTAGGTCAAAATAAGATCACTTCTCTAAATCTCTTATCTCTCAGTGATATTTCGAAAGAGAAAATATTTAAAAAAAAAATCAAAATTTCCAGACAGATGTCCGAGGCGACGAACAGGAGCGCAAGAAACAGAATGAATGACTAAGAAAACGATAACCGTCGAGACGTCTGCGTCTCTTCCTCTCTCTCTCTCTCCATCTCTGGGTGGGGCGGCAAACGCGCTCGAACACATTTCTGGCTCACCGCCAGAAGAAGTGTGTTCGAGCGCGGCGAGAAACGACGGGGGCACAGGTGTCAATTTTTTTTGGGAAGGCGACAAAAAAATTGTCAACATATTTTTCTCGTGACTTTTTTTCCACCAGATGTAGAATACAGAGAGGAAAATTCTTTTTGGGGATGTTTTGATTTCTGAGGGGTTGGAAAAGTTTTTTGAACTCTACATAGAGTGTAGAGTTTTAGAGAAAGAGGGCAAGAGAGAGAGAGACGCAGAGAAATCAGATTTTTGCAGGTAGAGAAAATTAACGACGTGACCTGTTTATTGAGTAAAGTTTTTTGGAAAACGTTTGAAAATTTTCCTTTAGAAAAAATAACGTGGAAATTTTATAAACGTGAGCTTTCGAACTACATTTTTTATTTTTCTCAGCGTCTCTGTCTGTCTCTCTCTCTCTCTCTCTCTCTTTTCCAAAATGAGCTTTTGATCTTGGGCACCGGAAAATTGTGAACTTTTCCAGAAGTTTTGACAAAAACCGCTGTTCAAACAGAAACAAATGTTGAAAATCATCAGGTCAAAGTTTGTCGACATATGAATAAGTAGAACATTGATACTATAAAGTTTGGTGGAAGGAACACTTTTCTGAAAATGTCATTTTTCCTATTTTTCCTGTTCATCTCAATTCTGTCACCCACCGAATCGTGCCAGGATAATTCGGCAAACTGCGCCGGCTGGATTCGCAACGGGTTTTGCACATCTACGCATTATACGTCTGCGCAAAAAAGCGCATATTGTGCGGCGTCTTGTAACTTGTGCCCCACGTGCGCCGATTCGTCAACAATTTGCGCGGCGTGGGTGGCTAACGGCTTCTGCTCGAACACCTTCTACACAACCGCACAGAAAACGCAATATTGCGCAAGATCTTGCAATTTGTGCGCAACGTCATCTTGCGGTGACGCATCAACATCTTGTTCCGTATGGGTTGCCAACGGGTTTTGTGACAGCACATTTTACACAACCGCACATAAGCGGTGATTCTGCGCAAAGTCTTGCAACCTGTGCTCAGCTGGTGATTCATCGACTTCTTCTTCTGGTGATTCTTCTTTGACAACAACAACAACGACAACAACGTCAACTTGCAAAGATTCTCTTTTCACGTGTTCTGTGATGGTCGCCGGTGGATTATGTACAAATACAGTGTTGTATAGTGATGTCGAGAGAAAGGCTTGTGCCAAATCTTGTAACTTGTGCTAGTTTTGTTTTTGGAAAATAAAAGAACTCATTAAGTGACAGGTGCCATCGAAAATTGAACAAGTCGGGAAAAAAATGGGCGGAGCCAAGAATTTTTGTGCACAGACTTTTCGGTTTTTGTTCACTGGAGTGTAGAACAGGTATGTTCAAAAAATGGTACCAGACCGGCTTTTTTTTTGAGAATGAAAGAATTCATTATTTGTGTTTAGAGGTGTCACCGAAAATTGAACGAGTCGGGAGAGTCGAACAATGGGCGGAGCCAAAAAATGTGTGCACAGGAAAAGTTGAACGTGGCCTGACTTTCTGAAATTGTGTTTTAGTCAGAAAACGAGAATGTTCGAAAAAAAGGGACAGGGCCCGATTTCTTTTTCTTTTTTTTTCGAAAAAAAACGTGTTCCTATTTCAGCGTAGATCGAAAAATGAACGTGACCTGACTTTGACTGAAACGGAGAACAGGTATGTTCACAAAAATGGAATCGGGCCCGATTTTTTTGTTGTTGAAACTAAAGCAGCACGTTATTCTTGTCAACAGGTGTCATAGAAAAAGACCATAACCTGGAAATTGGACGAGCCAGGTCGAGTGCAGAAAAAGTTCAATAGAGCGTACATGATCGTCTTGACTTGACAGAGAAGGTTGATTTTTTTTCCTGACGCTGCAACTTTTTGCTTTTTGCAGAAACAAACAAACTACAGAAACAAGCTTATTTTTCTAAACAATTTTTTTCTGAACATCAAAAAATTGAAAAACAAAAAAAAAGAAGAGTTAATTTTGAAACCTTGAAATAACACCGGATGAAAATGAGAGAAGTTGGAAGATGATCATATTTGTCGTGTTGTTGATGATGTGTTGGAAGGCTGATTTCCTCGAACGGTTGGTCTCAAGTATCTCTGAAATTCAAAAAAAAAATTAAAATCGAAATCTAAAATAAAAACTAACGACTTTTGGCACTCTTCTCTTCAGAACCGTCTTTCTTGTCATTGTTTCCAAATGCGACTGAATATCGAAATCACACTCCATTTTCCCGGCCAACATTTTTTTGATTACTTCTTCTTTTTCTGAAAATAAAAAAAGTTGATTTTTTCCCCCAAAAATATTCTTACCTAACATTGTCACTGTTTTTTCAACAGTGTTTTTGTACTTGTGCCAATCCTGAAGTTGAAGCAAAATGACTTTTTTTGCTATTTCAATAGCTTTGACAAATTTGGCAAGAGTCAATATGCTATTTCTATTGAAAGGTTTGTTTTTTCGATAGTGCTCGAAATACGAAGCGTGAAGATCCAAGGCATACAGAACACGTTTGAATCTCTTCTCGATGCTGGGAAGTTGTAAGAGCGGCACCACCGCTCCTACACACTTCTCCAGAGCCTTCTCATCCTGGCTTGATAACATTGCTATCTGCAAGAAAATGAAAAGTATGCGTGAAAGATAGAGAGAGAGCGAAGAGAAGCAAATGAAAAAAGGGGATGTGAGATAGAGCGCGTATCCATCACTCCCGTAAACACATGAAACAAAAAAGTGAGAAAGAGAGAAACAAAATGAGAAAAAAGGGAACTGTTCTGGCATAACAATATAAACGACACTCCTTCTTGGTCGCTTGCTCTCGTCTTATCCGTCGTTGCAAGAAACCCACGCTCTTTTGCATGCCGCGAAATTTGAATTATTATTTTTTTTTGCAAAGCGTTTTTTGAGATCAGAGACGTCAAGGTTATTCTATAAACAATTTTTTACGAAGTATCCATGTTCCTTTAATCGCCCGTAGCAGTTTTACCTTTTTCTGCAGAATCGTGTCAAAAAATCAAGCCTGAACATTGGAAAGTTTCTTTTTTTTTCCAAATGGAAAACTCACCTTTTTTCTTGGAAAGAATGTAAGCCTCAAATTTCGAAATAGAAAACAATCTGAAAAAATCCAAATTTTGTGCTGAAACTAGATTTTTTTGGAATTTTTGGAGTTGAAAATCGTTTGAAAAAAGTGGGTCGAACGAGATGAGAGTCATCGATCCGATAAGAAAAGAGTTTTACTTTTTATAGATTCTTTGAAACGTACATTATACGGGTTTTGTGAACTTCAGAGAATAGGCATTTCAGAATTTTAGATTCGTGGGAAACTGTGGATTCAAGCACCACCGAAACGGAGAGTGAAACTGAGCAGATCGAACCAAAAAAATTTTAAAACAAAATTTCAGGTTGACAGTCTCGCCCGAAAAAAATGAGGAACAGCAGAAGGGTGAGTTGGAAAGAAAACCAAAAGAAAAGTGGTCAGAAAAAGTGTCGGGTTGGAAATTTTCACATTGTGGAGTGTTGAGAGGAATCGAGGATTTGATCAAAACGGGGAGCATGAGGGACATGTCGGCTCGAACCCAAAAAAAGTCGGAGTCTGAACGAGTGCTAGCTGAAACGGATTATTGGAAAGTTCTCAGCCTTGGAATCTTTGAGGAAATTGAAAAAATGCACATTTTGGAAGAGAATGAGAATTTTGAAAATGTTTCTCTCGAATTGCAATTTTTCGTCTTCCTCTGCATCTCTCTCTCTCTCTCTCTCTCTCTCTCTCTCCCTCTCTCTCTCTCTCTCTCTCTCCCTCTCTCTCTCTCTCTCTCTCTCTCTCTCTCTCTCTCTCTCTCTCTCTCTCTCTCTCTCTCTCTCTCTCTCTCTCTCTCTCTCTCTCTCTCTCTCTCTCTCTCTCTCTCTCTCTCTCTCTCTCTCTCTCTCTCTCTCTCTCTCTCTCTCTCTCTCTCTCTCTCTCTCTCTCTCTCTCTCTCTCTCTCTCTCTCTCTCTCTCTCTCTCTTTCTTTCTTTCTCTCTCTCCCTCTCTCTATCTCTCTCTTTTTCTCGTTCTCCCTCTCTCCTGGTGATTTTTCTGCTCTTGTCACGGAATACATGGAAACTTCAAATGAGTTATGAGAACATTTTTACAGGACTTCAACAAACTGGAAGAGAATTACATGGAATTCCATGGAGTGCGGATTGATTTTCATATGAAGTTTTCGCCATTATAGACTTTATCATTTTGACTGGATCAGAAAAGTTTTTTTTGTTTGGCTTTATTTGTTCAATGAGAAAAACAAAATGTTTGTGACACACAATGTTAAATCGCAAAAAATTTTATTTCTCAAATCAAAAAAGTAACATAGTCCACGTCTGAATCTCATTTTTTTGGCGTCGAAGAACTCGTTCGACACCAAAATCTTGTAGGTCAACTTGACGCGCTTGGCGGTGTTAGGATGTTGTCCACCGAAATCGCTCCTTCAAACGCTACATACACTCTTTTCGCCAATTCCATGAAAGTTGTCTCGTGATCGTTTTTCAGGTATATTGTGTTTTTACAATACCAGATGAATGAACTCGTGGACCAGAAAATAGCAGAGTTCATAAATATTGATTTCTTCTGAAAATTAACTTATTATCGAAACAAAAATATAACTTGAATAGAAGATGATTTTTGGCAATCGAGAGAGAGAGAGAGACGCATGCCTGTTTTTCTGTACTTGTTAATTTTGAAATGAGAAAATACGCTCTAATGATAATTAAAAAAAAAACATTTTTTCATGATATTTCAAGTCTCGAAAAACGTGAGCACTAAAATAATTAATAAAAAATCTGATTTCTCTGCGTCTCTTCTGAATGACCTTCAAACCATTTTCATTATTCAAAAAACTAAAAACTCACAACAACTCAATTGATGAAAAAGGACAATGTTTAGAACATTTGTATTCAAATACAGAAAGATTACTGTAGTTTAGATACAGTAAACCAACCTTCTGGTGGATGGGGAAAATATAATAATGAGCAAATGATGTTCGTGTCCTCTTGCCAAACAGGTCACGCCCACTTTGAAGGTCAACTGATGAACAAAAGGAGGAAATGTCTGGTGTCATGTCAGAAATGCTATTATGTGTCAGATTTGGTTCAAGTACTATAGTAAAAATGTATTGAGTTTCTTCCAAAAAATGTTTATTGAAAAATAAATATTTCTTAACTTTTCTCTATGTCTCTCTATCTCGATTTTTTCGCTGTTTTTTTTTGTCAGAATTTTCAAGCCAAGCCAGATTCTCGGGACTAGACAGCTTTTTTGAAAATTAAATTTTTTCTCAATCTTGCTCCGAATAATATAATGTTTTCAATGTACCAAAAAACTATTTTTTTGGGGCCCGGAACTATTTTTCTGAAAATTTTCAAGTTCAGAAAAATGCAAAAACTCGGGTTGGAGGCCTATTTTCAGGCCAGGCCCGATTCAGTGGGCTTGATTCAGTAGGCCAATACTTTAAGTAAAGAAACTTTCAAATTTTTAAATTCACATTTTCCTCAAAAATCAGACAGAAAATCAACTTTGCAGAAGTTTGGTACGGTTATATTCAAGTTTTCATATTATGTTTTTTTTTTTGCTGAAAAAAACTGTCCAGGGTGAGTTTAAGGCCCTTTTTCAGGCCAGGCCCGATTCAGCGGGCTTGATCGAGTAGGCCAAACTTTAAGGACCAAAAAAACGTACAACTTGCCAAACTCATTCGAGGAAAGAATTCTTGATATACCAAAAATTCGAAATTCAAAAAAAAATCTTTATTTTTCTTCAAATCTTCCGTTTCTGAAAAAACGCATCATCGAATTGTTTTTGAAGTCCAACGAAGTGATTCTCAGAATATTTGACGATTTGAAAACTTTTCTCGAACTGAAATATTTTTTTCAAATTTTCCCAATCAATTTTCTCACCCTACCTTTTTGTTAATTTTGAAAAACACAAAAATCAATACAAGATAATAGGTTGGTAACGATTGTGTCAATTCCAGATTAGCATATTGGAAGGAAAGCGGTTGATCGGCGAAAAATAATCTGGTGAAAAACATGGCCAAATCGCTGATGAACACGTAAATCGTTGTGGTCAGACAACTTCCGCGAAACACGGTTATTGCTCGCAAATTTTGTTTGATCGAAAATCGTTGGCTCAGCGATTGAGATAGTTGAAATTGTCGGAGGTGTTGGGTATTGATGTTCAACATTTTTATAGATACCGAAAATGTGATAAGTTGCATGATGAAAATTGTGACTTCCGGTATAAAGTCATAGACTGTTGTTCCGATTTTTGAAACTAGACAATAGAAAATGACATTTTCTTTTTCTCGCAAACTAAGAACTTCGACAAAGGTGAACCCGAACAAATTCTGAAAACAAAAAACGAATTATCAGATTCTTCTTCCAAAAAACGCAGACATAAAACACACACAAAGTATAACGCTTGGCGTCCCGTCTGCTGTCGGTCAACCAGTTGAATGACCTCTAAGCTCAGAGAGAGCAAGTTCGCTTTAATGTTAATAAATTTTGTGAACTTTTCCATTCCCTTCTGGAAGGCCACCTGGTGTTTTTTTTTCCGATTTTCCAATTTTTGATTTTTTTCCGAAAATCTTTTTTTCCGAAAATTTCCGAATTTCAGAATTCCGAAATTCCTAATCTTTGAATTTTCATATTTTCAACTTCCCGCCTTCCAAATACTCGAATTTTCAGAGTTTTCTCATTTCTAATTTTTCAGAAAAACAAGAAATTTACAGTTCGAGAGGTCACGTTTTTATAATTTTCACGTTCGTTTTTTTCGAAGTAGGGAAAAATTTCAAAACTGATTTTTTTTGGAGATAAAATGAATGTAAAGGTCACGTTAGTAATAAAAAAAAATGTTTTTTGGATCATTTGAAAAAAACTGATTTCTCTGCGTCTCTTTTGAAATACGTCAATCTCCGTTAACTCACATGAACAACAACCAAAAGAATACCCAACCATTTCATCCGATTTTCATAAGATTTTTTGGAAAACGTCGAGACAACTCGCTCAAAAGTGGCCACTGCCGAAGTGGTCTCAACCATGAACTGAGTATACTTGTAGGGTTTTCGAAAAATACACCGATCGAGGGATGGAAAAATTTGGCAGCCGGATGTCCATGATGAGAAAAAGTAGTAAAGATCGATTGAATGGAGGATAGATCTGAGAATTGTAGATCGGGTTTGCGATTTTTCGAAAATTGGACTTTTTCGAAGATTTGGTTTTTTGCGAGACTCAAAATTTTGGTTCACCGGCTTTCTATTTTTCAGAATTTATGATTTTTCTGATTTTCAAATTTTTCGAAACTACGATTTTTTGAAATGTCTGATTTTGTATGTAGAACTTCAAACTTTCCGAAATTCCAAATTTTCAGATTTTTCAAAACTTTCAATTTCTAGAACTTTTGAGTTTTCAAATTTTTCCGATTTTACCGAATTTTTTCCTGTTCTCTAAATTTTTTAAAGCTTGAGATTTTTCAAGTTTTTGAGATTCTAAATTTTAGACCTCTTCTGTACATTTTGAATGACTTGGCCCAAACGGAGAAAGTTTTGATGGTTTGAGAGATTTTCGGGCCGGCCCGGAATTTTGTCAAGGGTTTTTTTCAATTCTCCGAATTTCTAGAATTTTTAAACTTATCAAAATCATTTTGGACATTTGCCAAATCAGTCAGACTCCGCCTACTCACCTGCTCAGACAATGTAAGATGACAGCAAAATTGGGCGAGATATAAATACACTTGGTATTGAAATGTATGATTTGTGACTTGCAAATTCGATGCAGAAAAAAAGCGCCTATTGGTAGACAAATCGATGAGGTGAGCAATGAGTAAATTAGTGCAAATCTTAGATACCAAGATGTGGCAATTTCTGCCATAGTCTCACAGATCGTCGACATCAGAAAAAAATGTAGAATAACTGAGAAACGGGAAACTGGTGAAGTTATTCATGTGCAAGTTTTATTTTTCTAGACCTTTCTTTAATGAGCGTTCTTTGTGATCAAGAAGATTTCGGGTTTTTGATTTTCAAGAACAAAAAAACAACATGTAGTACGTGCAGGATGAGATTTCGAGGTTCTAGCCAAGTCTAACAAAAAATAGAAACCTTCAATATTGAGTGATAGAGTGACTTTAAGCCAAAAGTTCTTCTCATCCGATTTCTTGGCCTGATTCGGCAAGAATCTGATAAAAACCGGACTTGATCCGATTTTTTGACTCTGTCCCGATTCAGACATATTTATTTTTACGGCCCAACTCTAGTATTTGGATGTGGAGAGATAAACAGTTTTAGATTTGAAAAATGTCATTTTTTTTTCAATTGATGATAATATCATCAATTGTAATTATTTTAATAACAATGATAACTAGAGTAGTTGAGATGATCATACAAAGAAAATAAACAGTCGAAAGAATTGGTGAAGGTTTCGAAGTTTGGCCTTCTAGAAAAGTGATGAGAGCCGGTGTTGATAGGTATGAAGTGTTTTTTGTTGCCGGTGAATCCATGTTTTTTTCTGAAAAAAATTTCAAACATTAGAAAGGATTGGAAAACAATTACAATTATGAATTAGACAAGGATATATGAAACACCCCCTTTATAAATCCGTCGATGACCTTCATAAGCTCTTGAAAAGTTTGTTGAGAACAGCTAAAAATAATATTTTACTTGATTAAAAAAATTACAGAATTTTGTTCATCCAACGAGGTTTTACTATATCGATGGGGCTCTTTCAATTGAGCTGTTGATCCCAGTTCACCTGGTCTGTATGGAATTCTCCGCTATCGTGTAATTTCAGTGTTCGTAAGAAAAATCAAATTTACTGATAAACAGAACAAGGAGAGGCGGGTCGACGAGGAGGAGCTTTATAAAAAAGTGAAAAACGGTTACCCTTATCATTTTGAAAAATCTGATAGAATGAGTGAGTCTGAACTATTTCGCAACAACTTCAACGTCTCATTTCAGCTGAATACGAGATCAAGTTGCGCGATCTTGCCGAGGAGAAAACAAGAACTGAGCGTCGACAGAGGGAAGATGTCGAACGCTCTAATTCAGATTATGAGCGGCGAGCATCGTCGAAGAGAAGTGAATTGAGTGGATTGCGAAATGCACGTCTGAAAGATGTTGTAACACCAAAACTATCAGAATTCATTAAATCTCCTCAATCTTGAATGCACAACTTTTTGCGTGTGATTATTGCAAGCAGAACACCACGCGTTTTGAGAGAGTACGAGACGCAGAGTTTTGCGTCTGTGAGAGTTTGAAATGTTTCAAAGTATAACACAATTGTTTTCGTTTTCCATAATAATCAGGCCATGTTAACTTTGGTCGCTTTATCATAAAAATTTCAATATTGCGAAATAACGAGAAAAACAAAAAGTGCGTACAAAAAAAGAGAAGGGGTGAAATTACATTTGGGGGATCACGGCGGTATGGTATGAGGTATGGTAAAGGAGACGCAGAGAAGTTAGATGAAAAACATGATCTTTTTTAATCAATTAAATAAATTTATTTTTTTTGCGAAAAAAAAACAGATTACAAATACATTTTCCAAAAAAATGAAATTTTCAAACTTATTTCATTATTGAACCAAAATAAAATTCCGGAGTCTCCACGTCAGCTTTATAACGAACGACAAGAACGTTTTCATTTTCTATGAAAGTATCAGTCGCGCTTTTCTTGAAAAGTGGAACTTCGGTGACGATTTTGTAGCGGGTCTCGACGGCACCATTCTTGTCACGGAGCATGGCGTCAATCATAATTTCGTTGTTCTCAAAGTGGATATGGAAACGTTGAACAGGCCCGGTGTTGAAAACGACTTTTATTTGATAACCGGTTTGATCGTAGGTCTGAGAAAAACAGAAAGTTTTTAAGAAAAATTTAGGAGAAAACAAAATACCTTGATCACATTGAAAGGCTTGTCAGAGTTCAAATAAGGATCAACAGAAACGTCAGAATTCGAGTCAGAAACGTCAGACATCGAGTCAACATATTTGTACGACATGGTTGAGCTGGAATAAAAAAACTAGATCAGGCACAGTTTTATGGGCGTGGCTTGAACCGAAGAACTATAATTTGAAAATGAGATATTCTGAGAAGACTGTGCGCGAAGAGCACTTTTATAGAGCTCCAAAGGGGCGTGGCTTGATGAGTCATTTTTCAATCACTGATATTGCATCATTTTTTGGAATAAAGATGGAGGAAATAGTGTGGAAAGTGAGGAGAGATAGAGAGACATGCAAATAAAAATAATTCTGAGCAATGGATGTTTTGATTTGAATAAAGGGCTGCGATGTCGAAATTGTGGGAGAGAGAGAGGGTGATCGAAAGTGAGACGTAGAGAAGTCATGGTGAAATGTTGAATCGAGACAAGAAAATTTGGACCTAAAACCCATTTTTGGGTGAATTTTTTTGTACTGAAAAGTTTTTCGCAGAAAATAGTTTTTCGTCCGATTTTGAAAAAAAAAATCTGGAAAAATCTAATTGTTTCCGACTCAAAAAGTTGCCCAATTTTCAAGCCTTCAAAATTTTAAAAAACTTCCGTGTAGATCAGAATAATTCTCATCAGTTACGAATTTTCGAATGTTGTTTCTTCGGTTTAGGCCACGCCCACAAAACTGTGTCTGATTTGAAAAAAATTTTTTATTTTTGAAAACTGTAAAAAAAAGGGCCTGAATCTAGTTTTTCGAATTTTCTCAAATTTTTTCTGATTTTTTTTAAAATCAAAAGTTTTTTGCAAAGTTCAGATTCAGGTCAAGTTTAGGTACAAATCTAATTTTTGGCACAATTTTTTGAGCGCAAAAAAAATCAGCAAGACTTCTCTGCGTCTCTCTATCTCTCCTCCCACTTGCAAAACCACTGCCCTCTATTCAAATCAAAACATCCATTGCTCATAACATTTTTTCTTGTATTTTTCTCTGTCTCTCCTCTCTCTCTCCCACTGTTTCCTCCATCTCTATTCCAAAAATGATGCAATATCACTAACCGAAAAATGACTCATCAGGCCACGCCCCCTTACAGAGCTCTATAAATACCACACACTTTTTTCTCTGATCTCTCTCTCTCTCTCTCTCTCTTTCTCCACCATGTACAACGACATCTTCAAGTACACCAAGGTGAGCCTGTTTTTGGGGGAAAATTCTAAGTTTTTTTTGCTCAGAAGTTCGATGGAATGTGCTACCAAGTCACCATAACTTTCAAGTCGGAGAATATCCAAAATTTGTCGATCGAATCCAGAGGAAATTCCTTGACAATCACAGGAAAAATCATCGACGCCGACAACAAACTCGAGACGTTGTTCCACTTGGACACCACCATTCCAGGCTATGTCAAAAATCGGGGCGATGCGTTCATGTCAGGAAAAGATACCCTGATTATCCGCTACGAGCTCGGCCATGAGTTGCCGATTCATTATGAGCAGTAATGTGATTTTTGCTTCAAGTAAATTTACTTTTTCGATAAATATGTGTATTCTGAAAAAAAAGTTATTGTAAACATTTACCGGGAAACGCCAAAACCTAGTCAAAAATCGACGGTTTTTAAGATAGTACAAGACGTGGCAGACATTGCAAACAATTCCCTGGAAAACTTCATCGCTCCCAAAAAATCCATGTAAAAGTATTGCAAACAAATCCCGGGACACCGCCTGATATATTTTCTGTACAAAATTAAACCCTACGAAAAAAATCCGGAAAAACTCGAGACGCATACGTGACACGTGGCAAAAAAAAAACTCTGCGTCTCGTACTCTCTCTCTCTCTCTGTAATTCTCATTTTGCAATGACTTCTGCATAGGTCCTACCTGACAACGTATGTATTGCAAACTATTTCCAGGAAAGGTCATCTCATCTGACTCATGATGCAAATAGACTTCTACAATCAAGAAAAAATTTCATTCTTTGAGCACAAAAAAAAAATGAACAAAAATGTCGTAAGTGTGTGATGAGCAGTAATTCAGGATCAGGTCAGGAAAGTGATTTTTTCTCATTTTTTTTTCGCGCGTATTTTCCTGAGAACAAACAAGCAACAAAACAATGAATAAATACTAGCAAAAAAGAAATGTTTAGAATGAAAGAGAGAGCACCGGTGTATACAAGTAGAGTTTGGGGGAAAAAAAGGGGGGGGGGGGGAGTTGTTTTTGTTGTTGAAGAGAGAAACATCAGATAGAGGGTTTCGGCTTGTTTTTGGTCATCTTCATCTTCATCACACTGTCGTTTCGTGTTTATTATGCGATGTCGATCGAAAGTTGAATGGGCAAAGAGAGGGTAAGTGAGTGAGTGGCAAGTTATGAGATATGGTTTTGTTGTGAAGAAGGCACGTTTTTTTTAGGAACAACACGCTCATACAATCTCCATCTTTTTGACCTTTTCATTGTCCGAAAGATCATCTGTTGGCACGAGCTGAAATTTAAAAAAAAAGTTGATCCCTGCGGGGTTCGAACCTGTGACCCCAAAAATTAAACGCGAGTGTGTTATCCACTACACCACACGGTTTTTAAAAATAGTCGAACTCGAGAGCGTTGAAATTAAATGGGAAACAATTTTTAAAAACAGTTGATTTTTTTTCTGAAAATTCTTGACTGAAATTTTTTCTCAAAACTATTTTTTTGTTGTTTTTGGTCAGAACGGTTCTTTGGGAAGTTTTTGAACGATTTTTTTCGAAAAAAAAGGCGGCATAGGTTTTTGACAAAATGAAAACGAAATCTGAAAAAAAATCGGTCCCAAATATTTTTTTGTTGAAAAATTTGTTTCTTCTGGGAAAAGTGAAGTTTTTTCCCCCAAAAAAAATTTTGAGAATTTTTTTCCGACCAAGCTTTTCATTCCAATTGTTGATTTGGTCAAGATCATTTAACCCTCCAAAAAATTGCCTCAATTTTCCAACCGAGTTCAAAAATTGAGCGCAAAAAAAGGTTGGCAAATACACGAGTTGAGAAGACCGACCAAATATTTACAATTTAACTTCTCAAAAAAAAAAAAAAAACTTCGACGGGTTACTGTACCTGATGTTTTGACGCCCTCGGTCGAATATAGATGGCATAGGCGAGTGGAATGAGAGCGAACGAGAAGAGTTTGAGCATGGTCGTTGTGCTGAACACATCATCCCATGATGTCAAATCGCGTAGGATGTAGCCGGCTTGAACGCAGATGAAATTGTAGGGCGCAAGACCTGCGAGAGATGAGAGGTTCGTAGGATTGATAAAGGTAGAAAAGGGCTTACCAACTAACGCCGAGACAACGAAAATGGGTAGAGGAATGTTTAAAAATGGGGCGACGATGTTGAGAAGCCATGAGGGTGAAATGGGGAACATTCGAGCGAACAGCAAAAATGGTAAAAGTCGATTCGAATTGTCGTCAATCTGCAAGAAAAATATTGATTCTGAATCGGGCCTGGTTTGATGAAAAATTGTTGATTT
The DNA here is from genome assembly GCA_963572245.1 of Caenorhabditis sp. 8 KK-2011. Taxonomy (NCBI): domain Eukaryota; kingdom Metazoa; phylum Nematoda; class Chromadorea; order Rhabditida; family Rhabditidae; genus Caenorhabditis; species Caenorhabditis sp. 8 KK-2011. The sequence goes on along the minus strand of OY751550.1, from coordinate 11,335,204 downwards.
CAACTGTTTTGTGTTGCAAACATTTGTTCTCACTCTCTGCGTCTCTCTCGTCTCAAAATAAAACGAGAGACGCAGAGAAAAAGAGTATCCAGGAATTTGTTTGCAATCAGCTATGCCTCACACTGAAACGCACCTTTTGTTGTAAATATGTCAATTTTTGTCCAAAATAGTAGAAGACGTATTCACGACCAAACAGTTCGGAGAACAAGTAGCATAATGTTGAGCCGACTGAAAAATATTTCATAAGAAAAATTGGCTCGCAAAAATCGCGAACTTACGAGTCGTCAAACAACAACACAAAATGAACCCGGACCATAGATTGTAGACAACTCCGGCGATGACGTTCTACAACAAAAATTGCGCATTTTTTACACACATATCTTTGTTGACATTAATACAATTTTATCTGGTTTCTGTTAGCCATGATAAGATTTCACTTTTATCATGTTTCAACAACATTATTACAGTGCTACAGGTTTGTCGACGTCATGTCTTTGATTATATGAGAACAGTTTCTTCCCCAGTCCCCCATGTGGTGTGTAGCTCAGTTGGTTAGGCGTTTGATTTGTGCGTGAGAGCGTTTTGGTTCTGATCCACTCGCCAGCGTTTTTTTTTTTTTTTTGAAAAAGTCCCCGAACTCACCAATAAGAACGATCCGGGAATGGCGAAAGTTTGTTTATACAAATAGGCACATATGAAAAGTGTGGTAATGTAGCCGAAATGTTCCTCTTTATAACTGCGAAACTTTTCGGCGAGCACGGTGAAGTTGTCGAACTGTTTCGGAATTTCGAACACTGCTCCTTCTGCAAGATGAGGATTTTTCTTTAATATTTTTGCGTGAGAAAAAATTAAAATTGAAGTTCACTCTACTGCACTAGCCCGCGAAACTGGAGTATTCGAATATTTCCGAACGTACCTTGCTCTGGCCACCCGGGTGCCGAACATATCATATACCATAGTGAAAGTGAGGAGAAGGCAAAAATGGCGGGAAGTATGAACAGCCGAGTCATACGAGCATTCGGTCTCCCTGTGATGGTTTCCTAATGTAGCTGAAAGAAAAACAAATGCGTTGTATGATTAGAAGTGAAAACGAGGAGATACGATAAAAATGAGGCGACTGAATGGCATGAAAAAGAAAAAAAAGAAGAACTGGATTTATTATTATTATGGGTCTAATTAAGAGAGAAATAACACTAGACCAAAAAGGAATGAAAAGAGGAGGAGGAGAAGATAAGGCGAATGGCAATTGAGGAAAACGGGGAGATATTCTTCAATTATGTTATTAGTATTAAAACATGAAAGCGGAAGGAGGGTGAAAAAATGAAGAAATTGCGGGAATCGAAAGTGAAGAGACGGGCAGAGAAAGAGAAAGAGAAAGGTATACCGGTTGGCAATTCCCGGGGAAATGTTTGCAACACCTTTCTCTGCGTCTCTCGCTAGACAGGCTAGGATGAATTTCTTGAAAGATTTTCAACGCATTTTGACCTCTCTGCGTCTCTCACAAGACGGGCTCGTTGACTTTTCCCAGAAATTGTTTGCAATAAAAATTTCTTGAAAGTTTTCAAAATTTTGGATTTTTCAGCTCTTTTTCTCTGCGTCTCTCATAGAACAGGCTACTTGGCATTTCCCGGAAATTGTTTGCAATAAAAATGTTAACCTCGAAAAAAATAGTTGGTCAAAATTGGAGATTTTTCAGAAATCAAAAATTTGAAAAAAAAACGAAGATGTACTAGTTACCTGTCCCGGAAAATGTTTGCAATAGGAATTACTTAGAAGTTTTTAAAATTCTGGATTTCGAGATTTTTTCAATAGTGAGAGATTATTTTTTTAGCTTTTTTCTCTGCGTCTCTCACAGAACATGTACAAATAATAATAATAATTGTCTTTCTCGGAAGTTGTTTGCAATGAAAATTTCCGTCTCAAAAAAATGGGTTGACCCGAAAAAAAATTCGTTGGCAAAAATGAGATATTTTTGAGTAATCCAAAGATTTGAAAACTGCTAACATGTACAAAATATACCAGTTACCTGTCCCGGGAATTGTTTGCGATGAAAAATATTTTTCTAAACTTCCACAAAAAACCAACCAGACAATCAATAAATTTACAATTAGTTTTGTAAAAAACAGACGAAAACAAAATGCTTTTAAAAAATTAAAAAATTATTAGGTTTTCAAATAAAAATGGAGCATAGAGCACGAAAAAATTATGAACATTTTTATTGCCCGCCACGCCTCCTGATAAAAAAGAGACAACCCCCCGAAAAAACGACGAACACACTAAAATGTCTATTTCCGAATAAAGTCAATATTTATAACTTTCAGGGAAGTGTGTATGTTTTTTCTAGTGCCCAAAAAATCGTAACATGAAAAAAAATGAGTCAGGAAAAAATAATTGAGGAAAAAGAGACACATGAAACAATTTTGTTTACAGCAAAAAAATGTCTGTAAATAGTCTTTGCGCAGAGCGTATGAGTGACAGAAAAAAAAATGAAAATCAGATTTTGAGCTAAGCCGATACTTGGCCAAAAAAGGAGAGAGAGAGAGAGAGAGAGAGAGCACAACTTTGTTAGATCTTTAAAATTTCGCGAAAATTTTAGGTCTGAAAAAATTTCAAAAATTTTTAGACCGGCATCTTAGAGTATCTCAAAATTAAGAAATTGTTTCAAACTTTGTAATTCTTTGTACTTCCTGAAATTTGGAATATTGAAAACCGTTTGGGACCGGCCCGAGGAAGTCAGACATTTTAGCAAAATTTTAGAAATCGGGTCTGAAAAACTACAGTATCTTAAAAAATTACAATTGAGTTTATTCCAACCCGGAAATTTTTGGACCCATTTTTTCGCGCTTCAATTCTACAGTATCTTTTCTCTGTCTAACTCTCTCACTTCGGAATGTTATCTCACCAAAAAAATTCCGAAAAAAGTCAAAGTTCAATTTTTGCAGACAACAACTAACAAAAATGGATGAAGTGAAAATGACAAAAAAGGAGAGGTTTAGAGAAAAAGGGAAGGATAAATCAAAACCGATTAAGTGTACAAAAATGTATAGAAAAGAAGTAGATGGGGCGACGAAGAAAAAAGACGACGAAGAAGAGGAAGAAGCTGATGGGAATGAATGTGAAAACTGGATCCGAGAGGGAGAGAATGAGAAACATGAACGAAAGCCTGCCGTTTTTTTTGCGACAAAAGTCGAACGAATGATTGAAGCAGGATGTGTGTGCGGAATGGTGTGGTCTAATATATCATCAAAGTAATAATAGTAATAAAATTTCATGTTTCAGGAATTGCTGGCTTTGCTTGAATAATGACCCATTGTTGTCGCTTTTTTTTTGGACACCGATCTTGATTGGATTTTTGACATTCAAGGTACGAATGGGCGGGAGGATTGTTAAACAGGAAAGATTTTTCTACTTTGAAATTTGGGATAAAACACACCCCACGGACAATAATTAGCGAGAACTTGAAATTTCTAATTTTTCCTCCCAAAAAACAAAAGAGTTCCGACATTGTTCAACAATCGCGCTCTATTGCTAATTTTTCATAAATAAGAAAATACATTTTTCTATTCTAGAGTTCGTGAAATCTAGCACTAGATACAAATGCGCTCTAATGCTAATATTTCGAAAAATTTCGAAAAATTTTTGAGTTCAATTTTCATATCGAAGTTCATAAATTCCAGAGGTGAATTGTAGATGCGCTTCATTGAAAATAGCCCGCGAAAATTTGAAATTTTATTTTCAAAAAACTCAGAATTGCGAAGTTTTAGTCATAGAAATGCAAACACGCTCTATGGATGATACTCCGCAAAAATGGGAAATTTCGAAACTGTGTTTTTCATTTCAAAAACTCAAATTTTAATCCCTAGGCATACAAACGCGCCCTATAGATAATAACTTGAAATTTCCAAAAAAAAATTCAATGACTCACAGTAAGAGAAATGTGCTCTATTAAAAAAAAAAAACAGGGAAAAAACTATTTTTGAAAACCGGAAAAAAAAATTCTTCAATCAGACAAAAAACAAAATCATGCAAAAAATAGTGGTGAAAAATAGGAGAGGTTAGAGAAGAAAACAGTTGAACATTTAAATACGCTCTATTGACAATGAAGCCTTGCGCGAAGATTCGAATTTTTTAACTCAAAGAATTTCAGAAAAAAATGAAATTTTTTCACACTTCAAGATTAAAGTATGCCAAGTTCTAAGTTTATGACAAACCACAAAAAACGCAACAGAATTATTGAACGGAAAAAAATTGATAAGCTTCTTAAAGAGGCGGTGAGAAATTTGGTCTTGAAAAAAAAGTTTGAAGGGAAAAAAACGTGACAAGGAAAACCTTTAAAAATGAACTTTCTCTTTTGTACTACCTCACTTTATTACTTGAAAATGTGTGAGATAAGGCCGAACAATGGCAAATATGTCATTTGGCATATCACGGGAAATGTCGGTTACACTTCGTGGCAGAAAAGACCCCACAAGTCATGACACACATTTGTGTGTTACTGTGCTTTCTGTTCATCGTAACGATTTGAAAAAAAATTAGTGTCAGAAAAAAAAACACAGAAAAAATGTGTGGGGTTTCGATTTTATCATCGAGTTTATGCTATGCAAACACGTACACTGTCTCCTCGTACTTTACGCACTTATTTATTACAAATTGGTTTCAAACAACAAAAAATGAAACGAAATCGAAACACACACATCTAGATTAGGAGGCAAAACGGATCTTGATGAAATGAGCCGTTTTTGGCGGGATGAAATGAGGTCGCAAATTATGTATGTATTCAACACTGTGAACGACGACGGGAAAAGGAGAAAGTTTCAATGATGCAAATCTTTGTGCGGCAATAAAATCGCGAAACATAATGGCACATAGTTTCCGGTGAACTTGTTAAAAAATTTTGAGAAAACCTTGTCACTCACAAGGGAGTGGTGTAAGGAAAATTTGGAGATTTTCGATGAAATATATGTCATTTTAAAGAGTTTCGAACGCTGAAAATGATCCCGTTGTCAGATTTTGCGAACCTCCTCTCAAAATTGAGATATCGAGATTTTTGTGAAAGACCAAGATCTGAAAATCTTGATATAAATCGCTTTAAAGACACCCCATCACTCAGAAATAGTTTTTTCGAGTTCATAAAAATCTCAAAATTGAATACTTCAAATTTCGATGTTTGTGGTTCGAGAAACCAAACAAGTTTGAGAGCAAAAACAAAACGATGTTTTTCCGTGGGTTACTGTACCCGCACACACACACAAACGGTGTTTGCGGTCGCCAATCTTCCTGAGAACGAATTCAAAAACAGGTTTTTTTCTTTTTTTTTTGGCCTTACAAAGTACTTTTTTCAGTTTTTGAATTTCACACATCGAAAGTTGAAGTCTTCAATATTGAGATTTTGATAAACACAAGAAAGTTAATTTCTGAGTGACCAGGCGTCTTTAAAAATGTAGGTCAAACTTGATTGTACTTTTTGAAGCTACATTTCTGGATGTTTTCAGTACTTTTTAGCTGAAAATAAATGTTGAAACGTTTCTTCTCGTATGAAATAACCCCAGAGTACTTCCACTTCCATAAAAAGTTCAAATTTGAATGAGAAAAATGAGATTTTCTGCCCAAACTTCGGAGCCAAATTTTGAGCTTCGCAGAGGAGTTTCGCAACTTCTGACAACGCGATCTTTCTCAGCGTGTCGAAATCTATGAAATCACAAATTTTCATTCTGAAACGCCACATCGTCCCAACACCATTCCCTTGTCAGAAAAAGAGATGAGACCTCTCACACATTGGAAAAAAATTAGAAAAAAATTCTATATCGAATATTTTTCGAAAAGGTGTGAATAATACTTTTTATCAGTATGCTTTCTGTTCTCCGATTTTTGGAACAGAACTGTAAAAACCAGAACAATTTCAGCTGCGCAATTCTCATAATTTTTTCAGGCTTTTTTGTTTTTTTTTTTTTTAACTCGATTTTCGAATTCGAGAAAAAAATTCATGAATAAGAAAGATCAAAAAAGGAACTTTGCCGCCAATAGAATTTGTGCAGGAAAACAAACAAAATGATAAGAATTAGAATTTTTTACAATTCAAGTTTTCTCTGAGTCTCTGTGCACAAATGATCTCTAATCGGATAGTGAACTTTTAGGGTCTGGGAGACTAAATATACTGTCTGGGGAGAAAAACAAAACTTCCTGGCCAAGTTTTTTTTGGGGAAAAATATTTCGAAAAATCGAAGAATTTTACTCTTTAGAAAAAAACTTCAAAATCAAATCCGGCCCGATTTTTTATTCGTTCTCAAAAAGTGTTTTGGGCCGAAAATCTTGAAAAAAATAGGACCGGGCCCGATTTTTTGACTCTGACCCTATCCAGTAACGTTTTAGATTTCTGAGCATTTCCGAGCTGTCTACCGTAATTGTCAAAAAAAAAAGACTCCAAAAAATCTGTAATTTTTTCTACAGTAAGAACAACTAAGATAAAAATTTCAGAAAAAAAATTGACCAATCCAGTACGAGAAAGAAATCTCAAAAAAGTTTTTTTTTGCCACAATCTACGAGAAACACATGTCACTCATTTTAGCTGTGTTCTCAATGAACAAAAGTATATACACATACACAAATCACAAAACGAGACCAACAACAAAAAATGTGGAATAATGTGTGGCGGCTGGAGAAAAAAAGTTTTTTTCAAGAAGTTGCCATGGACGCATCGTTTCGGACACGCTCCTGGAAAAAAAAAATAGTCATCATTTTTTTTTGTCGCTGGCAGTTTTTTTTTTCGAATTATGAAATTTATTTTGTAGTTTATTGAGCGGCTACGAGCAAATAGACGGCGAAAAGTAGGCACTACTTTTAATGAATGAATCAATGTTTATTTTCGGAAATGTGAAAAATTCATTTTTTCGGCGAACGCGACTTTTTTTTTTGATCTATGTTCCTAAAAAGTATTAGAGACGCAGAGGTTCAGAAAATGACAACAATGAAGAGACGCAGAGAAAACCACAAACAAGAGAACTGGGCAGATGAAGAGATGCAGAGAAAAAGAAAAAAATGCTAGTGGTGGAGACGCAGAGAAAATCGAATACGAGTGAATGTGGTAATTTGAGAGACGCAGACAACAACAAGAAAATAATTGCCGATGGCAGAGACGCAGACATACAGCGAAATGAAAGTTTCCGTTTTTTTCAGAAATCTGGAAAATCAGAGACACCCGGGGGAAAAAATAGTGATCAAGGTGGAGAAACGCAGAGAAAACGTAGAGAGGAAAATGGAGAGACGCAGAGAAAATGAAGAAAAATGTTTTATAGAAAACAGGGAGAGAAAAAGAGTATGTTAGATCAAGAGACGCAGAGAAAACAGAGAAAAAATAGGGCGCAAGATGAAGAAACGCAGAGAAAACGAAGAACAAGAGAGTGTGGGAGATGGTGAGACGCAGAGAAAACAAAGAAAGAAATAGTGGGAAGCTCTGGAGACGCAAAGAAAACAAAGTGCGATAGAGTATGAAAGCTGAGGAGACCCAGAGCGCTCTGATTTTGAGTTTGAAATTTGAAAATAAAAATAAACTTCAAAAATTGTGGTTTTTAAACCGAAATTCGCAAGAAATTGAGACACAACGCACAAACCATGAGAAAAGTAAAAAAGTAGAAAGTAAGCTCGAAAGTTTGCCAAACAGTTGAGCGCGCTCGCGCGACACAAAAAAAAGCGAAATTTTTTAGAGTTCGAAGGGTAGACGAGCCACACATCTTTATTGTTTGCTGCCTTTTGTATGTGTGTGTGTGTGTGTGTGTGTGCCGAAGAAAAAAGGGCGGATTTTTTTTCGCGCGAGCGCAAGGAAAAAACGAGGATAAGTATATGTGCACGCGTATAACATCACATATTTTGAAATTGTATCAATTTTTTGATCTCGATTTTTCAGAGAAAAACAAGCTTCGAGAAAAATTGGAAAAAATAATTTCATCCGGAATGATGATATTGGCTCAGGTGTCTGTGTTTTGACATTTTTTCCAATCAAAAAATTGTTCGTTGATTTTTCGATTTTCCAAAAAAAAAAAAGAATGGAGCAGAAAAAATTTCAACGTTCAGAAAAAGGGGTCCAATTTCAAGCGATGAGAATGTTCAAAAAAGTTGACACTACAAACTTTTCAACAAAATTTTTCTTGTTTCTCAATGACAAACAATGAAGCAGGTATTTTTTCTGGATTGTTTGAACCTGGCCGAAATCTTGATTACGGCCCCAAAAAGCACGGACTGATTCCGGGCCTCGGAATAATACAAAAGTACAAGACTTCGGATGAAAAATGGGCAAAAAAATCTGATCAGGCTTTTCAGACGTCCGGAAAAATGAGAAACTTCGGGCCGCGAACTTTAAAATGAACCCTGACGCTTCTGAGCTTGAAGTTTTTCAGTTTTTTTCTGGATCCTTTCGGGCTTGCCGGAAGCCTGGTTACGTGGGTCAGGCTTTTTCAAAGGCCTGAAAAAGGCGGTCGCACAAATATCGGCACAAAAATAACAACTATTCAGAGAGTACGAGACGCAGAGTTTTCCACGTGTCACGCTGAAAATCGATAAAACATCAAAAACAAAATTGATACTCAATAAAAACGTGACCTGTGAGGATTTTTTCTCTGCGTCTCGTCTCAAAACGTGCGACAGAGTACGGTATTGATGAATATCTCGATTCTCAATAGAGCACTAATACCACCACAAGAAATAGAATAAATTAAAAAACAGTGGCGCCAATAGTTTTTATTACACCGGAAGGTCATATAAAATTTTTATTGAGTCCATAAATTTTTTGACTATGATCTTACTGTATCGCGGAGTTTCGTTTCCAGGCCCCGGCTCGATCCAAGCTCCAATTTTTGACCTTTTTTTCTGACCACGCGTGTTTGTTCTCATGCCAACTTCATTTGGCGGGTCCAAATATAACTTTTTGTTCAAGTAGTAGTAGTGGAAACCAGTCTTGTTCGCGCTCGCTCTCCCTCTCTCTTCCTCTCCAGCATCTCCAGGTCTAATTTTACCACCAAATTTTCGTGTGTGTGTGTGTGTGTGTATCAATCATCTCCTTCTCTCAATGTTTGCCAATATAATCAGTTTGCACAAGTTAAGTAACATATTCGCGAAAGGTCGAGAGTTGTATGTATTTGAGGAAAAGTGAGATGGTGGAGAGAGAGAGAGAGCGGGAGTGTTGTAGTTTTTGTGTTCGTGCCAGTCGGAGTGGCATATTTTTGAACTTTTTTTTCGTAGTTGACAGGATGGCAAAGAGCCGAGTTGGTGAGAAGCGGGGATGTTCCTTTTGAAACTCGGAAATTTTTTGGGCCTATTTTTTTCTGGGAACTCAGGAACTTTTAATCTTACCGAGAAACAGCGCTTTTTGAAAAAAAGTCAGACCTCGTCCGTTTTTTCAAGATCGGGCTCCGAAATCGGGCCAAAATTGTTTTGAACTTTGTAAAACTTTTCAAAAAATCGAAACAGGTTCAGTTCCAATTTGCCTGAACGACCTGCTCCCCGTTTGAGCACCGATGGTATGGCCCGATCCAGCTTATCTTGAAAACAACGGGCCTGGTTCTATTTCTTGATTCTGGCCCGATTCAAATTTGAAAATTTTCGGGCCTGTAGTTCTCACTGTTTTCAAAAAAAAAAAAAAAAACAATATTTGTCATTTCCGAAAAAAACACATGCAAAAAAACAAAAAACAATGAAAAAAGGTGTCCACGTACTTTTGCAAAAAAAAAGGGGCGTGACCGGAACATTCCAATGAAAATAAAAAACAAACATGCCAGGGGCGTTTTACGTGGATAATTTTTTTGTTTATTTTTTTTGCACGTGGAAAACAGAACCCCGGGAAAACTACGTTTCAAGAAAGTTATCTAACAAGAGAAAGTTTCAGTACATCTTCAACGAGAAAAAAAACTGAGCCAAAACACAATTTATTTGGTCTCAAGCACATTCTCAAACTTCCACGCATTGTTGTCCGGCGAATCAATCAATTTCTGAAACAAAAATTGTCATTAGAGCGCACTTTCTCACTTCAAAGTCAAAAATGTATTGCAAACAATTCACATGAAAAACTCACATCTCCGTCAATATCCTTGATAAAAATATAAATGTTCAAATTGTTGATCTCATCCAACTCCATCAATTTGGCAACATCAATCAGATTCAAATCAGCAGTGGACGGTTTGAGAAGAGTCCGAAAAATGTTCTCACCGGCCGCCTTTTTCATCAACGCATTTTTTGGTCTCTTCCAATGCACCTCGTAAATCGACACAAACACGTAGAACGAGTAGCGATTGTCAATTTTTTGCGCCACTTTTTTGAGCGCATAGCTGAGCGGAAGACGAAGACATCCGTCGGTGGGAATTTCGGTCGAACCGATGCGACGTTGCATAAAATAGATTTGAATCGGCACCGAATATCTGAGAAACGCCGAATCGATGCACGACGTGGCGGACAGGGGTGTTGATGGTGAACGGGTGTTGGGAAGCGGTGTGTGGTCGGGCGAGTCGCACGGTTTGACGACGATCACGTTGCGATTCTTTTTTTGTCGTCGTCCGGCGCTCATCGAATCGGTTTCCGACGCATTTTTTCGCGCAACTTGGCGTTTACTTTCTCGTTCGATTATCGATATTTCACCCGATGGGACTGGTGTGCAAACTGTTGGTATTCCTCTGAAACTGACGCCACATTTTTGGGCTCGATTTTTTGGGGAAATATGGAGATGGTGAATCGGGCCAGGCCCAATAATAATTAGACCAAAAAACGGGCCAGATCCCTGAAACTTTCATCAATTTGGACCCGAAAAAATAGACTCGGTCAGAGTTTTTTTTTTGCTGTTTCTGACTTGAAAACATTCTCAGAAAAAAAACTAGTGAATGTTGGGCCCAATTTTTTCAGGTCCTTTGACCCAATTCAGAAACTTTTTTTTTTAATTTTTGTTTAGGTCTGATTTTTAGCGGGCCTGGTCCGATTTTTTGCAGTTTTAGAGCACAAAACTTTTCCCAATTTTTGGATCCGATTACGCAAAAAAATCGGCCTTTTTCAGGATCAAATTTCATTTGAAACCAATGCAGATTTTTTTCAAAGAAATCTATTTTTGGGTCTAAATTTATTCAACCCGGTCAGATATTTCGCGATTTTCTGATTTTGAAGTTTTCAGAAAAACGCCCTTGCTTTTTTGACCCGATTCAGTAGAAAAAATTTCCAAAAACCCCGACTTTTCAGGTCCACTCTGACAAAAAATGTTTTTTTTGTTTTTTTTTGTCCGATTTTTAACATTTTCGGATTTTGAAAATTTCCAATAAAAGTAGGGTCAGGCCTATTTCAACCCAAACCCATTTAGACGAAAAAAATCGATATGTGACCCATTCCCACTCACTTTGGCCTATTGCAGCAATTGCTTTCGCTAATGTTTTCGGTGAATAGAAATAATTTTGACAAATTTTTTGAAGTGACTTTCTTTTTATCTGACATGCCGAAATGTTGATTATGGGTAAGGATAGAATTTTTATCTATGCCAAATCGATTCGAGGTCACGTTGAGGTTTCCCGAATTTTTAGCGTGTTCACGTGCGGTTTTATGTATTCACTAACATTTGCCAGAGAGCAACCGATAAAAAACAAACAAGGTTATCATTAGAGCGACTTTGCTCCCTTTGACATTGTGTGTGGTTTGTGAGTATCCCTGACAGTGTTCACTGTTTTTCTGTGTATCTCTCGAGAAAAAACTTTCACCGGGTCAAGTTTTACTCTTTTCTAGAACTCGCATTTTGTGCTGAATCAAAAACTGAAAATTTTTCCATCTGAACATTTTTTAGGTTTTGTGATTTATTATCTCCAATTTTAGACAAGTTTTTCGATTTTTCAACAAAAAATAATAAATCGAAAAACGGATTTGTATGCCGCAAAAAAAAACAAAATGTGTGTGCGGCCCTCGGCACACGCAGACTCCGCCCCCTCCGTGGTTGTTTTTTGAATTTCCGCGACGAACTTTTTTTCCCACAGAAATTCCACTGTTTTTACTGTGATTGCCGAAAAAACAAATGGAAATTTTGAAAAAATAAATCACGCGCAAATAACATTCTCACGTTAATTCGTAAACGACTCAAAATTCATTACCAAAATAAAATGAGTGAATGGACAACCGCGTTTCGAAAATACGAGTCCCTCCCAGACACTTTTTCTGTGAGCAGTTTTTTTTTCCAGTTTTTTTTTTGTTGAAGTATTTTCTTCATTTTCAGATATCTTGGAAACATGAGATTCCTGTTGGCAGTATGGCCGATAGAGCTCTTCAAAATGGTCGGATCATTGAGTAAGAGCCTATTTTGTGAATCACTAAAATCTCAGTTTTTCCAGAATCTCTAGTGTTCCCAGTATTTTGACGATGGAAATAGCCCCACCGACAGTCGCCCCACAACAAAATTCGGGCGGTTTCACATTTGACGAGTTGATGAATTTGGATCAGGCAAAAATGTTGGAAATTATGGGAAAAGTTGAGACTGTGTTGAATTTGGCGGCTGAATGTTTTGAAACTGCTGTCAAGGCGCATGTTGGTGAGATTTTTAACATTTTTGTCGATTTCTGGAAATGACCCAGTGATGAGATTTGGGTTATTCTGGAACTCAGAAATGGATTTCTCATGTTCATGAAATTCCAAATTTGAAGACTTCAACTTTCTTTGTAGTGTCAAAGAATAAGAAAAAAAAACTAATTTTGAAAGAACTCTTCCGACGAACATCGTGTGCAAACACCGTTTCTGTGTGTGTGCGCGGGTACAGTAACCCACGAACAAAAAAAAACATTTATTCGGATTTTTTTGTTTAGTGTCTTCAAAAACCACAAGAAAACATATGCAAAAAATGAGCCAGACACCATAAATGCCCAGAGTTAAGCTCCGCCCATCAAGCCTTTCTCTTCGCAGCCCTGACGTCGTTTGTTTGCAATTGCGGCGCACAGTTTTTTACTCACTTTTTCTTCTTTATCAAACTGTGTGCCGCGAAAGTGCAGACATTAAAAAAAATTATCTTACTTATCTCAAAATATCGATTTTTGTCAATTTCTGAAGGAAAAACAGAACCTCCCGGGAAAACTACGTTTCAAGGAAATTATATCGCAAATTTTCAGTCTTCTCCCAATGGGATCAAAATCAATATCTATGCGTGCATTTCGAAGACTCGCCTAGCTTCATTTTCGGCGGTCGAAGTCGTATCAACCACGATTTTCAACAAAATCCCGAACCATTGCGGATTTTCGAGGCCTATCGTGTTCATTTCATCTGTTCACTTCGAAAAGTCCTCCCACCTCCATTATACAACAGATTGTGCAAAATTGTGGATCATGATTTGAATATGGTTTGGGAAAATTTTAACATTTTTTCAAATTTTTTTCATTCAGCAATGGGTCTTATTTTTGCTAACATCTGCTGATTTTCGAGAAATTGTCAAGATTATGAAAAACGTTTTGAGAAGAGAGGAATTTCTGATAGCCAACACTATTTTGCCGGAAGATTTTAGTTTCAAAAAACCGGAAATGGTTACATTGAGGTAGTTGATTGAAAACAATTTGGTTGTTGAAAAAAATTTGAATTTTAGGAATTCGATTCAAAAAAAGATGGAAGAAGAATCGAGAAAATTCTGGAGTTATGAAAGAGTTGGAGCTTTTTTGAAAGTTTAGTTGCTGTTAACAAAATAGTTTTTAAAAATTTAATTTTCATGCAATTGTGTTTTCTATCAAAATCAACAAAAATTTGGCTCCGCGACGTTTCGAAACCACACGAAATTCCAACGAAAAGGAGGAAGAAATGTTGGTTTGTCTTACTGTGTGGCGTATCCTGTGGAATGTCGGTACACACATTTGTTGAGAGAGGAATGAAAAACATGAAGGGTGGGGACAGAGACAGTCCTCCGTCATTAAATCTGAAATTTACGGGTTTCTTGAAAAAAATAGGGTCCGATCCTTTTTTTCATGTTGGACACCATTCAGTGAACTTTCTGCTACCACTGGACAAAAAAACCTTTGTGGCCTGTCGGAGTTTTGAGAAAAAATAATTAGATACTCAAACTATGTTTTCTGAATACACTTTTTCTCTATGTCTAAATATAGCGATGATGTTCGAAAAAACTCATTTGGGACACTGTTTTTCTGCCAAAAAAACACATACACAAACTATGGTTTATTCGAAATAAAAAAAAATTACCCACTGATCAGACTTTTACATGTGTTTTGAAGACTCCGATACATTCCTGTAAAATTCTGCAATTTGTTCCACAAAAATTGAACAAACCTTTCAAAGCTTTTTGATAATCCGAAACAATGAGAACAAGTATTATTGCATCGAACGCTGGATAGAGACCGAAAGCACACGTGAAAACGCCGCTTGGAAAATTCAACCGCAGTTTCAAAAAAGGAATGACTAATGTCAACAAGACTGGTATGAAGAGAAACAGTGTCGGCGCGATGATCTGAATGATCAATGTCTTGAAAATCTGCCGATTTAGACGTTGAAGCCGTGGCGAGAAAACGTGGATCACATTGTCCATTTTTGTGTTGATCGCTGTTCCAGTGTAGATCAGGACACAATATTGAATCGAGATCATGGTGATGGTGTTGATCGCGTAGAGATTGTTGAACCATCGAACATTGTTTTCTGCGTCCTGCAAAAATTTTCCTGTTTTTTTCCCATTTTCAATAAGACTTACAAGAGTCGGACTAATTTTTTCATCGAGCATGAAAAATATTTAACGTTATGAAACCGGTTATCTTTGACAGAATATCTGGATCCTGGCCCGCGTTTTTAGGCCCAACTTAAGGATTCATATTTTGGACCTACTAGAAATGAGACTGACACGACGTCGAGAAGTCCGAGAAGAACTATCTATCAGACCAAACATTTTTTGAGTGGAACAAATCGAATGAACGAGCTCGACCTTTCAGACAATAGTAAAAATGGAATCGATGAGAGTTTTCCCCTCGAGAGAGACACAGAGCAAAATGAATTCACAGTGAAAACTATCAGATGAGAGCGGCCTTTTTCCATAGGAAACGCAGACGAAAACCACACACAAGTATAGCGCCTTGCGTATCCCGTGCGAATGTCGGTTACACGGTTGAATGACCTCTTGGAAAAATGAACATTTGAAGGTGGTCACGTTTTTTTTTCACGCGTTTTTGAACCTAGATCATTTTAGTTTTTTTACGACGTGCGAAACTCACATAAACAACCACCGATATACCGGGAACATCCGAAACATTGACATTATAAAAATCCAGCATTATCTCTCTCATATAGTTCAAACTGAACTCATCGAACATGCCGAAAAAGTGCATACCCAAAGCGTTTGAAATACCGAAAAAGGTTATGTATCCAATCCAAAAGAGCATTTTCCAACTCTTGAAATTTTGCAGTTTTTCAACGCTGAAATACTAGGGCGTTTTGTAGTTCAGAAAATACTAAACTCACTAAAAAACCGCCCAATATCGATAAATAAATTGGACCGCTCTCAGGCTGATGATTGCTGAATACATTCCAGCAAATGTTACTAAAATTGAGGAACTCAAATTATGAGCAAAGTAATTAGAGTGACTCACTTATGAGAGCATGAGTAACTTGTTTGTCAAAGTCAATTGAGTCACTGAATAAAATGTAGCCATTGTTATAACTGTGAAGAATCTAAAGATCGCATTGAACCTAGTCAAAAAATCAAAGCTCTTACCGGATGAACCAAAAAATCGAGAAGAGCAAAAATGATGCCGAGAACCTCGAAAAGAATTATCAAATATTTATAGCAACCAAATTTACGTTGGATGAAAATAACAGTAATAATAATGATTGTGAGATCGACAAAACTTGTGATGAAAAATGCGATATAGGCAATAAATTTGGGGAAAAGTAACCAGATCGACATTGTGGTTATCGACAAATAACAGAGATATTCATTGTGAAGGTGGGATAATTAGTTTTGAGTGTCTAGGGAATATTTGACTTGATGAAGTTAAAAAACAATTTTATTAATATTAAATTTTCGAAAAACAACGTGAAAATCGATTTTTTCTCGAGTAAGTTTTACTGTAGCAGTTGATACTGTAGCGGTTTTTTCGTCGCCGTCCGCGGAACACAATGAATTTTTTTACCACCAAACACACAAATTTTAAAGGGGCACTGCACGGTATCCTGATGTTTCGCACCCTACCCTACTATCAAAAGTAGTCTCTCGAACTTGTTCAACCCTCGAACTTGACCAACCCTCAATTTACAAGTCCATTCACAGATTTTCAAAACTGTACTTCTCGGAAGTTCACTAACAATATAGGTTCAACTTGTCCCCATTTCAACTTTTGATGATAACTGAAAAAAATTCAGTTCAGCAAAAGAAAAAAAACGACACACACGAGGCTAGTCCGGGTCATTGTGGTTACATGTGCGCTCTATTCTAGTTTTCATTGAATTCGAATATTTCTTATTGAAACACCATGACGCTCAATTTTTGGGGCTAAAATCCAAGTTTTTGTAGTTTTGAACATTCCGATAAAAAATTTCAACTCCATAATTGTTTGCAGTCTGGAAATCTGAGCTTTTTGGGTTACTGTAGATTCAAAGAGTAATCAAGGCACAGGTGAAAATATGAGAATTTATCATCTGAACTGAGCACGAAAATTTTTTTTTTTTTAAACCGATATTCAGTTAATTTTGCTTTGTGGAAAAAATCGGACCGGAAGTATTTTTCAAAAAATATCACAGAAACGGAGAGCTCAAAAATCGGACTCGTAGTGTAAAACGTACCGACCCACTTTTGAGTTCACTTTAGCACATTTTTTGTAGTACTGTAGAGAAAGTTTGACAAATTACTTCGAGAACTTTTTAACTTATATATTTTTTGGCTCTTCGATCTAAATGTGTTTCGTTTTCTAATTTTGTCAGTTCCGAAAAAATTCTTCGTCGAACCCAAATAATTTCCCTCTATTTGTCATCAATGAATTATTAAATTTTGCAATTATTTTTTGATCGAATCACAAAAATAAACAAGTTTTGATTTTTGAATGAACAATGACTCAGCAATCTTTGTTAGTATGGTTTGGTGATGTTTCACAAACGCGACAAAAATGAAAAATTGAGAGAGAGAGCATGTTTGCAGTTTCAATCATCAAAAAAAAAAACAGATTTTATCCACCCGGCAAAACGAAAAAAAAAAATGGCAACAGATAACGATTAAAAAACTAATTACAAAACTCTAAAACTGTTCTATATTTTTTACAACTGTTAATAGTTCTCGATTTTTGTCATACTACAAAATCGTTTAACGTTTTCATAAGTGACGAAGGTAACAATTGCAGCTGGAAGTTGTCGAATATTCGCAATGATACACCCCTTCCAAAGACCCGAAACTCCTTCATATTTCAGCGCATCTCTTGTAATTTGCAATATTCCGCGATTAATTGTGTTATGATCCTGAATTTTGTTTTTTTGATTTTCGGAAGTTTTGAAAATGAAAATTACCTGCATTCTTGTTCTTAAAACTTGATACGGGAAGGTTAGAGTTGTTGCAGCTATTTTGGAAGCTGAGGAGAATACGAGATAATCAGTATGAGCTAGGAATGATTCTTTTGGTTTGTTGAGCATTTGACAACGTTTATCTTTCATCCAGTTATATATTGCGAATTGAATCGCGCCGTGTGTTGTTCCAATCAAACCAGGTACAAAGCCCTGTGATAAATCAATGAAAAAAACAATAAAAAACCATGTACTCACTCTATACAATCCTTGAACTCCTTCATTTTTTACAGTTTGTCGCATACAATCGATCATTCCGTCGAACTTCTTGCTCGTCTGTGTCTCATATTGTAAACACAGTCTTGTTTTTGTCAACCAAATCGGATTTGTTATACACATCACTGCGGAACCCGAAATAAATCCGCAAATCAAATTGTCAACTTCCTCACTTCCAGTTTTCCATAATTTCGTTTTGATGACGTAATACCATTGAAAATAGAGTCCCCACGAGATGGAAGCGCCGAGAATGCTGGGCGTTAGACCTTGGTAAAGTGCGCGGAAGCCTTCAATCTTGCAAATTTGTCGAACTGCATCTACGTATCCTTTATACTGAGGTCGCAGCAAATTTCCTTCATTCGCTGAATTGTTTTTTATTTATTTGGATAAATCGTAAAAAACTCACCTGAAAATCGAATTTTCAGCAAATCAAATGGATGACACACTAGACTGCTTGCAACTCCACCAGAAAATCCACCAATTAAGTTGTCGTATGCGGAAATATCGGGAAACTTCATCGAAAACGAAACAAAAAAAAATGTGTGGAAGAAAAAAAAAAGAGTTGTTCGCGAGAAGTACACAAGTGTCGGTTTCTAGGCCATTTCTTTTTTTTCGAATTTTCAAAAATGTTTTTTGACGGTAAAAACGCGAATTCACGTGAACCACATATTTTTCAGAAAAAAACATCAAACACTATGACGAAGAATTGCGCGTGTCAAAGTGTATCATCCAGACTCGAAACCACAAGGCTAAACAACTATTATGAGTTTTTAGTGCAAGTTTCTTTTTATCAATTAATAATAAAGTTTATGTTGGGTTTTGAGTGCAAAACAATATTCTGAACCATTTTGAAACTGTACTTTGGTATAATGGTATTTCAAAAATCCGAGACCAGATTAAAAAACAGTTATGATTAATGCATCGTGAATGTGTTACTTTGTTACTTTGCTATAAAAACCTCAGACAGACACATTTTTCCGAAATATTTTATCAAAATATTTAACGTGTTGTTTTTGCCACTATCAGATTATCTATTTAATTTTAAAATCAAATATCATCAACCATTTAAATATAAATATTTTTCGTACTTTTTTCTCTTTTTCATCATATTTTTCCAGCCGAAAATGACTCAAAAAATTGGAGATTCTAATGATTCCAAATCAACGCCAGACGCCAAAAAGCGAGAGGTTTGTCTTTGTTTTTTCATCGTTCTCAAAAATTTCGTGTCAAACCTAAAAATATTTTGCTGTGCCCGCCAAACAGGTGTTTGAAAATACGAACAATTGTTCATTCATTCTTCACATGTGATTCTCACATCTGGCCAGTTCGTCCAACTTTTTTTTCTGACTTTCTTGCGGTTTTTTCAAAGTTATTTTTATTTCATACACTTACAATGAACTTTATAGTAAATAATGATATTTATTTAATATTGAGGTGAGAGAAAAAATAGAGAGCAAAATCTTTTCCATAAATATTTTGACTTCCTTCTCAGACAAATATTTATGAACATCAGAATGTCTATTATTGCCATATCTCGGTCAAAACGTGGAATTCCACGTAGCACAATTCAAAAATTCTAAAATTATATAAAAGTTCAGAAAGCACAAGATTTTTTGTGTGAACAATCACAGAGGACATTCTGAAAATAGGAGTTTTTACGTTTTTTTCCGAGGTATGCATAAACTTCTCTAAGTTAGTTCAAAAAACAGTGTGTTAGTTCAAAAAACAGTGCGCGACCAACAAACCTACCGTACCCGCTGGCCGGTAAAAACACACATTTTTTACACATGTCCAAGGCTTTCAATATGTGAGAAAAACACCCCTGCGCAACCTGTTTGATGTGATCATTCGACGTCACGCCAATCAAACCAATGAAAATCATTTTATCGGGTCACATCTCTAGTTGTCGTTGACAAGAGGGTCCATTTGCTTATCAAGATTGGTTTGTGTGACTTTTAAAAGTCATTGGTTTGGTGGTTGTTGAACGGAGGGGAAAAAGAGAGTCATAAATTAGCGGTCTTTGAAAACAAACAACTTTTTTTTCGAAATGTCTAGAGTTGAGGCTTGTTGTTTTTTCTATTTGAATTTTTTTTTCTTCAAGAAAAAAAAACTCGATCTCGAAAATCGTGACCCTTCAAATGACGAATTACTGTATTTTTGTGTTGGCCATGTCTGTCACACTGATACTTTTTGTCTTTGTGAACTTCTGCCAAAAAAAAAAACGGAAAAAAGTGCCAAAATCGGGCTAAATTCAGTTTTCGTGACGAGACCCAAGCACATTTATCAAAAATGTTACTGTATTTTTTGTCAGAAAAATGTCACGTTCCTTATCTGTGAATTCCGCCAAAGTGCGGGCCGAAATTTCACAGGCCTTTTGACACGAATAAATTCACACATGCTTCATTTTTTACAAATCGGACCCAAAAATCGAGACCAAAACAAAATATTTTGAAACTCAAAAAAACCTGCGAAAATTCTCATTCAGGATCCAAAAAAAAATCTTTTTTTACAAACTCTTTTTTCGAAGACAGATTCCAACTTTCGAAAAAATTCGTTTTTCAAACAAAACTTCAGTACAAAACGAAAAGAAAAGCTCCAATCTCAGTTTCCGTGATGTTTCGAAATCACAATGAAATTATCACAAAAAAGCGGACGAAAAGTTTGTGTGGGTTACTGTATGGTGTTTCCAGTGGGATGTCGGTACACAGATTTGTTGAGAGGGGAAAGAAAAACTTATTTTGATGCTTGTTTCATGCGGTTTCGAATTGTCCTGAAGCCGAATTCCAAAAATTCCCATACACTTTTTTGGTCTCGTTCTTCTCCCACTTTTCTTTTTCAGACCTACAGCATTCAATCAAGCCTCTTACACAGTTTTCTATTTGGTCTAGTTCTCTTCCCATTTTCAGCCAAAAATTACGTCATTTCCCACCCACTTGAATTTTTTATTCAAAATCATCAAACTTTGTTTTCCCTTGACTCATACGGTTATTGTCTGCGTCTCTTCGCGTCCAACTTTGTTCGCGGTTTTTAGATGAACTCAAAACCTACAGTAACTGGTGACGCCCCTTTCGATGATCAGAGTATAAATAGGATGTGGCCTCGCACCGCTGAAAATTGTTAACTCATCCGTTTTCACTTTTTCTTCTTCTTTTGTCTTTGATCATAATTCTTTGAAAATCAAAACCGGATCTTCAAAATTTCAATATTTCTTTTCCAAATTCATTTCTCTTCCATTCATTTTTCAATGACCAAAACTAAGGGACAAGAAACTTTGAAAATTCAAAAAAATGTTGATCAGGTTAGTAGTCTTTTTTTCGTCTGTTCATTGAAAATTATATAATCATTAAAAAAAAAACAAGTTTGCACGCAATAAATCATCCATGAAAATTGTGGCGTTCAACACATAACTATATTTATCCTTTTTGTTATTATTGTCCTGTTTTTCACCAGTTTATAGGTTTTTGAAAAGTGAAAGTACTGTATTTTTTCATTTGTTTTTTTTGTCTCATCTGACAAGTTATATATGAGTCGTGTTATATCGAATTGGTGACACTTCCCTGGAAATGCCAGGTGCTATAGTTTTCCGAAAAGTAGAAAAACCTTCAAAAAATTTTCTTTCTTGAAGAAGGTGGTAATGTTTTTTTTCGGGCAGTGCCGATTTTTTCAGCTTCTAGAGCCGAGCCCAAAAAAATCGTATAATTTTTGAAAAAAATTGCCATGTTGAAAATTCAATTTTTCTTGGTCAACGAAACTACAGTAACCTAAAAATATTTTTCTTGATTTTTTTCCAGACTTCAAATTTGCATGCACAAATTATAATTTTCACTGAAAACATTATTAGTCAATATTAGGTACCGTCAAAAAATTCGTCAAAAAAAAATTAGGCTTCAACATTTCTTTCGAGGCGCCACTAAAAAGTCAAAAAATGTTTTTCAAAAAAAAAAACTGTTTCTGATCAACGAAACTACAGTAACCCGATACCATCTATTTTCAATTTTTTTCAAAAATTAATCTTTCAAAATTTTGTTGCCTACATTTTTCGGGTAATGCCAACTGCTATACTTTTCCTGACATGAGACTTAAAATTTTCTGACGCGAAAATAAAATTTTACAAAAAAATTTGGGTTAAAAATACAACGTGATATTTAATTTTCAAAAAAAAAAGCGTTCATTTAATCTCTCGGAAAAAAGGTCCAGGCCGGCCCGAAAATAAGCCACGTCAAATACAGAATTTTCTTATCAGCAAAACTACAGTAACCCGAAAATTCAAATTTTTTCCGATTTTCTGCATCTCTTTTCTCTAATTACAATTTGCATTCCCACACTATTATTTTAACGATTCCTCCCTCCGAGAATCATTTCGTATTTCAAAATTTGTTTTATTACAAACGAGAACTGTTCGTTTTGTTTTCTGTGTACAAAGACCACCCATTTTTTCCGTGAAAATGTCAATTTTTCATGAAAATTTTGTGATTATTTATGTTCTGTTCGGTTTGTTATCAGTGTCGAAGAAATGTGTGTATTGACAATCAAATATTGAATTATGGGGAACAATTTGAACGAAAAAAAGAAGTCTGATAGAAATCAGGCTCGAGAAGAAGAGCCCTAAAAACAGACCGGCCCGATTTTTTTCGAGTAATATCAGACATCTCAACAACAAAGTTGTTTTTTTTAGCAAAATTTTTGACAAATAACATCTCCCTAGTCGTTGCACCTAGACACTGTCTAGTAGTCTACCCCTAGACACAACACCTTTCAAGGCACGACGCCTATACACAACTTTCATCAAGTCGCCAATCCTTTAAAAATCGATGATTCACCGGAAGTAGGACATTGGTTCAAATAAAAAACAACATGCAGAATGCATGTACCGAAACCAGAACAATTCTAAAAATAGCATCGACGCGGCTCTCCTCTCATCACACACTATTTCTTCATTTGGTCTATCAACTTTACACACCGGAAGTTTCGATTCACATTGTGTTGTCGACGTCAAAATTTCACCCGCAGCCAAAAAAAACTTGTGCCAACCCCCTTTACATGATAATCAGCGACGAAGTAGTGTGCGAGACGAGGAGAGCGGTGTTTCCCCGACAGAAAAAAAACGCGAATCGACGAAAAGAAATAGACATACATAATTCCTCAGTCGACTAACCTAGTAGAGAGTGCTTGCTGCTCGTATTTTTTTGAGAAAAGAACATTTTCTCCGATTTTGCTAGAAAAAATGGATGAACCTCGAAGCTCGATCGATTCGAGGCAACCTCTTATTCCTGATATGAACAGAAAGGTAAGTATAGCTATTGGCGTTTCCTGGAAATTGTTTACATCATTTTTCCGAAATGTTTTTTGCTTGTTTGTCCTGGAGAAATACAACATTTCGACGGTCAATCAAAATTTTGAAAATTTGTACTCTAGGGAATATTTTGAGATGGATGTAGATTTTTGCATCTTTTCTGACATGTTGAAAGTTTTGTTAAATTTTTTCTTTTTTCTGTGTCTCTCTGTCTCTCTGTCTCTCTGTCTCTCTGTCTCTCTGTCTCTCTGTCTCTCTGTCTCTCTGTCTCTCTGTCTCTCTTTCCTTCTGTCTCTCTGTCTTCCTCTCTTCCTCTCTTCCTCTCTTCCTCTAATCCTGTCTTCCTGTCTTCCTGTCTCTCTGTCTCTCTGTCTCTCTATCTTGCAGTCTCTCTGCGGTTCTACCTGTCTGCCTCTCTGTGTTTTCATCCAAATTTGTGTGTTGTGTATTTGTTAACACATTGACTTTTCAAAACAAAAACACAAAGTGCTTTCTTGTTTCGAAATTTCAAGATTATTATATTAAGTTTTAACAAAATTTTTAGAAAATTCTTATCTTTCTATGTATTTTTAGAAACTTCTGATATCTTCAAAAAAAAATTACGAAAAAAACGATAACAAAAAGTCGAGTTACTGTAGACCTATCATCTATCAAAGTTTATTTTTCAAAAACGACACTTTTAAACTTCAAACGTCCTTGGAAAAATTATCAGTGTTTTTTTCTCAAAAACAAAATTTCTGAAAATCGCAAATTTTTGACCTTTTACAATCTAATCATTGAAAATTTCATTGACATCCGAAACCAAAGACAAGTCGTCATCGTAATAAATCTCTCCTGGGTACCAAAAGTGTCTCACACCAAACATCAATTCATTTCTCATTTTCCTTTAAAAAACTGTTTTGTGAAACAACAAAAAAACAATCAAAGATTGTTCACAAGCGTGAAGAACACAACTTTTTCTGTTGTTTCATAATTTTTTTGTCTTCCAGCAAAAAAAGGCGCAATGTGTCTGCGTCTCTTATCCTTGCGCTTTTTTTTCGTCGTGAACACGAAAATGTTTCGTGTGACTATGAGAGAGTAATTAATTTTTATGGTGTGGTATTTAAGATAACTTTCTGGTCATGATTTTAGTTTTTTTTTCGTGGCATACTATTTTGTCCTAGTTTTGTACTGTTGAATGGAGAACGAGGAGAAGAAAGTGATCGTTGTCGAAGAGCCTACACGTGAGCCGGTGTGTGTAGTTTTTGTATTTTTGAAATTGGGTTAGAATTTCGACAGGTTTTTCCGACTTGAAATTTTTTTCGAAATATTTTTGACTTCAAAATTGGATGTTTCAAATCAAAAAATTCCAGTCTTCCTAAAACAATTTTTGAAAACAAAAATTCAGAAAATATCAGATTTTTTCCAACCAAAAAATGACTAGGTCAAGTTTTCAACAAACCCTCTCAATTTCCGGAACAAAATTTCAAAACTTTCAATCAGTGAAATTTTTCAAAAATTCTGAAAACTCTCGGACCAAAACTTTTGTTTTGTGCTCCAAAGAAAATTTAGTTACTTTTTTGCTGAAAACAAAAAAAAAACTTCGAACAAAATTAGAAGACTACTGTCTAAATATCTCATTTTGACATGCTCTCTCTCTCTCTCTCTCACACACATCTGTTTTCTTGTAGTTGACCATTGAATAAAACATTTTTTTAACGAAATTCCTTATAGTAGAAAATTATCATTACAATTGATTGTTAGCAAGCTATTAGAATTAGAAAAATTGTCATTGTATTCGAATTGAACGTGAAACGTATTTTGCCCTGGAAAACAGCGCTTTCTGAGATCTCGAAAAAATCCTATAAAAGTTATCATTTCTGAACCAAACATGTAGTTTTTATCAAAAAAACATAACTTTTTGTTCCTTGTTCGGCGCGGGTTCTTTCTGTCAACAAAAATGACCAGCTAATGAAAAAGAGACAAAAATCGTGTTTATTTGCGAACCCAACCATCATCATAAATCTTCGCGCCCAAAAGTTTTTTTTTTCAAAGACACACTTTCGCATCTCATCGACATTGGATTTTTAGAGAAAAACTGTTTTTTTGTTCGCGTTTTTTTGTTATTCGAAAACATTTTAGGTTTGTTCGTGTTTATGTGTTTTGACAAACATTGGGCGCGGTGTTTAATAAACATGGAGATCCTATAAAAATCGCAAATTTTGAGTTTTTTTCTGACCGCGCCTCTTTTGGCAAGTTTTTTGAGATTCACATCAAAGATTACTGTAGTTTTATCTTTCTTGTTGGGTACAAAAAGTCATCGGCCAATCTTCAATCATCATTTTTTTTTGCCTAGGGGTACTGTAATCGATCATAACTTGGATGATTTGTAGAAAAACAAAGTTTACGGAAACGCAAAAAGGCAATAAAAATTATATATTTTCTCACTTTCTAATCAAATGTAAACAGATCAAAAAAAAAAAAATATATTTTTTTTAGAAAAAAAGAAGAAAACTTGACCATTTCATTTTTACTTCTTTGTTGTCTCACCGTTTCTGACCACATCATTTATTTATTGCTTTTTTACTGAAAACCAAGCCAGCCCCATATAATCATTCTCTCATCATTTTCTCCATCTCAGATCATGCCGTCTTGGTCGATTCATATATTATCGGTTGCGTTATGCTTGTCGTCGGGATTTCAACAAGGTTACATTGCGTCGGTGCTGAATCAGCCTTATAAACAAATCGAGCAGTTTATCAATTCATCGTGGATTGATCGGACGGGTGAACCGATTCCTGGAGCGACGTTGGTGAGTTGGAGTCGGGAGGGTACTGTAGATCCGACAGCGCGAAATCACGGGCTTTCTTTGAAAATTGTCTGGGTCTAAAGAGCAAGTTTCGAGAGTGAACGAGACGCAGAGAAAAAACCAGACAGATTTAGGTCACGCTTTCTTTTGATTATTTCTAGACACGTGTCTGCGTCTCGTACTCTCTCAAAAATTTTGAACTTCTTAGATTATGAAAAAAAAAATCTGCAAACAATTTTCGAGATTTTTTTCTGCAAAATTTTTTTAAAGACAATACCGCAAGAAAATGTTTTTTTTTTAAATCGTCGAAATTTGAGAGTTATTTTTTTTCCGATTTTTTTTCAAAATTCAAAAGATTTTCGAGATTTTTCAGACTGAAAAAAAAAATTCCCTTCGATTTTTGCTTGTTTATCGAAAAAACGTGATTTTTTTCATTTCGATGTCTGCGTCTCTATTTCTAAATTTCCTAGATTTCTATGGCAAATTTTCGGACAATTTTCCCAGTTTTCAAAAACTTTAACCCCCAAATTTCAGCATTTATTATGGTCACTGCTCAATGTCTGTTTTCCGATTGCCACAATTTTCGGACAATTTCTAGCCGGTTGGATGTGCTCGCGATTCGGACGCAAATATACTGCGCTAATCGCCTCGTTCCTATATGTAAGTCATCATTTTTGAAGTAGTGAGAGAGAGAGAGAGAGTGGTAGAGAAAAAAAGCGTTGCAAACAATCATCGGGTTTGTAAGCCCCGCCCACTTTTCTGTCATCAAGAGGGGAGTCCGCGTTGCGTGTCTGCGACGTGGTTTCTAGGGAAGCATGGTGAGAGAAGCAGAGAAAACTAAGGAGCATGATAAGAAGAGAGAGCGCAGAGAAGCCAATGAATTTATTCCCTGCGTTTTGTACTATCTCAAAAGCAACTTTTGACACAACCTGAACGTCTGACATTTTCCAGATTCCTGGTGCGATTCTCTGCGCTGCGGCAAAATGGTGTTTCCCGGCGTTCGAGCTGCTCTTCGTCGGTCGTATCATTTGGTCGTTAGCCAACGGTGTGAACACAGTGAACGCAACAGTCTGGATTGTCGAATGTGCACCGCCGCAAATCCGCGGTCGAATGGCGGCGATGCAAGAGTTCTTCATGGCGTTGGGCTCGCTGCTAACCCAAGCCGTCGGTGTACCATTCTCTACCGACGAGTTGTGGCCCTACAATTTCCTACCGAACTGCGCCGTCGTCATCGTCTCGATGATCATGTTCTCGTGGGTCGCCGAATCGCCGCAATTCATCATGGAAAAGTACAACGATGCGGATCGTGCGCGTCGCGCGTTGGCACAATATCACGGAGTGTCGGAAGACGATCCGTCTGTCGAGTCGGAGATGCGCATCTGCGAGCAGAGTATCGAGAAGAAGACGAAAAAAGCCGGCGGTGCGGCCGGAATTCAGAGTGAACACACCGGCATGGAGATTATGTTCATGCCGTGGCGCGCGAAAGATGCCACGTCGCGTCTCATCCGCTATTGCGCGTGGATTGGTGTTATGGTCAAAATTGCGTACGTCTTCACTGGCGCAAGATCGTTGCGCGGCTACAGCACGTTCATCCTCTACACACTGTCACATTTCACCTATTCGCAAGCAACGTGGTTGTCCTTTGCCACCGGGCTCATTCGTCTTCCCATCACTCTCGTCCCCGTGTTCTTGGTCGATCGACTCGGTCGTCGTCCGCTGATCGTTGTCTCGATGTTCGTCTCGTTCATCTCGATCGCCGTCATGATCTTGGCAATCAATTTGAATGGCGATTGGAAGTATGCGACGTTCGTCGCGCTCACTGTTCTGCTGCTGATCAACACGTGCGGAATCGGAAGTGTGTCGCGATTCTACTCGGCCGAACTTGTTCCGCGAAATCTACTTCTTTCGTCGGTCTCAACGTTAACAATGTTCGAAGCGCTCACCAAAATTGCTGTCGAATTTGCGTTTTATCCAACTGCCAATGTGGTAGGTTTTTCTTTTTGAAAACGAAATTCTGGAGCCGAAAATCAGGACTAGAAAAAGATGAACAAAAAAATTCACCTCAGAATTATTCTTACGATATATTTTTTAGTTTGAAAAACTTGTTCACAATTTTTTCTACAAATTTTCTCCATATTCGATCCCAAAAGTCCGGCCCGAAAATCATGGACCTGGATTTTCATTACTTTTTGATCGAACGGTTTTGAGTTCAGCGCTCTCCCAAATCAAAAATGGAAGTTTTTTGACCTGAGCTTTTTTTAGACTTCCATAAATAAACCAAAACCTCATCTCTGACCCAAAAAATGACATTTTTCATCTCTTCCAAATCTCAAAAACAAAAATTCCTCATTTTTTGTTGCAGATTGGCGCCCAATCCCTCTTGCTCTTCCTCGTGCCCACCGGTATTTTCACACTAATGTGCTACTTTATGTGCCCGGAAACGTCCAGAATGACAGTCAACGAAGTTTTGAACAACGTTGCCAAAAAGAAAAACGTGGACGTCGTCTTCCCGATGTAATCGATCATACGAGTTATATATTTTTTCGTGGAAATATTTATCTATCACATAGATTTATTGTTTGTTCGTTTTTTTTTGCCCTGATTTTTTATTGTGTGGAATATAGTCAACATGGTTTGTATTTCAAAATACAAACTGTGACGTCAGTTCAAGCGGGTTTGACACGCGTTTTATTTTTTTTTCATTTTGTTCATTTTTTTCTCCGAATAAATACTTTGTTTTTTTTCGAGAATTCATTTGCTAAAAAATTATAGTCCGAGAGAAGTACACTCAGCTCGAAAATAACTGATTAGGTTGAGTCAAAAAATCGGACCGAAAAAAAAGGCCTTCTTAAACCCTTCTTGAAAATCAGGCCCGGTCCGTTTTCTCGAAAATTTTAGACCACAAAACTTGCCGGTTTTTTACAAGGTATTTTCCGTTTTAATTCAGCGAAAATTTTGAGAAAAAATTGGCCCGGTCCGCATTTTTAGGCTTGGCTATTTTTCGTCTTTTTTTTCTATTTTTCGTTCGATTTTGGGCATTTCAAAACCGAACATTTCGAAACCGCATGAAAAAGTTGGAGAATATCTGAAATATTGTTTTTCTTTCCCCTCTCAACGAATGTGTGTACCGACATCTCACTGGTTACGCCATACAGTAAGGCAAACAAACGTTTCTTCCTCCTTTTCGTTGAAGTTTTAGGCGGTTTCGAAATGTCGCAGAGAAAGATTTTGAGCTCACTTCATCGAAAATGTTCTCAAAATCGGACATATTTTTAATTTCTGGGTTCAATTTTTTTTTTTTTTTTTTGAAAAGCGAAAAAGTAATACAAATGATGCTACTTTGTGCAAATACAGTTATCAAGTGAAAAAAAATAAAATTTTTATTAACACAGACGTCAGGCGGATATGAATACAAAAATATCAAGCGACACTTAAAGCGATGGGATGTAAAAGATGATCAAGACAGCGAAACAGAAAAAAATCAACCCAAATTTCCCGAATTCTTCTTTACACATGGTGTTTTTGGCGAGTCGTATTGTGTCATGTCGTAACTTGAACTCGATCGTGTCATTGCTTGACCCTGTAGACAATAAAATGTTGGAGGAATAAAGAGAGAGAGAGAGAGACGCAGAGAAAGAGGGAAGAAAAAGAGAACGTGACATTGATATTTTCTCTGCGTCTTCACACTCTCAAAACTTGGTTCTGCGAAAACCACGCCCACGGGTCATATTTTGATATTTGAAAAAAAATGGTACCGATTTTTTCCGAGAATTTTTTGAAAAAAAAATCTTGCAAACTTGAGAAAAATCGGAAAAATAGAACCTCGAATTTCCAAAAAAAAAATAGAACCTCGAATTTCCTTGTACGCTCTTTCAAAGTAACCCTCATCTCCTAGTCCCGCCCCTTCTCACGCTCTCTACAACAAACCTGTTTCAAATTGTCAGTGACATAGGCGATGACGGCCAACCAAGCTCTCCGCAACTCTTTATGCTTACGAACTACATCGAATCGTCTCGCACAATCCATAATCGTATCTCCCAGATCGTCCCAAACCGCAATGCCAAGCCCCTCCCCTTTCAGATTGCGATGTTGTCGACCGATCTCGACAATATACGTGGTGATCCGATTGTGATCGGCGTCCAAATTACGCATGACCGCGTCAAGAAGATCGACAGTTACGCGACAATGCATTGCGGTACAATCAATGTCGCTGTTCGCGAACACTGCGACGCCGTTCGCCTTGGCGAGAAGTTGACGAGCCTTTGCGTTTCGATTGCACAACATTGTGTAGAGACTCGACGCGAATTGACCGTTCGCACCTGTCGAGTAGATGTTCGGCCAGCACTGGTTCAACAGTTTTTGTTGATACGGTGTCAAACCGATGATCTCGTTGAGGTTTCGTCGGGTCGGCGATGGCGGACACGACAAATCGCCGGCTGATCGTTTTGCCTGGAAATTTGTTCTCTCTAAGTCTCTTCTTTTTGAACACTATTTCGCTCATCGAGACTTCGCCCACCGGAATGTGTCGGATTTTGGAAACTTGAAAACATTGGGGTGGGTCCGGGTTTCTTGAAATTTTGGCCAAATTTTGTTCGGGCCGGGCCCCGTCTCCCACAAGTTCACAAGAACAATATTTTGACTTTTGTCAGACACTGAAGTTCGATCAAATATCAGGCCCAAAATTAGACCTCAGGCCGAAAAAATCCTTTATCATTAGAGCGCTTTTGCTCTCTCAAAATTCATGAACTTTGAGAATTTTTCTGAGAGGTCATCCAAGTCTGTGACCGACGGCAGACGGGACGCGAGGCGCTATACTTTACCTGGCCGAAATCATTTTTTGTTTAAACGGACCCGTCTTGAAAACCAGTCTCGTTTCAACCAAAAAAATAGCTGGTCAAAAGTTGTGGCCCGGTTTAGCGAAAAACGGCCTAGGCCCGATTTCTTGACTCTGAAGTTTCCGGATCTTTTTTTATTGGGCTCGACCTGATTTAGCATACCAAAAAATGTGTTAAAATTGATCAGGTTTGATTTTGTGTCTCATCCTTCCGAGAAAACTTCTCGATTTTGGCGTCCCAATTTTAGTCAGGATCTTCCTAATAGGCCCAACTTCTACCTAACACAAAAAAACCATGGGAAAAAATGAAAAACTTACCGAAAGAGGCAATCTCAAAACATCGGCTTCTGGGCATTCGGTGCGCGATCGACCCATTTGTCCCAAATGTGGACATGTTGGATGAGCCAACGGGCTCAGTTTTTGTTTTTCCTGAAGTTTAGGTTTTTCTAATGTTTTAGAAATGTCCGTTACGCGAGGAGGGGTGCTGTACCTACCGATTTTCTCATGCGAAACATGGTCAGAAATATTGGGGTTTTTCCCTGACAAAACCCACACACTGTACGTTTCTAACTACATAGCCTCATAGATAGAGCTTGTGTTCACGGCTCATTGAGCTACATCGTCAAGGTGAGCGGCCTACCTGTTCGCTGCCCCCGCTGCTGCCGTTTTCCATGATTCGTTGACGTCTCAGCTCTTTACGACCATTCTTCTCCAACGAGTCCAGCGAGTCTTCGGAAAATGTGCGTGTGAAACTGAAAGGAGAGAGATTTCTAGGCCCGAGAAATTTGAGGCCAAGGAGAAAATTCTAGACCTAAAACTTGGGCTCATGATTTCAGACTAATTTTTTGGAGACCCAAAACTCGCCGATTTTTTTCGAGAAATTTGAAAAAATACATGTGAAGATCCTGAAAAGCCCAAAAATCAAAAAAAATTTGCCCAGGAGCCCGCTTAAGATTTTCGAGCATGAAAAAATAGTTTTGAGAGTTCAGAAAAACGTGAAGTCAGCGACGTTTGAGATAGTACGAGGCGCAGACAATTTTTTTAATCATTGAAGTTTAATAAAAACGTGACCCTTTAAATCACTTTTTTTCTCTGCGTCTCGTTAACTCTCCTGTAGAAAAATTATGTCGAAAATGAACACGAAACTTTGAAAAATTGCTTTTACCTTGTTTTTCGAAAAAAGTTTAATTTAAACTAAAAAAACTCCAGAAACGCACTCGATTTTTCAGAAAAATTCTAGACAAAAAAGTTAAGCCTAAGGCTAAGCCTAAAAATTGGTTTTTCTCGGGAAAAGACGGCAAGTCTGCGACATACAGAAAATGATTTCGGATCGATTTCGGCAAGCCCTTATCGCATGTTGTAAATATTTCGAAAAAATAATAAAAAATCGCGTGCCGAGACCCATAAATCATATTATTTTTTATTGTTATGTAGGCGGGATGTACATAAAGTACATGGAAACACTTTTTTTTCTCGTTTTTCACCTTGGAAACCCGACAGGTGAAAAATGTTCGCCGAAAAAAAAATGGGATGAAAAACACTTACCGAAGTGGACTACTCACTGAACATCGACGTGATGGTGTGATCGAGATGACGGGCGTCATTGAACCGGCCATGTTCTGAAATTCCCGGAAAAATTTTTTTTTGATGAGAAACAACTTGATTTTTTCAGGAATACTAGCTAAGTCGCGTTTTTGGAAAATCAGTGAGAACAGGTGGAAATAAAGTGATATTAATTTTTTTTACTAAATTTCACGAGTTTTGAGTAGACAGCGCTGAAACCAAATTGTCTGATTACCCTAAAATCGATAAAAAACTATTTTTGAGATTGGATGATTTCAGAAATGTGGGTTTTTGGTAGATTTGGGCGGATTTCTTGAAAATTGTCACAAAAAAATTTCGAAAAATGTTTTTCGGTTTCCGTAAGCGTTTTGTCAAATTTTTCAAACGTGAAAACTTTTGACTCGGCCTGAAATTCTCAAAAAATTTTAGGAAACTTTTTTTTCAGAAAAAGTCCAAATTTTTATGATTTGAAAATTTTTTGGAGTAGCCCAGATTTTTCGAAAATCCACAGAAAAATAAATGGGACTGGAAAAAATATTTTTGAAGATTCCAAAAATTTCCAAAAAATGACACAAATTTTGACTATTTTTCGCCAAATTGTCGGTCAAAAGTTTTCTGAAAATTTTTTGTTTCGACATCCCTGTTCTCCCTGGTTCCAGAAAATGGACCAGTTTTTTGGTGATCATTTTAAGACTCGAAAATATAGGCTTAACTTTTTGTAGAAATGTTCTGGCTCGACTCGGATTTCCGGAAAATCTTCAGAAGATTTTTTCTTTTCAAAAGTCCACTAAAAATTGGCCTGGAAAAAAATTTTTTGACGATCTCAACTTTTCCAGGCCCAGATTTTCGTAAATATCAAAATTAAAAAAAAAAGTTTCTGAATTTTTCTAACAACTTCATCAAAAAATTAAGCCAAAATGTTTGAAAATTGAAATTTTTCATGAAAATTTGAACAAAAATTCAAAAAAAAAATGTTTTTTCTCAAACAAAAAGAGGATTTCAATTGAAACACAATCTTCAATGCGCAACAATAATCTGAGAACGAAAAAGTGTGCAAAATCAAAAATTCGTCGAACAAAAATTGGTTTTTTTCCCCCCCAATGTGCATCGTTGTGCGGTCCGCGAATCAAACAAGCATGTAAAATGTGCTTGAATATTTGAAATTCTTGATTTTGGCGGGCTGACAAACAAAAGTATGTATGTAAGTATGAATGAATGTACATAAGGAGGACGAGGATAAACAACGCAAATTTTCGACACACCAAAACTTTTTTCTTCATGAATTTATGATGAAAGTTGAGCAGTGTGTTTGGATAAAAGTGCATGTCTTGGATCGAAATTTTTATTGGAGACGTTTTTTGGAATCGAAAAAAGTCTGGAAATTCTGTTCAATTTCGAAAAAAACAAGCACAGTACCCATTTAAAGGAACACAACGTTTTTTTTAATTCAAAAAATTAAAAAAAAAACGTGAAATGTTGAGTTAGATACGCAGGTTGTGCTACAAGTAAATTTTTTGATAAAAAAAAAACGTTGTGTTCCTTTGAATGGGTACTGTGTTTGTTTTTTTTCGAATTAAGACGTGATTTTTCTCTTGATTTTGGACACCTTGATTTGTCAGAAAAAAAATTAAAAATTTTTTGAGAATTTTCTGGGAAAACCCCTGAACTTTTTTTCAGAATTATTTCAGGAAACATTTTGCGAAAATCTCGGAGAGCCCGGTTTTGGAAGTTTTTTATAACTTTATGTGAACGTGGCTTTTTTTGAGTTCAAAATTTTCAAAATTTTTGCTAAATTATTTTGGATTTTTTTAACTCTAGAATTTTTTCCTTAAAATTTTCAGATTTTCGGGGAAAAAAATTCGAGAAAAATTGTGCTCAGAAAATTTTGAAAATTTCTGAATTTTTCTCAATTTCTGCGAAAAACTTCGAAATTCCCGAGAAGAAAAGTTCATGAAAAAATTCCCACAAAAAATCGGAATTTCGCGGAAAATTATTAAAAATTCTGAAAAAAACGCGGAAAATTTTGAAAATATTTCCTGCTTACAATTGTGCACTCTGTTTTTCTGCATTTTTTCAACGCGTTGCGGTCGTGCGTTGCGTATTTGATCTACCATCAGAAATCGGTGAGAGAGCCGGCCAAAATTAGAGATATAGAGAGTGCAGAGAAAAAGAAAAATAGCTCTTCTCTTTGAGACTCAACAATGAAAAAGATTTGGACAAAAAGTTCTTTAGCACTCTTATGATATTGAATTTTCGTTGTCAAACATAGAGCTAGCTCGTAAAATGTATATGTTATGGCTTTTTTGCGGTTGTCCCTTCTTATTCATTTTGCTCACAACCATAGAAAAAAATGGATTTGACGAAGAAAAAGCTCATAAAAAATAAAACAATGTGATATATTCTCAAAACCAAAACACACAACAACAATAACATCATATAAACTCACAAAAATATCATTGCCCTTTGCTTCGTAGTTGGTTCGAATCGGGAAAAGAACATCTTCCATATTCTGTGTGTTTGTGAAAAAAAAAATTGAAAATGTATGAAATTCGGCGAGACTGATGATGATGATGAAAAATCGCGGTGGGAAATTGAGGGGATACAAACTACTCAAAAATGGGTGGAAAATATGAATATTGGAGAATCAGGCAATTATGAGAATTTTGTCTACCTCTAACAGACACAGACAGGAGATTCAAAACAAAACAAAAAAAAATGGTCAACTTCCGGAATCGAACCCGCCAAAACTTGCGCTCTACCCTGACGCGTTACCACTACACCACACGAGCTGACAAAATGGATGGTCAATATTGAAAAGATCATAGAAATGTGAAAAAGCAAAAAAAATCCAATTTTTTCTTGAAAACAAAATCTAGGATTAACTCGACATATATGCGTAATATTAACAAATGTATGGTTAAAAATGGAGAGAAAAACATGTGTGGGGAAGGAAGAAGAACAAATTCGGAATTTACAACTCTTTTTGTTGTTGCTCTCTGGAAAAGAGCGACACAGACATCCAATCAAATATTAGATACTTATTTGCCCGGAAAATACATGTAATGAAGTTTCGCCGCTTTTTTCTTGTCATTGGCCAGTTTATCCTTTTCTATTTCGCCTCATTCGCACGCGTTCATTTTTTTTGCTGTTGTTTTGTTTTTGTGCACTTTTGTTTCACGCGCGCGCTCAAAATAATATTCCGATAAGAAGCGTGGGAAAGTATAAATCGGCAAAATTAGAGTGTTTATGCACTTTGTCGAGTTTTCAAATTCCCGGGAGTCACAACGGTCAGAAAATCAATCAGCGGAGCCGAAAAAAACATGTAATTTTCCCACTCGTTATGTTTTATTGTTATGAGAGTGTTGAGTGTGAGATTTTTTGGGGGGACGAGGTTTCTAGGTACTACCAAAATCACCAATTCGAGCTAGAGAGGGTGAGAGAGAGAGAATCAGAGAAACGACCGAAAGGTCATTGCAAACAACAACCGGGTTATGCGACGTGCATTATTTCAGAGTGTTGGAGACGCAGAGAAAAATTAACAAAGTTTTTTATTCGAAAAATACGAGGAGTTCACGCGTGACACGTGGCACATTCTGCGTCTCGTGCTCTCTCAACAATTACCCAAGTTCGTTGGCTAGACTCTACAGGTCTTCTCTGCGTCTCTCCTACAAACTCGTGGGTGGTTTTGCACTTAAATTTGTAAGCAAATTTCAAAAAACCTTTATAATGATGACTAAGAGTGTTTGAAAAATTTCTCGATTCTCCGAGGGCCACAAAATTTGTACGAAAACACAAAAAATGAGAAAAGCGGTGGAAAATTCCGTGAAAATGTATTGCAAACAATTTCCGGGAAATAAACGGGTAACAAAAACAATGATGGCACGTAACACCGGGAATTGTTTGCAATACGTTTCAACAACCTTTTCGGTAATATTTTACCTCCTCACTATCAACAAAAGAAGACACGGATAATTTCATAAAATAATTTTTTTCTGATTCTGGAAAATTTGCAAAAAAAAAGAACAATTTTGGCAGGCGAGCTTAGGCCTACTCAGGAGCACAAAGCTTTGTCCCGGCTTTTTTTCAAAGTCCAGAAAAGCCCGGCCCAAGATTAAAAAAAAAAGCCTAAAAAGTTTTCAGGCCGTGGTCTCCGACTTCAGGGTTTCAATCTCATCTCTAATTTTCCGAGATGGAACAAGAAGCAGAGAAAAATCGTGGGTCACGTTTGAAAAAACACTGTGGAAAGAGGAGAGACGCCGACGTCTACAGTCATTGTCTCTGCGTCTCCTACTCTCTCTCCCCGGTTCTGATTTTCAGCAGAAAAAAAGCAAAAATAAAATGGCTAGAAAAAATATTTGCCAAAACAAACCACCTACAGTACTCCAAATTTTTTGTGTGCTCAAAAAATTGGACTACAAAAAACAGTGATGATGAAGATGAAAAAAACTTTTGTGTTGTGTGTAGAAACTAATTAGAAATTGGAAGAGTCGAGAGGACACGAATAACAAATTAAGCGAAGAAGCAAGAAGCAAGAATGAATGAGCAAAAACGAAATAATTAGAAAACGCGGAAAAAAAAGTTTTTTTTTTGTCTGGTCTCGAACTTTTTGCCGTTGTTTTCTATCGCGACGATTCTGGAAGGAAATTATAATAGGTCATGAAAAATTCATCATCATCATCATCATTGCTCACTCGTGGCCGGCCATCCGATAACGAGTACTAAAAAAGGTCTTTCTTGGAGTACGAGATTTTTTTCTCTCCAGGAATTGTTAATTACAAGTTGGCCGCGCGCTAATAATGAGCGAGTTCTTCAGTGCAAATACATACACGAATATGAAATAATAATGATGAAAAAAAAAGTATACATACATAGAGAGATGAGAAAAAGATATTCGTGCCACAATTAAAATATCAAATGACACCGAAAAAAATGGCAAGAGAATGGTGTCAACTTTATTTCGGTTCTCACTCCTCTTTTGTCGCCGCCTGAACAACCGACGCCGATGTTTGACTCGTCGAACGTTGAAGTTGTGGCTCTTTGGCGATCAGCGATGACCATTCCTTGGTGATGGACGATTGGAACGTCTCAATCTCCTTCATCAAATCCGGAGCGCTACGATAACGTTTTAGTCGAATCTGCAGAAAAAAAATGCGGTGACATGGAGCCTGGATCGAAAACTATGGGCCGGTGTTGCAAACAATTTTCGGGAAAAGACAAACGCTATGTTCTGTACAATTTACAGTTCAATTCCGAATCTAAAGGTGTCGAACTCGAACATTTTCTCAATGTTTTTTCAAATTTTCTAGATGATTTTTAGAAAAATTTCAAAGTCAAAAATTGTTATAAAATCACTTCAAAAAATCATGAAAATCTTATTCTCTTGTCGATTTTCAATTTTTTTTTCAAATCCATTTTTTTTTAAACAAAAATTACCTCAATTTTTTTCAAAAACATCATGACCTTTCAGACAAGAGTAGGGGAGACACAGAGAAACAGAGCAAAATAAAATCACAGTGAAAACTATCAGATGAGAGCGGCCTTTTTCCATAGTAAACGCAGACAAAAACCCCCACACAAATATAGCACCTTGCGTATCCCGTGCGAATGTCGGTTACACGGTTGAATGACCTCTTGGAAAATTCTTGAATTCCACAAATTTAGAGAGAGCAAATGCGCTCCAATGATAATCATCTTTGAGCAATCTCTCACTATCATCGACTCCCTTCTGGAAGGTCGTGACATGGGACATTTTTAATTTTACTAAGTTTTTTTTTAAATTTCAGAATTTTTTTTAAAATCAACTATTGAATAATTTGGAAATTCGCAAGATTATTTTTCACCTCTCAAATTGAGCACGAGAGCCCGGCCCGAGAATAACGAGCCAAACCAGGATTTTTTGTTTTTCCGTCAGTCAAAAAAAAACTTCCGGATTTCTAAGGGGCCGTTTCTGGCCAGGATTTTTTTCTGCCTTTCCAGTAAATAGCCCGGCCGACCCGGCTGGCCCAGAAGAGCCAAAACCCCCTGCTCTCAATCTATTGATCACAACTTACCCGAACGTAATCAGCGACAGTGTAGAGAGCGTAGGCAAAATAGATTTTGTTGCCAAACATTTGAGCGCGCTGAGATCTGAAGGTTTGGACAAGCGCTGGGATCTGAAAGATTCAAAATCTGGTTTGGAAAATCCGTATCCCAAGGGAAGGCCTGGGCTTACATCAACTTCAATGTTGCGGAAGATGAGATCGACAAGAATGTCGCACATGACAAAACATCCGGCTCGATTAACACCACCCGAACAATGAACAACAGCCGGACCTTTTGTCGAATTGTCAACGGTGATCGATCTGAGCAACTTCATAATCACCCTCGGATCGGTGGGAACTTTTCCCTTTGGCCAATACGAGTAGTGAACCAGTGTGACCATGCGCGAATTCGAGCAACCGTCGGGCAACACTTCGATGAGATACGAGATGCCCGAAAACTTCGAGGCGGCCGGTGTGATTTTGCGACAATTGATGAAGAACGCGCCGTGTGTCGCAAACTTGCCGACCACGTTGGGATAGTAGAGGGGGAGGTTTTCGTCGGGCGAGTAGAGCGCGAAAATCGTGTCGCAGTTCTCATAGAACACCATTCGCCAAAAGTCTTCGAATGTCGACTCGAGTGGATGTTGTGTGACAATGTATTTGCGTTCACTTTGTGGTGAGCTGACGAGATTTGCGTGAATAAAGTCTTTTGTTGGGTCGGTGAGCTCTTTGAGTTTGATACGCGTTTTTTCGATGCATGGTATTTCCTGAAGGATTACTGTAGTTTTGGTTTAATCGTGATTTTTTTTTGAAGCTCGTGGCCTAGAAACCACAATCTCTAATTCTGGGCCATGTTAACTGGATCAACTTCAATCTTAGCTGTGGTCTAGAATTCCAAATCTAGAAAACTAGGCCACGTTTTCTCTCACTTTTCCTATAGCCTGAAATTCCGAATTTCCAGATCCAGGCCACGATATCTATTTCTCCAAAAACTTCTCGAGGAGAACTCATGGCCTAGGAATCCAAAACTCGAAAAATTAGGCCAGAATATTAACAGGTCGAAATTTCCCGAAACGTTTTTGCTTAAAAAAATGATTTTGTCTCGTGGCCGAGAATTTCAAATCTTGAAAATTAGGCCAGATTATCTGGTAACTAATTTTCAGCCTGGAAATTATCGGAATTATTTCTGACCGAAAATAGCTCTGCGAACCTTTTTCAAGTGAAAAATACTTTTTTTGGAGAGAAGAGAAAAATAAAAGAAAAATCCGGTTTGACCCAAAAACATGCCCTCGACAATTTTTGGTATCAGAAAAATTCGGGCCGGCCCGAAAATTATAAAAAAAATTCAAGCCCAGGTTTTTTGAACCGGCCCGGCACGAACTTTTTTTTGAATTCCGAAGAATTTGAAAAAAAAACCTCACCTCATTTCTACACTTTTCCTTGGGCACATTTTGTGTCGTCTCCTCAGTCGCCGGTTTCTCGACCAACTTTCCATACCAATCGCTAATCCCACCCGGCTGCGATTCTAAATTCTCACAGATTGACCCAAAATTTGAACTTCCAACTCACGTGTCTTCATAATCCAGCCCAACGTCTTGCGAACTCCTTGCTCGGCGGGCCCGAAAATCGGATCAGTTCCACCCACCGACTCCTCCTCTTCCATTGTCGCATTCTTCCGTTGACGTTGTCTTACCGTACGTCTCTTTCTTCTGAGAAAAAAAAAATAAAGTAGAGTACTGTAGATGTACAGTACTCCTGACTCACTTATTAACAGACATTCTGGTTTAATTTTGATAAGTTAGTTAATCCTAGTAACTATTTGTTCTTTCGATTTGAGAAATGATTAAAAACGCGAAATTCCAGGAATTTATACAGCAAATAGGGTCACGCGTTCAAAGAATTAATGGTTAAAAATAATTGTTTTAAAGTCACGCTTGACCTTTTTTTGCAAAACAATTTTTGTCATGGGTTACTGTGCTCACACACACACACAAATGCACGACCATTAACAACCAAAAATTGCAAGTCGTGCCAGACGCCGGGAAGAAAAGATAAAAGGTTAGAGAACGAGAGGTCGCGGCGATATATTTTGATAAACGCTGTGGCGCCAAACTTTATAAAGATTCTTTCGCGATAAACACTCGTACTCTGCCTTCAGAAAGTTTAGCGCCACAGCGTTTATCAAAAGTATCTCGCCGCGACCTCTCGTTCTCTAGCCTTTATCTTTTCTTCCCCGCGTCCGGCGCGACTTGCAAAAAAAATGGTCGTGAATGGTGTTTGCGGACGACATACTTCCGGAGAAAATGAATTCAAAAACAGTTTTTTTCTTTTTTTTTCGACATTACAAGGTACTTTTTTCGATTTTGGAGTTTCGAACATCGAAAGTTGTAATCTTCAATATTGAGATTTTGATAAACACGAGAAATTTATTTCTGATGTGAGTGATAAGGTGTTCCAAAACGACAGCCGACTTTGTTTTTGAACAAAAAAAACTGATTTATTGGAAAATTCATAAAACATAAATGAGCAATGTTGTTGTTGGAGAAGCTGTACATGAATAATTATGGGTCTAGAAAGGGGACAAACAAAAATACCGTATGATACCAAGAATCAATAAGACTAGACAAGAAAAAAAACAGTGTATGAATTTCATAATATTTTTGAGAGAGAGAGAGAGACCTTTAGGATTTGGAAGTCGAGGTTCGCGGGAAATTCAAAAACTGATAACGTTTTCGTTTGTAGAACAGAAGGGGTTTGTTGTTCTCCTCGAGTGGAATTCGAAATTCTTCGTCGTTGGTGGTTGTGGTTGGCGGTTTGATTGAGTGAACCACCGATGTGTTGTGCACAACGACCGGTGAACGAATCGATGGTGGTGGTGTTTCGAGATCGATCTG
This sequence comes from Caenorhabditis sp. 8 KK-2011, assembly GCA_963572245.1. Taxonomy (NCBI): domain Eukaryota; kingdom Metazoa; phylum Nematoda; class Chromadorea; order Rhabditida; family Rhabditidae; genus Caenorhabditis; species Caenorhabditis sp. 8 KK-2011. The sequence continues at coordinate 11,294,067 of OY751550.1, read as the reverse complement.
GAGAGTTGGTTTTTGTCAGGAGAATGTAGAGACGCAGAGAAATGTCTAGTTTTTTTTTGTCCCGGAAAATGTTTGCAATACTGATCTTCTTGAAACCTCCAAAATTTGGGTCGTTTCATAATTTTAAAAATTTGTGACAGAAAGTTGGGTTTTCTCGAAGTTTCCGTCCGACATTTCTGGACCGCTGTTGGGCCAGAAAAAGTCCTACCTCGAAAATTTAGGTTCAAAAATATTTATTTCTTTGAAGTACTGTTTTTTTGAGGTTACTGTAGTTCTTCTCATTTTGAAAATTTTAGACCTGAAAAAACAATTTTTCAGGGGTAATTTGAGAACCGGTCAAGATTTTCACAGCGAAAAAATTGTGAAAATTTTCGAGCCAGCCCGGAATTTTCAGCTGATGTTATTATAATGGTTTTTTGGAGTACTGTAGTTCTGTTCTGATTATGGGTTACTGTAATTCTATTTATTTTCAACTTGAAAATTTGAGACCCCGAGTTTTCGATGAATTTTTGCGGATCGACATTTTTGTTTCTAGGTTACTGTAGTTTCTCTGTTTTTCTCGTTTTGAAATTTTGAGATCCGAAAAAAAGTCAATACTTCCATAGAAAAAATCTCAAAATTTTCAGACCCAAGTCAGCTTTTCATCCATAAAGTTTCTCAGGAATTATTTTCTGGGTACTGTAGGTTTTCTACTTTTTCTATTTGAAAATTTCGGACCCCGAGTTTTCAATTTTTCGCACAAAAAACCAGCCCAAAATTTCCAGGTTTTTTCCATAATCTCCGGGCCAAGCCTCGGCCTAATTTTGATAATACGCATTTTTCTCTACGCTCTCTCATTTTTCCACACACCCTAGCTCTTGAGCATCCCCCCCCCCCCCCCCCATCAAACTAACCCTTCCATTATTGCTATCAACACTGCGCCTTCTCATCCGTCTCTCTCTTCTCTTCTCTCTCTCCTCCGGTGACTCATAGGCGTTAAACGTTGCGCTAATCTTCTGCGTCCTTGCGTCTCTCACATCGTTGACACCCATCGAGGTGGAGTGTCGTATGCCGCCGGCCGTTGCGGCGCGACCGTAACTCGTATCGGGTTCGGGTTGTTGAGAGTATTGTCGTGGAATGTTCCTTAGCTGTTGTTGCTCTTCTGTTGATGTGGTGCGAGAGAGACGACTTCCAACGCCGAGGTTGTTAAAGGACTGGAGAAACAGTTTTTTTTTTCAAAAATTGTCCCAAACTAGTAAACTCACATTTATCAACCCCTTGAAATGACTTATAATACTGTTCGACTGTGGTGGTCCACAACTTGCAGTTCGGTTGTGCGCAGATTTTTCTTTTTCTGATCGAGACGCGCGGCGTTCTGAAAAATCTGAATTTTTCTCCTGTTCCTAATAAAATTTCGACTCACGTTGAACTGGCGATTGACGGGGATTCATCGGCGAACTCGGTGTTCCACCACCTGGTGAGGTGTTCGAATCGATTGATCGAGGTGTCGAGAGAAGAGAGGCTTTCGGAACGGCTGGAAATTTGCACTTTTTTGTCCGAGAGAACTACACAAAATTTGAAATTTTTCAACGCTTTTTTCCACTTTGAAAATTGATTTTTTCTCTTCGTTTTTTCCGAGAGAACTACACAATATTTTTGAGTAGAATCTTTGAAAAAGTTTTTCGAATCAAAATCCGAGAGAACTACACGAAATTTTCGAAATCCGAACAGTTTTTGTTCAAGAGAACTACACAACATTTTTGAGTCGTAATTTGTTTTTTGAATTTTTCAAGCCAAATTCAAAAAATATTTCAGGTCATAAATAATTTTTCGAAACAAAATTCAGGAATTTGTCCGAGAGAACTACACAATATTTTTGGATATTTTTTCCAAGTTTCCGAACCATTTCACATTTTAGATGGTTTTTTCGAATAAATTTTTCGGTCAGAAATTTTGGAGGTTCTTCAACGAAAAAAAATACAGAGAATTGTTTTGGTCAAATTTTTGAACTTCTCCGAGAGAACTACACAAAGTTTTCAGGCCGACTTCCAACTTCTTCTCAAGTGAATTTTTACGAAATTATTTTTCGAAGATGAAAGAAACTCCTGTAGCTATTTTCTTTGTTATGCATGCGACTATGTACGATACTCCACATTGCCTCTTGTTTAGTAAAAGTGTCAACGCGGAGTGTCGTAGGGTGGTAATTAGCATTTTTCATGTTTTTACGAGTAGAACTAGCGAAAGTTGATTTTTCAACATGTGCTCAGAGTTCTCTCAAGCTACCAGTGTCCCTTTAATTTCCGTAGTTCCATAAAAAAATTATTCGAAAAATCTTTGCACTCACGGAACGCTGGATTAAGTCGAGTATGATTGGCCGTTTCCTCAATCGGCCCATCCATCATCTCTTCACAACTCGCGTCAAAAGAGCCATGCCACTTGCTCAAAATCGTCTGCGCAGTTCTCAAATTGTTCGCCGAATTGTCATCCATTTGAGCATTTGTGTTATCAAAACTCGAAATCTTGTTGGTTTTCGATTTGTTGCTGTTGTATCGATTATTAATCGACAAGGTTATCGATTTGTTAGGCGCTTTTTTGGTGATCGCCGGCGAGTCTTTGAGAATCGATGAGGGAAGTTGAAAATTGACCTCAACATCATTGTTGCCCTCGTCGCATGCGGCGAATCTTGCGTTCACCGCATCGATGACGTCGAGATTAACAGTGCCATACTTGGGTTTCAGAAACTCGTGTCGTTTGTACTTTGGCTTTTCGATCTTCTCGTGAGCGCTTTCGAAACCGCCGCCACCAATAATGTGTCCGTTGGTCTGCTCGTCGTCGTCTTCGCCCATCGTTATCGGAGCTTGCGTGTCGAGTGCGCGATTCTCGTTGCGTTGATCGCGAATCACTGCAGTTGTGTGCGATTTGAGACGAGTTGAGACGTTGTTGCCGTTGGTTTTCGAGGCGCGACCACCGACGTTGTTGTCGTAACCGTTCTCCCAGTCGTATGGATCGTCCCATTTTATGTCTTCTCTGGAAAAAGGAGAAATTTTTGATTTTTTTTTTGGAAAATTTTAGATTAAAAAAAAGTTTTTCCCAACAACTTGAGAAAAAATCCCCAGATCTGCTGTGTAGTTCTCTCGGACAATTTCTCAGTTTATGACTCGCAAAAACTGTGTAGTTCTTTTGAAGAAAATACGGGTTTCTCAGAAAAGTCAACGCGCGATAGCGGCGCGCGCAGAGACTCGAATGCGTGGTTAGCGCGCGAGTAGCGCGTAGTGGCGCGCGAGTACGCTGCGAGCGGGCGCTAATTTTGTGTAAATGCGCGCTGGCAGCGCGATTGGTGCGTTCTCGCAGCGCGAACAGCTAGAGAGTGCGTGGGCGCTGCGCGATTAGCGCGGGGTCGCAGCGTGATCAGTGTGTGGTGGCAGCGCGAGTAGCGCTCGCTCGCAGCGTACTCGCGCGCTACCGCGCGTTGACTTTTCTGAGTTTAAATCTCAAAAATTTAAAAGTTCTTGTTATCTGGTCAAACTTTTGTGTAGTTCTTTTGGAGTACTTTTTCGGGCCCAGATTTTTTTTAAACAGGAGATGAAAATTTTAGTCCGAGTCCGAACTATTTTGGAAAAATGAAAAAAAAAATCTGAAAAAATGTTGTGTAGTTCTTTTGGACAATCTCTCAAGTTTTGGCGCAAAAAACTCAATTTCAAATTTTTAAACTCGGAAATTTTCTCTAAATGTTGTGTAGTTCTTTTGGACTATTTTTGGAGCACGAATTTTTTTGTTGAAAAACGACTAGATTTCAGTTTTTTGGAGCAAAAATTCCGAAAAATCAGAAAAATGTTGTGTAGTTCTTTTGGACGATCTCTGATAGAAATTCTCGAGATAAAAAAATGTCTGAAAATTCCTGGAGCTGCTGGGAAAATCTGGTTTTTGAAATTTTCACAAAGAAAATCTGTGTAGTTCTTTTGGACCAACTCACTTGATGATAACCTGATTCAACAACGACTCCAAAAACGTGTAATCCGGCGTGTCCGGATATCCCAACGTCTTGAGATGCGCGGCAAAAAGATGCAGCTCCGACGGACAATCCTCCAACAGGCTGGTGAAATCCACTTCGTCCTTCATCCGCCCGACCTCATCCTTATCCTTGATTTTTCGCCACGGTAACTGTCCCTGCAGAAACTCGGTGAGCATGTAGAACAGCGACCACAAATCGTCCTGCCGGCCCATCTCTTTGTTCTTGTGCGCCGTGACAGCGGCGTAGCGCACCGTTCCGCGAAAGCCCGCAGCACTGCGCGGACTACGTATCTCGCCCTTTGCGTTGAGATATTGTCGCGCTAGGCCGAAATCCAACATGTAGACGTTGCGCATCGTTTGCGCGCTTCGTCCCATCGCAAAGTTGGACGGTTTGACGTCGCGATGCAGGAAGCCGATCGAATGAATTTCGCGAATCCCGTTGAGGATTTGTAGGCCGATGCGAATCGCCGTGTTCAGTGTGAAGCATTGTTTCGGCGCCTCGCGACGAAGATCGGCAAGATTTTTGCCCTGCAGACTCATGACAAGATAGTTGAACTTGTCGTTGCGTCCGCACCCGTAGAATTTACACGCATGTTTTTTGCCCTGTAGACGACGCAACACGGCCACCTCCATTTTCAGCACCTGTTTTGTCGCCTTGCTCGACTCGACTTTGATCGCTACCCGTTCATGATGATTTTGCACGTCGGTCGCCTCGTAGATCTCGCCGAATCCACCGCCGCCGATTTTTGCTTTCTGCAAAAAATGTTCGATTTTTGAGAGATAGAGAGACGCAGAGAAATGAGAATTTCTCTTCTCTATTTGTATAACGTTTTACTAAAAGCCAAAAAACTTAAAGGTGTGTACGAAACTCCGCTTTTACACTTGCACTAAACAAGTGGTAAAGCGCCCAGCGCCTGGGAGAGACAAAACACGAAGAGGAGAGCGCGGTAGAGAAAACACGACGACACTCCACTTTTACACTTACAAAAAAAGGAATAAGGATAATCAAAAAAAGAAAACATAGCACACATTTATTGACCCCGCCCCTTTTCGGTATTGTGGTCCTTTCTGAGTTTAGTAAGATATTTGAAAATTGGTAGTTTTTGCAATTTTGCGGCACATGGTTTGATGAAGAATGAAAAACTCTTATCTTTTTTCGATCTGACATTTCGAAGATTTTATCAGATTTTTTGAAACATTGTGGTTTTTTAGAGATTCTAACAACATTTTTAGGGCCCCGGAAATAAACTCACAATTTTCCATCGCTCCCTAATAACCTGTCCAACCTGTAGAATCTCTCCTTCAGATGACGATGTCATTATTTCATCTCTGCAAGAAAAAATCAGTTTTTGAGAATTAAAAGTTCAGAAAAAAACGGAAACCAGACAATAGACAAAATCAATGACCAAAAGTATCAAATCCTTTCGTCTTTTTTTTGTCTTGTTAGACAAGCCCTTCCTTTTTTTCTCCTTTTTTCTGGTGGTGCTCGGCTAGCAAAAAGAGAGGAAGAAGAAAAAGTTGCTAAAATTCCAATGGGAAAAATAAATCTGGGTTTGGTTGTATGTCAAAAAGTCTTACTATTTTTCGAAAAAAGAGGAAGATTTTTGAAAAGAGAACATTTCAAGAGACAATTGAGTTTGGGAAAGGTCCGTCAAGAAGAAAAATATAAAAAAATATATAAAACACGATGGGGAATCGAACCAGCATATTTTGCGGCAAATATTTTCGTCTTCACCACTACACCAAGTTAACACGTGAGGGGAAAGGATAATTTGCGGGAAAGCTTCAGGTGGAACTAAAAAAAATTTGTTGTTATATATCGTTGTTGGAGTATGTTGTGTCAAAGAAACCGGAGAAACGAACGAACGAGCATAAAAATAATAAAAATAAAAATCGAGAGCGAGAAAAAAGAGAGAAGGATATTAGAAAATTTGTGAGACTCAGCGGCAACAAAAGTTGTCTTCTGTCTTTCATCGGTTGTCGAACAGCTGACACAACACACACACATCCTCGAGAAAAACCTAAACGATTCAATTTCCAAGGTATTCGGGGAGCGGTGCACTTGTACCTCACACAAAATCACAGCGCAAGAGGAAAAAAAAAACTACGCTTGACAAGCAAAAACTCTGACGAGTTTTTTTTTCTTTTCAAATTTGATTTTCGAGAAAAATGAAGAAGCAAAAATTTTTGACAACTGGATTTGACAAAGAATCGAGATGAACGAGACCAGTTCTATTATCAATCGCGAATATGCATAAAAATGGCAATTTCGATGATGATGATAATAACAGTTAAAATTTCGGCGAACGGATACAACACACATTTTTTCGGAGGTCTTTTTTTCTCCAAAATGGGGAAATACCTTTTCCCGAAAAAAAATTTCCAAATAGAGAGTGAGGGAACTTTCCAGTGTATTGCAAACATCTCACGGGTTTATTTGTGTGTCTGCGTCTATGTACAAAGAAGAGAGGACGTGACGTGAATTTATATTTCGCTTTTTCTCAGTTTCTAAAAATTTTCATTAATTTTGACCTGATTTTTTGGTCCCATTTTCGCCAGAAAATTTCCCTATTACTTTCCGTTTTATGCGCACTTTATTCGAATCGTTTGGTTGCTATGAAAATGCGTTATGAGGGGAAGATGAGAATATGTTTAGTCATTTTTTTGTTGCTGATGAGATGACTTTGTTAGACATGTTTTTCGCCCGCGTCAAAAAGTCAATTCAATTTTGAATGATCAGAGAAAATTTCGTAAATATTTAGAACATGAATTGAAAAAAAACAAATCAGAATGAGCTGGCTTTGATGGAAATTTTTTCAAAAATGTTTTGAAAATCGGTCAGGTTTTTTTTTGGTTAGGAAAATTTGCGAAAAATTTCTGAAAGTTTTACTGTGAAGTTAGACGAGATTTTTTTCTAGAAAAAATCGAGCCCGGCCTCAATTTCTCATGTAGATAACGAGTGAGAGATTTAGAGAAAACATACAAAATTTATTTTCACTAAAAAAAAAAATGAAAAAAATCGGACTTGAAATAATTTTTTCTAAAAAAATAGAATTAGGAAAGGTGATTTTTTCGGTCCAAAAGTTTTTTAAACCCGAATTTTTGACCTCAGAAAAAATCCAGGTAGAAAAATGAGACTTTTTCCAAAATCAAATTTTCTCGCAAAAAACATGAATTCTTTCAACAGGTTCGTTGCAGTGTAATAAATTTTCAGAATTTTCCAAAAAGTGTGTAATTTTTTTCTTCGGCGTCCACTTTCATCAAATCAAGGGTCATAAAATATGCATAAACTTTGAGTGGTGGTAGTAAAAGTTATACCAAACAAAAAAGGGCGCGAAAAAAAGTAGAGCACAAAAAAAGAGCCAGAAGAATAGAAGAAGAAGAAGAATGTATGTATGCAAGTAATGTATGCAAACGAGAGAAGAGGTCTTCTTCTTCTCTTGTTGTTCGCGTCGTTTTTCATGCTTCTCGCTGTGGAAAAAAATTTCGAGATTGTTATTATGGCTAGCTGGGAGGCGGAGAGGGCATCATTTGTGGTTGAAAAATGGGGGGGGGGGGGGGGGGGAGAAGAGAGGAAATTGAGAAAGAATAAGAAAAATGGAAATGAGGTATGGGTCATTAGTAGAAACCGGCAACTCGGCCCGATTTAGCCAAACTTTGAGAAAAACACATTTTCGAATATTTTCGAAGCCTGATTTTTTTTTCGGGCACGAAATTTTTGAGAAAAATTTGGTCTGGTAATTTTCAAAACTTTGAGAGATTTTTCGAGCTGAAAATTTCCGGTTTTTTTCAGGCCCAGAATTTCGAAAAAAAAACTCTGACTCGAATTTTCAGGAAAAAAGTGCTCTCAATAATTGGCATACAATTTTTTGCTGAACTAAATTAATTTTTTGAAAATTTTTCGACCGGAAATTTTTTCATAACCTTGAAGGTCAAAAATTGTCGATTTCGAAAAATGGCACATTTTGACCGGGAGGAAATTATTTTCAAAAATTTCCATTTTGTCCGAGAGAAGTACACGGTTTTGAGACTTTTTTGCAGAGAGTCTAGTAGATGAAGAAATCGAAATTTTTCACAAAAATGACTATAAAACTAGTCTCCTAAAATCGTAAGAAAATTTGGATTCCTAGGCCATTTTTTGAATATTGGTTTCCTAGGCCATTTTTTGAGTTTTGGATTCCTAAAATTTTTGGCCTAGAACACCAACACTTAAAATATGGCCTAGGAAACCAAAATTTTGAAAAAGTTTCCTGGGTTATTATTTTCAAATTTTGGGTTTATTGACCATTTTTTTTAAATTTTGGTTTCCTAGGCCATTTTTTGAATTTCGGTTTTCTAGGCCATTTTTTAGAATTTTGGTTTCTTGAAATTTTTGGCCTAGAAAACCCAAATTTACAAAATGGCCCAAGAGACAAAAATCTTGAGAAAGTTTCCTAGGCCATTTTTTAAATTTTGCAATTTTTAGAACTGTGACTTTCTAGCCCAGGCCCTAGGCTTAACGATTTGAAAAAAACTTTTCAAAAAAAAAATATTCCGGCTCAAAAAGTGCTCAAAACTTACAAAAAAAAAAAGGTCCATTCCCATCAAAAATGACGGCAAAAAGTGCCTTCGAGCAAACCGAAAAACACACAAATTCTCATTTTTCCCACAACATACGCATCCACAAAATATGCAAGTCCATATTTAATTGAAAACAAATTTCGTCGCCCTTTTTGCACATGAATAATTCAATCAAGCTAATCGAAAAATGTTTTCGTCTTCTTTCTTTTTGTTTTTCAAAATTCAATCGGATAATTAACGTAAACCACATGTGAAAAAGATCAACATTTTTTGCTGTTCTCAATATCCAAAAAAACCATTGAAAACCATATAGAAATGCATAGGAAAAGTCCATTCGTCAAAAAAAAGGAAGCGGGATAAAAAAAAGTAGGAAGAAGGAAAGAGGGGGAAAATGAAAGAAAACATTTATCTTGTAAGCTCATCTCCTTTTTTTCAACTGCGCAATATGGATTATAGATTGTAATCCGGTCAGGATTAGGATTAATTAGGTGGAGCAGGAAGGCTCGTCGGCTCAATTAATTAGTTTTTGGGTGTTTTAATTGACACCTGAAAGTGGTGACATTCGAAATTTTGAAATTTTTGTTACTATATTCAAATAACAGTGCACTGTTCCAGAGAACTGTTTGCGATAGTGAGTTTTTTGAAAGTTCAGAAGGTTAGAGATAGGCGACGCAGAGACATCATGAAACGCAAAAATAACAGTTTGGTTTTCCCGGGAATTGTTTGCAATACAGATTCTCTGAAAATTCAGATTCAGAAATTAGGGTTTTTCGAAATTTCGTCAAAGCGTAAGAGTTAGAGATAGGAGACGGAGAAAATAACACTGCATTGTTTCCGGGACATATTTGCGATAGTAAGTTCTTTAAAAGTTCAGATTTTCGAAATTTCGTCAAACTTGGATAGTTAGAGATATGAGACGCAGAGAAAACATGACACGCGAAAAAAACATTTTGCCTACCCCGGAAATTGTTTGCAAGCAAAGGGAGTTTTTTGAAAGTTCAGACTTAATCAACTGACTTTTCAAAATTTTATCAATAAATAGAAATAGGAGACGCAGAGAAAGGAGCAGTTTGGTTTTCCTAGAAACTGTTTGCAATAGTGAGTTTTTTTTTCAAATTTCAGATTTCCAATCAGATAGTACGAGACACAGAGAAAATATGGGAAAAACAAAATGATGACAGTGCGCATAACCCGAAAATTGTTTGCCATAACTTTTTTTCGGAAATTTTCAGAATTAATTCAACTTTTAAGTATAAGAGATGCAGAGAAAACACAGAAAGATACCAGTGTGTTTTTCCCGGGATTTGTTTGCAATACACTTTTCGAGTTTTTTTTCCATAAATTTCTGATTTTTTCATATTTTCAAGATTTCTCAAAAAAAATTCGTATTTTTCAGCTTCTCACAAAACTAGGTTCAAATGAACTTTCAAGTCCGAAAATTTCTGGAAATTCTATATTCTCAAAATTTCTCAAGAATCATCGAAGAAAAGTTCAAAAAGACAAAAAAACCCGTGTTGAGTTAAGAGAAAACGAACTCGTACGAGCGAGAGCAAATGACATACACTCTCGCCAACGAAAAAAAAAATCGTCGCGGCACAGGAGAGACGACGAAATAGTGTGCGAGTGGAAGAGACGCAGCGTTTGCGGCACAGGTGATAGGTGAGCAGACTTGCTGCTGCGTAGAAATATCATTTTTTTGACATTTTCTCGAAAAATGAAATCTGGTTTTGTTTCAAAAATCTTTCGGCTATTGTTGGCAGCGATGTTTGCAAGAGGTACTGTGCTTAGGGGGGAAAAAATTGTTTTTTTTTGGTCAAAACTACAGTACCTGAAAAACTTGTCAAACCTAGGCCTACTATTCGGGGTTGAAAAAAAAATAGTATGTTAATTTCGAGCTTCAAAATTCTGGCTCCCACTTTTCAAAATTCAAAACCCTGCTCTCTAATGCTCGGGCTCGGAAATTCAGTTCATAAATCTGGGTCCGATTTTTGGCCTACCAGTTTTTAGATCAAAATGAAAAAAAAAATTTGGCTCTGAAAAATCGACCCGGTAAAAAACCTTGTGCTTTGGAAAAAAGGGGCTCCAAATTAAAAAAAAATTTTTTTTAGAAAATTCATCAGTCAAGTTGTTTTGGATTTGAGAAGCCAAAAAATGTTAACAGGGATTTTGAAAAAAATTCAAATTTTTTTCAGTTTTTCACTTCAAAACCATGAGCTTCAGATTAGGCTCTGGAAAAAAGTTAAAATGGACTTTCAGACTTCAAAACTTCAAAAAAAAAAATGCAACTTTCGATGTTTCAAAAAACTAAAAAAATTTGAAAGAAAAAACCAAAAAAATTTTGTCTTGGGTTACTGTACCCGCACACACACACAAACGGTGTTTGCGGACGCCGCTCTTCCGGAGAATTGATTCGAAAACAGTTTTTTATCCAAAACTTTTAAAACTCCAAAATGAATTTCACAAAAACCACCCGAGTTCCAAAAACAAAAAATTGAATATAATACATTTCCGGTGTACATACATTGAACCCACACCACAATAGTGTTGTTATTGTTCAAATAGTGGACACATACACACACAGGCACACTAGTTAAGTGTAAACAAACAATTCCAACTGGGTAAAAAAGCTGAATAAATGATGAATATTACACAGGAAGAGGTTGAACGGGAAGAAGAAGAAGAAGAAGAAGAAGACAAATGTGAAAAGAGGTAGAATTTATGTGTATAGACAAAATAATAAGTGAAATATTGAACTAATCAAAACACATACCTTGGGGGACGAAAACAAGTTTTTTTTTTCGAAAAACAAATATTTTGAAAGTTGATAAATTGGGTTGGAAAATTGAAGCTTATTTGCTTTGAATTTTTTCTACCGAAAAAAATTCTCAAAAATTCCAAACTTTTGGCTCCTTTGAAAATTTGCGCTGGAAAATCAGGGTTTTCAGAAAAATCTTTTCAGAATCTCCAAATTTTTGACAGAAAACTTTTAACAAAAATCAGGTGAGGGGTTTTTGACAAGTTAAATATTGAACTAATCAAAATATGTACTTGGAGAGAACAAATATTTCCAAACTTTTTTTGGTTGAAAATTTTGGCTGGAAGTTTTTGCCTCAAAACATGGACCGAGAAGATGACAAGCTTTTTTTCAGGCTCCAAAAAATTGGCTCATGAAAAAGAACTTTTCAAAAATCTCATTTTGGCTCTAAAAATCACGAGCTTTACTTTTGGGCTCAAAAAATTCTCGAGAAATTTGGCCTGAAAAATAAGATGGGTTTCCAGAAAAATCTTTTCAAAATATTTCTCCTAATTTTTGCCTCAAAACATGCGCCGGGAAGAGGACAAGACTATTTTTTCACCCCCTGAAAAATTTCAAAATTCGGGCCAAAATTACGAGCACAGTTTTCTACGCCCCGAAAATTCGGGCCAAAAAACAGGCGCAAAAATTTATCTTCGATTTTTTTTCCAAATTCTTGGTGAAGCTCAGATGAGACACAAGTAAGTAGCCAAAAAAATTCATCCTCGATTATTTCGTAATAATCCTGACCAGAATAATAACCCTCCTCCACTTTTTCTGAAGTGTCTGGCTCTGTGTGTGGCTCATCTCTACAACAACAACGAATTGAAAAAAACACATACTAGTGGTTCTCACAAAAATATATGTACATAAAAGACAAGAGTTCCAAAGTGGTCTAATGAGTTTGCTTTGTGTTTTTTTTCGCGTTTCATTCTCCGGAGAGTCTTCGGGTCTGTCGGGCCGGGCCGCGTGGCTTGGATCACGGTTTAGAAAATTAGTAAGAGACGCAGAGAAAACATAGAAAGAAAACACTTCTTGTTTTAATATTCTCCGAGAGAACTAGAAAATTTCTAGAAATTTTTCCAGCCTAAAAAGAGCTCGAAACTTTTCAACCACGTTGTCCGGGAGAACTACAAAACATATGAAACAAGACTTTCTAGTTTTGAAAGTTAACAGAGACGTAGAGAAAACATAGAAAGAAAACAACTCTTGTTTTAATATTCTCCGAGAGAACTACAAAACTTTTAGAAATTTTTCCACCCAAGAATTAGCTCAAAACTTTTCAGCTACGTTGTCCGGGAGAACTACCAAACAAGACTTTCTTGTTTTGAAAATCCATAATTTCTGATGTTCGAGCACAACTTTTTTGTGCCAACATTCTCCGGGAGAACTACAAAATTTTGAGAAACTTGTTTAGCTTGAAAAAAGTGCTCCAAACTCGAAACAATTTTGCCATGATGTTGTCCGAGAGAACTACAAAAATTTATGTGATGTTTTCTGGTTTTGAAAAATCCATAGTTTTGGATTTTCGGGCACAACAAGTCTTGTTCCAAGTTTTTCCGAGAGAATCACAAAGTTCGAATTTTCTGGTTCAAATATTTTCTCCGAGAGAACTACAAAACATCGATTTTTTTTCAATTTATAAAATCGAGAAAAGTTTAGTGATGTCCTCCGAGAAAACTACAAGACCGTGAAAAAAATTCAGTTTTTTAAAAGATAAATTTATTTCAAACTTTTTTGCAGTGATATTCTCCGAGAGAACTACAAAACTAAACATTCCTCTCCGTTTCAAAAATAGTTTTTTCCACGTGACATGGTTTTTGCCACGTCAAAACGGCGTGTCGTTTGTATAAAAGCGGCGGTTTGTTGTCAGTGTTTACGATTAATATTCTAACAAATCTCAGCTGGAACATTTGTTATTTTTCAACTCAAGGATACAACACAAAATGTCGATGGATCAACAGAGTTCGATTCTCATGTATTTGGAGTGAGTGTCTCTCGTTTCTCTAATACCCCTCTCTTCATTTTCAGATCGGAACTTGATGAAGGTGAAACTGAGATAGATGTGTCTTACGCGTCCACGCAGTATACTCGATCAACTGCCGGTGGTGGTAACGATGATGATCGTGAAGAGATTGCGCCGCTCGATGCGATGGCGGCGATTTCGGCGGAAGGTGATCAACTGCTCCACGACATGTTCACGGCGACAATTGTCTATCCGCCGAATTTTGATGTTTTTATGCAGAACATGCAGTTCAATAGAGCACCACATTTGGTAGGGGATTTTTAAACCGTTCCGGAAAATTTTTCAAAAAAAAAATTGGATTCAAAAAATCAGGACCTGACTGACTTCATTAGAATTGCACCCGAAGCCACTACTTTTAAGACGTTGAAAAATTTTATAAAATCGGACCTGTTTTTTAAACTTTTTTTACGCCAAAAGTAGCTCGGATTAGTTCAGTGAGATACAGAGTTATCAGACCCTATTATATATAATCTTAGCCCATAACTCAAGCTCCTTGTGATTTTCAGCCCAAAATTTTCGGGCCTAGTTTCTCACCTTTTCAGAATTTTCAAAATCCAAAATTTCCAGCCATGCTACGATCATACACGTGTCATCCTGCGCGACAAACTCGGCAACGGCAACTACATCAACGCATCGCACGTCGATGGTTACACTGGCAAAGATGCCTACATTTTTTCGCAAGCTCCGTTCACCGCCGACACTACCACACAATTCTGGCGCATGGTTTGGCAAGAGCGGCCGAGTATTATTGTTGTGTTGGGCGCGATTGATGTAGGTCGCGCACTCTTTCGATTTCTCTGTTTCTCTCACCCTCTCCCCGCAGACAGATATTTTCCGGGAGATGTTTGCATCTAGAAATTTTCAGGAAAAACAAGCGAAAAAGGATGGAAGCGACTACGATATCGGTCAAAAAAGTTTTGAGAAACAATTTGCGCACGATTTTGGTAAAGAATCGTTTGCCGACGCCGAACAATTGATTCATATTCCCGACACATTTTGGCCGGTCAACATGTCGGAACGATTGGAGTTTGGAAAAGACAACATTTTGGCCATTCAGAATAATGGTGTCTACAAGGAGACGCACATTGACGTGATCAATTTGACAATTTCGGAGGGTAGAGACAAATCGGCCACCACTGCGTTGGTGCATTTCAAGGATTGGATGGACGAGAGTCCGTTGCCCGAATTTTTGCCCGATATGAGAGCCACGGTATGTCTTGAGAGAGAAGGGGAAGACTTTCCGTGTGTCGTGTAGCGCAGACGGTTAGAGTGGTGTCTTCAATGTTTTTTGGTAGCCCGAGTTCAATTCCTCGCGCGGGCGAAATTTTTTTTTGAAAATCTGTTTTTCTAGATCAAACTTCATCACATTCGTTGTCTCAAAAAGCCGACCGCCTTCACCGGCCCGATAATGCTCGTGTGCCCGACGGGTATTGCTCGCTGTGGCATCTACGCAATTCTCGACGTTGTGCTCACACGTCTCACCGAAGAGCACAGTGTCGGAATCAAGGAGAGTATGCAGGCGATCAAATCGCAACGATATGGATGCTTCCGCAACGTTGAACACTACAAGGCGGTTCGCGAAATGATCACGCGATTCGCCATCACGTCGGGTATTGTTCACGAGAATGCGATTGGCGAGAAGATGGCGTCGACGAAGAAGGTGAAGAATCCGATCAAGAAGAAGAAGTTTTTCAACATTAAACAGTTTGGAAAGTAGACTAGGTACTCACCGAACCGCGTGCTCTTTTGTACTTTTTCTGAATAAACATATTATTTTCTCAAACACACGAAAAAATGTTGTCGAACTTTCGCGTGCCAAAAATATATTTATATGAAAATCAAATATTTACTCGTAAAACGGTATTTAAGACAGATGGGCAAAATATTTTTTGACGAAATGAAATCACTATTTTCTCTTTTGACAATCGGATTGTTGGGTGTGAAAGTGTCGGCGTTGCTCGGCGTTGGACGAACGCAATCGGTCGCCGTTTCGGGAAGACTGATTTGTAATGGACAGCCGGCGGCGAATGTTAAACTGAAGTTGTATGAGAAGGAGACTAGTGAGTTTATCGCTTTTTTCACAAAAAATTTTACTGTTTCAGCGTTTGATGTTTTGCTACAAGAAGGCACGACGGATAGCAACGGTCAATTTCGATTGTCCGGTTCGAAGACGGAAATCTCGACAATCGATCCGAAATTGAACATTTATCACAAATGCAATTACAACGGTTTGTGCTATAAGAAGATTGGCATAACCATACCGGACAACTATGTATCGTCGGGCAAGAATCCGTCGAAAACCTACGATGTTGGAACACTCAACCTGGCCAATCAATATACCGGACAAACAACTGATTGTATAAATTGAACTGAATAAATATTTGAAATTTTTGTTGGATGACAGGTCATGTGAAAGAAAAATCAACTGTTGGGGGGTGGAAGAAAAAAACAGCTAACAGTTTGGAAAAAATTTGAAAAAAAAAATAATTGCACCAAAAGAGAATCAAACCTAGGTCTGCAATATATAAATCACACGCCTACCCTATTTCACCATTCGGCCACTTTCTTTTGATGTCATTTTTTTAAATATATAGTTCACGTTTATAGATCAAAATTATTGAATTTATGTGTTGGAAAAAGTTCAAAAGTTTTGGTGATTGGGGACACCAAATTTTTGACAGACCTTACAGTATACCCACTGTAAAATTTGTATCAATTTCCAATAAGTACACTAAAAAAGGTTCCCTTGTGAGTTGTGTGGATTTACGGGAGCGTCAGTTTGTGTGTCGTACGTGTCGTGTTCCTTTAAATGGGGTCAGATAGATTTTTGGGGCTCTTTTCGATGACCAAACTTTTCGGACCAAGAAATAATTTTTGAAAAAAAAGCCGACTCGTTGCTTTTCTTCTGATCCGAAACTCACCAAAAGGTCACGTTTTTTTTTCTTTTTTTCCCCGACAAACTCTGCGTCTCGTACTCTCTCGAATATCGGCTCTGCCTTGATAAGCTATGTCCGTTTGAGTTACTGTGCTGAACGAGTTCTCACGTTTCGTGAATTTCTGAATAGTATTCAGAAATGAGAGACTCAGAGATGAGTAGTTAACTTTTGAGAGAGACGCAGAGAAATCATGTTCATACATACATAAATGACCAGTGACCCAAATACAATAAAACCGTGACATTTAAATACGGAATTTTCTCTGTTTTCTCTGTGTCTCTTTCGATTGATAAATTGCTCCATGTCTGGCGGGCCGTGGACTGAAGATCAACTCCAAAACTGTCGACAAAACTCGGTTCAAAAAGTTGTAGTCAATCAAACCTTACTACAAACATTTTTCGCGAAGGCAAACATCAGTTTTTCTTTTTCAACGCGAACAAACAAATCGCAAGTTCATTTAGAATCGAAAAATCGTCTATCGACACATTTTCATGTCGACTCTGAGAAACCTCTCAATTTTTGTATCAGTGTGCCACGTGGCCTTCGCGTTGCTCCGCGTCGGAACTGGAATTTGGTCTGATTTTTCAGACCTTGTCCGAATCTGAAAAAATAGAATGTAGTCGACTTGCACCTTGAATTTGTGTCTCAACTTTATTCCTTTAACTGGCTCTAAAAACTGTGACAAATGTTCTATTTTTTTTTCTTTGAAAAATCGAATTTTCAAAATTTTGGCGCCAAACAATTCACGTAACACGAGAGTTTGAGAAACCCAGAGAAACGTCATAAGATAATTTTTTTCCTTTCCGCCAATTGTTTGCAATATGTTTTAGTGGCTTGTTAAAATTGTGATGCAAACATCTCCCGGGACGTACTATTCGTTCGGCAGCGAAGAGAATTCGCTTCACTGTGGGGAGGATAGTGAGAGAAACGGAGAAAACTAAAGAGTATGCAATCAGGAGAGAGAGCGCAGAGAAATCAATAAAAAATGGGAGTTTTTTTGTTTAAAAATTGGGATTGCAATAAAAATAGAGAAGTACTGTAGGTCAACATTTTTTTTACATAAGGCATTCATTTTCTTTCGAATAAGGCACACAATAAATAATGAAACAAAAAAACAAAAATAATTAGCATCCTTTAACATCAACATTATCCGGACATGTGCACGACGCGCCCGTCTGTCCAGGAAGGCACAAATAGTCGCATCCACCGTTGTCGTCGCCGCATTCGGTTCTCGCTCCAGGACAGGTTTTCGGGATGCTTAGAATGCCGAAAACTTTGCCCGATCCGCCCAGCGAAATTTGGAAACTGCGATAACCTTCACCGTAGATGCCGACAGAATGGATACGATTGCTAGAAGAGAAAAATAATTGAGAGCTCCTTTTCTCTAAAACTCACTCCTTCCAGTCGGTCCAATAGAACTTTTGCTCATTCTCGTGTGTCAAACCGAACGGATACTGTAGACTCGAGAACACTGTACGCCGTCCGTCGCCGTTGAACGAGATGCACGACAAACGATGAACACCGGCGTCCACCCAGCAAAGTTCGCGACGATTCGGAAGAATGGTAAGACCGTTGGGCAGATGAACGTCGTCGTTGATGAAGACGCGATTGTTGAGACCGTCCAAATCGATGCGACCAATGTACGGATTTTCGCGATGCCAATCCGAATAGTAGAGATGTTTGCCGGCGAGATCGATTGTCAACGCGCGTGGATTGACGAGACCTTCGGAGATGAGCGTTTTTTTGTATTTTCCGTCCAACGATGCGACTCCAATCTCGTCGTTCATTGAATCGGCGTAATAGACGTTTCTGCAAAATTTGTGGTAAACTCAGCGAAATAGGCTCAAAATCCAAAAGAGGCTACCTTGTGAGAAAATCGGTTTAGAAAATTTTCGAGCCGGCCCTGGAACGAGAAACGGATCCCTTTAATCGGGTCAAAAACGAGATTTTACTGAAGCGGGTCCATTAAAATTGAACCGACATTTTCCGGAAGTTTTCGCGGGCCGAAATATTAGCTAGGTTCCCGTTTTTGTCCAGGCCTGTAAGCCCGATTATAGGTGTTATAGGGTTGAAAAAAAAGACCATTGGAAGAGAACCGCCTAAGCCTGAGCCTAAGCCTAAGAAACCAAATGACCTAAATACAGTTCATTTTTGTTAAAGGAACACGTGAAAAATTTTTTTAATGTTGATTTTCCATTATGAAATGTATAAAATTCACGTGTGACACTGTATTCTTTGGGTACGTTTTTTTTTCGAAAATTTTTTGGACCGACTTTTCCAAAAATTGACTTTTGGAGAATATTGAAAATTTTCATTTTTGATAAATATAAAATTGGCGCCAAACACACAATTTTGAAAACAATCACTTTTCGGAAAAATTAAAAGGCTCGAAGTTGAAAAGAAAACAAGATTCGGTCCCAGCTGGAATTTTAAAAAGTCAAACTTCCAGAAAAAAACCAAATTTTGAAGGTGAGGTATTTCTGATCGTATTGCAAACAACCAACATGAAAATCCTAGCGGTATATTTCGCACGTTTTTTCCCTGCGTCTCCCCTCTTTCCTGCTCTCACCTCGACGACCAATCAACAGCAATACCTTCCGGACTGCTCAACTCTTTACTAAAATATGATTTGTGATCGGTGCCGTTGAGCGACGAAGTTCGAATCGAATGTCCCGACATGTCACTCCACACAATTCGCTCCTCTTCACAATCGAAATCAATAGCTACCGGTATATGATGCGGTATCACAATCAACTGTTTACCGTACTCGTCTGGATTTGTTGAACGTTCGAAAATCGCCATACCTCGCGCCACCAGCAACTTGTCGCTTCTATGCGAAGAGTCGGCTGAAAAATATTTATTTTCTGTTTTTTTCTTAATAATTTTTGTGGGAACCAAGAAAAAGCAACATAGGACAACAAAGACAACATTCAAGTGTGACCTGTAAATGGCGATCAAGATTAGGATCGACAAAATTTTGGATTTTGATCCAGAATTTTGTTTGAAATCTGCAACTTTTTAATGAAAAAATATTTGTTGTTTCTGTCAAAGATGTTGAGACTCACGTGAACATGTTCTGCCATCACCGTGGTAACCGTAGTGACAGTTACAGATGTAGTGACCACCTTCGCCGGGAACACAATCGGCGTTGGTGTCGCAGAGTGAACGATCGTCAAGGCAGGAGGCTGGAAAAACGAGGAGTGACGTTTTGGGTTGCGGGAATATTCGAAATTATGTTGAATTTTTCGAAACTCACTCATCGCTACGCAAAGATGTCCATTTCCCAAATATCCCGCATCACATTTGCACTGATACGCTCCCGACGGATTCTGGTGACAATAGGCGTGATGGGAACAATTCGAGCATCTCGGCGTCTCCAACACCTCACACTTTAGATATCCGTCGCCAACAGCTCCGGGTTTGCACAAACATTCGTAGGTCGCCGTTTCGTGTCGCAAAACGCATTGCGCATTCGCGTGACAGATGCGCGGTTCAATTTGACAATTGGTTGCCGGCGCGTAGGGAACGCAAGACGTTGCGTCGGCGCCTTTGAATCCGTCGACACACTTGCAAATGTGACCGTTTTGCGTTTCATCGTAGACGCATTTCGCGTTCTGATAACATGCGTTCGGATCCGACGGGTTACATTGATCCGAACCCTGACAATTGATGAATCCGTCGCCTTTGAACCCGGGCAAACATTCACAAATGTATTCGCCGGCTCCGTTTTCGTCGATCACGCAGTGTCCGTTGATATGACAGTCTGACGATTCGACACACGTCTTGGGCTGAGCTGCGGTGTAATGAACGGGTTTAGTGAGCGGAACGCAATTGTAACCATCGCCAATGAACGCCGCATAGCATTCACATCGATATTGTCTGAAAAACCCGGGAAATGTACGTTTCAAAAATGGTGGAAAGGCGGTTGACGATCAACCAATTTTTGATCATGTCATTAATGATTTTCCGCGCATCAATAAAGAAACAGTGTGTTATATAATATCTTATTGCCCGACAACTCACGGGTTACGTGGCGCGCCACTCATCCCGTGCAAGTGCTAACTATTTTCTGGCGAAAATAAAAGTTTTTGGGTTCAAAAAACGCGCGAAATATTGGTTTTTTCACCCACAGCAATAACTTACCGATTATGATCATCGTAGACGCATTGACTGTTCTCGCCGCAGTTTGGATTGCACGATTCGGACGGATGAATTGGTGGTGGTGGTGGTAAAAGCGCTGTAACATAGGGTAAGCACGGGCGGAACATTCCGCAAGCAACATAAGAGAAGCGGAAGGAGACGTAAGAAAAGCTACATACCATTAGGGTTAAGCGACGAGATGGCGAGTTGCGTTTGCATACAATATTTGCCGTCGCCCGTATAACCGGAGCGACAAATACAGCGGAAACTCGGGCCGCTTGCGCTACCCTCGTAGACACAGTCGGCGAACTCCGAACAATCATTGGTGACGTCACAACCGACATCGGACACTGGATAGAGAGGAGAGATCATGCGAGAAGCGGAGACGCAGACACTTACCTGGCGACGAACCGGGCAGCGAACAATCGACACCGTTGCCAATGTAGGGTTCGGTGCAGACGCATTGATAGTAGCCGAGAGTTTGATGATAGGCGCAGCTGCCGTGTTCGTTGCACTCTTCGTGCGAACGACACACGTTGTCGAGTTGAGCGGGCGGTTGGGCGGGGTGTTGAACGGCCGGGTGACGTTGTTGATGAGCGTCGGGGAGGAGGCTTTCGCACTGGACGCCGTTTCCGGCGAAACCCGCTTTGCAAACACATTCGGACTGGAAAAATTGAACGTTTTTTTAAAGTTTTGCGAGTTTGATCAGACACGAAACTGTAGTCAAAGGCGCACAACGTGGCTCGTCACGAATTCTCGTTCTCTAGCCTAACGGGTCAAAATTAGGTCTCTCAGAGGAGCCCAAAATATGTTTTCAAAACTTTCTTGAAATTTCAGGTCAGATTTTTTGGGCTTGGCACTGATCGTGTTTTTCGGACCAGGATCTCAAGCTTCTGAGCTACAATCTCAGCTCTGTACAAACGGCCTTCAATGAAAACTGCCAATCGACAGAGAGACCGAGAAAGAGAGACGCAGAGAAAAATGCGAAAAAATGGAGTTCGAAAGGTCACGTTTTCACGTTCCTTTTTTTTATTTGGAACATTTCAGTTTTTCAGAAAATGAATCAGAAAAGCTTGCAAATATTTCAAGATACAGAAGTTTGAAGAAAATCTGATTTCTCTGCGTCTCTCTCTCTCTCTCTCTAGCCGTTCTTTTTTCTGCTGGACCGACGGGTGGTGAAACAGCACGTCAAGATGAGAGATTTAGACAGTTAGTCGGTTTTTATGCGTTGTCTAATATCAAAAAAAAAAAAGAAAGAAAAGAAAACGTGTGTTCAATTTCAATCACGAAAAATAACCAAATACGGTAATTATTCAAAGGAACACAACTCTGCAGTACTGAAAAAGGTCAGATTATCTGAGCCAAACTTTTCCGAGAAATGTCGATGTTCCTTTAAATGCCGCCATTTTTTGTTTTTTGAATTTGGACACTTTTTTCTTTTTTTCTGATTTTGGACGACTCTCCACCTACCCCTCCACTTGGTTCTGGTAAACATTCGGCGTTGGGATCGCACACAAACGTTCCGCACACTTGTCCGCGCGGTTGCACGTGTTGTTGTGGTTGAATGGCTGGTTGCGTCTTCTCCGGCGGTCCACAATGTTGGACACCATCACCAACATACCATCCACGACACTTGCATCGTCCGGTCGGATGTTCGGCGGTGAACACACACTCGCCCCATTGATGACATTGACTGTGGGCGGTGCACGAACCTTCGCCCAACGCCTGAGTTTGTTGTTGTTGTTGTTGTTGTTGAGCCGCTTGCTGCTCTCTGGACGCGTCGGATTGTTCGCGCAGACACGTTCGACCGTCGCCAATATATCCCGGTTGACATTCACATCCGAACGATCCGGGCTTGTTGGAACATGTGGCGTGCGGTGCGCAATTGTGATCACCGCGCTGACACTCGTCCAAATCTTGACAAACCCAACCGATGGGGCTGTTCGTGTCGTGTTGCGCCTGATAACCCGGCTCACATTCGCATCGATAACTCGGCTCGACGACTCGACATCTCATATTGGCAAGTGTACACGTGTGCTGACCACTCGAACATGGATCAGCCTCCTGGCTGGGGGGAATGTGCAGTGTTGCGCCGTGCGCGCGCTCGCCTGATTTACTCGCATAGTTTTTCGAACTGAACCTGACGATCCCCTCGTCCTCGTTGTACACAACGCTAACACGTTTCACTTTGAGCGTCGATTTCGACTCCTGGGTAATCGGTTGATGTGGACATTCTTCGAAGTTGATCTGTTGATCTATGACCATTCTAAGCACCTGGGTGTTACCATTGTCGACGACTCTGACATCAAACGCAGCGTGAGATGTGAGATATCCTGAAAATCCAAATTTTTCGACTGAAAAATCGGGATAACTGAGAAAACCCAATAAGCAACTCAGAAAACTCAAGCTTTTCCAAACCTCTAAAAGTTCCGCTCAACTCATGAAACTCTGAAATCTCTGGCCTGTCAAAAAACCATCGTCCCCCAACTAACCTTGACGCTCGCGAACATACTCTTCATCATAATCCGGGAACAAGACTTCGCTGCCCGGCGCAATGTCCGGAAGTGTTCCCGACACGAAGAGGTGCGACTCGAGATAGTCGTGAATGTTACGACCGCCGAATTCTTGACGAATTGTCACGTAGTGATTGCCGACGTGGATGGCGACGGTTCGATTGAACAGACCGCCCGTGATTTGAAAACCGTTCGAGACGGATGGCGATTGAACCTGGAAAAAATTGGGACGTGTGTCGAGGATTGAACCTTTTGAAAAACGATTCTCGTTTGAGTGCGATTTTCAAAGTTTTTTCTAGCTATAAAAATGTATTTTTTCAATTTCTCGGGCCCGAAAAAATTCGTCCTGAAAATCTGAGAAATTCTATTTCCTGCCTGAAAAATAAAATTTTTCAAAAAGTGTTTTCAACTATGAAAAATATTTTTTGAGCCCGCGAAAAATTCAAAATTTCGACAAAAAACTTGTCAGAAAATGACTAATTTTTTTTCTATCAGAAAAATCGAATTTTGTGCACCTTTTCAGCTTTTTTTTGGAAATGCGGTTCATGAAACTTCTTTTATTTATTTTTTGGCGCGGAAACAGGAAATTTCGAAACTGCGACATTTTGAAACAGCCACATTTTGGTATCGGGCATTTTGAAACCGCGACAATTCGAAACCGTCATTAGGTTTTTTGAAGTTTCAAAATTTTTCCCGGTCTCGAAAAATCTGAAATTTTCCAAAAAATCCGGTCTCAAAATTTCAAATCTCATTTTCAAACCCAAAGAGTTTAAAATTTTGGAGATTTTTCAGCTGTTTCAATTTTTCTGATCCGAAAAAATTTTCAAAAAAAAGTTCATTGCTGATTATCTCGAGTTGAACACAGCAGGCCTGAAAAAGTCTGTGCTCTCTCAGCCCGCCCAATAGAACCGAAGATAAAAACTCACATCAGCAAACAGCCAACCCATAACACTTCCAATTGCGTTCAACAATTTTAACGGATCTCCAAGATCAGATGGGATTTTTGAGATTGCCGTAAACACGTTGCCATCATTGGCAGTGGCGAATGTGTGCAAATCGGTTCGATCGATCGGTGTTCGATTGATGACACCTTCGAAACTTCCCGAAATTCGTTGCGGTTCACCTTTCGGCAAGCATTCTTTACCGTTTCCAAAGTGTCCCGGCTCACAAGAGCAGCAGTAGCCCGATGAGTAATCTCTGCAAAAATTGGCGGTTTTGGCGGGGAAAAAATGGTTTCCAAACTCACTGGCAAATTGAATGGGTGTGGCAAGCCTTTTCATCTTTTCGCGCGCAAGTTTCCACAGCTCCTCCTCCGATTCTTTCTATCCCGGCGGCCGGAATTCGAATCTCTTCCTCTTCTGATGAATCGTCGTCGTCGTCGATAGTGTTTGGTTGCGGCGGGGCGATGGGTCGTGACGGTTTCTCGGCGCACAAACATCGAGGACAACCTCGCTCATCTCGCACAAATTGACATTCTTTGGGACAGTTGTTGAGGAACTTGTCTTTTGGACAATCGGATGCTGAAAACTCTTCGGTTCGGTAGGGGTCTAAGACCGTAAAACCGGCCCGAACTGGCTCTTTTGAGAGACGCAGAGTCTGCCACGTCACACGTAAAGCTTTTATTAAAAATTCTTTTTTTTTTCTTTATTCTCAAAATACATCTCACAGTGTGTGGGCGGGGCAACGACACACAAAATGATGTCAATGTGTGTAACCTGCGATTTGTTTGCAATTCTCTCGACAATTTGGGCCGGCCTAGTTTTTTGTAGTGCCGAGAAAACAGGAAAAAAATTGTCGCTCGTGGGTTTTTGGATCGGTCGATGAATTCTGTTATGAAACCCGGGCTGTCTGAGACAATTAGTTTTAGAGAGAATTTTTTCCAGGTACGAAAAAAACCAAAACTTCAAAAAACCCGGTCCAAACTAAAAATGTGAAAACTCAAAGAAATGTATTTTTTCTCGGGCCTAGCTAACCCTAACAAAATTTTTTGGAGACATTGTATTTTCTCTTGAAACTTCTACCAGAAAATCTGCAAAACTTACGAGTCTCTCCATCGTATTCTTGATCATAGCTATTATAATCGTACTCATCACCACCCTCCTCTCTCGGATCTTCGATTTGTGGTCCAGAAATGCGGAAAATGAACGAGTTGCCGAATTGATTGTTCGACAAGCTAAAGTGAAACAAATTCAATCTAAACTGACAAGGGAACCACAAGTAGGTGTTAACGGACTTTTAGAAGAGACATATACCACCCGATAGAGTTTTTCATGCTGATCATCATCCCATAGCTAACTTTTGCAAAGCTCCAGCCAGAAAGCTGAAAATCGAGCTCAAAGTTTGAGCTCAAAAATTGAAATATCTTGTTCAATTTGTACTATTTTAGTGATGAGAGACTACTAAAGGGTTATTTGGCATGCCAAGAACAATAGGAGCATTTAAAAACCTCGAAATTGTAGTTGTAACGCTGAAAAAATGAGCCCGAAACATTTTATGAAAAAGGTAGATCAAAAAAACGTGAAAAATAAAAAAATTGCATTGAAAAACGTGAAAATGACTAAATTTTGAAGATTGTTTTCTGAATTTTCATGTTTTTTCGAAAAATCACACCTTTTTCGTTATTTTTTCGGAACTTCAAAATTACAATCGCATAGAGAATAAAATTTTACATCAGATCCATCAGTTTATTCTTGTAAATGTATAATTTTGAAAAAGTTAGGAGGAATTTAAAATTTTCAAATTTATCACAAAAGTATGATTTTCAGCTTTCTGGCTGAAGCTTTGCAAAAGTTAGCTACGGGATGATGTTCAGCATGAAAAACTCTATCGGGTCACATACATCCCATCTCAAAGTCCGTTAACACCTATATGTAGTTCCCTTGTGAGAGAGAAAACTCACTTGACTAGCTCCTTGACATCTGGACTTCCCGAATTCATATTAGTCTGATATTTGCCGGCCGATCGAACGAATCCAGTTTGGGCATAGTAACCCATTGAAGATGACCACGGAAGAGTTCCATAGTGAACGACAGAATAGGTGGATTGTCCGTCGGAAACGATGGCCAACTGAAATTCGGCGGCTCCATCTGTCTCTGAATTCTGAACACCGATCCACGTGATGATGATCGCCTGAATTCCACGAAACTCGGACGAGTCGGCAAAAACCTGTTTGACATCGGCGGTCAATCGTTGCAAAATGTGCTGATCGGAAGAGGTGACACGATAGTAGATGTGTCCGGCTGAGGTTGGTGCGTAGTAGACGACGATGGCGGTGTGATTGATGT
Source organism: Caenorhabditis sp. 8 KK-2011 (assembly GCA_963572245.1). Taxonomy (NCBI): domain Eukaryota; kingdom Metazoa; phylum Nematoda; class Chromadorea; order Rhabditida; family Rhabditidae; genus Caenorhabditis; species Caenorhabditis sp. 8 KK-2011. Next base: position 11,267,824 of record OY751550.1, on the reverse strand, counting down.
TTTGAAGTGGCACCACTTTGTCGGGCGCGCGATGATTCAGACCGACGATACCGTTGTGCGACACGTAGATCTCGTCGACGGATTGTTCCATGAAAATGAACGGAACATCTAGAGCCACCGCGTTTTGATCAAGACTATAGTCTATTTTCTGCAAAATTTGTTTTTTGAGCCCAAATTTTTTTAATTTTCAGGCCCGATTTTGTCAAACCTCTTTTAGCGCGGAATAGTTTAGGCTCAATTCTCAAGATCTATTTTCACACCGATTTTTCTATACGATTTTTCTTGGACTTGATTTTCAGGCCTGATTTCTCAAGACTTTTTGAGAACCGATACTTCAGGCCCACTTTTCTCAAACCAGTTTTCGGCAGGTCTGAAATTCAAGACAAAAATTTCACGCTCAATTCTCAGAGCCTGTTTTAGGCTTGTTTTTATCAGGCTCATTTTTGTTAGGCCTTTTTTCCTGACCCATTTTCAGGTTCGATTTTTGGGCCTGGAATAGTTTGGCAACAGTTTTTGCATGGTCAATAACTCAATAATTTTTCCCATTTTTTCAAAATTTGTGCACCTATCACTAACCTTATCATGAACACTTTCTCCAAAACTATAAAAGCCATCTGTTGACGCGTCACTTAACCTACTACTTATCAAAAGTAGTAGAAATAGTAGAGACATTGAGAATTAACGGTAAACTGTAAAAAGAAAGGTAAGAGCAAGAAGAAAAAAATAAGAATCTCGGAATAAACAGAGTTGTGATAAGAACTGATAAGGAATGTCAAGTTCAACAGAAAGAAAAAAATAAAAGTGTTTTCGGTTTTTTTTTCGTGCTAGACGTTCTGAGACATAAAAATCTTCACTACATCTGGTACTAGACGCGTAAAAATCTCGTAAAATGAGTCCGATCATTAGTATCTTGAAGGGTAGACTTTTCAAAGTGCATTATGTCAGGACAATTTTGTTGGATACATTTCAACGAGAGCGTGGTGCAGTGGTAAAGTGATGCGCTTCGCGCCGACAGGTCGAGGGTTCGAGTCCACCTGCCACTTTTTTTTTAATTTTAAATTTTTTTTTTGAAAAAATCTGCCGCGAACGTCATTTGAAAAATGTACAATTCATAAAGTTGCAATTTTGCCACCTCATATAAATATATTTATTTACTATACGAAGGTCATCACAAAAATGTTCAAAAAACACAATTTTGAGGGTCGAGTCACCATTAAAATGAATCAGACACACACTTTTAATATTGGCAAGGCGAAGAGGAAATAGCGTAACATTTATAATAACGCAAAAAAAGTGGGAAAGAAACAACATCTGGAGAGGACAAGCAGCTGCGCGGAACTGAAAACGAGAAAAGAGGGTCGGTGTCTGGCGAGAAATTGACACCACAGCCACAGTCGGTCGAGACTATTATTACACATCAACCCTAAAAGTTGACCTGAGAGTGACCGAAAAAAAAATGGGGAGAGACCAAAAAAATCAAAATAAAAACGCGTTGGCGGGGAGTCGAACTCGCGAAATCTCGATTACAAATTCAACACTGCTGGTGGGAGGCTAACCAAGTCTTGGCCAAAATTTGGCCAAGCCGAAAAAAAGGTCAATTTTAGACCAAGTTTTGATCAAGATTTTTTGATGATCAAAAATAGGTTTAAAAAAGACAACAAATTTTGGGTTAAAATTAGGTTAAAGATGAACTGAATAATTAGGTAAAAGGTGGACTATACCTTGCAAAATAAGGTGTGCAAAACAATCTGAGAAAAGGTTGGGTGAAATTGTAAACTTTTCATTTTAGTATTTCGTCTTCATGAAGAATCAGAAATAATCGTCTTCATGAAGAATCAGAATTTTTGCGTTCTCGAAATTTCGTGATTTTGGCTCTACCGAGAAAAATAATATAAGAAAATCAGAACAATCAGAAATTTGCAAACCGGAATTTTGACCCGGTAGGAACGGGCAACTTTTTTAGACAGTATTTCCATCAGAAAATGTTTCAATTTTCTAAAAAAAAAATAGTCCACGCACAATCACGTTTAATTATCTCTAGCTATTTTCAGCGACGAAGTTCGAACGAGTTTGCGATGTAAGAGAGGTGGAGATGAAGAAATTCAAGAAATGTTGGAAACGCTCGGAGAAGAACTTGGAGACTCCGTGAAGCCAAGAAGAAGAAGCATGAAAAAAAGAAAAATATTCGTGGAAACCGAGCAATTGCAAATTTTAGATTCCGAAGATGATTTATTCTCAGAATCGCCCTGAGTTGTTTTTAATCTTTATCTTTGTTTGAATTTATAACTGTTAGTATTTTGTTGAGTTTTCTAACATTTTTTTTAATGCATTATATCTATATTTTTTTCAATGAATCGTTTTTTTGAAAATAATTGTCCTATTGCTTGATCAGAGTAGACAAAAATTATTGGCAAAAAACGACCGATAAAGAAAACCCCCATTTAACCTTTAATTGACCTTGACCTCGACTTGGTCAAGTCTGGTTCAAAGAGTTGGTACATTACAGGGCAAGAAAAGAAAAGACGTCTTGGCCAAATATTGGTCAAGACTTGGTTAGCCTCCCTCCAGCAGTGAACGCTTTACCAGTGTACCACACTTGTTGTTGTGCAAACGAGTGAAATCGTGAAGATACTGTTGATGTTTTTGGTGGAAATAAAAATTGAAGTGCACCATAAAACTCATCAAAAATGAATGCCGAGCTCAAAACCGAAAAAGGCATTATTCCATAAATACATAAAACTCTTCATTCACTTCAGAAGAATCACACGAAGAACAAAAAAAAAACGGTGGAAACAATTATCGAGATGGATGAGTGTATTACTTGCCCGATGATGGATAAGTGGATTCGGAAGTCTTAGAATTTTATTTATTTTTTCAAAAGTTCCCTCGTCTCCGCAAATTTCGATAATACATGTAGTTGGATATTTGCCACCATAAAAATATAAAGTACAAAAATACCGGAATCGTGTACACGACGTGGATTAGAATACAGTAATGAAGTTGGGGCATGATTGTTTTGTTGTTATTGCTGGTTGAAGTGATAATCGAGATAAAATATGAAAAAGTTGAGGGAATTCCAAAGAGACTAATCAAAAGAGACAGTGAGAAAAACAAATCTATTTTAGGGTGAAAAGTGTGAAGAGACCTAGAGAATAAGAAGTTGAGATTTTCATTGGAAATTGTCGCAAACTGCGCAGCATTTTTTTCAAAAACTACAACTATTAAGCTTCAAAACTTTTTTTTGACAGAGAATTTTCCTCGAAAATTAACCGAGATTCGATTTTTCGAAGTTGACCCCCTTTTTTTTCTCGAAAAATTTTCGACCCTCGATTTCTCCGAAACTATGGAGTTATTTTCAAATTCCCGGTATGATTTTTTCAAGCCACCGAGGTACTACATTTTGACCTGATATTTGAAACCGAAAAAAATTTATTCACTCAGTTAGAAGTGTCAACTTGTCGAAACTGTTTTCCATCAACAACAATATTATTAATATTCCCGTTGGCCAGATTGAACTTCAACGTCATCGTCTCAACGTTTTGCAAATCCAAAAAACTGTACGAAACATTCAACGATCCATCGGTCTGTTGAACAAAATTGATTCTAGCCGGCCATTGTTCCGATTTCCCATCAATGTCGACCGTATACGTGTCGTTGAGAGTTATCCCTTTTGGTGTTCGCACTTTGACTGACTATGAAAATGAAATGATCTAAAGGAACATCAGAAAAAAAGAAACGAACCCGAGTAGTTTTCGTCAACGTGGCGGTTGTGATGGTTTTCTTCGATTTTTGATCAGATGTGTCGGGTTCTTCGGTGAGCGACGGAATTTCAAAGTCGATATTTTCACTTGCCTTCGTCTGAAATATTCATTTTTTGTTGGAAAAGTGATTTGAAAACCGGAAAACTACAGTACTCCCTAGGCAGGAAAACACTTTTTCAGGAGCTTAACAAAAACTGAATCGGATCGGGTTGGATTTTTCTGAATCAGCAAAAGCAAACTTTTTTTCAAAAAGAGAAAACGCGCTTGCACTCGATTTTTTCAGGATCATTTTTTAAGACCTAACTTTTTTCACATTCCATAGACATCTTTTGGATCACAAAATTCACAGGCCTCATTTTCAGCCCCACTTTGAAACTCTGGGTCCGGCGCATCACGAAACCACGGCATCTTTAAAAAGCATGAAAAAAAGAAAAAAAATATTTTTCTTCCTCACTTCAACAAATTTGTGTAGCGACATCACACTGGATGCGCCACACAGTAAGGCATACAAACTTTATTCTATTTTTCGTTGGAATTTCATGCGGTTTCGAAATGTCGCAGTTTTGAAACGTTCCGGAGCCATTTTTAGAGTTTTGATTAGGCTAATTTCGTTTTGTTCCCTGAGCCCAAAAGTTCATATATTCCAGGGCCAATTTTGCTGATGTTATTTTTTCAGGCCGCCATTTTTGAGATAGCCTAGGCCCGTTTTTTAACCTCAAAAACTCACTTTTTTATTGTAAAGAGTTTGTTGCTCTTTGGGAATAGGCATCTTGATTGGCGAAGGTGGTTTGCAAATTTTCGATTGATACTTTTCAAGACTTGATCGGGGCTGAAATCCAAATTTCAAAAAAACCAACAAAAATCTCCCCGAGGCTCACCGTATCATCTCGAACCGCCGAAATATCATCCACCACCACCACCGACGCCTCATCCTCCTCGCCACCTTTTTGCCCCTTCCCAGCGGGAGCCCCCATAATATTGTTGACTTTTCGTCCGCGTTTCAACAACAATTTGATGGCTTGTTCGAGATTTTTGATCGATTTATCAGTGCATTCACATCCGATATTCTCCATTTTTGACACAATTTAGATCCGATTCAACACCGACAACAATAATAACAACAAAAATAGACGTTGACTTCTTTTTTTGATTCTAAAATGATGGGAAAAAGTTGGATGGACTAGATTGAGCTGAGATATGAGACGTGGTGACCACGCGAGAATTTTGAATTCGAAAATTGACTCACTGAATTTACAAAAAATGTGACTTTTTATAAAGAAGGAAAGTGTGCTCCAAAGTTAGGAGTTTTGAAAAACAGATTTTTTCGGAATTTGGAAAAAAAAAATTTTTCAAACTTTCTGATCAGTACATATTTCCTGAAAATAGTTTGCGATAAAAATTTTGTGTGCATTTCAATAGCTAAATTATCAGGTCTTCAAAACTTTTTTGTGAAAAGTTTAGCTAGGTCAAATAAATTTGCGTGACCTTTTCTCTGAGTTTCTCGTTTTTGAGTAATCAGACCACGCCCACAAAACTGTGTCTGATCTATATGGAAAAGGCAGATTGCAAAAATGAAAAGTGTCGGCCGCGGAACGTGTCCGCGGCGCGGCTCTCATTTCCAAGAGACAGAGAGAAAAGTGAAGAGAAAAACCAGTTTCCAAAAAAAATCTCCCTCACTCAAAAATGTATTCTCACCTATTTCATTGAAAACAAACACTAGGACATCGATTCAGCAGAAAATCAATAATCACAAGAATCAGCATATAGGCAAGTACAATCGAATACAAGAACATGGTAAAAATCGGGTTTGATCTATCCATCTCTCAACAAATTGTGTTGATTAATAAACCCAACGAAAAATGAGATTTAATCCCTAATTAGACCATTTTGAAGTCACCGACAAAATTTGCAGAGAAGCGGAAAGAAGAGGAAAACATTGGGTCCCAATCAAGCGAAAATATCATTTACGCGTTATGTTTGTTTGTCAGAAAAAACATTTATTTACAAAAAAAAACATTTCGCCGCACCCGGATTAATGTATACAATCGGTGGTTTCACCTCTGAACTGGTTGGCCAAGTTCAACGTTCCAATGTCGTAGTTTTGACCGTTTCCCGAGCTCGACACCGCGTAGTGCGGAATGTCGATCGTCAGTTTTTTGTCGCAAAGTCCGTCGTAGTTGCATTTGTGATAGATGTTGACTTTTGGATCCATTGTGAAGATTTTTGTGTAGGATCCGGTGACGCGGAATGTTCCGTCGCTTGATGTTCGTGTTGAGTCCATTTTGGTGTCGTAGACTGAAACCAGGTTTTTCCAAAATTCTCTCATTTTGATAATTTTTTTCAGTCTATTTTTTGTGGTGAAACCCCAGGTTACAGTAGCAAATGCAAAAGTCAAAACTACAGTTGTTGTGTTTTTGAAGTGTTGAGCTCTGGACCAGAAAAACTTTTTTGAGATCTTATAAACTACAATACCCATTCTCGAGACTAGGAAAAACTATAGTACCCTTTTCGAGATCATATGAACTACAGTACCTATTTTTGAACCGCAATTTTTTGCCTTCAAAAATATGAAAATCGTCAAAAATTACAGTACCTGTTCTCAGGACCAGGAAAAATCACAGCACCTATTTTTGGAACAAGAGACAACTACAGTTTCAGGCATCAGACAAAAATCTACAGTACCCTTTTTCGAGGTTAGAGAAAAAACTACAGTAGTCTTTTTTCGGGATTGGAAAAAAAAATAATTTTTGAACCACTAAATTCCGCTCTCAGAATTATGAAATTCATCAAAAACTACAGTACATTTTTGTATTCAAAATTTTTGCGCTCCAATAAAGCTCCAAGAAATGGAAGTTGTTTTTTGGAAGTTCTACAGTAACCCAAAACTCAGGAAAAAAATGGCCAGAAACTACAGTTTCATTCTCTCCAAAATCTCCTCGACATCCCCCCCTCTCTCTCTCTCTCTCTCTCTCTCTCTCTCTCTCTCTCTCTCTCTCTCTCTCTCTCAAAAAAGTAAACTCACTAGTTCCATCTTCATACATCTTCACCAAAACATCGCTGGCCGGCGAACCATTACAAATCAATCTTCCGGTAACAGTAACCCGTTGATCGCTTCCAATAATATCGAACAACGCGTTGGCAGTTGAGAGCACGGCCAAAATCGAGACAATCAGTTTCATGATGTTTCGCGTAGACACAGTTTGTTGTGCTCGACATGTATCGCCTCCGGGTTTTATAGATGGCAACGAGGGTAAACAATCGAAAGTTATATTTGTCGCGCGCTCACGTGAACAAAAAACTAAATGGGGTTAAATATTTGATTTTTTACTAATCACTATAGGTGTTGGGAAATAGTGTGTTTTTTTGAACTTGTGTTTGTGTGCCACTTGTTCGCAATGAGTCAAGTAGATATTATCTACATAGAAGATGCTGACTGGTTGAGATCTCAGATATTTGTGACTTCTCTTTTTCTCTAATTCATCCGAAATCCAGGTTTTTAGAAAAGTCAGTAAAAATCTGGAAAAAAAACCTTGTCACTCTGAAATGACTCCTCGTGTTTGTTAAAAACCAAATGTTGAACACTTCAACTTTCGATGTGAGATGTTCAAAAATAGAAAAAGTCCTGTGCAAGGTAAAAAACTATTTTTGAATTCCTTCTCACGACGAACGTCTTGTGCGAACACGTGTGTGCGGCTACAGTAACCCAGAATTTTTTTGTTGCTTCTCTTTCAAAGAAAAACTTGGTTGTGTGCTGGGAGTTTTGCGTGTTAGATTTCTCACTTTCTAGTCCCTATTTTTTTCATACTTTTTTCGGAAACTTAATTTTCTGAAAATCTCGAACTACACAAATGGCGAAAAATTAGGATTTCACAATCTGTTATCTCATTTTTACACACCTGACTTGCATAGTGTTCAAAAATTGTTGGAAATCTCTGTCAGAGCCTTTTTCCTGCAAACACTGGCACATATTTTTGGCTCCGCCCTTTTTTCATCATTGTGGGAAGAACCGCTCGCAGACACGCAACGCTGACACACGACCTTCCAGAAGTAAATCGATGAGAGTGGAGGAGTGATAAAACGACCTTCATTAGAGCATCTTTGCTCTTTCTAGATTGAGGTCATCCAATTGTGTGACGGACATCAGACGGGACGCGAGGCGCTATACTTTGTGTGTTTTCACAGTGATTTAGTTTTCCTATTATTTCTCTGTACCTCTCTCCAAAAACTTTGTGGAAGTGTTCAAGAAGAGACTGAGAGAAAAGAGGAGAGGGAAAAGAAACCGCTCGCGGACACGCAACGCTGGAAAAACAAGTGTAAGAAAAAGTATTTATGTACAAGAAGTCTCAAGAAAAAAAGTCAATGAATACAATCAGTGGATTCACCATAAAATTGATCGGCCAAATTAAGAGTTCCAATATCGAAGGTTCTCTCCCAAGATGGGCTGTCGGAAACGGCGTTGTCCGGAATTTCAATCGTCAACTTTTTCGAGCAAAATCCATCATGATTACATTTGTGATAAATGTTCACCTTCGGATCCATCTCCAAGATTTTCGTATAAGTTCCAGAGACTTGAAATTGGCCTCCGAAATCAGTGCGCGTTGAATCGAGCTTAGTGTCGTAGACTAGAAAAAGATGAATTAGATCTGAAAAAATATGGGAAAACTAACCTGTGCCATCTTCATACAACTTGACGAGCACGTCACTTGCCGGTTGACCATTACACATCAAAGTACCGGTAACTGACACGTATTGCTCTCTTCCAAAAAAGTTGAAGAGACAATTTGACACGCCAAAAATGGCAAAAAATAGAAAAAGTATCTTCATTGTGACAGAAGAGCGGATAACCAACAAGAGCTTTTTATAGGAGTTAAGAACAAAAACTAAGTAAACATGTATGACTAACTGTGTTTCAATGATCGTTTTTCTGTGGATATTTACTCACTTCACAACAAGTACATTTTAATTTTCTTGCGAGTTTCCTCGTTCAACACGAAGAATATGAGAATGTTCAGCACACATGGGCTGTAAACATCGATGAATCCGAGAAGAACCATGAGATTTTCTACACTCGACATCGACGTCGCGTCGAGATATTCGTATTTTGCGTAGATTGAACTGTAGACGGTGTTGGTGAGCATCAACAGGGTTATCATACAATTTCGAAGTATGGATTTTCTGAAAATTAAAAATGTCCACAATTTTCAGGCACGTAGAAATGTTGAGTACAGGTTGGATATTTTCAGCAAAAAAAAAGCCCAGACCGGCCTGGCCCATACATCCTCTCCTAATTTTTTTTATCTCAAATGTTCAAGAAAGTTGCATGTTCTTCTATGAATTGTTTTTTTGCATCCAAGGCTGGCAAAAATATTCTCATCACAATGTTTCAAAAAACAATTTCTGACATGAGAATGAGAAATGTATCAGATACACATCCCTGGTTATGCGCACTGATATAGTTTGTGTGCCGTTGCTCCGCCCACTTTTGCACGGTTTTCAACAACAAACACAGTTTTGTCTATGTAACTTAAACCGAAAAAAAATTTGAAAATGAGAAATTCAGAGAAAAGGTCACGAAATAAAATGAAACTTGAAACATTTTTTTTTCCAAATTTCGAAAAACCGCCAAACTAACTTCTCCTTGATCCACCTGGCATGTCGATAGTTTTGCCATACAATCGAAATGACTTCGACCCGCTGATTGTTGTATTCCATAAACTTGACGTAGATAAACGCCGCAATGTTGATAGCGAAACTCGACAAAATTAATATCGGCCCGAAGCGAAGTTTGAACAGCATAGCGATCCGAAAATGTTTTGGGATTTCGCCTGCGCATCGCATTTTTATCGTGTACCAATCGATGTCGTACAACACGTAACATGAATCGTTTTGACTTATGAAAAACTGATGGAGGAAGATGGAAATCTGAAAAACGTTTCTCCAACTCTCTCATTTTCCAACACTCCCTTCAGGAGAAATGGCCGGGTTCCGGTCCTCGACATCCCACTGACCCACGCTAAAATGAACCCAAAATTAAGTCGAAAATTAGTGAAAGGATCCCGTTTCGTGGGCCACACAACAATATAAAAACGATGAAGCGCGACGGTGAGTAGAAGAATGTATCGAATCTGATAGCCGGCCCAGTTAACGGTTATTATCATCTCCATTACATGATTATTTTGATAAACATCAAATTTCCCCAAAATCAGCGGAATATCAACAATAAAGTGTTGGGTGAAGTTCAAAACAAGTTCCGAGCAAATCATGTGAACCACATAGATTCGAGCCTTATCGATTTGTTTTTTGTAGAGTAAAACTATTAGCAGAATGTTGAAAGAGTAGGAAATGATGTGGATGATGATGGAAAATATCAAGGTGAGCAGAATTATTAGATTCGTCATTTTTTTTTCTTTTTGGTGGGGTGGAAATATACTGGAGGTTTGATGAGAACAGGGTTGTTAATTTTTATTTGTTTTTATTCTGGAAAACCCACGCCTTTCTAGCATAATAATAGAGATCGAGATAGAGAGACCTAGAGAGACAGAGAGAGAGAGAGAGACAGACAGAGAGAGACAGAGAGAAACTGCGAGAGACTGAGAGAAACAGAGAGAGACTGAGATTGAGAAAGACTGAGAGATACTGAGAGACGCAGAAATGCAAAAACAAGAATTTGAGAAATTTTTTTTGAGAAGTTTCGAAATTTTTTTGTATCGTGACTACTGTAGGTTTCAAAAATAACCGTACTCAATTCAAGGAACACGCAATTTTTGGGGTTTGCATCGGTCCAAGTTTTAGGGTCAACTTTTTTGTAGGGAAAAAAAACATCTTGCGATTTCAGGCCGGCCCGAACCTACCAAAATACCTCCTATTTTTCTCAAAAACCTTCCGTATCAAAAAATATGAATTTAAAAAAAACAGATTCAAACTATGTCATCTTTGAAGATAAGATTTTTGGGTGGCTCGGATCAGACCTGATGAAATTCAGATCTCAAAACCAGAAAAATGACTAAACCAAGAAACGGCGAACACTGTATTCAATCGAAAATTGGTGAACGGATCGTTTCTGGTGGGACAAATCACAACATACAACCGATTCAACGCCATCACCAACAAAAGTGTGTAGCGTATCTGATAACCGGCCCAATTGATGGCTATCACATTTTTCATCAAAATGTTTTTATAGATCTTTCTACCACTATCATCATCGATAATTCCGATCAAGAGTGGAACTTCGACAATGAAGTGTTGTGTGATGTTCAAAACAATTTCCGCAACGACCATGTGAGCGACATAGTTTCTCGATTTATCGATTTGTCGTCGATACAGTAGGATGATCAGAAGGGCGTTGAAGACGTATGACATCACGTGGATGATCAGAGCAAAAAATATAGTGAGAAGGGGTTGAATTTGAATCATGTTGGAATGAAATAAAACTAGACACTTGAAGAGCAATCATTTTTTGATTGCTAATTTTTTTCTAGTCGCATGAATAGAAAAGGGGTACGGTATCTAGAAATCACACGCGAATGGGAAAAAAATTTCCTCCGAGAGGAGTTGAACTGTCGACCTCTCCCTCTGTTTCAAACGCCTAACCGGTTCAGCTACCATGACACATTTTTATCTCTGAAAATTTCATTTCAAATAGTCGACTGAGAATTAAAAATCGCCACCACCAAAATCGTCACCACCGTAATCCATGCCATCACCGAAGTCTTCACCATACCCCGAGCCATCAACATATCCGTGATCGATATCGTCGTCAGGTTCAGGTTCAGGTTCAGGTTTGGGTTCGGGTGCCTGATTATAATAATTGTTGACAATGTTCGTATCGTTGTCCGATATGAATGCCCCGCCCATCATCGGCGGGCCGATCATTGATGGGCCGATCATCGGGCCACAACCCCACATCGAACCCATTCCATATCCCATCAGGCTTCCTGCGAGAAGACCTGTTGCAAATCCACCATCATCGTAGCCCGTGTTGTTGTTGTTGTTGACAATCACAGTTGTATGAGTGTTGGTGTTCTGAGGTAACACATTTGGTCAATTATACTTCACATGACACATTTCACACAAACATTCTTCACATGAGTTTAACTTTCTTCACATAATCTATTCTTCACACAAATTTTTTTCACCCAAATCTTATTATTTTTCGCATACACCATGTTTCACTTTTTTTTTCAAATTTTCAGATCTATCGAGAAAGCTGGCGCTCTAAGCCTGAGTTTTTAGGCTCAGCTCAGTCTCTTTTTGTTCATGCGTTCAGAAACATGCGTATTTTTGCATGCGTTGTACTTTTGACTAAAACACAATCTGAATATTTGAAAAAAATGTGTGAAAAATGAAACATTTGAAAAAAATATTTATTATGTGTGAAAAAAATTTATGTGAAGAATAGATTGTGTGAAGAAAGTTTAACTCATGTGAAGAATGTTTGTGTGAAATGTGTCATGTGAAGTATAATTGACCACACATTTTGTTGAGTTGGGAAAGAAGGTCCAGGCTGCGAAGTCTCCGCAATGTTTGGTTGTTGTTGTGGCGGATGTGGTGACGCTTGACCAGCGGGTTGTGTCGGTTTTGGAAGTGTTTTGGTGATCTCGCTAAACCAGCTTTCGATATCGGCGTCATTTGAGAAGAGGATCCAATGAACAATCTCGGCTTTCGGGTCCATTCCGATTCCCACCAAATGATGAACCGAGCTTCCATCTGGGACTGAGGGACGTTTCACTGGCATGCGATCTGTCATCAGGCCCACACAAATATAGGGAACAACATCTTTCAAAAGTACACTTCCCTTTGGTTTTCGATCTTCCTGAAAAACACAAATTACAATGACCTAAACCAGGCCAAAAAAATTATCTGAAAGGTTAAAGGTGGACTGCGATATATCTGAGAAAGACGGTGTGCAATGTTGCGTCATTTATAGTGTAGTGAAATTCTTCGAAAATGTGTGTACTTTTTTGAATTTATAATGGTTCGATAGAGCGCACATGGTCGTTAAGACGGAAAGGCGGAATTGCTTGTGTTTGTTTTTTTTCCTGGCACTGTATCAAATTTTTTGCGTTTTTTTGGTTTTCGCATCATTTTTCAGGGGCACACAAACTATATTATAGACGAAACACTCAATTATCTCGCAGTCCACCTTTAAAAAATTTTTTAAAAGCCCGAGCTTCTGGGCGAAAGTCCTGAAACTGCTCAACACGTTTTTTTTGCGAAAAGCGCGCCTATAATACAATTTGAGTGCACCTGAAAAATTATGCGGAAAGCAAAAAAGCGCCAGGAAAAAAAACAAGAACAAGTTTATTTTTGGGATGATCATGTGCGCTCTATTGAACCATTAAAAATTCAAAAAAATGCACACACTTTCGAAAAACTCGATTACAATACAAATGACGCAATTTTGCACACCTTATTTCTCGTGTCAGAAAAATCGTACCAAAAATTCTCAAAAAATTGGCACAACAGGGAAAAAGGCACATCATCATATCATTTTTCGGACCGGGCCTGATCCAGTGTTTTCATTTGGGCGCACTTTCTCTTTTCCTTTTATGAGGTCTTTCAAAAGAGACGCAGAGAAATCAGATTTTCGGGGTCACGTTTATTTCTTTTATCATTTACAAGTGTTCCCGTTGTTGTAACCAGAAAGCCCATGAAAAATAGATAACCCAATTTTTCTAAATTACTATAGAAGTGGTTGCTTGTTTTTCTCTGCGTCTCTCTCTCTCTCTCACCTTATTCTCAAACCACGCCAATCTCGAGTCACTAAACAATACGCCATGCCACTTTTTCCATTTCGACGAGAAAAATCCCGATTTAAATTTCAAAAAATCGCCCTCTTTCATCCGTCGAACATCGGGATCTGAACATTTTCATCTTTGAACCCTTCACTTCAACGAAAAATCTTACCAATATCAACAGCAGCGTCTGAACTACACAACATGAGAAGCTCTTTATTATACAAATTCAGGCGAAAAAAATTATCAACGTGGAGACACGAAAAAAAAAACGTTGACAGCGGAGTGTTGCTAGGATACAGAATGGCACAAACATAGATGAATCAGTGAGTACTTTTAATAATCGAAATCGCCGCCGCCGTAGTCGCCGCCGCCAAAATCGTCGCCTCCTCCGTAATCGCCACCACCATAGTCATCTCCGGCATTTCCATAGTCGTAGCTATCGTTATTGCCAGTATCATAATCGTTAGCATTTCCATAATTATTATCTCCACCATCATAATCATCATTGGCATTTCCATAGTTGTTACTATCACTGGTTTCATTATAACCTCCAGATGTCTGAAAAAAAATAATTGTTATTAGTTGTAGCTCACTTTGCTTTTGTGCTATGTTAGGTCTAATCTAAGGCAACTCAAAAAAATCAAGCCTGATACCTCATCATCATGATGTAAATCATCATCCGATCGTGTGGTGTCGTGCGTAATCTGACAATGAGTTTATTTCTATCGCAAGGGAAGGCTACTCACCAGGATTTTTTGACCGATTTTTTTGAAAGTCAGTCAGAGGAAAACATACCTCGGCTAAAAACGTGGAAATCCTTATTTTCAGAATGATTTTTCACACAAAAATTCTTGAAAATTTTTGCGCTGTCTGAATTACTGTATGAATTTTGAGTTTTGAATTTGTGCCGCGTGGAATTCCACGTTTTCGCCGAGGTATGATGGGAAAAAATATCGTTTTTTTTTTGAGCAAAATTCGGAGAAAAATTTCCAATATTTTTTGCGGAAAATAACTTTCGAACTTTTCCGAAAAAATATGACTCGACATTTTTTGTTGGGAAAGTTACTTTGAGAAAAATCAGACCAATTTTTTACGAAAAAAAAAAATTCCTCACCTCTCCAGCGTTTGCAGCATTATTATCATTAGTCGACGTATTGCCACCATCTCCATAATTGTAGTAGTTGTTAGTAATGTTCGTATCATTATCCGAATAGTAGCCACCGCCCATTCCATAACCACCACCACCGCCCATACCAAAACCTCCACCATAACCACCATAAGACGGGAAGTATGAATGATGTCCACCCCACATTGATCCCATTCCATATCCGAGAAGACTTCCGGCCAGAAGACCGCCTCCGAACCCGAGACCGGTCCCGCCGCCGAGTCCATAACCACCACCTCCACCACCGTACCCACCACCGCCGTCTCGAACAATAACTGTTGTATGGCTACTTGGCGCCTGTGGCGCTGGTCCCATTCCACCATAACTTTGAACCGGCGGCGGACGATAGCCTCCGTTGTTGGCTGGTTGTTGTGGTGGATAGTTTGGCTGCGACGGGTAGCCTCCGCCTCCGCCTTGTTGAACTGGTGGCGGTGCGTCGGGATATTTTGGCGGTGGAACATATCCTCCTGAAGGTGCTTGTTGTGGCGGCTGTGGTGGCGCTTGACCGCCAGGTTGTTGTTGACCGGGCGGTGGATTTGTCGGTTTTGGAAGTGTTTTGGTGATCTCACTGAACCAGCTTTCGATATCAGCGTCATTGGAGAAGAGGATCCAATGAACAGTCTCGGCTTTCGGGTCCATTCCGATTCCCACCAAATGATGAACCGAGCTACCATCTGGGACAGAGGGACGTTTCACTGGCATGCGATCTGTCATCAGGCCCACACAGATGTAGGGAATCACATCTTTCAAAAGTACACCTCCTTTTGGCTTGCGGTCGCCCTGGAAACAGATTTTTTTTTTTTTGAAATTACGAGAAAATCAGATGTGATATGAGAACCGGTTTTTTTTGCGATCAGAAAACTTTCAAATTAAAGAAGAAGTAGGTTTTTTAATCTGATAACACAATTATGTAATATCAGGAACGTTGTAAAATTATAACTTCATCATTTTGTTTTTGTTGGAAAAAATCGGCAGTTTTTGAGCTAAATTTTACAAGTTTTTTTGTCGAGAGCGAGAAAAAGTCGGCCTGAGACGGTCTTCAAATTTATCTGAAAAACAAATCATAAAGTTTTCTAGAATAAAGGTTTCCAGAATTTCCTTTTGAAATTTATTTTTTTTTTTTTGAGGTTTCGAAAAAAGCCAGGCCCGGTTCGTAATTTTTGAAAAATTTTAAAGAAAAAAGTTAGAAAATTGTATTTGTCTACTGTCTGAGTCTTTCATTTTAAGCTGATCTTTCGGAATCGAAAAATTCGAGACCCAAAAACTCAGTTTTGATCTCAGCTATTTTTTATCTCTTTAGAGTTCTTTATTTATTTTACTTTTTATCGCGAAAAAATGAGAGTAAACAAAAAATATATCGATTAAATTTTAAGATTATTTTTAACAAAAAAAAAAGTAAAAACTCACTCTCTCCTCATACCAACAAAGTTTCGAATCACTGAACAAGACGGCATGCATTTTCTTCCATTTCGATCCCAAAAATCCAGACTTGTACTTTAGAATTTCACCTTCTTTCAATTTTCGAATGTCGCCCATTTCGTCGTCTGAAAATGGATACTCTTAAAATCGATTTTGAAATGTACTAACCAATCGGAATAGCAGAGTCAGAAGAGCACAACATTTTCTCACTAAGTATGTGGGTAAAGCTTACGTAAAGTATCAAAAAAAGAAAATTTCCGGTTGTTAGGGAACAAAAACACGAAAAAACAAAAAAAAATAGAAATAAAAAGGCGATTTTGAAAAACGAAGCGGAGAAAGATTGGAGACGCAGAACGAGAAACTAGAGGGTAAACAAGTGAGATAGAAGAGACGCAGGTGGATAAGAATCAGATGTTCTCAAAATGTTGCGAAACAATTGAATGAGTCATGGGATATTCAGAGAAATTCGAGAAGAATTTTGTTGATTTGGAAAAATTATATCGAAATGAAAACACTTTTTTCAGATTTTTCGTCTCATTTCTATGACAACAATCAATGAAAAGAAAATTGTCATGGTAACCAAACAATAACAACAATTATTCACGTCTATAGTCGGGGTTTTTGATGAAAAAATATAATTGAAAATTATTTCGAAAAAAAAAATAAAATAAAAAAGTGACACGAGAATGTTCGCTCCATTGACAAATGTTTATTTTCAGAGAATTTTTAAAAACATTGTTTCACGATTTTTACAGGGCTCATATATTTACTTCATTTCCTAGTTTGAGAAAAAGAATCTCTTTGTCCATCTGCTCTATCAATTTCAGTGTTAACTTTTTTTCAGATTTCATGATTGATGACAATGTATATTTTTTTGTAAATATTCGGAAACACTTTTTCCTAATTTCCGAACTCGACATTTCCGTTCTGGTTCACTGATAAACCGAAAGATCAACGCGGTTCACAAGCGTTATCAATCTTCTCATTATGCTGCCTCTTACCAATGAAACAATGCGCATAATTCATGGTAAATCACACGAAAAAGTGAAATTTTTCTCCGTGTGTTTTTTTCCAGGCATTTCTAGATTGATAATTAATATCGCTATTCATAAGAGAGACAAAAAACTGCAATGTATAATTGCTTTCAAGGTGGGTGTTTCTAATCACAATGCAATACCGGATTGTAATCGAGAACTTTTCGTGGGGTATAAAAGACAAAGTTTGAAGGTTTTAAGACATCGAACGAAAACATCTTCATCATGAACTTCTTCGCTCTCTTCCTTCTCATCGTCGCCTTCTTGGCATCCAACACCGAGGCGTTGTTCTTTGGCGGTGGCGGATGTGGATGGTTAGTTCATCTTTTTTTCCAGAAAAAACTGATTTTTTTCTTGTTCAGCGCTCCACCACCACCACCACCACCATGTGGATGTGGAGGAGGAATGCTCGGCGGACTCGGTGGACTCTTCGGAAAGAAGTAAATCTAGAACAATCATCGTCGATGACGATAAGTACAACATGTCTGTATCTATTTGAATAAATATGTATTTCAAAAAAATCTAAGAGGTCAGCAAAAAATGCGTGTAAAGTTTTTTCGAGCAACCATGGTAAAATACGTTTCAAGGTCAATTTTAGAATGGAAATGAAACATTTTTTCAGTACATCTGAAGGGTTCCTGAAGAAAAAATTGGAGCATTTTCAACTTTGTGTCGGGTCGACCTGAAAATTCTGGACTTGTTTGAGAAAACCTGTAGTTTATTTTCAAAAACAAAAAAGCCCAGCCCGGCTCGTTATTTTTGAGCCGGCTATCAGGCTCCGGGCTACACAGGCGATCCGCACCAGATCTATAATAGATCTATTTCAGGTCTTTACACGATTAGATCTAGATCTGTACCAGATCTATATCAGATCTATTTCACGTCTGTCGCACGTCTATTTCACGTCTATCTATTTCAGATCCTGAGATTAATCCCTTACAGATCTGTTACAGGCGTTCCTTAGCAGACCTATCACAGATCTGTCACAGATCTAGTGCGGATTTCCTGTGTACAATCTTCCTGCTAATCGTTCATGTTTTTTCGATTTCTTGGTTTATTTCTTATCAGATGACAACTTCCT
Source organism: Caenorhabditis sp. 8 KK-2011 (assembly GCA_963572245.1). NCBI lineage: Eukaryota > Metazoa > Nematoda > Chromadorea > Rhabditida > Rhabditidae > Caenorhabditis > Caenorhabditis sp. 8 KK-2011. Next base: position 11,249,627 of record OY751550.1, on the reverse strand, counting down.
TTTAATTTTGGAAAAAATCTCAATTTTTATTTTAAATTTTTTTATCAGAAAACAAGTGTGATAAAGCATCTTAGAAACGAGTTTGTGGTCGTGTGGCAAGATATTCCTTGAGTTTTGGCAAGCTGTGAATTTTATTCTTAAATGCGCCAATTTTTGGAAATTTTTTCTCCGAGTAAAATCCTTGAGATTCCAATGTGGTCAAATTATCCGCGACAGTCAAATCGGCAAACGTCAAACCATCACCAACCAAGTATCCAGATTTGGACTTGTCCAGAATTCCGGTGAGAATTTTGAAATAAGAATCACGAGCTGGAATAGCCACATCTTTTCTGAGTCGAGCCACTTCTTCGGCCGGTTTGCCCAACATTGTTGCGTAAAGCCATTGTCTATGAGCGTTTGCAAAATCTTTGTGTTGATCAACAATTGCGTCAACCCATGCTTCCTCTTCTGGCGTCTTTCCACCAAATCCATATTTTCTTCCAACATATCTCAGAATCGCTGAGCGAGCAAACCATTTTTTGCCTCAGCGGTACCGCGAGCAAACCATCAACCATTATTATTTTTCAAATATCATAGTATGCTCAAAACGACAGAGTAAATATAGAAAAAATAGGCTCCGCCTCTTCATCGTGGTTTATGCTTTTTTCAACAAGATCAAAATAAAAGCAGAGACCACGGAATTGGTGGCCATGACATGTGTGTGTCGAAAGGGGCGGAGCCTATTCTTGCTATATATATATACATACACAAAAACTAGTGCTTTTCTATCTTACGAAATTGAAAAAGTACAATGGTTCAATATAAGCTCACCTATTTTGATTTTCGCGGAGCAGCTGAGCCAACTCGACAAATTTTCCATTTGGCTGATGTTCCTTTTGACGATGTTCGACTCACTTATGGCGGTGGATCTTGGGAGAAGATCAAAGAGAGTATGTGAACGTGTCCCTTTAATTTTTATTTATCATTTTTCAGCAACTCCATTCGGTCAGATACCAGTTCTAGAAGTTGATGGATTCAAGATTCCACAATCGGCGGCGATTCTCAGATATGTTGGAAGAAAATATGGATTTGGTGGAAAGACGCCAGAAGAGGAAGCATGGGTTGACGCAGTTATTGATCAACAAAAAGATTTTGCAAACACTTTCAAAGAGTGGATTTATGCCACAATGTTGGGAAAACCGGCCAAAGAAGTGGCTCGAATCAGAAAAGATGTTGCCATTCCAGCTCGTGATTCTTATTTCAAAATCCTCAACGGAATTCTGGACAAATCCAAATCTGGATACTTGGTTGGTGATGGTTTGACGTTTGCCGATTTGGCTATTGCTGATAACTTGGTTTCATTGGAAGCTCAGGGATTTTTCACAGAGCAAGAATATCCGACACTTGCCGCATTCAGAAATAAAATCCACAACTTGCCAAAACTCAAGAAATACATTGCCACACGACCACAAACTAGTTTCTAAGATGCTTTATCACGCGTTTTTTTTTCATTAATAAATATTTGATAATATTATTATCACTGTTTCAAAACTTTTGGACACTGTCTATCAAACACGCGTTTGAAGTACGACCTATTTTTTTCGGTCGAACTATCTCAAAACGATACTCAGAAAACTGAGTGCGCGGTCGCACGCTACCACGCTGCGACCGCGCACAGATCGCGCTGCGACCACGCACTAACCGCGTTGCGACCACGCACAGTTCGCGCACTAATCTCGCGGCGATCACGCACTTCACGCCGCGACCGCGCACTTTCACGCTGCTACCACGCACTAGAGAGTGCGCGAACGCAGCGTGGTAGCGTGCGATCGCGCACTACGCGCACTGATCGCGCACTCGGTCCTATGCGCGCGCAGCGGTCGCGCACTGACTTTCCTGAGTAAGATCAAAAGTTCTAACTTTGGTCAGGCGGGACAAAACCTGGCTGTCCCGGAATTTTCAGTCCAGCTTCTCCGGTTTTCGAGCCGGCCCAACACAAAATTGAAGATTTTCCGAGTACGTGGCGAGTAGCTAACAAGGGAACTACATATAGGTGTTAACGGACTTTGAGATGGGATGTATGTGACCCGATAGAATTTTTCATGCTGAACATCATGGCGTATCAAACTTTTGCAAAGCTCCAGCCAGAAATCTGAAAATCACGTTTTTGTGATAAATTTGAAATTTTTAAATTCCTCCTAACCTTTTCAAAATTATATATTTACAAAAATAAACAAATGGATCTGATGTGAAATTTAATTCTCTACACGATTGTCATTTTGAAATTCCGAAAAAATAATGAAAAAGGTGTGTTTTTTCGAGAAAACATGAAAAATCAGAAAACAATCTTCAAAAATTAGCCACTTTCACGTTTTTCAATGCAATTTTTTTTATTTTTCACGTTTTTTTGATCTACGTTTTTTATAAAAATTTTCGGGCTCATTTTTTCAGAGTTCCAACTACAATTTCGAGGTTTTTAAGGGCTCCTATCGTTCTTGGCATGCCAAATAATCCTTTAGTAGTCTCTCATCACTAAAATAATTCAAATTGAACAAGATATTCCAATTTTTGTGCTCAAACTTTGAGCTCGATTTTCAGCTTTCTGTGTGGAGCTTTGCAAAAGTTAGCTACGGGATGATGATCAGCATGAAAAACTGTATCGGGTGACACATGTCTCTTCTCAAAGTCCGTTAACACCTACTTGTAGTTCCCTTGTAAAGCTAAATTTTTCTGTCCAAAAGGTAGATGAAGAGACGCAGAAAAATCTCGTCGAAAAAAAAAAACAGCGTACAAAAAATGTCAGTGCGCGGTCCCGTAATTTGTTTGCAACACGTTCTGACGACCTTTCCCCAAAATCAAGAATACCAAATGTCTTCTGACTTGGAAATCACGGCTCGGGCGTTTCCATTTTTCAAATCGCCTAAAATGTGGGCAATCTAACAGGGATTTTTCTGATATTCCAAAATAGTTTTCGAAATGAGAATTTGTGATCTTACAGATTTTGACACGCTGAGAAAGATCCTGTTGTCAGAATTCACGAAACTTCTCTGTAAAGCTCAAAAATTGGCTCCTAATTTCAAGCAAAAAGTTTGAACTTTTAATGGATTTCTGAGAAAGTTTGGAAGCCTTTTTTGGTTCTGAGAAATTTTGGAAGCCTTTTTTGGAATGTTCAGAAAATCGAGTTTACCAGTAGAACTAGAAGTTTTTAGAGAAAAAAAGATGATTTGGATTCACAATTGTAAGTTGTTTCGTGTTTCGCGAAATCTGAAACCGCCATCTTTTTCCAGCGTCCATAACTCTATGAAATTACGCCACTCTCTTGTACTGACCAAAATAAGAAAAACCCTCACGCTCAAATATTTTCTCCCCTGCAATTCAAAACTACCGTAACCTATATTTTCTATGGTTCTCTTGGTATTTTGCACGACTCGATTTTTGTTCTTACTGTAAAATCATCAAAAAATTGGATCCAAACACCAAATGATGACAAAGAATAGACAAAAAAGGTGGGCGGAGTTTGTTTGTATGTTTGTCGCTGCTATATATTTGACCGAAAATGTACGCATCACCCAACAAAACAAACGTTTGTGAATAAAATGGTTCACTATAAACTGACCTACTTCGATGCTCGCGGTTTAGCCGAAGCTACTCGACAAGTATTCCACTTGGCTGGAGTTCCGTTCGAAAATGTTCGTCTGGTTTTTGGCCAACCTGAATGGAACGAGTTGAAACCAAGTTTGTTCTATTTTCCCCTTTTTTTTCGAATTCTCCTTTTTTCCTAGCAACTCCTTTTGGAACTCTTCCACTTTTGAGCGTCGATGGATTTGTGATTGCACAATCGGCGGCGATTCTCAGATATGTTGGCAGAAAATATGGATACGCTGGAAAGACGCCAGAAGAGGAAGCATGGGTTGACGCGATTGTTGATCTATTCAAAGACTTCATGTCCGCATTTCTGCAATTCATACGTGCGACTCACGCTAAAAAATCGGCTGAAGAACTCGATCAAATCAAAAAGGAAGTGGTCGCGCCGGCACGAGAGGCATATTTCAACTCGATCGTTAAACTTCTTGAAAAATCAACATCCGGATTTTTGGTGGGCGATAGTTTGACGTTTGCCGATTTGGTGATTGCTGACAATTTGGAGACGTTGGAGAGGAATGGATTTTTAGTGAGACAGGAATATCCAAAACTTGTCGAGTTCAAGAAGAGAATTCAAAATTTGCCCGAACTCAAGGAATATATCGCAACTCGTCCAGACACTAAATTTTGAGCGTGTTACATTGTATGAACATTTATGAATCATTATTTTTTGAGATTTTTGACTAATCGAGTCTCCCCTTTCAAAAAATGTGTATACCGACATTCCACTGGATACGCCATACAGCAAGACAAACAAAAGATTTCTTCCTTCTTTTCTTTGGAATATCATGTGGTTTCGAAACGTCCCGAAGCCGTCTCCGGGATCAGAGTCAGGCAAGAGCGTAACCGTAAACTTCCGAATGTTCGAATTTTTAACGACGGAAATGTTTCCCAAAAATATTTACGGAACTTCTTCCTGACAGTACAATTTCCGAATTTATTTTCGATTTTTTTCAGAAAATTTTTTATCGAGATTTATTTTCTCTCTTTTTCTCATGATGAAAAAACTCCCCCCCCCCCCCCCCTTCTCAGTCATAACCCTTTCCAAATTCTCACGTTCAAACAGGTGGCAAGCCCAATTATTAACACTTTTCCTCACTGCTTTCTGGCCTGTTCCAAAAGGTCGCCCAAAAAAGGGCAATCTCACTCGACTGGAAAAGTTCGAATGGAGTCGGACTCGGACTCTGGTAGACCGTAATTGCTCAGAAAAATGTTGCGCACCATGTTCTACTCGAACTGTACTCGGGTTATGTGCTAAATCTGACTGAGAAGACTCTAAACTCATCTTGTTGTCCAGTTTGTAGAGATGACGAATCAAAAATGGTTGGTTGAAAACTAAATAATGATGTACGTGTCAGTTGACCACGTGGAACGTGTTTTAAATTTAATTTTTTTCAATCTATTTTGTACAATTTTTCAAAAAAAATGTGAACAACGGGGAAATGTTGCATTTACGCTCTAGCGCAAACCTCTTTCGACAAATGAAAATGAAAATTTGGTCTTCTGAATCATACCGTTAAAAATCGGATCAAGCCCACTTTTTTCAGAAATTTCTCCTCATTTACAAAAGTTATTCAACACATTCTCGGCCCGATTTGGATGATTCCAAAAAATCGCGCCCGGGCCGATTTTAACAAAATTTCCAAGCCAAAAATCAAAATTTTTGCGTTAAATACAACGATTTCTGAGATGCATTTTATGTAAAAAATTGTGAGTCCAAGGAAATCTAAAAAATTAACATTTGGGGAATTTGAAAACCGAAACTACACACAAAACATGTAAATGCGCACACCCGGAAATTGTTTGCAATGTCGATTCCAGGGAAAAAATACGTTTCAAGTCTCGAATGAATTCCAGAATATTTTGAAGAAAAATGTTTGCAACTATCCTAGTGACGCACGTTGAAAAAAATTTGGAACTTCAAAAAATTTTGGGAGCGGATTTATTATAAAAACAACCAGGACCAAATTAAAAAAACAACTATCAAAGTCCAAAATGTTTTATGAGCTAGAGAATTCGGAAATCGCAAAAAAATCTGAACGACCACAAAACCAAACATTAAAAAAAAGTGAGACAATTATTAATATACTACACTACTACTGTATAACACAATTAAACGGTTGATTTTCTTCCGTCTAATTATAAAAACCAACCGGATTCTAGTCGACTATATAAACGCGGCCGATATTATTCTTCCCATACATTTGTCGAAATGAGATTCATCGTCGCCATCCTTCTCACCGTCTTCTTCGCCACCCCAACTTCAGCGTTCTTCTTCGGCGGTGGTAATCGTGGTTGTGGATGTGCTCCACCACCCCCTCCATGCGGATGTGATCAATCGGTCAACTCGTATGCTCAGGCTCCGGCCGTCTATGCTCAGGCTGCTCCTCAACCACAACAATACTATAGTGCACCGGTGGTGGCCAATTATCCGGTTGCCGCTTCAGGCTATCCAGTTTCAGGAAAATGAGTTGAGTTGGCAAATAAATGATTTATTTATGAATAGTTTCTTATTTGACTGATTATTATGGGGGAAAAGTGAAAATATGAAAGAGAAAAAAAAACTGATTGACAAGAAACAAAATCAACAAAAATGAGACGAGAGCGGGGTTAGTGTGGAGCAAAACTCGAAGAATGAGCAATGATTGTTGATGGGCGGAGGAGCACAAACTGTCATCTCGTCGTCCGGATAGTTGATCGGGTCAAAGATCGATGTGAGCTCGGGAGGTATGTCGTGCAGAGATTGCATGTCGCTGAGCTGGAAAACAAACTTGAGCTTGTAATCAAAATATAATTGCGCATTTTTCAAGATCAGACATCATTTTGAAGCCGCAATTTTTTGCAAGTTGATAAATTTCAAAATTTTGGCAGTAACGTCCGGATTAGTTTTTATCTGAAGATCTCATTCGACTTAATTTTTGAAAAATAACTTTAGATAAATTATTGAGAGGAAGATTCCAGAATTTTTGTCTCATTTCTCCTAGATTGAGTTGGGAGAGGTCTGATAAAAGTCGGCTGAGTCGGGCCCAAATATCAAAAACTTGATTAGAACGGGTCATCAAATTTTTCGTACGTCATTCAAAATTTGACTGAAACGGGCCCAGCAGAAAAATGAGATTCGCCAAAAAAAAAATGCTTCTTGGTTATTTTCGGGATCTTTTCTATCGAGCCTGGTCTGCCTCACCAACCTCCATACTATCCAAATAGCTATTGATAATCCGCTGAAGCAGCGGAACATCAACATCCATAAACATCATCGATGATGGTGGCGGCGGAATAATTTTAGCCGTCCGGAAGAACGGAGTATCCGGTAGAATGTGATAGGGTGGTGGCAGCGGCAGAAACCCAGATGAGCAACTCGATGGAACCAGTGTTGTTGATGAGCTGATATCCGGTGAGACTGAAGATTCAACGAAATGTTTCCCCCAAAATCTTTAACCCCTACCTGACGTGGATTGATCGTTGGCCATTGGGCAGACTACTGTCGTGCCTAGACGATGAAGTGACCAAATTGTGTTGTGAGTGAAGATCATGCCGGCGGTCTGCACAAATATCCAATCAATCAAATTTGGCTGAGAATCACGGAACGTTATGAATCCTTGGCATTTGTCCAGAATGCAAATTACTATGGTTTTTATACGAAGACCAAATCTGTTAAAAAACAAAATTTTTAACCATTTTTCGAAACAAAAAATTACAGTTTAAATTGCTTCCGCACAATTCTCTCATCCACATCTTCTTGTGATCCGAAATTAACAATTAGCGAATTCGAGTCTACAAAATTTTCTCAATTTTTCTCTGCCCAAAAAAATGAGTCAAAACAAACGTTTTGGCATTTTTATAACGAGTGTGACAAATATTCTAAATAATGAGAAATGGATCAACTTTGATCGGATGACTCACTATAAAACAACATCGGTCACGTTTTTAATTTAAAAAAAAAACAATATTTCAAGAAAAATTTTTATTTGTTGATTTTTTTCTCAATTTTACCTGGCAGTTAATAAAAATTCATATGATGTTGAAGCCCGTGATATTCTCTATCGAATTGCATTTTCGAAAATTGGAAAATAATGCGCTAGACAAGGAAAAACGAGGAAAATAACTATTCTTTCTCTGCGTCTCCCCATTCAAAAATGCCACACAACAGTTTGTTTGTCTGCGTCTCTTCAATGCTAGCCAATCTCCACCGACCCGTTTGTTTGTCGGTGAACGCACTAGTATATAAGAGTAGGAGAAAGCATATATCTTTGGTTTTAACCCAGTTACTCAAGGTAATTTGAGGTTCCGACCTTTCTTATGAAAGCGTCGACTTTACTTGAATTTTTGCTTCCAGCTTCACCGGGGTATCCGGAGAAGCGATAAAGATGATCGAACTCACTCTAGGGTAAGTAGTTCACTTGGTTTGAAGGTGGTTTCTGGACGGCCCTCGCGAGGAGAATAAGAAAAAACACCAACCAATATTCGAATTTCATTCAAAAATAACTTTATTTCAGAAAATAAGGAAAAACAAATACTGGAACCCTACAACTATTTAGCTATAATTTGCCTTCGCACTATTAACAGGAATAAATATATATTTACAAGATACTGTTTGTGACACTAATATTACAGAACGAAAAATAAACACTAATAAATTCCTAAATATTGCTCATATTCCCATGAAGAAAACAGAAAAAGAGCACGAAAAAAATCAGAGAAATCTCTGGAATAAAAAAAACTCGTAAGTACCTGTAAATACGGGGAGGGAAGACGGGGTTAATAAAACAAATATAACAGATTTTTGTTTGGCGATGTTTTTTCTGGTGACTATATCATGATTTAGTTAAGATTATTATGACCTAAACATGGGACGTTGGGCGACTAGGAAAAGAAAAATAATAGGTTGGTTTTAGAATTGAGCATATTTGGTGTCGATGTCAAGTTCGGTGAGGAGTTTTTCGGCAAGGAATCTATCGATGTTGAATGGCTGGAAAAAGTTTTTTTGTGTGTTCGTAAACAAGTTATCTGACCGATTGAAAAGTGTTCGTAAACAAGTTATCTGACCGATTGAAAAATTATCAAAGATAACAACAACAAAAAAACTACAAACCACATCGTTTTTTTTTAAAGTGTATTTACCTTGAAGTCAGATTTTTTAGCCAATTTATCGTCGTCGACTTCATACATCACAATGGAGTTGTCGGGTTCACCATTGTCATTGGTGGCGAATTTCGTCCAACATTCGATCAAAATCTCGAAATTCTCATTTGGCACATTTTCAACTGGTGAAGAGGGGGTAGACGGTGGTGTTAGAGCAGTCTCTGGTGCAATTATTGTTGAAGATTTTTTGGAATTCGACGATATCTTGGGCTTTTTCGAGTTTTGAGTTATTAGGTGATGTCTGAAGTTTGATCATTTGAGCTTTGAACAGCGAGAAAAAAAACACTTACACATTGGAAATTCCGATTTCTCGTTTGATCAAATCGCCCATTTGCTCGTCAAGATTTACAGGCGTTGGAGAACTTTTTGTTGCTGTCGAGTTACATTGTGACATTTGCATCGAAGCCGCATGATTGCGTGATGAACGAAAAGCACCGCTTGAATGTTTTGTCTGAAACTGGATGAGAAACTTAAATTTGGAACATAATTGGGATTGGCTAACTTACTCTATGCATACTCACAGAAAGGCTACCCGAACACACAACCTAAAAATGAAGAAAAAATAACTTGGAGAAGAAAAACGATGAGGGAAAGAGGAGAAACGAGAGAGAAAAAGAGGATGGGCGGCCTGTTATCATTGTTTGTGAACGAGAAAGCTACTGACCCGATCGACCTGGCTCACCTCTTTTTCTCTAGTAGTTGCACAACAAAACCGAAAAATCAAAAAAATTGCATCATGAAACACTTCTTCTCTAATTCATCCAATCTAATGATTAAAATCCATCACAAAAATTACGGTTGATAAGATAACTTTCAATTGTTTATGTAACAACACGTTTATCAATCTGCGAAAAGTTAAAAAACCCAATTTTCAACAAAACATTGTTTCAGCAAAAAAAAAGAAAACAAAATCCGAGAGAACTACACGGCAATGAACCTCGCTGGTTTCCTCGTCCACCGCCCGTGTTTTCTCGGCCACCATTTAGAGGAAATTCGAAATTTATTTATTTTCTATCTTTTTCTTTTGTTGAACTTTATCTTCTGTGGTTGAATGTAAAAATACACACATCACACATCTTAGTTCATTTGAACAACAGCTGTCATCTTAAAATTTTATTTCATTATTTTATTTTACATAGAAAATGCAAGGTGAGGTTTTTCTGAAATGAAAGAATAAGTATTGGGAATAAATCCACCACGATTCCAGGCGCATATCATTTTTCGAATCAATTATCAGCGCCGTTTGGTAGCATTGTCGAAGAGTCGAAAAAAAATCGATTTTGTAAATTACACATTCAGGTAAATATAAGAAAATTTGAAAAAAAAATTAGTTGAAAATTTTCCAGACATGGGTTTACATTCATTGCGCGATTAGTATATTCACTTCATTGATAGGTATTTCCTTTGGTGTTTCATTTTTAATAAAAACTGAATGGCACGAAAAACTAGTCATCTATCGCCTAGTCTTAGCGGTAAGAATTTTCATTTTTTTTTTTAAATTTCAGATTTTGTTTTCAGTATATTCGACGAGCTGATGCTAAAAAATACTGGATTATTTATCGATTATTTTTTGCTGCCTGGATTCTAATTCATGTTTTACATATAATAAGTATTATTGTGACAATAATTGCTGTTCGAGTGAGATTTTTTTGCTTTTTTTTAACTTTTCAAATTCAAACATTTTTTGCAGAAATCGAACATTCATCTGCTAAAGCCTCAACTAACCATTCTCATTTTGCAAGTTGGATTACTTATCCTTGGATTATCAGCAATTTTTATAACGAGTGTAACATCGAAAATCACTTGGGATATTCTAGCAATCGTCATTTTTCAGCTGATCTTCATCAGGTAAAAATTGAATCTCACATCAGCAAAAAATTCAATTTTTTTCAGCTCAAACTTGACACTTCTAACAATCTACCATCGATTCCTTGATGACAAATTGAAAGCGTTGAAAGAGTTGCTGATTGGGCAATCGAAAACTGTTCACTTCAAGGATTTTTCGAGTTCATCTTGAAGTTCATGGCGTTTCAGAGAGGTGTCAGCGATAGAACTTTATAGATAGAGAGACGCAGAGAGAGAGAGAGAGAGAGAGAGAGAGAGAGAGAAAGAGAAATAAAAGGCGGAAAATGAGTTTTCGGAAAAACTCTAAAAAATCTCATCCTTTTTTTCGTAATTTTTTCAGCGATAAATTTTGTGTCCATTCCGGAAATTTTCTAAAAGTTCAAAAAATTTTGTGAAAAATCCGGCTCGAATTTGGCAGTTTTTCTGATTTTAAAAATTTCAAAAAAAAAAGAAGAAATTTTTCTTTTTTTCGGTCCGGATTTTTTTCTGATTTTCTTTCAAAATCATGAATCTGGAGGGGAACAGTTTTCGAAAAAAAAATTTTTTTTCAAAAAAAGTAAAAAAAAATCTCACGCGCTGGTGAAACGAGATGCAGAGAAAAATGCAAGGTCAAACGTGACACGTGGAAAAGTCTATCGCTTCACAGTTTTTTGAAATTCCATGATCTTGAAAGAATAAAATTCATAAGAAACTAAATATACATGCAAAATAAATATTTAAAATATTTGTCTCTACTTTCCTCCGATTGGATAAGCTCCGCCGACAGCGACTGGTGGTGGTGGTGGAGCATAGACGGCTGGTGGTGGTGGTGGTGGAATGTAAGCCGCTGGTGGTGGAGGTGGTGGTGGAACTCCTCCGCATCCTCCGACAGCAACCGGTGGTGGAGCACATGGTGGTGGTGGGGGTGGGGGTGGTGGAGCACCGCCGCATCCGCAGCCACCGCCTCCTCCGCCCAAAGCGCCGAACAAAAAGGCCGACGAGACGGCGAACAAAGTCGAGGCGATCAAGAAGAATCTCATAATTGTTTAGGAACGTTGATGATGATGATGATTTGTTGCCTACTAGTGCGTTTTATATAGCTTCTCGTTTTTTCGCGTCAGTCTGGAGTGGTTACGTTATCTTTTTCTTGTTGCGGAAAAAAGAACAAAAATCGTGTAAGGAATAGAAAAAAGAGTGTTGCCGCGCAGCGTTAATTTACAATTTCCAACAAATTGATGACGATATTTTGGAGTGGTGAACAAGACTGTCTAGAAATTATAGAGATTTGGATAGATCATAGATTACTGTAGTTTCGAAAACCAGACCTGGATAGCTTTCAGGGTACTGTAGTTTTGAGAGCAAGTCTTGATAATATTGTTCATAAAATACTGACAGAAAATTGTGTTCGGTTTTTGAATCGAGCCCTTGAGGATTACTGTAGTTTCGAAAACCAGACCGGGATAGCTTTTAGAGTACTGTAGTTTTGAGAACAATACTTTTATAGGTCACAAATTACTGCCTCCAAGATCCAACTCGGATTTTTCAAGGGATACTGTAGCTGTAGAAATGATACTTCGAGAATTCCCAGATTACTGTAGTTTTGAAAACTAGACTTCTGAATGTCTTTGATGTTACTGTAGTTTTGAGAGGAAGGATTTCCCAGATCCTTACTGTACTTTTTGAAAGGTCATAGATTACTGTAGTTTTGGGAAAATCCAGATTATCGTACTTTTAAAAACGAGATTTTAAAAGCTGACAGGCTCTCAAAAATCCCGCCGAAAAGTGTTTGAAGTTGAGACGACGAGACGCAGAGAAAAATAATGAGAGCGAAATGCAAACAAATTCCGGGAAACGAGCTTTCTCTCTGCGCCTCTCAATCACGACAGACAAGCGTGAGAGTTATTTCTCGAGAGAGAGACGCAGAGAAACAAAAATTCACTGTGAAAACTTCGTTGAGAGAGGAATTTTTTCATGGGAGACGTAGACACGCACACACACACAAAGTATAGCGCTTGGCGTCCTGTTCACTGTCCGTCACACGGTTGAATGACTTCTCGGAAAGTTCTTTGAACTCAAAAGTTTGAAGGAAGCAAAATCGCTCCAATGATAATCTATTTGAATTTTGTTCTTGTCAACATTTTTCTCAGAAAAAAATACTGTAGTTCGGGTTCAAAATGTTCTCATGAGTGTTTTTCTGCCTTGTAAACTATCTTTCCAACATTCTTCAGATGTACAGTTTTTCCTTCAACTACCTCTTATCGTGTTTTATTTTTTACACTGGACAACGTAACAGCTTCTTCTTCTTCTTCTCCTTCTCCTTCTTTCATTGAGGGCTAGAAAAAAAATCCGTTATCAAAATGATATAAAAGGCATCGAACAGATACCGAATAGTATCATCATTCATCCAATTATGAGATTCTTCATCATCGCTTCGACTTTGTTCGCCGCCTCATCGGCCTTCTTGTTGGGCTCGCTTGGCGGAGGAGGAGGTGGCTGCGGATGTGCTCCACCACCACCACCACCATGCGCTCCACCACCGGTTGCTGTTGGAGGATGCGGAGGAGCTCCACCACCACCTCCACCACCTCCACCACCACCACCACCATCGTACGCTGTTCCACCACCACCACCACCAGTTGCTATCGGAGGTGGTTCGTACGCTTCGCCAGCTATCGGAGGAGGATTCGGTGGAAACGGTGTCGGAATCGCCACCGGACCAGGACCTATCGGCGGATACGCCGCGCCAGCGGGACCAGTCGGAGGTTTCGGAGGAAACGGCGTCGGCATCGCCACCGGACCAGGACCAATCGGCGGATACGCCGCACCAGCTGGACCAGTCGGAGGTTTCGGTGGAAACGGTGTCGGCATCGCCACTGGACCAGGACCAGTCGGAGGATACGCCGCACCAGTCGGAGGATTCGGAGGTGTGCCACCAGCACCAGCTGTCGGAATTGCCACCGCACCAGGACCAGTCGGATATGCCCCACCACCACCACCACCACCAGCTGTCGCTGTTGGAGGAGGATACGTCGGAAAGTAAGATGTTGGCCTATAACCTTGTTTATGTAGATGATATTTGTACCTACTTGTAACCAATAAATTATGTGTAATTTTAATTTTTGTTTCAATTTTGAAAGTGCGAAAAGTTTCTCTCCCGGATGTCGAACCTGAGAGCAAGGAGAGTTAGCAAAAAATGTTCCGATTTTTCCAGGCTTGAAAGATTTACTGTTTCAAAAATAGTTGAATAGGCCACGACCTTTCAGGCAAGAGTAAAAATGGAATCGATGAGAGTTTTCTCATCGAGGGAGGCACAGAGAAACAGAGCAAAATAAAATCACAGTAGCAGGTGAGAGCGGACTTTTTCCATAGGAAACGCAGACAAAAACCACACACAAGTATAGAGCCTTGCGTATCCCGTGCGAATGTCGGTTACACGCTTGAATGACCTCTTGGAAAAATCTCAAATTCCATAAATTTAGAAAGAGTCAAAAGTGCTCTAACGATAATTATCTCTCATCGATTCCCTTCCAGAAGGTCGTGACGCAAAGGTTGCGCCAAATTTATTTTTCATTTTCTGTCTTAAAATGGTCAATTTTTTTTGGCTTAGGCATAGAACAAATTGGAGCAAACTTGCAACAACAAAAAAAGTGGTGGAAGGCTTGCGACAACTTGCGACTTTTTCCCCGAGGGGATGTGCCCTGCCGTAAGGTATCGCGGAGCCTTTTTCGAAAATCCTAGTTTTTCTCATTTTTTGTTGTTGTTGTTTTTTTCTTGCTTTTGAACGCCGCTATACATTGTGTAGTTCTCTCGGACAAAACACCTCTTTGCGCACACAAAATATATCACCTCGCCATTCCGTCAAACGTTTGCAATATTCGATTTCTTCGTGGAAAACGATAAATCAAACAGATACACTTTCCAAGATTTATTTCTCTTGTGTTTTTTTTTTTGAAAGAAAATAAGTTCCGAGACCGTTCCGAACCGCTATAAATACAAGACAAAGTTAGAGATGAGGTAAGTATGAAACTTTTATTACTACTCTCCTCGATCACCCTTACCTCGGGTTTCTTTTTTCCGATGCTCGGTGGATTGAGCGGCGGGAATTGTGGATGCGGTGTTCAGCAGCAGGCCGCCTACATTCCGCAACAACGCGCCGCTCCGTATGTGAATTCTTACGCGGCTCCGCCTCTACCTCCACCACCGCCTCCACCTCCACCAGTCTACTATCAACCAGCTCCGCAGATTGTCAACTATGCCGCACCTCCGCCGCCCCCTTCGCCACCCACCGCATTCGTGCCCATCGCCACGGAGGTTCAACTTCCGAGCTCGCCGAGCGTTGTGACTGTGCCGCAAGCTAGTCCGCAGATGAGCGTCGGAGCTGCGCCGATTTTGAAGGCTGCCGATGAGGAGGGAAATGTTGAGGAATATGCGACGGATGAGGAGCTTGATAAGAGTTTGAGCGAATTGTTGGAATGATGAGAGACGCAGAGATTTTGAATTTTGTTTGTATATTTTTTGATGAAATGAAGTGATTTTTTTGGGCTCGTTTTGAACGGAAAAATAGCCATTTTTTGACCTAGAAAATTTATGGCCTGAAATTTTTGGGCCTGATTTAGGATCTCAATCAGTTCTCCCTGATTTCTAGGCCTAGAAATTTTCTTGAAATTTTTCGGGCCTGTTTCTTGACATTTTTTCTGACCCGGTCAATTTCCTTTTTGTTGAGATTTTGGGGTCGAAAAAAAAATTTCTGACATTTTTTAAAACCTGATAATTTTTTTTTGACTCGTTTTCAGAACAAAAAAAATTTTTGAGACCAAATTTTTTTGTTGATATTTTTTCTGGTCCGGAAAAAATTTTTTTGTTGGTTCAAAAAATTGAGCACATAATTTTTTTGAGATTTCCAGAATTTCGTGATTTTTGACCACAAAAAAAATTGAAAAAAAAAATCAGATTTTTTCACAAAAAAAAACACGGATGATAAAAAAGTTCATTTTCCAAAAATACACAGACAAAACATAGTAAAGCCAACAATTTTCTCTCAAATTACTTTCCAACCGGGTAGGCTCCTCCTTGCGGTGCCGCATATCCTCCTTGCGGTGCTCCTCCATACGCAGCCGCAACAGGTGGCGCATACGCAGCTGGTGGTGGTGGTGGTGGTGCGGCATACGCAGCAGGTGGTGGTGGTGGTGGTGCGGCATACGCAGCAGGTGGTGGTGGTGGTGGTGCGGCATATCCGCCGCCGCCACCTCCGCATGGTGCGGGTGGTGGAGGAGCGCAAGCTGGTGGTGGTGGTGGAGCACCGCATCCGCATCCACCGCCGCCCCCGCCGCCTCCGCCAAGTGCGCCGAAAAGAAAGGCCGATGAGACGGCGAAGAGTGTTGAGGCGATGAAGAAGAATCTCATTGTTTGGTGATGCTAATGTTTGAGGACACCTGACTTTTATAGGAGGCGCATTAAAAAATTAACCAATCAAACAGATTCCGGTTTCGAGGTGAGAAGGCGGAGAATTCAAGTTTTATTTACAGCTTCTTCTTCTTCTTCTTCTTCTGATTTTAAGTGCCCACTCACTTTTTTTTCGAGTGAGTGTAAAACAACGGTTGTAATAATAACTTAACGGAACTAAAGAGGATATGACCTTCGAGACGATTTGGGTTACTGTAGTTTGTTCAAAATATTTGGATTACTGTAGATTGTTCGAAAGACAAATCACCTTTTCTGTTGAGATTTTTTGGGTTGAAAATTTTTGGCACTGAACACTCCGGTTTTTTTTACTCGGAAAAGTATTTCAAGTTTTCTAGAAAAAAAAGTATTTCAAGTTTTCTCTGGGTGAGCCTAAGTTTTTAAAAAATCTGAAAAATTTCGGTTTCGCATACGATTTTGGAATTCGAACAATCTGACCAGACCCATTTTTGGTTAGAAGATTTCTGTAAATCACCACACGGTATATATTTTCGAGGAGGCCTTAAATTTTTTTTCAAAAGTTTTGAATTTTTACTGTTTCACCAGTTTTATAAAATTCAGTTCGGTTTGAAAAGGCAATTTTCTGATTTTATGTTTTTTTCAGAAAAAAATTCAAAAATTGAAAAAGAAAATTCTCAAAAGTTACGATTTTTGTCAACCCAAAAAAACGCGAAATTTTTTTTTCAAATTTTCGAATTTCTACTGTTTCCCTCAATTTATTTTTATTCTGTTCTAATAATGACTATAATGATTTTTTTGATTTTTGAAGCCGAAAAATATTGCTTCTCCAAAATTCAACAAAAAAATTATTGTCAATCCAGCCAGATCGTCCAACGAGAATATGATCTACCGTCTGAATCTCTCAGTTTGACATGATCTTTCATCGACTTTTTTTGGTAGATCACTTTTCCCGTTGGATGATCAATTTTTGTTGCCCAAATTAATACAATTAAAATCGGCCAACCGAAAGAATAAGAAAGTCCTCAATTACGCAACTTCCTAGCCAATTTTGGCCACTTTTCCTTCCGGTTTTTTTTTTGAAATGTTGCCAATTTTTGATTTTTTCCGGTGGAAATAACGTTGACAAATTCGTTGTAACGATATATCGCAACTTTCATACGCATTTTTGATGAAATTCATGGGAGAGACGCAGAGTAGCGCAAAAATACACTGTAGTTTTTGCGCGAAAAGAATGACATCAAGATGGTGACAAAGATTAGAAAGTTTTTGGAAATTGTGGAAGTAGAGGAGGTTAAACTCTGAAAACCAGATCCGAAATAAATAGTTGAAAATTGAGAGTTGGAACATTATTCATTGTAGTCAGAAAAAAAATTTTGAGCTCAAAAAATTCCGGAAAAAAATCAAAAACGTGTTCTCAAATTTTTCAAGATCGACGTGAAAGATAATCAAGTGTTGAATTCAAAACAGTCAAAAAATCTAGTCATTTTTGAATTTTTTCTAAAAGAGTCTTGTCGATTCTCAAGGTTTATAGCAAACAATGTTCGGTTGGTCACATCAAAATCACGAAGAGTACTGTAGTTTTTCATATGTTTCAGATAAAAGTATTTTCGAAGTATTGACATTCTTTTTCATCGCCATTCTCACATTTCTATGCGTCGGCTCGAAAGACAAATCCGATCCGAACAGTAATCGCGGAAAAGGTCGAGGAGCACACTTGGCTCAGCCAAAAGGAGCCGCGAACAAAGAGCCATCGCGCGCAATGATGGAGACGAAACGAATCGATATACCGGTTGGCAAAAGTGCAATGATGGTGGAGAATGCGGCGAAGGAGAAGGAGAAGGAGAAAGAGAAGGTTGTCAAAGAACAGCCGAGCAAGAAGAAGGTCGAACCGGTCGAACAGAAAACCGTCGACAAAGTGAAGAGCGAGCCGAACGACAACAACAAGACGTTGCTTGATGTTGATCCGAGTTTGTGTGTTTTGCAGGCGTCGGCACTGCCGAAATTGGACAAGACTGTTAGCGAAAATATTCATACGCGTGAGTTTTTTTTCCAAAATTTTCTGAAAAATTGAACCCACTAAATAGGCCAGGTCCCCCCTTTAAGTTTTGGCGTCAAAATTGTCATGTTTTGAAACCGAACACTTGTCGCTAAATATTCAATATTTGAAAATTGAGTTTTGGCGCCAAAAATTCTGAATTTTCAGCTTAAATACTCGGCACTGAGAATTCAAAAACTTCGCGCCGATTTTTCATAAATTTTTTCCTGAATTGGGTCCGAAAAGAACATCTGGCACTTTTCTCGAAAAAAATTTTTTTTCCAAAAAATATATTCCCCAAAAAGTTTTAGGTACTGATTTTTGGATCCGCTTCGCCAGAAATTGGTTCAGGTTTTTTGTTCGGTCCGGAAAAAAAATCTTTAGGCGGTCGGGCACAATTGGGTGGACCTGAATTTCATAGGGCCCTAGACCGCCAATTTTTTTGTCAAAAAAAAAATTTTGAACGGTTATGAAATACCAAAAAACCAAAATGATAGTTTTTTTGAAATTATCATTTTTTTCAGCCGCTGTCCATGAACGAGCAAATCGCATCGCCGTCGATCGTCTCATCATTGATCCAAAACACACGCAATATGGTGGAAATATTGACATGTTGCCCGTAAGTTTTGGACACGCATTTAAAGAACGTCCGATTTTTAATTCTTTTTTTTTTGGTTCACGTTTGAATATTTTTTCGAGCTCACGTTATCCTCATTTTTGTTCGAATTTTGGTTTTTTTTTCAAAGTTAAGAGTACGAAAATAGTGAGAAACACAGCTTATGTGAAACATTTTCTTTTACTCAAACATAAATTTCAGAGAAAACTTGTGTTTTTGTTGAGTGAAAAAAAAAATTAAAATAAATTGCATAGGTGAGGAATCGAACCCTTGACCTCTCACTTTATAACAACGCCTAACCTGTTGAGCCACAGTGCCACATTTTTTCACGTCAAAATTTCATTTCAAATATTCTAAGAAAGTAATAAATGAGAAAAAATTTGAGGAATGACGTGATTAAAAAAAAAAGAATTAAAAATCGGACGTTCTTTAAATTAAACTAAGTTTTGGCACCATTTTTCGTCATCAAAACATTTTTGCAGGAAGAAGAAAAGCAGAAAAAGCTGACACAAATCGAACACGATCTCGAAAACCACAAGACGGAAAAGAGCTCGGAAGCATCGCGAAAAACCAAAGATCGACGCGTCAAAATTCGCGAAGACAAGTGTCTACTATTCGAGACGAACGAGGCGCCGACCGATGACGAAGAGGAGGAGGTTGTGCAGGGTGAACTGAATTGAGTTGAATGAAGAAGTTTGGAGCATTTTTTTTCGTTTGTTTTTGGATTTGTGCATCTGGGCTTATCACACTAAAAAATCATGAAAAATCATGATTTTCGAAATTTCGAAATTTTTGAGCTAGTGATTTTCTATCTTGACGCTTCGCATGAACCACAACTCATCACTCTTACGTTTATAAAGTTCTTTTTCGATGTTTGTACAGTGTGGACAACATGTAGAAAACGACCCCACCGTATTTCAAGACCCCCCAGCGAATTACACGACCCCATAAATGTATTTCGAGACCCCATTTCCATTAGGGTGGGGTTTTGAAATACATGGGGGTCTTGATGTAAAGTGGGGTCATGAAATACTTGGTGGGGTCATGAAATACATTGATGGGGTCGTAAAGTAACTGGCTTACAAGGGTGTGGGGTCGTCTTCTACATGACCCGGACAAGATGTAGAAGACGACCCCACGTGAAGTATTTCAACACCCCACAATAGAAGTGTATTTAATGACCCCTACAAATGTAGAACACGACCCCAACAATGTAGAACATGACCCCAACAATTTTGGGGTCTTGAAATACATGGTATGGGGTCGTGTAATACACTTCTATCGCGGGGTCTTCTGATACGTTTTGTGGGGTCGTGTTGTACGTTTTGCCCGTACAGTGTTTTATGTTGCAAAACCTCTTTTTTTTTCGAACTTCGTTTTTACAAAGGTAAGAGTACAAAAATAGTGAGAAACACAGCTTATGTGAAACTTTTTTTTCTAATCAAACATTAATTTCAGAGAAAACTTGTGTTTTTGTTGAGTAGAAAAAAAATTAAAATAATCTGCATAGGTGAGGAATCGAACCCTTGACCTCTCACTCTATAACAAACGCTTAACCTGTTGAATCACGACGCCACATTTTTTTACGAGAAAATTTCTTTTCAAATAATAGGTGAGAAAAGTTCAATGATTGGCGAGATAAAAAAATGATTAAAAATCGGACGTTGTTCAAATTAAACTCAAAACCTCATAGATCTGAAGGGCACAGCTTCAAAACTCAGCCAGAATTGCCCTGAGCACCACCACCAGTTGGAGGTTACGCTGTCGCTGGACGCAAGTAGAATTGATTCTATTGGTATTTATAGGAAGTGTTGTAAGAATTTAATAAACAGTGAGTGAAACAGTGAAAGTTTGAAAGTCAGGAAAACACTAACAATGCGTTGAAAATTCAGGAATAATTGGGGGGTTAATCTGAGTTTGCAATGTTTTCAGTATTCCAATTAGACAGCCACCCGTTCGCTTTTCCAATTGCCGCTCCATTTTGGACCGACAATACTTCGTCAACTTCTTCATCTTTCATACACTCTTTTCTCTTCTCGCTTATCCATTTTCCCATTTTTTGTAAATTATCCTGAAAACAATCGCATATTCAGGGGAAATCGAAAATGTGTCAACCTGTATCAACTGCGTTTGTGCTCTCATTATTTCGACGAAACTCTCAGTCTGTTTTTTTGTCTGAAAAAAAATTGAATAATAAGGAAAATCTGAACAATAAATAAATGTGAAAACCGACTTTTATGATAAAATTATTGATGTCATCCACGTTTTGTTGTATATTATTTGTTGATTTGCTTCGGTGTGTTAGATCAATGAGTTTGTCGAATTTCTGGAAATATATCGGCAAAAAACATATTGAGTTTTATGGAAAAACTAACCGTCTCAGCTGCCTCATTCAAAGTCTTCAATGTCTGTTCTTCACATTCTCGAACATTTTTTATATTCTCAAAATTTTTCAGAGTAGCTCGAATTGTTTTCATTTCGTAATTGATTTTATAATCTAGCTGAAAATTTGAAAATCAAAGTTTTCTGAAAATTAAAGACACCCTATCACTCAGAAATAGTTTTTTCAAGTTTATAAAAATCTCAATATTGAAAACTTCAAATGTTGTTGTATTTGGTTCAAAAAACCAAAAATGTTTGAAAGAAAAACACGCACGAACGGTGTTTACGGCCGCCAATCTTTCTGAGAACGAATTCAAAAACAGTTTTTTTTTTCTTTTTTTTTCGACCTCACAAAGTACATTTTCCAATTTTTGATTTCACACATCGAAAGTTGAAGTCCTCAATATTGAGATTTTGATAAACACGAGAAATTAATTTCTGAGTGACCAGGAGTCTTTAAAAACTCACTAATAGAGGAAAAAAATCGGTGATAACATGTTTTAGTCGCAAATGTTCTTTAATTGCACAAGTCGAGCAAATCGCAGTTTTCAAAACTTTTTCTTCACTCTCAGAATATTCCAAGTTTTGTTCATCACATGTTTTACAAAAATGTAATCTGGAAAGATATCCGTATATTTCGAAAAGTGGAAAAAATCTCACTTTTTCTCAAGATCCATATTACCACAATTTTGACATTTCAACTGTTTTTCCGCTTTCCGATTTTGTCCATTTTTTTTTGTTTTTAATTCGCTTTCTAACATATCTGGAAAAATTGAGTTGTCCATGAGTTCAGAACAGTTTCATACTTTTCTGAATAATTTGTTCAGTGGCAACTTTCATATTTTCGAATTTCGTCGATTTTGATATTTTTTCCATTATAGCAGATGTTTTGAGAGAATCATTGAATGTTTTCTGAAATTATCGAACAATTCATTGTTTCTCGAACAATTTTTTTCTCACCATGAACTCGTTATGATCTTGTTTATCAACATATTCGAACATATCTTCCAATTGGAGAAAAAATTTCGAAATAAGAAACTTTTCGTAGTTTCTATGAATTCGTGGGGCTCCGTAATCAGCAGCGATATTGATGAGTCGTTTGTAATTATGTTCTGAATCAAATTTTGAAAAATAAACGATGAGAATTATTTTTTAGCTAACCGTTCACTGTCTCAAAAAACAAACAAATGGATGCGATCAAACATCGAAAACTTTCCAATTGGAAAGGCCAAGCTCACATTTTTTATCGTTAATTCTTTTTCCTCTCTGTTTTCAACAACAAACTTT
Source organism: Caenorhabditis sp. 8 KK-2011 (assembly GCA_963572245.1). Taxonomy (NCBI): domain Eukaryota; kingdom Metazoa; phylum Nematoda; class Chromadorea; order Rhabditida; family Rhabditidae; genus Caenorhabditis; species Caenorhabditis sp. 8 KK-2011. The sequence continues at coordinate 11,227,299 of OY751550.1, read as the reverse complement.
TTGTGAAAATATTCGGATTCTGAACATAAAATCTGAAAAACACAATTATCGAATTTTTTTTTGTTTTTCTAACTCACCTCTTTGTTAACATAGAACTTGATATCTTTTACATTGAGAATAATATCGGTGTGATTGGGAATATTCTCGGAAAAGTCATAATATTTGAAGTTGAGTTCAATCTCTACAATAATTGAGCCATTTTTTAAACATCCTCCAGATTCTAATATCGTCCATTCAAAACGTTTTTCATCACTATATTGGTGGTTAGCATCGAGGAGCGAACAAATATCACTACTGATCCTATCTTGTCTATTGTCATTCTGGTTCAGTAATCTGAGTGTATGTTCAGTCTTACAAATCCAAGTTTTTTTTCTTCTGTTTTTACTAACATAACGTAAGCACACTTCCGAATAGCCCTCTGAGCCGGATCCATAAACATAAATTTGCCTGAAACCTGTTCATGTCCTTTTTTTGGCCTTACATCACTTACCAATCGACGCCTTGAAATGTGAATTTACCACTGCACCTTCCTCCAAGTGTCAATTCATTCATTTTTCCGAACTTCCATTTCAACTTGTTTCCATTGCTCACAATGGGATTCATCTTATAATGCTGAAAACTTGTCACAATCATCAAAAAACCAGAAAAGCATGGACAAGCAAACCGAAAAAAAAACAAAGTCGAGTGAAAGTTTGTGCAAACGGAATGCAAATGCTATTTCTCTTATCAAGCCGTGTTTTGCTCCCTCATCTTTCAAAAAAACAAAGCATGATTTCTCTCCATTGCTAAGGGTAAATACAGTGTTCCACAATATTTCAAAAAAAATTTAGAAAACGTGAAATTTTCATAAATTGGTGTCAAGTTGACAAGACGACACTGTCAACTGTGAAAAGTTGTAGTTTTGGTACCAGTTTCACATCCCACATTCGAAATTGAGGCGTGGAACAGTTAAAGGTGGACTGCGATATATCTGAGAAATACGGTGTGCAATGTTGCGTCATTTATAGTGTAGTGAAATTCTTCGAAAATGTGCGTGTTTTGTTGAATTTATAATGGTTCAATAGAGCGCACATGATCGTGAGGGCAGGAGGACAGAATTGCTTGTGTTTGTTTTTTTTCCTGTCACTGTATCAAATTTTTTGCGGTTTTTTTGCTTTTCCTTTTTCCAACGTCCCAAATAGGAAAAATTGAGTTGTCGGAAATTTCAACATTCTACTGTTTTACTCAGGGGCTTGGGCCGGTCAGAGGCCCGCTCAGACCGGCCGGGATTTTTCAATGGTTTCCACAACTTTTTCGAAAAAAAAAACTATTCCCGGCTCTCAGAAACTGACGTTTAAAAGTCCAGGTGGGCCTGGCCGGCAAAAAAAAAATTTGAAATTTGAAACGATTTATTTTTCAATTTATACAAACATCAAATTCGCAGTTGGGCGTAAGAGAATCAAATCTACTTGCGTCCAGCGACAGCGTAACCTCCAACTGGTGGTGGTGGTGGTGGTGGGGCGACGTAGGCTGGTGGTGGTGGGGGTGGTGGTGGAGGTGGGACACCTCCTCCGCATCCACATGGTGGTGGTGGTGGTGGGGCGCTGAAAAAAAGAGAGAAGGAGAATGTGAACGCGACGCCGGGGGGAAAGATAACTCTTACCATCCACATCCACCTCCTCCTGTTGGGAACAAGAAGGCTGAGGCGACGGCGATGACGGCGGCAAGGATGACAAAGAATCTCATGATGTTGTTTCGAACAGATGAGTGAGTGGTGAGAAACTAGCGGTTTCAACCAACTTTTATACGTCCGTTCGATGCCGTCGGTAAATCAGGTTCTAAGGCAGCACAGGTGATCAACAAAATCTTTCTTATCTCTACGCGCATATCTTTATTGTTTTTATGTCTTGTCAAATCTCTGCCTCTCTCACTCTCTCTTCATCTCTCAACATCATCATTTTCCGGTTTAGAAGATCACATTCAACGTCGTTGTCGAAAAAACTGAAAATTTTGCAGGTTTTTTGTTCGGGTTGTAAAATGAATGACGTTTTGATGCAAATACACAACAAAAAAATCGGCGCTGTTAAGCGATCTTCTAATTGGTTGTAAACTGGCAAACCTGAACGAACATGCGTTTTTTTTCGAGGTTCACAGATCAAGATCTATTATCTGCGTCTCTCATTTTTACGCGTTCTATCATCAGGATACTTTTGGAAAATTTGATTTTTCAATTCTGAGAAGTGTGGTCAAAAAATTGGTTTAGGGAAATATTTTCTAAATTTGGTTTTTTCAGAAAAATTTTGTCAAAAAATATATATTTTTTTTAAGAAAAATTGGGCACGACCTTTTTTCACTGTTCAATTTCCAAATTCATTTTCTCAGAAAAACTTTGTCGGAAAAAATCGAGCAGGTTTTTTTTTCAAAAATTAAATTTTTCTGCAAAAAAATCGAGCGAACATTTTTTATGTTAGAACAAAGGGTCTAGAAAAACCTGAGAAACTTTTTGAAAAACTTTTTTTCGTGCCTAAAATTTTTCTAAATTTTATTTTCCAGAAAATCTTTAAAAATTTCGGTCTGAAAAAATCGGGCCGGAAAACTGTTTTTCTCCAAAAAAGTTGGTGAACATTTTTTGTTGCACAAAATTCACCAAATCGAAACATAAACATACTTTTCAAAGAAAAATCATATTTTTTTGTAAGCGAAAAGTGGGCGTGGCAATGACACACAGTGCACATAACCCGGGATTTGTTTGCAACGCCCTTTTCGAGAATTCAGAAAAAGCACATCTCAAGCAGTTCTGCATTCATCTGAACATGCTCGCAACGTCTCAAACATCAAACTAAACTGTTTTGCGAACATTTAGATGTGATCTTCTCGCGCGCTCAAATCAAAAACCTGAATTAGGCGTGTCACGAAACAAAAAGAAGAGAAAGGTGTTGAGGTATAAATAAATGTTGAAAAGCGAAATTTGCAACATTCTCCCGTGTTCGATATCATCATCATCATGAGATTCTTTGTCATCATTGCCGCCGTCATCGCCGTCGCCTCAGCCTTCTTGTTCCCAACAGGAGGAGGTGGATGTGGATGGTAAGCCTAAGCCTATCCCTGGAGCACGTTCACACGTTCTCATCTTTTCAGCGGAGCTCCACCACCACCACCACCACCATGCGGATGCGGAGGAGGTGCCGCACTTCCACCACCACCCCCACCACCAGCATACGTTGCTCCACCACCACCACCAGTTGGAGGTTACGCTGTCGCTGGACGCAAGTAGATCTATTTCACTTACGCCCAACTACAAATTTCCATGTTTGTATAAATTCGAAAAATGAATCATTTCAAATTTCAATTTTTTTCAATTACGAAGGGTAGTAGAATTATTTGGATGGAATAGGTAAAAATAATAAAGAGTGAGTGAAACAGTAAAAATTTGAAATTTCCGAAAACTCTATTTTTCATATTTCGGAGGTTGGATAAAGGAACAGTGTGACCGAAAATTGAACATTTTCCAAGTTTCTCAGATTTTTTTGTTGCTTTTGAAAATTTCCGGAAAATTTGGGTCTGAGGTCCGGTTCAAAACAAAAACTTTGAAACAAATTGGACCGGGCCTGAGAATAACACATTTTTTATCGAACCCAAACATCAAAAATAAGAGTGAGTAGGGCCAAAGTCGAGAAATTGGACCCGGTTCGATTTTTTTGAAGATTTTGGGCCACAAAAAAACCGATTCGTTGGTTGGAAAAAAGTAAAACTTTGCGGAAAAATAATAACAACTTTTTCATCGATTTCGGATTTTTTGGTTATGTCATTTTGAGACAGAGAAGGGTGATTGAAACAGTGAAAATTTGAACTTCTCAAAAAAAAATCGAGATGTTTAGGATTAAAAAAGTGTTTGTATTCTGGAAATTCCCTAATCAAAAATATGTCCGTAATTTTTAAGAGAGTACGAGACGCAGAGTTACACACGCTGACTAGATTTATTCCTCTCTCTCTGCGTCTCCTCCATTTCACATGGGCCTGGCCTTGTTAGCAACCAGAACAAAAAAAACAGTAAATTTTATTTTTCAAACACACAAAACAACTCTCACAAATGCTTGTGAGCATAAACAAAAAGTGTGCCAAGTGCGATGAGAACAACGAGAAGCGGAAAAAATGCGCCAGTCGCCGCAAAATAGTCCAACGGCCACTCACCAGACGGATCGAAATAGCAGAGACGTTTCCTCTGTATCATGTTGATGCACACAAATTCCTCCTCACAGTCGAGATTCGATTCGCACACGACGAGATTGCTTCGAAGTTTGACGCTGAGCGGGTCGAGTTTGCCGGCCGTCCAGACTTTTCCGTCGGCCGGATTGCACCAGGCGAACGAGAAGATGAATGGGAGTGGCAGATAGGGCGAACATGTTATGTTTGTTCGGAACGGTTCGTCGGGAATAATAAACTGGTCGAATTTACGTCTTTTCACTGCAAAAAAGGCTAACTTTTTTCGAAAAAATTTGAGAATTTCGTTTTCTCTAAATCTCTCTTCTCCTACCCAAAACAAACCCCCCTCACAACTCACACTTCGAACAACAATGCCCATCAAAACACATTCCACCTCGTTGCGTACACTCCGACAGTGTATCATTCTCGTTGCACGTCGGCTGAATTCTCAACGGTGTGACCATGTCGAGACAGAGCTCGCCGGTTGCCGGGTTTGTTGGGCCTTCTCCAGTGGAACTGCAAAACAATTGCTAAATTTTTGTTCCAGCTCAGAATCACCTGATTTTCTGATCTCAAAAAAATCTGGTCGGTTTCAGCCTACTTTTGTCCTAAAATTAGTCAATAAATGTCTAAAAAATATGTTTTCGGCTGGTTAAAATAAATTTTCCTTTCTTATTCTTTCAGCGCTCACACGGAAAGAACCCCTCTTATTATATGATATCTCGTGTACCGACGTCTCACTGGTTCCGGGGCGCGCCATTTCTCTCGTTTGAGTGGGCGGAGCTTATCAGTTTTAAAACTTTATGACTATTTTCTAGCCAGTTTTTCACTTTTTTTCTTCAAATATTTTGAAAAATACCTCTGATTGCATCTGACCAACTGTTCGCCACACCATTTATGATCAAAGTTGAAAATTTCATAGAAGCACAGTTCTGATTCGGAGCAAATTTCGGCAACTGATTTAGTCGTCGTCGTCGTCGCCACTGTCGTCGTTATCACTTCTGTTGTTGTCGCTTCACTTGTTGTCGCTTCACTTGTTGTCGCTTCACTTGTTGTCGCTTCACTTGTTGTCGCTTCACTTGTCGTCGATTCAGTTGTCGATGTCCCCGTTGACGTGGCACCACAAACATCTTTGACAATGAAGAGCAATAGAGTTACGAATATTGTTTGGAATAATTTCATATTTTTTCCGATGGAAAAAAAAAATTACAAAATGAACACAATTGTTGGTGGAAAAGTGTTGGAATGACGTGTGAACGAGGTCACGTGGAATTTGAAAAAAAATTGTGGGAATCTAATTTCAAATTTCATTCTTTTTTTTATTCTCAAAAAAAAAACAGGAACTTCAGGCCGGCCTGATGAGGGCCATTTTCTCACAGATTTTGGCAAAAACTAGAAACATTCTCGATTTCCCAAAATTTTTAGAGTTTTTCAAGAAACTTTTCAGACATTTTTCTCGACTGATTTTTTATTTGTTGGAAAAAACAGAAAAAACAGAAAAACCCGATTTTTTTCTGAAATCTGAAATCACGCTCATTTTATAGTTTCAGCAATGTGTGTACATAAAAATCTTCCAGGTCTTTTCTTGTGGCCCGAAAAAACTTCAACAAAAAAATCGGACCGGGTCAACTTTCTCGACTTCGGCCCTATTCAGTCTGATGGTTGGGTTCGGTTAAAAAACTTTACTTTCAGCCCGATTCCGGCCTCGTCAAGTTTGTTTTACCTTGGACCTGAATTTTCCTGAAAATTTTGAAAATCAGAAATTTTGAAAACTCGGCCCGGCCTGTGATTTGCGGGCCGGGCTCCTTCGGGCTACAATCTCATCCCGGTTTTTATAGTGCTAACCATCAGGACCTGATGAAACATTCAAACTTCGAAGACCAGGCAAATTTTGAGCTTGGAAAAAACTCCATTATTATCAGGCCGGCTGGGGCTACAATTTCACCCCAGCTTCCAACAGAAAGAATTTTCAGAAATTTCAAATTTTTACTGTTTCACCCACTTGTTTTCATCTATTCGATCACAATGAAAATAATTGTTGATCCGCAAACGAAAAAAAAAGAACCAATTTATTGTGTCAAACAGGCGAGCTACAAACATTACAAGTTTTCGAACAAGCATACTCGACCCTCAACTTGTCATCCGTCTCACATAATCCCGAGCTCTTATAACTTGCACAATCGTCCAAACGATCCACACAATCACCCACAAAAACACCACAAAACGAGCAAGATTTTGCACAATTATACTTCATTATCCCGAGTTGTGAAGTCGTGTTGCAAAGATCCAACGAGACAAACAGTTCACAGTTTGTGTGAAGATCTCGACATTGAGAAAATGTCGATTGGAACAGAAGGAAAAAGGAGATGAACACCAGGGCGAAAAGTTTTGTTGACATTTTTTTTTTCGTAAAATGAATCTCAATGCATTTTCGCGAACGTTTTTCAAATATGACAAATATTTGATGTTTTCTGATAATGTGGGAAACTACCATGTTCTGATGATGATAATGTCAAACTCTGCGTTTCATACTCTCTCGAAAATTGATTTTTTTGGATCAGGCTATTATTTGAAAATTTTTATTCTCAAGAAACTTTTTTTGAGTGTGAAAAAAACGAGACGCAGGGAAAAATCATGTTTCGTGTAACATGTGGAATACTCTGCGTCTTATTATCTTTCAAAAATTGTTTTTGGGTTTGGTTTTCTAGGCCAGAAATTTAAATTTTGGTTTCCTAGGCCATTAATTTGATTATTACTATTCTAGACCAGAAATTGAAAGTTTGGTTTTCTAGGCCAGAAATTGAAAATTTCGTTTTGTGGGCCAGAAATTGAAAGTTTGGTTTTCTAGGCCATAAATTTAAATTTTGATTTTCTAGGCCATAAGTTTGATTATTAGTTTCCTAGGCCAGAAATTTGAATTTTGGTTTTCTAGGCCATTAATTTGATTATTACTTTTCTAGACCAGAAATTGAAAGTTTGGTTTTCTAGGCCAGAAATTGAAAATTTCGTTTTGTGGGCCAGAAATTGAAAGTTTGGTTTTCTGGGCCAAAAATGGAGTTTCTGGTTTCCTAGGCCAAAAACTGAAAGTTTGGTTTTCTAGGCCAAAAATAGAATTTCTGGATTTCTAGGCCAGGACCTTGCCCTTTTTCCTCAATTTTTGAAATTATTTTCCCGATTTTTTCTCAACTTTAATTTTTTCACAAAACAAGAATGGTAAACAAAACAATTTTATGAAATACTTCAAAACTTTCTGATATCCTCAGCTCTTTCCCGCAAAAATTTCAACGTCTTACAGACCCCGGCAAAGTCTCGTTTCTCAACCAAATCCGACACTTCGAACAACTCTTCCTTTCTGAAAAAAAATCAAACTTTTTTTGTTTTTTTGAAAATTGGAGAAAAACTCACATGAACCCAACATTCAACAGGCTGTCTATAAAATTTTTCACATTTTCCGCCGCCGAAAAAAGTGGCGGCTTTTGGTTAACCGGCTTGAGAAGGGTGTTGGGATTGATGCGAAGGAGAAGTCTGGAGGAAAACAAGATTTTCAATTTTGTTTTTTGAATCCCTCACTTGCACAAAATCTTGCCGTCGCTCAACGCTTCCAGCGGTTCGTACGTTGACACATTTTCCGATGTCACATAATTGATCCAATCGATAATCTCCTTTTCCTCTTCAGTGTTGCGTTTTCCTTGAATCTGCGAAAAAAAACAAAACAAAATCTAGATCTCAAACGAACACACTTGACATTGTTGACTTTTGATATATCAACAACAAATTTACTTTGTCTGGCCAAATTTGAAAGTATTATGGACAAGCTTCACAAAATTTTAGAAAAAAATGACCCACAGCGGGCATTGAACCCGTGACCCTTCGAACCGAAAGCAAAGACTTTTCGAATAGAAATGTGTGAGAGACGCAGACAGAGAAAGCAATTTTTCATTTTTTTTTCTCTAAATCTGACACAGTTTTGTTTTGGATGTGCCCCGAACCGAAGAAATATTATTTAAAAATGAGAGATTCAGAGAAAAGGTCACGAGAAATATTTTGACACACCAAAAAAAATAAAATTTTTGAGACCTAAAAATTTAGGTGACTGTCTGAACACTCTCAGACAAAATTTTGAATCACAAAAATTATTCCGCTTAGACGAGATTAAAAATCCTGGAAAAAAATTCGAAAAAAAAAGAAATGACCCGCACCAGGAGTCGAACCCGTGACCCTTCGACTAGAAAATTTGTAATAGTTGTGAGAGACGCAGACAGAGAAAATAATTTGTTTTTTTTTTGATTTCTCGAAATGAAATTTTTCAACAAAAAGATAAAAAAAACTTCGTAGAAAAGTTCAAACTTTCAAAGACTCACCCATCCCATTCGAAAATTGCGATCTCGTTTCGATCCATAAGTGAACGCCGAACCCTGATCATTAGTCGTCAATTCAGGATACTGCGATTTTCCTGTAAACTTTTTCCAACCAACAGCCATCACGAATATTCGTAGCGCAAAAAAATCTGGCAAAATCAAAATGTGTCCAGATGTTTCTGATAAATGTTTGACAGCACGGCGAACAATGTGTATAACTTTGAGATTATTATATATATGTACTAGGAAGAGGATGATGATGCTGTGATTTCGAAAACGGTTGCTTCTTCTTCTTCTTCTTTTGCTGTCAAGAGTAAATATTCGAAAAGTAAACACGCACACTCATCACTCCACAACACATCGGGGGCGAAACAAAAAAGACAAAAACAAAAGGCGGGGGGAGAGTAGTTTATTATTTCATCAAAATTTCAATTCCCGACTCGGTACAATCTTCGGATTTTCGTTTCGATTGAACACTGTCGAATTCGTCCAAAACATCGGGAAGTGTTTCGTCCCATTGCGGAATTTTTGGCGTGTATTTGCGCGAGATGTCGGTGTCGATTTGAGGGTCGAGACTTTTTCGCGAGTCGCGTGCTGTTGGAGATGGACGAGATGTGCATTTGATTAGAATCATTGACTGAAATGTGTTGCAAAAAATGAGGAATGAAAAAACGTCAAACTTTTGGCTCCGCGACATTTCGAAACCGCAGAAATATACCAAGAAACTGGGTTTTTCTTTCCCTTTGTAAGAATGTGTGTACCGACATTCCACTGGATACGCCACGAAGTAAGACTCTTGGAATTTCATGTAGTTTCGAAATATCTCGGAGACAAATTTTCGGAGAAGATTCATGCAAACAACTTCCGGGTTGTTGGACAAGGCGTTTTTTTAGAAATGGTCCCGACAACTTTTTCAACAAAAAAATGAGCTCCAATTTCGTTCTTGAAAAATATCGAAACAAAAAATTCCCCCTTTTTGTCTGCGTCTCTCCTCTCTTCTCATTTGAAAATTCCTGTTTTCTGTTCGAAAGGTCACGAGTTCGATTCTCGGTGTGGTCCATGTTTTTTTTTTCTATTTCTAACGGTCTCATGGATCTTTGAGCTTTTTTGCGAAACCCGAAATATGTTCAGAAAACCAGATTTTGAACTTACTGAAAATTTTCAATTTTGGAAGGTTTTTCCCAAAAAAAGTTTTAGTAGTTTATTTTTTGATGCGTTGCGTATCTGCGACGCGGTTCAACACTCCGCAGACGTTCAACACTCCGCAGAGTGTAACTAAAACTCACTAAACATAATAAGTTCAAAACTATTTGTAACATAATGAAAAATCAGAAATGACAAAAACTGGATTTTGAAAAAGCGGGTTCACGTCAATGTCTGGTGTCTCTCTTTTCGCACACTATTTCGTTTGCAATTTGAGTGACACTTGGCTAGATTTTGCTAGGCATCGGAAGCCTGCTGACACGGGTCGGGCCGGGCCTCAATCTCATCCCTAACCTCACAATTTTTTTAATCGAAAAATGTTTTTTCCTCGACAAAAAAAAATTCCTCGTTCCAATTTTCTTTCAGAACATCAATAAACGGCCTTGAACGTTTTATTTTCATGTGTTCAAATATTGATTTAGTTCGGAACCCCGGGAAAAACACACATAAACACATAGGTCGAGTGCACTTGTTTTCTGTTGCAAAAAAAAAGAAGAAAAGTATAAACAACTAGTTTGTTTTGAACAGACTAAGAATGTCTGGGCCCATTTTTTTCTTCAAATAAAAACTATAATTTGAAATAATACTTCAAATTTCTCCCTTTTCAAATATATATCTTGATATTTCAGGCTCCGCCCACAAAAGTGTGTCTGGACTTGAAAACTGCGCGAGATTTGAAAAACAATAATTGCGAATTTTGAAATTTTCTCTTAATCTCTCACTTTTCAATGCTATTATGTCGAAAATGAACCCTTTTCAAAAATTTCTATACTCTAAAAAAAAGTTTTTTCCAACTAGTTTTCTAAATCTCTCTCTCTTCTCCATGCTATTTCGTCAGCCCAAACTTCATCCAGAAAATCATTGATGAGCTGGAATTTTTTCAATATTTTGATCAAACTCACAAAATTAGTTCCATTTTTCTGAGTTTCCAAATTTTCTCAACAAAAATTTTTTTTTTTTGAAAATTTGATCAGTATGTTTATAGAAAAAGTGTAACTTGAGCACAATATCAAATTTTCTAGATCAAACTTTTCCACATGTCACAAAAAATTGGACAAGTTCATATGTGGCACCTGGATACTACTGTACTTTTAGCCTAACATTTTCTGGTCTCCCGATTTTCTTAGACGAAAAAACTACAGTATAAATATATTTTTCTGTAATTCTCAAAGTCGTTATTTCGAATTATATTTATTTGTATTTTATGTGTTATTCTTCTGATTGAATTAAATACTTTTCCGCAAGTTTTCCCCGCCGGAAGTTTTCCGAAAAAAAGTTGGACGTTCCGAAGAGCAACATACATTCTGCCTGAAAAACGGGCTCCAGATTAAAAAAAGTACTCAAATTATCATTTTTCTGAGTTCCCTGATTTCCCGATACAAAAGGGAATTTTCGACCAAACCTGTTGGCGCCTAACATGACTCAACCAGAGGTGAGAAAAGAGAACATTATCTCTCTTTTTTATTTTCTTCTCCTTCTTCTGTACGAACATTGATTTTTTTATCAATTTTTTTTCTGCAGCTGGCACCATTTTTGTGTTTTTCTGTGAGTTTGATAATAATCTATTAGTCATAATAGTGTGGCTTTTTCGATGAGAAAATTTAAAAAAAAGTTTCGAAAATCGCTCAGGGTAGGGGTGAGATTCGGGCTCTCTTGGGCAATCACAGCCGGGCCATCACCGGTATTTTTCACAGCGGCGGAGGAACAAAAAAGTCTGACCCGGCCCGTGATTTTCGGGCCGAGCAAGATTTCGAAGTTCCGGGCTACAACCTCACACCTGCCCTAGTTCATGAAAAAATTATCTGTTCAATTTCTGCTCTGAAAACAGAAAAATCAAAAAATACTAGTCATCCTCCCTAATTTTTTGTTGAAAAACAGTAGGAAAAAGTGTGCGCGGCAGTTGCAGACACGCCCCTTTTTCAAAATAATATTTTCTAGTTTTTGAATTCTCAGTATTTTTTTCGGGGTACATTTTTGACAAAAAAAATTGGGCTCTTTTTGGAAAAAAAATCTCATTCAAACTTTCATACTGAAGAACAAAAAATTTGGCTATTTCATGGATTTAGGCTCCGCCCACAAAAATGTGTCCGGGTTTGAAAAATTTGCAAACTTTTTGATTTTTTGATAAAAAAATATGTCTCCTTTTCCCATTTTCATGTTCATCTCATTCTTCTCTCAAATCCATCCATCCATTAATTCATCCAGAAAGCATACGTGTTCATAAAGTACAAACAAGAAAACGCGCTCCAATCGCAACACTTCGAGAAAATTCCTGTGTTGAGCGAGAGAGACGGAAAAGAGGCAGAGAAAAAATGGCTGTCTCTTTTCCTCTTTTTCTTTTTTTCCCCTTTTTTCATCATTTTTCTGCCTGTGGTGTTGTGATTTCAACGTACGTTCATAAAAAAATAACAGAATAAAATAATTTTTAAAAAATTGCAGAACTTGATGGGTGATTTTCTTGATCCAACCGACAACAACTTCGGCATGAAGGAGAGCATATTTTTAAGCGGTTAGTCAATTTTCGAAAAAAAAACAAAAAATTTACTGTCAGGTACTGTAGTTCATTTTTTTCTAGTTTCACATAAAAAAAAATGAGTACAGTAGTACCTGTCAAAAAAAGTACTGTACCGGGAAAAGAAACAGAAAGAAGACAATCAATACTTTGATTGATAACCCTATCTTTTTTGCTGGCTTCTTTGTCAACTACAGTAACCTTGCCGCGAAAAAATAAAATTCAAATTTTTCTTAAGAAATTTTTCCGAAAAATCAAGAAACGTGAACTACAGTATCTTTGAGGATTGGCGCCACATGGTGAAATTCAATTTTTTTGAAATTTCCTATTTTCTCGGAGAAATCGAGAAAAAAACGAGAGCTACAGTAACCTTGGCGCATCAAGAAGAAAACCAATTTTTTTTCAATTTTTCGCAACAAAACATTTTTCGAAAAATCAATCAGTATGTTTATAAAGAATGTGCAACTCGAGCACAATATCAAATTTTCTAGGTCACACTTTTCCACGTGTCGCAAAAAATTGGACATGCTCATATGTGGCTCCGGGATACTACTGTACTTTTAGCCTAACATTTTCTGGTCTTACAATTTTCTGGGAGCGAGGATAGTGTGTTGCCAAGGTAATGTGTGCGAAAAAATCTACAGTATTCGTTTCTCACTAGTGGCCAAAGCCAAAACGGGCCGGTTCTGCTTTTGGCACTTTGATTACCACACAGTTTGGCCTTTATTTTTCTCATGGTCTCAAGTTTGAGTCTTGACACTTGATGGCTCCGCCCAGGCGTCGGGGTACTGTTCTTTGAACTGTTGCGAAATCGTTTGACAGCTTGATAAAATTGTTGTTGATTTTTTCATATTGATGTGTGAGTGCTCTAAATGGTGACCCACTTGAAAGGTGAATTTTTGGCGGATTTTTTTTTCGCTTTCTGCGTAGCGTGCTTGCGTAGCGGCTCAATTACGCAAGAACCTGTTTTTTACGGAGATACGCAACGCTGACACGCAACGCGAATGAAGACATCTTGAAGTTTTACTCTTGAAATGTTTGGTTGATATTTTTTCGAAAAAAAAGTCATCAGAAAAATTTTGGGCTCGGCGTTGCGTGCTTGCGCAGCGGTTCTTTTGAGCCAGAACCTGAACTTTTATGGAATCTTGTTTGGAAGTTTTCAACCGTTACGCAGATACGCGACGCAGACAAAAACACGAAGAAAGACACCCAGAAATTTCACTTTTGAGGTTTTCGTCTTTTTTCTTTTCCCGAGAAAATGACCGTACGATAGAGCACATTTTCCTGATTCGTTAAAAAAGACGCAGACGTAGACGCATACTGGTTGCGCAGAAGTAGGAGCAGACACGTTGCGCAGGCGTAGACGCAGGCTGGTTGCGCAGGCGTAGACGCGGCCACGTCGTATCAAGCAAAAGAGAATTGGCAATCATTGAAATAGAGCGAGACGCAGTGTGGGCGTGGCTAACACACACACAAAGTATGGCAGTGTGCGAGGCGCGTGTGTTGTCGGTAACGAGATTCAATGACTCTATTGCATAAATCCAATTTTCAAGATTTTGAGAAATTAAAAAAGAGAGCTTGTTCCATGGATTTGTGTGGAACAATAGAGCACATATGTGAGAACGATGTTGTAGTTCTCTCGGAATGTATTTTTCTTTGCGTCTCTCTCTATTTCAATTATTGCAAGCGAAAACGACGCGCGGAGGCGTTACGCAGAGATACAACGTTAGAAAAAACATTCAGAAGAATACCTTCTGTCAAAGACTTTTGTCAGGAAAAAGAAAAGTACGATCGAGCGAACATGCTCTTCTCAAGTTGAAAAATTGAACTTTCTTCAGTTCTTAAGAAAGTACTGTAGAACTTAAAAAACCGGTTTGAAAAAACACTCGCCCATTATTGTCGTCGACCGCCAAGCGTGTCCGCGACGCGGCAGTCAATTCGAAAAGAGAAGAAAAGTCGACCGCTCGCAGATACGCAACGCGTGCGACGAAGTTTGTGGAATGACATTTTTGCATGTTCATAGTACGCCAGAATTTCCCCTAACTCATCACTGTCTATTATAGCTCAGCGCCTCGTAGACAGTGAAGACTTATCAATCTCCGAAACCGATGTATCGAATCGACCGAAAATTGCGATCATCGAAACGCTCCTCGACAAAATGAACAACGAACAGAAGGAGGAGAATATGAGACTAATGATTGTTGAGGAACCTGACGATGAAGATTGGGATACCGACACAGATGGTTCTGAACGAGATGATGAAGAGGAGGAGGAGGAGGAAGATGACGAAGAAGTCGAGTTGGATCCAATAGCGATCAGAGAAATTATGTGAGTTTTAGGGAGAGTTGTTCATCCACCGCGCGGGGACACCTTGTCGAAACGCAATCACACACACACAAAGTATAGCATGTGACTTTCCCGTTGGTTGTTTGCAACAAACATTATTTTGAAATTTGAAGATCTACGCTTTCTAATTTTTCTCAATTTTTAGCGAGAGTACTGTCATGACGATCACTGAGAAGAATAAGGAAAAAAGCGAGTATTTGAAAACATTGGAAGCAGTACTGACTCTTGGAAGATGGTCGATATCCGATGAACTGCTCCAACTGTGGTTGGACATACGAGCAGTATTGGTACAACCAGTCAAGCTTGAGAACATCAAAAATGGGCAACAATTATCTGCTGTGCACATATTGAGCAGCGCGACTAGAAGCGCTGCCAAGCTATGGAAGTTCCTCGTTTTTCATCAAACCGAGGACTATCCCGTTCATCTGCTCAACGAGTTGAATGAGCAGAATGTTGTAAAGAAGACTCTCCGCTTTTTAAGTGTATTGGTGAGTTTTATCCCAAATATATTTTGGGGATTTTCTTTCAACTTTCTGAATGGGCGCGTGGTATAGTGGTTGACATTTTTTCTTTCACGCGAGAGGTCGTGGGTTCGAAGCCGGGCGGCTCCTTTTTTTTGTTGTTTTTTTTTGTTTCTCACTAAAATAAGTGTTCGTTTTTCAGGAGGCTTATCCAAAGTGTATCAAACTTCTTGGAGAGCTCAAGAAGGACGAGCCCGATTTCTACGAAGTTCATGAAATTCAACACAACAAATATGTGGAGAGTCCTTGAGAAATGATCGTTGGAGTTTTTATACATGTAAGCATTTTTGTAGTTTTTTCTATTTTTCCCGGTATTTTTTATTCACTTTAGTTTCTCACTTTTTTCTGGTATCACTTCTTTCCCCCGGTTTTTTTTGTATCCCATTCCTGATAGACGCGCAAGTAGTAGTAGTAGCCAAAATTTTTTGACTTGTATTTACCAAGAGACGAAAAAATGCGAGAACCGTAACTAGTCTCGTACGCGGAAAAAAAACATTCCGCAGAGACGTCGCGGACCTGCGAGCCACACATTATGGCTGTTAGCAAAACTGCGGTTTGATAGTTTTTCATGCCGTTTTTTTTGCCGCAGGTCTGCGACAACAACTAATGGTGTCAAGGTAATCCACGACACCTCACAAATTATCAGCAATTATGCTGCATCTATGAAAAATTTTTTTTTTTGGTTCGAAATATTTTGCTGACAATTTATTTCGGGCTGAAAAATATTTGGACGGTTTTTCGGTCAAAAAATTTGGCTGAAAATTGAGGGTCTCGTCTGGTTTTTTCCGATAACTTGAGAAAAATTCTCATCAACAAATTGACGACCACAAAACTCTTGGGATTGTGGAAAAAAAATCCCAGCTTGGCCCGGATTCAAAAATTTTCAAGATCCGGTCCAATCTCAGATTTCTCTGGTTTTTTCCAAGCTCCAAAAATCCGGCCCGGTTCAAAGTTTTCGAACTTTCCGAACCCACCGAACTCTGGAAATTTGTGGTCTGAAAAGACAAGAAAATTTTTCGCAGTTTAAAAGTTGGGCTCAAAAAAGTATAACGGAAATTCTTAAGAAATCAATCACCGCGTTGACGCAGAAAAATTGCGTCTCCGCGGAAACAAAAACTACCCACAAAAACGTGGAAATCAATTTAGAGTTCTGTACGTCAGAACTCATATATTTGCAATTTGAAACGTACTTGTTCCTGCGTTTTCAAAAACGCAACATTTAAAGGGACACACTCTTAGCGGGTGGATGTCTTGTTGTAAAAATTTTGGAGAGTTTTTTTTAAATCTCGAATTGAGTTTGAGTGTGCCTTTCAAAGTGGGCGGGGCTAGACATTCACAGGCAAATTTGTGGATAGCTGCGGCAGAGGTGCGGCAGCTATTTTCTGCTGGCAGACGTGCCTGAACAAAAAATAGCTGCCGCATCTCTGCCGCAGCTATCCACAAGTTCGCCTGGGAGTGTCTACTCAGGAAAGTCAGTGCGCGCTCGCAGCGTGATAGTGCGCGGTCGCACGCTAGGCACTGACTTTCCTGAGTAGCCCCGCACACTTTGAACTCAAAAAAATCAATTCTAGATTTTCCAAATTTCGACATTTTTTCAACATGATTTTCCACCCTCTCAAACTATCCACAAAACGTGGCAACTATTTGCATTTTGAAACGTATAACGTTTTCAAAAAGCAACATTTAAAGGGACATGTGCCCACAAGAACTATTTTTGTTAATTTCAAGGCCCCACAAAAAACTAATAGTCCGCAAGCCGTTTGTTACACGGAAACACTCGTTTCCCTCTCGGGGACCAAATCGGCTCGCTTGGGCGCCCAAGCGGGCCGCTTTTTCCCCGCGAGATCTTGTACATATTGGCTGAACGGTTCTCATTTTTTTTGTTTCTCGGGTAGCTCTTGTCATTAATACTGGTAACTTTGTTTCTTCTTCAGCGTGTCTTAAAGGAATCCTTCTGTAGTAGTTCTTTTTTCTGTTGTAAATTATTTTTTATTCAAATAAAAATTCCACGATCTTTCACATTTTTGATTTCAAATTCTCAGCGTTGGCAGAAGTCAGCGTTTTCGAAATTTTATATCCACGATCCAGTGGCTCGAGCGATGACCACAGTGCAATTGTGTTGGCGAGTTTTTCGATTCCCACCGATCGTCCGTATCGCATTGGGCCGCCCATTGATGGTGGCCAACCGAATCCGAGAATGCTGGAAAGTATGGTTTTTGGGTGGAGTTTGCATTAGAGCGCATTTTCTTACGACTTTTTTCTGTTGATAGATAGAGAGACGCAGAGAAAAATGTCAATTCTTCAAAACTATTTATTTCCCGAAGTGTGGTTCGTTCGGCAGCGATACGCGCGCTATGATCCTTCCCCCCTTTTTTCTCTGCTTCTCTGCGCTCTCTTGTTTGCCCATACTCTATAATTTGGTTTGTGTCTTTTTGCCCTCTCCCTAACGGAAAACCCCGCTGCCTAGTGCAGACAAATCCCGGGAAACGAGAGTGTGTAGAAAAATAGAGACGCAGAGAGAACTTTTTGAAAGTGCCGCTTGTTTTCCGCAGAAATAGCAGGTAAAAGTGAGAGACGCAGATTTTGTCATTTGTCACACGTGAAAAATGAAATTATTATTTGAATCGAATCGTGACCTAACTCTAGTTTTCTATGCGTTCTCTCTTTTTCGCGTACTCTCTAGACGAGCCAAAAAATGCGAAAAAAGTCCGGCCCGTAAATTTTGTATCTGGTCCCAACTCACAACATGATATCGATCAAACACTCGTGTTGAATTATACCCTCCTCAAGACACAGAAAACCTTCGTTGACCATTGGGTAGAGCAAGAAGTTGATGACGTCCTGATCACAAATCAGTTGAATATTCGATTTGGCGTTGGCCGACAGATCGCGAATGATTGTCTCCACTTCCATGTCGTTCTCTTTTTTGTGTGTAATCTCGTCGTATTTGTAGAAACCTTTGTCTGCAAAAAATATTTTTTTTTTTTGAACATTTTAAATGAGGCCAGGATGAAATTAAATATTCAAAAAACCTCAAAAAATCGGGCTGGATAATTTGAGCTAGGCCCGATGGGGCAAAAAATTGTTCTGGTCCGATTTTGTAGCCCAATTCAGCAAAAATCTCGAAAACCGGGTCAGATTTTTCACGTTATTTTTTGGTCCCAAAAGTATCGTCCCTAATTTTTTGGGCCGAAAAGAGTCGGATCAAAAAATGTTCCACATCAAAAAAGAGAAACTTTTTTCGGGTCCGAAAAAATGTCAAATAATTTTTTCAGACCGAAAAAAGTCAACATAGTTTTTCGGACCAAAAAAACTCTTCTAAATTTTCCAGCCCTGCCTGATTAGGGAACACCAATTTTTTCCTAAAAATATTTCTGCTTAAAAATCGGAAAAAAAATTTAGAAAAAATTTGGGAAAATTCCAAAAATTGTGGAGAACCAAATTGTGTGTTCCGATTTCAAGCCAGGTCAGATTTTCCAACAAAAAAAAAGACCCAAAAAACTCACTGGTCTTTCTTCCATATCGTTTCCGTTTCAACATCTCCTTCTCAATGGGATTCAGTGGCCAATTATTTTCAGTCTTCAACTTCTCCATAACATCAATCCCATTCATGTCGGCCATCGTCAACGGACCCATCAAAAACCCGACACCTCTCACAATCTCGTCAACTCGTTGCGGTGTCAAACCGTAGGTATACAACAACTTCTCGGTTTGTTCAATGTAGACGGCGAGAAGACGATTGAACAAAAACGCCGTACAATTGGCAACCAGAATGGGCAGTTTTTTGATGCTCTTACAACATTCGAACGCGGTTGCGACAGCGTTTTGCGATGTGTGAGAACCGTAGACAATTTCGACCATTTTGATGAGATTCGCCGGATTGAAGAAATGAATGCCGACGAGTTTTGTCGGATCGCGAAGACATGAACTCATCTGCAACTTGTTTTGTTGAAAAATTGACAATTTCTTGATTTTTTTCAGACCCAGTTTTTGGACCAGATTTTGAAACAGGTTTCATTTTGAAGTCTGAAATCAGAAAAGTCACAATTTTCTGACCCATCACATTTTCAAGCGCAAAAAAAGTTATGTCAAAAAAGTTTTCAAAAAGGCTTAACAAAAATCTTGTCTGGAAAAAATTATGTCAAAAATTATTTTCAAAAAAAAAATCTGAAAAATTTTCACCGAAAAAAATATGACAACACTTTTTTTCAAAAAGGTTATTCTGGAAAAAAAACTCTGAAAAATTTCCAACAAAAAAAATTTCTATAAAAAAGTGTTTCCGGAGAGAAGTCTGAAAAAAAAGTTATGCCAAAATTTTTTTTTCCAAAAAAAGTCTGAAAAATTTTCACCGGAAAAGTTTGGACAAAAAAATTCAGATTTTTTTTTTCCAAAAACAGGTTTCTAGAAAAAAAATTGAAAAAAAAAGTTATGCCAAAAAATGTTTTTTTTCCAAAAACGGTTTTCTGGAAAAATCTTTTTTGAAAATATTTCAACAAAAAATTTCTACAAAAAAAAATGTCTGAAAATTTTGCTGTCAAAAATAAGTTATGTTGAAAGTGTCTCGAAAACAGAAAAGTGTTCTTTTCATTTTGTAAATTTCCAGAAATCGGGTTTGTTTCCAAATCTCACCTCATCCAAATCCAAACTCGACGTATTCGTACCAAAAACACAATCATCTCGACAAATCCGATCCAGTTTCGAGAACAACTCTTTCTTCAATTTCATACTTTCGAAAACGGCCTCGATGACTAGATCGCAATTTTTGAGGTCTTCTGAGTTTGTGGTGAAGTGAAGAGCCGAGCGGATTTTGGCGATTTTTTGGTCGTTGAGACGTTTGAACTCTTTTTCACGTTTGTACGTGATTTCGAGCTCATTTTGACACCAGGTTAGAGCCTAGAAAAATATCAAAATTAGGAGTTATCGATGATCTGAACCTGTGGATTTTGATGAACCCTTTTCAGAAAATAGGTTCACTTCGAAAAATCGTATCTCGGTCAATTTTTGGGAAAATACCCTACTAATCGGGTGAGTATGAAACTCAGGGAACTTTCCTGAGCCCTCCAAACAAAACCTGATCTCATGATGAAAGAGACGCGGAGAAATCAGATTTTTGCTGTTCGAGGTCACGTTTTTAAATCTGGAAAATCATACGAAAAAATCGAACAAACGTGAAAATAAAATAAACGTGATCTGTGGACCGCAAATTTCTCGTATTTCTCTGTGTCTCTCTTTACTGACAGGTTTCTTGATGGCTGGCATGTTGTGAGCAGAAAGAATCTTTGTGTCGGAAAAAAAATCGAAACTTGATTTGACTGAATTTTTTATCCAGATTTTTTTCTACTGTTCTGCGGCACACTTTTTTTTTAAATAAATTATTTCCCTCGTAAAAAATGTGCGTCGCAATTGCAAACAAACAGCGCCAGAGTTGCAAAAATGGGCGGTGTTTGCATTATTATCTGTGTGTGACAAGATCTTTGAATTTTGTTCAAAAAACACCTTCTGTCATCGAATCCGGCCCAAATCTCACCTTCTGATCATTCTCAACAATATGAGTTTTGTATCCAGCGAGAGCCAACGCGATCGCAATTCCTCTGCCCATCGTTCCACCGCCTATCACGGCAACCTCTCGCAATTCCGCCGATTTTCCCGTCTCGAAACTGCCGCGACCATTTGGAAGCGACCACTGGAAATTTGATAAATCTATTGAGATGACACGCAACGCACAACCGCGACGCGCGTGGCACTTTTAAGATCTTCTCGCCATTTTTTTGATGGGTTTTGTGAATTTTTTTATTTTGATTTTTTAATATTTCCAGAAAAAATTAATTTCCATTTTATCAGGTTTTAAACCCCGCCAAAATTACGTTTCACTACGTCATGAAAATTTTGAGACCAAAAATTTCAAAGTTTTTTTTTCCTTGTAAGAATGATGACTACTCAGAGAGAAAGAGAGAGTAAGAGATTCAGAGATATTGAAATCCACAAAGTTATTTTTTACCCGCCAAAAATACGTTTCAATTTTTCCATAAATTCAAAAAGCTTGAAATTGAATACAATTATTTCATTTTGAGAGATAAGATTTTTTTCAAAAATGTTTTCTAGAAAAATTTCAAAACTACCTGCTGACTCAGCGAATAGGCTTCCATCAAATAATCACGAATCTCGTCCGAAACTTTGATTTTGTTCATTTTCTCAACTCCACAAAAAAATAAGAAGACTAAATTGTGAGGGGGGAAATTTTGGGGGAAAACAACATACATTGATTGATAAGACAATGTGTCGCGGACTACATTATAGTCAAGATCACAATTTTTTGTTGTTTTTTCTATTTCAGATGATGATGAGTGTATCAAAGTATCAATATTTTCGAAACATGAAAAATCGCACAGAGGATAATCCGAAATAAATTACCCGGTAAAAAACGATATATAAATGTGTCAAAAAATAACAAAATCAAAAACATCGAAAAATGTCGACTGTATCTATTGTATTTTTGATCTCCTCTACTCTCGTTTTGTCAGCGTGGGCTGACAATTCGGTCAGCGAGGCCAACTATTTGGAAGAGTTGACCGACGCCGGCGTGTCGGCGGAAACTGCGCAAGGAATTGTCGACATTACGAAGCAGGCGGCGACCAAATCCAAAGATGACAATGAGACGGGACGAACGATTTTCGAGGCGATTGTTGCCGATACGGATGCGTATGTGAAGACGAGACCGGAAGCCGATCAGACCGCCTACGCCGCGTTTGTTCAGTCGAAGAAGGATGAGATTGAGCAGTCGGCTAACTCTTCAACAAAGTAGATTCACTTTTTCCGTGTGTATAAATAAATGGTTTTTTGTATCAATTTTTTGGGTCAAATCGGACAGTCCTCCAGGCTTTTTGTTGAAGGCCAGAAAAGCCCCTAAAAATCAAAATTCCGACTTTGTCAAAAAGTCGGCCCGGCCCGGTCCACGGTTTCCAAGCCGAAACTTCGACCTACTATTTCAATCACGCCTGGATGCAATACACAACTCTTGAAATCCTGTTGCAAACAATTCCCGGGACTGTCGGGAAAAATCAATATTCCCACAGAATTTTCATTTCTCAAACCAGGCCTGGCCGATTTTTCAGCTGGGCCTTTTCAATCAGATTTTTTTTTCGAGTTCAATTAATTTCGGACTCGGCCCGATTCAGGATCCACTCTGAGTTTGAATAGGTCCGAAAGAAACTGGGCCTTTTGAATATTAAAAATCGGGTCCAGCCCTGACTGGGCTGACATTTTTTTTGGAGCTAAAAAGGGGATTTTCCCGGTCGAGTTCACAAAAAAAAATTTCGAAGTCTGACCTCACTAACCATCCAATTTATCCGGAAATTCGTGATTCCAAATATCAGAAAAGGAATTGAAAGTGAGAACTTTGAAAATTTTCTGTGTTATAATTTTCATGGTGTAGTGAAACGTATTTTAGGCGAGTTTCTGTCTCTCAAACTCTAATTTTTGAGATGTGTTGTCAGTTGCAAACAATTGCCAGGACAACACTCTCTGCGTCTCTCTCTCTCTCTCTATCAGTTTTTGAAAACGCCAACGAACATTTTGAAAAACGGTCATGTTCGCTCTACCGAAAAAAAATGAAAAATTTCAGAAAAAACCACTGACCAAAAATCCAACGGCTTCCAGTTGACAATAAATTTTTTCGTACTTTTGAAAAAGTGGCAGAGTCAATGATCCAAAAACCCACGCGACCTACTTTTTTCGAGCCGGAAAAAGTTTTTTTTTTTTTTTGGGAGAATTTCCGCTTTCTTAGACAACAATTTTTTGATGCTTGTTTTTTTTCAGAAATTAGAGTATTGTGTTTTCATTGTTGCCCATCCAAAGTCCAGCGAGATTTTCTGAGAATTTTCAGCGCAACAATTCGAATAAATAATTCAGGCGGTCAGTCGACCAAAAACGTGGATTTTTTGATGAACCAAAAAAATTGTATAATGTCAAAGATGAAATGTTTTGTGTGGGTCAAAAAAGTGATGTTTTGTTTTCAATTTTTTTTTCGAAAACGAAACGTATCTCCGGATTAATCAGATGATGAGTAAACTGTTTTTTTTTTTTTTTTTTTGAAAATAAATTTTTCAATTTCCAGGTGACGTTGAAAACCTCTGCTTTTTTTTGAGAAAGAAAACAAAGATTTGTCAAATCTGAAATTTTCTAATTTCACCGCTTCATTTCCATTTGTCAAAAAAAAAGCTTTCTCATCAAATTGGGCGTCAAAAAAATGAGGACTGAAATTTTCTGATTTTTGGCGCCTAAACAATGAGTTTTAAAAAAATTTTTGAATTAAATTTTTGGCGTCGAAATCGGACGTGACATAATAAATATTATTTTGTAGAAAAAAAATGAAATCCAATTTTTGTTTTTTTTTTCAGAAAAAAAAATTTTCAAGTTTTTGAAACTTCAATTTTTTTTAAATTTTAACTTCAAAATTTTAGAAAAAAATTTTGGTCTATTTTCAAATTCGCAATGTTTGGGTGGCTTGAAAATCAGCCTAGCTGAAAAATTTAAAATTCACAACTTGGCGCCAAAAATCAAACTTGAAAAATGTTTCAAATTTCAAAATTCTATTCTTGGCCAAAACCTCACATATCGGAAAAAATATGTTCCTTTTAAATCCGAAAAACTATTTTCCGAGAGGTTTAGAGAAAACATCAAAGATTTTTAAAGCCTCAACTTTACAATTTCCCCCAGAGTCCGAAAAAACGAAAATACATTTTGGGCACTTTACTTTCACACGAAACAAGAACTTGCATTCCAAACAAGAAAAAAAAAGTTGTGGCTTTCCAAAAATCCACATCATTTTTAGATCTGAAAAAGTGTACTAGAGATTTCTCAAAATATTTGAAACTACGAGAGATTTAGAATAAAAGTCAGAAGCCCTGTATCTTTTTTTTTGTTATTTTTCTCAAAGTGGAAAACATTTCAATTTTTGGCGCCAAAAATCCACGGCTCATGAAGACTTGCTGAAATTTTTGAAGTTCAAAAACCCCTTGAGCCAATTTTCAAGAACAAAATATACATCTCAACGTTTTGGCGCCAAAACCAACAACTCCAAAAATTTACCTCTGAAATCCAAGCACCAAAACTATGTCAATATTTTTAGCAAAAAAAAAACATGACTCAAGAAACCCAAAAAATTCAGGTCAGCTACTGAAAATTTGCTCCGATTTCTAACACAAAAAATAGGGCGAAATTCACGCGCCAAAAGTTGACGTCAAAAAAATTGTCACCTCTTTTTTCCACCACAAAATGTCAGCCAAAATTTTGGCGCCAAAAATCCACGTCTTCAAAAAATTTGCTCCGAACTTCAAACCCAAAATCTAGGTCAATTTTGGCGCCAAATTTCCATGCCTCCAAAAACCTTGTCAATATAATTTTCCCGATTTTGGGCGACCCTACTTTACACCCACACCTACTTTCTCACGAAACGAAATCCGCGTGGCGCGCTCAAACCAAAAAATTATCACATGAAACCACAAAAACATTTTATTCGAAATAAGTAAAGGTACACATACATATATATATATATAGATGTTTTGTTCTTGTTTCTTGGTTGATTTCTCCTTTTCGGGTGAATGGAAGAAGGTGGAAAAAACACACACACACACAGACATACAGCGAAAAAAAAAACAAACAAACAAACAACAATCTCTACTTTCTACCAAATCGTAATCTTTCAGCTCCGTTCAACGATGCGACTAGTGAATCGGCATTGAGTGCACGTTTGAATCTACAACAAACATTGAATAGATTTAGGCTTAGGGTTAGGCTTAAACTCACAATGGTTGCTCCGGATAATACCAATCATCACCACCTTCAAGCGCCCACATCGGTTCCATCGACGATCGTTTACCGTATCGAAGTCTACCCGCGTTATTCACATTTGTCACGAATGCGCCCAAATCCGATTTTTTGTCAAATGGTTGTGCCAGAACACTGCAAAAACGGCCCAATTTCGTACTTTTGGAGAAGAACAAGTGTAAATTTTTAGCAGTAGACAAAAATAGTAGTGCTAGACATTTTCCGACTAATGGTTTTTCTCAAAAAATATTATTCTTTTATTCTGAGCCTGGCCCAAAAATCGGGCCGAGCCGGGCTTTTTTCTTGATTTTTCGGCCCGGCCTGGAAGGTCAATTTCTTTGGAATTTTTTTGGGGATGGATTTGAGGCCGTTGCCAGACCGACTTTTCCGCCCTCCAATTTAACCCAAAAAAGCGCTGAATTTTGAACAATTTTTGTGTAATGCAAACATCTTCCTGGAAAAGCCAAGTTGTGTACCCTCTTTCTCTGCGTCTCTTAAACATCCCCGTTCTTCGAAGTTCTGAAAATCCTCAAAATCGCCAGAGAGGCTAATAAGCCTGAGCCTAAGCCTTACCCCCGACTAACCTTACAACAACTAGGACAACGATCAGCATCAAACTCTGAACAGTGAGCATTATCAAGTTTTGGTCAAGGCTGAGAATCAGTCAAGAGAAGAATGAGCCAGAAGCGTTTGGCTAAAAGGGGCGGAGTTGGGGAGGGGGAGCCAGTGAGTTTTTTTGTGTGGCGCGTATGAGCGTGTGAGTGTGTGTGTGTTATGAAATTGGATGTATATATACATCTATCAATTAATTCCACGAAATTTTAATTTAATTGACCCATAAAACAATGGGGTAAACAACGTTGGCTCGTTTTGTTGCAATAAATTGCTAACCTGATGAAGAGTGTGACGAGTGCAATGCTGAGCTTTGAAGGCATGTTGTTATTTTTTTTCTTCTTTTTTCTTGGTGAATGTGTCGGTGGTTACCTGGAAGAAAGATTGAATATTGATGAGCGACATTGCTATAGGAATCGAAATATGCGTAGACATCAAAATAAAGATTCATCATCGTTTCCTTATCTCTAACAAAACACTTTTGCAAATCGTCTGACCGCGTGGAGTAGTGGTTGCGCTCTTCACCGTTGCGCAAATGATCTGGGTTCGGTTTTTGCACAGATCAACATTTTCTTTTCTTTTTTTTCCTTTTTCCCCGCAAATGAGGAGCACTCTCATTTTGCGCGCAAAACAATAACACATAAAAATTGAATATACTTTTCCATCAACACAAGTACACATAAAACTACAGTACCCCTTTGGAAAATGAGTCAATTTATGAGGTCTCATCTCACTACTACTAAACATAACCCCCCAAAAAAAAACGTCAAGTAGGGTGTCTTGTTTTCTTCTCGAACAAGCTCTAGTAGTAGTGGAAATGAATCTGGTATGTTGTGTTGTTCATCTCGAATTGAAAAGTGTGGGCGGGGTCTTATTCTTCTTCTGCTTTTTTTTCGTTGATTGAGGGGGATGCCTTCTCGGCTTATCAATTATTAATTGTGTGAATGGTACGATTGGATTGGATTGTTGCCAATTGTGTGTTGGAGAAAAAGAATGTATCGAGTTTCTGCTCGCCTCATTGATTATTCTTGCACAAACACGTATGAGCCATACGAGTATTTTCCCATCTATCTCGGATACCTTTAAAAACATCTACAGTATGCCGTGAAACTTGAGAGTTTTTTTGTTGGGAAACATCTACAGTATCCCCCTCAAAATCAACAATGATCTTGTTGGGCTGAAAAAAACATATTCCGGCTCCGAAAATTAGTGACTCAGGCCAGACCACCGAATTAGGTTTTGAGGGCGATTGAGAAAACATTTTTGTGAGAAAAATTCGAAAAAATAATGTGGGTCCCAAAAGTCTGGGCCTGAAAATGGCGTTCGATAGAAATTGAGAAAAATCTGATCTCAAAAATTCGAATTTTTTTTCGAATAAATCTGGCCAGAAAACTGGGAAAAATCTAGACTTTAAATTTTTCGAAAAAATCAGATTTGGACCCGAAAACTCAGGCCTGAAAAATCTTGACAACAAGTTTCCGAAAGTATAGGAGGCCAACGTTTTTTTTTTTTTTTGGAAAAATGCAAAATCGAAAAAACGAGTGACCAGAAAACTCTGAATCCATCACACCCGGAAAATCTCGAGCCAGAAAATTTTTTGGCCCGAAAACTCACTTTACAAGAACTGGTCAATCAAGAGACGCAGAGAAAAAACTAATCAGTTGGCATTTCCCGGAAACTGTTTGCAATGTCTCAAAATCACTAAGACCGACTAGACAAAATTTGGACACTTTTTCAACAACAAAAAATCATCTGAAATGAAGTTTGAACCAAAACAGCGCAAAAATAAATGAAATCTTCATGTTTTTCCACCAAATCAGTGGAAAAAAAACAACATTTTCGAAATTTCCTCTTCTACTCGTCACTTCCGACGAGTACGTTCATTTCTCATTAAAATTATTTCGTTGTTTTCTGGAAAAAATCAAAAGTGTTGCAATTTGGCACGCATAGTTAGTTGACGCTTCCCGGAAATTGTTCGGCAACACGTTTTGTCAATGACGTAGGTCAGGAATAAATTGAAAAACATACGAATTTTTATTTCCAGTTTTTGCAAAATTTTAAGCGTCTTGTTTTGACGATGGTCATGAAAACGTAATGCAAATATTTTCCGGGAAAATGAAAACTGGTATGAACGTTTTTGCTTTTAAATTGTAATTTTTTTTGCGCGCGAGCCACGTTGCGTCGCGGTTGTGCGTTCTGTGAGAAAAATGTGCGGTAGAGCGTGTTTGCCCATTTTGAAGAAAACGCCAAATAACGCCATGAAAAAAGTGATACAAACAATTCTCGGGAAAAATTAATTTTTCTAATTTTTCATGCGGTTTTTCTCTGCGTCTCTCATTTTTCAATGACATTTCAAAACATTGCGTGAGTCAACTTTTTTTTTAATCATTCGAAAAGAAGTCGAAAAAAAACCAAAATAAATTTCATGCGTGTAAATAGTTTCACGTAAAATACAGTAGTTTGACGCACAATTACACACACCAAAAAAGTTTGAAGTCTGGTTCAGAAAAAAATCAAAACAAAAGTTCACGTGTGCAGTAGAGCGCACTTTCATACATCATCAAATATTTTTTCAAGTGTTTTCAACTTTCTCAAAAAAAACTCATAATTGAAATGCTCAAAAAAGAAAAAAACCTACAGTAACCAAAAATTTCCAAAAAAAATTGTTGTGTTTGTTTTTGATTTCATCTCGGGGCCTTATTAGATATGCGCAGGAGAAGAAAAAAGTGACGTCGAAAGCAAAAAAAAAATTTTTTTCGAAGATTCTCTTCTCTACGCCATGTTTTTGCCCATTTAATATTGATAATCACCGGTTTTCGAGCTTTGTTTTTCAATTTCGAAAAAGAAATCGGCGACAAAACAAAATTTGTGTTGGAGTGGTGAGGGGCCAAAACTACAGTAACCCGGATATTCGGCGAATTTCCGCGGCAGCCAATTTTCACTCTTTCTCAAATTCTTACTGTAATTATCCGCTGAATAAATAGACGCGCATGTGAATTTTCGCCAATATTTTTTTTTGGTTCGCTGTATCATATTTCCGGAATAGCCAACAGCCGAAAAAAATCAGGAACAACAAATACGTCTATTTATTAAAACGGAAAAGGGGGTCGTCGGGGAAACATGATACACGAAATGCAACAAAAAAACGGAAAACAAGCGAAAGTAGGTTTTGAATCGGACCGGGCCTGATAAGAAACGTGCCATAAAATTTTTGGCCATTTCCGTGTCCGTTTTTCATCCGACACGGGCCGATTCACATCAGTAAATTCTCAAATAAATTAAAACCAAACTTGATAAATTAGGCCAAAATTGGACTTTTTTTTCGAAAAAAAAAACGAGTTATATAAATGGAATAAATATAATTTCTGGAATGTCACTATTTTGTCTACTTTCGTTTTCTATGCGTCGACACATTGTCGCCGGTTGGATTTGGAGCCGTAGCAAATTTATAGATCGATTGGAGCAATTCAAGTACACGATTCTGAAATAAAAACAAATCTTGTTTTTTTTCCAGTCTTTTTCCCAAATATTCATCTTATTCAACCATTTTAAATGCATTTTCCCATTTTTGTTGGACAAAAAAAGTGGTGAATTTTTTTAGTTCACGATTTTTTCACAACAAAAACAACTACTACAAAACTTTTGCATTTTAAAAATTCATGAGGACTATCAGTTTTGCTGTTGTTGTTTTCTTCGAAAATAAACAAAAACAAAAATCTTTGAGTCAAGGAACAATTTTTTTCTGCATGCAAAAACTCGAATCAGACATCACACAACTCTACCTGATTGAAGAACGCCAGCGCCAAACAAACAAAGAACGGCAACGACATCAACGATCCGAAACTGATGTCGACTTCCGACGCTTTTTTCGACGATGTCAACGGAATTCGAACCACCCGGATTGGTGCATCACTGATGAAATGAGCTGAAATGAAAAAAAAACGTTCGCTCAAAGAATTTTTTTCTGAATCTGACAATTTCTTGTTTTCGTTTTTTTTTTGTCTATAACTAAAACAAGTTTTTTTTTCAGAATTTGACACTTTTTCCGGGTTCGAAAAATATCACCTGATACAATTCAGATCAGGTCGCGTCATTTTTATTTTATCTCGAAAAAATGACAAATTTGGCTAACATTTTTGCATCTGGTTGATTTTTTCTTCTTCCTCGGCATAATTGCCAGGTTATTCTGGTAAACACGAAGAATCAGCTGACTTTTTCAGCTGATTCTTAGTGTTGAACGTCGTTTTTGGTATATTTTCAAGAAATGGACAATAACAGTAACATACGGATTGGAGTAGAGGGGGCGAAAATGTTGAAGAAATTGTCTTCAAGATAACCAAGGCTGTGGTTTCGATTTGATTCTCGTTTTTGACTCAAAATTTTTTTATTCAAAAATTCTGACAAGAAAATGATAAACATTTCCACGTTTTTGGCCGAGTTGTGTTTATTTTTTTCAATCAAAAACTCATCTTGAAATTAAAAAAAAAGTAACGTGACACTTTTCCGTGAAAACGCGATGGTTACGGGAATTGGAACCTTTTTTGTTTTTTTTTGTGTTTCACAGTGACAATTTTTTGAATGGTGTCTAGCGTAGGACTTTGTTTCGAAGAACTCGTAAATCAATCATTTTCAGAAGTTCTGATTGATTAGTTGTTCCAAAAACCAAACTGTTGAGGCCAACATTTTTTCCAGGTGGAAATAAAAATTATCGTGACAATTTGAAAAAGAGAAAAATTCTTGGAATGGGGAACAAGAAATTTTGCGAACAAAAATATCTCGTCTTTCAAAAAAAAGATATTCAAACTCACAAGTTTTGGCGGCAAATGCCATTGGCGGTTTCTCGGGCTCGACTCGAATATTATATCTGGAGCCGTCTCTTGGCAAATGTGTCAAATAGAACAAGTGTTGTGGGAACGGAATGCTCGTCGTCTGAACCAGTTGGCCCTCCTTGTGAATGACGACTCGAACCGATTGGATGTCTTTCAGCGTGCTCATGTCAATTTCGATGGCGGCGTCGGTGGTTTTTTCGACGGTCGTCGCGATAAACTCTAAGCCTTTGACATCGTCGGCCGTCATGGCGACAGTGAATTGGCCGGGGAAACTGTGCGGCGCGGCCGATCCGTCAGTGTAGGCTGCAATGATTGGGGCGAGGTGAATTTTTTTCAGGAATTTTTTATCGCATTTTTCGGCACCGGGAGACATTTCGCAACCGCGTGAAATTCTAACGAAACGTTTGTTGATCTTACTGTGTGATGCATCCAGTGAGATGTCGGTACACACATTTGTTGAGAGGAAAAAGAAAATCATCACTTCTTGATTATTTTCATGCGTCGCGGAGCCAAAAATTATAAGTCACGCAACAAACGATGATTTTTTTTCGAACAAATTTTTGACAGTCTTTGCCTATTTTTCTGGTTTGTTTGGTAGTCACAGAGGTTTCCCAAATTTAATTGTTTTTCTCTTGAAAAAATGGAGTCCGATGTTCTTTTTTTTTTGAAGTTCTTACCTTTAGCATAAACATTATATTTGCAATTTGGCAACAATCCGCGAAGTCTGAACGATCCATCCGGTCCGGTGGTCGCTTCAGATTGATGCGAATCACAACCGGTCGAAAGAGCCTCAACAATGACATCCTGAACAGCAGTTCCCGACATTTCGCGAATCTTTCCGAATACACTGGAAAAACTCATTTTTCTTTATTTTTCAAAGCCACAAACCTGTATGAAACACGTTTACCCTTCACAACAACATTCTCATGAACACCCTGTTTGACCTGAATCGTGGTGGTAGATGGTGAGAATTTGTATTCTTGAAGGATGGCGCGAATGAAATACTCGCCCGGTGCCAAATCGACAAAATTCTTGCTCGCCGTCGCGTCCAACACACTATTCGATCGATATTCTTTACCGCCGACCAGCGAGAGCAGCACACCGTCCAACGGTTGATTGGTCGTCTCGTCCAACACAGTGATCGACAATTGCGACAATTTGACACTTTCAAACACACCATTCGTTCCGGTGAAACGGAAACCGGGCAGAGTGGCCGAAATGTCGTAGTCCTCCACTCTTTTGACTGGGCCAATTTTGAAATTTCCGTTTTTGTCCGAGTTCAGAGTGATGACGACACTTGGATCCGATTTGAGAACCGCTTTGATTGTCACCTTTTCGACGGCTGGTCGAATTTGACCATCGATGAAAATTCCGCGGAACGAGTTGAAGTGGACAGCGTTGCTGTTGCATTTTCCGGTGAGTTTGATCGATTTTGACGTCGGTTCGAAGAGTCGCGCCGACGAGACCGGCACAAGATGCACATTTTCACCGGTCGACGACAATGGTTCGTCAAAGTGAAATGTTCCGTCGTTGTTCACCGAAACGTCGCGTTCGCCGTTCGGCGATCGAATTTTGATGTGAACTCCGGCACTTTTATCGCCTTGCAAATCGACGATTCCGCCAAGTTTGGCGGCGATCGCGTTCTCTTTCAAAACACCCTCAAAAGGCACTGTCATTTCGAATTGTTGTCGCTCGAATTTGTAGCATGAGCTCAACGAAACACTGTAAATTCCGGCTGTTGGCACACAGATCGACAATGGATCGCCTCCTTGATGATGCGCTTTGCCGTTCAGTTGTTTCTTGTCGACGTTTTCCCATTTCTGAAAAGAGGAAATGAAATATTGGTTTTTCGTTATGCCTGACCTAAAAGGGTACCAAAAAATTTTCAAAATTTTGTCACTGTGAAAATCTTGAGAAAATATTTTTGTCACTGTGTATGACAACTAAAAAAACGGAGAAAATTTACTGAAAATTTCAAAAATTTTACAGAAAATCATAGTTTTTTCAAATTGAATTATAAATTGAAAATTACGGTAAAAATTCTTAGTTTCATCAAGAAAAGCAGTTTTTCATTTTTTTAAAGTGAGTTTTGGCTGTTCGGAAAATTTTCGGCTCCGACCAAGCCGGCTGTACAGTAATCCAGGCGGCACAAAGAAAGTTCAAACTTTATGAGGTGTGAACAAGGTCTAATTAGGTCACATCTGTTGTTATTGTAGTATTGATAACATCACAAATAACAACAACAGGTGTGACCTTTTCTCCAATGCTTAACCAATTTTTTTTTGATCAGAAAAAAAAATTCACATAAGAACAAAAAACGAAAAAAAATAGGGAAAAATAGCAGAAATTTTGAGTTTTCGACCAAAAATATGTCACGGTACTTTTTCTCTTTTTAGGACAGGTATGTTTTTTCGAAAATACATTTTTCTAAATTTTTTTCGGAACTAAACTTCGGTAGCTCATTTTTACCACAGTAAATTGGTAACTCACAATATCTGCCTCGTGTGAGAGTTGAATTTTTGCGGCGAATCCGTTTTGCACAAAATGAACAGTTGGTTGTTGCTTGGATTGTTCGACGATCAAGTTCAACTCGGAACTCTCCCAACATCCTCTTCCATTATCATCAAGTCGAGCCTTATAGTTTCCGGGTCCAATGTTCTCGAAAACAAACACATCGTTTCCTTTGATACTTCGAACCAGCGTGTTGCCAGAGAGATAGAGTGAAACTGTGGATGTTGGACACGCACCAATGCACGATACTTTGACGTTGGCGTCAGTTTTGAAATGAGTGAAACGGAGATCGACGACTGGTTTTGTGGTGACGTCGATTTGCAACGTTTTCGGTGTTAGTGACGATGTTTTGTCGGACGATTCGATGGTGTAGAGTCCGGGAGCGACTGATTGACAGAAGGAGCCGTCGGATTTTGGACGAATTTCGATTTTGTTCGAGAGCTTCAGACTTTCGATCACACCATTTTCAGATTTTTCCACAG
The DNA here is from genome assembly GCA_963572245.1 of Caenorhabditis sp. 8 KK-2011. Classification (NCBI taxonomy): domain Eukaryota; kingdom Metazoa; phylum Nematoda; class Chromadorea; order Rhabditida; family Rhabditidae; genus Caenorhabditis; species Caenorhabditis sp. 8 KK-2011. The sequence goes on along the minus strand of OY751550.1, from coordinate 11,193,918 downwards.
TTCCGCAGATTTCAAATCTAGAATGTTTTTTTTTTTTTGATTTTGAACTTTGTTATTATTCTGGTACTGTTTTTTCTTCAAGTTTTTTTTCAATTTTTTGCATTTTTTTTATTTTGTAATTTTGCTCAGTTTGAACATGGCATAAACTCACTGTGTGACTTTGATGTCATCGACATTGACAGTTGGGAACTTGACAACAATTTTCGATGTGGAAAAATGAACATGATCGGCTTGGGCAGTGACCGTTGGGCTAGTTCCTTCTTTCAAACCCTCCAAAGTTACGAAACCGTTCGAATCACTTTTTCCAATCACTTTGCCGTTGAGAATCACATCAACACCACCGTAAGCTTTACCATTTGCGGTGACTCGAACTTTCGACGTGGCAGATTCGGCGACAAATTTCGCATTCGACGCAGTTTGTGAGACGACGACTTGCTGATGAGCCGGAGTGAACGCGATATTTTCGTATTCGGCAACGATGTAGTAGGTGGCGGAAGGTACGCATGACACTGACAATTTTCCAGTTTTGTCAGTTTTTCCGAGTTGACATTTGAATGGATGAGATGATGGGATGGTTTTCGATTGACTTTGAGAACATTGAACGTTGGGGAGATCGATTTTTCCTTGAGAAAAGATGTTAATAGTGGCACCTGGGAAATTTTTCGTCTCAATGTTCAGTTTGTAGCCAGAGATTTTGAGATTTGGCTTGACTTCGACCGGCGATCCTGCCACCTCGACACTGGTCTTTCCTCTAGAAATACACTCTGAAGCACCGGCACCGGTTGAGACCTCGTATTTGCCCGACGGAGCTTTCATTTCGTACTTTCCTCCTTCTGTCGTTACTGCAGAATCGATTTGTTGACCAGATGATGACTTGAGAACGAGATTGAGACCTGCTCCGGCGCCATCAACAACTCCTCGAATTGAGAAACCGTTGAGATTGAAAATTATGTCTTCATTTTTAGAGCACGGATCATTGACACCGTCCAATTTGAAATCATAAGTTTCTGGCTCGAAATAATAACCAGTTGGAGATGAAACTTTCAATGAGTATTGTCCTTTGTTATAAACTGGGATCATAAAATAACCGTTCGATGGATTGACTTCTTCTTCATGCTTCAAATGTCCTTCAGGTGTCAAAAGTTTGACCTAAACAAATTTTTTTTAGGACTAAAAATGGTCACAAATACCGTTATTTTTGAAAAATCAATTTTTGAACCAGCTTTGACGAATCCTCCACAACTGTAAACGTTGGCTAATGTGGTGGTCACCAGTAGAGATGAGACTAGACAATTTAATATACCCATGATCTGCAAAAAACACATTTTTAAGGGTCAAAACCGTCGGCAAACGAGAAAAATAAAAACAATCAGCGTTCCATAAAATCGGGGCATGCGGAGTATCGTTGCTCCGCTGCAACAAGAGTGCTCTATTGCACAGTGGCGGGAGTTTAAAATATATTTATTTCAATGATTTTTGGACTGATTTGTAAGATTGAAATGAAAGAAAGATAATATCCATATTATTGACGTGAACCTGTTCTTGTAAATTTCGGATATTTTAGTAAGAAAAAAACTTTTGAATAACTTTTTTTTTATTTTCTATCTCATGTGCCTTTATTGGATTTCTTGAAACAAATATCAGAAAAAAATTGATCATAAAGCGTAAAGTGAAAATTCGACCAGTATTAGGAAATTGTTCGGAGTTTGACCGGCCCAAAGTCAGAACTCATAAATAAATCATAAGATTTTTCAAGTTTTCTCAAAAAATCATGTAAGTTTTTTCTTCGTATTCGTTCAACCGTCAGAAAGTGTTCCAAGCTGCTTTGCAATGTTCTAGCGTTTTCTGAATTTCCGGGCCCACTTCACATTTTGAATTTCATTGAAAAACTCTTCGGGCCAGTGATGAAATTTGAGCCCTTGTGAGCCGACAGGAAGCTTCCTCTGACCAGATCGTTTTTTTTTCAGTGAAGACCAGAGGAAGCCCGACGCGGGCGGCACCATACGACATTACTGATTTTAATCTTCGCACAACCACAAAGTCGAGACGTGACGTCTTTCAAATGGACACACGTAACAGTGACCTACTTATTACATTACTTTTCATTCTGCTCTTTTTTTTCAACTAAAAAGTATAATAATATTTCCCGTTTTTTACCCGAAAAAATATATGGTCTCTCTACTCTCCATCCGGTCTCTATCTCTCGTCTCAAGACTCCGCCCCCTATTCACCACTTTTTTGCGACTACTATTGCAGCTGCAAAACACACGCACAAATTCGTAGTAGCCATCATCCTTTGTATTCTGGTCACCTTAGCAACTCCGCTGACCATTAGCACTTTTTTCTTTTTATTGCTTCCTCTCTTGTTCTATTACTAAGTATTGAAATGCGATCTCGATCGTCGTCAGTGACAGTTCTCGAGAATACCAATCGGAAAGATCGAAAAGGTGATCAATAAAAGTGCAACGAAGAAATAAATTTGCCGCACTTTTCAGGTATTTCTCTTGATCGAAATAATAATTTTGCAACAAGTCGAGAAGTTGAGAAACAGCCAAGAATGGTGCACACGAGTTCCAGACATGTTAATGAAGGATTCTTTGGGGTTAGTCTGATTTCTCTGCGTTATTTTCGAATTTCCACGTGAAAATTTGAAAAAATAAATAAATAATAAACCAAAGTCCGTGAGAAGTACACACACTACAGTACATTGTTTTCAAAGGTACACAACTTTCTTGTTCAAAAAGTTTGAGTCTGTTTTGAAGCAAAAAAAAAACAGTAATTTTTTCTCCTTTGTGTCAACCCAATTGTATCCTTGTTTATTTTTGTTGACATGTATGTTATTCTCCAAAATTACTCTCATTTTTTTGCTGTTGAAAAAAATTGTCGACATACTTTGGCCTGCAGGTGAAAAAAAAAATTCTTTCCACTGTCCATGACAAAGTAACGAAAAAAAATTCCGTTACGGCTCACCAACTCTCTTGGACGTTCATTTCCGGTTGACTCATTTTCTCGGACCACAGACAAAAAAACGTATATGGAGAAAAAAGTATAAAGTAGTAAAAAATGGTTGTACTTGTGTGTAAATGTGTCCAGTTCCGGTCATGTTCACATCATCATAATAATTGTTACTTCTCTTTTTTTTTCTCTGTTGGCTGAACATGTTCGTATATATCTTTTTTTTTTGTTGTTCAGGTGAATAGGTTTTTTTTTCTCGCGCAGAGATGATAATAAAACGAGGTAGAATAGAATAATAATAAATGGTTGGAGAGCTGAAAAAAAAAAACAAAGTGCAAATGATCAAAAATCATGTCTTTTTTCAAAAACAAATAGATACAGAGACGCAGAGAAAACTGAAAACGCTGCAAAAAAGATGATACCAGCAACTCATTTCAAAAATTTCAGCAAAAAATTGGGTCCAATTCAGAAAACTTTGACTTTGAAAAATCAGGACCAGGCCCGATTTTTCGGGTCGGAACCATTGAAGTTAGAACTTCAATTCCGATCTGGTCCGTATTCAAAAAAAGTCGGGCCTAGAGTTTTTTTTTCCGCCTCAAAAAAGTTTCGAGCCATTTTTTTTATTTACGGAGTTCAACCGAAAATTCTGCCAGGCCCGGACCGGGTCCGATTTTTGATCTCTGTCCCTATTCAGTCACATTTTTCACGCTTGACTCTGATCCAGATTTGGTTAGTGTAGTTTTCGGCATTTTTTTGTCGGGTCCGCCTTTCCTTACAACTTCTCAGAAAAGAGACGCAGACACACAAACAATACCACGTGGCTGTTCCTGTCGGTTGTTTGCAATTCAATTTCATGACCTGTCAGAAAGTTCTCTGAAAAACACGTTTCCATCATAGTTGGTCAAAACTGCGTCGGACTTGAAAAAATAAATTGATTTTGCCCCCAACATTTTTGCAGGTCTCAAAGTGGATTCAACGCGTTGCACATCGTTCAGACGTCGAGAAACACTACGAAATTGAGACGGTGATTGGAAAGGGCAACTTTTCGAGTGTCCATTTGGCGCGCAAAAAGGTGGATGGCACAAAGTGTGCGCTGAAAGTGAGCAGAGTTGTTGTTGTTGTTGTTTCGTTTTCAATTAACCCTCTAGAGGTTCTTGATTATTTACATTTGACCAGAAATGGAATGTTTTTTTTTCTATTTTCAATACGATTTTTTGAAAGAGAAAGGAGAATAGGGTTACTGTAGTTCGACACATTTAGAAAAATAGAAAAAAAAATTGAGTTTTTGAGAGAGAGAGAGAGAGAGACGCAGAGTGTTACGTGATTCCAAAGAGAAAAATAATGAAAAAATAATCGTGACCTAATTCATCATTTTTCTCTGTGTCTTGTTCACTCTCAAAAGGTTTTCAGAAAAAAATAAATGTCAAAAATTCCAAAACAGGGCGGATAAAATCGTCCAGAAAAGTAGTTTTCAGAAAGTTTTAGGGATATTTTTCAGTGGCCGGATAAATTGGAAAAAAAAATCCTGAAACTTTATTTTCACAATTTTGACCAACCACTTTAGTTTCAAAATTGGCCTGAAATTTTATTCTTTTGTCAGAAAATTGATAGAGTCCTAACATTTTGCAAATTTCTGGAAAGCACGCCTTAAGAATGTTTTCGGTTCCGAAAAACTAAACAAAAAAGAAAAAGCGGCCAAGTTTGAAATCTAGGCCTATTCCGAAATTCTGACATTTTGCAGCAAGTCGAAAAACGAGCAATGCGCGGCAAATGTTTTTTCGTCGACAACGAAGTCGAAATGTTGTCGCTGATTCATCACGATCACATCATTGCCATTCTCGACGCCTACAGTACCCAAACACAATATTTCATCATTTTCGAGCACGCTCAATACGGCGATTTGTACGAGACGATTCGACGGAACGGCAAGATTGACGAGCCCGACTCGGCCATCATAATCATGCAGGTCGCGTCGGCGCTCGCCTATTTGCACGATCGCAATGTTGTTCATCGCGATGTCAAGCCCGAGAATTTGCTGCTCGTCGACAAATTCAATGTGAAATTGTGCGATTTTGGCCTGGCGTGTCATGTTTTGGGCCCGCTGTTTCGTGTGTGCGGAACACCCACTTATTGTGCGCCCGAAGTTTTGACCGAAAAAGGATATTCGACAAAGTGCGATATTTGGTCGTTGGGTGTTGTTCTATTCGTCATGTTGGCCGGCTATGCGCCTTTTCGAGCACCGGACCAAAATCGACTTTTCAAACTGATTATTCAGGCGAAAATCGCGTTCGATATGCCAGAATGGAAGAATGTTAGCTTAAGTAAGGAGGTGTTTGTATAGCAGTGCGCATAACCTGGAAATTGTTCGCTATTCTTTTTTGAAATTACTTTTTTTTGGAAGTCGCAGGGCTTGCGACTTGAGATACTCAACCAAAGTTTTGTCGCCGGACTTACGGGAACAAATTTTATGTGCTGAGTTTTTTTTTCAAAAAATCTCGAGGTTTACCAGAAAAAGTTATTTCAGAAAAATGTTTTCTTCCATTTCCACAGTTACTTTTGTATCTCAATGATTCCGCACATTTTTCTAGACACAGTTTTGTGGGTGTGGCCTAAATCGAAGAAACATAATGTGAAAATGAGAAATTCAGAGAAAAGTCAGGAAAAATTTCAAAATTTTTAAGACATAAGAATTAAGCTACTGAAACACACATTGTGATTTTCAAAAAAAAAAAATCTGACCAAGTTGGATAGAAACAGAGTTTTTTCGGACCAGGAACCAAAAAAATGGCGATTTTGGGGCCACAATCTCAGCTCTGCCAAAAACCATATAAAACAGAGAGACGCAGAGAGAAAAAGTTGCTGTCAAATTTTCCCCGGAAATTGTTTGCATCGAGTTTTTGTGAAAAGTTGCAGTGAGAAAACGTGTTTTTTTGTAGAAGCTCGTGACCTGGTTACCCGACTAATGAACAAATCTGAAGAACGTCGACCTTTAGCTTCACAAATCGCCTCGCACCCTTGGATTCTGCCATTTACCATAGATTCGATTGATGATGAATAACTTATTTTTGCAAAAAAAAAAAAGAAAAAATCATGCATTTTACCCGGTGTCTTTCAAATAAACAGTTTTTGAAAATTGATTTTTTTTTCTTCTCATTTTTTCCCTGGCTCTGGTCCCGGCTACTATACGTTTCACACATAAATTATGTAGAAAAGAGAAATGTTGAAGTATGTGTTTGAAATTTTTGACCTATGATCGTACTGTAGTTGAAAGAAAAGGCTCTTAAAAGAAAATACAAATTTTAGAAACTTGAGAACTCAACGTTTGGCTGTACATATTTTTAAGACTGAAATTTCGAAAAAAAAAATCTGGAAAAATTTCCAGAAAAAAAAACTTTCAAAAAAATATCTGAATTTTGTTTTGAAATTTAGGGTGAACTTTCAAATCTGGAAATGTTTTCCAAGTTTTGGTCCCGGTTTATAATTTTTTTTTCTATATTCTCATCTCCGCATGCTATTTCATCGTTTCCGCTTCAAATTGGAAAGTTGAAACTACAGTAATCCTCTTCCGGATCTTATCCAGATCTCTAAAAATAGTCATGAAAAACCGGGTCTCCTCCCTGAATATACACATATTTACACATCAACAAAAATGTACCAGTCCTAGATCATTTCCTTCTTCCTTCCTCAAAACTTTCTCTCTCTCTCTCTCGCTATCTCCCAAAACATCCACATACATTCATCCCCCCATCAATAACAAAAGGCTCTAGAATTTGATCACCTGTAAATGTCTGCGTCTCTCATCTCCACAACACTGCCTCGTTGAACACAACGACGAATGTTTGATTCACTTTTTTTTGAAAATGAATTTTTTCCCCGCTTTTTGAATTTAAACTTTGGTTTTTTTATGTTCAGAATGGCTGACTCGCCACCGTCGAAAGTGGAAGGGGAAGGAGAAACGGAGAAGGTTCCACAATCTGCAAGATCGTCAAAAGCTCCACTTCCCAGATATACGTCGATTGATTTGGAAAGTGAGCTGCCGGAGATTTATAGGTTTGTTGGCTCGAATACTTTCGGGACCGGCCTGGATTTGAAGTTTCTTCATGGAGTGAGATTTCGGGCCGGCCCGAACCGATGTAAATATCACCCTCGGTCACAGATCAGAAAATTAGAAACTATTTTCATATTTCGAAAAAGATAAAATTTAACCTTTTCAAACGTCCGGATCAGAAAATTCACGTTTTTTTTGAGAACGTTTTTTTTCAGATTTTGAAATTTTCGAAATCCTAAAAACTACAGTAGGTTTTGAAAATTTGGAAAAGTTTCGAAAATAAATTCGAAAATGGTTACGCCAGGAAAAAGTTCCGTAAAAATATTTCGGAAAAAATTCTGACCTAAAAAAGTTCCGAAAATAGTCGGAAATTTCTGGTTCCGGTTCCGCCCAAGCCTGGTCCGGATCAAAAAATTCACGATTTTTTGGGAACGTTTTTTTCAGATTTGGAAATTTTCGAAATCCTAAAAACTACAGTAGGTTTTGAAAATATAAAACCTACCGTAGTAGATCAAGAGGACATGAAAATGTTTCGAGTTTGTGGCTCGCCCTACCAAAAATCACCCTAGGCCCAAATCAGAAAATTAAGTTTTTTAAAGCTTCGTAAGTTTTTGAAAGCTCAAAAACCTTGTCTCTTTTGGACACTGGAAAAACTTACTGTAGATTTCGAAAATCTACAGTAATCGATTCCGATTAAAAAAAAAAAAAAAATTTCGACCCCCAAAAATCAAAGAGGCGTGATAATTTTTAAAAAATTTTTTTCTTCTTCAAAAATTGATTCTAGTTGACAAAAAGGGTTTTTTGTCAAAAAATATAATTTTGTTTCAAAACTCCAAACTTTTTGGGCTTTAAAGCGAAAATAAAAATTTTGCCAATTTCAGCACCTCGTTAAATCCAAGCATCCACGATCCTGACATGACAATGTTCTTCAATCGAAACGCTCCGCCATTTCACTCAAACTGGTCGAAACGACACAGCCCACCACCAATGTATCAATCGAGATCAAGTAGAGTTGACCGTTTTAATCCGATCATGAGTTTGTTGTTTTTCAGAATCCGGCAGTAATTCATCTATCCAATCAACAACCTCAACGATCAAACCGAAACCTCTATTTTCTCGAAACTTTTTGGCTGGCGCGTTTTTGTGTATATTTCTAGTCACTCCCGCAATCTTTCTACTTGTATTTTATATTATTCCAAGAGTTGTTGTAGTTAATCGCCCAATGAATTCGTTCTAGATAATTGGAAAAATCTTTTTACCTCGATGAGAGAAAAAAAAACAAATAAATTAATAAAAGATTTGGATGGAAATACTAATTACACAAAAACAAAATACCCATTTTTGTTAAACCATAGTTCTGACTTCGAAGAATCGCTTGAGGTAGAAAACTTGGCCGACAGTCATGCCGACGAGAACGAACGCTTCGAAGATTGCCCAAAGGACGACGCGAGAGTTGGTGTTTTCGTTGACTGGAAAGAATTAAATTGTTTGGAATTATTATCTCAAGTTCTGCGGAAAATGTTGTTTTTTCTAGAAACTGATAATTTTAATCTCCTTCAAAGTACTTACTGGATCGATGAACTCGTTCTCTGACTTCCATGTACTCTTGTTCGTGCTTTACATTCATCAGCGAGCTCGATAATTCTCTAACCATCTCCTCCAATTTTTGATTATCAACAGCGTCTTGATTTTGCGCGGCTCCCGGTGTGTTTTGATGTGGTTCAGTAATGTCGACTGTGAACATTACGGCTTTTGGCGTCATTGTGCTCATTTGATTTCCGAAACAATAGTGATAAAGACCGTCCATGTGAGCGGCAAATGTGAATTTTCCACTCGATTCGCGTTCACCTTTGTAGATCTCTTTGTTGTCTGGACCAGTAATCTTGAAAATACTAGATTATGAACAACAAACGATTCATAGTTAGCTAACCTTAACATCAATATCCAAAAATCCACCTTCAGCCACTTCAAACATAAGCCCGAATTTGGTGCCGGACGTTAGTCGATCGAAAAAGCATTGTTCCTCATTCGCATCAATATGAATGAAGTATCCTTGACAAACCGACAGACTACCCAACAATACGACTAACCCTAATTTCAACATTTTACCTGAAAAACAGTGTTTTTCGCTTTGAAACCAAAAAAAAACATGAAAAACAAAAAAATAAATTCGTCCACGTCGAATGCGGTGTTTGCACACATACCATTACAAATGACGCAAAACTGCACACAATGATATATTTGTGGGTTTGAAAAACCCATTTTTCAAGTATTTATTTTTCGTTGATTTAATGTGATAACTTGGAAACAGATAACGAGGCAAAAATAAAAGCAACTAACAAAACAGTAAGAATCAACAAAATGAAGGCAATTTTAACTGATCGATGAATTGAAGAAGTTGGAGAGCTTGGCGGAACTATTGAATCTCTTTGTTCGATCGTATAAACAGTTTGGTGTGGAAATTGTATTGACCTGAAACTGATTTAAATTTTTGTAATATAACAAATAAGAATCCTACCTAGACGGTAACCTCGAATGACTCGGTGTGTTATTGTAATACTGATCGAGCTCCTCCTTGGAATTGTGCATGTTTCTTGAGGGTGTTGTCATTTAGCTGAAACGTTCTTATAGTAAACTCTTATCTCGTCAAACTGTTAGAAGAATAAAAAAAACTGGAAAGACGATTAATTCAAAAACATTGAAATGAGAGAAAAAACCTTTGAACTTACAGTCATTATCATACTGCATTTGTTTATTTAGTAATGTGTTTTTGAATGGAACTTTATGATGTCTAAGGCTATTTTGAGACACTAAAAATCACGAGGAAACGGATAACAAATTTTGATGTTTTTCAATCACAGATGACTGGGTAATTTTGAAAGAAAGAGTCTATTCAGGTGTTCGAAGTGTCGAAAAACTAAACTTTGCTTTTTTCCAGAAACTTGAACCTTTTACCCGCTTTAGAAAATAAATTATAAAAAACTTGGTCCCATCGAAATCGAGTCGCAAAATTTTCTGAAAATTAAGTCAACCAAAAATTTTGGCCCCATTGAAATCCAAAAAAAAAACACTTTTGACGGCTTCAGAAAAACAATACAAAAAAAACGGACCGGGTCCGATTTCTTGACTCCGGCCCAACTCAGTAACATTTTTATATGTGAACCCGATTAAGATTTGCTTTTTTTTCTGGCCCCAGAGACCAGGATCGATTCAAAATCTACCTTTTTTGGTACTCACCGAAACAATAAAAACTACTTATTTCCGACACATGAAACCTTCGAATCGACTTTGTCATACATATTCTGTCGTTCGGACACTTGTTCTTGATTGCATAATTGTAAGATTGAATTATTTCAAGTCTGCACAATTATGAATCAAACGTGTAAAAGATTATAACGTAATTTTAAAACATACGTGCTAAAAATATAATTAATAGTCATTACTTTCTTCGCGAAGTGCACATGTGTCTCGCTGGTTCATTTTTCGCTTTCCCTGAAGTGATATAGAAAATAAGTTCAAAGAATTGAATTTTTATTGTTTACTTATATGTGAACGCGTTGTCATTATTATTTTTATTTGAGTGTTTTGTTTACAGCAATGAGTTTGTCTTTATCTCAAACAACAGTTTCATTTTTGGGTATATTCACAAATTCTTTGTTAATTTTCTGTGTTATTTCAAGCACACCGAAAGCTGTTAAAACTTACTCTCTGATCATTTTTATTCACGCAATCGTCGATGCATTCTCTTGCGCAGTGACTATTGTGACAAAACCAAGAACAATTATCATTGGCCACACATTTGCCTATCCGTCGGATGGTTATTGCAAATACATTGGCGAATGGGCTTGCAGTATTGGAGGATAAGTCATTGTTTCAATTATGCCTTATACTTAATACTCATCTCTTTTTCATATCGATATTTGATTCTCAAAAACATACAATTGAATGTAAAACAATTATCTGTCATTTGTTTCGTGTTCTACATTCCATGCTTCCTGGGAGTTGTGAGTTAAAAAACTGGCGATTTTTTTTTGGTTAAAAGGTCACAAAGTTCTGAAATTTCTGGCTTTGTTTATTTGAAAATCTACTCGCGGCTCGGAAAAATTGATGTTGAAACGTGGGGCCGGGTAGTTTTCGATCAGCCGAAAAACAAAAACCACCCTGCCCGGCCCGTCATTTTCGAGCTGGACCCAAGTATATTTGACCAAAATTCAAAACATTAGAAAAAAAAACTGCAGGTTGACCTAATTTTTTTCCAAAAAATTGGCAACATTTTTTGAAGAAACAACGTGAAAAAAAATTTTTTTTTTTTTTTTTTGAAATTCGCATAAGTGAAAAATACTGATTCAATATTTTTCAAAACAGATTTCATTTCGAGCTGGCCAGTCACCTTCCAATGAGGTGTTCAACGTTATCCATCAAAAGTACCCAACCTACAATCTAACAGGTTATATAGTTTCTGGCACTTTAGACATCACTACATCTTATTCAATCTTCAGTTTCGGTCACATGCTCCTCTCTCCATCGATAGTTTATCCATTTGTACTGATTCTACGTCAAAGCGTCGTGAAAAAACTGCGAAACGCGGCCACTCAAATGAGTCGGAACACCAGAAATATGCATAATCAATTGCTGAAAACATTGACACTGCAAGCAATTGTCCCTCAAATCGACATGATAGCACTGGTGCTGGTTTTGTTGCAAATTTTCAATATATTTTCTGACCCATTTTTGGAGGATAACATTATGACATTTGTACTTTTCGTTCCGCTCATCACCCCGATAGTTTCGTTGATTTTTATCAAACCCTACAACACCAAAGTTATGACACTTTTCCGGACCAAAAACGCTGTTATGGATGTGGGACATAGTTTGACTGAAAACCGGACGGCTACTAAAACAACACCAGTTTTCACAGTCTAAGTAATGTATACCTTTGTTTTCCATAGTTCATGTTTATCGAACACGGATACAAATACAAATTAACACTTGATTGTTTTTGTCAAACACTTTTATTCAGATCGAGTTATATAAACGAAAACTTATTTTCGCAATGTGCTCTTACTGCGAGGCACTTATTATTGAAGTACTTTTATTAGGAAAGAATATACTTTTCAAAGTTATGGGAACCTGGAAATTCAGCACACTAAGGAGAACTATGTTTTTTTACTGATAAAAATTCCTAAGATAAACGCTCTCCAAATGATTAGTCAGTCAAAGTTTCAATTAAATCAAACAAGCCGCAATTAAACCTGCAGACACAAATACATACGTACTTTTAGTGTGATTTGTAACCATAACCCTCTTCCTGTTCTCTCGATTCGTTTAATTTTATTTGATTGAAAGTTATGAAAAAGCCACGAATAATCCACATGCAAAAAAAAATAAACAAAAACAATGAAAAAAAATTGTCCACGTACTTTTGCAAAAAAAGGGGCGTGACCGGAACATTCCAATGAAAAAAAGGGTGTGCCGCAGTTGCAAACAAACATGTCAGGGGCGTTTTCAGTGGACAATTTTTTTGTTTATTTTTTTTGCATGTGATAATCTTTGTGCCGCTACAGTACCCAAAATTCAAATAAGTTCAGCAAGCTTCAAAAATTCTGATGTTTTATGTCAACAAAACATCGAAAAAAAATGTGCGCGACTATTGCACACGGTTTCTCTCCCTTTTAGGCCATGAAACTTTTCATTTTGTTTGTATTTTTGGCAGAACGTGTTCTCACATTATTGTTTGAGTGTTTTCGTTTACAGCAATGAGTTTGTCTTTATCTCAAACAACAGTTTCATTTTTGGGTATATTCACAAATTCTTTGTTAATTTTCTGTGTCATTTCAAGTACACCGAAAGCTGTTAAAACGTACTCTCTGATCATTTTCATTCACGCAATCGTCGATGCGTTCTCTTGCGCAGTGACTATTGTGACAAAACCAAGAACAATTATCATTGGCCACACATTTGCCTATCCGTCGGATGGTTATTGCAAATACATTGGCGAATGGGCTTGCAGTATTGGAGGTGCTGTTATAAGTCATTGTTTCAATTATGCCTTATACTTAATACTCATCTCGTTTTCATATCGATATTTGATTCTCAAAAACATACAATTGAATGTAAAACAATTATCTGTCATTTGTTTCGTGTTCTACATTCCATGCTTCCTGGGAGTTGTGAGTTAAAAAACTGGCGATTTTTTTTTGGTTAAAAGGTCACAAAGTTCTGAAATTTCTGGCTTTGTTTATTTGAAAATCTACTCGCGGCTCGGGCCGGGTAGTTTTCGATCAGCCGAAAAACAAAAACCACCCGGCCCGGCCCGTCATTTTCGAGCTGGACCCAAGTATATTTGACCAAAATTCAAAACATTAGAAAAAAAAACTGCAGGTTGACCTAATTTTTTCCAAAAAATTGGCAACATTTTTTGAAGAAACAACGTGAAAAAAAATTTTTTTTTTTTTTTTTGAAATTCGCATAAGTGAAAAATACTGATTCAATATTTTTCAAAACAGATTTCATTTCGAGCTGGCCAGTCACCTTCCAATGAGGTGTTCAACATTATCCATCAAAAGTACCCAACCTACAATCTAACTGGTTATATAGTTTCTGGCACTTTAGACATCACTACATCTTATTCAATCTTCTCTTTCGGTCACATGCTCCTCTCTCCATCGATAGTTTATCCATTTGTACTGATTCTACGTCAAAGCGTCGTGAAAAAACTGCGAAACGCGGCCACTCAAATGAGTCGGAACACCAGAAATATGCATAATCAATTGCTGAAAACATTGACACTGCAAGCAATTGTCCCTCAAATCGACATGATAGCACTGGTGCTGGTTTTGTTGCAAATTTTCAATATATTTTCTGACCCATTTTTGGAGGATAACATTATGACATTTGTACTTTTCGTTCCGCTCATCACCCCGATAGTTTCGTTGATTTTTATCAAACCCTACAACACCAAAGTTATGACACTTTTCCGGACCAAAAACGCTGTTATGGATGTGGGACATAGTTTGACTGAAAACCGGACGGCTACTAAAACAACACCAGTTTTCACAGTCTAAGTAATGTATACCTTTGTTTTCCATAGTTCATGTTTATCGAACACGGATACAAATACAAATTAACACTTGATTGTTTTTGTCAAACACTTTTATTCAGATCGAGTTATATAAACGAAAACTTATTTTCGCAATGTGCTCTTACTGCGAGGCACTTATTATTGAAGTACTTTTATTAGGAAAGAATATACTTTTCAATGTTCTGGAAACCTGGAAAATCAGCACACTAATTGTAAGATCTATGTTTATTTTCAATTTTTTTTTTACTGAAAGTTCACAAGATAAATGGTATCCAAAAGGATTAGTCAGTCAAAGTTTCAATTAAATCGAACAAGTCGCAATTAAACCTGCAGACACAAATACCTACGTACTTTGAGTGTGATTCGTAAAATAACCCTCTTCCTGTTCTCTCGATTCGTTTAATGTTATTTGATTGAAAGTTATGAAAAGCCACGAATAATCCACATGCAAAAAAAAATAAACAAAAACAATGAAAAAAAATTGTCCACGTACTTTTGCAAAAAAAGGGGCGTGACCGGAACATTCCAATGAAAAAGAGGGTGTGCCGCAGTTGCAAACAAACATGTCAGGGGCGTTTTCAGTGGACAATTTTTTGTTTATTTTTTTTGCATGTGATAATCTTTGTGCCGCTACAGTACCCGAATCTATAAAAAATCTAGTCAACAGGTATTTTTTCGTCTCGGCGAATCGTCTTCTGATCAAGTGTTCAAGGTTATCCATCAAAAGTATCCGACTTACAATCTAACCGGTCATGATATTTCTGGAACTTTGGATATCCCCTCATCTTACTCTATCTTCACTTTTGGCCACATGCTCATCTCCCCGTCAATAATTTATTTTTTTGCTTTGATCCTGCGTCAAAGCATTGTGAAAACACTATGAAAAATGGCGAATCTTATGAGCAAAAAAACAAGTAGTATGCATAATCAACTGTTGAAAACGTTTACTATTCAACAAATGTTACCTCAAATCAACATGATCGTTGTGGGACTCATTATTTTGCAAATTTTCAATACATTTTCTAATCCTCTTTTGGAGGAGAACGTCATGACTTTCTCACTTCTCATTCCATCACTTACACCAATCGTCTCGTTGTTATTTATCAAACCTTATAATAGAAGAATCAAAAAACTTATTCGATTAAACGTTTCCGATGAAGAAGAGGATTATGGTTAAATTTTCCAAATTTACTCCAGTGTTCACAGTTTGACAAAGACAAATATCAAAACCGCGTAGAGAATAAATCCTTTTTTCATGTACATTATCATACTATTCTGAATCAAACCATTTCAATCGGTCCGGATCCGAATGAATCCAAATTTGAAATCAGACCAGGAGAAAGTTTTGTCTGAACGAGCCGGGTCATAAAACTGACGCAGAGTTTGGTATTTGAATATGAACATGACTTCTCTCATGTCAAGTCATAGTTGGTATAGAAATAGAATACACTTTTCAATGATGACAATCTGATGTGTGTTCTTTGAAATAGAATACACTAGTGAGCTTTTTTTCAAAACTCTAGCACTTTATCATTCGTTTTTTTAGTTTTCAATTAATGCAAAATTGTGACGTTTTAGAAAACGGGCCCGAAGCGGTGGACAAAAAAAACCGAGCTTAATATTCGTGAATAATTGGATGAACTGGAAAAAAAGCCGAACATGTGTCCATAATAGAGAAAAGTCTAGATTTTTAAAAATTTCGAGAATAACTAAATCGGTCCACGTGAGTCAGGCCGGGCCCGGGACCGCTCATTTTTTGTTGAACCGTCTTGATATATTCGAAAGTGTACAAAAATGGAAATTTTGTTCTTTTTTTAAAAAGGAAAGTGAATTTTTGTGTCGTCTTTCGATGCTATTTACAACAACAAAAATCTTCCTATTATCATAAGGACAAATATGAAATCAAATTTTTTTTCAAAATGGTGAATTTCAAAAAATGAGAAAGTTCCGTGACCTTTTTCTCTGAATTTCTCATTTGTAATTTCGATTTTTTTGGTTTGGGCCACATCCACAGAACTGTGCCTCATCTTGAAAAAATGGTCAAAAGTAGAACCCTCGAATATTCAACCCTCGACCTGGATTAACCCTCGAACTTTTGGAAGTTCACTAAGCCTAAGCCTTTGTAGGAGAAAATGGTAAAAACCAGAAAAATTGGAAAACTTTTGAAGCTGCACTTTTATGTTAGCACTCTTTTTTTGCGCAAAAAAAGTTCGAGGGTTAAACATTCGAGGGTTGGTACAAGAGGGTTCTACTTTTGAAATTGTGCAGGTCTTCTTTCGTAAAACCTGCAAAGAGGAACTAACATCAATTCCCACCGATACAGTGTGATCTATGATTCTACCAATTTCCAGTGAAGCCCATATCGATTTGTTTTCAATGATGTTTTGATTATTATTATTATTCTAATCCGCCCATTCTCTCGGGACACACTCCTCCATTCTTCTAACCCAATCTCAATCATTCAACGAGAAAAACAACAATGATCTACCTGTCGATTCTACAAAAATGTATGGCTGTTGTCGGAATGTGTTCGAATGGTTTCATGATATTCCTGGTCGTTTTCAAGTCGCCAAAAACAATTCGCACATATTCGATCATCATTCTACATCATGCCGTGTCCGATTTTCTTGCGTGCACTTTCGACATTTTCACCGAGCTACGAATGATCGGCGCCGGTTGGACGTTGGCCTACACCGCCGAAGGATTGTGCACCCGTTTTGGCGAGAAGGCTTGCGAATTTGGCTACAATTTTCAAATTCATCTATTCAGTTTTTCACTGTACTTATTACTCATACTCTTCTCTTATCGATTTTACGTGTTGTTGAAAGAACCGCCCACCAGAAGACAGGTTTTGCTCGTTATATTCTGTTTCTACATTCCGTGTCTTTCTCAAGTTGTGAGTTGATTGTTTTTTCATTGATTTTTAGATGAACTATAAATAGCTCGAAAACTGATAACAATGTTGTTTTCAATACCAAAAGTATCAAGGGTAATTCCACCAATGGACAAAGAACAAAACTTTTATTAAAAACTAAAATCATCCCCAAAGGCCCGGCCCTAAAGTCGCGAGCCGGGCGTTCTTATATTTTGGTTGTGAGTAACACATTGTGGCTTCTAGTCGCCCCAAAGAAAAAGCATTTTTATGTTGCGATATATCTGAGAAGAAAGTTATATTGTTATTTTTTTTTATTTTGAAAATAATTTGTGTACTTTTTCTAACAAGGGAACTATGATAGCTTACTAACGTACTTTGAAATGAGATATATGCTCACCAATAGAGTTTTTTATGCTGATCAAGATCCCGTAGCTAACTTTTGCAAAGCTCCAGCCAGAAAGCTGAAAATCACGTTTTTGTGATCAGTCCAAAATTTTTAAATGCATCCTAACTTTTCCAAGGTTTTACATTTACAAAAATAAACTAATGGATCTGATAGAAAATTTAATTCTCTACACGATGGTTTAATTGAAACTTAAAAAAATTTTTGAAAAAAGTGTTTTTTTCTGGAAAAACATGAAAAATCAGAAACAATTTCCAAAATTTAATAATTTTCACGTTTTTCAATGCAATTTTTTTTATTTTTCACGTTTTTTTGATCTACCTTTTTCATTGAAAGTTTCGGGCTCATTTTTTCAGCGTTACAACTACAATTTCGAAGTTTTAAAGTGCTCCTATCGTTCTTGGCATGCCAAATAACCCTTTAGTAGTCTCTCATAACTAAAATAATTCAAATTGAACAAGATATTTCAATTTTTGTGCTCAAACTTTGAGCTCAATTTTTAGCTTTCTGCATGGAGCTTAGCAAAAGTTAGCTACGGGATCTTGATCAGCGTAAAAAACTCTATCGGGTGACACATGTCTCATCTCAAAGTCCGTTAGTAAGTTTTCACAGTTCCCTTGTAAGTTTACTATAATGGTTCAATAGAGCGCACATTCCCTCGGACAGCTTTAAAGGTAAAATGTTCAAAACTGACAAGTCTGTAATTTAAAAAAAAATGTTGGTACCTCTATTTTTTTAAGATGACTATTAAAAAACGTGAACACTAAATAATGGAATAATCTGATTTCTCTGCATCTCTTCTAAACGACCTCATATTGAGTTTTTGTGAAAATCTCTGGTTTTCAGATAGCGTTCCAAATGGTTAACTCAAATCCGGCCGACATTGTCGAAGCTGTTCATCGAGTATTTCCACAACACAACTTGTCCGGCGCTCTCACCGCCGGTCAACTAGACATCCGAAATCCTCTTTCGATATACGGTCTGTGTCATCTGTTCCTGCCAGCCGAGCCGGTGTATTGTGTGATTCTCTATCTTCGCTGGCGAATCAAAACGTATCTGGGAAGTGCGGCTCAACACATGAGCAAACACACGAAAGAATTGCACACACAACTGCTGAATTCGTTGGTACTTCAAGCGATTCTACCGCTTCTGGATGTTATAGTTATATCGTTGTATGTTCTTGAGATGTTCGGTTTCATTGCTGACCCGATTTTCGAGCGAAGTCAAACACTTATTCTGTTGATTATACCTGTCACAACTCCCTATATTTCGTTTGTATTCATCCAACCGTACTGGATAACAATTTTGGGTTATCTTGGATTGTATTCTCCCAATACAAGCACCACTTTTGGATCTGATATTCAACAATCGGTTCAGAGGGTTTCCATGGGACAAGTGAATCCCGTTGGATGATTTTGAATTCGCTATTTTTTGATAACTGATTCTTGCCGCATTTTTTTTTTCATGAAAAGTTGTAGTTCACATTCATAGTGATGTTCTCGATCGTGTTCTAGTTTCTTACCGAGCAGGTGTTTCACATATCTTGAGCACAATCATGCCTTATACTCATTCTAAAAATTGTGGTTTAAAAAAGTTTGCAATGTATAATAATCATTCAAAGTTCTCAAAATCATTTCTTTTTTATATATCTTTTTGTTTGAGAAACCCTTTTCAGTTTTTGAGTCGCTCAAAAATGTTGTTTTCATGTTTATGAAAAAATATTATTGAAAACTTCAACTTTCGATGTATCTGGTTCGAAAAAAGCAAAAATTCTTGAAAGAAAAACCAAAACTATGTTTTTTGTGGGTTACTGTACCCGCGCACACACAAACGGTGTTTGCACAAGCCGCTCCTCTGAAATAGTTTTCAAAAATAGTTTTTTTTAGCCTGTTTCTAGAATTGCGTTTCACTCCTTCCGCGTTAATTTTGTCAAAAAGCCAGGAAAGTTCGTCATGCACGAGAAAATTGCCACAAAATCGCTGGAGAAATGTTTTTTTAAACTTATTTACTGTCTCCAAGCTTCCAGATTTTTTACCATAAAATTCACCTTCTTTTCAATGTTTTTTACATTGAAAATATACATAGAATTTTATAAAACATCATAGTACAACCTGAAAAATATGTAGTGCAGACTAACTAAAGAGCGCCCCCGGAGTCTGATTTTTCTGTGAAAGTCTCACAAATCAGGTCCGAAACTCCAAAAAACATTTTCAAAATGACTCAAACTTTTATTGCCATTAAATGATGTCGTTCATTTTTGAGTTCCACAAAATCGATCCACCTATTACAGCACTGTATTACATCTCATTATTCCAAAAGTTTTTTGGGTTAATAGGCATGTTCTCCAACCTTTTCATGATCTATCTAGTGTGCTTCAAAACGCCAACAACCCTTCGAACCTATTCACTCATCATAGTGACACATGCCGTGTCGGATTTTCTCGCTTGCGCATTCGATATTTTCACCGAGGTTCGAGTCATCGGCGCCGGTTGGACGTTGGCCTACACCGCCGAAGGCCTGTGTACTCGTTTCGGCGAGAACGCTTGCGAGTTTGGCTACAATTTTCTCGTTCATCTATTCTGTTTCTCACTTTATCTTCTTCTCATTTTATTTTTTTATTTTCGTTTCGTTTTTACATTTTGAAACGACCGGCTCCATCTAACTATCACGTTATGATTGTCATTTTTTGTTTCTATGTTCCATGTTTTTTACAAGTGGTGAGTTTTGAAAAACACCTTGTCACTCAAAAACTACATTCTTTTGTTCACAGAAAAAAAGTTCAACAACTTGTGAAATTTTTTTTGAAAAAAAAATCTGATCTAATTCTAAAGACGAACGTCTTGTGCAAACACCGTTTGTGTGTGTTTGGAGGTACAGTAACCCACGAAAAAATTAGTCTCTAGCAGGAAAAAATCTGAGTGCCAGGGTGTCTTCCAAAGTTTTTGCCAACACAATTTTCCGATAGTTTCCAGGTAGCATTTCAATTCATTGAAATCGGATCCGACTGAAATCATAGCCGCTGTCCATAACACATTCCCTCAATACAACTTGACAGGAACCATGACCACCGGCCAACTAGACATTCGAAATCCCCTATCCCTCTATGGCCTGAGTCACATGTTAATACCACCCGAACCGGTATATTGTGTCATTCTGTTTCTTCGCTGGAAGATCAAAAACTATCTCAGTAATGCGGCAGAACACATGAGTAAACATACGAAAGAAATGCACACTCAACTTCTCAACTCGTTGGTACTTCAAGCTATGCTTCCGTTGGTGGAAGTTGTGGTTATTAGCCTATACTTTCTTGAGACAATCGGTCTTATATCCGACCCTATTATGGAAAGATGTTTCATGGTGTTGCTGTTGATTGTGCCAGTCACAACACCTTATGTTTCTTTCATTTTCATCAAACCGTATAATCATGCGATATTGCGATATATTGGACAAGAACCGAAAAGTGCTATTGTCAGTTTGCAGATAGGCAGAAATTGAATGAAGAACGCACGGGATTTCATGACATCCTTCAAAAGAGACGCAGAGAAGTCATCCGGATTGCGTAATTTCTTGTAAATATAAACGCCACCTTTTAGGCTTCGCCCACAAAAATGTGGCCCAGTTCGAAGTAGCCTAATTTTCGGCCCCAAAAAATTTCTGGTCTGATTCTCAGATTCAATGAAAATTTTTTAGAGATGAACCTAATCGAAAATAATATAAACGTAACTGCAAAAAAAACGGCTTGCGTTTCTCTGCGTCTCTCTCTCTCTTTTGATTGGCAAATTTCGTCATGTCTGGTGGGGCGGGAACAGCCGACTAGTGTCGTCTTCTGCAAAACCCGTTCAGAACCGTCTCAATTTGAAGAAGTGACCACTACCACGACAAAATATCATTTTTGCTCCACGTCTTTCTGACCTCGCTGCAAATTTTGTTTTTTTTATTGGAAGTATGTAGATAATGTTACTTATTGTTAGCACGAATTTTTGTTCAATAAATTTGTTTTTTTTTTCCAACAGGATCGAAATAGATTTTGTGTTTTTTCAAACTTGGATTCTGGACGATCAGAACGAGATTTGAGCCAGCTCGAAATGACCGAAATCTCACCTCTGGTGTCAGGTAAATCTGGCTTTCATGTGTAACTGGAAGTCGAATAAGAAATGAATGAAAGTTTAAAATTTGGAATCTCAATACAAAATTGTCGTTGGTCCAAAGCCCGGCCCGGAAATGTCGGGACTGATCCGATATTTTTTTCGGACAATCAAGAGCTCTGACTTTCGGGTACGATTTTGAAAAAGGAGCTCTTCAAAAGACAAAAGAGACAGGGAAAAGGCCAGTATGAATTATGGTCTGAAAACAGCCATACCATTCGATACAAAAAAAGAGAATCAAAACGAATGAGACAAGAAAAAAAAACAGAAAACTGAGCAAAAGGTGGAGAGTAAATGAATAAATGAACACGAGACAGCACAATGATTGTCGACTCCGCCCTTTTTTGTACGCGGCGTGGGTTATAAAAATGGGCGGAGTTAAAGTGACTTCCCAAAGATAGCCACATCTTCCGGTGTTTACTCAATCATTCATTCTTCACTTTTTGCTTATTTTTCTAATATTGTTCTCTTTCTTTTAATTTTGTTTTTTTTTCCTGTTAGTCTTCAATTTCAGACCCTCTGAGCTCTTGACCACAATTATCCCAGTCTGATCCGGACAGTACTGGCTTTTCTGAATTTCTTTCCCACATTTTTCTACCCTATACAGAGATTTTGACGGCCACAAATTTCCTCTTACAATGGTACTAAATCGCCATTGTTCACAACACACTAGCGTCCTCGTAATATTTCCTAACCCTATTATTATACCGTTTTCCAGAAACTTTCTAATTAACGTAATGCATAACGAACAAAAGTTTTGTTATTCACCGAAATTTTTTCTAGCATGAATTTTTTCTAATGAAACGAAGTCGTTGAAATAAAGAATAGTTCAAAATGAAAAAAAATCCAAATTTCTCCATATTTTTTAACAAAAATTTTTTCCCGCAAAAAGCCAAAAATATTATTTCGTTGATACTAATCCTCATGATACCCTCTAATCCCATTAAACATCTGCCACTTTTGAAAAGTTCTGAATAATTAAAAAAAAAGTATCATTGAAAACCTGATCGAAAGTCGGGCTCGGCCGGGCTTTTTTGTGCGGCCGAAAAAACAAAAAAGGCCGGCCTGTGATTTTCGGGCCGGGTTACAATTAAACCTCTGCCTGGATTAAACTTTTTTTTTTTGAAATGTTATGTCTATTTCCCCTTTTCTCATAAATAGTAGTTCTCCATTTTTGAAAAGTTGTGCTGTTCGGTTTATTTGTTGTGCTGTTGAACACCAGGGAGTCTCCACCAAACACACCCTCTCTAATTTTTGAACAACGAGAGAAACAATACAATAAGAACACACGCATAAGAAGAACGGAGAAGAGGAAAACGGCAGACATTGTGGTGAGAGACAGAGAGCATGAGTGTTCTTTTTTCACTTTTTTGTGTTGTGGTGTTCGCAATATCTATTTGTTTCAAGATTGGCACAAAATCCTTTTAAAGCGCTTAAAACGTTCTCTTTTGCTGATTTTTTTGGTCTGAAAAAGAATATTTTATTCACGTAGATATTTATGCAAAAAATGTATTTATCCGGAAAATAATCGATTTTACGTTCCTCATTTCCACATGACCTTTTTTTATTATTATCTCATTTTACCATCTGTTCATTTCCGAGGTCTTTGATAATAGTTTCCTGCTCTTTTATATTTATTACAGTATGCTATCGTACCTTTTGATAAAAGGAACATTGAAATAAATGTGATTTCGCAACGAGACCAGTGTGTGCCTACACCACGACGACGAGTTGCAGAGCATTTTTTGTTTTGTTTTTTTTCCGAAAAATTAACCGCTCGATCGAACATGTTTCTATTACATAAAAACAATGTCTGAAATAATTGAACATTGCGTGTGTTACTAACATAGTTATGTTATATGTCAGAATTCAAATAACTCCATTTTACTGATAAGAAAACATGTAAAGTTTCATTCTAAAAATATTGAGTATTTAAATACTCATAAAATCTCATCGGATATTTAACTTCAAATTTTTACTCATAAGTTTCCGTTCGTTTCAATAGTTCTTCAAAATTATATAAATTTATCATTTTTGTTTCTGAAAATCTTCGTCATGAGTACAGAAATATTTTTCCTTTTTCGCAAATTTTCGCAAATATTTCGCAATCTGCAAAGATGACTAATTTCATAAAATTCTATTTCAGATCTTAACACTGGTTAGAAAATCTAAAAAGAAAAGTCGTCGTCCAGTGCGTGGACACGATCTAGACGTGTCGAATAGATCATCAACAATGGAGGAAGAAGAATATTCACCACTCTCGTCTATCGAATTGCGCACAAAAAATGAGAATTTAACACATTTGTTGTTCGCCAAGGAAGAAGTGTGGACGGATCGAAAAGATTCAGTGGTCGTCGAAAAGCTCAGCGAACAATTCAAAGAAGAAAATCAAGGCGGCATTCAGGCATGCAAAATTCTTGCTCAAATTGGAGTTGATCGAATTCGTCAGATGGTTTTGGGACCAAGACATGTCGCGTTTCTTTTGGAAGATGATAATGTTATTCGCGTCGCTTACGAGTCCACAAAAGTGAAAGAAAGTGTAGTTGAAGGTTAGTTTTGAATAAATACTTTTAGATAAATTTCATTTTTTTGGCGTAAACATTTAAAAAAAACTACATCAAAATATGAATGACAATATTTTTTCAGAATGCTCAGAAGTTGCGAGTACCATGCCTCAAGCGGCTAGCCTACAATCAGCAAGAACCAGCGGGATTGCGAAATATCGTAGAGTTATGCTAGGTGGCAGATCGTATTGTCGTTTTCGAACGTCTGGCGATCCACGTAGCGGTGTGATAATCAGCAGTGGACGACCTCCAGTTCCTGCAGCTAATGTTCCCGAAGACCTGATTAACAATGTGCAGCAAGTTCTCCAAGGAAAATCAAGAGAAGTGATTATTCGCGAGCTTCAACGAACTGGACTCAATGTTAATGAAGCAGTCAATAATTTATTGAGTAGAGATGACGGAGATGGTGAGTAAAAAGGTAAAAAAAAAAGTGGTTTCATTTTTTGTTTGCAGACGGTTTGGATTTGCCAAACGATCCTATACTTCCTGAAGAACTCCTTCAATTACTAGAACATTCTAGCGCCCAAATAAGCTCTGGCAACAGCTCGAATCCGCTCGACGATCCGTTTGAAAATTTGCATTACACTAGTCGCGATTTTCGCAGTCAAGTTGGAAATGCAATTTCGAAGCGGGCAAAAGAGAAGGATCGCAAGAAGAAGGAGACCGAAGACGTCTATCGTAACACATTCCAACTCGGCGATAAAATCGAATGGTGGTGCGGAGAGGAGGGTTCTGGAATTCCAAGCGATGTTGAAAAGGAAAAAGTGGAAGGAGATGGAAAAGAAAAAAGGTTAGACCGTTCTTTTAATTTTTTTTCTAATGTTATTTTTTTTCAGAGCTCCTACTGTTGCTATCACTTGTACCAGTTGGCAACTTTATGTTCTTCATAAAAACGGAAAAGTCTACACATGGAATTGGAACGATCCAATCGGCTCGTCTCAACCAATGAAGTTGATCAATGACGAATCTGTGGCTCCAAAAGAAGCCAAAAACATTGGCGACCACACCAATCCGGTTGTTATGATCTCGTCCTCAAATCTCAGAGTATCGGTCATCTCACAGAATGGAACAATGCTATCTTGGTTGGAAACGTTGGCTGTTGGTAAACGAGTGGCGATGGCGACCGAAGCGATTGGCATGCTTCCGAGCGACCAAATTGTGCATCTGCAAGATTTCACGACAAGTGACTATATTACTTCAGTTCGATGGATCAATGCTGTATATTGGTGGTGAGTGGATTTTTTGGCTCCGGTACAGTTCGAAACCAGACATTCCAAAAAAGACTGAAATGCAAAAACTTATTAAAAAAAACCGCGTTACTTGATAATAGTATGATTTCGGTACAGGTTGTTCATATTTTTGATCATAATATTTACACCGCCTTCACAGCAATATATTTTCTCGCTGGGAAAAACGTCACGTACGAGGAAATTTCGGAAAACTTCCGCCAAAAAAAAAACATCCGACAATTTTTTTTACGAAAAAAACATCCGACGGGGTGCGCTATACTCTAGCGTTAACAACCGTTTTCTCGTTCTTGTTGGATTCTCATGCGGTTTCGAAACGTCCTCTAGAATTTTAAAATTATTCTAAACATATTTCAATTTTCCAGCGGCTTATATCCACCAACTGATCGCACAAAAGCATCGGAAAAGGATAAAAAGAAGCACGTGTCGTTTAGCAATGCGACGACAACCAACTCATCCGATATAACTGTTGGAACACAAGTACAACTTCGCAAAACTCCAATCTATCCAGCGGGAAGCGTCGGCGTCTTTATCGACACTTGCAAACCGATGATTGGTGTTTTGTTGGAAGACTCGTGGAGTGCTGGAGAAAGTTGTCGGTTCCGAGTTTTGACAACCGAAGAGTATGATCAAGAATTGGTGAAAATGGAGATTGAAGAAGCTGCTGAAGAGCCGACAAAAAATGAATCATCATCGTCAAGAAAACGCAAAACAAACGATGAAATTGATGAAATCGAAACATTGAAACGAATCGAAATTTGGGCTAGTGATGATGTGATGTGGATTCACGAACATCGTAAACGCGATGTGATGACTGTTGAAGTTGTCGACAATCTTCTAGTCGCTGTAAAACACGTAGAGCCTACAAAAAATGTCAATTCGTTTGCCAGCGTTCACAGTGACAATCCAAACGATGACGTTGCGCTCAAACAAGCAACACCAACAACATCGCAAGTGCGATTATTGCGAAAAGAAGACGTGCAAGTTTATAGCAAAAAAGGAGACCCGAGAATACCGAAAATTTTGCAAAAAGAAATTCAAAAGTTCTATGTCGACACAAGTAAACCGATTCTATCAATGTGTGCCGATTTGAACGGATTCCGTGTGCTGGTGAAGTCACGCGAGGGACCGTTGGTGTTGTGTCGGGTGCTGGTGAACGGTAAAGTGGTGTCGAGACGAAGACTTCCATTAGACGAAGCGGTTGTTGAGAGAAGACTGATTGGCGGAGAAACGGCTACGCCGAAATTATTGTCGTTTGGTGATGTGAGTTTTTTCTTTCATTAGAAAAATCGGTGGCTTTTTTTTTAAATGAAAAAAATAACTAAAAAATTCAATTTTTTCCTCCTAGGCTAGACTACTTCTATTTTATTCCACAAAAAATAGCTGGAAATTTTACACAAAAAAAGTTTTTTATTTTTTGTTTGAACTCAAGGTTGAGGTTGCCAAAAAATGTCAAGACCAAGAAGAACTAAAAATGGCTGTAAATTTCTAAAATTTAAAGGAAAATCATAGTTAAAATTAAGTTGCCGACGCAAAAACGCCACAGTATTTTTTTATCTCTGGTAAATATGATTAAATTGTTTCTAACCTGAAAAGTTTATTAAAACTGCGAATAAAAAATGTTTTCCAAAAATCTATTTTTTTTTTGCAGTCGAGAACATTATTCATTCGCGATTCTACCGGCCAACTGATCCCAGTTCTGAGAGATGCTCTCAATGGATATCGTGAGCCGCACATTATGCATTCTCAACCGATCAACCTCATCGCAACATACGCTAGACCAACAGCAAACGTGACGGCAGCTTGTGAGGTTTGTGACTGCACAATAGCCGAAATTGATCTCAACTGATTTCTAGAAAAGCATTTTTTTGCAGAAAGGTTCCACGTGGGAAGGTTCGGTTCTATGTATTCCTGGTGCTAGTCGGCCTGTTCATCGACAATATTTGAAAGATGCCGCGTCACTCATGCAACTCGTTCTCTATTGCGATTTACAAGGAGTTCAGTCATTTTTGAATAAGATTGATGATTTGAGACGTAAGATTGAAACAACAAGTTTTGTAGTTGAATATATTTTTTCTCTTCAGAAAATTCCAACATCAATCAAGATGAATTTCGGCGTATTATGAAAGAGCAGTTCTTTGCGATAACTTCGGACGGTTGTTCGAATGTGATTCACGCGGCGATTCGTCTGTGTGTTGCCACCAAAAACTCGCTGAACATCGACAAAGCGCTACCCGACAACCAGACGCCACCGCGATTTCCCACACAAAACGTGCCAATGGTCGTTGACAACGAGAAACGATGGAGAGGTGTGTTGCGCGGACGAAGAAGTGACGAGTCGGCCACATCCACGCCGTCCAACACAACGTCTCCGGAAAACGTGAGCCCAACAGCCAACAAAAAGGAGAAGAGTCGACGTGGAAGTGAAGAGGACGATCAGTCGTCGGACGTGTCACGAACCTCTTCACAGGATGATGAATTCTCGAACGGAACTCCGAATAAGGCGCCGGAAGTTCGGCAGAAAAATGCTCACCTCATTTTGGATCTTCTATTGCGACACGTTTCAATGTTTTTCGATGTCAACGCGGATGCTAGTGTTGGTATGTTTTGATTTAAAGTTACATTTTTCAATAAAAATCGTCACGCCACAAAAATCTGAAAACTATGTTTTTTCTTCAATATATTGGAATATTTTATATACAGCAAAGCTCCCATTTTCAGCTTATCTTGATGAAAAAGATCGATGCACATCACTCAAAGCTCTTTTGTCGTATCGAGACATAAACGGAAGAACCCCTTTCCAGTTGGCAGTGAATTTGAAGGCTTACGGAGCTGCTGCATCGGTTTGGAAATGTTTGTTACAACTTGGATTGGCTGACATGGTAAGACTCGCCCGATTTTTGTCTCGCAAAATTTTCTAATTTTTCAGAGTAATGAAGATCAGCTGAGTTACATCTATCCGTGCGCGAGTGAAGATATGTTCTTCAGTAGTATTGGCGACGATTCGCCGCTTTTTGTTCTCTGCTACAATGACGTTTGCTCATTCACTTGGACCGGCGCCGAGCACATAAATCAAGACATTTACGAGTGTCGTACGTGCGGAATCACCGGCTCGTTTTGTTGTTGTTCGGAGTGTGCGATAAGTTGTCATCGAAATCACGATTGTAAAATCAAAAAGTCGTGCCCGACCGCTTACTGCGATTGTTGGCAGAAATGCTCTTGCAAATCGTTGATCGCCGGTAACGAGAAAATGCGCGAGCATCTTCTCGTTCAACTCCTCAAATACACGAAATTACACGAGTTGCCGAACGCACGACACGAACACCTAATGTTGTTCCTCGCCAAAACTGTCATCAGACAACACAAAGAGTTGAGTGCGTTTCAAACGAAAAAGAAGGGATCAAGAGTGGTGTCGAGTCATCGACAAGACTTGGAAGGACTTTCCCCGCCCGAGCACGATTTGAGTGCGCCAAAGTTTGCGAAATTCGCCCTGGATCAATGTTGTAAACGACCCGACGTGGTGAAAAGTGCGATTTTGTTGGGAGCTCATATGGGAACAGATGAAGAGCTGTTGACAAGAGAAATGTTGTATTTTTCCGCGCAAAACAGTGTTTCGCATCTGGACAAGTTTTCGTTCATATTTATGAATAAACGTCTCAAAGAGGTTGGTTTGAAAACATTAAAAAAATCCCCTACCAAAAAAAATCTTCAAATGTCGTGAAAAAAAAAAACCGCAGGCGAAAATGGGCGGAGCTTATTTTACTTCAAAAATTCAAAATATTTGTTCAGCAGAAAAAAATGTCGCATCCAAAAATGAGCGGATCTAAGTCTATTTCTGAAATAAAACATTTTTATGAATTCAGAATACTGTAATTTGAAATTTTTCATTTTCTAGCAAAATGAAACGTGAAACAAAAAAATCAGTTTTATTTATTTTATTTAAACGTTTTCAAATTGTCGGATTTTTTTGTCCAAAAGTTAGCGACCCCTGCAACAAAAACTGTCACAATTTCCAAAGAATAATCATCAGAGACTGTTTTTTCCAGTACTCAAATGCTATCATAAGTACACTCCGAGGAGAGCTTTCATCTGGAAAAGTTGAACGCGACGCCGAAGTATATACGAGTCGTTTTGTGCGCAGTATCGTGCGTGTTCTCGTACTCGCAATCAACATTTCACCGATCGCCGCAAGTCTGATTTTGAACGGAGATGATATTGCTGATCACTCGTGGAGTGGAACCGCATCGTCAAGTTCGAGAGATCAACCGGCTGTCTCCGCATTGTCTGGAAGTCTTAGATTTTCGAGTCTGATGTCATTGAACGCGATGGGTCTCATACCGATCACCAAAAAAGAGTCGCACAGCAAATCACACGACAAATCGTCGGGAATGATCAGTTTCGTTTGTCGCGCAATAACCACATTGAGAAGTTTGCCAGTGTTTGCGGTCCTGCAACTCGGAGCGGCGGCCGACGCAATCTTTGCACCTGTCAGATTCGGAGTTGTTCGAGCGATGCAGTCGACAATGTTGACGTCGAATAGCGATCCACTTGAAGCGTTGGAAAAGTATTTCGCCGGAGAGTATTCGTTTGATGATATTATCAAGAAGGCAAGAAAAGAGGAGAGACTGGCAATGAAAGTGCATGTAAGGCGACAAAGAAAGGTAAACATTTTTATTCTTATTTCACCAAAATTATGCCGAGAAACCTTGCAAAAAATATTTCAATTTATTGACATTATAAATACTTGAAATTAAATCAAAAGAAATGTTTTCTTGTTGTAGAGAAGTCGAAGAGACACAGATCGCGAAACAAGAGAATCTGAACGACGCGACGGAAGTGTTGGCGATGACGAAGCCATGGATCAAGATGATGGAAACTCTGAGTCTCAAGACGGTGTCTCTCGTCATTCAACCAGTGGTTCGACGCAAGGAAGACGTCGTGGTCGAGCTCGCAACGTGATAATTCCGGAACCGGTGCCTGAGAACAACGAATCGGCAACAAATCGAACAGCGTCTGGTGATTTTGAAGTGGAAGTCGTCGAGGAGGATAATGAGGAGGAAGAGGATGAAGAGATGGAAGAGGACGATGATGATGATGATAACGATGATGACGACGATGATGATGATGATGACGACGATGATGACGATGATGATGAGAACAATGATGACCAAGAAGATCAGCGAGATCGTGTCCAAAGAAATCGCAATCCAATCAGATTCATTGATGATGACGACGATGATGATGACGATGTGGATGATCGAGAGAACATGGCCGAATGGCAGTATGAACCATCTAGTCCGTCAGAACTAGACGATGACGATGATAATGACAATAGATCGAATGAAAACCGAGCAGCGGCGGCGGCAGCAGCAGTGCCACCAGCCGACGCTGCACCAGAAGCAGCGGCGGCGGCGGTCAACGATGAGAACAATCGCGATGGCGATTCGAGATCGCGCACACCTCCACCACGCAGTTCGAACTCGGCAGCAACTTTGGCGGCGGCCGCAGTGATGGCTGTGGAAGAGGACGATTTTCTCAATCGACAACATCAAATCGCGTCGAGATTCGGTCTTGGTGTTAGTGCGCTCGAAGCTGGAATACCACCTCCACCAGCGTCTGGTTCTTCAAACAGTTCGTCGAACAACACGACGACGTATACGTTCAGAGGCGGAAATTGGACGTCGAGAACGACAGGAGGTAGTACTGGACCGGGAAGATATTTGCATTATCGATTCGGAAGCTCGCCAAGATACGGAGATAGTTCGGCGGGAGGAGGAAGTGGAGGAGGAACTGGTGGAGGAGGAGGATCGACAGCCGCGTCGACCACAAGTGAGTCCAGCTAATTTTTTAGATTTGAGAAAACAATTTTTTTAAAGGTTCGTCTAGTGCGCCGCCGGTTCCACCTGCTACCGGTTCCTCAGTCACATCATCAAATACAACTGCCAGTTTGGACGCAAACCACACGACACCTTCTAAATCACCCGAAGAACCAAAAGCGTCAATTGTCATTGCTCGACGACACCTCTCGATGACATTTACGCTTCTAGTTCGATTGGCGTGTGATATTTTGTCGAAAACGCATCAAAAACCGAAAAAGATCTATGACGAACTTCAAGAGTACTCGAATCAGTTGTACAAACGAGTTCGACAATCTCTGATGGAAATGTTGAAAGAGACGTTCGATTGGATGATGATGTTGATGGACTCAACAGAAGCGAAACTTCGATTCAACACGGTTTATCTGGAACAACTCGAAGGTGCGCCGAGTTTGACAGAAGTTATGCAAGAAGAAAAACCGGGAAGACGAAGCGCGTTCAACTACATGATGAACTTGTTGCGCACGAGCGGAGATGACGCCAAAGATCGTTTAGCCGAAATCGATTATGATATTTTGGAACCGCTGGGTTTGATATTGGATGCCTATTTGGTATCGGTCAATTGTGGTGTCGAAAAGAGAATAGTTAGTTCAATGTTTTCAGAAAAAAACGTATCCTTTTATTTGTCTAGGAGTTCAAAATGTTGGTCGACCAATACGACGACGCCACTCGTAGTCGTTTCAAAAATCTTCACTCTGATGTTGACGATGATTTGGTGACGGGCTTCTTTTTGCGTCCACCAAGTATGGCGTTTGTCGGAGATTTGGCCGAAGGTGCGTGGAATACGATTTGTGGTCGAGACGGAGGTGAAATGTTGCGAATCATTGAAGATGTAAGAAACGTATTCTAGGTGAACATTTTCTCAAATATTTCTGGTTTTTTCAGGTTCCACTAGTTGAGCGTCCCGATTTGTTAAAAGTTGATATTGAGCCGAAGCTATTGTTCCGTCATATTGATCAAGATGTTTTGATGAAGAGAAAACGAGAACATTTGACGGTGAGTGAAAATTTCAGAACTATGAGAAATTTCTCAATTTTCTTGGTTAACGAAAAATTCAAAACTGAAAAATTTTTTTCACAGAATCCGGGAGAACATCGAGCAATTCTGCCTAAAAAGATAGCCAACGTCGGCATGTCTCTCGAACTTCCTAAGTCGCAGTTGCAAAAATCCTTCGTGCAAAACATCATTCGTGATCACTACAAAGGCGTTTTGGCGAGTAACACGGGTGCAGATGATTGGCAACTCGATAAACATCCAGATGGTAATGCTGTTGAGAAGCTTCGAGATCGTTTGTTGGAAGCAAGTTGTGCACAAGGAAATGTCGTCTTCTCAAAATGGCAGAAAACCATCGAAACAATCGGTCAACAACACTACAATAGTTTGGCCGAGGCGATGGGATCCGAAGCGGCGGCGAGCAATTCGCAATTGTTGAGAAGAATTGCGCGATTCGGTGTCAAACATCACACATTGATCAAATCGGCGGAGAAGTATCGAACATTGCATTCGAATCAGAAAGAGGTGACACTGGATGTGCATCGCAATCAGGTCGTCATCGACACAATGCTCTTCTTAAATCAAATATACAATCGAAAATTGTCGGCGTGTCGCACAAATGATCCGAACACGTGTCCGCTAGCCGGAACTCGTCTCCGCGTCAGATTTGTCGACGAACCCGGCGAGGGAACCGGAGTGACGAGAAGTTTCTACACTGCGTTCGCCGAAGCGTGCACCCAAATGAAGCAGTCGCCGTTTGTTGGAATTTCTCAACCGGTGCGAGAAGCGATGGCAACGTCGCTGAATTGGACACCACCAGGATTGGGACATTGTGAGCTTTTGGTTTAATATTGTTAGAAAAGCCAAAAAACACATCCGTAACCTCTCTTAGTGAGAGAGTACCAGAATTTCTCAAAAAAAGGTCGTCACCGTGAAAATTAAAAACCAAAAACTATGAAAAATGTCGAAAATTTTATGGGCATATTCACAAAAAAAATAATGTAAAAAAACAATAAAAAACAAAAATTAGTTATTCACCTCATTTATGTGTAAAAGTATGTCGAGAAACCTCGAAAAAAGGGAGGTTTTTCTACATTTTTCGACATTTTTTTTTGTTTTTTAAATTATTTTTTTTTCTTGTGAAAAAAAGCCCACTAGGGAAAGTCAAAGTTGTTTTTTTCTCTAAAAATGTCACAGTACTTTTTCCTCTATTTGCACAGGTGTGAAATCATCATCTGATAATTTTCAGCCATCGATTTTCATCAACGTTCGCGGAAAGTTCGTCGCGAAAAAGCTCAACGACTGCGAAACTCGATCGAAAAACTGCGAACATTCCCGATCAATTTATGCGCTCAACGATTCAATCTCGAAAAAATGATTGAGAACGCAAAAAAGACGACAACACCGACGGCGACGATCGGAGAAGGCGGAAAATTCGAGAACGTTGAACAAATGTTCAACATGATTCAAGAGGAGACGTCGAAATATGTGAAATCGCAAAATTTGCTCGGAAGAGTGATGAGTATTTTGTGTCAACTACAGCCCGAGTATTTCAAGACGATTTGCGAGAACGCTGATTCGCTACGACTTCACATTCAACACGTTTGTTTGGAGTTGCGCGCCGAAGGAGATTTTGACGAGACGTCAGCGAACGAGATTACGGCTCCAACGACGCACACCGACGCGTCGACTATTTGGGCAGAGATTAACGGAACAGAGAATGTCGAAGAGGCTCTCTTCGAAAAATCACCAAATGGTATCACCTATGTGCCAAAAATCGGAAACGGCTCACCGGTCAGATTGTCGGCTTTCCGCAACATTGGAAGAGTGCTGGGTATTTGCATTTCGCAAGGCGACATATTCCCGCTGAAGTTGGCCAGACACGTGTTCGCCTACATCCTACGACAACCGATCAGTTTTCTGGATTATGGATTCTATGATCCGGATGTGTTCAATTCGATGAGATGTTTGATGTGTGGTGATCAGGACGATGAGGAGACGTTTGCCGGTTCAACTTTTTCGATCGATGAGGTGGAGATTGTTAATGTGAGTTTTGGGCTGTGAAAATTATAATCGCCTTGAGCGGAAGTGGAATTTCCACTTTTCCGGCATCTATCGAAAAATTCCCATTTTTTCGGGTATAGTTTTCTTACTGAAACTTTACGGTAAAAAAAGTAGAAATTTTTGAAAAGCAAAAATATATTCTGAAAAAAAAACATAATCATCAATTTCAGGGAGTCAAAACGGTGAAAACAATTCTTTTGAAACCGGACGGTCAAAATATCGCTGTCGACAAAAACAACGTCGTCGAGTACGTCTATCGCTACGCCGATCGTGACATGCTCGGTCCGAACTTGCCAGCCATCGAATCGTTGCGTGACGGCATTTTCGACGTGATTCCCGAAGCGATGCTGAACGGTCTGACGCCCGAAGACATGCGTCTCATCGTGTGCGGTACCGAGGACATTTGCATCGCCACACTGCAGGCGAACACCGTCTTCCTCGACGAGTCGCGTTGCAACACCGAAACGCTCAACA
Organism: Caenorhabditis sp. 8 KK-2011; assembly: GCA_963572245.1. Taxonomy (NCBI): domain Eukaryota; kingdom Metazoa; phylum Nematoda; class Chromadorea; order Rhabditida; family Rhabditidae; genus Caenorhabditis; species Caenorhabditis sp. 8 KK-2011. The sequence goes on along the minus strand of OY751550.1, from coordinate 11,159,193 downwards.
AATTCAAACAACACTTTTGGCAAGTCGTCGAATCGCTGACACGTCAAGAAAAACAAGATCTCGTCTTCTTCTGGACCGGCTCGCCGACACTTCCGCCGTCCGGCGAGTGGCAATCCAACGCGACGGTCATGTTGAGACCGTCGGAAGACATGCTTCTGCCGACCGCCAATACCTGTATCTCTCGCCTCTATGTGCCCGTCTACTCGTCGAAACGCATCCTGCGCTCAAAACTTATCATGGCGATCAAGGCGAAAAATTTCGGATTTGTCTAATTGTATATTTTCTTTTACTTTTTTTGTGTGTGTGTTTGGTAAAACTTGTTTCTTTTTCTTAATCTATCATCCAACACCCTTTTTTTCTCAAGAACCCAGATTTTTCTCCATGTTTTATAAGCTTTTCTTGCTGTATTATGTTAGTCTAATGATAGTCCGTTTATTAAATTAATAAATTGTCTAGTATTGTATACTGTAGTGTTTTTTTCAAGGCACCGTTCTCTGGAGAATCCAAAGATTTTCGGTCTGCTGTCTCAATTTGGTGTTTCTGAAGATTCTGACAATAACTTGGAAATTTAGGGTCACGAAAATATTTTGAAAATTAAAAAAAAATTTTGGAGACCTAAAAATTTAACTGCGATGTAATGAAGAATTTTCAGCCAAGCTGGGATTTGTGGGCGGAGCGCAGGGTTGGGACTGTTGCTCGGCCCGAAAATGGACCGGGCCGGACTTTTTTGGTTTCTAACAAAAAGTAGAGAGAAACTAAAGTGACAGATTTAAAGTTATGAGAGAAGACTACTTGAATGTGTTTTTATGTCTCTAAAAAGAATCAATTTTAAATTTATCACTCGACGAACAAGAGAAATACGTTTTCATATCATACAAAAATGAGAGAAAGAAAATGTGCAGGGATGGCCGAGCGGTCTAAGGCGCCAGACTCAAGCGTTAGCTTGCCTCAAGTTCGAGGTCGACTGGGTGTTCTGGTACTCGTATGGGTGCGTGGGTTCGAATCCCACTTCCTGCAGAAACTTTTTTTTGTTTTCAATTTTTTTGTGGAAATAAAATCTGCGTTCTTCTCATTTTCTTACTGTACTTTATCATTTATTTTGACAGGTTATTTTCAAAGAAAAAAACAAGAGTAAAATTAGTTGGACAAAATAAGAAGAAGAAGAAGAAGAAGACACCATAAACTAACCGAGATGTGAATCAAATAAAAATTAGGAGAGAAAAAATCTAGAAGGACGAAAACTAACGAATTGTATAAATATAGTATAAATATGTATGCGAGGGAAAAGAGCCTAGATTTCAAACTAACATGGGAGGAAAATCGGCGGGTTGGGGAGGGGGTACTGTACAAAATCACCGGGATACATTTACGCTTTTAATGTATGTATATATATATTTATAAATGTTGAGAAAGACAGAATAATTTGGAAGGGTACGGGGAATCGAGTAGAGTTGTTTATTAGGGTAATGGTAGAGAAAAATAATAATAACATTGGTTAAAGCTGAACGGGGAGAGAAAAAGAGACGGAGAGAAAAAAGAAGAAAGTGTGTTGGGTATATCAAAAGGGGGGGGGGGCATCTAGATGTATATATATGGGTGATGAGGTTGAAAGTCCTATGGGTTGGAAAAAAAGATAAGCGTATGTATATATATTCACAAAAAGACGCTAACCGGGGAGTAGACACAAACACATACACACTGGGGAGGAGAGGCACAAACACGACATAAATTTTTGTAAGGAAAACGCTAGGATGTTTTGACTAGAAGAAAAAAAAATGTATTTTTGGCGAGAGCACGTGTTTAGACGGCGGCAACGGCGCTGATTTGAGCCTTGTTCTGTAGGAAAAATTGCATGTAGAAAGCTTGAACTTTTTTCGTTGAAAATGAAACTTTTGGTTTCAGACCCACAATTGTTGTTGTTGTAAAAACTATCTGCTCATTTTTGACCTGATATTTTATCAAATTTTTTTTAAGCGAATGAAGAGACGCAGTGTTTGGCTACGTGCCCAATCATCGGCTCTTCGTGATCAAAAAATGAAGACAAAAAAAATGATATTTACTCTATTCTTTTTCGGAAAAAAGTTAACAAAAATTATGATTTTTTCGAGTCCTGTAAAAAACTATGCGCCTTTGAAAATGCATGAATTTTTTTTTTAGAAAAAAGTTATGTTGCTATAACCATGAGTAGGTCCACGATTAGTTTTCAAATCTTCAAAAAATCTTTTACAGTTACCCCGAGAGAGAGAGAGAGAGAGAGAGAGAGAGAGAGAGAGAGAGAGACGCAGAGAAAAACAAGAAATTTGCATTTCGAAAGTTCACGTTTTCATTATTTTCACGTTCGTTTTTTTTTTGCGAAAAAAAAATTTTCCTCACATTTTTAAAAAATGAAAATCGCATTTTTAGGCCTGAAATTTTTGGATCCGAGAATTAGGCCAGCCTAATTTGGGACAAATTTTTGTAGGCGGAGCTTAGAGGCAATGCTTTTCCATGGTTTTTCTAGTTAAAAAAACGTGAACGCCGAGAAATGAAAAAATCTGATTTCTCTCTGTCTCTTTCGAAGAGCGTCATGAAACTACGTGGAATTTTCAACAAGAAGTTTTTGCGATTTCAAAACGTCAAATTTTGGTCGTTTTTCAGCTCTCAAAAAATCTTTTATAGTACCCTGAAAAATTAATTTCTCTACGGTGTCAATTTGTTCACAGGAAAATTAACCAACCTGAATTTGTTTGATCTTCTCTTGAAGTTCACTGGCCTCGGTCTCCTCCATATCCTCATCGGCTTCGCACGTCTCCTCTTTCATTGTCGCACCACTCGACGCCGTGTTCGCCGTCGTCATTGTTGTCGCCGACGACGACGACGCATTATTCGACGCGTTCAACGCCTGCAACCAGTTGAGCACAATCTGATTCGACTGCGACACGGCCGATGTTGGCGGTTGCGGTGGTTGCGGTTGCGGTTGCGATGGTTGCGGTGTCGACGTAGCGTTTGTCGTCGCAGAGGCGGCGGCGGCGTTCGCAGCTGCCGCAGCGGCGACAGCCGACGTAAGAGTGGTGTTGGAGAGGGCGAGTAGACTTGTCGCGTCGGCCAACGCCGACGGCGTCGGACGCGGCCGATCGAGTTTGGCGACGGCGACGGCGGCCGCCGCAGCCTCGGCCGCAACAACACCACGTTCTTGACTGCTACTGACGACGCACTTGCGCATATGTTTCTCCAGTGTCGAGTGCACCGAGAACGGCATTCGACAAATGTAACAGTGATACGTCTCCTTGCCCTGTTGTCCGTGTGTTCGCATGTGTCGCGTCAACTTGCTCGACTGAGCACACGCGTACGGACACAGTTGACATTTGTAGGGTTTCTCGCCGGTGTGCGATCGCAAGTGAACAATGAGATTCGACCGATTTGTGAACACCTTGTTACAAAAGTGACATCGCTCTTTTTTGATGTTCGCCTGCCGACGCGCCGCCGGTTCGGCCAATTCGGCGTCGTCGACGACGATCAACGGCTCCGACGAATCGTCTTCGAGTTTGATGAGCTTGCGTGGAGGTGTGCTTAGGTCTTCGTCGGGCGATGGTCGACGACGAATTGCGGCCGAAGCCGGACGAGGTGTGAACGCCGAAGGAGCTTCATCGTTGACCGCGTTCCTGAAAATTGAAATAGTTATTCAAATTTTTTATGAAAAAAATCGCGGAAAAGTTGGTCAAAACATTCGGGAAAAATCGGAAAAAAAACTCACAATTTATACAAGCCCTGAAAAAGAGTTTGGGCGACAGTCGCCTGATTCTGTATCACTTGTTGTTGATGTTGTTGTGGTTGAGGTTGTTGCTGTTGAATCGCCGCCGGCTGAGTCTGTTGTAAATTGTTCGAAAAGTTCAGCAGAGCTGCCGCAGTGGTATTATTGATATAGGGCAATTGTTGCGCATAGTAGTCCTGCATCGCGGCCAACACGTTCGACTGTGACCACAATTGCGGCTGTTGCGGTGTCGGCGGTTGTAGCGACGCGGCGTGTTGCGGAATGGAAGCGGCGCGTTGAGCGAGCAACGACGTTGTCGCCGTGAACGCCGAGATTTGTTCGTCTTCGGTTTCGTCGTTGGGCGCGAGTCGTCGCAACGCTTTCGCCGCGTCCGATTCGCCGGCTTTGGTGGCGAGCTCTTTGAGACGTTCCGAGCAGAAGCTGTTGAAGAGTAACGAGTCGTTTTTGACGGTTGTTGGGTGGAGGATTTTGGCTGAAAATCGGTTGGGTTTGTGAGGGGAGAAGGTTTTCAAAATGTGGGGCTTTTTTTCTGGTCAGAAAAGTCAGTACGCGATGAGATTATAGCCCGAGCGCCCGAGAGCTCGGCCAGAAAATCACGTTTTTCGAGCTCAGAGCTACGAATGTTTTTCTTTTTTTTGAAAAAAGTTGTAGGAACCAGGCCTGAGCGGAACCGGAATCGGAAATTTCCGAAAAATAATCCGGAACTTTTTTCTGACGGAACCATTTCCAAATTTATTTTCGGAACTATTCCCAAATTTTTTTCGAAAATGTTTCGGTAAATCGGAAAAAAATTTTACGGGCCTGTTTCCGGACGGGCTTCTTTGTACGTTCAAAAAAAAACCAGACCGGTCAGAGCGGTCCTCACTGACCCGCACTGACATTTCTGAAAATGTAGCAAAAGGATGAGAGAGAGGTGGAGACGCAGACAAAACACGTGTCTTTCTACGGGGAAATCAACCAAAAATTGTCTGAGTCTCTACTCTCTCACTTTTTCGCACATTTTCATTAGGCTAACTCATCATGCTTCCCCGATTAACATCATCAAACTCACCCGCACTCGTCTGCCGATGATAGCTCGACGGCATCAACATCGAATCGTTGGACGTCGGCGACGACGTCGACGTCACCGACACATCCGATTCGGGCAACGTCTCCTGGCACACACGAACACCATGAATCGCGTACGAGTGTTTCAGCAACGACCAAATGTCATCGAAGCGCTCTTTGCACGTGCAACACGTCAACGATTTGGTGGCGTTGGCTGAAATGTGGATTGATTTTTCAGTGTGTGTTGTCACAAATGTTTCTCTCCCTGTTGTTGACACAACCATTAGGTGATTTTTTCGCAATGCCCCGGGGTCAGGAGAGACGTTTTTTTTTCGACGGCAAATAATCTTGTGTGTTGACTTTTGGCCATTTTTGCGCGGGACTGATTGCTTACTTACATTGTGGTCAGATGATGGTTTTTCTGAGATGTACGAGTCAGCGAAAAATAGAACAAGACTAAACCTCCCAATTTTTTGGCAAAATTTTGATTTTCAAATTCTATTACTTCGGTGTAGGCCACGCCCACAAAATCTAGAAAAAAATCTCAAAAATTTGAAACTTTTTTTTAATTCAAAAATACACACTCTATTCGAGAGGTATTAGAGAAACGATAAAATCTTTCTCCTCATTGACGCGCGAAAATAAATATACCCTACTGTAGTTTGTTTTTTGGCGCCCCACAAAAGTTTCAAGAGTTAACAACTCTTCTCTTTACTTTTCTTGGGTCTCGGTCAAAACTGGTCCACTTGTGTCAACCATTCATCTCACGTGAAAGCAACTTTTTTACTTTTTCTTCTTTTTTTTTTCTTTTTCTCCTGTCGCTCAGCCGAGTAAACATCACCTACAGTAACCCGATGGACAAATATACTTTCATTTTTTGTTGGCGGAGAGCGAGCGCGAGCGTGAGCGCTACTAGTTATGCCAAGATTCGATTTGATTTCTTACCAAGATCATTGGTATCGGTGGTCACGTCCATGTTGTTGTAGTTGAGCATGAGCGCGTTGGCCGACGTGCTTCGCGCACCACTTCGCGAATTAAGCGACGTGTTGTAGTTGGTGGTGGTGCGACGACGCGACGACCGATAGAGATCGTCGGACGGTGTCAACTTGCCGCCGCAGTTCGAGATTTTGTGCTCGATGAACGCGGAGAACAGGGCCAGCGGGAAGGTTTGATGACATTCGCCGCACACGAGAATGTCGCCACGCGAGTCGTCGTCTTCTTCTTCGCCGCGCGGCGATTCGGCGCCGTTGTGCGACATTGGCGAATCGGATGCTTTCAGCTCGGACAGGTCGACTTCGGCCGTTGATTCGATGCCCGAGTCGGACGATGCCATTGGTTGCTCGTCTGCAATGACAGAAATTGATTTTGATAATTTTTTTTGGAATTCAAATTTTTCAGAAATTTTCGAGTTACACATACACACTGACACTTGTAATCATGTAGTCCCGAGGCGGGTCTGGTTTTTTTTGTTGGGCGGGTCAAAAAAGGCTTGGCCCGGCTGCAGATTTTTTGTGATAGATTATTTTCACGTTGGATGATCTGGCTGGGCTGACAATAACTGCGAAATAGTTTCACATAGTTGTGAACTAGACATGGGTCAAATTTGGGCCATTTTGGACCGGCCTGTAGTTCAGAAAAAACTCGGCCTGGCCTCGGCCCGGACCGATTCTCGATGTCCGATTTTCAGAACCGCGGATAGAATTTTTTGAAAATTTTCTGGGAACCATTTCCACACTCCCATTCTACTAGAAAAAATATGACTTGTTACTGGAAGTACTAAATTTTCAGATAGTCCGGCCGGCCCAAAATGGCCTAAATCTCATCCATGTCTAGTTCACAAAGTAAGTCAAATAAATTTCCAACGTGAAAATGATCGACCACAAAAAATTGACGAGAGATCAGGTCACGCTGAGAGATTTAGAAAGTAGATCAAACTCGTTTTGGATGATCTCGATGGATTGATATTTTTTTTCGGAAAAAATTGTCAGAACTTTTTATCCCAAAATTCTAAGCCACTTTTAATATAGTATGTCACTGCGTTTTTTCCTCTTCAGACATTTTCATGTAGCCTATGTTATTTTATTGTTTTTTTGTGTCCTTCCGCGCTCCTCTTTCTCAAATGTTTGCATTGCCGTAAAACGCGCGACGCGACGACGTAAGCGATCGGCAAATGTTTGAGTTTCCGCACACGCGGACTGTGTCGCAATATATATTTTTTTTTCGAAAAAATTTCAATATTTGCCCAATCGCTCGATGACGTCGAGATGAGAACTGAAACTCACTTGTCAGAAATGTGGTGAGTCGCTTTTTCAGCTCGAGACGATGTTCGCTGGTTTTGTCGTCCACGTGGCTACTCGTTGGCTCTTCACCACCGCTGTCCACCTCGCTGACCGTCTTCTTTCTTCGCCGTCCGATCGAGGACGATTCGAACGTCTGAAAAAGGGCCATTTTCATGGATCACATAATATTTCTCAAATCTACCATGATTTTGGCGGTTGAAAATCAGTCTAGAAATAAATACAAAAAATATCAGAGAAAGAGTTGTCGAGTTGGGGGGAAAAGTCACAAAATGCCATTTTTTTCGGCCTCCTCTTCTCCACCATGTTTATACAGTACTCGCCTGCCTGCAGGGCATATAACTAAAGTAAATAGAGACACACAGTTTTGTGGAAAAAAAAATCGGACGGGGGTTTTTGTGGCATTCCCTTTACACTGGTCGACAACGAGAGAGGGTCATCGGGAGAAAAAATGAGTCAGCAGGGAGAGAGAGAGAGAGAGAAAGAGTACTGTACATCTGAGTTGGTGTTTGCACAGACATGGAACAATGAGCCTACAGTAGACCAAAGTGAAATTGTGAAAAAAAAAACTAGAAACAAAAAGTTTCAAAATTACTGTTCTTATCAATCGAAACAAAATGTTCACCTTTTTAATATATCAATTGTGCTCAAGCCCCGCCCACTTTTTTTTCACCTACATACCTGAGATTTCGAACGTCCTGTGCTCATTTATTTTGTAAATGTTTTGATGAGTTTTCTCAAAGTTTGGGCACCACTATATATTGGATATATGATTTGATAAATGTGGAGTTTTCTGCAACAAAAAAAGGATGCGAATTGGCAGAAAAAGTTGGGGGCAAAACTACAGTACCTTCGTGTCAAGACACATTAAATCCGACGTGGATTGATGTTGTTGGAAATTGTGGCAAGTGAGATGTGAGATGAGGCGAAAAGTTTGGTTTTTTTGTTTTTTGGTTGTGGTGGTGAGCCTGTAAAATGAGAGTGTGTGAAGAGAGAAAAAGAAAAAAAAACGAAACATAATACCAAAAAATGGTCATTTGAAGAGAGGTGATAAGGAGAACAAAAAAAATGCGGACAAAGAGAATTTCGAAAAAAAAAAGAGAAAATGCTTTTTTTGGAGCAACGTGTGCTAAAAATAGAAACTTTTTGATACGCGGGGTGTCCAGAAGAAAAAGCGGGGGGAAAATTGATTTTTTTTCGTTCCCTACAGCAAAAAACACAAAAACGCACACACAAAAAGCCGCGGCGAAAAATCAGAACAACAACAACAATAAAAAAACGAATATTTATTTTTTCTCTTGGACGGGGAGAAAAAATCGGGGCGACAGGACGAAAAAAAAACGAAAAGTGTATGCGGCTTGAAACAGTCTCACGTACGTCGTTGTTGCGACGGACGACGGCAGACTCCGCCCATTTCCGTGTGACGTCGATTTGGTGTGCAAATAGAAAAAAAAGTGTTGCGCGATTGAGAAAGGGTGCGCGCGCGCGGACACACGCAAAGGTTTCATGTGTGATGCTGCGCAAATAGATGGCAGACAAAAAAAAAGCGAAAACTGTAATTCGTCAGTGTGTCGGTGACGTTTCTCTCGTAGGATTTCCCCTGGGCAGGGAAAGGGGAAAAAAGTGGGAGGTTCTGAAAAACAAGGGTGAAATGGGCAAAAACTTAAAATCAGACCTGGCCCGGACCGACATTGTCTCGGCCGCAAAATTGGTCTGAACACTAAAATTTGTTCTGAATAAGACTTGAACAAAAAAACCAGGTTGGAATTTGTTTTTGAAAAACGTGATTTTCGAGCCGGGCTCTGGGCCTCCCATGTCTGGGCCACATGAAAATTTGACAAACACGTAGATAAATTTTCGTGCTCGCCGGGCCGTTTGGGGCCCGTTTTGCTGTTGGGCTCAGTTTTTTTTTCTCTTTCTTACGCCTGGAGCAAAAAATACATGCCCAATTTCGAAAACGACTGAGAGACAATGAGAAACGGAGAGACGCAGATAGGGTCTGGTCACGAAGAGCTGATCTACATTGTGCGCCTTTGAACATTTCGCGAATTGAAAAAATCTCAAAAACAGCTATGTGGAAAACTTTTCACTTAAAAATTGGATTTTTTTCAAAAATTAAACGTGAACTCTGCGTCTCTCTCTCTCTATCTCTCTCTGCCCATTCCATCTCTCAGCCATCTGCAAAGTTTAGAATACATAAAAACGGCTATTTCTCAAACTCTCCCATCTGAAAATGCAAAAAAAAAAGTTTGCTGTGCAAACAACAAAGGGACTGTTGGTAGAAAAAAAAACGAAAAAAAAAACAAATAATATGTGTGTGTGTGTGTTTTTTTCAACACACACACACACTCTCAAATAAATGTGCGTGTGGCAATGTATTATATTGAAAAAATACACAGACATACCAAAAAAAAAAAAAAACAGAACAACGAAATAATCAATAGAATAGGTGGGCAGCGGGAGATGGTCAGAATTATTTTGCTGTTTTTTTTGTGTTTTCAAAATTGCTTTTTTTGGCAATTGGGGGCAGACGAGAAAAGTCGAACAATTGAGTGGAACTTTCTTGTTACGGTTTTTATTTTCTGTTCTTTCTTACAATCGAAACACGAATGACGTGATTTTGTGTCATGAAGCACATCGAGAGAGTGAGAGAGACGCAGAGAGATTACAAAAAAAAACTCAAGAAAATTTAGGGTAGGGAAACAGAAAACATAGGACTACCGATTTTTTTTTAGATCTGGTAAAGGTCTTTCAAAAGGTCTTCAAAAATTCGAAAATTTTTTGTGGTCGGTCAAAATTATTTCCGTGACCTTTCTCTAAATCTCTCATTTTCAAGTGACCTTTCTTCGATTTAGGCCACGCCTACAAAATCGTGTCTGATATTTGCGAAAATATTGAGATAAAATATTTTCAAAATAATTCCCGTGATCTTCTCTCTGCGTCTCTGGTTTCTGAATGTTATTTCGCAGATTCAGGCTCCGACAAAAAAAGTGTTTTTGATCTTGAAAAATGCGCAAAAATATTGGTGCCCGCTCAACTTTTTCAAGGGTGAATAAAAAATTTGGTTTTGTTTTTGAGAATGATATAAGTATCATAAAATATGTATTTTGGACTGTTCTTTCATTTCCGATTCTCAGAAAAATGAAATTTTGACTCCGAAACGAGATAATGACAAAATAAGAAAACAGTGTGCGCCCGCGGGCGGCCCAAACGACACCCCTGGTTTAGGCACTGTGAGATAGGAAAAAAAAACACAGTCGAAAAACAAGTGAAATTTTGAAGATGAGCTACAAAAACACGCACAAAAAGTTGGTCCAGGCCAAAAACGACAAAAAATGGAAGTGAAATGAAAGAGAAAAAAGAAGCTGCCAAAGTTTAGCTGAAAGTGAAGTGAGGATCTGGGCGCGCGCGCGAGGAAAAACTAAGAAGAAGAAAAGTGAAGGCGATACGATGATGCGAAATCGAAAGGGGGGGGGGGATTACGCAAGCGAAATCGCCGACGATCACTAACATAAATGGGCGGCGCTTAAAACTGGTCATAGTTGTTGCTGCCGCGGCTACGGCTGCGCTGTTATATTCATCCGCTGAGAAGATGGCAAGGCAAGGCGATCAGGTGAAAGTAACAACGTAAAGGCGAAAGTTTTTGTGTCGAGCGCGCGCGCGCGGGCGCGGATATATATCTGAAATCGAAAGCAGAGCGCGATGGGAGAGAGGATTGAATAATGTTTGTGTATAGTTGTTGTTTGTAAAAGTGTTGGTTGGATGAAAGTGAAGATATATGCCGATGAGAAAAAAAAACGAGGTGAAAGCGAGTTTTTTCGGACAGGTTACACAACATTTTCAGAGATTTTTGGTGGGTGAACGAGGGATGGTTTGTTTTACAAAGCCCGTGTTCATTCTACCTTCGGTGCTTCGTTCAAAATTTGAAAAAAAAAAGTTTTTTCTCCGCAGGTTACTGTACCCGCACACACACACAAACGGTGTTCGCACAAGACGTTCGTCGTGAGAAATTTGAAGACTTCGAGTAATATATTTCCGAATGACAAGGTGTCCAAAGGTTTTCAGAAAAAAAAACCCGGGCCGGACCGAAATTGTCTCTGGAAAATCTCAGAAAATTCGACAAGACATGATGGAAAAACTAGAGATTCAGAGAAAAATTGAAACCGAATATACTGAAATGAGCTTGATCTTAAAATTTTTCTCAAGATTTTCTAAACCGGGCCAAAAATCAACATGTTAGAACGAACCCTCCGATTTAGATGGCCAGAGTCAAAAACGACAAGCTTCTTGATTTTGTAAAACATTGCGTGTCACGCGTGAACTTTGACGAAAATAATATTTTTCTCTGCGTCTAGCTGGCTCTCAGCTCTCTCGGAGCTGACTAAAAAACCGTTTTCAACACCAAAAGTTGCATCATCGCAACCAGAATCTTTCCAAAAAACGTTTTCTCCTTTCCACTCGATTTTTTTGCAATCGGTCAAAAAACTTGTCGTTTTCACTTGGAAAGTGGGGAAAGGAAAAAGTGAAATTGCGCAATAATAATAACGAATCATACGAAAGCGAAGCGCGCCTCGCCTTGCCGCCATCGAAAGCTTATCCGAGTGAAAGTGATGGTCGTTGGTTTTGTAGGCAGGCGGGCGGGCTGGATACCATTACTGTTGTTATTGTTGTTGTTGTTGTTGAAACTTATGTGTTTACGTAATCTGTATATTGTTCAGATGGGTGAGAGAGAATCAAAATCGGAACATCAGGGGAGCTCTCGAGTAGGGTTCACGATTTTTTGTCGAATTCCAGAGAACAAATTTCTGATCCGGCCCACAGGGAGATTGTGGTCCGAGAGCTCAAGAACCCGGCCGGAAAATCACGGGCCAGGCCAGGCTTTTTTGGCCAGTCTAAAAAGCTCAGCCTGGCCCGGCCCGACTTTTAACTGTCAGTTTTTCAGACCCGCAAATACAATTTTTTTGAAATAGTTGTAGCAAGCATTAAATTTTCCAGATACATTCAAAATTTTTTTGGCACTGGCTTAGACCAGGGCCCGGCCCAAAATGGCCCCATCATTCTACAGTACCCTCTCAAAACGTTCCGACCTTCAAATCCCCCCGCCATAACCTCCAAGAAACGATGATGATATTCCTTATCACTTGTATGTATGTACCAATAGTAAACCGAACAGAGAAAAAAGTGTGTACAATTTCTCACTACTATCATTGGTGTTCCAAACGCAAAATGTGGCTGATAAGTATACTAAAAACGGCGTTGAAACTATTTTTTTTTGCTGTTGGCGAGAAAAAAATCTGCCAAAAACACACATTATAATATGTATGTGCGAGTGAAAGTTTTAATGACGACGACGATGATGATGATGATGATGATGATCGGTCCGGTTGACAGTAAAAGTGAGGCACGAGCGACGGCGAAAAAAAAAACGAATTGCATGTGTCAGTTTTCGGACAACGGCTAACCGGTTTTTCGTCGAGGAGAGACGCAGACGTAGAGTGTGTTGCGCAACACATTTCAAATATTTGTCCATGAGCAATGTTTCAAGATGAGCATGTTTTTTGGGGGGGGGGGGGGGGGGGGGGGGGTCGTGGGAAATTCGAGTCCGGAAAAACAAACAAGTTTTGGAACAAGTCCAAGAAGTTGCAGACCCATTTTTTTAGGCATCATCATCCAAGACGTTCAGTGGTCACGCCCGAAAAATTGCCCAGAAATTGATTTCCTATCAGCCCAAAAAACTCGATCACAACATCACAGGCCGAGCAAACTTATACACACAAAAATTTGCGCTGTGGGCCGGCCGAGGCCCACCGGAGAATTTCTATGAAGGGCCGTGACCTGGGCCAGGCTCAGGCTCGGGCAGCCCTGGTCGCCCTATCAGGAAATTAGTTTTGAAAGCACAAGCCACTTCAAGGCCAGTCCGGATGAGTCGGACCGCGACCCGGGCCTGGCCAAGAGCCAAGTTTTTGTTCGAGGGCCGGCTCCCGTCCGAGCCGACCGGACCGGGAAGAAAAATGTCCGAGGCCAAACTTCAATTTCCGAACAAACCCATTACAGTACCCCGTTGGCATTTAAATTGGCGACCAACCAACGACAAAAAAAAACGAAAAAAAGTGAAACTGACCATTATCCTGTCTGTATACATTTTCACTGACTTGCACTTTCGCTCTGTTGCCACTCACTCTCACTTGCGTAACGAAAACGACAACGCAGAACAAAAACTGGTTTTTTTTGTGTTCTACCGGTGGCCGGGGGCCTGATGGACATTCCAATTTTTTTTTTGGGGAGTGTTGTTGTTGTTTTTGAAAAATTGAGAAAGGTTACTGTAGATCACACACATTTCCAAAAATACTCCCAGAAGATTGGGGCCAAATTAGAGGTGAATAAGCGATTCTCCTAATTTTTAGGGTACTGTTGTTTTGCCACGCAGTTTGCATTTTTCTCTGTGTCTCGTTGTCTCATGAGAGTTGCTGCACAAATCAAAAATAGCTCGACAATAAATTAATGAAACAAAAACTACAGTAATCATGCGATAGTATCGAGTGAGAGAGACGCAGAGAAAAATATAAATTACAGAGGACTGGAAAAGGGTCACGTTTTATTATTAAAATGATAATAGTTCACGCGTCACAAAAAAAACAACAAATCTGCGTCTCGTACTCTCTCAAAGACTTCAGTGAGGAATTCTTCAAGTTATACAGTAATCCAAAAAGTGAGAACTACAGTAACTCAACATCTGAGAGTGTTTTGAGAGACATTTTGTCACTCAGAACTTTGGATTTTTTGGTTTTACAAAAGGGTTTACAGAAAAAAACAAAAAAAAATCGGTGGTTACTGTACCACACACTCAATCAGGTGGTGTTTGCACAAGACGTTCGTCTTGGACAATTTTTTTTTTGAAAAAATCTCACACATCGAAAAAATATTGACAAGGTTTTTAGTTCGAAGGTTTCTAAAAAAATCCGGGCCGGACTTTTTTTTAGTCAAGAATAGATTTTTTTTTCTATTTTTTGAATTTCGAAATTAATGAGTGACAAGGTGCCTCTACAAGGAGTACTGTAGTCTGGGAGAACCTCAAAACTAATTCCGAGAAGATGAAGTAAAAAAAAGAGGAAAGCGAGCCCGAACTACACTAACACGACAAGAATAAATGAGTATAGGAGAAGAAGAAAAAGAAAATGCTGAAAACAACAAAACAACAACAAAAAAAGAAGAAGAAGAAGAAGAAGAAGCACATGAGTGGTCTGAAAATTCTTTCCCGAGAAGAACGAAACGAGAGGAGAGATCCATCTTTATGTTGTTGATGTGTTTTCGTCTCTCGTCTGAAACTCTCTCTCTCTCTCTCCTCTCTCCTCTCTCTATGTGTATATGCCGTTCTTCTTTCTGGTTGCTCGCCTATATTTTCAGCAAGCAGCAGAAACGAAAAAAAAAGAAGAAGAAGAAGAAGAAGACGGCGGACACTAACAAAACTATACGAAAAACGACTGGAGCCGCCACAGCTGGAGGAGACCCCTCCTCCCCCTTTTCGTGTGTGTATGTGTGTGCTCTCAATTTTCAGACAAAAAAAAACAGCACAAAAAAAAGAAAGAAGAAATGGATAGCGAAAAAAAGAGAGAGAATAAAATAGTATATAGCGAATGAGATCAAACTGAAAGGCTGATGGACAATCGAGATTTTTGAAAAAACCACAAATACACACAAAAATGAAAATGGTCAGAGAAAAGGCCTCAAGGTCGATTGATTTTTGTCATGTTGTTGTTTTGTTGAAAAAAGATGTGCGCGAAAAATCATTTCAACAAAATGAAATGTGTGACCAGTGGTCATTTGACATTGAATCGGGGTTTTTTTTCTATTATCGAGATGATAGGAGAATCTCAACTTTTTTTTTTTTGAAAAACGGGCTTGGAATCGGGCCCGGATGTTCTTCAAAAATTAGGTGTCGAGCTAAATTTTTGTTTTCAACAACAGTGCCGGGCTCGATTTTTATCGGACTTGTGGGACATTTTAAGGCCTGGTCTGATAAAAACGGGCCCGGAAAAATTGAACCTAAATGATAAAAGTCAAAAAATCGGACAGAACTTTCCAAAGACATCTCGAAAATCGGACCCGGCCCGGTTTTATATTCTGAGATTTGGGTTGAATCTACAGTAATACGAAAACATTTGAGGTCAATCTGATTTTGTGGCACAATTCAGCAAATATTTAAAAAATCTGTCCGGGTCCGATTTCTAGACTCTGGCCGGATTCAGTCACATTTTATTGATTTGGAACCGTTTGCTTTTTTTTTCAAAAAATCCAAAAGTTGACTCACAATCAGAAGTCGGACCGAAAAAATTTGAGGATTTTGAGTTTTTGGTCCAAGTTTGAGATAAGGGAAAAAATGTATCAAAATTGCTCCCCGAAACTCACGGACCCGGCTGGCCTGATTTTGTAAAAGTAGTTTTTTTTTTTTTTTTTGAAAAAAAGGATCAGATCCACCCAAGTCAATTTTCCTTCATCGTATAGTTCAAGAAAAAAAACCGAAAGACGAATAAAAATGAGCAACAACGCGTTCCACTAGTCTAAATCTAATTTCATGCAGCACTTTTTTGCTCGGCCAGTAGGCGCACGAAAAAAGTGCAACTACTGGCCCCCAAGAGACTAAATGGACACACATACGGTTTTAATTTATGCCGGATGACAACCCTCTCTTTGTGTGGACATTTGAAAAATGACCTGTTGTTGTTTTTGAGATGGTGATGAGGGGGAGGAGGAGGAGAGAAATGAGATGCGCCAAAAAATTGTGAATGACTTGGAGTGGGCCCGTTAAAAGTCACAAAAATGTTGGCTGACGAACTTTATTGGATTTCAGAAAAAAAATCTTGAAAACTTTGAGCTTAGGCTTAGGCTTAGGCTTCAAATCTACAGTACCTCTCACAAAAAAGGTGTGTGAAGATTTTTTTCCGGATTTGTTCTGAATCGGATTTCAAGAAATGAGCCCAAAAATTAGTCTTTGGAACATCTTGAAAATGCTCTAGGCTTAGGCTTAGGCTTGAAGTACTGTTGTTACTGTAGTTTCGATTTTTCTCTCAATGAATCTACAGTACCTCTCACTTATAACAAAAAATTATCACCAAAAAAAAACGGCCTGACCATCATGAAAACCCTTGGAAAAAAGGAGGTCCGGCTTGAAAAAAAGTGCACTTGCCCCAAGCATTTTTTCTCTTCTCCGGTCCTTGCTCTGCGTCTCCTCCTCCTGCCCACTCTCTCATCGGCTCTCCAAGCTCCGCCCACTTTTTTTTAGCTATACACTTTTTTTTTCTTTTATTTTTTGTGTGTATGCTATTTTTTTCGTCTGCCTGCTCTCACATATATACATAAAAAAAAGAAGAAGAAGAATAAAAAAAAGAGTGGTCAGTAGTCAGGCGATAGAAGAAGAGCTCCATGGAGCACATACACATTGTACGTAGAAAAAAAGCGACACACACAAAAAAAAGAGAAATACGACATACATATACGAGAAAAAAATGACTACTACTACTACTTCTACTATAGCAATTTGAGATATATAAACATGTTGGCTTCTGGAATTGGATATTACTTTTGAGCTGGGCTCTTTTTTCATTAGCCGTGTTGAGAGCTTCCACGAGCCGAGAACTAGAATGGTCCCTTTTGGTCCGAGATGACTTAACCCTATCCAAAAGTGATGAAAGGTCTTGAAGTTTTAGAAAATTTCGAAAAAGACACTTCAGTTTTTGAGTGCTTTAAAAGTTTCAAAAAAAGTGTGCCGCAGGTTTGCAAAAAAAAAAGACTGCACAATGTTTCACAGCTAAATTTCTAGGTCTCCAAAATTTTGAAATTTTTCCCTATAAATTTTTGAAAAATCAATGTCCGTGACCTTTTCTCAGAATCTCTCATTTTCAAATTATGCTTCTTCGGTCCAGGCCACGCCCACAAAACTGTGCCTGAGCTAGAAAAATGTGCGAAAACATTGAGATTCAAAAAACACACTGTTTTTTCCCGAATTTCTGGGAAAAAGCCGATCAAAAATTTTTTTAAAAATCAAAATTGGGTTTTTGAGATTTTCGAGAAGTCGATTTTGAAGTTTTCGATCGCTCACTGACTTTTCTGAGCGATTGAAAAAACTGCGTATTTTCGAAATTACAGTACCATATCAAAAATACAGTAACCCGAGAAACATAGAACGAGAAGAAAACTACAGTACTCAAACTGCGAGAAAAAGTTGGTCAACACTTTGAATTTCCCAGTAGTCATGAAATGTTTTTTCAAAACCAGAACATATGCAAATTGCTCAAAAAAATCGGTGTTTTCACTTTTCCAACTGAAAAAACCGGACAAAAAATGTTTGTGAAACGATCCAAAAATCGAAAAAAAACGAGAGAAAAATTAGTTTCAAGAAAGGGGTTATGACCGGGAAAAGGAGTGTTATCAGTTGGCCTCTGGCCGTCAACGACGAGTCGAGTCCACCTGGAGACGTTTTTTGGTTGCCAAAGCTTTTCCTCCTCCTCTTCTCTTTTCTTTACTTTTTCGTTTTCTCACATGCACACACATACACACAAAAAATGTCTCTCTCTCTCTCTGCGTCTTTTTCGTTTTGGTTGGTTTTTTTTCGGACCCCCACGGGTTTTTTGTGTTGGTTGGTTGGTTGGCTTCTTCTCGTTGAGGATCGAATTTCAGAGCCGTTGTACAATGACGAAAAAAAGAAGAAGACGACAGAAGTAACATAGGAAAAAATGGGACAGAACTTAGCGAGAGCACAAATTAGTTTTGGGATATCTGGATCAGGAACGCGGTGAAAAATCTGATCTGGAGGACCTGGTCTAGATTTTTCGTGTTTCGGATTGTTTGAAAATGAAAATTTGAAATTTTGAACTTCGGACTTTGAAAAAATGGTTTTGAGGTTTGAAGAGGGGTGGGATTGTAGCGAAAATAACGGACCGGCCTGTGTTTTTTTTTGTTTTTCGGCCCCGACTTCCTTCTTAACATCTGTTTCTCCTAGCCTGCAATAGGTTTTTTTAGAAAAAAGTTGGGAAACCATTTAAAGCCCAGCCAAGGCCCGGATGGCCCAAAAGAGCCCAAATGTCATCCGTGAGTTTGGCGCTTCAAAAACGAATTAGGAAGTGTTGAGAGAGTCCAGAGAGAAATTCGGCCCGAAAACAAAAAAAGGCAGAGTTTGCCACGTGTCACGCGTGAACACGTTTTTTAATGATTTTTTTCATGCAATTTTTTGTGATTTTCTCTGAATCTCTCACTCTCTCTTATGACATTTAACGCTGGTACGACGTGAAAATCACGAGTTGTGTCTCGTCGCCCAGGGGTTTTCCCAGTTTCTGCAAAAAACTCATCGCCGCTCTCAGAAATGAATAATCAGAAACTTGTACATTGTAATTTTATCATGTGGAAAGTGCCAATTTTTATTATATACTTCTTCTTGGTTAGTCTTTTCTTCCTTTTTTCAAATTGGGGGCTTTTGGAGAGTCAGATGTTGATAATCCACGTGGATTATACCAACGATGTTTAAGTCGAAAATCTCAACAACATTTTTCATTTTATCATGCAAAATCTCCAATCCCTCGGAGCTATAGTGCATGTGCACTTGTTAACCAAAAAAACGAGTGGGCATCAAACCCGTGGTCCGAGAAAAATCAACTCGAAAAAAGTGGCTGGACAATGAGAGTGTTGTATAGTTACACTTTTTCCATGCCAAGCCGAAATTTTCAAAATGATGATGATGATGAGAAGAAGAAGAAGTGAGAAATGATGTCGCAAAACTGAGAAGATGAGCTAGCGGCACAAGAAAAAAAAAAAACAACAACAACAACAGAGAGCATGAAAAGTGCATTTTGTTTATTGGTATTTTGGTTTCTCATTGGGCTGGTCAATTTTTTATAAATGCGTGTACCGACATCACGCGGGCACGCCGGACGATATAAAAGAAACATCACGACGCAACCCGCGGGATGTCGGTACACTTTTCGTTGAGAACTCGACGGTTCAAAATTTCACAAAGTCATTTGATGTGTTGTACACTTGGACCGGGCGGGCTATTTTTACTGAAAGCCAGAAAAAGTTTGGCTGGAAACGGGCCTTGGACATATCCAAAAATAAAGTACGTTCAGACACAAACCAGACAAGCATAAAAGTGTGGAATCAGCTCCAACTATTTTTTTCAAGAAAATTATATTCCCGACAGTGAGAAATTGACGTTCAAAAGCCGCGGCGGGCCTGGCCGGCCCGGTTCGTTAATTTCGGGCCGGGCTCTGGGTCCCGCCGGCCTTAATCTCCCCGCTGGTTCTACAGACAATCTGAGATTTCCCACAAGCCCAGATGCTTTTTGATTCACTCGCAACACGTGTGACGCATGTGATCGTTGGAAAAATTTCGTGGACAAAACTCAGAAGTTTGTCTAGATGTTTTCCGAGATCAGATCAAGTCGACAAAACAGTGAGAGTTCCTGAAACTGCGTAAAACACTCTGGAGAAACAGGCGAGCAAAAAATTGAAGATCTAAAGCCTAAAGCCCGACTAAAAAAGTCTCACTTTTTCGAGTATATTTTTGGTTGAACCACCTGAAGTGGGCCGGTCTATCGGGTTTATCAGTATTGGTCTTCATTGAAATCTAGGCCCGAGCCCGGCCCAACAAAGGGCGGTCCCTACGACACCTCTGATTTGGGTTCATACTCAATCCGTTAAGATTGTTTGACCAGCACCTTTGGCCTCTCAAAATGAGCATCGGAAACGTTCAGATTTGTTCATACTACCGGATTTCTCAACTACACTCACCGCTTTCCGAAACTCTCGAACACATGCACAACAAAACGAGAAATGCAAAAAAGGAAAAACGAACGAACACGAACCGCGGCCATCTCGACGACGACGACGACGATGACGGGTGACTGGCTGGCTGGCAGGCTGAAAAAAAAACACGGAGGCCTTCTCTCTTCTTCACCTCAATTTTTTCGTATAGTTCGCTTTTTCTTTTTTCCAGCCAAACACACATACATACAACACAACACAACACAACAAACACACATATACGAAGAAGAAGACGAGAGAGACGAGAAAAAATGACTGGCCAACAACGACGACGAGGGAAGAGCCTCGACTCGGGTCAATTCTTGTTCCCCACACACACACACACACACACACATAACAACATCAAGACGAAAAAGACGACGACGACGAAGACGGACCATGTGACCAGGAACATACATATAAACAAGAAAAGAACACTGGGCTCCAAAAAAACAAGATCAGCTGGTTTTTTTTTGAGGGGTCAACTCGGCGAAAACCTTGCTGACAGCACGCAACATTCGCGAGTGAATTTCAGAGCCGCAACCTCACGTAACATTTATGAGAATGGCCGCAACCCTATCGCAAGTTTTGCGGCTCAGTTTTACGCAAACATGCGAATTTTGTGCGATTCACGTCGCACGCAAATTCAAACAGCTGGAAGTCACGTCGCAGTCGCGTTGTCGCAAGGTTGTCGCTAGCGACACATAAAGTTTCGCGTTTTTTCTCGGCTAGAATTAGTCTCTCAAAATGCTGACTTTTCTAGAATTCGGTTTTGGGAAAAATCCAAAGTTTTTGTGGCCCAAAAAAATTTAGTAAAAAATAGTTTCAGTTCAAAAACACAAGTGCGCCGAGATTTGAGAGAGTACGAGACGCAGATTTTCCCAAGCGTCTACGAAAAATGGAAACTAGGCGCCACCCACTTTTTGCAATTGTAGCGCACAGTTTTCTTCCTCAAACTGTGTGCGGCAAAACTGCAAAAAATAAAACCCGCCCTTTGTTTTCCGGAAATACGTGGTTTTTTCTTTTTGTATTATTTTTAGCGTGCTACAAACGTGACCGGATAACTTCTCTGCGTCTCTCTCTCTCTATCTCTCTCACTCTCTCATTTAGAGTTTCGCGCGTTGACACTTTTAAAATTACCCAAATTCTCCTAATTGTTTATCGCGCCCCAACCTAAACCTATCACTATATATTTTCGTGTTACTCTCTGTTTTTTTTTCGTTCTCACTAGTCGTTGTTTTTGTTGATGTTGTTGTTGTTGTTGTTGTGTTGTTTTCAGCGTTGCCTCGAAAACGAAAAGGCGAAGCAAAAAAAAAACAGAACACATATATATATATACGATGATGCATATTGGTTGGGGTCCTTTTCGTGTGTTGTTATTTTGTTATTTTCGGTTGGCTGAAAACGAAGAGAGAGATAGCGGGGAAGAATAGGAGGGTGCAAGAGAAACGAGGCGGTTTTTTTTCAAACAGCTGTTTTGTTGTTGTTGTCGGGAAGTGGTGAAGAAGAAGACGTCCAGCTCTGCCCAGAGTTCAGAGATCGAGGGATTTTCACGAATTTTGTTGTTTTGTGGTTAGAAGTCCAGTTTTGTTGTTTTTCACAAATTTTTCACATTGGAGTTTTAAATGACCCGGCGACTCTTCTATAGTATTCGGTTATTTTGAAAGTATTCGTCATTTTAAGACATATGTGAGTGAAGAAACAGTCTAAAGCAACGTATAGCAAAAACTACAGCACAAAAAAGAGCAGAAAATAAATCATAGAGTTGGATTAATCGCGCAAACGCGCTCTACTGCTTCATTAGAATTTGAAATTTTGATCCAACCTTATTTTTATTTATTGTTCTTTTTTGTCGTCTAACTTTTGTTTCTTATGTTTTTGAACAGTGTTTTAACTCGTATATGTCTTAAAATGATGAATACTTTCAATTCAAACGAATACTCTCGATGAGTCGCCGGGTCAGTTAAGCCGTTTTTTTCACGTACATACACCCCAAACTCAAAAATCCCAGTTTATCTCGGATTTAAACGTATACTATCCGGGTTTGCAAAAAAAAATCTGTTACTGTTGAACGAATCAGGGATGAGTTTTGAGTAATTTTTTGCCGGCCAGAAGCCAGCTCTGATCAGAAAAATTGCGGCCGGAAACGGGTCATGAATAAATCCAAAAATGTTAATTTTTCCAGGTAAAAAACTGGGTCCGGGACATTTCGAAACGGCGACATTTCAAAACCGCATGAGATTTCAACGAAAATGTTTCGAAAATTTCCGGTTTCGAAACGCCCCGGAGCCAAAAACTGACTCACAAACCAGGCCAGGCCTGGCTTACCGGCTGAAAAACAGCGCCGTAGTTTTTTGGGCCGAGCTCTCGGGCCCCCGGGCTACAGTCTCATCCCTGGTGTAACCAGTAATAATCCGAAATCTCCCATTTCCAACCTCATTGAATTTCCATTTTTGCAGACACGGCGATCAAAAAAAAAAAAAGAAGAAGAGAAAAGAGCACGATGATGATGACATTAAATTGGCTTGCCTTGAACTTTTGAGCAAAAAAAAAAATGGAGAGGAAGAAAAAAAAACTATGGCGACTGGAAAAATTGTGGGGATTGAGAACGTTTTGGATTTTCGTGAAAAAAAATTGAAAAATTATTTTTGAGGCGTATAAAGTTCTAACTTTGCTCAAACTTGAACTTTTCAATTTCCACAGTTTTTGTCTGATTTGAGGTTGTAGGCTGATGTGAGGGCCCGAAATTCGCACTTCGAACGGGGTTTTTTTTTGAGCCGGTCAGAAAAAGCTCGGTCAGGACCGGTCCGAAAAGTGGGCCAACCTGATTTTCATAAAATTTGTGCTCGCAGAGAAGCCTTCCACGTGACAAAACTTGGTCAAAAAAAAAGGAGAAATGATCATTTCCCGTTCGACTCTCGATCCATCGACTCAATTGTCATTATACCCATGTTTGTCCACACAAATGAATTGAACACAATGAAACATCAACAAATTATTGTGTTGTGGTTGTTGTTAAAGTATACCGGTGTTGCGTAATTGTCGACAGAGAACACCACTTCCGCACTATAAAACGCCCGTTTTTTTTGTCACATTTTAGTAGCGCTTATTCATTTTTCATTTATCGACAGTTATGACAGAATTCTTGTTCTGGGTACTGTATTATCTTTGAAGCGTCATTTCCTCATTTTGCACATTTTCATTTGACTACCGCATGCACGTAGAAGCACGTCGTATCAAGCTGACAACTTATGAGAGAGTACGAGACGCAGATTTTGTCTCTGGAGATTTTTTTTCAAACTTACGAAAATGTAGAACAACCTTATTCTGACACCAGATTTTTTTGCACAACTCATCCTTGCGCCAGGTTCAACATCAGTTCAAACAATTCTCATGACCTCAAAACCACGTGAGGCCACGTGGACAATTTCAATTTCCCCTTTTCTCTTTGACCTGACCCGATTTCTTTCAGATGAATCGGGCCTCCGATAACAAAGACTGTTACTGCGGACATTAGGCTCCACCCACTTTATTTGCAATTGTAGCGCACAGTTTTTTTTCCCCTAAAAATGTTTTCTTTCTCAAACATTGTGCGGCAAAAATTGCGGACGTATCGAAACCGCATTCAATTAGCATGAAAATATCGAATGATATCCAAGAGAAAATGTTTTCCTCCCGCTTCCAATAAATGTGTGTACCGACATCCCACTGGATACACCAGACAGTAAGACAAACAAACGTTTTTTCCTGCTTTTTGTTAGAATTTTAAGCGGGTTCGAACTGTGCTGAAACCAAATTTTGCTGAGGTCGGCCTGAATGGAAATCAAATCTCATTTTTTCGTAGTTTTACCCATTTTTCATATGGGTTCGAATATTTCAGCAAATATTAGCTGCTATAACTTGTGTGTGTGTGTGTGTGTTAGCCACGCCCACACCCATCGCCTTTTTTAAACATAAAAGTACTGTAGTTTCGTTCTGTACCGCATACACATTCTAAAAACATGAAGGGATTGTTTTTTCGGTCCCGTCATGTCACAGTGCAATTTTCAAGAGTTAGCGAGACGCAGAGAATAGGTTTACTCTCTCGAAAAATTTCCATTCTTGATAAGACGTTATTTTGTATTCACCACAAGTTGTCGTCTTGTTTCAATTCGTATTGTTGTTGTTGTTTTTTTTGCTCGTCGCACTCGCACTCTCGACAAATTTCTTCACATTTTATTTATATTTGTTCTTGCACACTTCATTATTATTAATTATATATTATTTTTATTGCACACTTTCATTTCTTTTCCAAGTTTTGAACAATATATATTTTTTTCTGATTTTGTACAAAGAGCATGCGAATTTTTATTCACAGGAATCTTGAAAATGCATGATTAGATTGGTTGGTGTGTTCCTAACAAACTACAGTAACCTAGTTTGTTTTCTTATTTATATAATGGAGTGTCCCAAGAAAAAAGTGAAAAATTGTGTCTAATTTGAAAAAACAAAAAAATTAACAAATTTTGCCGATTTTTCACGTTGATAAATAAACGTGGAATCTTATTGTTTTTTGACCGATTTTGACCGTGGACACATCTTTTTCTGGCATTTTTTAAATCTTAAGCCTCAGCTCGTCCTAACACTTCACTCTTGTTGATTATCGTCATTTTTGACTAGGTTACCTCAACTAAATGTTTAGCCTTTTTTTTCAACCGCAGGCAAGGGCTCGGCTCGAAAATCATTTAGACCTGTCTCAAAAAACGCCCCGCTCAGGCCCCGCCCGACGCTCGAGCGTCAGTTTCTCAGGGCAGCAAATATGGTTTTTTTTGCCCGGCCGGTTCAAAGTGGCCCGCGCACATTTTTTCAGTTAAAAATTGTTAAAATTTTTTCTTGTCAGTAGAAGATCTCTGCAAAGGTTAGAAAAATTGCGAGAACAAAAAAATCAGACCCCGCCCACTTTTTCCCGAATGATCAAAAGTCCAATATTTTTTCACCGCATGTCTCTATTCCCTCAAACATCGGCACCTTGTAGAAAAACCTTGTGACCTCACAATATGTATAACCTGTCAAAGAACAACTAACGCAATCAAAATTATCACCGGAAGTGTCTGCGTCTCTTGCGGGGAGCGATCAAGCGCACACGGTCCAGCTTTTTTTTTGCCACCTCTCTCTGTTTTTCGTCGCCTGTGCCGCGGAAACGGTTTCTATTGTGTTTGTTTGCGTTTCGTCTCAATTATTTTGCCACCTTTTGCCATTTATTTTGTCACACTTTTCATTCATCTTTCGTTTTTAATATCGTTTGCTCTTTGTTTCCGTGTTGTTTTTTCGACTTACTCCATTTTTCGGTTTCTGAAACGTAACCAACTTCCGGCCTGATATTTTTGGGTCCCGTTGGTCAGATTATGGCTTGGTGGAGAATTTTTAACAGAGAGATGAATTTAAATAATCCATGAAAAAGTTTGCTCATCAGAAGAGACCCAGAGAAAAACAGAAAACTTGTAGTTCGAAAGGTCACGTTTATATTATTTTCACGTTTTTTATTTTTTTCGAAATAGTAAAATTTTCAGAACAAAAATTTCTCTGAAAATGAACAACATCAGTATTTTTGAAGTAAATTGTCTTTATTTTTTCATGGGGATTTTGTAGTTACAGAAAACACCCCAAAATCTGTTTTCTCTGCGTCTCTTTTGAATCACCTCTAAGTCTCTCATTTTGCCGTGCACTCTCTAGAGATTTTTGAAATTTTAAAAAACTTCGAAAATCTCCTATTTCTGCGCCAAACCCAGATTTAAAATTGGCCCATAAAAATATGGAAAAAATTTTTTGAGGAAAAATGATTTTTTGTTCTGAACTTCTCATGTACGAACTTCGGGCCGTGCCAAAAAACCTTGAGGTACAATCTCACCTGAATTTTCAAACAAAAAAGGTTACTGTAGTTTTCAATATTTCACATTTTCAGAAAGTTAAATACGAAACTTTCCAGAGTACTGTAGATGTTAAGACCTATATTCAAGTCATACTTTTTCTAGAAGAGCAGGAGTGTGAAAATGGTTCCCACAACTTTTTCAGAAAAATTATATTCCTGGCTCTCAAAAACTGACGTTGAAAAGTCGGGGCGGGCCGGGTTTTTTTGACCGGCACGGCCCGTAATTTTCGGGCCGGGCTCTCGGGCCTCGGACTACAATCTCACCCCTGCTTAAAATCTTGTTTTCATTTTCCTGTCAAGAATGCGAATTAATCCCCGGTTGTTCATCAACTCTAGAATAACTGGTCCACGATTCAAATCAAAAAGAGAGAAAAAGTTTTATTTTTATTTATTATTCTCCTTATTATTATTATTATTATTTCACGTAAAAGTAGTAAACATACGTGTGATGAAGCCATCCGGCTAGTATTTGTTTCTCGACTTCTCGGCATGCGCAAACAGGAGCGCGGAAAAGAAAAACGTGGAGGCGGAGCCAACTTTTTTGTGTTGTTATTGTTTGAAATTTATTTCAACTTCTTTCACACTTTTGTTTTTTTTTTGCAGACGATCGAATATGATGATACTCTGTTTGATATTATTAATACTTCTCGACACTACCGTATTCACACAACACATGACACTTTGCGATTATTTCGAAAAATTGGGAATCGCCAAGGCAGAGTGTGGTCATGTGATTCGACCCGTTGTCACAACGCCCATCGATTTTCAGCAGCCAGGAAAATTCAGATTTTCAAGCTATCCGAGTTCATTACGTAAATCATTTGAATCCCCTCTCCTCTTCCTGTGTTCAATTGACTAATCCTTCATTTTCCAGAAACACAATTCGGCTCACACCTACCACTATGCCGCAACTACTTTCACTCGTGCATGTCTTCCGATAATTGCGAGTCTGGCACAATTTGCACGAATGGTTTGAATCAAGGCTCGTGTTGTACAAATCCTCATCGAAGCAATTGTCCCACCGTCACCTCGTTGAACATCAATTGTAGAAAAACAAGAAGTGTGAATTGGTGAGAACATTTTTAAATTTCAAAAAAAAAAAATAAAAAATAGGGGGCACCCGGATTTGAACCGGGGACCTCTCGATCTGCAGTCGAATGCTCTGCCACTGAGCTATACCCCCGGACGACAACCGTTGCGCTAACAACAAATAAGGGACAGATGATGTGAAAAAGAAAAAGAGTGAAAACGGTTAAACGAACGGCGGTGAGAGACGCAGAGATGTTTCTGTTGCTTGTGTTATTGCTTTCTGAAATTTTTTTTCGAACGTGCTATTTCAGAATGTGGCGGAAACGGTTTTTCAAGTGTTTTTACTGAAATGAAATCGGGCTCGGTCCGTTTTTTTTTCTCTAGATCAGGATGTTCCAACTAGAAAATACTCCTGGTCTGATTCCGCAAAAATTTCGATTAAAAAAAACGGACCGATCTCATTTTTTTTGACTCTGCTTCTATTCAGTCCCTTTTTGGACCCGCTTCAGATTTGGTCATTTTTGGGTCCGCTTTTTATGGGCCCGGCCCGATTCAGAATCTGCGGTTTACGACGAGAGAGCCCCTGTCAATCAGTATAACAAGTACACGTTTCGTTTCAGGTGCAACACGGATACAGATTGTCGTGGTGGCTCGACAACAGCGTCAATGTGTTGTCCGACAGGTTGCAACTACAACATGTGCATTCACGTCGGTCAGCAAATCTATCATCCGCGACGAAGTGTCGTGTTCAGTTCGTTGTCGCCGCTCGCCACGACGACGACGACTGACGACAATGACGTCGAATACTGTCCCGATCCGTACGTGTTGAATGTAAAGTGTGTGGCGACGAAAGGCGCCAACTGGTGCTACACTGACGCCGATTGTCGAAGTGGGTTGTATAAGAGGAAGTGTTGTGCGACACTTTGCGGGTATAATACGTGTCTGATGAAGTTTAACAACAAATGGATTATTGCCTAATTATTGTTATTTATTGTTGTTTACATAAATTATCAGAGTGAAAGAAGAGAGTTACGAAACGTTGCGTTTTTTTTCACTTTGATAACGCATATTTGTAAAAATTATAAATATTTTATTGAATCTCCAACTTTTGTAGGTGCTCCTCTCTTGAGAAATTTCACAAAACTCCTAATGAAACTCGCCGTGTACCAATTGTAGAAGGATAAACTGTCTGAATTTTGACTTTTCGACGTCGAAAACAAACTGGCCGCAATTGTTCGTTGAACAATATCATGACAAGGCTGAAACAGAACTTTGAAAACATCTAGTCTGAAAAACGCGGAGCTGCGTTCTAGTGAGAGACGCAGAGAAAAACAGAAAAAGTTGCGGTTCGAAAGGTCACGTTTATATTACTTTCACGTTCGTATTTTTATTTTTCTTTCGTTGCTCTCACCCGTCAAAGACGTGAATTCCGAGAAACGACAACGATGAGAAGACGAACTTGTGCCAGACTCTATGAGACAACTCAGCAATAATTGAGCAGTTGATAGTGTCCATCACGTGAAGACTATCTTGAGTAACACTCTGATTTCAGCAAAAATTATAGAAACACCCCCAACATTTCCCGATTTCCCTACCTGTAAATACATTCGAGTCTGCTTCCTTCGTCTCATCAAACTCATGTTCGCATCGACACCACGAACACCAGTCGCTGTTGCGATCAAACGAACCGCAATGGTCGTATTGAAAACGTTGGCGAGTATCGACACGCCGACGACGATATAGAAAAACGCGTTGAAGAACGCGATCGCACATGGAAATTGTTCGGGTTCCCATGAGAGACGAGGTATGACGTAGACGAATCCGCAACCTGGTGCCAGTCCTAGACAGGTTATGGTTAGTGAGATTGACCAGAAAACGAGCACACTGGCCTGGAAATTTAGAGTGAGTTGGGGGTTTCATAGTTGTGGGCTGAAAAATCCAGGACTTTTCTTCAGACAAGTTAGATGGGATTTTTTTTTCAGAAAAATCTCCGACCTTTTATCTCTGAATAATGAGTTTTGAAAAACTTTCGAAAAAAATTCCTGTCTTCAGAATTTCGAAAATCCCATTTTTTGAACAAATTTGGAACTTAGAGAGTACTGTAGTTTTCAGACGACCCGGGATTCTTCTGAAATTTTTTGGAGCCAAAATATTCGAAAAAAAATTTTCCGATGTTTTTTCGAAATTTTTTGTTTCAAACTTTTTTGTTGAAAAAAAATTCCGATTGTTTTTCTGAGAAAAACGTGTTTGGGAAAAAAATATTCCGACCTAATTTTTCGGAGAAATGAATTAAAAAAAAGCATTTTTTTTTCAAAGAGAGCATAGTTTTCCGATCAACTGTTTTTTTTCAGATAAATGAGCTCGGAAAAAAAAATTCGCTAAAAAACTTTGCGCCATAATTTTTTGGTACAAAAAGCAAAATCTCACCAAACTCAAAGGCAACACAAACTGCCTAGAATACATGTGCGGCAAAAAAAGTGCACAAAATCGATTGACCGCCATACAAAGTTGTGCGAACGGTCCCATCAAATACGGTGCCCAACCGCCAAGCTGCCCGAAAATGATGTTGACTTGGTGTGGAAGATAGTACGAGTTGAGAAATGTGCACGGCACTGCCCAACTTAGGAACGTGAAACAAACCACACTGTTGCTGATGGTTTTCGAGCCACACAGTATGTAAAATCCACCAATCTTTGTTTTCTGATACATTAGACCGATGAGGACAGATGTGTTTAGGAAAATACCGAAAATCGAAAGCTGAAAGTGATAATTTTTCTATCTAGCTGTACCGTGTCGAATGTTTCTCTCACCATTGTCATTACCGTTGCAGCGAACAGTGGAAGAAGTGAATCATTTTTCGCAGAAGAAACAGAAAAATGAGTAACGTTCATGACAACAAGAAAAGAATAATAACAATAATAGATATAATTTCAGTGTTGAAAAACACGACAAAGTTATTAATTTCCCTGTTGGAGGTTTTTAGTCGATGTACGACCA
Organism: Caenorhabditis sp. 8 KK-2011; assembly: GCA_963572245.1. Classification (NCBI taxonomy): domain Eukaryota; kingdom Metazoa; phylum Nematoda; class Chromadorea; order Rhabditida; family Rhabditidae; genus Caenorhabditis; species Caenorhabditis sp. 8 KK-2011. Next base: position 11,129,373 of record OY751550.1, on the reverse strand, counting down.
CGAGGTGAACAGAGTTTTCGAAGAAAAAGTTTCGAAGAAAATTGGTCTCCGGGGCTTTGGACTTTGTCTAAAAGTTTTGTGACATATCTCAGGAAAGTTAGTGCGCGATCAGTACACGTAGTGCGCGGTCTGTGCGTGGTCGCAGCGCGATCTGTTTCTTCCGCGCAAAAATGTTCCCACAAGTTTCTCAAAAAAATTATATTAGAGGCTTGAGGCTAGAAACTGACGTTCGAAAGTCGGTCCGGGCCAGACAGAGCTCTGGCTCGGTCCACGATATTCGGGCCGGGGTCCTCGGGTTTCGGTGCTGCTATCTCACCCCTGGTTTCAAGGTCAAATCAACATGAAAAAACAAAAACTCAGTGCCACTATATTTTTGATTTGTTTTTATTTTCGCTTGTTCGCGTGTTTTTACAGTATACAAAAGTACAACAAAAGTGGTGTTACTGATATAGACGATGTGAAATAATGAGAAACTCCTCGGAGAAATATGAAAATTTGAAATATTTTCTCTTCTTTTCTTCATCAAAAAAATGGTGCCGAAAACAATACCCAGTTTGTTGGAAATCTCATTTTCAATATGTTCAGTTATTCTGAACACGATTCTAATTTTTCTAATCGTTACTCAATCACCAAAACAGCTTGGTTCCTACAAACATTTGATGATCCTCATAGCGCTGTTCGAGATGGCCTATTCGATACTCGACATGTTTCTCCGACCAACCGTATTTTCTATTAAATCAATTTTTCTGATCATAGCTCACTCCGAGAACGGCGTCGTCTCTAAATCATGGTTACGAATTTTCATATCGTTATGGTGTGGCTTTTTTGGATTTTCAATGGGCATGTTTGCACTTCATTTCGTCTATAGATACTTTGTATCGACTGGGTGAGTTTTCTTTCTCAAAGCACGGCACTCTTTTATCGAAAAAGTTGTGGTAATCATTTCTACACTTTCGTTCTTAGAGAAAATTTATATAATTTTTAAAGGAAAGCCTTGAGTTTTCGGCCGGTCTTTTTCTGGTCTTCAACAGAAAAAGTTGGTCCAGTCCGAGTGGACTTCCCACGACATTCCGAAAGGGAATCGATGAGAGTGAGAGAGAGCACAGAGGTGATTACTGTTCGTTCGGCAGCGAAGAGTACGCGTTTTTCTGTGGGGAGAGGGGAAACAGACACAAAGAAAATTAAAGAGTATGTGTAAAAAGGAGAGTGCAGAGAAACAAATGGAAAAAAGGGGTACGTGAGATAGAGCGCGTATCCCTCGCTGCTGAACGAACAATATTATTAGAGCGCATTTGCTCTCTCTAAATTGACAAATTTCGAGAATTTCCCGAGAGGTCATTCAGTCGAGAGACCGACAACAGTCAAGGTATGCGCCAGGCGCTATACTTGTGTGTGGTTTTTGTCTGCGTTTCCAATGGAAAAAGGCCGCTCTCACCGAATAGTTTTCACTGTGAGTTGATTTTTCTCTGTTTCTCTGTGCCTCCATCGAGGGGAAAACTCTCATCGATTCCATTTTTTCTCTTGCCTGAAAGGTCGTGTTCCCGTCGGCCCTGTAGCTCCGTATTAGTTCACATGTGGGTTACTTTAGATCTTCGAATAGTTTTCACAAACGGGGTACTGTAGTTTCAAAACAGAATATCAATCCAGATTCTCGTGTTCATACAAATCTCAGACTTCATTTTTCGATATTTGATTCAAAAATCGAAAAAAAGTTGGAACTATTTTCGAACTCATGTTCATGACAAACTATTGTGCTAACACCATGTGTGTTTGAATACGGTTACAGTATATCTCGATAAAATCATTTTATTGTTTTCACTTTCAAACTTTTTGTCTCTTTGAACCTCAAACATGAAAAATTAAAGTCTTCTAACTTTTTAAGAACATTAGAGTTCATTTTATACATTTTTTTTTGCAGATCTCGATACCTGAAAACATTCGACGGTTTCGGTATTGTTTACTGGTTCGCAATTCCGTTTACCTATGGAATTGGATGGACTCTAATATCTCATATCGGTGTAGGAGTTCCAGAAAATATTACCGAATTGATTAAATTCGAAATCTTTTCCAACTTGGATTGGCAAATCGATCAAACCGCTTATATTGGACCATATTTGTACCAACAACAAGACGATGGAAGTGTTCAAACTGACTCGATTGTTCTCATCTCATTGGTATCGTTATGTGTTATCATCACATCTTCAATTTTGGCCATAATCTATTTTGGTGTTCAATGTTATCGGAAAATCAACGAACTGATGAACAAGTCACGAAAGATGTACAACCTTCAATCTCAACTCTTCCATGCTCTATCTTGCGGAACAATGATTCCCATCATTTTGATGCATTTTCCAGTATTGGTGCTTTTCATTTCAACGCTGTTCAATAATGGTTTAGCTCAAACAAGCGGGCTGGTGACTGTCACGATTTCATTGTTTCCAGCGTTGGATCCACTACCAACTATGTTCATCATCAAAAGTTATCGACTTGCGATCATGGGTATCTCACAAACACTCAAGTTTTTGGGAATAAAAATTTGTTTCAGGGGCAATCAAGTCAGCAGAAGTTGTGTTTGTCAAGAGCAGAGCGGAGATTTTGAAAAGAATCTGAACAATTATGCTTCTAATAAAATTCATCAATTTTGTCAATGTCACGTTTCCAGAGAGAGCGGCCTTTCCCCAAAGGAGACGCAGACATAAATACACAAAGTATAGCGCTTGGCGTATCCTTTCTGCTGTCCGTGACACGGTTGAATTACCTCTCAGAAAGTTCTCTAAATTATTTAAACAACTGACAGAGTTTTTAAATAGCGAAAATTACCAATCTCGCTAAAACAATTTGAAAACGTGACCCAACTGAAACCAAAATCAAAAAAAAAAATGAAAATCGTGGAACCGTCATTTTCGAATAAAATGGATTCATCAAAATCGACAAGATTATCAGAAGTGTACACTGTTGGCGACTTCAAAACACTCGGCTCACCGGCCGCATTCAACGGCGACGAGATCATCATTCTACGATGCGCCGAAACGATCGCGGAAGTGTTTCCCGACTGGACATCGCGGGCCAACCTGTCCGAAACCTCTCTAATTCCCTTCGACATCAACTGCCCGATCGAGTTGGCGCAGCGTGCTGATATGCGTCGCGCCTACGCCGTCGATCCGCCGCTATCGGAGCTCGGCAAAATCGCGGCAAAGATGATGGGACGCGAGATTGCCGAGCGGAAATTGGCGCCGTCGGTGATTTATGCGACGCCGGATTTGGCGAGCGTCGAGACGGCGGCGATCATTCAGAAATTTATTGGTGTCGAAAAGTGCGCGAAAATTCGAATTGAACCCGAGTTGTCGACGATGCATCGTGTGGCCGGTTCATTTTTTGGTCGCGATCATTTTTTGCGACAAGGTGTCGGTATTGATGTGACGACGGCGCCGTTGAACGCGGTGGTGGGTTTGAGAAAACACAAAATTTCGCAGTTTTTTTCTCTATCTTTTTTTTTTGCTGTTTTTCAATAAATTTGGGACATGTCGCGACATCTCGCGGGTTTCGGGAGACAGTCTGTTTCCTTTTACCACTTATCCTTGACCTCCAGCTGTCACAAAATTTCTGTAAATTTTCACACAAAGTTGGATAGAGAAGTTTGTGCTGTCTGAATTACTGTGCAAAGTTTGGTGGTTTCGATAGTTGACATGCGGGATTCCACTATTCTGGCGAGGTCAAAAACATGACAATGGATCTCCCAAAACCCGCGAGATGTCGCGACACACATTTATTGAGAAACAACGAAAAATATATTTTTTCACAAAAAAAATGCGAATTTTCTCTGAAATTTTCATGCGGTTTCGAATTGTCCCGGGGCCAAAATTTTTGGGTTAAGTCAAAATTCTAGAATGACGAATTCTCATTAGAAAAAAAATTTTTTTTAATTTTCGAGTTTGAAGTCGGGAAAGCCGGAAAGCAGGAATTTCGATTTCCGATTCCGACCAAGAGACCAAAAACCAACTTTTCTCAGAGCCATGGAACCGAAATGGAACATTTGGTGTTGCGCATCAAAAGAGCATTCTACGAGCTCACGACGAGTCAGGAAAATGGTGAATTGTTATCGAGCTCAACACCAAAAACCCCGTCTTTTCAGCGCTGATGATTGTCGATCCATTATCCGCCAAAATCATCGCCAGCCTGTTCTACGGAATCGAATTCAAACCAAAGGCCAACGTCGACGAAGAGCATTTGGTGGCTCTCGCCAATTTTCCGCCGCTCTCCAGTTTTTCGACTTTTCGTGTCCCCGGAAGTGGAAATGTGAGTGGTGCGCATGTTTTCGTTTTGTACATAACATCAACAATGTTTCAGAAAATGTATGACATCACGTCGGTGACATTGAGACCTCTGACGTATACCGGATTTTCCAGTAACATCGATTTAGACTGAGAAATCGGCTTACGATAAATCTTTTGTTTTCGTTTATTTTAATCAAATCGAGTGCTTTGGAAATATTGAATGTTACCAGAAAACGCTAAACCGGCTTATCTTTTTTTTTTTTGAAGAAAATTATAGACCGGAAAAACTACTATCACACCACGGTTGGAAAATAAGCTGACCGGAACTCTCCAAAAATCTTTTCAGAACTGAGCACGATGTTTTGTTCCGGTCCTGAGCAGAGTCTGGAAGCCCGAGAATCCGGCCCTGAAAATTCCAGGCCGGGTTTTTTGAAAAGTTGTGTAAATCATTTTTCAATCTTGTTGCCATGGAAAACGTATGATTTGTGTCTGAAAAAAACTATCGAATCGCAGTTACGTCAACTCGTGTTTTGTGATCAAAAATGTTTGGTTGAGATGAACGCTCAAAGTACTAATCCGACAAGAACAAAAATGTGCGTGATTTGTGCGCGTAGTAGGCGATCGCACGCTACCACGCTTACCTAGGATAGTGTTTTCTGTAACGGATCGTTTTCATTTTTGACTGTGTGCGCGATCACTGGTAAGAGTGCTCGATCACGCAACGTGGAACAACGAGAAAGCAGAAATGGAGCATTTCCAAAGTGTCACTCAAAAACTACAGTATCCCCGTGCTCAATTTTTGAAGGTAATCTCGTTTCTCATCACAACACGGTCTTTGAATTCGAGTCCAACTTTCGACCCATACTCTGCCGCGCATCTCTACCGTATGTATCGAAGCACCAGCCACGTTCTACCTAGTATTTGGCTTTTCAAGTTGGTCCCATTTTTTTGTCGGTCTTTTTGAAGTAAACAATAAAATTTGGCTTCTGAAACATAATCTCTTTTTAATCCTATTTTTTCAACTTTTTGATAAAAGATACCAAAATAAGGTCTTTTGAGATTAGTGTTTCGAAGCACAAACAGTATTCAAGATGGATTAAAACTATACAATCGAAAAAACGGATTAGAGGCAGATCTCACCCACACAGCAACCATTTTTGGAAGCCTCAAAGTATCGAAATAGAGTTGGAAGCCAATTTTATCTTTGGTCTGGTAGGACCTGGTCGGAGTCTGAAGTTATATATGACAAGTCTGGCTAAACGAGCCCAAAAAACGCAGAAAAACGTAGACACAAAAAAGTGAACTCGAAATGCACCTTGGTTGAGGTTAATAATCATTCCTGTCGTATCAGCGTGCGATAGTTGAGAAACGACCTTTCAGGGAAGAGTAAAAATAGAAACGAGTGAGAGACGTAGAGAAAAAAGATGAATACAAAAGACGCTGGCAGAGGTCACGTTTTCATTAATTTTTTAAAAATCTTCTTTCACTCTTCTCATTTTTTCATTAGAATGAGTGGAGTTTAACATGTGTCAGATTCTGCGTTTCGTACTCTCCACGACGAGACCCGACTTTTTTTTCTGTAACTCGCCAGTCCCCGGAAAAAGTTATTTGTTGCATAACATGTTTCAAAAGTACATGATTTCGATGCTCCACATAACATCAGTTTTTGATTTTGTTCCAAAAAATGTGTTGCCAAAAGATTAAAACGATAAGCTGATAGGCAGCTTTTGAGAACTGTCTGTTCATTTGATCATGTGATTTGTGTTGTGAGGTCCAGCAAAAATCTCGAATTCGGAATTCTGCGATTTCTGCGATTTCTGCGCACTCACTACCACAATGAGTATTTTGCTACCAATGTCCAAAACACTATTGATTGACAATGATCAACTAAACTTGAACGGAACAGATAAACGAACCACAACATCAAAAAGGGGCGTGGTCAATAAATGTGTGCCAGTGTTTGCAATAGGCTCCGGCTCAATTTCAGTGCGGATGTTTGCATTCAATGTTGGTAGTGAAGATTCGCTGCGTGGTAGCGTGTATATTGCGCACTGACTTTTTTGAGTTGTACATGGTCCCTAACTACTCAGCCAGAATTATTTTATTACTCTCCAATATGACAGTTAACCGATGAGCTGATTAAATTGTCGCGTCCGAATCGCACCGATTCACCTGATAGATTTTGATATTTCTGATGGCTGCCACACGATAATAGATCATTTCGATGACAAACAGCACTACTGACAGACCACTTCCGATGGTGTAAATGTAGAAGAGTTGTGCCAGATGATTGCGTAATGTCAGTTCGGTTTTCTTGACCTGAACTGTTGTGTCTTCGGCTTGCTTGCGAGTCGCGTAACCGGGACCATGCGTGATTGTCGCAACACCGGGCAGGATTTTCAGCAACTGTTTGTTGAACCTAACAATGTTTTGATAGACAAAACAACTCTAGGTGTGCAACTCACATCTGACACAATTTCCGATTGCTCACACTGAACCCAAACGCAACGTAGCTTATGATTCCGGTCGTATCGCGAATCACCGTCAAACCCTGCGCCTTATCCCACACCGATACGGTCGACGGCAAAAACGCAATGTCATACGTCGAGTAGAACACCCCGCCGCGATGAATTTCACGAATCAAATCGATTTCCTTGTCGCGCACCACAACCGGATTCACAATCATCGCCTCGTCGATGAGTCGCTCGTTGCGCACCGACGAACCTTCGGGTGTGTAGTTGAAGTAGTAGGTGAGAAATGTCTTTTTGTGTAAGAGCAATTCGGCAAGTTGCTCTTGATGATAAAATGGAATGTGTGATGAAGGCGGTGCGGTGAGCAATGAGTTCATGATGGTTTGATAGTATTGGGTGACACTTAGCATCGAAATCATTAGGAATCCTTCAAGAATCTGAAATCTACTATGTGTGTGTTATAGTGGGTGACGAGTTCACCATTGTTGATATAGCCGATGGATCCAGAACTCGTTGATTCATCATCAACCCAAACGTTTCCTGAAAACACTTATCTTTTTGTTCTCATGAAAAAAAAAAACAGTGCGCAATCGCAGCGTTCCGCACTAATCTCATGCGCATACCAGAAGGCTCCGCGAACAAATGTTGCATTTCAACCCGACTCGACGCTCCCAACACATTGCGCATAGAAATCGAACCGTCGACACCGCCAACATTGTGCCCAACAGAATGATCCATAGATCGGTGGTGAACGGCGCAAATATGAAGTTTCGAGACGAATGATCGGGAGGTCGTCGAATGATGTAGACTTGCTGGAAAATTAGTCGAGTTTGAACATCTTTTGAGGTCTTGACATTCACCTGAAAATAGCGGATGGGAAATGTGAAGTGAGCGAATTGCATTCGTTCCGGTGTGATTCTCATCGACAGACCGCTCATGTCGATTTTATCACTTGCGAGGAGACCCATCATACCACTGAAATTGCCGTCTGCTCGCTGACTTCCGAAATCGTTAACAATGTTGAAGTGAGATTCGGTGTCGATCTGAAAAATTGTGTTCATTCAGGCAAGACTGAAAATGAGATCGATGAGAGTTTTTGTTTCGAGAGAGACACAGAGAAATGAAAACTTCTCCAAAAAACAGATAAATCGCACACACACACAAAGCATAGCGCCTTGCTTTCCCAGTTCGATGTCCGTCACACGGTTGAATGACCTTTCGCAAATTTTTATAAACTCAAGTATTCAAGGAGAGCAAAGCCGCTCTACTGATAATTTTTTTTCGATGATTGTTCTCAACGTCCGGGTAACTTAAAAAATCCACCCACTCACCACCTCCCATTGCCAATCCAACAACTTCATGACCATCGAGATGATCTCAATCTCGGCTCCCGGCTTTTCGCACCGTCGTCTTGGCACACTTCGAAAACAGTTGAACGCGTCGGGATCGTGTTCGAAGGCGCCGACACGAATCGGTCGACCTATCGGCGACCAGGACATTTTTAAAAGTCACCCGTTTTTGAGAGAAACCCCCTAACGTGTATCCAATTGCACTCGAGAGCACTTGAAATTGCTATACTTTTCTTGTTTGAAGGAAAAAGTACAGCAAGTTTTTTTTTTGGGTGAAATGTATGTGTCGTGTCCCGAAAAATGTTTGCAATACTGTTTTGATTCTTCGTTGTTGGTCCCTTTTTTGAAACTGATAAAATTGGCGTCTGAATGTCGTTCGCACTTGATTTTTTTTCTTCTTCTTCTCGACGAGCATTCTTAAACAGTTTTTTTTTGGCTGTCGCGACAGTTTGACGCGTGTTGAGAGAAAGAAAAAATACAAGGAATAAAAAAAAAGTTTGACGCCCACAGATCACAGATCGAGAACAATTTTCTGACGGTATTTTGATCTTTTGAAAAAAGCCGACAAAGTGCGGGTGTCTACGAAAAGTTCAGACCGAGATTTCTTGTTTTTCAGCCCAGTCTGTGAAGCGCGGACCTTCCTAATTTTTCATGATCATACTCCCTTTGTCGAGTATCTCATCGCCCAAGACAAAAAGTGTTGCGAAACTCTTATCTCCCATCAAACAACAATAGTCTAGTCACCGCTTTTCGCAACAAAATGACTCATGCGACAACAATTTTTTTCTTCATCAAAACCTCATCTCCGTCTATCTCTTTTTGTTTCAATAAAAAACCAATGGGTTACTGTAGATTTGTTATCAAATGAGGGTGATGGATGAGAGGAGAAATACGTGGTTTTTCGAAACAAAAATTGTGTTTCGTGTTTATTGGTCGAGTTGGGATACTGTAACAATGACGTCTGGATAGAAAACAGAGAAAGGGTTTCAAAGTGAGTTCACATGGAAGAAATGGAACAGTGAAGTTTTGAAAATGAGATTGAGACAGTGGAAAGTCCGATAAGACGTATTATGACAATTCAACAAAATTAATTCACGGAAAAAATAACGGACCGCTCCGATTTTCTGCCTTTTTTTCAGACACATTTTTATGTTCGGGTCCGATTTCGATTTGATTATTTTCTAGTCAGATAAAATCAAACCTACTACCTCATCTATGTAATTGACTGATCAATGTGAAAGATAAAAACGCGCGCGCGTTCCCATGACACGAACACGATACACTCAAAAAGTCACGTTTCATATATTTCCTCAATTTTCTCGTCCCAATTTATTCATAATCTCCAGTATCTTTCTTTTTTTGTCAGTCCCCAATAATTTTAGTTTTTTCTGTGATTCACCTCGACCACTCATCTACCGTAACCTATAACATACACACACTCAATTGATAAAGAGATAGGAAAAGTGGAAAAAACTTGGTTTCATGAATTTTTGTTCGCTGAGTCATGATGCGCTATGAAGGACGTTACGACTATTTTTAGAAGTGTTAACGTTCTCGATAGATCGGAATCAAACACGTTTGATAAACTACTGATTGTTCGATCCGACTTGGCCTCTCTGCCTTCTTTTTTTCAGAGAATCGGACCCAGAAATTGGGTCTAAATTTGGTCACGTTTTTGGGGTTCGATTCAGAAAAAATCTAATCTTCAGACCAGGTTTTGAGGTCCATCTGAACGTGATCAACGTTTTTATAAGTCTGTTCTATGTCAAAAAATCAGAAAAATTTTGATTCCATCCCATAGTACAGTAATCTCTTCTAATGCGCTTCAAAGAGTTCGTGTGAACACTTACAAAAAGTCACGTCGCTTGAGTGTTTTCTGATCAAACAGACATCCTGAATGTTGGCAAAACTCCTGATTTGTTGAAGTTGGTATTAAGAGCCTAGTTTCTGGTCAGATCTTTTTTTTGGTTTTTCTTGTTCCGGTGGTTTATGAACGGCAACAACAAGCTTTCGAAAAAGTTTAACGTGTTTTTTCTCGCTGAATTTCTTTGGTTGGTTAGGCTTTCGAGACCAAACTCCATGTAAAACATGTTGTGATTATGATTGCACAATTGTGTTCTCCAATTAATCCTCATGTTTTTTATACTCTATCAGGAAAAGGGGGAAGATACGTGCAGTTTCGAAAGTTTTTCATCTTGTTCTGTTGCTCACGAATATGTGTATAGACAGCGACTGGTGAACGTACTTTGATCCGGATAATGGCACATGCTTTACATGTGAGAATTGTGCAATCTTGAATATTTTGGTTATGTTTGTTCGGAATGCAATTGCGTCCTAATTTTAATCGCGCACTGATAGCGCAGCGATCACGCACTTTTACGCTGCGACCACGCAGTATCGAGTGCGCGATCGCAGCGTGGTGTTGTGTGATCGCACACTCGGTAACTTGACTTTCCTGAGATGGCAGTGGCCCGTAAATCCGGCTCGAAATTCATGGGCCGGTTTTGTTTTACGCAGGAAAGTCAGTGCGCGATCGCATCCTATCACAGTGCGACGAGGCAGTGGTCGCGCATTTTCACGCTGCGGCCACGCGCTCAGAAAAGTCAGTGCATGCGTGGTGGCGTGCGATCGCACGCTAGCACGCTGCGACTGCGCTTTTGCTTGTAGTATGGCATGAGGTGCATGCTACGCGGGTAGTGTGATTGCGCACTGTCTACACGTCCCTTTTATTGCAAAAATCTCAATAAACTAATAACAAAATCTACTACTCTGCTCATTGTGGTTTTCAGTTGATTTGATTATTGTTCTCGATTGCATACGTCAAACGTTAGTTAACGAGAATTGTTGAAACTCCGAACAATGTATGATGAATCAGTTCATTTTCCCACGCAAAAGTTATAATAAAATAAACGAGATTAAAAAATAGGTATTTGTGTGACGAGTGAGCTAGACGCAGACATTTGTTGAAAGTGTCTGCGTCTCCACATCACGTCGTTATTTTTCTAGAGCTCGCCACAAAGAGAAATTTTCTTGTAACTATCAACTTTCATTTTCTTTCCCTCAATTGTGGTCAATGAATCAAACTACACTGTTTTTTCTGTCCGACGCGAAGAGATGGACAAAAAGATAATGTGTGAAGGAAACGATAAGAAAGGTGTTTCCGCAGTTCACAAATCAACCCTTATTGGGTTTTTGACAAACCGCAGCTCAAACTTTCCTGAATGGCAGGAGGAACTGCACGTTCAGGATAACCGAATATCGCATCTCTAAAATTTTGAAAAAAGTTAGGATGAATTCAAAAATTTTGGGCTGATAATAAAAAAAAAAGATTTTTTCAAAGTCTGTTAGTAATATCACAGTTCCCTTGTCAGAAAAAGTATGTCCATATTTGAGTGCACTGATCAAAATATTACTCAAGTTGATGTCATTGAGTGGGAGGGTAATCTTTTCATGAAAACTCATGAACGAAACAAAAGTCGTTTTGTTTCTTTTCTCCGGCTTAAAATTAATACGAAACAATGATGTGAGATTTCAGAGGAGAAAAAAATTCAAAACATCGGTGTTCCTATTCAAATTGTTCCGTCTGACACGTCTATATTGAACGGCAATAAAAATCTGACCCCGAAAAACATCAAATCTCGATCGGCCCCAAACCTGGCTCGTTTGAGCAAAAAATTTTCTCGTCCCATTTTGTGGCCCAATTCAGCAGAAATCATGAAAAACAGACCGGGTCCGATTTCTCGACTCTGGCCCCATTCAGTCACACTCTTTACGTTCAGATATTTTTTCGAAACACAAATTCTCTATTTCAGATCTCTCTTATTTTAGTTGTCCACGTGGTTTCAGATCTCAAAACTAGTCCCCGTTTTGAAAATACTATTTTTTTTGAGAACATCAACATTGTTCAGTATAGCAAGCTACCATCTCACTTTCGTCCAATCCCGTTTTTTTTGCTTCTCATCTCGGCTCAGACTCCGCCCCTTTCATCCCCTATAAAGTGGCTTGGCTTTTTTGTTGTCTGGTCTTTGTGAATTCCATGGAAAAATAACAACTACTCAGGAAAGTCAGTGCGCGACCGCTGCGCGCGCATAGGACCGAGTGCGTGATCAGTGCGCGTAGTGCGCGGTCGCACGCTACCACGCTGCGACCGCGCACTCACTAGTGCGTGATAGCAGCGTGAAAGTGCGCGGTCGCAGCGTGAAGTGCGTGATCGCCGCGAGATTAGTGTGCGATCTGTGCGTGGTCGCAAAGCGGTTAGTGCGTGGTCGCAGCGCGATCTGTGCGCGGTCGCAGCGTGGTAGCGTGCGACCGCGCACTCACTTTTCTGAGTATTATCAACTTGCAAAAAGGGTGGCAAAAGTTAAACAAAAAATAAGAGGTGGTTTGAAAAAACACTTGCTCCTTGGTGTCGTCGGGCGCGAAGCATGTGCGCGACGCGGATCTGATTTTGAAAAGACAGAGAGAAATGTGGAGAGGGAAAAGAAAACGAGACCGCTCGCAGACACGCAGCGCGGACGACGATTTTCATGAAGCGCCATTTTTGCTTTACGTCTCTTGATTTCGATGTAATTTTGCCACTTTTTTGCAAGTTGATAACATGCATCATCTCGAAATATATTCGAATTTTTCCAGAAACGCAAAAAAAGATCAACGAAATAATACACGCAACATCCACGTACAACGCCTACAGTTCTAATTTAGCTCGTAGAATTCTTATCACCCCGAAGTCAAGTCACAAATACATTTCACATCTCATTTTTACTGTTACTGTTCAATTCATGTTATTGTCATTAATAAACTTATTGAAGTCATTAACAAATTTCGTACAAAAAAAAATAACTTCTCTTTTCCCTCTTTACTATTGAGGGAAAACAACAGACAGCGTTAATAAGAATAGATGATCTGACACAAATCCGACAAATTAATTTTGCTCGTGATATGTTCTAAATCTGTAAGCCGCTAAACCTCTTATTTGCTCAGAATGGGCGGAGCTAGAGATTTCACAAAAATATAACATTTGTTCACTTTACAATCTTAGTCAGATATCATGAGGCTGACGAAGATCCAGACATCAAGTTGAACAACACAGCCGACTCTGAATCAAATAACATGTTCAATTGGGAATCGCGGGGCAAAAATACCATGGTTCAATGAAAAACATCAAAAATGGCTTCACGTTTATCTCACGTCCCACCCTGCTTTTTTGGCCTCATAATAATTAACTTTTTTCGTCACACAATAAAATTTAGGTTTCAAGAAAAAAACCAAATTTTCGAACCATTCACAAGGGAACTTCGCGAGGTCAATCTTTTGGAATTTTTTTATATTTTGGTAGGTGATAGATATTGGTGAGAAAAGTGCGTTCCCAAATTTTTAAGTCTCACAACTCGCTAGAAAAAAAGTTACAGTACTTGAAAGGCATAAACCCATTACAAAACATTCGTTTTTTTTTCAACGTGAAAAAAGATGTTCACTTGTGTGTTTGTTTGTACCACTACCTTCTCGTTTTTATAAAGGGAAATGCACTTTAAAACGCTATAACTTTTTTTCTAACGAGTTGTGAGACCTAGAAATTTGGGAACACACTTTTTTCACCAATATCTATCAACTACCAAAATATGAAAAAATTCCAAAAGATTGACCTCGCGAAGTTCCCTTGTCAGATACAAATCGCTTGGCAATTGGTTGACCACGCCTTGTCTCGAAGAAAAACTGAGAATCCATTTTCTCTTTGCTGCGATCGCGCACTGACTTTCCTGAGTTGTCCAAAAATCACAGCGGAAAAAAATTTTTTTGTACAATAAAATGTCATTGCGGACGTGGCCGCCGAGTTTTTAACCCGCGGCACGAAAATGTATGACTCCGCCCTTTTTTGCAAACCGAGGCACTGTTTTTTCCTCTTTTTTTTTTCTTTGAAAACAACAAACAAAAAACGTAATAAACTGCGAGCAGTCTGCAAAAAAGACCAATGAGACAATTTGTTTCTTTTTTTTCGCTGTGAAAAATGTATTTTTTGTTTATCAGACCTCGGGGGAAAAGTCGCAAGTTGGCGCAAGAACTTTTTTGTTGTTGCAAGTTTGCGATAATTTGTTGCCAGCTTGCAAAGCTTGCAACACAAAAATGGCGCAAACTTGCGACTTTTCCCCCGAGACGAACTTTCTCGAGGAAAAAACTGCAAGTTGTCGCAAGCTTGGCGCTACTTTTTCCTGATGTTGCAAGTTTGCGCCAAAAAATTAACCTGAGAAAAATTAGGTTATTCTCGAAATAGAAATACTACCCGATTGTTGCTTTCTATTACTCTCTGTGTTTCTGCAACTAACGAGGGACATCACAAAACTGCGAGATTTCGAGTTGACATGGATGTTCGGAAACAAAACAGTTTTGATAACTTCTCCGACTGAAGTTGAACTACTCAAAAAAAAAAAAAGATGTGTGAAATTCAAAAATCAAAAAAATTGCTTTGTAAGGTCGAAAAAAAAAAACTGTTTTCAATTCCGGTCTCAGGCAGAGCGACATCTGCAAACACCGTTTGTGTGCGTGTGTGTGCGGGTACAGTAATCCACGACAAAACATTGTTTTGTTTTTTCTTTCGAACATTTTCGGTTTTTTGAACCACATACATCGAAAGTTTTCAATGTTACGATTTTTATGAACAAAAATCAGACACAGACACAAATCATACATTTCTTAGAAAAATGAAACTGTAGAATAAGGTCGCACATTTTTTTCAGAAAAATTCTATACTCGTCTCTGAGAAAGCGACGTTCGAAAGTCGCGGCGGGCCTGGCCGAGCTTTTTTTGAGCGTCCTGGACCGTTTTTTTCGAGACCTCGGGCTTCTCTGAAAAATTCCCACATTGTTTTTTTTCCTGACTGAAAATGGCTTTTTTTTTTTGAGTGGGTCTTCAAAACCGGACCAACCACTTCCTACAAAATACATACATGTGTTTTCCCACAAACGACAGTCCTCATCATCTGATGTGAGAGATAAGCAACATTTGTAGCCCAGAAATGTTCAGTGATCAGGAGTGTCTAGACGAATACACACTGTAGAAAAGTTGATGGTCTCAATGGTTCGGGAATTTTTAAAAATTCACAGTTTTCGACACGATTGAGCATTTTTCAAGTTGAACATTTTCTTCTCATTGTTTCTATGAGGGGGTTCCCCGTTCTTTCAAAAATGAAAACTTTTTTCTGATCACCGAGCTTTTTGGGGAAACCCCTCAAATGACGAATAATGTTTGTCTGATTTTTTGATAATGTTCTTATCTTTGAGAAAACATTTTGAAACAAAAAAGAATCGCTCAACAAAACAACAGTAGATTTTTGAAATTCATCTTTTTAGCGCTCAAAAAACATGTACTCAAATACTAGAGTACATGTTTCTAGAGGGATAAATATAGAATCGTCGGCGAACATGTTTCAATTGTTGCGCGTTCAAACACGATCACAAAACAAAAAACTAATCCAATTAGTTATGCTTCGAGATTGAATCTTTGTGTTTTGAACATTGTTCAAATGTGTCTGCTATGAAGAAATTCGCAGTTTTAAATTTCACGTTCATGTTATTCTCACGTGTTTAAAAAAAAACGAGATTCGCGCGATCAATGCGTTCTCGCAGTGCGAATAGCACGCGGTCCGAAGGCCTCAGAAAAGTCAGTGCGCGACCGCTGCGCACGCAATTAACCTATTGCGCGATCACATCAATCGCAGATCTGGTAGTGCGTGGTAGCGTACGATCGCGCACTAACTTTTTTGAGTAGTCTGCATAGGACTTCCCTTTCCGGAATCCGGAAGTCGAGAGTCGTAAACTCAAAAAAAATCGCATATAACGAAACTGTCTGACCTCAGGAAAGTCAGTGCGCGACCGCTGGGCAAAAATCAAAGCCAGAAAGAGCTCGGCCGAAAACGGGCTTCAGATAAATCCGAACATTTTGCTTTTTCAGACCCGGCCTGTGATTTTCGGGCCGGGCTGCAATCTCTTCCCCTAACTAGTTTTCATCATGCCCCCATCATAACCGCTCTTCTCGAGTTGATAAATTACACAAATCAAAGTTGATATTCGGTCACTGCTCAGCACTTTGAAAGTGCAGACATTTTTGAGTTATCAGGAATAATTATCATCAGACTACCTTCGAAACTATGCCTTTGTTCACCGTCTAACTATGTGTATTTTTGTCAAGAAGTGATAAGAAAAAGATACTCATGTTATTTTTTCAAAAGTCACGTTATTGTTTAGGATTGATTCAAATTTATCTCAGGATTCTGGGAAAGATGATGAACATGAGGAAGTTGTTCATCTTTTTTTTTTCAATTTAAAAAAATGATGAATTTGTTTTGGAGTACTATCAAGAGGTCTAAACGGTATGTCTTATGCGGAACATTTGAACGGACCACAATATCAAAAAAGGGGCGGGGCCAACTAATGTGTACAAATGTTCGCAAAAAACAATAGGGTACTTGGACAGACCCTACCTTTGGATTGTTCGCGTTGAACCGAAGTCGGGCCCGGTCCGTTTTTCTCAAGATTATTCCTGAATCGAGTCCCAAAATCGGAACAGATTTTTTTTCTCCAACGGGACCCAATCATCAGACCCTGTTCTTTTTCTGGAATTTCAGCTTAATCGGGCCAGAAGTAATTTCTGGTTGAATTTACCATGACTCTCAACAAAAATTGTTTCTGATTCTGATTTTGCGGCCCGATTCACCTCGCGAAAAAACGTACCTGGTCCGATTTTTCATATTAGTTCCTTCAGCCATATCTTAAGCTCGTTTAGGCGGGAAAATTTTTCTGTCTCCATTTTTCTGTCCCTCTACAGACATTGTCAATATTCCACGACACCGTTGGTTTTTGTGTTGCTTTGTTGTTGCGTTTTTCATTATTTATTCATTAATTTATTCCATCATCTCAGTGTCATCCAATACCTTAAAAGCAAAAAAAAAACACATATGAGATAAAAACAAAAGAAAAACATAGTAACAAAGAATCTTTTGTCCAGTGTCGGACCACTTAAGCAATGACATCGGGTGAAATTTCGTGAATAGAGGTAGTGCATAAAATATGCCTCTGAATGTGGTGCGGTGATACCGAAAAGTTCCCTGAAGCGGCCCCGACATGGAAAATTTGTATTGAGGGAAATTCGTTCAAAAATGGGCCCCGGGCACCTTTTTTCATGTCGGGCGCTATTCAGGGAACTTTTCGGAACCCCCGGCCCAAAAAGACCCAAATTTCACCGCTACGATCCAGATGAACTTTAAAACATTGCAACAATCTCCCTCTTTTTTTATTCGCCGAAAAAAACCCCCCAGACGTTGTACATAATTGTACTTGTGAAAAGTGCATTCCTAATCTAAATAAACTATTGTATAGTACACCATTTACTGACCGCCAAACTATGAACTTTTTTTTGTTGTTTAGAGAAAAACTTGATAAAAGAAACCGATAAGAATGAACGGTGATAATGATCAACTGTGTTTTTGAACTTTGTCAGTTGTTCAAAAGAAAACAATGAAAAATATTAGATCAAAAATTGGATTGGATAACTCCTCCCAGAAGTTTTTCAACTCGAATTTCAAAAAAAGAATCATTTTTTTAAAGTTTCTTACAAGGGAATGGTGACGGTGTGGCGTTTTAGAATGAAAATTTGTGATTTCAAAGATTTCGACACGCTGAGAAAGATCCCGTTGTCCAAAGTTGCGAAATCTGCGAAGCTCAAAATTTGGCTTCAAAGTTTGAGCAGAACATCTCATTTTTCTCCTTCAACTTTGAACTTTTCATGAAAGTCGAAGTACTCTGGGGTAATTTCATACGAGAAGAAACGTTTCAACATTGAGAAATTTTGGAAGCCTGACAAATTTTTGGGAATTTTCAGAAAATCGATATTATCAGTAGAACTAAACGTTTTCATAAAAAAATATCAATTGGATGTTGTTCTGAATGGTGGATTACACTTCTTTAAAGCGATTTAGGTATATCAAGATTTTCAGATATTCGTTTTTCAAAAGTCTCGATTTCTCGATTTTTGAGTTTTTGAGCAAAAGCAGACAACGGAATCATTTTCAACGTCTGAAACTATGAAATGACGTACATTTCATCGAAAATCTTCAAATTTTCCTTACATCACTCCTTTGTTAAACTATTCCAGACAAATTAATCCCTTTTAAATAGAAACGTTATCACAGTGTGTATTTCACTACCAACATTGAATGCAAACATGCGCACACAAATTCAGCCGGAGTCTATTTTTTTCTTGCAAACACTGGCACACATTTATTGACCCCGCCCCTTTTTAATATTGTGGCCCATTGAACTGTTCCGTTCAACTTTAGTTAGTTATTGCCAATAATGTTTTGGACATTGGTAGTAAAATACACACTGTGCGTTATAAACCTTTTCAAGATAATCTATGGTCATCCTATAAAAAGATTAAGAACAACAATTTTAAATTGAGAAAAATTGAAAACTGATGTTTTTTTTGATCATCGAAATCGCTCGGGGGAGTTCGGCGCACAGGGTATCGCCCAATTTCATCCGGTGGGCGACGAGTTGCGGCTCGGTGGGCTTGAAACTGACTCACAGCGGGCCGATTCTTCCCCGAGAATTTCAAAAAAGTCAGTGCGCGACTATCCGCGCTGCGACCACGCACTGATCTTGCTGCGGTTGCGCACTGGCTTTCCTGAGATGCTTCTTTTTTTCGAGATGAATAAAAACTGTTCAAAATCTTTCGAAAACATCAACGAACTATTTCGAAATTGATCTAGAAAAAAGATAGGAGGGAGCACAATAATAACTCGCGGCGCGCACTTTTTTCAGTAAGGTCAGTGCGCGATCGCACGCCACTACGCTGCGACCATGCACTGATCGCGCACTAATCGCGCAGCAATCACCTACTTCACGTTGCGACTTGTCGCATCGTGATAGCGTGCGATGGCGCGATTCATGCGCGACTAGTTTGCGATCACTGCATGGTCGCAGCGTGGTAGCAAGCGATCGCGCACTGACTTTTCTGGGATAGACGATCAGAAATTTGTTCTTTTGTATTATGTTTCGAAGATGCTGAGTTTCATGAAAGACTATCCGAGCGTGTACTCAGAAAAGTGAGTGCGCGGTCGCACGCTACCACGCCGCGACCGCGCACTTTCACGCTGCTACCACGCACTAGAGAGTGCGCGAACGCAGCGTGGTAGCGTGCGATCGCGCACTACGCGCACTGATCGCGCACTCGGTCCTATGCGCGCGCAGCGGTCGCGCACTGACTTTCCTGAGTAATATTAACTAGACATCAATTTTTGCTTCAGAATGTGACGCGCACAAGTACTTTTTGTTTGACGAGATGTCCCCGTGCACTTCAAAAGAGTTCTGGTGTTAGTAGTATCGAGTTCAAAGTATTTTTTTGTTTCGATGACAAAATTTGGCATCGAGCTTGCTATTGAAGACGTTTTGCGACGTCTAGACGTTGGCATACTATAATTTTTCGAGTTCATCCAACATACATACTACAATGAAGCAAAGTACACGTTCTCGCTACTTCATCATTTCTATTTTTATTCATTCACTGAAAATATGTATTTTCTGTAGTATGTATGTCTGAATCAAAACATAATCACCTATTGTCAGAAAACTCTGTCTATGACATAAAAATTACACTTTTTTGTGATTTTCAAAAGGCTAGACAGAACAGTGTTAACTTCCGTTCATCTTTTTTCTGAGAAGTTATTGCGAAACGTAAAATTATGTTGAAATAGAATTTCATGTTTCCATTTTTTTCTGTTGGAGCAACAACTTTTAAATTTTCAAATCTACGTAATGTATACGAAATTTTGTGCGACTTAGAAGTTAAATTTCCCAGGAAGAAAAATCCGGATTAGAAACATTTAGAAACAGAGATATTTTTGAAGCGACATTTGCGTAGATTAGCCTTTCTAGAAAAAATCACTGGGATAACGTCTAGAAATTTGGAACGCCACAGTGTTCGAGAGAGTACGAGACGGAGAGTTTGCCACCTGTCACACGCAAATAAATACATTTCTAAAACTGTTCAGGGTTCGAAGCCTATTCGAAATATTTTGATAGAAAAATCGGGTGTGGTTCGATTTTGGGGACCGATAATGTCTGAAAACCGGGCACAACTCTTTTCTCGATTCGGACCAGATTTAGGGAAGTTTATCTGCTCGGGAAAAGAATCCGCACACGCGTCGTACAGTATGGATTTTTTTTTGCAACTTTAGAAAGCTGCAAATCCCACTTTTGTAATGAATCAGACATTTTTAAATTCCTTCAAAGTTATACATTTACAAAAATAAACTTAGGAATCTGGAGTGGAATTTTGAAAATCTGAAAAATTGATGGAAAATGTGTCTTTTTTTTTTGAAAAAATATGAAAAATCAGATAACAATCTTTAAAAATTAGTCATTTTCACGTTTTTCAATGCAATTTTTTTATTTTTCACGTTTTTTTGATCTACCTTTTTTATTGAAAGTTTCGGGTTCATTTTTTCAGCGTTACAACTACAGTTCCGAGTGCTCCTATCGTTCCTGGCATGCCAAATAACCCTTTAGTGACTTCTCATTACTAAAACAGTTCAAATTGAACAAGAAATTTCAATTTTTGTGTTCCAACTTTGAGCTCGATTTTCAGCTCTCTGGCTGGAGTTTTGCAGAAGTTAACTACGTGCAACGATTGCTGCGACATGTGTCGTTTGAAAAATTTACAAAAATATAAATATTCACGTTTGATGTATTCATTCTTGATCTATTGATAATGAGAACCTTGTGAAAGCTTGAAATCTTCAATTTTTTTCTCACATCATTTTCTTGTTAACATGACACCGGAAAGCTAGCATAATTACTAGGTGGGAAATCAATTTTCAGTCGCATACAAATGTCTACGTATGTGGACATTTGAAAACCCGTCTAGTTATGTGCAAACAGGTAAAACGATTTACTCGAGAAATCTCACTACAGCACCCAACCCAGAACTGTCAGTCAAGGTCGTCTCCGAATTCGGTCAGAAATTAATTTCTCGTTTTTATCAAAATCTCAATATTGAAGACTTGAACTTTCGATGTGTGAAATTCAAAAATTGAAAAAAAGTACTCTGTGAGGTCGAAAAAAAAAGAAAAAACTTGTTTTTGAATTCGTTCTAAGGGAGATTGGCGGCCGCAAACACCGTTTGTGTGTGTGTGCGGCTACAGTAACCCACGGCAAAAAATGTTTTGTTTTTTTTTAACATTTTTGGTTTTTTGATCCACAAAACATTGAAAGTTGAAGTATTCAATATTAATTTTCATGAACAGGCGAAATCAATTTCTGAGTGATAGGGTGTCTTTAAACTTGAAACTTTTTTCCTAGGTTTACTCCTGCTCCCTCAGATTAACCTTTTTCTTTAGTTTGAATCAGTTGTGAAACTGATATTTCTCTGAATCTCCTCCTCATTTTGTGAGCATGTTTGATCAGGCAGACAGCTCCGCCCACTTTTCTCGACTGGACCATGGGTGGAGCTTCGGACGGACACTATAAAAAGACAATTGCCCCGGATTTCATTTCATTTCAATCACTGACTTCTCTCCATCCAGCGAAAATGTTCAAATTGTTGGTTGCTCTTCTCATGCTCTTCAACATCCCTTCGACCCAAAGTCTCTACCTTAGCTTATCTCCCAGTTGTCCGTTCGCCCACCAAAACGGAGGAGCTTGTATTAGATCTGTAGAGTTTCGCAGAGAAATTTACGAGGGTAAAGAAAAGAAAAACGTTCGTCCTGATATCAAATTGACAAACATGACAAGAATGGAGGAGCTTGGAGTAAGTTATCGGTAAAAACATCAAGAGCTAAATATTATCAAATTTTTCAGGAACAATTGTGTTGTTATGAGGTGAAATGTTTGATGGAATGCGGAATACATCTGAATGATTTGAAAGAAAAAAAATGGAAACCATTTTTAGCAAAACTCGATTCGATAAGTTTCTTCAGCAAACATTTTTTCAAGGTACATCTCATCTCATTCCAGTTTGTGATATATATATTCCCACATTTTCAGAGTTACGACTATGCCGCATGGTCGAGAGCTAAAGATCTCAAGCAATATGTCGATGAAGCGATGATCAAAGCGGCGCATTACTTCTTGTCCATGAACAAACCAGAAGAGGCGAAAAGGTTTTTCAAAGACTAACTTGAAGGACAAGTCTGATTATGTGTTTGTATGTTCATTTTTTCATGTTCCTCAATTCCTATTATCTCAATATTACCTCGGGTCTCTCTATGATTTCTCCGAAGATTTTTTTTTCTCGTTACTTATTGTTATACAATAAACTTTTTTCATTCAACGTCTGTCTCAGAAGAGAGAAACATTAAGTTTCCGGCAGCGGTAATACTGTGCTGGCCTCAACGAGCGCTTCTCGCGGGAGTATGCCATTTACCAGTGTTGCGCGAAATGGGGTTTTTTTTTTTTTCGAAAAGTCCGGAATCCGGAAGTCGGAATCCGGAAGTTGAACTTGAGCTTTCAGCACGTTCCGTGATAATTTTTTTTCTTATGTAGAGCTCCTGGTTTTTTTCATGTTCACAAAAATCGTTACATTGAAATCTTCAACTTCAGATGTATGTGATTCAAAAAACCAAAAATATTTGAAAGAAAAAACAAAACAATTTTTTGTCGTGGGTTACTGTAGCCGCACACACACACAAACGGTGTTTGCGACAGCCAATCTTCCTGAGAACGAATTTGAAAACAGTTTTTTCTTTTTTTTTCGACCTTACAAAACACTTTTTTTGATTTTCGAATTTCACACATTGGAAGTTGAAATCATCAATATTGAGATTTTGATAAACACGAGAAAATTATTTCTGCGTGGCTAGGTGTCTTTAAAGACACCTGGATACCTGGTCTAAGAATTTATTTTTCCGGATGTCGGAACTCGGAAGTCGGAAGTCGATTTCATTTATTCAAAAGTCGAAAGTCGGAAAAAAGACAAACAAACTTTTCTTCCTTCTTTCGTTGGAGTTTTGTGCGGTTTCGAAATGTCTCGGAACCGTTTTTTTTGTGTGGCAGGGATCAGATTGAAGACTGGTTGATTGAGGGTAGTTATAACAGCTCGACCTAAATAGTTTATCAATCGGAAAAGGGAGTATCTAAATGAGGCGGGCCCCACAAAATGGGGTCCGAAACACAAGTCTCTGAATGGGGCACGGTGGTACCGAAAAGTTTGCTGAATAGGGAGGACATGAAAAAAGGGATTCGGGCCCCATTTTTGAACAGAATTTATTGTTTTTTTGCTGGACCCCATTCAAAGTGATTAGGATTAAAAACTGGATTTTTATTTGCGTCCCATTTTTGGCTTCCATTCAGACAAAATCGTTCAGAAAATGAGGCCGGGCCCTTTTTTTCATGTCATACCCAATTTTTTGGGTCCCAGCTCATTCAGGATTTGCCGTCGGAAAAAAAAAACACTTTTTATTTTTTGGTATCCCACAATTTTCTTTTTTAAAGAACTCAAAAATTTCCGTTCATCTCTTTTTCTAAAAAAAAGTTATTGCGCAACTTTAAAAACATGTTGAAATAGGGATCCAATTTTTTTTTCAGTTGGTGCTACAACTTTCAATTTTTCAATCTACATAATGTATACGAAATCTTGTGTGGCTTAGAAGCTACATTTTCCAGGAAGTGAAATCCGGATTATAAACATTTAGAAACAGAGATAATTCTGTAGCGACATTTACAAAGATTAGCCTTTCTAAAAAAATCACTGGAATAACGTCTAGAAGGTTGTATCGTCGCAATGTTCGAGAGAGTACGAGACGGAGAGTTTGCCACCTGTCACACGCGAATAAATACATTTCAAAAATCAGTTAATTTGTGAACGTGGTCCTAAGACGATTCGAGACATTTTGATAGAAAATTCGTGTGCTGTCCGGTTTTTCGTTTTTGAAAGTAGACAGCGAGATAATCGTAGGTTTCGTCTATATATATAATATAGTTTGTGTCCCTGAAAAATGATGTGGAAACAAAAAATTTGATTTGACAACACCACAAACGACGCAACTTTGCACACCTTTTTTCTCAGATACATCGGAGTCCACCAATTCTTAAAATTTAGAGCAGGGCTGTCGTTTTTGGGCTTTCCGGGGGCCCGAGGATATTTTTCGAAAAACAAAAAATACCCGGGTTTTTTATTTAGAGAAAATTATGAATAGTTGAACTAGTAGTATTTTTCTCGCTCTTTCATATCCAGATGTGCAAAATGTGAAAAACTGACTCCAAAAGGAGATAACGGCTAAACGGGCCCAACCGGCCCGGCCCGTTGGGCCGCAAAAAATCCAAAAACGACAGCCCTGATTTAGAGAGAGAGAGAGAATTACCGAAGAGAATTTCCCTGGATGGGGTCCGACAAAACCCGTGCTAACTAAAAAAGGTTCCCTTGTGAGCCTATTTATTCATTCTGTTGCCCCATTTCTGGACCGCATTCAGAAAAATTTCGTTCAAAAATGGCGCTCGGCCCGGTTTTCATGTTGGACCCATTTTGGGAACTTCCCGGTATCACTGGGCCTCATTCAGGGACTTGTATTTTGGACTTCATTCAAATGGGGCCCGGCCCTATTTTGGTGGGCCCCATAAAAGGCAATTATCGATTGGGTTCACCCGAATGGGTCTTGGCCCTTTCCGAATGGGGCTAATGGGGCAAGTTTTCGAAAGGGGTAAAAGGGTCAAAAAGTTTGACCGAATGGGGCAATTAACCGAATGGGTCAAACTTTCATTTTCAAAATTTTCCGAATGGGGCAAAAACTCCGAAAGGGTCAACATTTTTTTCTCTAATGGGGCAACTCGAATTTTTTTGCCAAAAAAGAGTAATTTAATTATTTAAAAGGCGATTTTCTTACGTTTAGGCTTAGCCGAGGAGGTAAACTACTGTAGTTTTCGAAATCTGAGAAGTTTTTTCAGCTTCATTAAATTTAGTTTTTCTAGAATCTCTTGGAAAATTGAAATCTGGGAGAAACATTGAAATTACGAAATATATAAACACGTGAAAAAATATACAAAATTGCTAAAAAAAAACGCAGAAACTGTTAAGAAAAAAACTATATCATAGACGAAACACTCAATTATCTCGCAATTCACCTTTAAATAATTGAAATAAGTCTTTTTTTGGCAAAAAAATCGAGTTGCCCCATTAGAGAAAAAATTTTGACCCTTTCGGAAAATTTTGAAAATGAAGGTTTGACCCATTCGGTTAATTGCCCCTTTCGGTAAAACTTTTTGACCCTTTTACCCCTTTTGGAAATTTGCCCCATTAGCCCCATTCGGTAAGGGTCAAGACCCATTCGGGTGAACCCATTCGATATTGGCCCCCATAAAATGACATAAATTTTATTAACGACCTTCGAATCTACCTCACGTCATTAAATTGTGTACATGTTTAATTCACGTGAAAATGGACATAATTACTGGGCTGGGAATAACATTTCCAGTATGCGGTCACGTCAATAGGCAGGATTCAACTAACCCTTCTAATTATGTACAACGAAACTAGAAAAGGGGTTTTCTTTGAAAACAAAAATTTCACAACAATACTGGTGTCCAAAGATTTCAAATTTTCATGTGGCTTCTCTCAGGAAATTTGGCTAGATGGCTGCTGTTTTTGCGCCAGACGTTCCGCACTGAAATGGCTAATCAGCGAAGGTGCAAAAAAATGTCTGGCTGAAAAAAAGGCTGATCAGCTACAGAGATACGCTGAGTTGAAGCGGCGCAGCGATTTTTTAAAAACTTTTTTTCGTAGCTGATTTAGCTAGCCAAAGTTTTCCTGAGCTCAATTCGAAAATTTTCTCCTAGGCTTTCCGAGAAAAAATCTTCACTATACCGAGATCATTTTGAAAATACTTTTATTTTTCCTTTCACCTTCCCCATACCCTTTAATTTCCATTTCTTTGTTCTCAACCTGTTTTTATAAATGTGTATTGCTCATTTCTCTAAACCTCCTCACTCCGTGAGCATACTTGATCAGACAGACTTGCTCCGCCTCTTTTGCCGACTATCGTCAAAATGGGTGGAGCTTCAGACAGACACTATAAAAAGACAATTGGCCCGGATTTCATTTCATTTCAATCACTGACTTCTCTCCATCCAGCGAAAATGTTCAAATTGTTGGTTGCTCTTCTCATGCTCTTCAACATCCCTTCGACCCAAAGTCTCTACCTTAGCTTATCTCCCAGTTGTCCGTTCGCCCACCAAAACGGAGGAGCTTGTATTAGATCTGTAGAGTTTCGCAGAGAAATTTACGAGGGTAAAGAAAAGAAAAACGTTCGTCCTGATATCAAATTGACAAACATGACAAGAATGGAGGAGCTTGGAGTAAGTTATCGGTAAAAACATCAAGAGCTAAATATTATCAAATTTTTCAGGAACAATTGTGTTGTTATGAGGTGAAATGTTTGATGGAATGCGGAATACATCTGAATGATTTGAAAGAAAAAAAATGGAAACCATTTTTAGCAAAACTCGATTCGATAAGTTTCTTCAGCAAACATTTTTTCAAGGTACATCTCATCTCATTCCAGTTTGTGATATATATATTCCCACATTTTTAGAGTTACGACTATGCCGCGTGGTCGAGAGCTAAAGATCTCAAGCAATATGTCGATGAAGCGATGATCAAAGCGGCGCATTACTTCTTGGCCATGAACAAACCAAAAGAGGCGAAAAGGTTTTTCAAAGACTAACTTGAAGAACAAGTCTGATTATGTGTTTGTATGTTCATTTTTTCCTGTTCCTCAATTCCTATGATCTCAGTCAACTCAGGATCTCTCTATGATTTATCCGAAGATTTCTCTCGTTTCTTATTGTTATACAATAAACTTTTTTCTTTCAATTGTTCGTCAGTCTCACCTCGAAGCTGGCTGGTCGATTACGAAAATAAGAAACTTCTCAGGAAAGTCAGTGCGCGACCACTGCGCGCGCCTAGTGCGTAGTCGCAGCGTGAAAGTGCGCGGTCGCAGCGTGGCCACGTGGTGACGTGCGATCGCAACCACTTTTTTGAGTCATGTCGCGGCCAGGGTTTGACATTGAATCCCACCATGGTTTTTCAGGTCTTTCTAAATGCGGCTTTCTGATCTACGCGGGGAATATCGACTTCCAAAACTCAGAAAAGTGAGTGCGCGGTCGCACGCTACCACGCTGCGACCGCGCACAGATCGCGCTGCGACCACGCACTAACCGCGTTGCGACCACGCACAGTTCGCGCACTAATCTCGCGGCGATCACGCACTTCACGCCGCGACCGCGCACTTTCACGTTGCTAGCACGCACTAGAGAGTGCGCGAACGCAGCGTGGTAGCGTGCGATCGCGCACTACGCGCACTGATCGCGCACTCGGTCCTATGCGCGCGCAGCGGTCGCGCACTGACTTTCCTGAGAACAGTGAAGTCTACTTTTGACTTTGAAATTTCGATTTTTCAAAAAACCACTTCCGCGCAACTTTTTTTTATCAACTGTGAGAGAAATCTGCCTAGTGAGAAAAGTTGGAACAATAAACGATATGAGTAAACCGCGTCCGATAAAATTGGCCCTAAAAATAACCAAGGCTGAAAAAAAAACCCACACATAAAACATGTGTCTGATTGTGAGTCAGGCCAGAGTCAAGAAATCGGGCCCGGTCCGTTTTTCTCAATATTCTCTCTGAATCGTGCCACAAAATTGGATTAGATTTTTTGTTTGTCTCAAACGTGCCCGATCCCAGCCCGTTATCTCAGACTTTCGCTATTTTGGCTCAGAAAAAGTTTCTGGTTGAATCTGCCATGACTTTCAACAAAAAATGTGTCTGATCCCGATTTCTTGGCCCGATTCACCTTGCGAGAAAACGGAGCGGCTCCGATTTTTCCTATTATTTCTATCAGCCATAACTTGAGCTCGTTTAGGCGGAAAGTTTTTCTGACCCGATTCAGTCCTTGTCAATTTTCCACGACACTGTTGGGCTTTTAGTTGCTTTGTTGTTGCACTTTTCATTATCTATTCATTAATTTATTCCTTTATTTCAGTGTCATCCATTACCTTAAAAGCAAAAAACACATATGAGATGAAAAAAAACGATAGTAACAAAAAAAAATCCTTTGTTTAGTTGCGGACCACTTAAGCGATGAGATCAAATGTTAAAAAATGGATAGGTAAAAGGTAAAGGAGGATCCGTCTCAGAAAAGTCAACGCGCGATAGCGGCGCGCGCAGAGACCTGAATGCGTGATTAGCGCGCGAGTACGCTGCGAGCGGGCGCTAATTTTGTGTGAATGCGCGCTGGCAGCGCGATTGGTGCGTGCTCGCAGCGCAAACAGGTAGAGAGTGCGTGGGCGCTGAGCGATTAGCGCGTGGTCGCAGCGTGATCAGTGCGTGGTAGCAGCGCGAGTAGCGCTCGCTCGCAGCGTACTCGCGCGCTACCGCGCGTTGACTTTTCTGAGGTTGTTCAAGTGCGAAGCACTGCAGATTATGGATTTTCTAGATCATTTCTTTGCGCAGGCGGTGTTTCCTGCTTTAGTCTGATTTGAGTAACGTCCGGGCCGAGGAGTGTGACCGATTAAACTCTCGTCGCAAACTACTACCCACATACGACTGGGTGAATCGAGGGGATTAGACGTCGGTAATCGAACTCGGGACCTTGAGATTGTGAGCAGCAGCCACGAGGACTTACAGGTTTGGAGACGCTGAAATACGGCCTCCAAAATAGTATATTAAGTTTGACCTACATTTCAATGAGTGTCACGTTTTTTTTCAATTTTTCTTAATCTAATGGAAATTTTGACGAAATTTTTAGAAGATCGAGTTCATCAGAAGAACTAGAAGTTTTTAGGGAAAACATTTTCGGACGTCTTGGAAGCGACTTATATCAAAATTTTCAGATCTTAGTTATTCTCAAAAATCTCAATATCTCGAATTTGAGAGGTCTTCGCAAAATGAGATACCGGGAACTTTTTCAGCGTCAAAAATTCTATAGAATACATTTTATCAGAAATCTCTACATTTTCCTATCACCCTCTCTTTCAAATAATATTTCTTCGATTCGAGTGACCTCCACAAAACTGTGTCTGATCTGGAACACGACTTTTCAGGCAAGAGTAAAATGGAATCGATGAGAGTTTTCCCTTCGAGAGAGGCACAGAGAAACAGAGCAAAATAAATTAACGGTGAAAGCTATCAGGTGAGAGCGGCCTTTTTCCATAGGAAACGCAGACAAAAACCACACACAAGTATAGCGCCTTGCGTATCCCGTGCGAATGTCGGTTACACGGTTGAATGACCTCTTGGAAAAATCTCAAATTCCATAAATTTAGAGAGAGCAAAAGCGCTCTAATGATAATTATTTTTGAGCACTCTCTCACTCTCATTCCCTTCCAGAAGGCCGTGGGAATAATGTGCCAAAATGTTGAGATACGATAAGAGACGCGTTTCTAACATTTCACATAAGTCAGACATACCTCTGTTAAAAAGCCTGTGGCCCTAATAAATTGAGCAAAGAGAATCTCACACTTGCTCGGAAAATAGCCTATATATAAATATAGTTGATTCAGAGAAAGAGAAAACAGTTACATACGTCAATCGTTTAGACAATTCCCACACTTGTTCTATTGATGTCACTTTTTGTGTTGTTGAGAAACTAATTGGATTTGAAATCTCAACCCCACGCGATTTTCTGTTAGTAGTTGAAAGATGACTCAATTCTGTGCTCAGTGTTTCAGTTTGAAAGTTTAGAAATGCAACTCTTGCAGCAGATTCGGAGGATGAAAGAATCATTTTGGAAAAAGAGAGTTTTAAAGACATCCACTCAGAAATAGTTTTTTCGAGTTCAAAAAAATCTCAAAATTGAAAACTTCAAATTTCGATGCATGTGGTTCAAAAAACCAAAAATGTTTGAAAGAAAAAACAAAAAAATTTTTTGCCGTGGGTTACTGTACCCGCACACACACACAAACGGTGTTTGCGGCCGCCAATCTTCCTGAGAACGAATTCAAAAACAGTTTTTTTTCTTTTTTTTCGACCTTACAAAACACTTTTTTTGATTTTCGAATTTCACACATTGGAAGTTGAAATCATCAATATTGAGATTTTGATAAACACGAGAAAATTAATTTCTGAGTGACCAGGAGTCTTTAATAAAACGGTGAAAAATCATTGATGAACAAGTTGTTTCGTCACTCGACCAAATTTCAGTTACCATGGAGAAACGATGAATTGGAAGAGGTTTGGTTTTTTGGAATCTGATAGTATTGTTTCGCTCTGAAGGGGGCACGATCTGCCAAAAACAAAAACACAAGGAAGATTTTCATCGCGTACGAAAAATCAGCGCAGACTCGAAGAGGCGGAGGAACTGTTTGCAACAGTCGCGCACACTTTTTCCTTTTAAAGATTGTTTCTTGTCAAAAAAAAGAGCAAAAATCGACAACATAGAATCATCAAATTTTGAAATCCCGCCTAAATATTCTACTGATGGATACTGTAGCCACCAAAATAGGGGGTCACGTTAATTTTTTTTTGTGAATTTGGAAAAATAATTGAATCAAGTCTGACCAATTTGTTCTCATGATGCGGCTCTTTTTTGTTCTCGGCCCGAGAAAAAAAAACAACTTTTGATCTATAGTTTTTTTGCGGGTTTCTAAGTGACCCGAAATGGCGATAACGACCGTAAACATCATTTCATTCATAGTTCAAAAATGACGAGTCTCCTTTTCGCTCTGATATTCTTGTCGCCATTCATTGAAACAATTCTGCTGGCAAAATTTGAAGTATCCTATGATTTTATCGAATCTCGAAATCAGCCTTCTAATGAGAGTTTTCGGATGGATGATTGGTTCGATTCGCAAATTCAGACAGTCTACAATCGATATTGTCGGAAAGCACGTTGCTTATTTGCCATGTTTACCGATGACGAGGGAGTATGTAGATGTGGGGTTGTAAATCGGGCTGACATACACCTGTCGCATCAAACCGGCAATTTTTGAGAGAGTATGAGACGCAGAGTTTGCCACGTGTCACGAGTGAGAAACTCAAACTTTTTATTTGATGAAAAACGAAAGCTCCCAAGTCTTGCCCAGGCTTGGGCCGAACCGAAACCGGAACTTTTCTCTGACGAAACTTTTTTTTCGTAGTGTGTATTTTCTAGTCTCAATGGACATTTTCCAAGATCAGACACAGTTTTGTGGGCGTGGCCTAAACCGACGAAGTTTAATTAAAAATGAAGAAATTCAGAGAAAAAAATTTCTAAATTTTAGAATCCTCAAAATTTAGCCACTGAAATACACGCTGAGTTGAAGAGTGAACAAATGGTGTTTATCATTGGAGCGACTTTTCTCTCTTTGAACTTTTGAATTTAGAGAATTTTTCGAGAAAACTGAAGTGTGACACGTGACAAACTGATTTGATAATAACAAGCCTCTAAGATTTCCCTGTGGTTTTTTGGTCCCTTTCAACGTTTGACAGCAATTCTGTCACATGACCTCGTGTCTCCGACTTGCCACCTTATTCAGAGAAAAATAATCGGTTATTTTTTACTAATTTGTAGCACAATCGATACACATTGCTCACCGACGAGTTGACCAATTGTAAAACACCACCAAACTGTCTCAATTTCACCGAGAAACAATATTCGGGTTCTACCATAGTTTTCGGATCGCCTGATGATACGGAAACAACCATCGGTGACAATCTTTCTTTGACCAGCGGTGAAATATTACCTTTCGTTGGTACGGATAGAAGTTGTTGCCAGCCGTACAGTGATCATCCACACATTTGCAGTTTTCGCCTATAATACATTCAAAAAACGTTCGAATAAAACTTTGTTTCAAAAAACTGAAAAAAAAATTGATGAGAGTGGGATTTGAACCCACGCCCCCGGAGGGACTGGTGCCTAAAACCAGCGCCTTAGACCACTCGGCCATCTCACCACGTTTCTGTCTTCTCTTTTTCCAATTTATTTGTTCGCTGTTCATCGCCACGCACACGATAAAAGTTCGATTCTCCTCTCTGTGTGTTTGTTTTAATGATTTTTTTTTTGGTGCGTGTCATCAATTAACAAGTGCGAACAATGATCGGAATGCGTATAATCCGTCGAAACAAGTAGATAGTCGAATTTTGAACTCTTCAATTTTTTTCATTTCGCAAAAATGCGGCAGGTTATATTGTTAACGTTGTTCGTTGCCGTTACCGTTACCGAATCGCAATATCCAGTGACGTATGGATGTGTGGCACAGATTCTCGCCTATTCGCCGCTGAACAAATTATACCCGGTAAATGTTTTCTATCGCGGGTCTGACTTTAAAGAGGCGTACCAGAGAAGATTTACGCAATCCACCCGCAGAATTTGCGGACCCTCACAACTTTTGCTGCGTACCCCAAAATTAAGATCTTCCAAAACTTCAAGGTGTGACCTGTGTTTTGTTGCAGTTTGTCAACGCGTTGAACAACAAAGATACAACGTATGCGCAAAGAAAAACGCGTGCCACGTCATGGGTGTCAAAAAACATGGTAAGACTTTATTTTCTCTAGTTTTCAGCCATCCTGATCTCGTCTACAGGGAACTCATCTTTTCCCAAATTTGGACTACTACTCAAACGAGACTCGCGCACTAACCGGAGTTTTAGATCTACTTGAACATCGTGTCACCGTCGGACTCTTCTGGGTTGATCTTCTAGTTGGTTTGACAAGTGTCTATAATGCATCAACAGCTAATCAGGTATAGTTTTCGAACCACACATGAACAAGCTCATTTTCAGTACAAAGCAATGTGGGCGCTCACCGACAAAACGTACGACAATGCGTTTTTCGACGCAATCAACGAATGGTATTGTCATTATCACGTTGGTCCCAACAAGTTCACACACAAAATCTGTCCGAACTTTTTTGCAGAGCCCGTCCGGACAACGTACAGCACTTTACAATGCGATTCAAAAGGTGACAAAAAAGTATGAGAATAATACAAGTCTCAATTTCGATCCGCTGGGAGATGACTATCAACTCACATTCACAATGTCAATGTTGTTTGGTACTTGGTGATTTTTGGAGAATTTCATTTTTGCAGAATACATATGAACCAGTTCATAAACTTTTTGTCTTTTTCAATGTTCAAAAATTGGATTCAGAAAATTGAAAAAAACGAAGTACTGTAGAACTTTTTTCAATTCGAAAATCGGGCCGGGCCGGGCCGAGCTAGGTCAGGTTTTTTGACCGAAAAAACTTCGGCCCGGTCATTGGGTTTTTTGGAGCAGGCTCTCGAGATGGTATTATAATGTGATGAAATCAATAAATAACAAAGTTTTTTCAGACAAAAAGATAAAGGGCAATTTCTAATTAGCATGCTGTTTTTGTCATTTTGTGATTGTCTTTCGCACTTTTTGTCGTTTGGTTGAAATTAGAAGTAACTATTATTATCATTTTTTGCTTGACTTATAATGTATGTATCAACATGTGATTTCAATCTTAGTTTATTCTTATTTTTTTTTTAGTTTTCTGATAATTCAGTTTTACCTGACTGAACTCAGTTTCTCTTTCTCACTCTCTGTTTTCGAACCTCAGAATTTTACAAATAGTAAACGATCATTGAAAAATATTCAAAATGGCACAAAAACAAGAATCCCAAAAGACTTTTATCGATTTTTTTCCTTTTCTGTAATTGTTAGTCGCCGGTTTTTTCGTAATTGTTGTTGTTGTTGTGATTGTTGTACAAGCCAGGTTGAACGAGTTGCATCTCTCAGAAAATGATTTTTGTGTTTATAATATCAAAACTTATATTGAAGACTTCCACTTTCGATGTGCATGCGCAAAAATTAGCGGAAAATTTCAAAAACTTGAAAAAAATTATAGTTTTTTGAATTCTCGTGGCTTGACCTATACATTTTTCTTGAAAATGTCATTGTGAATTTTCGACCATAAAAATGTCATGGTACTATTACCCTTCTTAGGTAAGGTAGGTTCAATTTAGAACAAAAAAAAACTAGAATTTAATTCGTTCTCAAGGCGAACGCCTTGTGCAAACACCTTTTGTGTGTCTGCGGGGTACAGTAATCAACGGAAAAAAACCTTTTTTTGTTTTTTCTTTCATTTTTTTTTTCGAAAGTAGAAGTCCTCAATATTAGGATTATAAAGCACGATGTCAAAAAGGGGCGGGACCAATAAAAGTGTGCCAGTGCTTGCGGTAAAAAAGGGTAAATTTTTGAAATTTATGATTTTTTGACCCCCATTCAAAAACAACGTTTTCATCCAGATACGGACAAAACAACTATCAACACCTTTTGATATTTTCAAATTAAGTAATAGGCTCTGGGACATTTCGAAACCGCGCGAGAGGTTAGCATAGTCACCGCAAAATCTCGAATGTTCAATAGTTCAGTTTCCAGAAAGTCCCCGAGAAAACTCATATTCAGAGACTTTGAAAATCTGACAAAAAAAAATCCGCCTTTTCAAGAAAATTAAAGTTCACTTTTTTTTCACCGCCCCACTTCAACTATACGATTTGTGCAATTTCTAATCCGCTCAATTCAAAACTACCGTACCACTCGAAACTCGATGAATAGCAGCTTAATTCTTTTTGTTGTTGTTGTTGTGGAATCATTATCAATGCCATTATTCATCGCAAAATCTTATCTCCTCCCCCATTCATATTGTCTGCGTCTCTTCATCTCTGCGTGTTATCATTATACTTGAGTAATTGTGGGGTTTTGAGCCTTGAGATGGGTGACAAAAATTAGTTTTCATATTCATTTTGGAAAACTTGAGTAGTGCGTCAAAACAACTTGGTAGATTGAAGAAGAAAAATCTTCTTTTTTGTTGTTTACTTTGTGATTATAATTAGTATGAGTTTCCTCTTGACTACTTCTCACCACCTACCAACGAATATTGATCTGTTTTTTCTTCTTCAGAAACTCTAAAACACATAAAATAATCATCGAATCGTTGACACGTGGAATTCAGGCCATTTTTTGGCCCTGGCCAATTGTCCTCTTTCTCGTCGTCTCGTTTGGCGTTGTTGTTGTTGTTGACGCTGTCGATGTGCCGATTTCAATTTTCGTCGACGAAACAATTCGAAACGCCAAGGAAATTGCGGAGGCGGCGAGAAATGATGTTGTTGGCTTTGCGCCAAATGTTACGTTAACGTAAGTGTGATCTGTTGCTGGCCTAATTTCAAGTTTTTTCTAGACCAATTCTGTACACCTCTTCGTCGTGTGATCAGAAACCGTCGGACAGTCAATTTGTCAGCGAGTTTTTCGAGAATTATTTCAGCAAAAACTATCGAATTACTATTGGACCGACATGTGTGCCAAGTGAGTGTTTTTTTCAGTGGCACGACATGACCCATTTCTCTGCGTCTCGCTCACTTTCAAACATTGAAGAAACCTAGGATTGGGCGGTAACGACCCCTCGTAAGCTCAATTCGGTTCTGATAAAAATTATCGGAAAACTCGGAACTCTCGAATCCTTTTGAAATTTTAACTGTCTATGCATTTTTGCTGAAAACGGGACAACATCACAGGTTTTTATGACGTCTGTCAAAAGAGACGCAGAGAAATCAGATTTTTCCGTTTCGGAATCAGGTTTTTTTAACGAGAAACACAACGAAGAAAATAGAAAACCAAAAAATGTTTTTTAAACGAACGTGAAAATAATAAAAACGTGACCTAATATGACAACTGCAAATTTCTCGTTTTTCTCTGTGTCTCTTTTCTACTTGGCTGGTAGGCCGTGACAGATAAAAACCATATATGCTTTTTCCGATTTTTTTCGGAATAACTCCGAAGATTATTTCGATTTCGATTCAAAAAAATTCCGAGAATATTCGACGATGAGAGATAATGTGCTCAAAAATTATTTTCCGTTAGAGCGCTTTTGCTTCCTCTAAATTTATGGAGTTTGAGATTTTTCCAAGAGGTCATTCAACCGTGTAACCGACAATTGCACGCGATACGCAAGGCGCTATACTTGTGTGTGGTTTTTGTCCTCTCATCGATTCCATTTTTACTCTTGCCTGAAAGGTCGTGGCACCAGCCGGTTGAGCTTTTTTTGATCAGCCAAAAACCGTGACTTTCGTGCCGGTCTGTCAGGTCTCCGAGCTACAATCTCACTAGAGTCTACCACGACAACGTTTTTTCTTCCAGATTTCATTCGTTTCGGCAATTTGACGGCAGAAATTCAGAGTCTACAAATGAACATTCTTGCTAGTTATCCGTTCGAACATCCGACCATGATTGATGTGAGTTTTTGTAAAACTGTTTCTATTGTTTTTGGGCTCACCAAGCAGCCTGACGATCTGACTTTCTCTCTTCTTTACAATCTCATTTCTCAGCTCGTCACCCGATCGCCTCGAAACGTTGCCGAAAACATCATCGCCATTGCAAAAGGTTTCGACTGGAGCCAAATTGCTGTCGTGTACTGTAGTGCGTGTTATGTCGACGATGTTCTGGCCGCCGAGAACTATTTCGACGACATTGAAAACCTGCTCAACGACAATTCGGTCATAGTTCGGGCCATTGTGAACATTGAAAAGGGAGCGAATCGAGAAACGATCGCTGCGAAATTGACGGTTCTCGCAACGGCGGCTCGAAGTAAGAACTGGAGGTGATCTCTAGAGGTGCTAACCTTTTTTTTTTTGACAGTTGTCTTCTCGTTCATGGGCAACTCGTTGAATGATTACGTCGAATTCATGGCCGCGTTGCAGTTGAGAAATTTCAGCAGACTAGAGTATTTGCCGGTGATAATGATCTCGAAGTATACGCAGAGTTACGTGTATCCGTGGACCAGTGACACGTCTAAACTTGACCTTTTTGATAGAACATTAATGGTAAGTGGAACTTCAAGGGTTGAGGTAACATCGCGCACTGACTTTCTTGAGATCTGGCTGAACTTTCAATACGAAATAACTTGCAGATCTACAACAACGTCTACCAAAACACATCGAGTTTCACCTCAAAATTCAGTTTCGCCAACGACGACGATCGCACCGTCTCCTACCAACTCTACGAAGCGTTGTGGGTGCTGGGCAAATATCTGAGCACCGCCCAAACCAACGCGACCGTCTTCAACTACGTCAATCCGGAGAGCGACATTTCAAAGCGACTCGTCGACGGACCGTTCGGCTCGATCATGATCAGCTCGACGGGTCAACGAATCGCCG
The DNA here is from genome assembly GCA_963572245.1 of Caenorhabditis sp. 8 KK-2011. NCBI lineage: Eukaryota > Metazoa > Nematoda > Chromadorea > Rhabditida > Rhabditidae > Caenorhabditis > Caenorhabditis sp. 8 KK-2011. The sequence continues at coordinate 11,092,154 of OY751550.1, read as the reverse complement.
GCTACAGTATTCTGCTGATCGATAGGAATGCAACGAGTGGCGTTCGAGTGTTGGACAATGTCGAGTTCAAATCGTCGACGTGCACATCGACGCCATGTTTGGTTTTCGAGGCGACCGGTAGTGGATACGAGACGATTAAGGATATTCCGTTGTGCGGGTTTAATGGCGAAATTTGCGATCAGTCAACGTGAGTTTTCGATTCTGTTTTTATGAAAAAAAACTTGTTCAAGCTCTTTTTTTCAGCGTGATCTACTCAATCGTCGGTACCATGGCCATCATTGTCTGCTTCATCATTTTCTACACAGTCTTTCGCAAAATGATACGCGGAAAAAAAAGTCGTAACATGCGCAACCCGTGGCTGATTCCCACCACCGACGTGCTCTTCATCGATCTTTCCAACACGCAAGGCAGTCAACACCTCTCGATTCAGAGTCTTCAACGCAAAATCGAAGAGAAACAACAGATGCAGAACACGTTGGTCTCGACAAAGAGTATCGCCACCGTTGACAACACCTACGTTGTCGTTGACAAATATCTGATGAGAGAACGTGTCCGATTCGAGAGAGCCGAGGCGGCGTTGTTGTTAAAGGTACAGACATCAGTCTATTTTTTGATAGTGTTGAGTTTCAGATGAAGAACACGTTACAACACGATAATTTGAACAGTTTTGTCGGTTTCTCGCTGGACAAAAATATGAATTTATTTGTGATTTGGACGCAATGTGTGAGAGGAAGTTTAGCCGATATTTTGTTTCCGTCTAAAGATCAGATCAATCGAATCGATATCAACACCAATTTGCGGAGCGCATTTGTAAGAGACATTCTGAAGGGTGTCGAATTTCTACACGGAGTTCATGGTCTTGGTTTTCACGGTGCGTTGACCTCCTACACGTGTATGATCGACTCGCACTGGATTCTCAAACTCAGCGGTTTCGGTATCAACGATTTTCTGGTGAAATGGCGAAAAGGAGCGTTGATCTACACGCACGACAACACGCCCGTCTTCAGCTCATCCGAACTACACTACTACGCGCCCGAAGTTCGACGAATGTGGAAGGCGCCGCTGAGTGGTTCCAGCAAGGCGTCGGGCGATGAGGAGCTGGCGCCGTTGGATGGAATGGCGGCGAGACGCGCCGACGTGTATTCGTTCGGCATGGTTCTGCACGAAATCATGTTCAGCATCAAGAACAGCCGCGCCGAAGACAAACCCGGCGAGCAGTGTCAACTGTTTGACGAGGTCGACGAGTCGATGATTGCCTATCCGGACGTGCCGACCGATCAAGATGTTCATCCCGAGCTGATCAGTTTGATACACAAATGTTTGTCGGGAAAACCGCGAGATCGGCCCGATTTGTCGCTGATTCGTAAGATCACATCGTCGATTCTCAAGATGACCGGTTCGCTTGTCGATCAAATGATGAAGAGTATGGAGAGTTATACGAGTGGGCTCGAGAAAACTGTCGAAGTTCGAACTCAGCAGCTGGCCATCGAGCAGGAGAAGGCCAACAATCTTCTCAGTGAACTGCTACCAAAGTAGGTGACAACCACAAAATATTGATCGAAAATCCAGAAATCGAGAATACTGGATCAACAAAAAATATATTTTCAGGTCGATTGCCGACGAGTTGAAGGCTGGCAAACGAGTGCACGCTCGAACCTATCCGAACGCGACAATCATGTATTCGGATATTGTCGGCTTCACCTCACTCTGCTCAGAGAGTCAACCTATGGAAGTAGTCGCCCTTCTATCAGGAATGTATCAGCGATTCGATTTGATCATCACATCGCAGAATGGTTATAAGGTACTGTTGAATCGACAAAACTCCACAAAATCCAATTTTTGTAGATGGAAACGATTGGTGATGCGTATTGTGTGGCCGCCGGTTTGCCGATAGAATGTGAAACGGAGCATGTGCGCTCGATTGCACTGATTGCGTTGTTGCAAAGGGATGTGAGTGAATGGGAAATTGAATTGAGAAGAATTCTTGGGGTTTTTTTTTTCGAAGAAGTTTCATTTAAAAAATTTCAAATTGTTCCGGAAAACGACTTCGAAAAAAAAACTCCGACTTTTTCAAAAAAAAATTTTCCGAACTAATTTTTCATTTTCCTCATTTCCAGTTTCTACACCACTTTGAAATTCCGCACCGACCGGGTCAATATCTAAAGTGTCGTTGGGGTTTCAATTCGGGCGAAGTGTTTTCGGGTGTCATCGGCATTCGTGCGCCTCGCTACGCGTGTTTCGGCATATCTGCGTCGATTGCCGCCAAAATGGAATCGACCGGTGTGCCCGACAACATTCAAATGACAATCAGCAGTCAACAACTGCTCGCCGAACACTATCCGCGTTTCATCACCGAGCCACGTGAGCATCGAGTTCGTGTCGATGGCATCGGTCTGTTCATCACCTATTTTTTGTGCGGCTATCAGAACGACGACGGAGGAGGAGGTGACGATGATGGAGATGGCGAGAATCGTGAAGGTCCTAATTTGCTCAAAGAATACTTTACGCATATACAAGAAGAGTTACAACGCATCGAATCGACTCGTGATGCTACCCAATAGTGAACAAACATTTAGCAAAAAAAACCTAAAATCTTCTTCGGTTTTTCTCATTTGAGACTCAATTATTTTGTGTGTGTCTTTATGTCTTTATTGCCTTATCGTTGTAGTTGTTCCTAGAGATAAAATATTTTATTTGGTAGAAATAATTTCATCCCCTGTTAACGCTGTCAACAGTGAGTGGAATCCAAAAATTGTGGGTCTGAAACTACAATTATCAAAAAAAAAAAAACTGATGGAAGTGGGATTCGAACCCACGCCCCCGGAGGGACTGGTGCCTAAAACCAGCGCCTTAGACCACTCGGCCATCCCACCACGATGTTGAAGCGTTTCGGGTGTTTTCATGTCTTGCTGACAATACGTCTCCATAGTGACCACTTTGGTTTAGTGCAAACGTTGTATTCGTCATCATAATAATAAAAATGAACAAACATTCAAAAATTTGAATATACATCGACATCAACAACAGTTGTTATCAATGTACATACACAGAATGTGTGAATAAAATTTATTATGACCTTTTCTCAAAGACTCGTACTTCTAGTTATTTTTTCAATAATTTTTCTATACTATTATGGAAATTATTACAATTTTACCAGAGCGAATTATGAATCTGGAAAAATGAGAATAGCCATAGTTGTGGTTGTCACAAATGACACGAATTTAAATGACTACGAAATTGCTTTGAGTAAATGAATCACAAGAATTACGACTGAAAGTTTTGTCAGTTTTCAGAAACCATCGAATGTTACTCCAAAATTCAAAACTACAGTTTCATTTTGGCCGTCGATTCGGATTATACATGTCCTCATAAAGATGCAAGTTTCAAGGCCTACCAGCCACGTAAAAATTTGACAATCGAAAGAAAGAGAGACGCAGAGAAAAATTAGAAATTTGTAGTTCGAAAGGTCACGTTTATATTATTTTCACGTTCATTCTTTTTTTACTGACATTTTTCGGGAAATGGACAGTTTTTTTTTTTAATTTTTGGTTCATCTTTGTCTTGGTGTTTCTCGTCACAAAAAAAAACGTGAACACTGATTAATAATTAATAAACGTGACCCCGAACTGCAAAGTTCTGATTTCTCTGCGTCTCTTTTGACAGACGTCATGAATGTCCGTGATTTCTCTTTTTTTCATTGAAATCGTAATATTGAAAACAAAAAAAAACAAAAATTTTTGAAAGAAAAAACAAAACATTTTTCGTCGTGGGTACTATACCACACACACACACGAACGGTGTTTGCACAAGATTGAGATTTTGGAGAACACGAGAAATCCATTTCTGAGTGATCTAATTTTCAGAAATTTTTCCGACGACATTGTGTAGTTTCCCACATTCTTCCGAACTTTGATGCTGTTTTGTTTTTAGATGCCGATATAGGAGTTGTCAATCCGAAGAGGTGGGTAAACTTTCAAGTCGGCTTTTTAGAAGGTTTTTTATTACCAGATACATTTCTGTAAATGAGTTCTAAATTGAAGAAAAATGAACAAAAAGGTCTCAAATTTTTGAAATTTCGGAGACCTAAAAATTCAGTTACACACTGTGCGTGGTTTTCGAGAAAAAATAGTTTTTTTTTTCAAATTTTCAGAAGAATTGAAGAGTATCTTGAAGACGGTATTGATGTTTCATTTTACGATAGATTTTTCAATTGTGAAATTATGGCCGGATCCTATCTTATCAGAAATACACCTTATGCTCTGGATCTTCTCAAAGGTTTTGCCGATTATGAGTTCAAACTTCCTCAAAGTTTTCATGGCACTGACAATGGTGCAATTCACGTGAGTTCAACCCGTGTTCAATGTTTTTAGTAGCGTTAATTGTCAGATGTATCTCGCGCAACACCTTTTTCCTCACGCTGAAATAGAGTTGGAAAATTGCCAAAAACTATACAATAAATCCAGAAATTTTGCCGATTTGTTCATCTACGAGGCCTGTATTCGCACAATTTTGGGCGCGGCGACGACGTTCGGAAAAGTGAAAATATTCAGAAAAACAAAAGGTTGGGCTCGCGATGCTTGGCTGACAAGTGGCGTGTGGAATGAAGAGTTGGATTTTATGATGCACGGATGGAAAACGAAACAATTGAGAAAAGTTCCAGACAAGGGTGTGAGGTGAGCAATTTTAAAAATGGAATCGATGAGAGTTGTTCACTCGAGAGACACAGAGAAACAAGAAAAAAACAAATTCACTGTGAAAACTGTCACGTTAGAGCGACCTTCTTCTTTTGGAAACGCAGACAAAAACCACACACAAGTATAGCGCCTTGCGTATCTCGTGCGAATGTCGGTTACACGGTTAAATGACCTCTTGGAGAAATCTCAAATTCCATAAATTCAGAGAGAGCAAAAGCGCTCTAGCGATAATTATTTTTGAGAACTCTCATCGATTCCCTTCCAGAAGGTCCCGATCGAGCCTAAAAATCGGACCAGATTCATTTTTTCATGAATCGGACTGGGAAAACTTAGGAAAGTCAGTGTTAGGAGAACGTTTTTGAGGCGCAGCGTAAATTGCGTGCTCTCAGCGCAATCTGACTTTTGACTTTTCTGAGTTTGGCTAAACGTGACATAAAGTCTTCAAAATGGCAAAATTTTCAGCCCAGTCAAAATGAGCTACAATCAGTGGTATGATCCGTTGGCGGGACGCGTCGATATTTCGCGATGCAGCCCTTCCAATCAAACATGGTCCTACGATGTTCGACTGATTGGTGATCGCGAAAAAATTCTCAAATCATTCGACGAACATTGGCGAGTGGTGGCTAAAGAGCTTTTTGATAACGGGTATAGGAAAATGAACATTTGAAAATTCGGTTTTTTTAAAGGAAAGTTGAGTCTCCAGGTAATTTCTAAAATCGTTCTGCAGTCCTGCGGCACATCGATTTGCTTTAAGATTTTAATTCAATTAAAACGTGACCTGCGTCTTTCTCACTCATTCGAATATTACCCATTCATCTCTGCGTCTTGTTCACTCTGCAAAAATGTCTTGTTGATATATACAATGTGGTATACGGTGCCAGGGGATGCTCGTAATTCTCCTCAATTTTTTCTGCAGCAGGAGAGAGAGAAAAAAAAAGGAAAAATCCGCGCGTCTAATCGAATTTTGAATATATTTATTGTTCAATTTTTTCATTCTTTGCGCTTCACTTTTCTCTTCATTCATTTTTCATTCTTCGTCTTTTTGTATTATTAGGACATTTTTTTGCGGCGGCGGCCATGCTTAAGCCTCAGCCTAAGCCTAAAGTTTCGGGGTTTTGTTGGACTCTGCGTTTTCGATCCGCTCAAATGTTTCACACTGTTTCAACTACCGGACAAAATTTCATTTTTTGGACAAGAGCAGAAAATTGGTGACAGGCGGTGGCCAAAACGGCCCCGTTTTTGTTGTCGTTGTTGTCGTTAGTTGAATAGTTTCGGGCATGTGAAGTTTAGGATTTGTATTTGAGGAGTGGCGATTTCTGAAAATGAGCATTTTTTTGATGTTCTTGATTTTTATCGAATTGGACATTTCTGTTTGTTTTTGCATCGAGTTGTTTACAATTTTTATCCGGTTCTTAATGTTTTTTTTTTGTTTTCGTTGGCTCGTACTAGTCTTCTCTTTTTAGTTAGTGCATTCTCTTCTTTTTGACCACAAAAGTACTGTAGGTGAAAATTTTTTTCAAATTTGTTTTTCTCTTCTTTTTCTGCAAATCTGACTTCCTAAACGCAGACATTTTTTACGGGACAAAAAAAAAGTAAAACCCCGGCCTGGTGATTTCTTCAGAAACTGGGATGAGATTATAGCCCGAGGGCCCGAGAGCCCGGTCAGAAAATCACGGACCGGGCCGGGCTTTTGGTTTTTCGGCCGGTCAAAAAAAACCCGGCCAGGCCTGACCCGTCTTTTAAACGTCTGTTTCTCTGAAAAACCCAATTCCGGCCGGGTTTTTTTTCGGCCTTCAATAAAGAATCTCGGCAGAGCCCGGCCGGCCCGAAACGGCCCAAAAGTATGAATTATGACTTGATTTTTTTTCTGAAAAAAATTCTCACATTTCTTGGAAAAAAACCGGAAAAAAACGAAACACAAAATTTTATTTTGCAATTTTTCCGGAAAATTCTTAAATAAAACGTGACCTAGCTAATTCAAGTATTTTTTTGGGTCACGTCAACTTTATTGCACTTGAATAAAAAAAATTAGAGTTTGTCCCATAGTATTACTCATACCAACTACAGTAACCTCTGCTCACCTGCTCCTCCGACTCGAAAACTGTTTTCCACATCCGCCCACAGTACACATGTGCATCTCTCTCAAATGCACCGCCGACGTGTGAATCTTCAACGCGCCCTTATCACAAAACGATTTGGAGCACGCGTCACACTTGACACGTCGTTTCAGTTTCTGTGTCGGTGTCTGCGAGGAAAAAATAGAGGAGATCCATGATAATCAAAGTTGTGTTACCTCTTCAAGTTTGGCGACTCGTTCGCGATCCTTTTCGCGTTTTTTGGCGATCGGCGGCGGTGACGGAGTTTTGATCGTCGGTGACACTTGCGTTTTCTCCGACACGTCAACAGCCTTCTGATGTGCGCTCCGATTAGGCATCTGACTTTGAATCTGCGCTGTCAGGCTGTTATGAATCAACCACGATTGATAAATGAATTGTGGCATTGAGACAAAAGTGTAGGGTGATGTAAATCGCAGCATTTTTTGGTGGTGGTGGTGAATGGGAACAGGAAATGAGCCCAATTGAGCCGCGAAAATGGGAGGAGTTTGTTCCACTTTTTTTTGGTGTCACTTTTTTTCGGCGCCAAGACGTCCCTTTGGGAGTTGACGGAAAACAAAACGAATGATTATGATGTGTGAAAAGAGAAAGAGGAGGAGAGGAGAAAGCGGTGGTGACAGCGAACCAAGAATGTGGCAAAAAACATGTCAAACTTTTACAGCCGGATTACTGTAGTTTTTCTGCTTTTTGTGTGTCTGCTGAGCCAAAGAGATCTCGCACACCGAATAAACCACTGCAAACAAGACCTCTGACCAGGTTGGATTTTTCTGAGCCGTGACCAGAATCTCACCCTTTGATGGAAGTTTAACGTTTCGAAATTTGTCGAGAAATATCCACGTGGCACATACATATTTGTTCCATTCAAATCGGGCCAAGTGGTAGTAGCCCGAGAGCCCGGCCCGAAAATAAAAAAATCTCGTTCTTTCATCAAAAAAAGTTTGAGGCCCGTTTCGGGCCGGCCCAGATCTCATCTCTGATGAGATTTTTTGCGGCTGTCATGCATTTTGAATGATTTTAAAAATCTTCATCGAAAATTCGTTTTATGCCTAATTTTCGGGTCAGGTTACACAACAAATAAAATTTAAAAAATTTTTCAGGACCGGTTCAATCAAAAAGACCTAATTCAGTTGCCCCGATTTTCGGAGCAAAACTTCCACATTTCAAAATTCGGGCTAAAAATTTGAAATCAAAGTCCGACACAAAAATCAACGTCTAGGTACAGTACTCTCTCTCTCTCTCTGTCTACATGACAAGCGTGTTGAAACATCATCTCTCTGCTCCTCCCCCTCTCAACACTCTCAACTCATAATACAAAATGTTCCCAAGAGAGCGAGAAAAATGCGACTCGTCGTCGCCTCTTCCCCCCCCCCCTTGTATATTGGTGAGTGCCACAAATCGGCGCTCTCGGCCCAACTTTTCAACACGTCCTCGTTGTCGTTCTTTTTTTTCGGTGTCAAACCCGGCCAGAAGCCAAGCAGCAAAAAAAGATGACATATATCCTCTATCTATATATGTGTCTTATGGGAATCATTCGTGTTCGCACATTCACACATTTTTTTCCAGTGGCGGGCGTGTCAAAAAATGGTGTGTAGTGAAGTGAACGAACGAGGTCGACGGGAAATTGGTGCGGAAATTACACAATTGATTTATTATTGTTGCTTTTGTGTGCCGAGATAAGCTTCTGGTTTTTTTTTGGGCCGGTGGAAAAATAAGAGAAAGTGGGATTTCCGATGTTCAGACTTTTGGGCGCTACCGCTATTTTACTGAAACTCAGAAAAAAGCCCGGCCCGGAAGGAGGCCTGTATCCGAAATTACAGTACTTTCAGACACCATAAAATGGGAAACTTTTTTTTACTCCGACAAAAATGTACAAACCGTCATAATTCTAAAGGGTTGCCTGGAAAGTTCCTGAAATTTCCAACAATTTTTTTCGAAAAGTTTCAAAATGTCGTTTCCGCTCAATCCTGGCTTATTTTCGGGTCCGTTTCTCATCAAACCAAACTGAATTCGACGACAATTAGACCATAGTCTCAATCAATACTTCATTCACTAAATCGACTGTAGATCCGAATCAATTTGTTGCGGTTGATCTTCACCAGCAACATCCGTCGTCTTCACATGAACGACAACAACAACAGCTTCATGATCAGCCGGCACACCAATCTGCACCTTATCCTTCATCAGCCACAAAAACACGACGGCAAAGAGCAAAAAGAGCAGTTGTGCACACGCGGCGCCGGCAAAAATGAACATGAAATGCATCGTTTCGACATCATACACAACGTCTTCCAACGTTTTCACTTGAGGTGTTGGCGGTTTTCTAGCCATTGGATGTTGGCTGGGACGTTTGTACAGCTCCTTGTTGCCGTTTAAGTATCCCGGCGAGGCGAGAGCCCACGGGGCGGTTGTGCCGAGAACGTCTGAATAAAGAAACTGTGCACCTTTTTGACTCACAAATCACTCACGTGGCATACAGCATACTGTCATGTTTTTGGCCGAATGAGGAAATTGACGACCGGAGCCAAAAAACTCGACCGACAAGTCGCTCATCTGGTTTCGACTGAAATCGCAATCTTCGGGCTTGGTGAAAATCCACGGATGTCCGCCGATTGAGAACGGAAAGTGAGGGCACATGTAGTCATAGTATTTGAATGGTGGATCTGTAAAGTTTGAACTGGCGACGATCAGGGATGGAATTTTCGAAGATGTCATCGGTACGCATTGCAAACTAATTTTGGGTTATGCTCACTGTCATGGCTCCGGGTCATTTCGAAACCAGAAATTTCGAAAACAGACATTTCGAGACCGGACATTTCGAAACCAGACATTTCGAAACCGCGACGTTTCGAAACCGCGACATTTCGAGACCGGACATTTCGAAACCAGACATTTCGAAAACAGACATTTCGAAACCACGAAATTTGAAATTTTTTTAAAATTTCGCAGTTTTTTTTCCAAAAAAATGGTTTTTTTTCGCTATTTTTCAATAAATCTGTGTGCCGACATGTCGCGACATCTCGCGGGTTTCGTGAGACAGTCTTTTTCCTCTTCACATCTCTTTTTAAATATGTCTCTGGTTTTTTGTTTGTTTTTTTTTAGTTTCAGTTATTTTGCATAGTAAATTTTCACACAAAATTGAATTAAAAAGTTTGTGCTTTCTGAATTACTGGGTAAAATTTAAAAAAAAACATAATGTCTCCCGAAACCCGTGAGATGTCGCGACAATGTCGGCACACACATTTATTGAAAACAACGAATTTTTGGGAAAAATTGCGAAATTAAAACAAAATTCATGCGGTTTCGAAATGTCCCCACGCTACTGTCATCATGTTTCCACACCAATTTTTTTTCTCTATGTATCTTTCTATTCACCTACTAATTTCAGAAGATTTTTTGAGAACTATGCCAGAACTACGCCAGACAAAAATTGAAAGCTTGAAATTTTTATTTTCGAAAATAAAATTCATAGAAAATAAATTTGTTATTTTCGAAAACTTGAAACAATAGTTTTTTTTAGAAATTTGTGGGAAATTTAACATTTTTTTCTAGAAAATTATTTGATTGGATCCGAAAAAACTATACTTTTATCTACGTATTCGGGAAATTTTCTATGTTTTTGACTTTGTTCCAAACCTTGACCCATTTTCTATTTGCCCACAAAAACATACCCAGATTCAAATATCGAGTTGGTTTGGTAACACCACACACTAGCTTTGCCAATGAAATCAACAAAATACACAAAAAACAGCCATAATTTATCATTATTTATTTCGAATGACAAAGTAAAAATGAATGGTGTCGTCCCGAAAAAAATGATTTATAATATTCTTTTCCTAGAAAAAAATGGGCCACGTCGCGGCGGAAGAAAAAGTTCAATTTTTTTTTGGCCTGTTGCAGTGAAGTGCACGATAATCCCTCGGTTTTTATTTTTTTTTCTACTTCTCGTGTTCGCTTTTTTTCTGGCTCATAACACATTATCTGCTCATTTATTACCCCATCGGTCACAAAAAAACAAACTTATTCTTCCTTTTTTTTTTGATATTTTATTTTTCCGGTTTTTTTTTAAAGTTTTTTTGAGACCAAATGGGTAGAGTTCCTGGTAGCTAAATGCAAAAAACATTTCAAATAAGAAAATACAACAACAACAACAAATCCCGAAAAGTACACAACTCACTGGACCACCCTCTCAATTCGGGATAAAATCTCCAAAACATTTTTCAATTTCAAAAAAAAACAATCAAATTATTCAGCCAGCTTTCTATTCAAATATACCAAGAGAAAGGCACTGGCTCAACGAGGAGAAAAATTGAAATGAAGAGAGGATAGGTAATAGAATAACAAAGTTTTGTGCCGGGTCTTTTAGGACCGGAAAAACGGGAAGAAAAAAGGAGGAAAAGAAGAAGAAGAAGGAGGACGAGGAAGAAAAGTATACTTCAAACACAAAACACTTATCGCCCCAAACTTTTTTTCGCCGTGTTTTATTTTTTGTTGCCATTTATCCACATAGTCTTCTTCTTCTTCTCAATTCCTGATGTCTTAGAAACCGACCAGCAACAACGAATTCATAAGGTCGGTGTACCTTTGAATTCTAAGGAAACGCCAAACACCTTTTGTTTACGCGAATTACAAATTCATCTTCACATGTGCATGTGTTTACAGTACCCCCGCGCCGCATAAACAATTGACAGATGTTGTGGGCGGGGCGAAGAGCCAACAAAAAAATAGAAGAAGTTTCACATATGGCTCATAAAATAAATAGAGTTTATTAATTTAGATTTTCGAGATTTTTTTCCACTTTTTCCTCTTTTTTTTCAAAAACGTCATTTTTTAAATATAATACTAACCCTCATCCAAAGGTTGGCTCTTCGCAAGTCCTCGAAATGTCCCAAAAACCATTGCAAACAAATTTTGGGTTTGGCGCCATGCCATCGTTCTCACGGCATGGCATAAATACGAGAGACGATAGGGTCTGGCAACAAAGAGTTGATCTACAGTGTGCGCCTTTGAATATTTCGTTTTCAAAAAAATCATGCCGCGCTCTCACGCTCTAGAAAGGTTTACTCCTTACACAAAAGTTCTGCCAAATTTTTGCCGAGAAGAAAATATTGGAAAACTTCAGAAGATTAATTTTTGACCCTAGAAAATATTTCCATAGAATTCCGGTAGGAATATTTAATCCACTTTGTATTGTGTTTTGTTTTTTTCTAAATTTGATTTTTTAAAAACTCCTTTCTGATTTTTTTTCTGTCTTACCTCTTTTTACGAATAATTTCTCCATCCTCAAAACGAGAAAGTAGACGACACAGAATTTGCCACGTGTTTTCTCTGCGTCTCGCTTACTCTCAAACCAAGCTCACCTGAAATTTCTGTTCAGTTTTTCCCCTTCTCTCATTTTTGTGTTGCATGTTGGGGACAAAACAAAAATCTCAAAGAAACTACAGCAATTCATGTTTAAGCGAAAAATCCGAGGCTCGAAGTGAAAAAAAAAACAAACAAAAAACAGACACTTCATCATTGCCGATTCCTCGGGTTTCCAGGTCTTCAATGAATTCGTAATTTCGTTTTTCTTCTCGTTTCCTCCTTTTTTTCCACCATTTCGCGCATCGTTTTGAACGACGACTTGTCATATGTATTTATGTGAAAAAAATCTTGCAAAAACATTTATGACCATTTTCACATGAAACAACGAACCCCTCAATTGTTTTGTCTCATCTCGAAATCGACATTTTAATTGTCAACCGTTCGTGTTCTTCTTTTTGTTCTCTTTTTTGTTACACACCTTTTATAAGCCAACAAAACCAATTTGGACACACCCAATTGAACAATTTTGCGCACTTTGTGCATCGGAATTCCGAGTTTGTTACTTGTCCGAAAGAACTACACAGGTTGCACTCTTATACATTTTCCCCAATTTTCGAGTTTTTTACAGTATACATCTTCAAATTTCTCTGCCTCTTACCCTTCTACTATAGCTTTCCCTTCTCTAGTTGCCTGCCCCTCTCTCTCTCTCATTTCTCTGGTCGTCTGCCTCTCTTTTCTCTCACTTCTCTAGTTTCCTGCTTCTCTTGTCTCTTTCACTCCCACAGTGTGCATCTCACTACAAAAAATTTAGGTCTCCAAATGTTAAAAATATTTTCAACGGTAGATCACAATAACTTTCGTGGTCTTTTCTCTGCGTCTCTGGTTTCTGTAGGCTGTTTCGTCGATTTAGGCCCCGGCTACAAAAGTGTGCCTTGTATGTCTCTTTTTTCTCTCTCATTTCTCGAATTGTCTGCCTCTCTCTGTCTCTCTCACTTCTCTAGTTGTCTGCCCCTCTCTCTCATTCCTCTGGTTTTCTGCCTCTCTTCCCTCTCTCACTTCTCTAGCTGTCTGCCTCTCTTTGTCTCTCACTGTTATTTTTCACCTTTCATTGTTCACTCACCTGTTTCGTCATCTGCGTCTCTCTGCCTCCGGTACCATTCTTCCACCCCCCCCCCTTTTTTCCTTCTCATTTTCCACTCAATTTCCTCCTATAATATCCCCCCGAGTCTATCAATTTTCGTGCGTGTTTTCCTATTTTTCTCATGTGTTCGGCACGGCGGCTACTCGCTACTTACATAAATGCAAGTTTGATAAAGTGTTTTTAGTGCATTCCCTGCCCATTTCAATGAGGTTCAGTCGATTCGATTTGTGTGTTATCTGAACATTTGCACATGAATATATCATTTTGATAAATGTGCAATGATGGAGCATTTGTTGGGTTGACCTTGGCGGTTTTCTCACTGTTTTTTTTGTTTATTTTTTGAGGAGGAGTTTCGTGAAAATGTTAGCCTCCTGCCAGGTTTCCTCCACGTCTTATCGTTCCAATGTGAAACGATAGTTTCAAATAGTACGAGACGCAGAGTTTGCAACGTGTCACGCGCCCGGTTCAGTGTGTTTTTCTGATAAAAACTGTGTCACGTTTTCGGAAATAACTCTTATAAAATTGAATGATATTTGGAAGTTATGTTTTCACACGCGTCGCTTGTCTTATAAGCCACACGCAACGCGGCGCAGCGCACGTAAAACATGCCACATTTCAGATTTTCAAATTTTTCTAATTTTTTTTGTAAACCTGAAATAAAACCAGAATTTTCGGGGCCCGTCCAATTTTCAAAAAAAAAAACCAGAATCTTTTCGACTTCAAAAAACACTCAATTTTTCCGGTGTTCAAGTTTTTTTGTGCCAAACTTCCAGTTTGCACGAATAAACCTTTCAAAAACAACTGAAAAAGCGAATTCCAGAGAAAAATGTTTTTTTTCGTTGTTGAGGGTTTCGAAATTACAACACACCTCACCGATTTGTTTGCTGAAAACAAGACGGAACCTATAAATTTTTCGACAAAAAAACCAAGTTTTTTTGGTCCATTTTTTCCTCTCCTTCAAAATGACACAACAACAATGAAATAAAAACCGAAAAACGCCAACTGCCGCCACACCGCCTTTTGATAAGAAAACAATTGAAACAACACAATTCTCCCCCCATCAACACTTAAAATAACATTTTGCTTTTTTTTCGAGACTCTTTGCACTCCGAACAGTTGCTTTTATTTTTCCCTCATTGTTGTTAATACCAATTTTTGCACACTTTTATTAATGCCAGAGATGAGCATTGGGCTATTTCGGCCCGGCAAGTATTGTCAATCCGAAATTTAATGCCTTTTGAGCTGTCGAAATTACCGTTAAGGATTTTTCACAAAAATATTTTTTTGAGTCTGAAAAATTAGATTTCGAAAACAGATATATTACGGTCAAGTGGTGTTAGAAAAGTTTGTGAAAAAAATTTTAAAATGTTATAAAATTTTGCATAATTTTTGGTTTTCCCTGAAACCGGGCACTCACTAGTGCGCGGTCGCACCGTGAAGTACGTGCTCGCTCCGCGGTTTCAGCGCGTTCGCAGCGTGGTAGCATGCGATCGCGCACTCGCTTTTCTGAGCATGCTCACAAAGTTTGCTCTTGATCTACCTGAGTTCTCTTTAATTCTAAGAATTTCGAATTGACAATACCGAAACGCACCTTTTGAATCGGGCTCAAAAATAACCCAATCTGAACCGGACCCGAACATAAAAAATGTGCCTGAATCGGGCCAGAGTCGAAAAACGGACCTGGTCCGATTTTTTCACGGTTTTTGTTGAATCGGGGCAAACAATATGACCAGACGAATTTTTTGATCAGAAGGCCTGGTCCGATTCAGCTGAAATTGAAAAAAACGGACCGGGTCCAATTTTTTTCTGTATCTGTTTCAGCCATATTTTTAATGATCCGGATAAATTTAAGTAAAAATATGTTCTCTGGTCTGTTTTTTCTGCTCCGTTTTTCATGTGGGCCGAAAAGCGGCCTTGTGAAGCTGTCAAGATTTTCGAAAACCCCTGATCCTGCACCAAAATACGATCGGGCCTGTTCGACACTCATCTATTATTGACGATGTTTTTTTTTTCAGACGCCGGCCCAATTTTGTGAAATCTGATCCATTTCAAATATCTCGTTTCAAATAAATATTTTCCCCATTTTTAGGCAAAGTAGAAAAAAAAATTTATTCTTTCCGGATATCCGAATTTTTATCTCTTTTCAAAATCTGCTGTTTTTCGAAAATTTATGATTATTTCTGTGTAGAATGTTTTTATTGTGATTTTGGGGTGTTCAAGCACTCTTTTTTTTTGAGAAGTACTCATCATGCTGCACTTCAACGGACACGGTCAATACGAAATAATTGAAAATCTTACAAGGGAACCACAAGTAGGTGTTAACGGGTTTTTACAAGAGACATATGTCACCCGATACAGTTTTTCATGCTGATCATCATGCCGTAGCTAACTTTTGCAAAGCTCCACACAGAAAGCTGAAAATCGAGCTCAAAGTTTGAGCACAAAAATTGAAATATCTTGTTCAATTTGAATTATTTTAGTGATGAGAGACTACCAAAGGGTTATTTGGCATGCTAGGAACGATAGGAGCATTTAAAAACCTCGAAATTGTAGTTGTAACGCTGAAAAATTGAGCCAGAAACTTTTTATAAAAAAGGTAGATCAAAAAAACGTGAAGAATAAAAAAAATTGCATTGAAAAACGTGAAAATGACTAAATTTTGAAGATTGTTTTCTGATTTTTCATGTTTTTTCGAAAAATCACACCTTTTTCATTATTTTTTCGGAACTTCAAAATCACCATCGTGTAGAGAATTAAATTTCCTATCAGATCCATTAGTTTATTCTTGTAAATGTATAATTTTGAAAAAGTTAGGAGGAATTTTAAATTTTCAAATTTATCACAAAAATGTTATTTTCAGCTTTCTGGCTGAAGCTTTGCAAAAGTTAGCTACGGGATGATGTTGAGCATGAAAAACTCTATCGGGTCACATACATCCCATCTCAAAGTCCGTTAACACCTATATGTAGTTCCCTTGTTAGATGTTTTTTTTTTTTTGAAATTGGGCCCCACATTTTCTGAGAGTGAATGAGACGCAGAGAAAATTCTAATTTTCACACGAAAAAACTTTGCTTGTCTGGAAATTTTGGATTGAATTAATTCATTCAAAATAATTAAAGTTCACGTGTGACTTTGTAAACATTTCTGAAACGACAATTTTTTCAAAATAGTCGTCGTATATCAACAAATTAGCCGAAAACGAAACAACAAAAAATTGTCTCAGGAAAAAATACACAGCACATTTTCGTTTTTTTTGTTCTGTTTTCAGGTTTTCTCATATATTTTCACGCCAAAATCAGAGATACGTGATATTTTTCGATTTTCTCAAAATTTTCCCACAAGCCTAGAATTCTTGTTAGACGTCAAAAAAGTGAGGAAAGTAATTCCCACACAAAAAAGTACAAGTTTTTTCACACACTTGACATTTTTCAGAAGAGATTTGATCCATTTGGTTTTTTTTCCGCTCTTGCTGAAAAATGAGCTTGTTGTAAAACATTTATGTATACATGTGTTTTTCATCACTTTTTAATTGCTCTCTCTTTCTTGATTTTTGAATGTTTTTTCGTCGTTTTGAATTATTTACAAATTTTTGAACACGAAAGTGCTCTTTTAGACCTTTGAGAGGTTAAAGTTTTAAAACGAGAAACGTTTTTTTTTTGGCTGTGAATTATTACTCATTTTAAAAAGCACATTTTTCACTTCTTTTTTTGATGTCCAAATATGCACTATTTAGTCTTAAAACCTCGCTAATTTTTGCCGCCAAAATGTTCTTCGAAACATTTTTTTTTTCTCTTCCCAAAAAGGTTTGACAAAATCTATATTGACATGTTTTTTTTTGATTTTCAAAAGTACACGTTTTTAATTTTTTTTATAGAGCAAACTCAGCTAAGTTTCAATTTTTGAATTCTGAGAATTTTCCGATAACTGTGTGAACAAGTTTTTAGAATCAAAAGAGACAGAGAAAAACTCACAAAAATTACGGAAATTTTCAAAACTTTAAAGACACCTCGATAGATTTCCCATGTTCACAAAAATCTCAATTTTGAAAACTTCAACTTTCCAAGTGTTAAATAAAAACAAAAAACTAAACACTGTGTTTTTCCTGGGTTACTGTACCCGCACACACACACAAACAGTGTTTGCACAAGACGTTCGTCGTGAGTATGAATTCAAATAATTTTTTTTTTCGATTTTACGGAGAGATTTTCCATTTCAAATATATTTCTGTGTGACAAATTCTGAAAATTGGCTCTATCGTTTCTCTAATACCTCCTACTATCTTAATGAAGTTTTTTTTTGCTTGGGACTTTTTGCTCGGAATAGTGTAAAATTAAGAAAAGATTTTTTTTTTTTGAGTCCAGAAAAAAACCCCGAAAAACAAAGTTCAGACCGTTAGCCAAAACCAAATCAAATCACGTCACCAAAGTCCGACCCACTTCTCCTTAATCTCAGTGTGTATGTATTTTCGATTCGATTCATTACCCACCACATCCATTTTCCGAAACTAAACTACTACTGCCCCATCCATCCTTTTTTCTTCTCCTTCTTTTTTTTTGTCGTCTTGTCTTTTTCTTCTTCTTCTTCTTCTTCTTACTACACTACAAATTATCGGTGGAACGGAAAGAAAAATCAGAAGTCTTCGTTTTTTTATATGTGTGTGTTTTTTCCTCTCCTCTCTTGCAGGCACCAACAAAATACACATCGAGGCAAGGATTTTAGACGCTAATGTGAAAATCAATGCGCCTATGTCGGTTGATTATCCTCATCACTTTTTTTCAACTCTCCAGTTCGCAGTTCAACCATAGGGTTCGGAATTTGTCCATGTTGGCGGGAAAATTTTTTTTTTGAATTTTCAGAAAATCGAACCAAACTCTGATCTGAATCGACGTCAAATTCAAAATCGTGCGCGTAAATCAGACGCCTACGATCATGTCAAAGATCTTGTATGTTCCACTTCATCTCACTCTTAAAAATATCTCCAACTTCAGCTCGACACTGGTCAAGTCGATGACAATCTGCGAGTGTACACGTCGGAGTTTGCACAACGTCTTCGACACGATCACAAAGAGCACGACGACGAGTACAAGATGAAGAATCAGTGGTACGATCCCGAATATCCGATTCATCAACTATGCGAGAAGGAGAATTCGGGACCACGCGAGGGTAACACGCTGGACTGGTGAGTGAAGTTTTTGGGGTACAAGACTTCACCAAACCAAACTACAAAATGAATGAATTGTAGGACCGAGTCTGGCGATCGTCTACTCAAAATCATTGGCAACGGGGTTGTCGAAAACGGGTACAACATGTTCATGGCGCCCGGTCAGTCGCACGGCAAACAGACCGACGTGCACGTCGCCATTTACATTGAATCAATGTCTTCATTCAAAGCTCAATCAATGGATTTCGAGGTAGATATGTATTTAGCCATGGGTTGGTTCGATCGTCGTCTTGCTCACAATTGTACACATCCGATTTTGGTTACCAATAAGGTACGAACTTTTTTTGTGCGGCGTTGGTTTGCAGGAATGGGTCCTCGCAGAAAAGTGCGCAATTTTGCGCTATTATAGACATAAAAAAGTAGACGTCAAAATATAACATTTTTTCAAATCAAAAAATCTTGCGCGCACATGGTCTGTGTTCGTCACGAGATCAAAGCGATTGATTGTTTTGTAAAGATAGTGTACTTCATTTACAAAAACGTTGAAACGTATAGTTCCCGGTACAAAAAAAAAACCCATGTTTCTAGCACATTGCTGATCGTATGTGGTATCCTGATCTATATTTCGTCAACTCGAAATACGCCTACCTCCAAGAAGTTACGACACCGAATCTGCTCGTCGTCGTCTATCCAGACGGTCTGATTTTCAAATCGATGCGTCTCGACGTCACTCTCTCCTGTATGATGGATCTCACCTATTTTCCACTCGACACCCAAGAATGCCCTCTAACAATTCAGTCGTGTAAGTGGCCCGTTACCCTGTTTCCAAGTTCATACGAGTCCGCATTCCAGTCGCCTACATCGAACAAATCGTCAATGTGACGTGGCGAAACGATCCGCCGAATTTTCCGATCACGTGGAACGGGGAGATAAAGGTGAGTCATTGACAACGAATCATTTTCACATGATCAAACATCTAAAAATCTTGTTGTTTTTATTTTCAGAAAGCGGTAAGAAGGTGATTTTTAGAGTTTGCGAATGGCTAAAATAACCGCATGTTGATATTTTTTTTGAATTGTTATGCAGTGTAAAACACAGGGTTCACAACCTTCTGGAAGGGAATCGATGAGAATTATCGTTAGAGCACTTTTGACTCTTTCTAAATTTATGGAATTTGAGATTTTTCCAAAAGGTCATTCAAGCGTGTAACCGACATTCGCACGGGATACGCAAGGCGCTATACTTGTGTGTGGTTTTTGTCTGCGTTTCCTATGGAAAAAGGCCGCTCTCACCTAACAGTTTTCACTGTGATTTTATTTTTCTCGGTTTCTCTGTGCCTCCCTCGAGGGGAAAACTCTCATCGATTCCATTTTCACTCTTGCCTGAAAGGTCGTGGGTTACTGTAGTGTGTGAGGGCACAGTAAATGAGGATGATTTCGAAAATATTTTTTCTAGTTTCCATGGAAAATCCTGAACTAATTTTGCGAAACTCTTTTTGTCCTGTTAAACTGCCGACGCCCAATTAGAAGATTATGAAGATTCTGCGCACAATAATCAAATTTTCTGAAAACCCTAACCCTGGAACCATTCTCAGTAAATAACCAAGAGATACAAAAAATTGTTTTCAGCTGAACGACATGGAGATCGTGAGCAAAAAACATATCAAATGTGCCGGTCCGTATCCGATGTTTCGCGGCGAGGGTCGATGGAGTTGCATCAAGGGCTACATTGTGATGAAGCGGCTCGTCCTCTTCCACATCATTCAGACCTACATTCCGACGGCGATGCTCGTCTCGATCTCGTGGATGTCGTTCTGGTTGGATCCGCGCGCCAGTCCGGCGCGCATCTCGCTCACCATCACATCGTTGCTGACGTTGACGACGATGAGTAACGGCGCGCGACAGGATTTGCCGCAAGTGTCGTACATCAAGGCGTTGGATGTGTGGTTGACGTTTTCGCAGGCGTTGATTTTCCTGGTGCTGTTGGAGTACTCGTTCGTCTCGTATTTCATGACGAAACGAACGGTCAGCTGTAAACATCGATCGCCGTTTTATGAGGAACGAATACAGGAGGTGTCGAAGGGTAACAGCCGCGCCAACGACAGCGATTTGAAGGTGAGTTGACTCAAACACACCAAATAACTGAACTCTTTTCTTCAGTGTCGAAAATCGCCAAAACTTGCACATCTCAACGAAGCGTTGACCACCGATCTTAACCGAAATGCCAAATCGAAATCGTTCTCGATAACACACGGCATCTCGGCATGTCTAAACGAATCAGCAGCCCTGGTTTCTAACGTGAATCCACGACTCTTCAACAAGTTCGACAATCACAACAAACCTTGTGCTCGATGTGCTGAGCGCAACGAGAAAATCGCATTTATGATCGACGAACGTTAGTTTCCAGAAACTTTTAGCACAAACAACTTGTTCCGTTTCAGACAGCCGATGGCTATTTCCGACCGTTTTCACCATTTTCTGCCTCACTTACTGGATATATTATAAAATTGTGCAACCTGTAACACAACATGGACCCAGTGTGTAATTCACAACCAAAGTGTTTTTGCACATTTCTCAGACCACCTCAGAGCCAAAATCGACGAAATAGCATACAGAAACAAGAGAATCAGTGAGAAAATCACGAAAATTTCTTGACATCAAACATTTTTGGTGGTCAATTACACACTGTTATTCATAATAATATTTTCATCATGTTCCTTTTTTCAAACTGTTGTCCCTTCTTGAAACCGTGATACTTTTTATTTATCTCATAAATATGTTTTTTCCTCCAAAAAATGTGAGATCTAAAGATCACAACAAGAACTGAATAATTGATCTCGGTCAGTGAGATAGAACGATCAGACGATTCGCTGAGGGAGACCAAAACTAGGACTAAGTTTTAAATAATGACAAGAAGAGCACAATCAAAACAATGTTTTTTTTTCAGATTCTCAAAAAAACCACCTACTCTCTGAGGCATTTGAAACTAATTATCAAAATAACTCCCTCGTATCATAAGAGTTCATGAGAACATGAAATTCTGAAAAACCACTACTGTATGAAACGTGAAACGTCATGACCACGTAGAGTAGAACTGTGGGTGTGCTACACGTGAGTATACATTTCATGAAAGAAAAATATCCTTTTTTTCTCACATGTTCCTTTAATTTGGTTTTCTAGGCCATAATGGTTCTCTTTCAATGTTCTTCTATTTTCGTACAATATATTTTTTCGGAAAAAAACTTTAATTTTCGAGAAAGTACGGCCAAACAGTTTATACACAAATGTTTTTAAAATCATTTTCTAATAAAATGTTCTGTTTTCCAATGGAATACTAGTCGAAGTGTTGGTCTGCGTCATGCTTTTCACAAAAATCACCGATGTTGCCTTAACCATGCCTGAAAAAATCTATGTATGTATAGACATCAGCGTGATTGCTTCTCATCATCAAACCTATGATTGCACTTCGATAATTCTTGATAATAAACATTGTTGGAAGTGGATCGAGTGCCGGGAAAAGTGAGATTGTTATTGTGAGCAGACCGCCTGTCAGTGGCAATCCATTATTGCAAACTGACGATAGGTACATGATTAGCGCTGGGAAATGCATCAAAATCATCGGGATCAACGTTTCGCTCAACAACGCGTAGAACAACTGAGATTGTAGACGAGCATACTTTTGAGATCGACGACTACTGTTCATCAACTTGTCAATTTTAAAATAGCATCGAATACCAAAATACGCGATCGCTAATATTGAAGAAATCACAATCAAAGATAGTGCACATATCGCCCCAAGAGCTTGAACATCAGTCTCGACACTTCCATCTTCTTGCATCTGATAAAAATAGGGGCCGATGTAGGCTGTCTTGTTCACATCCCAATCCAAATAGGCGAAGATTTGATATTTTATCGAGTTGTTGATTTTCTCCGGATACCCTAGAACGAATTGACATATTAGAGTCCACGTTAGTCCATAGAAGGTGGGAATTCCAAACCAATAAACGATTCCGAAACCGTCGAATGTTTTCAGGTATTGTGAGCTGAACAGAAATGTTAGTAGACTCTCATTGGATGATTTTTTAGAGAACGAACAGCAGCCCTGTTTCTATTCGCCGTCCAAAATCAAGAAAAGAAAACAAAAAAATGAGAAAAATTGAGTCCAATTTCGAAAAAACTTGAACAGTAAGTTTTTCAATAAAAAACGTTGTTTCCCTTTAATGGGTACTGTGTTTTTTTCTCATTTCTTGTTTACTTTTGTTTTTTTTCTGGATTTTGGACGCAGCATTAGAGATCACGCTGGTTATTTTTCATTTTCTTTTCATTTCTTTGCCAATTTTTTTCACGATAACTTTTAATGTCAAAAAACCAGAACACTAAAAACTAAAAAAGCTGGTCGTCACGACATGAAGAAATTTGCCAATCGAAAGAGACCCAGAGAAAAACAAGGATCTTGCAGTTCGAAAGGTCACGTTTGTTTTATTTTCACGGTCGTTCTTTTTTTTAAGAAGGTAAATATTTCAAAACTGACATTTTTCTGGAAATGAACTCAATATATAGGTCACGTCGGTAATAGAAAAAATATTTTTTGGTTCATCTTTTTTTTCCTTGTGTTCCTCGTTGAAAAAAAGGTGAACACTAAATAATGAAAAATTAACGTGAACCCGAACTGCAAAAATTTGATTTCTCTGCGTCTCCTTCAGAGGACGTCGTGAAAGGCGGTGTCGTGATCAGAATTGTTCTCAAACTCATTTCGTGGATGGGTTGTGAAAGTGTTGGCTACTTACCCGCTAGCAACAAGATATCTATAAACAAAATGTATGGCGAACATGCCCATCGAAAAACCAAACAAGCCACACCATACCGAAATGAGTGCACGTAATACAGGTGTCGGAATGATGTCGTATTCGGAATACGAGATGACGAGAAAAATCGATTCTGTCGAAAATATGACGGGAAACACGATCAGGTCAATTACCGAGTAGACAATCTCGAACACTGATATCAAAATCATCAGATATTTATATGATCCGAGTTGTTTTGGTGATTTGGTCAGGATGAGAGTCGTGAGCACAACATTGAGAAACAGTGAAGTTAGGGCTGAACCAATTTCGAACGACCCAATAAGAGCCTTGATTTCCATTTTAGAATTATCAAAGGTAACTTTGAAAAGAAGTATGTTTTTCAAAGATTTATTTTTATTCTTGAATAACCAAGGGATCAGTTTTTCAGAGAATCGGCGACAAGAGGCGGATCGGTGTACTAAAAATAAACTTCGTCTTCATGTGACGATGTCTGGTAGACGTTGAGTACTGTAGTTTTTCGATACAAAGACCACTCGATTCGAATGGTCCGATTCAGAAACCACCAGAAATGTTCGGTGTCGAGTTTTCCCTAGTCACATCATGAAGTGACCTGATTTTCGCTTCTCACAAATGTCACTATCGTTGATTTGAACATGTCTGAAATTTTTGTGTCACAATTAACTTTTTTTCAGCTTCGAAGGAGCGCCGCGGGACAATTTTAGAGTCGAGTCTTCTGAATCTAACCGGGCCTGATAAAATTGGACCCGAAAATAACCAAATCTGAATCGGACCTACGCATAAAAAAAATTTGGGCCAGAGTATCGGGCCCGGTCCGTTTTTTCAAGACGTTTGATAAATCGAGCCTCAAAACCGGATCAGAAGAATTATTTGCTCAAACATGCCAGGTTATTCAAATAAAAGTCTGAATCGGACCAGAGTCAAAAATATCTACTATTTCGTGGCCCGATTCACCTTAAAAGCCAACTTTTTTCCTTCCAGTTCTCCTATAATGCGGCGTCCAAAAACAAAAAAAAAGAGGAAAACATAGAAAAATCGTGTCCAATTGCAAACAACAAAAAGCACCGTATCCTTTCAAAGGGACACAACGATTTCGCAGCAAACAAAAGAAATAGTGGAGAGAACGAAGAGAGCGTAGTCAGTTAGACAGTTTTTGAGATTTTTTGATGTTCTTTTAAATGCCTTTGGTAGTTTTTTCTTCGCAGTTGGACGCGATTTTTTCTTTTTTTTCGATTTTGGACGCCGCATAAGTCTTTTCAAACTCCTCACCTATAATAGCGCATCGATAACACTTGATGATAAACATTGTTGGAAGTGGATCAAGTGTAGAGAAAAGTGAAATTGTTATAGTGAACATACCACTTGCCCATGTTAGCCCATTATCAAGAATAGTTGGTATAAATAAGACCAGCGCCGGAAAATGCATCAACACAATCGGAATCATTGTTTCAATGATCAACGCGTAAAACAACTGAGATTGAAGTCGATTGAACTTCCTTGATCTGGTATCATCCATCAATTTATTGATTTTCCGATAGCATTTTACTGCAAAATATGCGATCGCTATCATTGAGCTCGAGATGATGAGACAAAGAGCAATCATCGCGGAAAGAGCTATAAAATCCGTTCGAACACACCCATCAGCTTGTTTTTGATAGAAATAGGGGCCAACAAATACGGTTTGATCAATATCCCAATCCAAGAACGATAGAATTTCAAGTTTTATTGCTTCACTAATATTCTCAGGGTACCCAATACCAAAATGCGATATTAAAGCCCACAAGAATCCATAGAGAAATGGGATCACGAACCAGGCTAAAATCCCAAACCCTTCGAACGTTTTCAATAATCGAGATCTGAAATCAACTATTTTCTATGAAACCGAGACCAGAATCAAAATCACTCACCCACTGGCAACAAAATATCGATAGACAAAGTGGAGAGTAAAAACGCCCATCGAAAACCCGAAAAGCCCACACCACGTAGAGACGAGAGCACGAGCGACACTTTTCGAGAAGAGCACATATTTTGGGTGGGAAATGACCAGGAAGATTGATTTTGTCGAAAAAATCACTGGGAATACAACCACATCAAGAATCGAATAAAGAATCTCGAAAAATGAAATTAGAAGCATCAGATATTTGTAGGGTCCGAGTTGTTTTGGCGATTTGGTGAGGATGAGAAATATGAGAATACAATTCAAAAACACTGATATGACAGCGGAAGAAACTTCGAATAAACCAATCAGATTTTTCATCTCCATTTTATTTTTATTCAACTGACTTTCCAAGTCTGTTCGAAAAAAAATAACAAGTGAGAGGCGTATTTAGTTAGAATAAATTGTCAAAGGAATACACGTAACAAGAAAGGGTGAAGATCACACATATTTTGAGAAACACAGAATGCGACCAAAAATATGACCGGGTCCGGCAAATACTGAATCGGACCTTCTGAATCGGACTCGAAAATAAAAAGTGTTTCTGAATCGGGCCGGAGTCAAAAAATTGGACCCGGTCCGTTTTTTCCGAGATTTTTGCTGAATCGGACCACAAAATCGGACCAGACACTTTTTTTGCTGAAACGGACCCAGAAAAAATCCTAACGTAAATCGGAAAAAAATAGTATTTAGTATTTTTTGTCAAATTCTCACAGTTTGTTCAAAAACTCACCCGGTCCGATTCAGCCAGAATCTCAACAAAAAACGGACCGGGTTCGATTTTTTCTGGGTCCGTTTCAGCAAAAAATGTGTCTGGTCCGATTCAGACACATTTTTCATGTTCGGTCCAATTCAGATTTGGTTAATTTCGGGTCCGATTCAGAATCCACCTTTTTTTCTCGGTTGAACAACAAGACAAGCCTGGGTCCGCCTTTGAATTTCAGGCCGAGCTCTCGGGCCCTCCGGCTATAATCTCACAACTCGCTTTCACTCATGTTTTGAATAACCGGCTTTTTAGTGTCAAGTTGTTCCTGAACGTTGTTTTTTAAAAGATCAAAAAACCAACAAAAAAAATTATTTTTGCCCCTGTTTTTTATGAATCAAACTAGTATTCATAACGTGTTTAGTAGTTATGAGTATTTTGGTTTTTGGTTGATCTTCGCCGAATAGTTCCATTGATCATTCGGCAGTTTGTTTCCCGCAAAAAATCGTGAATCATTATTCTGGGCTGTTTTTTTCATCAGTGTTATATTTAAACAAACAAAAATTCATTTATAAACGAACACAATTTTCTATCAGTAAGTCAAAACTTTTTAAAGTCACAAGCTGTCACTATTTGTTTTTTTTATAAAGTGCACCTGGGCAAACACCCAACTTTTAGTTGCTATTTTTTTTTTGCACAGTTTCTTTATTTCAGAATGCAATTATTGGCTCTTTTTCTCGTTATTCTCACTGTCAAAAGTTTACCAATGGAAGGCGGAGAAACCGAGCAAAACCCTAACGATTACACAAACACTGCGTGGCAAGCGGTGACAGCGATCAATAACGACACTTCGAGCAACGACCAGTATTACTATGTGCCAATTCAGGTTTTGAATGCCACCACTCAAGTGGTTGCCGGAACCATGACATCTCTGAATGTTCTAGTTGGTCAGTCGTCGTGTAGAAAAGGAAATTTGCAAGCGGCTCAGGTCACATCGGCAAACTGTCAGGTAACACAAGGAGGATCTAGAGCGGTAAGTGTGAACGGTGGGAACACCTTGAAATAGTGAATTTTGCAGCTGTACAATGTCAAGGTTTGGGATAAACCATGGGAGAACTTTCAGCAAATTTCCGCCACCAAAATTCGAGATGTTTCTGCGAACGAGTCATTCTAACAAGTTGGACTTTTGGATGTTTGATAATGCGGCGTCCAAAAGCAAAAAAAAAGAAAAATGAGAAAAATCGTGTCCAACCGTATCCTTTCAAAGGGACACAACGATTTCGCAGCGAACAAAAGAAATAGTGGAGAGAATGAGGAGAGCGTAGTCAGTTAGACAGTTTTCGTTTGAGATTTTTTTATGTTCCTTTATATGCCTTTGGTAGTTTTTTCTTCGCAATTGGACGCGATTTTTTCTTTTTTTTTTCGCTTTTGGATGTTTGATAAAGCTCGTCCTGTTATGACGTCATGGAAATATTCTATTTTTCAAAGGTCAAATGGAAAACAAAGTATAGTCAGTCTAGTTTTTGAATATTTTTTATAACATGATATTTTGTCGTGGGAATTAGTATTTTCTAACGAAAAAACAAAAAAATGCGGAATGTACCGAAAACTATAGGGAAATAACTGAAAATGAAAATAGAAATTTCGATAGGTTACAAGATCTGTGGTGCTTTAGTTTGTTTTTCACTTCTCTTTGCTGCTAACCTCAACATATCTGAAATTGAATTGTAAAACGAGTTTTGGCGTTGACTCACTTATGATAGCACATCGATAACTCTTTATGATGAACATCGTTGGAAGAGGGTCCAAAGCGGGGAAAAATGAGATTGTTATTGTAGTCAGACTACTAGTCGAGCGTAATCCGTTCTCAAAAATAGTTGAAATAAAAAGTGCTAGAGATGGAAAATGCATCAAAATGATAGGAATCATTGCTTCAGTTATCAAAGCGTAAAGCAGTTGAGATTGTAGTCGATTGAACTTGTTCGACTGTACATGCTCCATTAAATTGTTGATTTTGCGATAACATTGAAAGCCAAAAAATGACATGGCGAGAATTGAAGAAGATGTAATTGAGCAGAGTAGCACACTTGAAACAACTGATTCCACATCGATGCTGATTTGTCCATCAGCTTTCTTTTGATAAAAATATGGCCCAATAAAAGAAGTTTGATCAATATCCCAGCCAAGAAACGATGATATTTCAAACTTTATAGACTTGCTTATATATTCAGGATAGCTTACACCGAAATGAGTAATCAGCGCCCACCCGGCTCCGTAAAAAAACATTAATCCGAACCAGAAGATCATTCCGGAACCGTCAAACGTTTTCAAGTAGCGAGAACTGAACAATGTGGGGACTGTGAATTATTTCGAAGACGTTTAACTTACCCGCTAGCAACAAAGTATCGATAAACAAAATGCACGGCAAAAATGCCCATTGAGAAACCAAAAAACCCACACCATACCGATACGAAAGCTCGTGTGATAAATTTAGGAAACAAATCGAGTTTCGGATGAGAAATTATTAGGAAAATGGAGCCCGACGAAAAAATGATAGGAGACAGTATCAGGTCTAGAATCGAGTAGATCAGTTCGAAGACTGAAATAAGAATCATCAGGTATTTATAGGCACCAAGCCGGGTTGGTGATTTGGTGAGAATCAAATAAATTAGCAACGAGTTCAGAACTATTGAAATTATAGCCAAAACAAGTTGAAAGGTACCAATGAGATGTGTTGTGAACATGTTTTGTAATACTAGAAAGAGAGTTTGAATGTAATTTGAAGGCGTTTCGTTTTCAAAAACAAGAGACAATTGTCATAGGAATAGATACCAAGTCTGTGATCATAAATTGATCACATCTACAGTAGATCGTGACGAGACATATTTGAAATCCGTTTTTTTCTTCTCTAGTTTTCAATTTTCATCAAAAATGGTTTCTACTGTTAATGTTTTCAACGATCAACAAAATTCACTCAGACTATGCGGCAAATCCTGAATAACTGACAATCACTTCTAAAGTTCAAACGAAGTTTCGAAGAAAACAAGAATCATAAGCTTATCATGATTGAAGCGCATTTTCTCTCTCTCTCTAAATTGATGGATTTTGAAAATTTTTTGAGAGGTCATTCAGTCGTGTACCCGACATCAGACGCATTACGCGAGGCGGTATATTTTGTGTGTGGTTCATTAAAAAATTTATGACTGCGTTTCCAATGAAAGAAAACCGCTCTCACCTAATAGTACAAAAATTTACTGTATTTAGCCCCGCTCAAAAACAAACCGTCACCACGTACTTTGAGCAAAGAACAAGAAATAAAAGTGGGCGGGGTTTATTTTGTCATTGCGACACACACTTTTTGCAAGGCAAACCATTATTTTTGTTCCCCTTTTTCTATTGGCTTCTCTGCGATCTCTCATTTTCGCATACTCTCCAGTTTACTTTGTTTCTCTCGCCACTCTAGCCTGAGTGAGCGGACACTGTTTTCTGCGGTGACGGTGTTTGTACTGTTTTTAGTCTGTGGCGTTCATTTGATTTTCCCCATTGTTCGCGATAAAGATCACGGCATGGTTTTTTAAACGCTTCCACGTAAAACGCGAAACAGTCCAGAAGAACAGCTCTTCGTTGCGAGACCATGTCTGCGTCTCCTCTTTTTCCGTTGTCTTTTTCCCTTTTTCTCTGTTTCTCTCGTCAATTCCGCGAACAAGAGAACGTAAAGAAAATCATGGCGTGAGATTTGGAACACAGTTTTCTAAACTTCGAGAAACTTCAAGAACAAAAAAAATATAAATAGAAGAAATTTTTATTTCAAAATACAACATCTAAATTATTACATAAATATACATTGTTAGCAAACAAACACTGTTGAAAAGGAATGTCATGAACGAAACCCGTAAAACGGTCATCGGCTCCTTATAAAGCGACAATTCGAGACAAAAAAAATGGGAAAATGAGTGTGAAAACAGAGGGTGCCCGTAAAACTATATAAGAGTGTTCTATCACAAAGAAATATTGAGAAACCGTATATCAGTAAACAAACATATTTCACTTCTACTCTTTCGCTATTCAATCGTAGTCACTTTCAGCGAATCGTCCAACTTTGAGCTGTCGATCAACTCTTCGCGAGCCACTTCGGATCGCTCTTTCGACGACGAATCCCAATCCTGTTGATTGGCCGTGCCGCAACATTGGAAGAACACACCGGTGATGAAGCAGATCATCGAGATCGTCAAAAACACCATCGTCCACTCGTCCGGTGTGCCGCGTTTCGTCGACGCGCCAATGATGTAGGGCGCAAGACTTGAGCCAATTTGCGCCCATAGTCGCGAGAACGCCGCAATCGCTGCGGTTTGCGACGGCGCAATTGTGACGACGCTGGTGTTGTAGCCCGGAATGTAGCCCGACACAAATGCCATGGCGAGCGAGATGAGTAGAATGGCGAAGACTCGTTGCGAACAATCGCAGAAGCACAACATGATGAAGCAAAGCGAGATACCAAACGACGCTGAAATCACACATTGTCCACACATTTCTAGAGGGTCAGATTGTCTTACCACTACTATTCGAGATCTTTGTCACCGCATCGTAACTGAGCCATCGACGCTGCTTCGCTTTGTCGGCCAAACCGGCGTAGAACACTTTCGAAAGAAACTGCCCGATGAACGGTAACGCCGATAGCACACCGTTCGAAGTCAGGCTCATGTTCAACACTGTTTTGTAGTAGAGTGGCAGATAGGTGATGGTGCCGACGGTGATGTAGTTGTGCGCAAAGGCTGACGCCGCAATCGCCCATACGGCTGGCGAACTGAGTAGTGCGGGCCAGTTGGCTTTCTGCAAATCAGGTATAAAGTTATGGGGCAAAAATGTCGTATCACCAAGCAACTTTCGAGAGTGAACAAGACGCAGATTTTTTTTTTTGATTCGCCGAGAAGAGAAGACACGGAGGTCACGTGTGCAAAGTTGCGTCATTTATAGTGTAAAACAATTTTGAATTCATGACGAACGTTCTGTGCAACCACCGTTTGTCTTTGTGTGCGGGTACAGTAACCCACCGCACACATTCCAAAATTCTGATTTTAATGTTCATTAAAAAAAACTATGTTTTTCTGAGAGACTAGGGGTTCTTGAACTAAGAAATCACAAAAAAATATATTTCCAGTTTCAGAAATCTATGTCATTCTCATGACTAGAAAATCATGAGAATTGAAATATGATCCTCAATCGAGTTTTTGATCTCTTAAAGGTCACAACAACAACCAACTTTTCCACGTGCCCGTTTCATGGCCAAACTCACATGAGGTTTCTGTCGTTTTGGACATGATGTGATGTGCATCAACTCCTCCTTGTCAATGTGGCCTTCGGCGTCTTGCGGCGTGTCGTAGACCATAAAATGCCACGCAATACACATGAATATACCAAAGACGGCGTAGACGTGAAACGCCATCGGCCAACCCCACGGCAATTGGCACAGCTCGGCTGTGACGAACATCGCAATCACCACCGACAGCTGATTGCCGGTCGTCGCGATGGCTAACGCTGTCGATTTTTCGTTGGGCGGAAACCATTGAGCAATGAGCACCGACATACACGGCCACAAAACACCTTGTCCGAAACCCATGATGAATCGCAATGCGATAAAGGGCACCGTTCCAAAATCATCCCAAACGGCTATCGACGGTGTCAAAAATGTGCCAATCACATTGGCTATTCCACCATAGAGCACTGTCTTTGTCGCACCAACGTATCGATTCAACTGCTCCGAAACGAACGTGGCAAAAAGACCACCCACGTAGAACGAGGCGAAAATAACCGCTCGTTCTTGAGAGCTCCAAAATATTGTGCCCTTCTGCAAAATATCACTTTTTGTTGACACTGGGGGAAAAAGTTCAACTCACGTGATCAATCGTTTCTTTGTCACCAAACGACAACAATGGGCAAGAGGTGGATGTCAAGTTGTTGTTGTTGTTGTTGTTGGTGGTCAATGGTTTTGGTCCCTCACTCAACGAGGTGCTATTGAGCATACATACAATCGCCTGAAACGCAGCAAACATCAGTTTCGACTAGAACTCCTTTGGTTTGTAGTCGTCAATTGGATTAGGTACGACTTTTATATAGTGTGACGTAGATCGGGTTTTTTTTTTGGGAAAACAAGAAAACGAGAGTGTGGTCAAAAAATCAACTCGTCGAAAAATGTACACAAAAAAGTTGGACACTGAAATTTTCAAGACGTGTTATCATAAATGTGAAGAAAATTATTGACTTGCGGTTCAAACAAAACAAAACAATTTTCAGTGGGTTACTGTACCTGCACACACACACAAACGGTGTTTGCACGAGACGTTCGTTGATGAGAATCAATTAAAAAGTTTTTTTTAACTTTTTAACAGAACACATCGGAAGTTGAATGTTAAAATATTTATGAGCACATTTTCAAGTTAGGTCGAACAATGTCGATCGGGATTTCGCCACAATTTTTTAGAGCGCTCTTAAAATCCACGACACACTCACCATGTTCAAATTCGATCTCATCAGCCCTTCGATAGTTAACGCGAGTGCGATCGCAAGAGCGACGCGCAGCCGCATGCTGCGCAACGTCCACAACTTGCATGAGTTCATGCAACCCGACCACTCGCAAAAACTCTCTCAATACCTCGATACAGTCTGAAATTTACAAGTGCAAAAAGACAAGTAAAATTTGAATAAATGTATGTATGCAAATGTGAAACGATGTTTGATGATGGAAAAATTCGGTGAAAAAAAGTGGGCGGAGCCTTTACAGTATTCCTCTTTTTATTGACAACATATAATTTTAGGTGTTCACAAAATTGATGGGTTTTTGAGGTAACAATTTTATTTTTTTTTTTTTTGTTTTGGAGCCAGAGCTTTGATCCTTTAGCAAGAGACTAGAGAAGACATCAAACAGCGTCATTTTTCCGAGAGAATAGAAAACAACAAAAAATGCATACATTTAGGAAGAAGATCAACCAGACAGTAAAATATAAATATTGACACAAACACTCTTATCTTATCAAACATCGATAATCATTTTCGCGGGGGGTACCTTAGGCACAGAAAAAATGCAAATCATTTCAAAGAGACCAATGAGCGGAAATGTGGAGGAGATGAGGGCTGGAACATCAATGATCAAATGGTTATAAGAAAAGGGGAGGAAGAGAAAAATGTGCATAATCCAAGAAAAAAAGCACCAAAAAGAGGCGGGGTTTCATCATGTTTTATAGTTTAATGCACCTGTGATCAAAATCTAATCTAAAACATCAGGAAGTTGGCTGCTAGTGCTAAGAATAGAACATGGAGTGTCGGTGTTTTTGAGTGTGACATTTTTGAAAATGACAAAAATGTCTCTTATTCACGTGTCCGAAAAATTAATTATTTTGTGATCATTTTCGAGTAGGTGAGAACGAGAGAAGAAGAAACAGTTATTTCGCACTGTGACCCTCTCTGGTAAAATATCTCAAAAAAATAAAAATTAGTCGGAATCGGGCCAGTTTTTTTCAAAGATTTTTGTTACTCGGGCCACAAAGTCGGGGCTGCAGATTTTTTTTTTGCCAAAACAGACCGGGTAATTCAAAAAACGGCTGATACTGTCCTAGATAAGAAATCGGACCCGACCCGTTTTTTTTCTCAAGGAGAATCGGCCCACCAAATCGGATCAGAAAAACTTTTGTTGAACGTCAAACTGTTATGATAGATATTCAATCAAATAGTTCTCCTGGCCCGATTCAGCCAAAATCAATCTCAACGAAAAAAAAACGGACCAGGCCTGATTTTTTCCGGGCGCCGTTTTGCCCATAATTTCAACGGCTCTTTGGGTCCGATAAAATCGGACCTGGCCCGATTCGGATACTCGCATTCAGAATCCAACCATTTTGCATGTTTGCAAAAAAAAATTCCGGCTGAAATACATACAAAATTTGAATTACTTTGTTTTCGTGCAAGTTTCCCATTTTCAAGAAGCACTTTTTGTTTTGACTTTTTAAGAAAGATATTTTAAGAATGACAACCAGGAAATGAGAAATCGAAAAGCGAAGCACTTGAAATTGCGTAGCAATAATCGAGCACAAATCAAATTGTGGCGGTTTGTCTTTTGTGTCCTAGATGTCCCGGGTGAATTCATCAACGATCTCAGAAAATCAAGTTGCGACTTTGCACGGTGCACTAGAGTTTTCAGAAACGCGAGTGCGCGGTCGCACGCTACCGCGCAGCTGTCGCGCACTGACTTTCCTGAGTTTTCATTAGAACTCTCCTCCCCCCCTTCTTTTTCAAAAATACGTGCGCAATTTTTTTTTGCATTTTTGAAAAAAGAAACTTTCTCAAGAATTTGTTGAACGTAAATAGGAAAGACGGCGGGAAAGTTAAATTGTGAGAGAAAAGAAAACTAGACAAAACATTAAAAATTCCACGACATCGAGCATTAAACAGCCAGAGGCGGGTAGATTTTCGAATCTTGATGTGTGAACAAGTGAAAAGAAAAAAGAATCGGAAAAAAACTGAAATTGTAGGGTTCGATTGTACCGAGAAGACATAATTAGAGCTCAATGATCATTTAAAGTTCATGAAACATGTTTTTTTGCGGCTCGAAAAAAGGGAGGGATGTTGAAAAAAAGAAAAGATTTTTGATCATCAGAAATGTTCAATCTTTTTGTGGTCACCAAAAGTGTGAGTGAAATTAGAAAGGCAAACAGCTGAAAAAAAGAGGAAGTTTTTTTTTTGATTTTCTGGAAGTTCATCAAGAGATAGAGGCAACTAGAGAAGTTAGAGAGACAGAGAGAAGGAGTCTTCACGTGTGACACGCAAAAGAATTATCCAAGGATCTTTGTTCATCAGAAGTTAATGAAGAGATAGAGAGAAATAAAAAAGTGTGTGTGTGTGTGTGTGAGAGAGAGAGAGAGAGATAGAGAGAGAGAGAGAGAGATAGACAGAGAGAGATAGACAGAGAGAGATACAGAGATAAAGAGAGAGGGAGAGAGAGAGAGAGAGACGGAGACGACTAGAGAAGTGGCAGACAGAGAGTTCACGTGTAACACGCGAAAAAAATCTTTGAAGATTTTTGATCATCAAAAAAAAAGTTGTGATCATTAAAAATGAGCGGAAATTCGAGTCAGCGAAAGCAACAAAAAAATTACGAAAATAATTTCGCTGAAAATATTTCTTGATTTTTGATCGTTTTCAGCAAAAAAAGACGGCGAAGAAAAAAAGAAAGATAATACTTTTTATTGTCAACAGAACAATAATAACTATTTGAACATTGACCGCCTAAATTTTTTAGGAATATTTTTTTTCCAACGAGTAAAAAAATTAGGGAAAATGAGACTCAAATAAATTTAGAAAACGAGAGAGCAATTGGCAAAAACCGTGGGAAGTAACAGGAAAAAAAAGGAAAAATCGGCGGAGCGCAAAAATTATGAAAATGAGTAAATGTTGAGGAATAAATGTGGGCGGCTTCTCGTGTTTTTTTTCAATTTTTTTAATTCAAAAATTATTGCTAGAAAATTATCGAGATATGAGCGAATGAAACCTCTCGGAGTGAAGCCATAGAAAAAAGTTTGAGACCAATATTTGCCCAACAACAGCGAAGAAAAAAACAGAATTACATGTTATAATCAGAACATGATTCACAGAAAATTGAATAATCTTTTGACTAATTTACGAGATCATGTGAGTTTTTTTTTGTAACAAGAAGGAACAAAAATTGGAAATTTCTGAGTATTGAATTTGACGTGAGCACAGCACTTTCGGTGCACAATAATCCCCAAGCGGAGAGCACAAAAACTGG
Organism: Caenorhabditis sp. 8 KK-2011; assembly: GCA_963572245.1. Lineage (NCBI taxonomy): Eukaryota > Metazoa > Nematoda > Chromadorea > Rhabditida > Rhabditidae > Caenorhabditis > Caenorhabditis sp. 8 KK-2011. The sequence goes on along the minus strand of OY751550.1, from coordinate 11,056,489 downwards.
GTAGATTCTGAATCGGACCTTCTGAATCGGACCAGGTCCGATTTTATCGGACCCGAAAATGACCAAATCTGAATCGGACCGGACCATGAAAAATGTGTCTGAATCGGACCGGAGTCAAGAAATCGGACCTGGTCCGTTTTTATCAAGATTTTTGCTGAATCGGACCACAAAATCGGACCAGGTCCGTTTTTTTTTTGGTTAAAATTTCAGCTGAATCAGACTAAAATCGAAAAAGTATCTACCAAAAAAAACGGACCTGGTCCGATTTTGTGGTCCGATTCAGCAAAGGTTTCGAAAAAAACGGGCCGGGTCCGATTTCTTCGCTCTGGTCCGATTCAGACACATTTTTTGGGTTTGGGTCCGATTCAGATTCGGTAACTTTCGGGTCCGACAAAATCGTACCTGGTCCGATTCAGAAGGTCCGATTCAGTATTTGCCCAAAAACTGAGCAAGTTGTTTTGCCAAAAAATAACATCGAGGTGGAACTTCCGAAAAAAAGGACTAGACCCAAAAAAAGTTGGTTGATTCTGAATCGGATCAGGTCTGATGTTATCAGGCCAAAAAACAACCATAAAAAAATTTGACTTGATGCATTTTTTCGAAATTGTTGCTGAATCGGGCCACAAAATTGGACCAGAAAAATTTTCGTTCAAAAATCGGGCCCGGTCCGATTTTTGATGTTGTCGAGATTTTGGCCGAATCTGACCGGAAGAAGTATTTGGTTGAAACTACCATTAAAACTTGACGTTCAGCAAAAATGCTTCTGCGACTGTTTCGTGACCCACTTCACCTTGCGTCAAAAACGAACAGGATCCGCTTTTTTATCTTGGTCCTTTTATTCAAAAAAAAATGGGCCTGGTCCGGTTTTGGGGCCCGATTCAGCAAAGATAAAGGTAAAGGGGCATCGAAGACTATTTCCAAAAATCGGGCCGGCCCGGTCTTTTTTACTGGCTCAACTCGGAATTTCTGGGGGTGAGGCTTAATTCGATTTTCGGGTCTTGTTTAGCGACTTCACAAAAACTTGCTTCGAAATTTTGTCTGTTGAAAACATTTGGACAATTTAGTTTCCGAGAAAAAAAACGGAAATTATCCTTAATTATAAACAGAACAAAGAAATAACGAAAAAACAAAAAAAAATTGGAAAAGTTTGATCTTTGATTTGACAATATTTCTTATTATTAATTATCAAGTTTAGAAATATTTTTAGATGGATGAGAGATAATGTCTCACTAATTAGGGTCAGAAATAGAACGAGCGATAAAATCAAAGATCTAACACATTCACACAAAAAATCAATAGATCGAAACCCAAAAAAACAAACATCACTGACATCAACAGCTAATTAGAGACCCGAAATTATTATTTTTTGTATCTTTCCAAATCCCACAACTACACACACACACACACACCGAAGACGAAAAAAACGTGTAAAAGAATCAGCGACACACAAACTAACATCCACATGTCTGCGTCTCTCACTCTCTCTCACCCACCCCAGTCATCTCTGCGTCTCTCGAAACGGCACGATGAGTTTGTGGAGAAAACATCAGAGAACACTAGATTTGTGATCGTTTCATCGTGTGTGTGTGTGTGTGTGTGTTTGGTGTCGAAGAGGGAAAAACGGGGAGAACGAAAAGAAGAGAGAGAGGGTCCCCTTCGACCAGAAAGAAAAACTGAATTGCATGCGGTGAAGAGAATAGTGCACACGATTTTCGAGATCGCAGAATTTTGTGATTTGACACGTTTTCAGGGGAATTTTTTTGTTAAAGATTGAGCGAAGCAACAAAAAAACTAATAATTTTTTGTTGGGAAATGAAAACAAATATTTTTCGGAGAGCTGTTTGTTCTCGAAATCTGCAAAAAAAAATCGAGCATTTTTTCATCCACCAAACTTTTTCGCAGGAACGTCGCAAAGCCTTAGGCAGTTTTTTCAGCAACAAGAAAATATTATCCAAAATCTGAAATGTTTTCGTACATTTTTCTAGATTTGACCTTTTGTGGGTGTGGCCTAAACCCAAGAAATATAATTTGAAAATGAGAGATTCAGAGAAAAGGTCACGAACTTGCAAACAGGTGCCAAAAGTTTAAAATCGAAATCAATCTGCGAGCGGTCGCCTTTTCTTTTCCCTCTCCACCTTTCTCTCTGTCTTTTCAAAATGAGAACCGCGTCGCGGACATGCTTCGCCGTCGACGACACTCATTTTCATTTAATTTTCGCCACTTTTCTGCAAGTTTATAATACCAGGAAAAATAGTGTTCAAAATTTCGGATAAATCTCGGTCAGAAAAAAATTTTTCACTCCAAACCTGGTTACAGTACCCCCAGACAAGATTATCAGCGACATTTTTATGATGATCTATCGCCGATGGAAAATCATCACTGTTTCATTTTTTTTTCTCCATCCAGCTGAACAAAACAAATAAACAAAATGATCAAAAACCAAAAATGAAAAAATGAACATGCAAAAAAGTTAAATCGACTCGCATCATTGAAACGATGACCCAAAAACGGAGAGTATAAAGACCAACACAAAAAACGCGCCAATTGTTCTCACACTAAACTAATCGTGATTTTGTTCTCACACTAAACTAATCGTAAAGCGATTTATATCAAGATTTTCAGATCTTAACTTCTCACAAAATTCTCGGTATCTCGATTTTGAAAGGAGTTTCGCAAAATCTGACAACGGGATCATTTTCAGCGTCCGAAACTCTATAAAATGACATACATTTCACCGAAAATCTCCAGATTTTCCTTACACCACTCCCTTGTCAGATCTATCCCGAGCAGACCCAATTCTAGATATGAAGACCAACTTCTGTGGAAATGGATCCAAAATGAATATCGAACCTGACCCGATTTTCTGATAATTTTTTTAGCACGAAAATTCCATTTTCTAAAAACATCAGAAAGTTTTAATTTCAAGTAGAAAATCTGGATTGTCTGATCAAGAGCCTACTCATGATCAAGAAGAAAAGAAAAAATTAAATTTGCCAATGTAAAAAATAATGTTCTCAAAAAATGTGAATGAAAATGATAATTTGTTCGAGTCGTCCCAACCCTAGGCCTAAAAATATATACGTCTTTGAAAAACGCATTTTTAGTAAATTTTTTGATTAAAAACGTGAAAAGATTTTTTAAAATGGTAGGTCAAAATCTTCAGTATTTTTCGGCTAGTTTTGTCATACTTTTTCTTCAAAAATTTTCTTTTTCGCAGAGTCTGTTTTAGTGATCTTATCAACATCTTCAAGATCTTATCTTATTCATAGGCTTCTTGGTATTGACATCATTCCACTACACATTCTCAAAGTTCATAGAACAAAAAAACTAATTAGAAACACCGATTATTATGAATTATCACAGGGGAATACAACAATTAGAAGACTCTTTCCTCGTTCAGTTTTCGACACATCATCTTCTCAACGTTTTTGCGCTCTCCAACTCTTTCGTCAAACGACTTTTTGAATTGTTATCTTTCGGATTGTTCAGAAGACTCGCCAGAAAATCAATATAGGCTGTTGCAACGCGAAGTGTCGACAGTTTCGAGATTTTCAACTCATCCTGAAGTGGTAGACAGATGCGTAGTTGATCGAACATTTTGGAGAGTTGTTGAACGCGATTCCGTTCTCTGGCGTTGGCTTCGCATCTGAAAACGGATTTGGTTTGAAACGGAGACCGAGCTTTTTTATTCGTATGATCTCTCTCCGGCTCGAGGAGCCGGACGCAGGCCCGTTCTGACCGGGTTTTTTATCGATGGCCGGAAACGGGCCTCAAATATATGCGAAGTTTTAGTACTCACAAATACAAACCATATTTTTTCTAGAAGAGAATGCGTATGGAAATTTCCACAACTTAAAAATGGTGTTTCCAGTTTCGAGAAACTGACGTACAAAAGTCCTGATAGGGGTTTTTTTTCCACCGGCCCAAAAAAAAAAGAAAGCGGCCCGTGATTTTCGGGCCGGGCTCTCGGGCCCTTGGACTACAATCTCTCCCCTGGCTCAGATAGAAAATCGGACCCGGCCCATTTTTTCCCAAGAAACATTTTTTGACCTAATTTTTTTTGATCCCGATTTATTTTTCCGATTCAGAATTTCTTATTTTGTTCTCATTGGAGCTGGCCCGTTTTAGTACAGGCTTTCGGTCCAATTTTTTCTGAAAATTCTTAGAATATGCAAAAAATGGTAGCTAACTTTTCAAGCGACAATTTTCTTTCAGAAAGCTAAACTTTCAGGTCCCCAAAATTTTTGAAAAAAAAATCAATTCTCGTGACCTCTTCTCTGAACTTTTCATTTTCAAATTTATTTCTTCGGTTCAGGCCACGCCCAGAAAACTGTGCGAAAATATATCGATTTTGTTCAGTTCTCACCTCTTCTCCAAAAATCGACTTTTTTTCTGTGACGGAGGTTTTTTGATTTCGCGCTTCTTGGAATGTTGATCATCAACACCAACATAGTGTAGATTATCATCCTCAACATCGACAACGATCAGTGGTTCCTCTTCCATCATCTCCTCTTCCTCCTCCTTTTCAATTGTCTCCTTTTTCATACTCTCAAACATGGCAACAATTTGTTCGTTCATGAGCTGAGTGTACATCTCGACCATTGCCATTTGAATCTGTTCATCGCTCAGCTGGTTCGTCGTCGTCGATGATGATGCCGAGATCGACAAGTCCAACGGTTCATCTTGAATTGTCGACGACATGCAGACACGAGCAAGTGAGAAATAAAGTGAAGAGTTGTTCTTCTTCTTCTTCTTCTCCTTGTTCGAACCACCTGAATTTGACAGGTGCTTCTTTGCCGGGTGGATTGATTAAAGTGGCAGCAGATGAAGTATGTATGCGTGCCTAAAAGTAGTCGTCGTTGTGGCGAATCGAATTCTGGTGAGAATAGTTCTTCGACAAGTGAGCAGCTGGAAACGGACACGCGCGAGAAATGAGCGAAAAAAATGAAAAGATGAATTTGAGAGAGGCTCATACCGATTAGACACAGATGTGCCTCAGTTTGTGAACAGATGAGCGAAACATAACAGATTTTGTTCTCATTTCTATAAACACGACACAAAAATTAATTCCATTTTTGGGTTTCGAATTTAGTCTTTGTGTTTGGAGAAAGTGGAGAGTTTTTTGAAAAAAAAAACGACAACTGGAATTACAATTTTACGAAAAAAAAATGTTTAATGGTAGGTGAAAAAAAATTGCGAATGAACAAGGGCGAATCTTTCTGAATCAGACCAAGTCCGATTTTACACATTAAAAAATGTGTCTAAATTGAGCCAGAATAAAAAACCCGACCAGATCCGAGATTTTTGCTGAAACGAGTCAATGAATCAGATCAGAAAAAAAAGAAAGAGAAAATTCTTCTGGTCCGATTATGTGACCCCATTCAGCCCGAATGAACGATTTCTCGACGTGTGACACGTGACATTTCCTAGGCTTTTTTTCGGCCCGCCAAAAAAAGCCCGGCCAGGTCGGGCCCGACTTTTGAACGTCAGTTTCTGAGAGCCGGGAATAGATTTTTTCGAAAATTGTGGAAACCATTTCTACTCTCTTGGTCTTCTAGGAAAAAAATTTTTGAATATTCATTCTCTATCAAAAGACAAAATAGCAAGACAAAGTGAAAGAAAAAATGCTGATAAATAGAAATATAATATATTGCGACACATATTGTACAGACATATCCCAAGGGACAAGAATTAGGCAAAAGACATAAACACACCAAACAAAAAACGGCGAATTGAGCAAAAACCACAAAATGAAAAGGACTACTAGTAAGAAACACTAATACAGATAGTTAGTCGGTCGATCGTCAAGAGTATAGGCGGCGGGAAGATCGAGATTCACCGGTGGCACTGTCGAGTAGGGCCGATCGATGACCGAGACTGGTGCGTTGTAGACCGACGTGGCCGATGTTTGAATGTAGTGCTCTTCGGCCGCAATATCGGCGTCTTTTTGCTTTTTGCGTTGATGACTCATTCCGTAGCGAATCATGGCGAGAAGACAGATCGAGATCAGAAGAATCGTCATGATGATGGCCAAGATGATCCAGCCAACCATGGATAAAGCACGACCGACCAGCGGTTGAGCCTCCTCGTTGTTTTGACAAAAATCGACAGATCTGCAAGAAATAAATTTTTTCAGACGAGTCTTTCTCCAAAAATTTTTTTCTTTTTTTCGAGATTTTTTCGGGCCGGCCCTGGTTTTTCTGACATTTCTCACAACGAAATTTCGGCAATTACTGAATCGGACCTTCTGAATCGGACCAGGTCCGATTTTATCGGACCCGAAAATACCCGAATCTGAATCGGACCTAAACCTAAAAAATGTGTCTGAATCGGACCAGAGTGAAGAAATCGGACCCGGTCCGTTTTTTTCGAAACCTTTTCCGAATCGGACCACAAAATCGGACCAGGTCCGTTTTTTTGGTTGATATTTTTTCGATTTTAGTCGGATTCAGCTGAAATTTCAACCAAAAAAAACGGGCCTGGTCCGATTTTGTGGTCCGATTCAGCAAAAATCTTGATAAAAACGGACCGGGTCCGATTTCTTGACTCTGGTCCGATTCAGACACATTTTTCATGTTTTGGTCCGATTCAGATTTGGTCATTTTCGGGTCCGATAAAATCGGACCTGGTCCGATTCAGAAGGTCCGATTCAGAATCTACCCGAAATTTCTGCTCAGGATTTTTCTGAAACATGAAAGAAAAATTTTCCAATTTTTCGAGCCGGCCCAAAACAGCCATTTTTTTCTGAACTTCGTTTCCGAAAATCTGAGAAATATCGATTTTACCTCAACGGCGTTCCTTCGACCGGACATCCATTCGGTGACGAGACGCAGACGGCGAGACATCCCGGCTTGTCGATATCAATGTCGAGATTGTCGCGGAACAGTGTTCTCATCCACTCGAGCTCGTTGTTACAGTACCACGGATTGCCGCACACGTAAATGTTGCGACGATCGTTAGGAAGTGGCAGGAAACTGTTGAGAAACACGTCGCTGGGCATGGTTTGGAGAAGATTGTAGCTGAAAATACAAATGTTTCAAATTAGAGAAAAAATTTCGGGCCTAGTTCTTGGGCAAAAATTTTCCGACCTGATTTTTCGGAGGAAAAATTGTGGATCTAATTTTTCGAGAAAAATATTTCAGAAAAAAACTTCCCAACAGATTTTTCGAAAAAAACATATTTGGACCGATTTTATGAGTTGGGCAAAAAATTTCCGACTATTTCCAACTAATTTTTTGAAAAACTCACTCCAGGAAAAATATCCGACTCTTTTTGGGGAAAAAAAAAACTTTCATTTTGTTCGGATTCTCTTTCCGGACCGAGTTTCTCGAGAAAAAGAGTGTTTTCCATCTGCTTCTCTGCGCTCTCTCTCTTTTCCGCATACTCTCTAGTTTTCTCTATGTCTTTTTCCCCCTCAAAACGCGCACTCTTCGCTGCCTAACGAACAGTATACTAACTAAAATGTATGATTTCCAAAATATTTAACTTTCTCTTCCAAACTCGTCACCTTCTTATTTGCATGATTCATTTTAAAGGGTGTGCCTGACTCATTGTCAAAAATGTATGTACCTGATATCCAAATGACTAATCGCCGGAAGATTTGCGAAACCAAGTGATTGTACATTATCGATTCGATTTCCTTGCAAATCGATCGAATACAAATCATTGAGACCTTCGAAAAAGTCGGCGCGAACTCTGCAAAAAAAAAAATCTCCTTGTTTTCTAGGTATCCAAAACTCACTGGGAAAGTCGATTCTTGTTGAGAACAATCGCTTGAATCTGTGGTGTTCTCTGGAAGGCACCTCGTTCGATTGTGTCAACAGCGGCTTCGGACATTTCGAGTCGGATGAGATGCGGAATGTGCTGCAAGAGAGAGAGATCATCTTGAAAAACTGGTTTTTTTTCAACGTTTACTATGTCAATATATACATAGTTAGTAATTTGAGAAGTTTGACTAATTATAAAATGTATACACACTGTCACCTAAACTCACCATAAACGCATTGTTCGGAATCACCGAAATCGGCGTCTCACCAATTCCCAACGTCTTCAACTGCGTAATATAGCGGAACATTTCGGGTGTCCACGACGGAAATTTGTTGCCCGTCATGTACAAAAACTCCAAGTTCGGCACACCCTGGAAGGCTTGCGGTGGAATGACGGTGATGCCGTTGAACTCGAGCGACAACGAGGAGAGCACCGGAAAGTCGAGAGCGCCCACCGGCACGTCGTTGATGCTGTTGAGTCCGAGATTGAGATTGGTGAGTGTGAGACGTTGATTGACGAGCGCTGATGAGGGGATCGATGTCAGAGAATTGGTTTCGAGCGAAAGTTGCTGGAAAAAATGAGGGTTTTAGAGAAAGCGGAAAATTTGAATATACCTGGAGAAGTGTAAGAGGTCGGAAGACGGTCGAGTCGCCGAGTGTCGCATCGGTCAGTCGATTTCCAGCCAACTCCAACTTCAACAACAAATCTTTGGACTCGAAACTCGTGAAAGCGTTCGGTGACAATTGATTGATGCGATTACGATTCAAATAGAGTTTGCGCAAATTTCGAAGTCTCGGAATTCCCGTCTGCGGAATTGTTCCCAGATTATTGTCATTCAAATCCAACTCAATCAACGAATCCAAAAGTCCGCCGTTGAACGCACGATCATCAATGTTCTGAAGGGTGTTGCGGTTGAGAACGAGTCGAAGAATTGTAAAGTCTTGGAACGCGTTGGCCGGAACTGTCGGAATCGCAGTGTCGAGAATTGTCAGCGAGTCAATCTGAAAATGTACACGTAGAAAAAAATGTTGACAGTTTTTAGGGTAGTATTGTCCATCATAATTTTTAGTTACTGTCGTTCTTGAGTTTTGATCTACGCAGAGAAGTATGCATTTCGAAATGTGAGGTTTTTCAGAAGAGACGCAGAGAAATCAGATTTTTACAGTTCACGTCGTATCAAGCAAAAGAGAATTGGCAATCATTGAAATAGAGCAAGACGCAGTGTGGGCGTGGCCAACGCACACACCAATGATGGCAGTGTGCGAGACGTGTTTGTTGTCGGTACAAAGATTCAATGACTCTATTGCATAAATCCAAACTTCAAGATTTTGAAAAATGAGAAAGGGAATTTGTTTCATGGATTTGTGTGGAACAATAGAGCACATATGTGAGAGCATGTTGTAGTTCTCTCGAAATGTATTTTTCTTTGCGTCTCTCTCTATTTCAATTATTGCAACGGGAAACGACGTGAGTTCGGGGTCACGTTCATTTTTCATCATTTAGTGTTCACGTGTTCTAACCTAGTGACCTTAAATTCCAAAAAAAAATTGTCAGTTTTGAAAATTCTTTTGAAAAAACGTGAAAATAAAATAAACGTGACCTTTCGAACTGGAATTTTTCTGTTTTTCTCTGGGTCTCTTCTGATCCCCGAACTTCTAAATGACTAGAAACTTTATTTCGGTAGTCCGTGAAATATCTCAAAGCGAAAGGAACAGAAAAGTTAATGATAGATCATAATAAATTTACTGTGGTGAAAAATGAAAAAAAAAAACAACATACCGGTATATTTTTGGCCGACTGAATCGCTTGGAGCGCGTTTGTCAGACTCCCCGCATTTTGACAAATGATGGCGACGGGCTCGTAAACGGACGGAGCACATCGACAAGGTTCGCCGACCGCTGGACATTGTGCGCTGACAGTGACAATCAGCGCCAGTAAAATGGCCGATTGAAAACCCATACGATCTGGAAGCGGAATATTGTTTTGGCGGGCAAAAAATTGAGGCGGACAAGAAATCAGAGAATAAGAAATAGGCTAGTTTTCGAGATTAGGAGAGAATCTCAAAACCTGAAAAGAAATCTTTTCAAAAATAAGAGAAAAAGTTCCAGAAAAAGCATGTACAAAAAAACCGAAAAATCGCGGAAATAGAAGTGATAAGCTAACAACGAGAAAAAACGGAGGCGGAATGTTGTACACACACAAAAATCTCTCCAACGCACCACACCTGCGGCAACGCGAAAAAAAAATCATCATCATCCTCAGCCAAAAAAACTCAAGAGCACAACGACGAAACGCGAATTCTCCGCCACACCGCACACTATCTCGCCGGTTGCCGGCGTCAATATGTGCTAAAGGATTAGTGCCGCGCGGTAACCGGAAAGATCTTTTTCTGTCTCTCTCTCTCTCTCACCCTCTCTCTCTCCATTTCCCATATTTCGGTGTTAACAGTAAAAAAAGAAATGAATGAGTGAGGGGGGACCGACAACCAAAGTGATAAATGACAACAATTAGTGGGCGTGAGCATCTTTTCGACCTGATTGTTTCATTGTGTTTCAGGCCTTGTAATCTACTGGTTTTGTGTGTGTGTGTGTGTTGTGTAAACACGTGTAAACAAACAGAGTAAAAAGTTGAGTTTGTTTCTTGAGACATGATTTCTCATTGTTCTTAAAAAGTTATGTACCAACACACATCTGGTTTTTGTTTGTCGGTTGGAGGAACGAACAAATTTCGAAATTTTTTGTTTTTTTATTTGGGTGCAATATTGTGTAATACAAATATGTGACACTTTATAGTCGCATTGTCTGACTAACACTTATGATTACGAAACTTTTCCGCAGCAGGAACGTAAGAGTGACGAAGATGTTTCGATTATTAAAACGAAATACGGGACAAAAAATAGGACGTAATGAAATGGGTCTAACCACTTTTCAAAAAAAATCAGACTTGACTCGATTCCACAAAAAACCATACCTCTGAAAATCTGACGAGCTTTTCTCATTTTGTGAACGATGGGTACTAGCCGCGCTTTTTATAAAATGTCAGAAACAGGACATTCGAAAACTTAGTGCTTTCAGATTCAAATCAAAATTGTTCCAGAAAATCAAGAGTGAAGAAAAAATTGAGAGCTTTGAGAAACTGAAGTTCAAAGTTCGGGCCGAAAAACAGAGAAACCCGGCCCGAGCCGAGATTTCAGAATCACGCTCTCGAGCTTGCGGACCACAATATCCCCGGAAAAAAAGTCTAGTCGGGTTGATTTCAAAGTCAACGTTTGACCGAGTTCACATATATATTTTTGCAATGAAAGAGAGAGTAGGAGACGCAGAAATTTTCACGTGTGAAGCGTGTCCTGAAACAATTTTTCTAGACCTGTCAAAAAGTGAAATCTGATTTGATTTTTGAAAAAAACGTGACCTAAATTGGTTCACCTCAAAAGGCCTGACTAGATTTCTTTGGTTCAGGCCACATCCACAAAACTGTGTTTTATCTAGAAAAATGTACGAGAACATTAAGGTTCAAGAATACAAACTGAGGGCCCGAAAAATCGAAAAAAAATGCCAGGTTGGTTTTTGCATTCCTGCCAAATGAACGTACGATGATTGAAGAGCACAAAAACAAGGAGAACAAAAATCGAGAAAAATATGAATAACAATGCAAATATCATTTTTGCAAGCATACACTTGAACACATACATAGTTTGTTCTATCTCGTGATTTCGTTCTTTCACAACACTAGCCGAGCAACAAAAAAAAACACAACAATAATCATTTTACCGATTAATGACACCTTTGACCGCTGTTTGGATGATGATCTGTGTAAATACGATTCGAGAATGGGGGTAAATATTTGAGAGGTTGACAAGTTCAAAAGAAAAATAAATGAATGAATGAAGGAAGTGAAATTGGATCAGTCACCAGAATGAAGTACAGTATGTTGTAGACGAAAAAATCCGAGAATAACATTTTTCAATATAAAAACAAAGCCGAATTTATATCTATTGACACAGCTTTTTTTCTCGAGGTTCGGGTGTGGTTTTATTTGGAAATGTGTTGTATGTTTTGCCGAGGATGAAAAGAGAACACCGGAGACAAAACCCGAAGAAGAAGAAAAGGTTTTAATCTTCTCTCAACTGACACTTATTCACTCAATAAACTGGTGGTGCTTGTTTTTTGAAAATGGGTAAAGGCTTTTGAGAGAACTGAATTCGAAAAAATCCGATATCGGACCAACTTCTGCGTTTTTTGTTCAATAGAACATAAAAATTGGGCGTGAAACTAATGTTTGCTAAAAAATGTTTTAATCAGAAAAAACTATTCAGAATCGGTCAAGGGGATATTTTAAAAAGTAAAGAAGATGAGAGGGAAGACGTGACGAAACGCAGAGAAGTTAAATCTCAGTTCACGTTTTTTTCGCATCCCTAAAAACTTTAATTCATTTTTTTTTCATGAGAAAATGAACTGGATTTTTTTTTTGGAAATGAAAATGACAAAAATCTGTTTTTTTTTCGATAAACTAGTCTGCGTCTCCTTTCTCGTGCTCCCTCTAACCTCTTTGCAACTTTTTCATTGGGAAGTTGTACATTGAAAATGACAGAACTATACTTTGAAAAATATGCGGAAAACATCGAAAAAAACGGGCTTTGAGTAAAAGTGACCAGGGTCGTTTTTAGCTTTCCGAGCGCTTCTTTTTTTTCAGGGGTAAAAAATTAACTTTCGGAGAATAATATGAAAATTTAGAAAAATAATTTTCCAAGTTTCAAAATGAAAGTTGTTTTCTAATCCGAAAGAAACTCCCACCCTCAACAACTACTATCTCGCCCCAAAACGTAAAAAACGACAAAAATGCGAAACTTTCAAAAACGAGTACACGGAACACTAGATCTTACTCCAATGTACTCAAACGAAAATGCGTTGACAAATCTCAAAAACTTTGTATAAACTTGGCAAAAGTGTTGAATAAAACCGGAGTCCCATGCGATGGGAGGAGTTTGTTTAGCTTGGGAAGAGCTTGAGCGCGCGCGCGCTCGCGAGCTCGTTGCAAGCGGGAGCAACGTACTTCAACATACATACATATAAATATACACTATACAGTTTGCGCGAATTTTTGTGCGACAGAACGCCGCGCGCATGAATGTTTGAGTTACTTTTTATGGGACAGGTGTAGTGCGAAAAATTCAGTTTCAGATCAGCAGGAAAACATGCAAATGACGTTTTGTTTGAAAAAAAAAACAGCTATATTATCAACTTGCAAAAAAGTGGCAAAAATTAAATCGAAATCAAGAGACGTTTCATATGCCACACTTCACACTACAATTTTTATAAAATGCCGTATTTCCTCTAATAAAAGGCCACCCCCAGTAGAAGGGCACCCCTATTATAAGGGCACTCGGAGAATGAAATCGAAAAGTAGAAGAGCACCCCTTGTAGAAGGGCATCCCTAATATAAGGGCACCAACACTGAATGAGAATTCTTGCTAAACTCTGTTTGTACCCATCTTATTGTTATATTCTAGACACGTTACAACCTTTATTATTGCTTATGACCACGAAAACAAGAGTTTCAGACAGCTCAGTAACTCGGTGCGTAGCTCCACGGGCGAAACTACGGAAATTTCAGCAAACGGGAAAGAGTCGAGGGCACCAGTGTAGCTCCGCACAATTCTCGAGTTATGCGGAACTCCCCTGTAGTTCCACACATTGTACGCATTGTGTGAGACATAATGGGGAAGACATTTTTGCGTAGCTACACAGTGGTTCCTGGCGTAGCTACACTGTTGTCCTCGCATGGTTCCGGAGTTTCGCCCGTGAAGCTACACAGCGAGTTACTGAGAGTGTTTTGACCCTTTTAATGTACAATTTGTGATGAAAAATATATGAGATTTTTCTCGAGAAATAGGTTGAAAAATAGAAGGGCACCCCTTGTAGAAGGGCGCCCCTAATATAAGGGCACTTGGAAAGGCAATTACTGAATCGGACCTTCTGAATCGGACCAGGTCCGATTTTATCGGACCCGAAAATAACCGAATCTGAATCGGACCCAAACCTAAAAAATGTTTCTGAATCGGACCAGAGCGAAGAAATCGGACCCGGTCCGTTTTTTTCAAAACTTTTTCTTAATCGGACCACAAAATCGGACCAGGTCCGTTTTTTTGGTTGATATTTTTTTCGATTTTAGTCTGATTCAGCTGAAATTTTAACCAAAAAAAACGGACCGGGTCCGATTTTGTGGTCCGATTCAGCAAAAATGTTGATAAAAACGGACCGGGTCCGATTTCTTCGCTCTGGTCCGATTCAGACACATTTTTCATGTTTTGGTCCGATTCAGATTTGGTCATTTTCGGGTCCGATAAAATCGGACCTGGTCCGATTCAGAAGGTCCGATTCAGAATCTACCAAAAGGGGATCGGAAAATAGAAGGGCATGCCCTTATATTAGAGGAAATACGGTGATTCTTGTTTTTGAAAAAGTTCGAAAAAATTCTATGCTTCTCTCTGTCTCTTAGCCTCATCCTTGAAAAACGAGCAGTCAGCTGTCTTGTCCAATTCATCACTTTGTTCAAATTTTCTCTGAAAAATGAAAAATATCATAATTGTTTTGGTATTTTTCACAACATCCACCTATTCTCAAACATCGCACTGCATTCTCCAAGATTTGTATACCATAACGTTTTGCAACTCGAAACTGCGCGATATTCAAAAAGAGCTCTCCAGAATTTATTATTCATCGACAGACAACTATGACCAATGGGAAAATTTGACAGTGTTGTGTGAAGCATGGAAGGTGAGAGGGAGCGAGATTCAAAAAACTGGTTGGTTTTAGAACTGTACTCAAAGTGTGTGCGAGCCGATGAGAGGTACAATAAGGCATGCCGAAGAAACTTGTGAATTTTTGAAATTCTTCGTAAGCCCTGGTTTCATAAATTGTTTGGAAAAGGTAAGAAATATTTCTAAAAATAAGATCCTCAAAAATAATTTTTCTTCCAGCTTCAAAAAAATCCCACGCCATGCCTCAACAACTACTTGCTCGCCCCGAAACTTGAAAGACGACAAAAATGCGAAATTTTTGAAAATCAGTGCATGGAACAAGAAATATTACACCAATGCACTCAACAAATTGCAAAACAGTTTGGCGACTCTCAAAAGCTTCGGATAAATTTGGAAAAGTGTTGAATTAAATCAAGATTTTTTTGGTTTATAAATTTATGGCAGGTTAAAACATTTGAAAAATCACGAAAGACAGTTTTTATTCGATATTTGTTGTTGAATCACAGCGAGAAATCCTAAACACTTCCCAGTGAAGAGAAGGATGATAATGCAGAAGATGATGATGATGATGAGGAAGAAGATGATGAAGAGGATGAGGATGATGTAGATTTCGAAGACCCAGATATCGAAGAAAGATCCATTTTCGGTGTGGCGATAGTCTTCGTCGAATGAAGTTTCTTGGTATCCCTGATGTCTAGACTTGCCATAAGATCCGTGGCGGCGTTCTCTAGATCATTCTGAAAAAAATACAGTCATGGAGAAACGGTTTTAAAAATTTTGAAAAAAAAACGTGATTAGAAAAATTTGAAAAACTCACCCACGGCACAATTCCAGCCATGTGTTCCATGTTTCGTCGAATTGTGTCCAATATAAACTTGTCAGTGAAATCTTCATTACTGATAATTTCGGTGAGAACAACATCTTTGAACTCGTTGACTTTTTGGAATCGCACACTATTTTTCGGTTCATTATGATGTGCAGGTTTCTTGGTAGGTGTCTGGAAATGAAACACTGCTATTTTAAAACTGAAATTCACCTGGAAAGAGCAGGTGGGTTTAGAATTTGGCCTAATAACTTTGCACGCCACTCAGGGCTTGAGCCAAGCGAAAAATATGTGAGAGAAACAACGGGCACTGTTTGCTAAAGGGGCGGGCCTGGGCGTGCTTTTTTTAACCAATCGAAAAACAAAAATGCTGGCCTGGCCAGTGATTTTCGGGCCGGGCTCTGGAGAAAACAATGCTGAAAATTGAGAACACAACTGTTTCAGTACTGAAGTTTAGAACAAAATTTCGGAGATCAAAATTTTTGAAACATTTTGAAGGGCCCCTAAATAATGCATCCAATAGTCATAAAAATCCGACTTGGCAATAAATAACAAAAGTTTTTGAACGTTTTCCATAACCACAACTGTAAAGACTCTGAAGAGACACAGAGAAAAAGAGTAG
The DNA here is from genome assembly GCA_963572245.1 of Caenorhabditis sp. 8 KK-2011. Taxonomy (NCBI): domain Eukaryota; kingdom Metazoa; phylum Nematoda; class Chromadorea; order Rhabditida; family Rhabditidae; genus Caenorhabditis; species Caenorhabditis sp. 8 KK-2011. The sequence continues at coordinate 11,040,517 of OY751550.1, read as the reverse complement.
GACAGTGCGCTCTAACAACATGCTCCTGTTCTCTGGGTGTTTTTTAAAATTGGCGAAAATGATGTGGAGAGCGCTATTCTATTTTCAAGATTGAAGGGAGAAAAAACATCCTAACTTTCCATCCACGGCTTAGCGAACATGAAGAGCTCGTGTCTCTCACCTGTGGTCTTCTCCTCGGTGGTTGATAATTTCGATTTTCCAACAATTTCGGTTTAGTCAGATCAGTCATACTATTCCGTTTCACCAATGGCATCCCCGCAACCATCTTCCCATTCTGTCTCCCATTCACAAAATCATTCAACTCTCGTTGCGGTCGACTCATCGGTCTTCGCTTATTCGGATCCGCTGATGACGGTCGATGCTTCGGCGTGTAGTGAACACTCATCGGACTGTTGTACATCGAATACGGCGGTCGAGCATCGACAACAGCCGGCACACCTTTGGCCAGTCGAAAATGATGCGACATTATAGTTTCCGGCGACACTGACCATGGCGATTTTGAGGTAGATGCGCGAGAGTGCATCCACCCACCCTGACGAAAAAGAGGTTAGGCGAGAATGAAAAAAGTAGTAAACGAAGAAGAAGAAATAAATCCGGAAAATTAGTTGAAACACTACGCGACCAAATGGATTATATATTTTTTAGTGAATGTGCGGCACGCGTCACCATGGTGACCAACACTTCTCTTCGCTCTCTTCCTCTCGAAATTATTATTGTTGATGCGATTATAGTGGTTTTCTTTCCATAATCTACAAGGTGTTTGTGTTATTAGTCGCACGTACAATTGACTTCTGGAAAAAATGAAGGGATTAGAAGGCGCAGAAGTAAACACGTTCTCAAGGATACAAACCGATGTGAAAAATTTTAGAAATGAACGAGAAAGGAACATTATCGCCTTGTCTTTAAAACCTCGGCCCGGTCTGAAATGGTCGGTCTATCTATTTTTAGTTTATTTTTCAGAACGGGAAGAACCTGTTTCGAAAAATTGGTGGCCCGAGGCCCCGGTTTAGGATGATTTTTTTTTTGCGAAAATGTCTCGATGCGGTTTGAGCTATGAAATTTTAATCGCAAATGTTGCGGGGAATTGACCGAACTGGGGGTTTTTTGCGTTGATCGGCCCGAGTACGATAAGAATCGAGCACGAAAATAATCAATGAAAATGCGACTTAATCGGGGAAGAGTCGGGAAATCGGAGCCGGTCTTTCAGATTTTTTTGAGGAAAAATTACTGAATTTTTCAAAAATAAGAAAGAAAATCATAGATTTTGAATTCACGCTGCGTGACCTACGTATACATTTTTCTCGAAAAATGTCACTGTGAATTATCGACAAAGAGTGTCACGGTACTTTTTTCCCTCTTGGATCAGGTATGTATAGGTTTAACTTTGCCCGATTGAGCTGAAAATCTCAGAAAAATAGACCGTGTTGATTATTTTCTGGCCCGGCTTTCTCTCGTAGGACCCGGCCCGATTCACTATTTTCCATAAAATGATTGTTGCAAAGTTTTCATCCAGATAAAACAAAAACGTATGTATTGGTTCCGAAACAAATGAACCAAACCAAACTCGAAAAAACTTTGCAATTTGTCTCAGCCGTACCAAATGTTGCTGGTAGTAATAATAAACATTTTTCCTCTTCTTATTTTTCGTCTTTTTCTTGCTCTTCTCCTCCGCCGTTCGCTCGCTCACCCACAATTTATTTGAAAGATCATCATCATCATCATCATCGTCGTGTTGTACAATTTTTCCCTCATATTTTTTTTCAAACACCTGCTTTTGATTTTTAACTATTTATTTTCAGAAGAAAAAAACACTGATATTTGAAAAAATCTCATGAAACTTTTGTTTTCTTCATTTTCTCGGAAAAAATAACATTTGCTCTAATTTTGTTTTCATTATGATCCTCATTGATTGATATTTTTGTCTTGCAAAAAACAAAATGAAAAACCTCGAAAAGTTCCACATTTTCTGTCAAAACCACTCCAACCCACCCAAAGCACTTTACGCTTTTTTTGAAGTTTCTTCAAAGTACACATGTTGATTAGATGATGATGATGCTCTTTTGGCTGAGCCCGCGCACCGCGCACACACGACTTAACATTGTTTTGTACACGGATTATCAAGTGGTTTGACGATCGACAGAGAGAGAGAGAGAGAGAGAGAGTGCTGGACAAGGATCATTTTTGAAATGTTGTCATCTTCATTTAATTTTCTACGTATTGATTTTCAGTTATGACTCTTGTTTTTTCAGGCGCCTCTTTTTTTATCCACCAACGAACCCCTGCCAACGATCAAAAAGTGTGACGAAACAGTGCACACGAACAGAGAAAAATCAATTCGGAAGAACAAAAAAAAAAAACAACATTTTATCATCATCATAATCATTCACTTTTGAGTCGAAAATAGAAAATATATTATTCTGTCGATATTAGTGCAGAAGAAAACGAATCAGAAGTTGAAAGAGTGACTCATCGATAAGAACAACAACAACAACAAAACGAGTCATCAAAATGGAGAATAGTGTTCAGGTTGGTTCAAAAGGTTCAAAATTTCTTGCGGTCTTCGGGTTCTATTCTTAAAAATATCTTCCTAGAAGTTTTTTGTTCATATCGGTTTTTTTCTTTTCAAAAAAATTATTTACCCGGCTCTAAGAAACTAATGTTCGCGGCGGGCCTGGCAGGGTTTTCTTTTTTTGACAAGCCGTAAAAACAAAAAAGCCCGGCCCGTTATTTTCGGGCCGGGGCTCTCGGGCTTTGATCTCACCCCTGCTTCCGATGATCATAAAATTTCGAATTGACATTACAAGTCATATTTATTCGGCCCATCAGAAAAGTGCGACTCGGCTCGTGATTTTCGGCCCAGACAATCGATCTTCGGGCCCTGTTTCACACTATGAGAGGTTAATAGCTTATACGAAAATTGAAACTATAAACGTGACCTTCTCCGTTGTGTTATATTTTTCTCAGCGTCTCTCACTCTCTACAATTGTGCGTTGTACCAAAGTTCTTGTACAAAAGTTCAATTTTTCTCTGGTTATCAAAACACTTTTGAATTCCGAATTTGATCTACTGTCTAAATCTCTCATTTTGACCTGCTCTTTCTTAATTTTTTTGTGGTGGATAATTTTCTAGTTGGAAGATTTGCTTTGAGGTTTTTTCATCTCTCCCAAAATACCTACTACTTCATCTCATCCGCCCATTCATCCATAATCAATACACAAAATCAGTGCAACGAGAAACAAAAAAACTACGAACAATGATGAAATAGTGTGCAGAATCAAGAGATGTGGTGTGAGAGATGCTTTTCTCTCGACAAAAATATTGAACACTACTTCACTCTCTCTCTCTCTCTTCTTTTTTTCTTCTCGAAAAGTCGCAACACACCACCGCCCGATTTCCATATCATGAATACTCACATTTTTGCTATTTTTCAGAACAATCAAAAGTTGGAAGGAGGAGAAGACCAAAAAACCGCGACTATCAACAGCGGTGGAGTGAAGAAGCCCGTCAATCGACCAGCGATGCAGATTTATCGTCCACCAGGACTTCGATCCGACGGATCGCCAACATCATCCGTCGTCACCTCAACAACATCGTCGACAACATCAGCAGCAGCAGCAGCGAAACCGAAGACGACAGCCGGTCAAAAGCTGTCCTCCGCCAACGAAATCAACGATAACTCGAGTGTTGTCGGTAAGGAAGGTCCGAAACATCCATCCAGCAAACTGTCCGAAATTGACCCATTTCAGAGAACAACAACAAGTGCACCGAGTCGACTAGCTCACGTGCCAGCTCACGAATCTCGTCGTCGAACGGCGATGCGCGGTCGAGCCTGAAGCGCACCGAAAGTTCGTTGAGTTCCGAGTCGACACCGTCGTCACAGGTCAGTTACAATATCCTCGCATAGAAATTAGGGAGAAGACTATTTTTTTCTTGGCACACATTTATTGGCCCCGCCCCTTGTGTGTACCATTTCATTTTTCTCAGAAAATTTCCGCCACTTTCAAAAAATCATATCTCGGTTAGTTTTTGAGTAAAATTGATAATCAAAAAACTATTTTGATTTTTAAATAGTGGTTCAATTCTTGTAGACCATGGAAAAAGATTTCCTGACCGTAACAATCATAACTCCGTTTTCCATGACCACACAACCGGTTTTTTTTGTTTCATAAACTTATCGGAAAAAGAACACCACCATCTGTAGGTTCATGGTTGGGTCGGCCGGGAAAAAGGGGTTTGTTCTCAAAAAAAAATTGAAAAAAAATCAGCTTCTGAAAAACATAAACTAGAAAAAAATAATTGTCAGAAATCGTATGGCTCGAACTCGAATAAGCCAAATGGTCAACACAACATTATTTCCAACAATCAATACAACAGCAGTAAACGTGTCAACAATCCAGTCGTTAGAAGAGAGCAACCGCAAAAAGTGAGTTCAATTATTTAGATCCTTATTACATAGACCTTTTCTGTTTTCGAAGTGACAACCAACTTGGGAAAAAATATCGTGAATTTTTGTGGAAAAAAATACTGTGACACGTTTTGATAAATGTCAGGGTTCGTCACCAAATCTTTTTAACAGTGACGAAGATTTTTGATCCCTTTGGGCAAGGTATGTAAATTGCATTATTAATAGATGTTTTCCATGGAACGTGTTAAAATATATGGAACATGTTAAAATTTGAACTTCAGAATAGTTTATTTTTCCGCAAATCTAAGAAGTTGCAGTACATTAAACTAAAACATTAAAAATTATGAAATCAACAATTTACGATTGACAACATCAACCATTTTTTAAAAACTGGTTTACAGGGGAGCAGGAACTTAGAAAAAAGTACATTTTCAATACATTGACATACCAATAAAAAATGTAAATCTGATTATTTAACAACGAGAAAATGAAACAAAAACCTTATGCCACTCGAATTTTGGATAGACGTTCTTGAGTACTATACGATAACATTCTCGTAAGCATTGGCCAATCAGTTTCGATTTCACCATGTTTGAATCTTAAAAAAAAACATCATTTGAATAACAAAAAATGCAATTTCAACCGCACCTGTAGGCTTTGTAGAGGCCTGTTCCTCTTTTGGCCAATTCGTGCGCTACGAAAACTGGAGTGGGAATTGATGTGGGACTGTTGACAAACTGATGAAGGGAGCATACGGCACAAACAAGTTTCGAAATGTGTTCATCAGAAACGTCATCATCGTCTCTGATTACAAGGAAAGAAGGAACTTTCGCTGTTCCTTGAACCGGTCGGAAGGCTTGAATGAAAATCTGCCTTTTTCCATATTCTGAAATTTCTCCGCAAACAGCCGTATCTGGCAAAGGATTCTGCAATGGATAAATTTATAGAAAAAATAAATATATGACTTACCATTGGCTGATTACCCCCTTGTCCTCCTCGAGCATAGAAACGTGTGTGATGTCTTTTCTTGACAACGATAAGCAACACAGATGGTTTGTAATTGTGAAGTCCGGATTCTTGTGCCATCGCGATAATCGTTTGTTCCATAATCTCCGCTTCACGCTCGGCTTCGATTTCTTCTCCGAACGATACTCCATCACGGAAGATGATTATCTTTTTGGGATAGCCACGAGTTTCAGCGAACTGTTTGACATTTCTGGCAATAAACTCGCGCAGAATTTCATCGTCAATCGCCTCTTTCCTTGCGGTGGTGTATGCGAAATCGCCAATGAATGAGTATGGGCTCTCTCCAGAATTGCACGACAACTGGAACCAATTTTTGAGGAAAAAAAACTCTGATTACTTACTCCAACAGTCGATGGACTTCCTTCACGAATCGAAACTTTGTCCGGATGAGCTACATCCAATCCAATGACAAACGTGGAGACTTCTTCCCATTTGGCCAGACTGAACACTTACAAATGAAAATAGGTAAATTAGAAATGGAAACTAACTCTCTCGGAATGTCGGATTTGTAGTTCAGTCCACCGGATTTCACATTTGCCTTCATCACAATATTGTCCAAAGTCAAGTCAAAGGGTTTTTTACGCATTTTTTTCTGATTGTCGATGTTTTGACTAATCTTGCGAATGTTTTTCAATAGAACGTGCTGTGTTGGAATATCGCTCATTCTTTCTTCGAACTTCAAACACTCTGTAAATCCAACATGTTTCTCATTCAGATAAATGTTATGACAATACCGTGAATGTTCGGAATGTCGTCAGAAATCAACAAAACGAAAGGCTTGAAACCAGATTTGTTGTATTGTGGATTGTTGACCAATTCACTGAATACATAAGTCAAAAAATTCTCAGCTTTTTGATCGCCATTGAGATGCTGAAAAGCACTGTCTCCAATTTTCATTCCTTTTTCTCTGCATCGATTCATGAACTCGATAGCAAATGTTGTTGTTGCTGAACAATCCGCGTTGAAATTTCTTGTGTATCCCGCAATCAATACAACAACAAGATAATCGATTCTTGATGGTGAAGAAAACGGAAAATCGCGAGCTCTCCAATCTCTCTGAAAGAACAAAATGCATAGAAAAATAATGAGAAACAAATAACCTTGTCGTCATCGACGTGAACTGGATTAGCATAGCTGATCTGTGGTTTGTCGACACGATCTCCAGAAGTTTGACTAACGTTCTCAAATGGGTCATTGCATATGTAAACACCAAATGCGTTCATAATTTTGTCATTGAACTGGAATTCTGTGTAGTGGTTTTGAAGGTCGTTCCATCTTTCACAGGGCTGGTTCGCACGTGGCTGAAAAGTTCTTATTTATTTCCGTATACGCATTAATTTAACGTACAGTTAAATCGAACTCTTCCAACACTCTTCTGTCAATAGATTGATACGGAAGAATACGTAGATTCTCAAGTGGGTATCTTCTTTTTTGAGGTCCAATACCACAAAGGGCAGCAGGGAAATTCGGATATCTGCAAAAAACATGATTGGTGTTTTATAATAAGAATGACGAATACTTCAAATTTTTGTGATGTTCGCGATATTCTTCGTTGGTAGGGGCAGAATAATCCAAATCAAAAACAATGATTGTGTTAGTTGCCCAATCATTCAAATCGTTGTAGAACGGATTACATTTCAAATCTGCAATAAAGAAGCTAGGTTCCCAACAAAGCATCAATCAAACCTCTGAAAAGAAGTTTTGCAGCTCGAACAGTTTTGGCATTTGGAGTTTTCGGTGGGTGTTGTGGATTGAAATCGTTACCAAGAGCGAGCATGAGTAATTCAGAGAGACGGATTGGAGCATAGTATTGCGTTGATTGTGCTAAAATGATTAGTAAGACGACTCATCATTAAACGGCTTCTTACGATCTAACTCCAGAATCGGGAGAGGACAACCTATTGGACCAACAATCCGGCATCCTTTGTGAACACCTTTGGCTCCTAGTGCCCATTTACATCTCAAACGATCCATGTAAACTGTGTTCACATATAGACCTTTCGATTGTGACAAATACTTGCCCCTGAAATTTTAACTGAAACTCTCTATTCTAACCAATTTTTGAGAGCTGTGACGATACATCAAAACTCGGAAGCTACTCGAAATAACAAAAACATGGCTTTGAAAACTTACGACTTGATGGCACCTTGAGAAGTTACAATATCCAAATAACCGTAGAATCTTGGATCTTCCCACTCTCTGATGTCGATTTGATTGAAGGAAGGTTTGTCCAGATCGGGATCACATGTGATCTCTATCGCACCTGACAAGAACTTCAAAGAATCAGTCAAGAACGTAGAAATTCCTTCGATTTTCAAAGCATCTTCATTGCTAATTTCAAGACTCTGTAGAAAATTAACATGAATCAATATGGAAAAAAAAAATGCTTACAACGCTGATCGGTTCCAATGCAAACAGTGTTTGCGCACCATCATATGCAACGTGCAAGTTCTCTTCACGGTTAGGCTTCAATTTTTTGCTTTCGGCCAGATGGTGATCAAGAATTCGTTGAGTCAAAATGAAGTTGTCGTTTTGTTTAGTTACACGATTTCCTCGTCCTCGCGCACTCATTGTTGCCAAGATGAAATCTTTTTTGTTTTTGTGATCGACAAGCTTGATTTGAACCACATGGCGAAAAACTGTTCGGTCATCCAATTGTATGCCGAAAACATTTATGCTCAATGGCTGAAAATGACAAAACTATGAGAAAAAAAGAAAAGATCGCAACTTACCACACTTTTATTATCGTTCATTATTAGTTTAGACCAATCTGGAAACAGTTATTTACAAATAGTATCAAGAAAAACAAGTACAACAATCTCATAAGTACACGTGTTCACAAGCTCACGAACGAAAGAAAACTGAAAAGTGAATTTCGAATTTCCCAAAATAATTTTAGGATGATGATTACGGTGACGCACATTTGCGGACTTTTATGAAAAGAGCGCTCACACAACTTCACTGCAATATTAGCGCTCACAAACAAGATTTGGGTAGTGGTTTTGAATTTGAACAATATGAGAAATATTTAGATTATCTGAAACAAAAGCACAAAACCATTTGTGAGCGCCGCAGGTCACATTTTGTTTTTCAAAGCACAACGTTACGAACAATTGCAGACGAACCGAGGAAAGTTATAAATTTCAAAAAATACGATTTTCTTGCACGGAATTTCGCGGAATTGAATAAACAATCAAATATAAACAACAATACGGAAAAAACAATAAACCCATTGGAATTTGTGAAACTGTGAGAATTTTTTAATCTGTTTTTTTTTTCAGAAAAAAGTAATGTCTGAACACGAGATCGAAAAAGCCATCACCGAACTTCGCGCACTCCAACTACACTCGCACGTCAATCAAATTGAACAATGGATTGGTGGCGCATTTTGCGACGAAGAACTCGCCGAATGCATCGGATCCGCGTTGTGTCGTCACGCGATAGAAGGTGGCGGCGGAAGTGGTGTCGCGAAATTGTGTGCCAATTTTAAAAACTCGCCGTCTATACAATCTTTTGTCAAGGTGAGAATCATTTTTTATTTAGTAACTCTGAGAAAACTGTCAAAAAAAAGTAAATTTCGATATTTGAATTTTTCTGCTCGATAAATATATTTAACAACTGAATATTTTCAAAATTTTTACAACTAATAACTTTTTGCAAAAACTTTTGCAAAAATAATTAAGTATGTTTTCGTGTATTCAGTTTTTGAAACTCAACCCTATTTTTTTTAAACCAATTTTGTTTCAGGGCCTTACGATTGCTTTGGCACAATATCTGGAAGTTCGTCAGAAAATACGCGAAGATCATTTCCGTATGTGGATTTCATTCATCCAATTTCTCACCGAACTCTACGCCAATCTTGGAAACGATTCAAAAGGTAATCAGAAAAGAAAAAAACACATTTATTTCTTTTCTGTCATTTCGTCTTCCATCAAAGATTTCCCTGGCGGCGAAAGATTGACCTGTGGTTCCTTGTCAGACTCCTTAGGCGCCTCAAAAAATGTATACCACTGTTATATACGTTTTTCATCAACAGTAAACTCACTGGATGCCTTGCTTTCAGAACTTGTCGACGTACAATACACATTAGATCATTTTCAAGAAATGATCCAACCTTTCCGCTCTCAATTCTCATGTCACGTTTTTTTCGCAGGTGAATTAGCGACAATCGTTTTCGACGTCTTCAACTATTTGCTGCGACCACCAATTCTGGAGCATGTCAAGATTCAGGAACTCGAATGTTTGATTTCGATTCTGATCAAAGGTGGATACGATCTCGAGAGAGAGTGTCCAGATAGGCTAGCTCTTCTCAAAGATCTTATCAGGTAGCAAAATTATTTCAACAACCCCCAAAAATTCTTTATTTTTTCCAGAGACGCGTTCATCGATGTTCCGGAGCCGTGGGCCCGTAAAATGATCCTCCTTCTTTTGGAGCTCGGAGCATCCGGTTGGAAACTTCCCACCGACGCTAATGAATACTATTTCAATGAGACAACCAACTAAATAACATTTTTGTATGTATATATTTCAGACATTTTTTTCTAGACTTTTTTTTCTGACATTTCGCAAAATTCACTTCTATTTATTGTTACTTTTCTAACTGTAAAACTGAGATTTTTATGAATTCATTTTTTTAAAAAGTTTTTTTTTCTCCACTCGAGAAACTGTTCAAAAGTCGGGTCTCTGGTTTTTTGGCAGACCGAAAAATTAAAAAGCCTCAAAAATGGGTACTGTACATTTTTGTCGAGTTGGACTCGATTCAGATAGTCTCTCCCGATCAGGCTTGGGCAAAACCGACCCTTCGGAACATTCGGAACCGAAATTATTTTTAAAAATTCGGAAAAAGTCTCGTCCGAAAAAAGTTCCAAAAATGGTCGGAAATTTCCTGTTTCGGTTCCGCCCAAGCCTGCTCCCGATGTCTGTTAATTCCAGTTGTTTTCCAAAACCTCTCTCACACCGAAGAATTGCTCCCTGAAACGCGGCGAAACTTTGCATTCATCTTGCAAATACTTTCTTCTTTTTCCGTCTCCCCTCTTTTCATTTTCAGCAAAAATCTTTCTGTCAACCCGTATCACTATCAAAAACTGTTACCTTCCGTCGTCTAATCGTCCACGCAAGAAAAAAATAACACAAAATTCTGGCAAAACTTCACAACAAACCCCCATCATTCTCTTCTTCTTCTTCTTCTTTCCATTCTCGCGCCAACACAACGAGAAAAAAATATACACACACACACACACACACTTTTCTAGGGCGGCGCTTACAGTTTTAGTTGAGAAAAAATTCTTGACAAATGTGTATGTGTATGGCAACCCAGGTCATTCTCGTTTTTTTTTTCTCTTTTTTGGAAACTTTGAATTTTAGATGTTTTCTTTTTGCTTGTTTCAGTTATGCAGCCGACAATGTTAATGATATTCATAGTGCTTCAGTTGATGGAAAATGTGGGTTTTTTGGTTGTTGTTTTGATAAATCGCATTCCTCAGTTGAATGATGCATAACATTTTTCGTATATTTGACCCTCAAAAGTACATTGTATTGAACACAAAATCACCATTATGATAAATAATATTTGACGATACATGGAACTGCAAGTTTTCTATCCACATTACTTTGAAAATTATAAAAATAAAATTTTGTCTATGTTGGGATAAAAAGTAAGATAATTAACGGGCCGGTCCGAATTATTTGAAGGTTTTTTTTCAAATTCAATTTCTTCACACAAAAAATGAAGATTTAATAAAACGTGACCCGAGCCCATTGGATAATTTTTGAGTTTGAGAGCGCCTCACCTACTGATAGCTCTGAAGAATATTCGCCGATTGATTATCATGAGAAATTTCATCAGGGGAGGCCCGAAAACCCGGCCAAAAATCACAACCGGGTCAGGTTTTTTCGTTTTTCGTTCTCGGCCAAAAAAAAATGCGGTCCGAATTTTTGAACGTCGGTTTTTCAGAGCCGCAAATACATGTTTTTTTTCAAACTGTTGGAATTATTTATACACTCTTGTTCTTCTAGTGAGTTTTTAATTTGTATTGATTGTTAGGATAGTTTTTTTTTTTCAAAAGTATAGTTTCCGTTCGCGCTTTTTCTGACCTCTGATAAAAAAGGCCGGCTCTGAATTTCAGGACCTCAAAATTTAGCTACACTGATTCTAAAAAAATCTAGTTCCCAAAAACCGAAAAGTTGAACACGCTGACCTTCTCCCTATTTTCACGAAAAATCGAAACTTCTCTAAACTCTTATCACATGTTAAAGTGAAAAAGAAGAATAATGAATCACCCCTATTTTTATTACACATTTTCCAGTGGTCAATCGAATTTTTTCACCACAAAAGTTTAATATTTGACCACGAAAAAAATGTGGAGAGGAAAACAGGATAATTTTTGTGTCTTTTCGAAAAACACCCCAGTTTGAATTGATTGATTAATTGAACTATTCAGGTAGTGAGAACCTAGGTAAACCTTTTCTCCTTTTTTTGTTGGTTGAAATCTCTGACGGGTAGACAATTATGTTTATTATTATTATAAGTATCGTATACATTGAAGTACATAGTCTAGATATTGAAAATGAATGGAAAAGTAAAGTAGAAAGTCGAGGTTATAAACATAACATTGAATAAAGAATCTCTCGATGAACATTGTCAGGCAAATAAAAAACTATTTTTTGAACTCATTCTCACGACGAAACTCTTGTGCAAACACCGTTACAGTAACCCACAAAAAGATACAGTAACCCACGAAAAAAAAATTGTTGTTTTTTTGAAAATTTCGAAAGTTCTTCAAGAGTTTTTTTTGGAGGAACCTCTGACTTTTTTTTTAGTTTTATAATTTTCGCAAAAAGTCACAGACCGAGATGGTTAATTTCATTTTCGGTAGGTAGAAAAAAGCGTGAGACAGATCAATTTCTCAAAGCAGAAGTTTTTTTCCTATGAGAATTATTTTAGTTTCGCGTATTTATATTCAAGCGCTGTCTCTTTCTGTATTTTGAGAAAAAGCTCAGAAGTCTTCCTGCTGGCCAAGAACAGTGGTCGATTTTTTTTACAAAAAATGTTTGTAACCTTATGACATTCTAGCCTACATTACCCATTTACAAAGTGTAATCTTATCAATCGGTCAATTTCGTCAAACTATACTTATGCCAAAAACATTTTCATAAAACAATCATTTTTCGATTTTGGTTTGAAAAAAAACCAGCAACAATAATAAACAATTCTGTGTTGTCGACCTTGAAGGATTTTTCAAGAAAAAAAAAGTGAGAAGCACGACCGAACCGACTTAGTTTTAAAACCAACGCACATTAAAATATGCAAATTGTTCATGTGTAGGTTAAGCTGGCCTCATTGAAACAAGTGAAAGAGAGGGGTTCTTCATAAATTTAAGAACTTTTTTCTCAGAAAAGAAACTTCTCCGGGAATTCATACTGGTTAATAATCGGATTATAAATGGAATCAATTCAATTTCCAGACATTCTGTCAATCTCTACGCCCCGCAATTCGAGTCCGTCTAAATCGCCCCGTTTTCGAACAAGCCTCTTCGATTGTGCGTAAGTGTCGAAGATTTATCTTATCGAATTAGTGTCATTAAACAGTTTCTTCTTCCATATTTGTTTATTTTTCAAATTTTTCAGAGGGACTGGTGGAGTACGAGGTTCCGCGAGTGCACATCCCATCAACGAGACAGTGCTTTGCCGAAGGATGTGTCGACGCGCACTCGTTTAGAATGTCATCGTTTCGACAGCCGAGTTTCGTCTCGTTTGATCCACAATTTCCCAACAAGTTTCGCATTCGTGTCACCGATTTTGATTTTGTGTGAGTGGAAACGGTTCCTCTCTTCGTAACTTTCTGAACCAAAGTTTTATTCCGAAAGTTGCGGAACTTCTCAGACAAACTTCCAAAATCATGATCAGAGCCTAAGCGTGCTCCTAACATGAAAAAAATTAACTTAGCTTCGAGAATCAAGTTTGCAAAATCTGAGATTTTCCAAATTTTTCACGGAGCGAAGATCTTGTCTGAAATTGACGATTATATTTTCAGACCTACAGTTTTTTGTTTCACACTTCTTTGTTTCACTGGATAGATTTTAAAGTATTCTAATTTTCAAAAAAAAAAATTGTGGTTGTTCGAAATAATTTTCGTGACCTTTTCTCTAAATTTCTCATTTTCAAATTATATTTCTTCGGTATGAAACCGCGTCTGAATTCAGGATGTAAAAAAAAATATTTGTTCAGTAATTCAAAACTTCTGGGTCCCGATTCCAAAAACTTGACAGCTCCGAAATATTCTGTCAATCGTGAAAGGTTCCAGCGTGCATGGTCAACTATCAGGAGCGATTACCGTGATTTTGAACATTCCAATAACCGGAACAGTCGTGGTCACCGGAAGAAGTATCGGTGTCACAGCTGTTCTAGATCTTCAAAAAACTGTCAACGATCTACCCTACTTGCGATTCAACGAGTGTCGCATCGAAAATGGTATTGTCAATGCGAGAGTGGCTGATATGGGCCTGTTGACGGATACGGTGAACGCGAAAATGGGCAACGTTCTCAGCACTCAGTCACGTATCCAACTGGAGGAGGCGATTTGCGAGCACATGAATCGGCTCACCCAACAACACTTTTCAACAAGACTCTCTCGAATTCCAAGATCGATTAGTGCCAAGGAGCTTCTCGAAATCATCATCTCCAACCACGTCAACCATCGGGAAAAACGAGCGACACCATCAGACGACTACTACGACGACATTGAGAGGGTCGAGGGTAAACCGACGCCGAAAACCGGTCAGGTCAACTATCGCAAAATCCAGATTTCGCGGGAGGACGTCATCAATTTTTTCAATATCGAACGACTGGCTCACATTCTAGTGGATCTGACACTTCTCGATGCGGCATCGACGTCGTCCGATTTTTCATTGGGAATATCTGGAAATGCGTTCAGTTCAAGATCACGTTAGTGGAAATTTTTATCAGTGGGTCATGATTTTCGGGCCGGCCCGAATCGAAAAACCAAAAGATTTTTGAAATTCGTTTTTCTGAAAATCAATCGGAAATTTGGAAAAATGAGAATTTTGAATTTCGAAAATCATCAAAAAAGTTTGGTTCGGCTTGGCCTGGTCAACCCTTTTTGTCAGAAAACTTAACATTCTCCAATATCTGAAAAAGGTGCGGCTTGAAAAAAAAAACTTTGCAGAAGGAACATCCCCATTCGTCGCTCCATTCCCTTTCCGAATTCCACAAAACAACAATCCCCGAATGGTCGAAGTGGTCGTCTCGGACTACTCGCTGAACTCACTTCTCTATCACGCACACCGAACCAACTCGCTCATTTTCCATGTCGACTCGAAGACTCCGGGCATTGGCAGTCTTCTCAAAACCTCGTGCACCGTTGATGAAGTTTGCATCGGGGATGAGGTGCCGCGCATCAAGTCAACATTTCCGAATCGAAGGTTAGAGTTGATCATTCGAAGTGCGAAACCGCCAACAGTTCAATTGGCAGCAAGTAAGACATCAATCATCAATTACGGCAAAATAATGAACTTTTTTCTCTTGCAGACTTGATGACAATTAATATGATTGGAAGATGTTTATTTTTCATCGAGGGGACACGTCAGAAAATCGGTGTGATACCTTTCACAACAACAGTTATCGTCAACATGCGAACCGTCGGCAATAAACTTCAGGGAACTGTGACTCTTCAAAAACTCGACTTTGCCGACACTATCGATTTTATTGGCATGACATCGTCCGATTTGGACGGCCTTCGACGAACCACCAAATCGGCTCTGCAGAATTTCGTCAACTCGGCGACATCGCAAGGTTTCCCGCTGAGCACGGCGACGATAAGCAGCCCGTTGAGGCTTTCCAATCCGGACATTTCGTTCGTTCCCGATTCGATTGTACTTCAAGCCGATGTCGATCTCTACCGAACTCTTTACAACACACACTAATTTTTTAAAACTCTTTATAGTCATGTAGTTTGGTTATCGAACGGGTATCTTTCTTTTGTCGATGATTTGTTGTGTTTTACTCGAATACTGGTCGTCATAATAAAACTGTTAAATGTTCTTCCCGGTGGGTGTCAGTCAAAGGATCATACATCATTTGAATGAGAAAATTCTCGTCCCGAGTGGCCCCATTAATGTGTGTGTTTAAATAAACATACAGTACAACGTCTTTCAAGGAACAAACAGAATTTTGCCAACTACGTTGCGAGACCTTCTTCGCTGAAACATCGTGTCGCGAAATCAAAACTTCATCAAATATTTTACCTACGCTACTTGGATATAATCACCGCCACAAAACGTGTTCGGAGAACTGGTCTAATTTCCTCCGATCTCACTTTTTCTCTAATCCCTCCCTATCGTTTTTGTTATTCGCCTTCTTCATCATCTTATTCGTCATCTGTACAGTTTTTCATTGATTTTTCAAAACTTTTTTTTCTAAAACTTTCTTCAGATTTTTGTTTTCAGATAACCCGATTTTTTTCGTCAATGTGAAAAAAATGGGAAAATTCGATGATAAGATTCATGAGGTGTTTTTTGAAATAGGGCTCCGAATTCATAAGGTTTGTAAACCAAACACGACCCTTTTTTTTGCAAGTCGAGTCAGACGCCGGGAAGAAAAGAAAAAAGGCTAGAGAACGAGAGGTCGCGGCGAGATATTTTGATAAACGCTGTGGCGCCAAACGTTATGAAAATTCTCTCGCGACGAACACTCGTACGCTGCCTTTATAAAATTTGGCGCCACAGCGTTTATCAAAATATCTCGCCGCGACCTCTCGTTCTCTAGCCTTTTACCTTTTCTTCCCCGCGTCTGGCGCAACTTGCAATTTTCTGTTGTTCTAAAGGGTCGTGCAAACTACAGTATCCACATTAATTCAAAATTTACAGTATCGTTTACTATTTCTACTTTTGACCTTGGCTATTGTCACCTTTTCGGCGTTCGGTTTTCTTTGGTTCGAAGAACAGGCGAGTAGGCAAACACACACACAAACCACAAACAAAAAACACATATTTCTCTCTCTCTACTTGGCCAGTGAACATGTGTTGTACATTTTCCCCAGTCTAGTCGTCTGCCTCTATAGCTCAGTGGCAGAGCGTCTGTCTCGTAAACAGAAGGTCGACGGTTCAATCCCGTCTGGAGGCAATTTTTGTTGAATTTTTTTTTCATAAAATTTTTTCAGACCACTAACGATCCTCAATACGTTTTTTCACCCGCAAATGCCCCGTGGAGATATGAGCGCGATGTTTTGTCGCAATTCTGGCCTTTGGACGAGGAGAAATTCTGGCCCGGAAAAAGTTATGATTTGCACGGCTATGTGGATGTGATAGCGGCCGGAAAGGTGCATCCAGAATATGGGAGACCCAATATTTTGAACATTCGCTATTTGGACGAGGTGGCTCGGATCAACGATTATATCATTAACAATCTAACGATCCCAATAGAGCTGGAGGGAAAGAAGTTTGAAGTGAGTTTTGGGATTTTTATCAGACCTCGATTCATGATTACGGTAGATTGCCTACACCGATCTATGCATGCGATACGATTGGGCTTGCTATCTCAATGATCATATAACAATGTTGATGCCGAAGAAAAGATGGGGTAACTTTAGCGGGCCGTTTGCCGAATTCGCCAGTGATATCATCAACACCCAAGTCAATATTACCTACCCGATCGGGTGGCGTGGAACCGAGCCGATTTACTTTGGTGCTCTTGTTGGCGCACCGAACATTGTTGACGATGAAGGTCACTTTGACTACGCATCCGCCATTCGATTAACCTACAACACGCGCGAAGGAAAAGTCGACGAGTACGGTATTCAGTGGCGTCTAAAGCTGGCCGAATGGCTCACAAACAAGGAGCAGCCAGTATCCGACATTCTCGAGTTTGGCATCAATCACAACATGACACTTCCGCAAGGCCTTCAAGACGTCGCCGATACGTTGGCGCCAAAGTTCGTCGGCACCTGCATCATTCTATACAAGTTTGCGATTGTGGTGTCTGTGGTGTTGAAGCGACACAGCGACGGGCAGGTGACTATCGATTGGGTGCGATCGAAACCGTTGGTCGCCGCGGCAGGACTGCTGACACCGATTCTCGCCACCGTCACGTCGTTTGGTTTGATTTTGTGGTGCGGACAGTTGTATAATGCGATTGTCAATGTGTCGCCGTTTTTGATTCTTTGTGAGTCCACGTCGTATCAAGCAAATGAGAATTGGCAATCATTGAAATAGAGCGAGACGCAGTGTGGGCGTGGCCAACACACATACAAATGATAGCAGTGTGCGAGACGCGTGTGTTGTCGGTACCGAGATTCAATGACTCTATTGCATAAATCCAAAATTCGAGATTTTGAGAAATCAAAAAAGAGAGTGGATTTGTGTGGAGCAATAGAGCACATATGTGAGAACAATGTTGTAGTTCTCTCGGAATGTATTTTTCTTTGCGTCTCTCTCTATTTCAATTATTGCAAGCGAAAACGACGTGAGTCGGTGGGGAATGTTGGTTGGAAAGTCGCGAAACTTCCAGAAATTATGTTTTTCGAGAAGAAAATCTGTGTGTGTGTGTGTGTGTGAGACAGTGTGGGCTCGCAGAGACGCAGATATTAGTGTGTCTTCGTTTAGGTCACCCACAGGAGACCACTTTTTCCCATTCAACAAAAAAAGAGCCTCCCTAAACCTCCAAATTTGCAGGCATCGGAATCGACGATCTGTTCATCATGTCTGCCGAATGGCATCGAACCGATCCGAAAGAGCCGGCCGATCGACGAATCGCCAAAACTCTATCCGAAGCGGCGGTGGCCATCTCGATCACATCCATCACCGACATCACAACATTCGCCGTCGGCTGTTACACAACGCTTCCGGGTGTTCAAATGTTCTGCATGTACATTGCGGTTCAATGCTTCTTCTGCTACGTCTATCAAATCATCTTTCTCGCCCCGATTTTTGCCTATGCGGCCGAGTTGGAACATGATGAGCGACACGTTTTGTTTATCACCCGGAAGGCTGAAGACCCCGAAAAGGTGTTGGACAAAAAGTGGCGACTTTGGTTGCTGTCCGGCAGTGTGGATCGAACGAGAGAGGTGGCAAAAGAGAAGGGACATCGTCGTCGCGAAGAGACACTGGTCAACAAAATATTTCGCGAAATTATCGGCCCGTTCATTTTGCAACGAAGCACACAGGTTTGCGCCCTTCTTCTTTACATTGTTTACATTTCTCTGGCAATCGGTGGATGTCTCAACATCAAGGAAGGTTTGGATCCCAAACTTTTGGTTCGTCCAAGTTTCTACCTCTCCAATTTCTACGAGATTATTGATGAAACTTTCTGGCGAGAAGGGCTTCAGATGCAAGTGGTGGTTTCGAACCCGCCAGACTTGTTCAACCCCGAATCACGAAAAGGTTTCGATGAGATGATGGCCGACTTCGAAAACACTCATTACACCATGAAAGCCAACGCGACAATGATTTGGCTTCGCGCATTCGATCGTTATCTCAACACCGAACTCGCCGAGCTCAACATTGTCAAACCGAACACATCGGCCGAATGGTATCATCGATGTCGCGACTGGTTGCTCGTCGCCGGCGGTCGTCGTCTATGGCAAATGGACATGGTTTGGGACGACGACAATCGACTCGACGCTTTTCGCTTTCAACTCGGTTTGCGCAACTATCGCAGTCCTGCCGATCACACAGCAAGTTGTAAACTAATGCGCGAGATTGCGTCGAGATATCCACAATACAACGTATCAACGTTCCACGAATACTATCCGTTCGCCGATCAATATTTGGAATTGGGTCCGTCTCTTCTTCAGAACATGACATTGGATTTGTTGACTATTTTGGCCGTTTCATTGTTGATGATTCCGGAATGGAAGTGTGCAGTTTCGATTGTCTTCTCGATTGGTAGCATCAATATTGGTTAGTTCGGTGAAGTGACATCAGAAAAAAATTCCAAATTTTTTTTCCATTTTTCCATCCGGTTTGGGTCAAAATTGGCCAAGTCCGTTTTTCAAAAAAGTTTTTGACGAACATCGAAAAAAGTATTTTGGAAGGTCGAAAAAGTTTTTAATTTTCAAGAAGAGCGGCTTTTGCAAACACCATTTGTGTATGTGTGCGGGTACAGTAACCCACGAAAAAAATTGAATTCTTCAATTCATAGATTTTTTGTGACTAGAAACACAATAAAAAATTTTCAAACTTTTCTGAAAAATGTTAACTTTTCCTTGGAAAAAAACGTGACCTTTTTTACCGTTTTGCAACTTTCTCTTTTTCTCTGCGTCTCTCTCCCTCTCGATCAGCAGATTTTTTGGCAAAAATCCATGGAAATTTTTTTTTTTCAAAAAAATGTTTCAATCTCTAATTTTCAGGAGTTCTCGGTTTCATGTCGTACTGGGGTGTGAACTTGGACAGTGTCTCAATCATTACCGTCATCATGTGCATCGGTTTCGCCGTCGATCTGTCGGCTCACATCGCCTACGCGTTTTCGCAGAGCAAAGGAACGTCGCATAAACGAGCCGTCGCCGCACTGGAGACGTTGGGCTGGCCCGTATTTCTTGGCGCCTCGTCGACACTTCTCGGCATCCTACTTCTGACGTTGGTCGACGCTTATATTGTTCTGATTTTCTTCAAAACCGTCTTTCTTGTCGTCTGTTTTTCCATGTTACATGGCCTCATTTTCCTGCCAATTTTGTTGATGCTAATAGTTCGCGATCAAGAGGTAGAGGGAGAAGTCGAAGCTCCGACCAAAAACGAACTCGAAATGACAATATCTGCCTAATTCATTGTTACTTATTTATTTGTTTTTTCCCCGGGTACTAAATTAATTTTGATGCGTTTCATTAATTTCAGACAAATTGTACAAAAAAGTTACCAGTAAGAGCAAAAAAAAATTAGGAACATCCAAAATGTTTGGCAAAATCTTGCAGCTTCGTCATAACCGTGTCAGATGTCGATGGTCGAATTACACGTAATGATTCGAGAAAATCCGAGGCTCTAAGTGACCTCAATTTGCTGTTGTCGGTGGTGGCAAGACGCGACTTATCAATACTTCGAATCGGCACCATGGCCGCCTCTTTACACAATGCGACAAGATCGGAATTTGAGAAACCAGCTGTTCGGTATGCAATATCTCTAAAACAACCAAACTATTTTTGAGAGAAAGGCGAGTAAAATAGTTTACCTAATCTCTCTGCTACTAATACCCGAATCCATTTTATGTTTTCTCAAAGTCCTCTCAATCAATTCACATCTCGCCGATTCGTCCGGCAAGCCCAACATAATCCGCTTTGGAAAACGGCGCAAAACTGCGTCGTCGAGTTCGAAAGGTCGATTCGTGGCACCGATGACCAGAATTCGGTCATCTGGTGATGAGGTGGCACCGTCGAACTGGATGAGGAATTCGGTTTTCATACGACGAGACACTTCGGCGTCTTTTTCACTACGTTGACACAGAATCGAATCGATTTCGTCTGGAAATTTTTATGGTTGATTTTGAATACTTGTTAGAAATATTTGATTTTTAGTTTATTGAATAAACTTATGAGAAAGTTCTAATTTTGTCGACAAAATATCGGGATCGAAAAATGTACCCAAACATCAAGCATTTATCAAATTTTGAATAAGTTTTTGTTCTTTGAAATTTCAATTTTTTTTGAAAATTTCCGCCTGAAAAAGACTTCTAAAAAATGTCGTCGTCTAATCCCTAGTAGGTGTTTTTGTTGAACATTAAAAAATGTTAAAGTTCTTGCGAAATAATTCAAGGTCGAAAATTTTAAAAGAGTTGCGAAATGTTAATAAAACTTTTTTAATAAACTTACCAATGAAAATAATTGAAGGTTGAGCATTTCTCGCAATCTGAAACAGGCCACGAATCGTTTTCTCCGAATCTCCAACCCATTTTGACGTCAAACTCGAAGCACTTATATTGAAGAACATTTGTTTTGCATCGCCGGCGACTGCTTTCGCCAACAGTGTTTTACCATTTCCAGGCGGTCCGAACAACAGAATACCCTTCACAGGTTGACGCAATCCACTGAAAAGGCCGGGATTCAGCGAAGGGAGAATGACGGCTTCTTCTAATGAGCGTTTAGCCGTATCACAACCAGCCACATCTTCGAGCCGAACGCCCGTATTGTCAAGAATTTCGTCAAGAAGTCTTTCGCCAACAACTTTGTCAACACCTTTCAAAAGTGAAGTTCGATTTACTCCATGTATTGTCGATGTTGTTGTTCGTTGATACTGTTGACTTGTAGAAGGTACACTTCTCGACACCTGTAAAAGTACCTATCAATTTGAAAATTTTTTCATGCACATAAAGTTGATGTAAATCCATGCGGACAAGTGAAAAACCTTTTTCTTTTCCAAATTAAATTTTTGTGCTGCAACTCGTCGTTCTACTGTGCGTTCGCGATAAGGAGCTCGATTTTCGTCGTTTGTTGAGGATTTCCGGGTGGCCTATTAGTTGAGTTAGCAAATAACGTTTGATAAATTGATGTTCAATCCCTACACCTTTACAACTAAAAAAACCCTCACTCACCGGCACTGTTCTCGGAGACGCTGGACGGAAATTGGAACCTGATGTTGTGCGCGGTTTGTTACCGTTTGGTTGAAGTTCATTACAAATCGAACAAATACGATCTTGGGCACTTCTATCTAATTTGTCCATTTTTTCACGATTTTCTCGAACTTCAGCCCGACGATTTTCAGGAAAGTCCATAATTCCATGCTTTTTGGCTTCTTTAAAACACGCGCGACCTTCTTTGTATAACTCGGCGGTTCGCAGTTTATCGTTGAAATTGTTGCCTGTCATATTGAAAAATTTAGTATTCAAAATGTAAGAAAAATACCTAGTTTCGATGTCTCGTCAGCCTCAATCGCCTGTCTCATTTTATTCCAACCGTTTTGAAAATTGTGAGCAAACTCATCGTAAATTTTGTTGGCACCTCGATCTGTTCTCGACGCCGACGGCCACATTGTATAACTGAAAACTTGTTTTTTATTGTGGAAACTAAGACGGAAAACGTGAAAAAAAAACGACTGAAAAAAATAAATAAATGCGTGTATTTCAACGAGATAATGCCTCAAAGAAGAAAGCACGCTCCATCGAACAAATAGGGAAACACAACACTTTTTCCCTCGCTGTTTGGAGGGAATTTGAAATATCTGTTTTTCCAGTGTGTTTATATATTTGCGTTATAATTAAATACTAGAAAATCAGAGTTTGATAGTGAAGAAAATCGCATGGAACACCAAAATCGAAAGGAAAAAAAAACAATAGGAAAAATAATTTTTTTATTCATTCGTTGTCGAACCTGGGAAATGGCTATTTTTGTAATTTTTGGCAGACCTTGCAGAACGACAGCCCTCTCTACAAATGATTTTTTTTTCAGATATATCGCAGTCCACACTTAACACTAGATTTTCATTATAGTTAATCGGTCGAGCAGGTGAAGAGAAATTGCAATAAAAACATGAGATATTCTACTTGACAGATACTTCATAAGATTTCTTGTGGATTTGAAATAAATAATTTTTATTTATTTATTTATTTTTTGAGTTGGTGTGTTCATTGCATCGGAAAAGATGATGGATGCAATTTTTCGCGAGTCGCTCGTTTCAACCGATTCACATTATTTCCTACCACGATTTTTTTGATGACCTGGTTGATAGACTTGTTAGTGATGAGTAATACCAACGTTGATCCGAAACCATGTTGTGCAAAGAAGATGAGTAGTGTATCACCTAACCCTGAAAGTTGGTGCTATGAACGAGATGATGAAGGATCTCATAGAGCTTGAGAAAACATACACTTTGCCACGGCCTTTCAGGCAAGAGTAAAAATGGAATCGATGAGAGTTTTCCCCTCGAGGGAGGCACAGAGAAACAGAGCAAAATAAAATATAACAGTGAAAACTATCAGATGAGAGCGGCCTTTTTTCATAGGAAACGCAGACAACAACCACACACAAGTATAGCGCCTGGCGTATCGCGTGCGAATGTCGGCTATACGGTTGAATGGCCTCTTGGAAAACTCTCAAATTTCATAAATTTAGAGAGAGCAAAAGCGCTCCAATGATAATTATTTTTGAGCACTCTCTCACTTTTATCGATTCCCTTCTGGAAGGTCGTGATTTGCATCGATTAACACAAAGTTAGCCACAAAGTATACTGAACTAGGAATGACAAAAGCTATCACATGAACGAATGTCTGAAAGATAAACGTGAAACTCAATGGATGACCGAATTTCCCAAAAAAAAAAGAATGAAAAAAACAATCCATTCTCACCCCAAATGTCTTGTGCAAACACCAGTGTGTTCGGGTACAGTAACCCACGAAAAAATGTGCGTGTTTTTTTTCAAATTTGTTGAAGACCTCAAACCTACCATGCAAAACAAACTCCAAATGAAATTTTGTTGAAGTTTGAGTGTTTTCACAGATAACGTATGTTTCACTGCTTGAAGTTGTTTCATCGATGTGAACAACGTTGAAGCACAATATATGCCGCCAATTAGTGCGCTACATAGACCCATAACAGAGAAAGTTCTCACAAGCACCGAATCCAAGTTGATAAACATGCAACTGTCACACCACATAAAACTAGGAAAGTCGGTGTATGTCTGAAATTTTTCTCGGGTTTCTTGTGTTCATGAATATTGAAGACTTCGGCTTGGTCGGAACAAAAGAAAAAAACTATTTTTGAATTCATACTCACGACGAACGTCTTGTGCCAATACACTTTGTGTGTGCTTACGGATACATTAAGCCACGAAAAAAATAGTTTTGTGTTTTCTTCAATTTGTTTATTTCGAGCCGAGAAATTGATGTATATACCTTTTGAACACTGGTTTTAATTCCGCTCTGATCGGGATAGGCATAAATGATCACAACTATAGTACTCGTACACATCGCTATGAAAAGCACTAATATTGTATTGCTCATGTATCGCAACATCGACTTCTCATTTGTGTTGATCACTTCAATGCGATATTTCAACAAACGAGCCGCTGTGAATCCGACAAAAAACGTTAAAAGTATCAGAAGGAGAAACATTACGACCGAATGCTCACTGGCCACGCCAACCGAGCACAACGCTACTTGCGGCAACTGAACCACAACCTGCCAAACGACCATGACATGCGTTTCGAAAATGATGCAGGAAAAAATGTGTTGAAGAAGTAGCGATCGATAGTTTTTGAAGATGCTCGAACATTTGAACATGAGAATATAAATTGCTGTACCATAGACGGGCAAAGATAATATTGATAATAGGTGAGATGTTATTTTGAAAACAGTGCTGATTTCGGGCAAGCATGAGTTGTTCATCATAATTCAACGAGATTGAGAACAAAGAGAGGAATATGGAAATTTTATTGATGCAGGCGCAAAAATCATGATCATGATATAATATAACTCAAAGTTTGAGCACAAAATTTGAAATATCTTGTTCAATTTGTATTATTTTAGTGATGAGAAGTCAACAAAGGGTTATTTGGCATGCCAGGAACGATAGAAGCACTTAAAAACCTCGAAATTGTAGTTGTAACGCTGAAAAATTGAGCCCGAAACTTTTTATAAAAAACGGTAGATCAAAAAAACGTGAAAAACAAAAAAACTTGCATTGAAAAACGTGACAATGGCTAAATTTTGAAGATTGTTTTCTGATTTTTCATGTTTTTTTTTCCAGAAAAACACACCTTTTTCATTAGTTTTTCGAAAACTCAATAATATCATCGTGTAGAGAATTAAATTTCACATCAGATCCAATATTCTATTTTTGTAAATGTATATGTAGTTTTAAAAATGTCGGAAGGAATTTGAAAATTTTGGACTGATCATAAAAATGTGATCTTTAGCTTTCTACGTGGTGCTTTGCAAAAGTTAGCCACGGGATCAGCATGAAAAACTCTCCCGGTTGACATATATCTCTTTTCAAAGTCCGTTAGTAAGGTATCATAGCTCCCTTGTTAGAATACTTCGTAAACCGGTTTTCATCCGATGCTGTTTCAATCTTTTGGCATTCAAGTAAAACGCATGCGTTCCACAAACCTGCTTGTTTGTGAAATTTCGTGTCGATTAGTGTTGTTCTTTTAGATGAATATCTTTATTTCTCTCCAGATGAGTGTGATGATATTGGATGATTCTTATAAACTACATAGAGGGATGAGAGTGTAGTCTCTCTCGTTTTACGACTCACATCCTGAGAAAAACAACCGGAATCAACGTTGAAAAGAGTTTCTACCTCACACTATTTCTCTCAAAATAAGTGTGCGGCAGTTGCATATGAAATCTCTCTTTTGGAGGGCATTGCAGTGGTAAAATAAAAAAGGTTACTCAGAGCCGCGAATGAATTTTCTCGAAGAAGTTGTGGAAACTACATATTTCTGTACTTTTGTTTTTTTTTTTCAGAAAATGTATGAACTACTACAATCGTGTATAGATTCAAGGCCCGTTTCTAGCCTAGCTTTCTGTGGCTTCCAATAAACCCCAGTCAACGTCCGACCGGATGACATAGGTCCGAATCTCTCTCGATTGAGTTCAACTAATCGGAAAAGTCAGTGCCCGTAATGACTTTTCTGAGTATGCTGTAAAACTTGTTTGCACTAGTAATCATTCAAAACTTTTTTCATCATTGAATTTCAATTGAGACAATGACAGTGACCAACACAATTGGAGAAAAAATTTTTTGGCAAAAACACAAATCTGATCAAAATTTGAGATAACGTCGATTTTTAATGAATTTTTTTTCTAAATCCTGCCCTATATAAAAATGTTTCAAAAACGTTTTATCCGAGACACAATATCCGAGGAAATGATGAAGCGAAACATTATTTGCTTGGTGTTGACACTGATACTGATAACTATCAAAATATGCTGGCTTCTGACAATTCCGAAACCGAAAGAAGAAAATAATTTTGACGAAGTTCGGCCAGGTTAGTTTGGTGCATTCTTTTTTGTCGATATAAAATGTTGTTATCAGAAGGGTTTCTTTCGGAAACTGACGACAAAACAGACAACTCAACACAACGTCCTGAATTCTCGGCGCTCAGCGAACAACTGATCCATATGAAACGATTCGTTCGAGAAGATCTTAACATCAAGCCAGAAAATCGAACTGATGACACTTGTGTAGTAGGAGCCTGGAATGATGTTAGTACGGAAGTTTTGCCAATGACCAAACATTTTGAGAAATGGAAAAGTGATTGTGGAAATTGTGTAACGTCGGAAGATGGTGAGATGCGTGTGCTCTCAGCATTCGTCTATGATGATCACATTGCTGTTGTCACTAGTTTGTTGAAAATGAAACAATATAGGTATTGTGGGTACTGAAAATAAGATTGGAAGACAATTGATATGACCTAGAGAAGCAAATTAACGAGGCTAACTGAATTTTCTTTAAAGGAACATGTAAAAAAAACGTGGCTATGTCACGTTTAAAAATTTTGTTTTCTGCTTTTTTATGTACTGACACTACTGTAGTACTGTAGTTTGTACTGCAGTGCATTTTACAAAGCTGAGCAAAAATTTCATTTAATGATAAAGCTCAACTGATTGTGAGATGAAAAAATACGCACCGATTTTGCGTTAAAACCCTGTGCGCGATTTATTTACTTGTCATTAAAGGTGGACTGCGAGGAAATTGCAAGTTTCGTTCATAATATAGTTGGTTTGCTCCTCAAAAATAATGCGGAAAGCAAAAAAACGCAAAATATTTGATACGGCGGCAGAAAAAATAGGGAAACAAGAAAACTAGCGCGTCTACCGGAATCGATCATGTGCGCTCCATTGAACCATTAGAAATTCAATTTTTTTTTTTAAAAAAGGCACACATTTTCACTACACTATATATGACGCGATATTGCACACTGCCTTTCTCAGATACATCGCATTCCACCTTTAATGACTCTGTTCATGGATCATCACCTGATTGTAGCCAAAGGGCCTGAGAGTCCGGCCCGGTTATCACGAATAATGCTTTTATGTTTTCCGGCATGTCCGAAAAAGCTCGACCTGGTCTGGTCAAATTTTCAAAGATCAGTTTCTCTGAACCGGGGCTTTTTCCGGCCTTCCGGACGGCTCAAGAGAGCCCAAATCTCACCCCTGGAAAAAAGATGAGAGGAAACTCATCTGCACAAAGTGTTGTGTATCGTTTTAGACAAACAATGTATTGTCACTACTTCGATTGTAATCGGAGATTTATCGGCACCTACGAATCCATTTTGTTCCCTTTGGCCACTGTCAGATGTGTTAGAAGGATCGGCGCTGACTTCATCTCATTGAGTTTCAACATCACTGATATTCCCGCTGATCCTATTCCGATTGTGAGTCGGATTGGGAGTAAGTATTCCTCAAAGTATCACTTTAGAAGTATCTGTATTACAGAACCCAAACATGACATTGGAGTTTGTGGAGGTCAACTTTATGGGCAAGTGTTGAGAGTTATCAATCTCATAGAATTTATTGAACATCATCGGCTAATTGTATGTTTCTCAAGGAGAAGAACTGTTCAAAAGTATGAGAGGCCAACTTTCAGGGTGCCTCATTTTTCTACATGACTATTTTTGACATCGAGGAACCGATGTATCGGGTGATTCATGAATATGAACGGCTGGGATTGTTGGATCCGTTCTGGGTGAATTTGGAGATTAAACACGTGAGCCCGAGATTTCACATGATACAGACTACGGTAAGTGCGAAAAACATCGAGAAATAATTGAAAAGGTATCGCTCGCGCCCGTCGTATCAAGAAAAAGATAATTGGCAATCATTGAAATAGAGCGAGACGCAGTGTGGACGTGTCCAACGCACACACAAATGATGGCAGTGTGCGAGACACGTGTATTGTCGGTACAGAGATTCATTAACTCTATTGATTGCATTAATCCAAAACTCAAAATTTTGAAAAATGAAAAAGGGAATTTGGTCCATGGATTTGTGTGGAACAATAGAGCACATATGTGAGAACATGTTGTAGTTCTCTCGGAATGTATTTTTCTTTGCGTCTCTCTCTCTCTATTTCAACTACTGCAAGGGAAACGACGTGGCTCGCTGCCGAAACGCAAATAAAAAGTGAAGATCCGGAATAAATCATGAGCCAAGTTGCAGGATTGTTACTACCGTAGTCGAATGCACTCCAAATGGACCATCAACATTGATCACGACGAACGACTCATCATGAGGAATCCATCAAGTCTTTCTCAACTTCTTGTCAAACTACCAGCCAATGTGGCGAGTATTTCTTTTTCGATATCTCGAATTCCTATCACCGAAGAAGTGTGGCACAACTCAACGAGCATACTTTTCGAGACCTACACGAATATTTCTCGACCGATTTGGTTGAATCACAAAAGTATCACTCAACAAGCCTACACTCATTTTCCGTTCTATCATTGGAATTGTAGAATGAACACTGGTCGTCGGGCTCTTACTTTCAACAGCACTGTCGGATATTTGAGGTGAGTTTGAGATTGTTTTTTTCGCAGCCTTTCATGAGGTCTTTTGAAAGAAACGCAGAGAAAACTCATGAAGTTTTGAATAACCAATTCATGAAGTTTTTCAGACACTATCGAATAAGCCTCGACAATTACATGTCTGGAAATTGGAAGGATGCCTATGGACCGTATTTGAAAAGTAATCTCAGTTCAAAATTCTCTACAACGTTGAGAGCGAGAATTTTGACTCGCTACAAATATCTTTTTGATCAGCGATATATTCGATGTGAAACTGTTGCTCCTGAATTTCTCAAAGACTTTTTCAGGCGCGATAAGTGTGTGTTCAGTAATGGTACAACAGTGAATATTGAATAAATTTGTTGAAACGACACAAAATAAAGTGATAAGCATATCTTTTTCATCGGCGATATATTCGATGTGAAACAGTGATACCGGAATTTCTCGCAGAGTTTTAAAAATTTTCTAGGCGCGATAAGTGTGTTTTCCAAAATGGTACAATGATGAACCCTAAATATTCTTGAGTAACACCAAGACTGGTTAGATACATCATATATAGATAATAAAACATTGTTGTAATAAACTTTTATTACAATTCAAATTTTGAATACATCAAAGAGTTGAGCCAATTCGTAGATGTTGACAAGATCTTCATGATTTCGTTGCATCGCTCGCACAACTCCCATCATCTTTGCCAAACGACTAGCGTAATTTGTAACTTTTTGATTTTTGTAGTAGATGTGTAGATCATTGGCAATCTCATCCAAAAACTTTTCACCAGCCAACAATATTTCTCCTTGAAACTTTTTCCCTGAAATTTTTATAGTATTCCAAACGTCTTGATGAACTTGAAATACCTGAAGGTTGCCAGACAATTTGACATAACATGTAGGTAACTTCGATGGATGTTGGCTCAATTTCTAGCAATGGTTTCGCGACGTTCTCCATTATGGTTTTTTCCAACGGGTTAAACATTTCATGAATTCTGTCAGAATCATGATTTTTGGAAATTGAACCACCACTCTACCAATCTCCATGGCCTGAGTATCGGAGACCATTATTATCTGTAAGTGAAAACTCATTTATTCAGCTTCTAACATCAAACCTAACTTTTTCATCAATTGCCCGTTGGCCAAAAATCTCCAGGGTCATTGTGAGATGTTTGAGACGCAACCAAACCAGCCATACATAGTTGAAAATTTCGAACTGATGTTCAGATTCAAGTTTTCGGAAATCTGCCGAATGCATCATAAATTCGACAAACTGTTGGTTGGTGCTATTCCAAATAACACCTGTCCCACCGAAATCAAAAGACGTAACAATCTAAAAAAAATGAAGGTTGATAAATTTTTTTCTACTTGCATGAGCTCTACTGTATTCAGTGTGTGTATTTTTCACAAAACTTTCACAAAACCGAGCCAGATCTAGAAAAGTGGGCGAAATCTGCCAATGCCCGTTTAGGCCGGCCCCCGATTTTCGACCCAAAACTTTAGCTCATTTCGAAAACTGAGCACAGTGAGATTCGGCGTAATTTTTTCGAACAAGAACAAAATTTGAAACTTCATGGAAAAAGTGTCATTTTTTGCAGGGGTCAGATTTATGACCACCCGGGCCCGGGCTTTTTTACTGAATGCCAGAAAAGGCCTGGACAAAAACGGTCTTCATAACTTTTGAGGGGACTCAATCAGATACCTCTATTTCGTTGCTGTTCACGAATATTCGGTCCTTCTGTAATGCGTAGTTCATTTTTTCCAAGCTGTTTTTCGACATGTACTCAAGGTCATCTTCCGGAATTTTGAACTCGGCAAAGTCTCTCAAAAGCTCATCCATTTTCGAACTCATGTCAAATAGTGGACATCGGCCGGATTTCGTTTTCACAACAGGCGACTCAATATTCATAGACTTCAATGTGTCGCGGTTTCTTTGTACATCTGCATCCATTAAATACCATCAACTTATTTAAGTTTTGATTGCAACTCACTTTTTTCGGTCATTCCAAGTGACTTGCACTTTTTCAACCGACAATGCCGACAAAAATCTCTTGGAATAGTTTCAAGTTCACATTTCGAATCGGCTCGACGACATATGTAACTCTTATTGAGAACTATTGAACGTCTAGAAAAAGTCGAGGATACTTTTTTGTTGGTGAAATTAATTGGGTCACCTGAAAAACGCGGCACATGCTCGACAACTAACCACACCAAAATGAATTCCATGAGAGGGTTGATGACAAACTTTACATTGCTCACTACCAGATTGCTGAAAAACGAGAATTGAAAAAAAAACAGTCTTATCTATAAACATACCTGATTTGTTTCAAAACTCATGTTTTCACGAAAAAAAATCAATATTCGTATGAAAAGTATATGTTTGCAGAGTGACTACTCTTTTATGTCGACGGTCAAATAGTATAATAATAATTACTAGTGTGTGTTTCGATTAGTGGTTGGTAGAAAAAAAACTGAAACCAGAGATCAGAAGTTCAGATAATATTTTTGCGAAAAAAAGTGAGACACATGGAGACGCAGACATTTTCATCCAGGGAAACGTTTCATTTTCAACCTGAAAAATGTCCCAGCCACCAGGCCCGGTCCGATTTTCGAATTTGACCGTGTAAATTTTCAAGATAGAGCAAACATCAAAAAATACAATTGGAAATTGGAAAAATTGTTTTGAAAAAAAACTTGGAAAATAAAAATTTTTATATTGAAAACTTTAACTTTCGATGTATGTGTTTCGAAAAACCAAAAATATTTGAAAGGAAAAACAAACACACACACAAACGGTGTTTGCACAAGCCGCTATTCTGGAGAATGAATTCAAAAACAGTTTTTTTTTCCTTTTTTTTGACCTTAGATAGTACTTTTCTCGATTTTTGACCTTCACACATCGAAAGTTGAAGTCTTCAGATTTTTTTGAAAATGTTTTTTGAATTAGAAGCGGGCTTTAACCCAAATATGAAACATTCGAAAACTTAGAAATCTAATGAAATAAAGAGGCCACGTAAGTATATTTCAAATTATTATCTGATTTTTCTGTGTCCTTTTCGAACGTTATCAAATCATGTGCTCCGTTCAACCTAATTAACATGTTTGAGCTAAACTTTGCACCAAAAAAAACTAAAATATAGAAAACATAGACATGTATATAGACAGGTGTCGTTTCTCACCTGCCGTCTCTACTCAGAGACTCAGAGAAATAGAGAAAAACTACTGTAGGACAGAAAAGAGTGGGGATTTAGAAATCTGGTTTATTCAGATATATACAAACATCGCACAGAGAAAAAAAAACACGAATAGTTCAAAAAATTATTTTCGTCGTCGACAACATTGATTGTTGCCGCATGGTGTGTAGTTTTGCTGACAATTGCAGCTCGACTGATTGTTGTTGGCGGTTGGCGCGCACGAAACAGTCGACGGTTGACATTGATTGACACAACTGGTTTGGCAAGCTTGCGCACATTGGAGAGCAGTTTGTTGTTGAGCTTGACATTGTGATTGACAAGCTTGCTCGCATTGTGGCTCACATTGTGACCCGCTCGAGAGAACACCGGCTTGCAGAACAATCTGAAGAAAACTCTAAATTATGTATCAGGTGAAAAAGGCTCGATCCTTCGAAACTCTCGGAGAAAAAAATTTTGGAGAAGAAATATTTCAGGAGACCGTAACTTTCGGAACTTTTCAGGTCTTGAAAATTTTTGTTAAAAGCGAAAAACTTCCACTTAAGAGATTCTAACTTTTCAGGAAACTTTTCTGAAAACGAAACTGTGAAAAAAATCGGAAAAAAAAATCCTTCCGAACGTAGGCCCGAAAAGTGCTGAAATTACTGGAAAAAATTCGAAAAAAAAAATTTCCGGAAAAAGTCTCGTCCAAAAAAAAGTTCCGAAAAAGTTCGGAAATTTGGAGTTTTTCAGTTCCCACAGTGTGTATTTGAGTCGCAAGATTTTTAGATCTCAAAATTTTCAAAAGCATTCATGGTTTTCTCATTTTCAAATAATACCTTTTCGGTTTAGGCCACATCCACCAAACTATGCCCCTGGTCTAGAAAAATGTGCGAAAATTTTGAGATACTGAAATAGACACTGTGGTTCCACCTAAGCCCGATTAAGAGAGAACCTGAACAATTGGCGCAGAAGTTGTCGTGGTGGTCGTTTGTTGACTGTACTGATAGGAGCTGCAACTATTCTGACATTGCTGATTGCATTGTTGTTGATTGCCATAGTTGCTCGCCGTGCATTGTGAAGCACATTGCGACGCGCAACTGTTCGAGTTCGACGAGCATGCGTTCGAGCATTGTGAGCTACACTCTGCGGCGCATTGCGAACTCGGTTGATTTTGCGCGGCGCACGCTTGATTACATTGTGTGTTGCATTGTGGAGCACACGCGGAGGTGATGTCAAGTCTCACCAACACTGGCGACTGGGTTGTTGTGGTGGTTGTGGCTGAAGCCGCGCACTGTGCGGCACACTTGGCTTGACACTGTGTGATACAATTGGCAATCGCGTTGGTCGCCATCGTTTGATAGGCTTGCATCTGTTGACATTGATCAGAGCACGATTGCTGACAAGCCGGCGCACATTGTGCGCTGTTCACCTTGATCGTGATCGGTGAAGATGACGATGCAGACCCTCCGCCACAACCACAGTTTGACGATGATGATGATGATGAAGCCTGAGCCTGTTGACATGTGCAAGATTGAGTCTGGCTCGCTGATGAGCAAGAGCAGGATGGAGACGACATGGATTGTTGTTGTTGGTGTTGCGATCCGCCCGTGTTACCACAATTGCATTGACGACGATAGCGAGCTTCGGCGTCTTGAAAAAGACACACCGAAAGTAGAACGATCAAAGCGGCGAATCTTAATTGCATGATGACTCGAATGATTTTCAACACACAATTACAACTGATTTTATAGCGGTGGCCACACGTTTGTTTGTTTTTGCCAACGTGCTAACAAGTGTGTGCGGGCTTATTTATTTACACGCATTTTGGACACGTGAATCGCTGTAATAATAATAATAATAATAAATGTACTGACTGGTTGTTGGACAATAGAGTTAGCCTCAATTATTTTGTATAATTTGTGTGTGTGCTTTTTCTCCACCGAATGTTGATGTGGTAAAAACAAACTTGTAGGGTGAGCAAATAACTATTACTCAGCAACATGGACAAAGGCAGATTGTAGCTCGAGGCCCGAGAGCCCGGCCTTTTTTCGGCCCGTCAAAAAAGCCAGGCCTGCCCCAATTTCGAAAAACTCGGACAATCTATTCTTCCTACTCACGGCCTACCATGCCATGAAAGAACTTGCTAATCGAAAGAGACGCAGAGAAAAACACGAAATTTGCAGTTTGAAAGGTCACGTTTATATTATTCTCACGTTCGCTCTTTTTTTTCGACAGGAAAATATCACAAAACTGACATTTTTCGGTAAATGAACAGAAAATATAGGTCACGTCGAACTAATTCCGGTTCATTTTTTTTCTTGGTGTTTCTCGTTACGAAAAACGTGACCCCGAACTGCAAAAATCTGATTTCTTTGCGTCTCGTTTAGAGGACTTCATAGAAGGTAGTCTTTTTGTAAATCAGACATTTCTCTCTCTTTCTCTGCGTCTCGTTCACTATCAAAAGTTGTTTGTTGACCACAGTGCGTATTTTTCAATCTCAACTGTTTCGGAAAGTTAATTTTGAAAACAATTTTTGGTAAATAATAAAAAATTAACGTGATCACGAATGCAAAAATCTGATTTCTCTGCGTCTCTTCTGACGGATGTCATAAAGCTCAAGAGAACTTGGTCAGGGTTTCTCGAATTTATCAGAAAATTGGACCCAAAAATCTGGCCGGCAGCTTTTTTTCGTTGATTTCGAAATTCTGAAAAACTTCAAAAATCCGGACTAGATTTAGTTTTTGTTTTCAAGGTGGGGTGTCAGCACTACAGATCTACGGAAAACGAAAACAAATTTCTCAAAGAAAATTTGTTTCACAAAAGTAGTTAGTGGCAACATCTTCGATGTCCGATTTCACCGAAAAATTTTTTTGAACAAATTTCGTGTTTCATTCAAAATTTAATCCGTTTTTCTTCTCTGAAAGGAATTTCTAATGTATCAAAAAGTGTCCTTTCATCCTCCTCCTCCTCCCCTTTTTCATTTCTCCTGCTCATTTTTCGTTTTTGCGAACCTCTGTCAGTTTCACGAAAACAACTAATAATTTCCAATTATAAAGTTTCCACTACACATGTGCATACATGTAGAAATTTCTAAAAGTGAAGTGCGTAAACATTTACATTTGCATGAAGGAAGATTCAGAGAGGAAGCGGGTCCCATGAATATTTTCTCTTTTTGCCTCCTCACATTTTTCTCTCACTGGAGATGTAGTAGTAGTTTTGTTGTTTTTTTTTGGAACGTTTTCGAAAAAAGTGTCTTTTTTCTCGCCCTCCTCTTATTTATGCTCCAGTTATTTCCTTTTGTTTTCGCACTTTTTTGCCCTCGTGAACAAAATTGGAATTTATGACCGTTGCACTTTTCTTGCCCTTCCGTAATCCAAACTCATAAAAATCTGTTATTTTACTTTTTTTTTCTCTGGTGAAAATATGTTCGTTTTACAGACATGCGTCTCGAAACTCCCACAATTTTTGTTGTAGTTTTTTATACGTTTTTCGGATCTGCGGAAGCGATTCTCAAATGCTACAAAGGTGCGAAAATTAGAAAAGTTTTGGGAAAAGTTATTTTTTAAAGGGTTCTCTGGAGATGGTCGCGCTTTCAAGGAACGTCTTTGTCAGTCGGATTTTTGTTTGAAGTGAGTTTATCGGAAAAAAAATGAAAACCGAAAAACAAACGTGACCCGGCTCAGCGCTTCTATAGATTACAATTTTCTCTGCGTCTCTTTCTCTATCAGAATTAGGTTGTTGACTGTTTTGGCAGGTCAATTTTTCGGGAAAATCAAACTTTAGTCAATAAATCGGACCGGCTCCGGGCCTACTAAATCAGACTCGACCACTAAAATTTGTTGTTCGATCAAACTTGGCCAAATTTTTTTTTTCGATATTTTTTGAAAATCAGGCCCACTTCGGCCCTGATTACTGTATTCTCTTCTAAATCTGGTCGAAACAAAACGGGTCTGGTTATCAAGTTTTTCATAGTTTTCTGGAAATCGATCCGAGAAAAATCTGACTTTTGCTGAAAAAAATAGGATTCAAATTGTCAGTGAGAATTCAGCAGGCTTGAAAATCCGCTGTGACATTTCCAAACTTGACATCTCAAAATCGGACATTTCGAAACCGCTTGAAATTATCTTGAAAATATCAGTGTACCGACATCCCACTGGATACGCCACAGAGTGAGACATACAAACGTTTCTCACTCCTTTTTGTTGAAATTTCATGCGGTTTCGAAACGTCCCGAAGCCTGACTCTGCGTCTCTCCTCTCTTCATAGTCAGAAATTTCCAAAAAAAAATCTGAATTCTACTTTTGACTGCCGAGTAAATCTAATAATTCTGAATAGTGCGACGTCCAGAAGCAAGCATAAATTTTCCAACAACAAAAAAATCTAATTTCCGATTTTTTTCCAGAACTACCGAAAGAGACGGCGGCGCGATGTATCGATGCGACGACTTCACCCCATACTGCACGGTTGAGTTTCTCAAAGTCTAGACTTCTTAAAAACAGGGTTTCCGATAAATATAAAATATCGGGAACAAAAATTTTCGCCATTTTCAACGTCGTTCTGTCTGGAGCCATTTCCAACATTACCGAACCACCAAGTATTGTTAATGATAGATGGTCCGCTGTCGGTGGCATGTAACTAAGCCTTTTTTTGGGGTCGCAATAAATTTTTTTTCAACCTCAACTTGTTTTGTTGCAGCGCGAAGAATGTGTCAAGACATCTGCCCAAACCGAGATTTGCTGTTGCAACTCGAACCTCTGCAACACTGCCTCAAGCACCTCAAGTCTTCTCGTTTTCTCGACAATTTTTTTGATCTTTTCTAGTCGAACTTTTTGATTTCACTTTTCTGTTTTCTATTTTTTTTCTCACTGTTCATCTAACACGGGTCGACGATTACTACTAAATAACTTATTGATTTTCATGTGTCTCCGCCGTGTGTTACTTTTTGATACCATTCTTTTATTTTTTTTTTCAGAAAATCACTATTTTGTTGTTGTGGTGTAACTAGTTCCCTTTCTATTTGCTTTGCTCTGTTTGTGAATTGTAAGAAAAAAAGAACTTTTTCGTATTTTCAGGAGAATAAAATGTACAAAATCTCACTTTTACTTTTTACCATCGTTTGTCAGTTTCAAGTTTTGACAGGATTGTTTGGCGATGTTGGCGATAGTGGAAAATTGTGAGTTTACGGGTTTTTAAGACGTCTGTCAAAAGAGACACAGAGAAATTAGATTTTTACAATTAGGGGTCACGTTTTTTGTAACGAGAAACACCAAGAAAAAAAGATGAACCAAAATTTGTTCGACGTGACCTATATTTTCTGTTCATTTCCTGAAAAATGTCAGTTTTGAGATATTTTCCTGTGAAAAAAAAAGAACGAACGTGAAAATAATATAAACGTGACCTCTCATTTTTCGTGTTTTTCTTTGGCAAGCCGTGAGTTTTCAATTTTCGTTCTTGTTTACTTTTGTAGAGCGGTTCTCTCAAAAAAGTCATGTACGTCTTTTATTTTTGGGTTCACCTGAAAATAAATTTTTTTCCGACAACTTTCCAATTTCTCTGTTGTTTGATTCAACATTGATGTAACATTTGACAACAATAACAAAATTTCGACACAAATTTGATGAAGAGGTTTTCCACCTGTTTGGGAGATACTGACTAGGGGCCAAAGGCCCACTGTCCGGACTAGATAGAAAGATCTCTGGTCAAACTTTTTAAAATTTTCCTTTTCTGGCAGTGGTGAGATTCGGGCTCTTTTGAGCCGACCGAAAGTCCTCTCTGATCAGTCGGGCCCTGGCCGGAAACGGGCCCTAAATACATCAAAAAATTTGTGCTTTCAGACAGAAATCATACATTTTCTAGAAGAACAAGAACATTTCCCACAGCTTTTTCAAAAAAAGTTTTAGTCGCGGCTCCGAAAATCTGTTCCTGGGAACATTTTGTTCTCTGTTTCTCTGTCGTCTCTGATGTATTGGGCGCCTCTCACTTTCGTTTTTTTTTTCATTCTCAGTTTTTCGGCCTTTCTCTGATAGCTTCAGTTGTCAGGCTCCCCGGGAGTTTCCTTCTAATAATCATCGAATTTAGCTGGTACTTTGGAGTAGTATTTGTCTCCAAAAACTCAAAAACCAGAAAAATTTCAGAAAACATGCTCCAACCGGTCCTTGCACTTTGAACAACGATGGGTTGGAATGTGATGAGAATGGTGAGAGTTTTTTTTTCCCCAAAATCGTCAACCCCTTTTTTTCTGGCAGGTTACTACAACGTTGTTCAATGTAACACCGAGTCGTGCTATTGTGTGACTCCTCATCACGCCTTGGTCTCGTATGATACTCGAACGTCGAGTCCGAAAGTTGCGCCGAAATGCGGAGCTTGTTTGACCTACCTTCAAAAGTTGTTCATCAACGGCGATCCTCCACAAAACTCGTTTATTCCCAAGTGTGATGTTGGAAAAGGAGATTTCGAACCGCTTCAATGCAACTCCCACGACAATGTGTGCTATTGTGTGGATACGCAGACAGGCAAAGAAATCATCGGGACGAAGACGACGTTGAACAACACTCGAACACTTAACTGCATGAAGATTGACTTTGCGATCGATTCGATGCCTCAACAAAACTTTGATAAATCAGCAGTCAAACCGGTTTTCCAGGCGGTTGCTCGTCCGGAATGCGCGTTGAATCGCGATTCGGGACACGTTTGTAGTCAGAACAAAACGTCGATAAAATGGTGGTTTGACACGTACACCTTCCAATGTCTACCGTTCGAGCACAAGGGATGTGGTGGTAATATGAATGTGTTCAGTAGAAAGAGCGAGTGCACTCGGAAATCGAGAACTATCAAGCGAGAGCGGCCTTGTAAACGCAGACAAAAAACACACACAAAGTATAGCGCCTTGCGTATCGCGTGCTGATGTCGGTTACACGGTTGAATGACCTCTTGGAAAATTCTCAAATTTCATCAATTTAGAGAGAGCAAATGCGCTCCAATGATAATAATTTTTGAGCATTCTCTCACTCTCATCGATTCCCTTCTGAAAGGTCGTGCGTGCGGTATATTGTCGCACATTGCACGATTTTTTTTTCTCATAGTCGGCCGTTTTTTTGTCGCGCACAATGCGGAGTTGGGCGGAAGTGTTTTTTTGAAAATGCGAAAGTCGGAAGACGGAAGTTGGAAGTAAATTTCATTTTGTGGAAGTCGGAAGCCGGAAGTCGGAAGTTCCAAAAAGTGCGGAAGTCGAAATTCCGCCCAACTCTGTGCGGCAAGTGTGCGAATTTTCCCCGAGTAATTATTGCGAAAAACCGGCTTCGAAAATTTCAGATTTCTATTTTAAACAGTCTTCCTTTTTTTTCGCAAAAAAAAGTTTTGAAAACACTTTCGTGTTAGGTTAGTTTTCATTTTTTTCTCTAAAATTCTAATCTTCAAAATAGTGTTCTTTGGTTCAACAGTGGTACCCGTTAAAAACTGAATTGTTTGTCGCGTTGGCCCAAACAAGAAATTTGAACTACCGCAATTTCAATTTTTGGAACACACCAGGGCTGTCGTTTTGAGCTTTTTGAGCTCAACTTTTTCAAGAGTGAAAATTGCACTTGTCCTGTTCTTTCATGTCCGAACTTCAGAATAGTGAAATTTTGATTCAAAAACGAGATAATGACAATATAAGGAAACAGCGGGCGGGAACAAACTACATCCTACAAATACTACATAATCATTTGTTTATTTTTTATCTCGCATGGTTAGAAAAACTGACATCAAGGTTATAACAGTCTGATCCATTTGTTGTCGCTGGTTACCGAATGACTTTTAAAATGGTTGTGATTTCTGACCGATATCAAACAACGTATCAACAATACACCATGCATAGCGTTGAACGATTTGACACGACAGTTCCTACATTTAAAATTTTGATCTCAACCTAAATTGATTTTATAAATGTTGTATTTCAAAGATTATGGGCAGAAAAGTAATTGCGCGACACGCAATACTACTACGTGTCAATCAGACTTGGGCGGAGCCGGAACCGGAAATTTCCGACTATTTTCGGAACTTTTTTTCAGTCGGAACTTTTTCC
Source organism: Caenorhabditis sp. 8 KK-2011 (assembly GCA_963572245.1). NCBI lineage: Eukaryota > Metazoa > Nematoda > Chromadorea > Rhabditida > Rhabditidae > Caenorhabditis > Caenorhabditis sp. 8 KK-2011. The sequence continues at coordinate 11,000,420 of OY751550.1, read as the reverse complement.
AAAACATACCGGAACGTGGTTCCGAAAGTTCCGAAAGGTCGGTTCCGCCTAAGCCTGGTGTCAATGTTTCTACGACCACGCACTACTTTATTGATTTTTTTTGGCATTTTTTTGGTAAAGGGAAAAACGGGCTCCCGTCCGGCCCAAGAGAGCCCAAATCTCATCCCTGCCCAGAAAAGAAAAATCAAAAAGTTTGACCAGACGCGATTTCCAATTCTGGTCCGGTCAGTAGACCTGTGGTCCACTGCCAGTTTCTTCCAACAGGTGGAAAAACACTTCATCAAATTTGTGTCGAATTTTTTTTTTTGTTATTGATGAGCTGCGATTTTTTCAGACTAGAAACAATATTTTTGATCTTTCATCCTACGGTAGTTCCGACGATCAAAACTCCTCTTCCGAAAAAAAAAATCTTGAGTTTGTCCTGATTTTCGTCAGGACACGACCCTTTAGAACAACAGAAAATTGCAAGTCGCGCCAGACGAGGGGAAGAAAAGATAAAAAGCTAGAGAACGAGAGGTCGTGGCGAGATATTTTGATAAACGCTGTGGCGCCAAATTTTATGAAGGCAGAGTACGAGTGTTCGTCGCGATAGAATCTTTATAAAATTTGGCGCCACAGCGTTTATCAAAATATCTCGCCGCGACCTCTCGTTCTCTAGCCTTTTATCTTTTCTTCCCGGCGTCTGGCTCGACTTGCAAAAAAAAGGGTCGTGAGGATTCCCCGAGCTACTAGTCCAAATAATCGCCATCCTGAAGCTCGAAAAATAGTGTTCACCTGTCTGTTTTCTTTTTTGTCCTCCTCCTCGCCGGTGTGCGTATATTGTACGTGCCTTGAAAATATCTCTGGTCAGACTGAATCAAGAGTATCGTTTCTGACACCACGATCCAATATTGGATATTGGAGTGTTTTGTTTTTGATGTAAATTTTATTGATATTTTCCGCAAAGATATTGACAACAAAACCAAAAATCAACTGCGTATGAGAAAATCGATCGTCGCCATTTTTTGGTAAAGGAATTTTTCCAGAAAAAAACTCAAGGTTTTCAATGAAATGTTTGTAGGTTCAGTGATAGAATCTGTAGCAGTCTGCCATTTTACACCGCTCGGGAAGAAATCCGCCCGCTTGGTCTGCACAGAAACGTGAGAATCCTCTGGTTTTTGTCAATTTTCGAGAGTATTCAAAGTGTAGTGAAAAATTATACATAAAACGGAAGGGAAATGTCAGTCAAGTGGGAACACGAGGGAGGACGAAGACGTCAGAAAAGTTGACGCGCACAAAATTTTGAATAATTTGAGATACAAGAGAAAAAACTCATTTATTAAATGTTTATTAAAATCAACAATAACTTTAAAAAAAAATGGATCTGATCAATCTACAGTACATGTTCAATGATTCAGCAGCAACTAACCAATAAAGAAGGCGGAGTTGATCATACTAGAGACATTTCCCAGGAGGCGTGACTGAACGCTGCGCCTCCACAACAAAGCATTGTTTCTCGCCTCGTTTTTTCCGCAAAAATTATGTGATATCAAAAATTGAACTGATAATCAGGCGCCCCTATAAAACCAGCTAGAACCTTCGAGTTCAGTTAGAAAATGTCGGATTTTGTGAGAAGTTTGAAAGATAGTCTCAGTGAGCAGTTGAGAAGTGTTGACCCTTTTGTGCTCACAGCCGCCGTGGCTATTTCCACATTTTCTGCAACTAATCTATGGCACATGCATCAGGATGAATTCGGTAAGGTGGAGCAACTAGGAAGGAGATCTGACTGATTTGGTTTCAGGTATTCGGAGAAGAATTCGAACCAAGTTTTTTGACCTAGTCAAATCAATACCAGCTGTTAGGAAAGAGATCGATGTAAGTGTCTTTCATGGATTCGTGACAATAAAAAACGACTTCGCGCCAAAACTCGAAAACAGCATAACTTTCATTTTAGGAACAGTTGAAAGATGTGAACACCGAACTGGCAAACAGTCTTGTATACCAGGGAGACGATGGCAAGTTCATAAGTTGTCTGCCAACATCAGGTCTCAAAACAAATCAACTCATAGATCTGGCAAAGATCTACGACAATATGGGTAAGGCAAAAAATGACATCATAGCCCAGCGAAGAACAAAAACCAGTTTGCAGAAGGTCCAAAATATCTAGAAGGACGAGTATCGGGTGCGGTTTTCAGCGACGAATCGGATCAGGAGGAGATGCGAGCGTACGCGGAGATTTTCAAAATGTTCGCGTGGAGTAACCCTCTGTGGCCTAAATTGTTTCCCGGTGTTCGGAAAATGGAATCGGAAGTTGTTCGAATGTGTTGCGATATGATGAATGGGGATGCGGACACGTGCGGAACCATGTCAACTGGGGGAAGTGTATCGATTCTGTTGGCCTGTTTGGCTCACAGAAATCGACTTCTCAAACGAGGCGAAAAGTACACTGAAATGTGAGAGATACACTTCAAAAAGTGGACAAGAAATTATAAAAAAAAATTTAGGATCCTCCCAAGCTCTGCGCATGCAGCATTCTACAAAGCCGCGGAAGTGTTTCGGATAAAAGTGAGAAAAATTGATGTCGACCCGCAGACATTCAAGGTAAGATTATCATTTTCTCAGCGACAATTGATAAGCATCAATGACCACGATCATTTTTTTCTTGAGCGAGTGAGAGAGTTCAGAGAAAGAGAGAAAAAAACTTCTTAATTTCTCTGCAGGTCGATGTCGGTGCGATGCGTGCAGCAATCAACCGGCGAACTTGCATGTTGGTGGGATCGGCGCCAAATTTTCCGTTCGGCACAATTGACCCAATTTCGGAGATTGCACAACTTGGATTGGAGTTTGATATCCCGGTGCATGTCGACGCTTGTCTTGGCGGTTTCATTTTGCCGTTTATTGATCATTCGATCAAGTATGACTTCAGTGTTCCAGGTGTATCTTCCATCTCAGTTGACACTCATAAAGTGAGGATTAAAGCGGCGTCCAAAATCAAAAAAGAAAGAGAAAAAACTCCGAGAGAACTACAAATGATAGCAGTTTTATTATTATCGGAGACTTTTATTCTCCAGAAAATCCAAAGTTTATAATTCCGAAAATGTTGAAATATGATTATAAAACTCCTAGAGTCCATTTTCTCTGTGTCTTCCTCAAAACCAAAAGTTCCGAAATTCCGGAAAAGCCACTTTTCGAGATTTTCCGACTTAAACTCGAAAAATTTCCGATTTTTTTGGAGACGAGTCGGAACATTCAAAGCAAAAATATGTTTTTTTTTCGATTTTTTTTTTCAGAAAAACAGTTTGAATAACTTTTTTCTCTCAAATTTCTGTCTGAAACTGATTCGGAACCAACGTGTGGTCAAAACCATCCCTAGAGATTTGCAAAAACCGCATTGTTCAAAAAAAAATTCAAAACCATATTTATTATTGCAGTACGGCTTAGCGCCAAAAGGTTCATCCGTAATCCTCTACCGCAATAAAGACTACCTACACAATCAATATTTTTGCGACGCCGACTGGCAAGGCGGAATCTACGCATCGGCGACACTTGAAGGAAGTCGTTCGGGAATGAACATTGCGCTCGCGTGGGCCGCTCTTCTCTATCACGGAAGAGAGGAGTACGTTTTGAATGCGCAGAAGATTGTCGATACGACGAGAAGGATTCGTAACGGATTGGAGAAGATTGACGGTATCCGATTGCAAGGCGCAAGCGATGTTTGTATCGTTAGTTGGACAACGGAAAAAAACGTGGATGTGTTCCGATTTCACAATCAGATGAAGGAACGACGTTGGCAATTGAGTGGGTTGCAATTCCCTGCCGGGTAAGTTACTATTTTCAAACAAAAAACAAACATCTGACAATTGTATTTCAGAGTTCATCTAATGGTCACAATGAATCATACTCAAGAGGGACTTGTCGAAAAATTCATCGAAGATTGTCGTAAATCTGTTCAATTTGTGCGCGAAAACCCACCAACAGCGACTGAAAAATCGTGTGAAGCGGCAATTTATGGAATGGCTCAAACGATTCCGGATAGAAGTTTGGTGTCGGAGTTTGCTTATACCTATTTGGACACTTGTTACGAGAACACGAGATGATTTTTAGTTTTAATTTTTGTTTGGTTTTTTACGGGTACTTTTTTTTAAAATGAAAAGATTTTTTGAAAATTGTAGTCCGACTCGAAAATAGCAAAATTTTCGGGTAGCGTTGCAGGTTTTTGAACAACGAGGAAAAAATCGGAACACAAGAATAGAAATGAGAAAGATAATACATGTGCAGGGATGGCCGAGCGGTCTAAGGCGCCAGACTCAAGCGATAGCTTTCCTCAAGTTCGAGGCCGACTGGGTGTTCTGGTACTCGTATGGGTGCGTGGGTTCGAATCCCACTTCCTGCAGAAACCTTTTTTGTTTTCAATTTTTTTTTGATTTTTCGATTTTTGATATCACTCAAGATCACGATGAACAAATAACAAGACAAGTGTTTATATGCTCATCATTGTTTTTTTTTGTTGGTTGAACCGGACTAGACAATTTGTCATTTACCAGATTTTCCTGCTGCCCTCCAAATGAGTCAAACAGAAAAATTGTCAATCGGATTACTCGAATGGAATGTGTTTGATCATTCGACGACCATACAAAAAACAAATATTCTGTTCACTGTTTCTATATAAATGTTTTCAGCACATTTTATTCATTCAGAACGCTCTTCTTCTTTTTTCTCTCTTTTTCTTTTTTTTCAATAAATTCATATTTCCTGTTTTCTTTTCAGTGTATCATTTTTCTGCCATTTCTGTAAATGTTAATTTTTGATATTTGGAGAAACCAGCACGCACACATTCTTCAGTGACTCCAGACAAAATAAGAAATGATTAATGTTAAATTTGAAACGTGACCGCATTGTTTTTCATTCCTTGTAAATTTTCCTCGTCTCGTCGATTGGCTATTCTACAAAACGTGAAAATTTCAGAAAACTCATGGATATAACAACAGTGTTTGATGTTGCCAGCTCGTTTGACAGGGTGAGTGAAAAGTACAGTACTCTGCAAAACTTTAAAAAAAAACCCAGTTGGGTTTTTATTTCTACATAGAGTGTAGAAATTGAATCCAGCGTGATGTACGTTTCACGTTTTGAATAGCTCTTTTTTTATGTTTTTTTTTCCAGTCAACCGTACTTTGGGCGCTGATCGTTGGTATAATTCTGGCGTTTGTTCTCGGCGCCGGTATGGGTGCAAACGATGTGTCGAACGCGTTCGGCACATCAGTGGGTAGTGGTGTCGTAACAATTGTGCAAGCCTATATTCTTGCGTCGATTTTCGAAACGTTGGGATCGGTTCTGGTCGGATGGAGTGTGACAGACACGATGCGGAAGGGTGTCGTCGATACGGCACAGTATGCGGACACGCCGAAAGAGTTGCTTTTGGGACAGGTGGCAATTCTGGGAGGATGTTCGGCGTGGCTGATGATTGCCACCGCACTTCACATGCCGGTGAGCACAACACATTCGCTGGTCGGTGCCACAATCGGCTTCTCGATGGTGCTACGAGGTTTCGAGGGTATCCGCTGGTTTGCGATCATCAAAATTGTTGCGTCGTGGTTCGTCTCGCCCGTTCTATCCGGAACAATTTCGTCGATTCTCTATCTCATCGTGGATCATGTCGTTTTACGAAATGAGAACCCGGTCAAAAAGGGGTTGTTTGTCCTACCCTTCATCTATTTCGTCTGCCTGGCTTTCAATGCGGTGATGATTTTCTGGGATGGATCGCAACTTTTACACTTCAACGAATTACCTTGGTACCTGGTGATTGTTATCGCTTTGAGCGTCGGCTTGATTGCCGCACTATTCGCGGAATTCGTGATGAAGCCGCGAATTCGCGCCAAGATCCAAAGCATGGACGACGAGCCAACGCCGCGACCATTCTCCGACATTGAAACCGATCGTACCGCGTCGACCATCTCCAACAAATCATTCAAAATCTCCGATGAGGATAGCAACGAAGTGGGCGGGTTTTTTGGCTGGCTTCTTCCCGATCGTCAACGAGTCGACGATCGAAGAACAACGCAGCTGTTCGCAACGATACAAGTTTTCACCGCATGTTTTGCTGGTTTTGCGCACGGTGCGCAAGATGTGAGCAACGCTGTCGCACCACTCGCCGCATTGATTTCAATCTATCGATATCAGTCGACCGAGCAAAAGGAGGCCGTAAGTTCAGAAGTGTGCTTGAAAACCCTTCAACTTCGGACGAATGTTTGCAGGTGCCGATCTATGTTCTTCTATACGGAGTGTTGGCCATTTGTGTCGGTCTCTGGACACTGGGTCATCATGTCATCAAAACGGTGGGTCAGAAAATGTCGGAAATCAATCCGGCGAGCGGATTTTGTATCGAATTTGGTGCGGCGATGACGGCGTTGATTGCGAGTAAGGTTGGACTTCCGATCAGCACCACGCATTGTTTGGTAAGTTAAAAAAAACTGCGTATTTTTCGACAAGCGATCTTCCAAAAGGGAACACGGAGAGGTTATCATTAGAGCGACATTGCTTGTTTTGAATAGTTGAGGCCAAAAGATCATTCCGAGAGGTCATTCAACCGTGTGACAGACAGCAAACGGGACTAGCGAGATGCTATAATTTGTGTGTGTGTCTGCGTTTCCAATGGAGAAAGACCACTCTCACATGCATAGTTTTTGTGCTGTTTCTCTGCCCCTCTCTCAAGAAATACACTCTCATCGATTACATTTTTACTCCCGCCTGTTTGTTAGAGTCGTGCCTAAAAATCAACCTAAAATTTAGAACAGAGGGAAAATCTGATTATCGAAAGTTGAAGTGTGTAACTTGAATTTTTTTTCCAAATTTTTTCAAGCTCGCGCGCAAACATACGCGTTGCGGTTGTGCGTTGCGTTCTCCGTCCGCAGAAAGAGAAAACGTATTCTATTCCAGGTTGGAAGTGTTGTTGCGGTCGGATGTTTGCGTTCGGGCAAAGGTGTGAAATGGTCAATTTTCCGCAACATTGTAATCTCGTGGGTGGTGACAGTTCCTGTCGCTGGTTGCATCGCCGCAGCCATCATGTTCATCATAAAATGGACAGCTCTATAAAAACGAAATATTATATAACTGTTGATAGGTCGAATTTATTGTAGGAACCCATTTTCGAACTTAGATATTTTGAGCTAAATATTGAGCCTTTCAAAAACTACAGTATCTTTGACCTATTCCAACACATTGTATGTATCTGTATTTAATTGACGAGTACTTTAATGAAACACTTCGAAACTATTAAATTGTTAATTAACTCAACAGCAAAAAAAGTTAAATGACCCTTTTTGTCCATTCTTCCCTTTTTAGCTCATTCTGCAAAAAATGTCTGAACAAATGGGAGTTCGCGAAGTGTCGGCTGTCATCATGCTACCTCTATTGATCATCGGAACAATCGGCAATGTCTTTTCGATATTTGTGTATAGCTAAAAGTTTATGATGAAAAATTCTGTGGGATTTTTGCTATTATGCCTGTCGATTTCCGATCTTGTTGTTTTGCTAACAAGTTTCCCGATTTTCTCTTATTACAAGTTTCCCTATATGTGAGTTCTATTCAAAATTCGAACAACTTTGTTCAACCGAAGAAAAGGGGAACATCAAAAATGTGATTTTCATGGTAATACTCATTCTTTGGTTTTCATTGTTGTTTTCGATGACAAATATGAATAGGTCAATGGCAAAGTTATTGTTGGAAATGTCCTTTTTAGGACAGCAACATTCTTTGAACATACAAAAATGAGAGGAAATTCTAGGATGCAAATTTTTAGAGTCAAGCCAGATGGGTTTTTTGAAAAGTTTTCCACGTTTCACGCGCCGGATGTCGATTTAGGCCGGACCAAAATGGCCGGTTTTTAGCTAGCGGGCTTGAGCCTACGGGCCTAAAAAGTGCCGGGCTGAGAATTTTGCATCCTGTTTTTTTTTGCAGGCCGGGTAAGAATCAGCCATACTCGTGGCACAGTCGAATTTGCGCATTCTCCATCGTCTATCTCTACCCAATCGGTTCTTGTGCCAAAATGATTAGTCAATACACGATTCTAATCGTATCGATCGAACGATGGTTTGCCGTATGTCGACCTCTTCAAGTTCATATTTGGTGTACTGTAAAAATCGCCTCGAAATGTCTCCTCATTGTGATGATCATTTCGATTATGTTCAATGTTCCTCGATTTTTCGAGTATGAAGCGGAGTGAGTTTCATATTTAATTCACTTGAATTTCGATATTTTCTAGCCTCGACAAAGGTGTGATCAATGCCGCGTTAGGTCATTCACAACTAAGCAAGTGAGTTTCATCTTCATTTTTCACTCGAAAATAGTTTTCAGACACTACTTCAAAATATTCTATGGTGTAAAGTCGATTTTTTTCGATACACTAATCCCATTTGTAGCTCTCTCGGTGACCAATTTCATTGTTATTCGACAATTGAAAAAATCAAACAAACAACGGAAATCGATGACTACGCAGGTAAACATGAAAAATATCACTGAAAAAATGACAGATAGAAAACGTGCAGGGATGGCCGAGCGGTCTAAGGCGCCAGACTCAAGCGATAGCTTGCCTCAAGTTCGAGGCCGACTGGGTGTTCTGGTACTCGTATGGGTGCGTGGGTTCGAATCCCACTTCCTGCAGAAACTTTTTTTTGTTTTTCAAAAAAATTTGTTTTAGCAACAAAAAGAAGCTAACACCACCACAATGTTGCTTGTCATGATTTTTATTTATGCTCTCACTCATGTTTGGAATACTATTATAAAAATTCTCAACACATTCGTACTTCAAAAATATGGCCAGCACGGTTCGGATGTGGTACTATTCTTGCATCATGTTTCAAATATCATGTTGGTCGTTTATGCGAGCATCACATTTTTCATATATTTCATATTTTCTACAAAATTCCGCAAAGTTATACTGACGATTTTAAGGTGCAAGTGAGTAACCAAAATTCTTCACAAGTGTAATTTGTTTTTTTCCCAGAAATCTGGAAGAGCTGAATTCGACGTCCAAAAATCGAACAACAACAACAAGTGGGAATTCAAAATGTTGAGAAAACGAATAATTTTATTAATTCATATGAGCATACCCAGAAACATCATTTTTTTGTGTTTTAAGGGCAAAGAGATACATGGAAAATGAAACCCTGTGTGTTGACGAAAATTTGTCGAATCGAAATACCAGTTAGAAGTAGAAAAATAACGAAACAAAACAACATATTTGTCACTATTTGTACATTTGTTCGAACGTTTGTGACAAGTAGTAGCGCCAGTAGATGAGCTGCAAAAAAAAGGAACACATGACTTTTGGCCAATTCACTTTTTTTCTATTCCGAACAGACGTTTTTGTTCAAAGTTCAAAACACGAAAAAAAAACTTACATTAAATATGGTGAATGACAGCGGAAATGCTACAATTGAAAATTTATCGATTGCCTCCGGATGGAACCGCGCAACACATCCGAATCGTGGCTCGGGTGTCTCAGGTCGCGCATGCTGAAAATACCGAATTGGTCATCGTCTCAATGACAATGTATGTGATAACTAAAGGGGTGGATTTGTGTGTATGTGGGAAAGCGTTTTTTTGGTGACAGGGTGGAATGGGTGGAATGACACACGAACAGCGTATTTACCTCGTCGATGAGTGGTCTGTCTGATTCGACCGATGTTTGTAGCTAAAACTTTGTTTTGGTGAATCATGAAGCGAAAGTGAAGAAAATAACAAAATTAGTTGAACCGAAAAAACAGCAACAACAAAAAAGAAAAGGTGAACATTACCTGATCAAAAGTGAGTGGAATTTCCGAGTCAAAAGTTGTCATTTGAAGATTGAGTGGACTTGGTGGCCCGTTGTGTGTTGATCGGGCGTACGAATTACTGCGTTGAGAGACGAGAGGAGTTTCGTGTCGAATGATACCGTTGCCATTACCATTACCATTGCCATTGCCATTTGTTAGGGGATTGTAATGCGAGATGATGGAACCGTTGGCATAGCCATTTGTGCGCACAGTTCGGCAAGAACCGTTCGCCCAAACTTGCGAATTTCGTGTTCGATCACGACGACGTTCGGCACTGAAACAGTTCAAATTGGTCTTTTGAAATGTCGCGGTTTCGAAATGTCGCGGTTTTGAAATGTCGCGGTTTCGAAATGTCGCGGTTTCGAAATGTCGCGGTTCTAAATATCCGATTTCGAAATGTCGCGGTTTCGGAATGTCGGGGTTCAAAATGTCACGGTTTCGAAATGTCGCGGTTTCGAAATATCGTGGTTTCGAAATGTCGCTGTTTCGAAATGATCCAAATTTCGATTAGAGAGAGGTCACATAAACTTAGGAAACGTTTTCACAAAAGTTCGTATAATCAAAAATTTCTCGACCAACCTTCTCACACTGTTCTGACATCTCGAAATGTAACAAACAAACGCCAACTCGATCATGGTGCCGAATACGAACGAAATACATCCCAACATCCACACATCCATCGCCTTGACATACGACACTCTCGGCAGATTTTTGAGAATATTTCCAAACTGAAAAGTCAACGCCAACAGCGATGAGATGCCGACGGTTGTTCGGGCCGGCAACGCTTTCGGTTCCATACAAAACGATACCCACGAGACGATGATGGTCAAATAGGTCGGAACGTAGGCCTGGATGATGTAGAAACCGTATCGTCGTTTGAAGGTGAACGTGGCCGTCAATTGATCCCAATAACCATTGGGATAGAGCAGTGTTGTTTTGGTCGTGTTGTAATGAACGAGATCGAAATCGGGCAGTTCGATGGTCTTCATGAGCGTCACCGCCTCCTCCATCCATTTCAGCTCGACTTCTTCCGAGTTATGACTATACGACTCGAAGATGAGAATACACGTTTGAACATCGAACGGGAACTGTCGAAGATCGAGCATACACGGCGCTTTGACTGATAGTCGATGATTCAGCCAGACTGTTCCGTTCTGAATGAATGAGAAAATCAAAGTACAAAAGTTTAGTTGGAAAGCTAATTACGTTGATGTGCAATGAGAATCAATGTATTATTCAGCAACTAACCTCATATAAAATGAGCATTACATTTTCTGATGGAGACGAGTGAATGTATGTCTTTTTCGAGTTGATCAAACAAGTGTTAGGTGTCCAGATTTTGGGTAAAAGACGCGATTCCATTGTGATGTTTCTGAAACGGGCAACAAAATGTTTAAGGATTTTCGTCAAATTCATCGGAGAGAGTGATTTTTGGTTGTGATCTTTCCAGCTAGGAATGACGATCTCTCAGAAGGGAATCGATGAGAGAGATAGTGGTTATCATTAGAGCGCTTTTGCTCTCTTTAAATTTATGGTTTTTGAGAATTTTCCGAGAGGTCATTCAACCGTGTGACCGACATTCGCACGCGATACGCAAGGCGCTATGTTTTGTGTGTGGTTATGTCTGCGTTTCCAATGGAAGAAAACCGCTCTAACCTGACAGGTTTCTCTGTGTCTCTCGAGTGAAAAACTCTCATCGATTTCATTTTCACTTGCCTGAAAGGTCGTGAATTTTTCTCTAATGAATCAGACCACATGTTCGAAAACTACAGTACTCCTCCCCTCCGCTCTCTCATCAAAGTTCAAGACGTCAAACATTTCCAGCTAGACAAGATCACACAGATCAAGATCAATCAAAGGTGTTGTTGTTTTTGACGAAAACCAGCTGTTCTCCATTTTCTCACCTCTTACAAGCCGGATAGGCAACGAATGACAGCGCCGGATCGTGCCACAGTTGGGTGAACAAAATGTCAATTTCAAAATCGGACGAAATCTCGTTCAAACTTCCCATGTCCTGTAGAAAAACATTTTTTGCTTGGTTTTCAAACAACGAAAAACTTCTCACCTGAACATGAATCTCGACGTTGACCTGAACACTATCCTCAGCGTCTGGCAGCATTTTTGTGTAGTTTTTCATGAGATGACTGACAATGGCACCTTCGGACAACGAGTCACTCGAACATTTTCGACGTTTTCCTTTTGTGGCGACCTGAACGGACGTCATTTTGAAAATCTAGCCCCGGTCACTACGATTACTCGAAAAACCAGACTTATCTCCCAACATACATACCTGATTTGATTCCGCAGAAATCAGGAGTAGAAATAGAATGACGCAACTTCTCATCATCTCAAAACATTTATATCGGGCCCGATTTGAAAACCTGAAACATTCCCATTTTTTGCCATGTTACTAGAAAACCAAATGACGAATTGATGATGATTGACGGTTTGAAAGATGGGGGGAAAAGAAAACATTTTGGAAGTATTCAGTCACAAAAAAAGCATAATAAAATAATAATGAAATGATATTTCCAGCTGCGGAGATGCGATTCCGAGAATATTTACAACTTTACAATTGTGATCATAGGGTGGAGGGGGAAATTAAAAATGAGAGAAAGAATGGTGCTGCTTCACATGTTTTAGTTTTCAGAGTTTTGGCCACGCCCACAATTTTTTGTGAGTTGTTCTTGAGAGCGGATTGAGATTAGCTCAATTTAAAGAGCACACTTTTGTTATTCTAAGAAAACTTGTTCCAGGAGACAGAGAGACAGAGAGACAGAGAGACAGAGAGACAGAGAGACAGAGAGACAGAGAGACAGAGAGACAGAGAGACAGAGAGACAGAGAGACAGAGAGACAGAGAGACAGAGAGACAGAGAGACAGAGAGACAGAGAGACAGAGCGACAGAGAGACAGAGCGACAGAGAGACAGAGAGACAGAGAGACAGAGAGACAGAGAGACAGAGAGACAGAGAGACAGAGAGATTCAAACCAAATGTTTTGCATGTCAGTGACTTTGCTAAATTATGAAAATTTGCAGAAGTAGAAAATAAATCACAAAAATATTTTTCAAATTTTCAGAAAGTTTTTTTTTCTGACCTACACCTCAAATCCAATTTTCTTGTTATTTCGACCAAAACTCCCCGAGAGAGCCCACTCACCAAACAAATCCAAAGTTCAGCAAAACTAAAGAAGCCTCAACAGCGAAAAAAAAGTTTCGAGAAAACTTTTAAGCTCACACACCGGAACGAAGATTATTCAACGCGCACCAGCAGCAAGAAAAAAACGTTCCGAAAAAATCCGGCCAATTTTTCATAAATGATGTATGTCGGACAAAAAAGGTGGTTTCAAACAGTTTTTCTTTCCTTCTTGCAAACAAACTCGTCGTTGTTGCAACAGCAAAAAAACGTCAGATTTGTGGCTCGAGATAATTCGATTCAATTAAGAGTGAGGACCTCGAGAATGGGCGGAGGGGGACGAAAAAGGATGAAGTTTTGTGTGACAAGAGCGCAAAAAATGTAGACACGTGTGTGTTTGCGACAGCAAACATCAAGAGAAGTAGAATATAATAAAGTTATTTTACATACATAAATGTACTCTACAGATTTTTGATCCTAAAATGTGAGCAAGTGGGATGAGACAACAGGTTTGCACACAAAGTATACTGCCTCGCGTCCCGTGAGATGTCCGTCACACGGTTGAAGGAAAATTCAACAATTCAAAGGGAGCAAAGTCGCTCTAATGATGAACATTTTTGTTCACACTTTTTGAAAATTGTGAATTTCCACAAAAAACCAAATCAGAACCAAACCAAGTTACTGCAACAACGTGAACGCCAAGTCACAGAGATTCGAACAATAATTCTCACAGAAAACGGTAATTATGTATAGCTCAAATGTAAACTAGTGTTAACCAAACACCCCAGATAGAAATTTTCACACGATTTTCTATAATTATTTGGAATCGGCGAAAAATAGGTATGTATCAAAATAAGTTTGTTGTTCAGACGCAAAAAATGATGCGAGACTTTTTATGAGTTTTTCGATTTGTGGTTTTGTGATAGATTGGAGTTGAAAATCTTTGCTCCGTTTTCAGAAAAACTCGGGGCAGGTCTGATGTTTTGAGGCTTTCTCAATTGACCCGATTTTGGGACCAATTAGCATTATTTCTGAAAATTATTTCAAAATCAATTATTCTAGAAAACACGTAGTTTGAATCAAAAAAAAAATGGAGAAAATACATACTCCATGCTAATTTGTTGTGTGCAAAAATCTTCGCGATTATCGCCAAGAAAGCTATCAAAAATGCTTTATCAAAAAACAACAACAACAACAAGAACCAAAGTCATTTTCTCAGGATAAATCTATTTATTTATATTTTTTTCGAAAGACTCGGATTGTTTTTCAAGAAAAAAAACACAACTAGAAACAACATGGAACGGAAGTCTGAATGTTAATCGAAAAGATTTTTCTTCTCTTTTCCTCTCTTCATCATGAAAAACGGATTCATGGCGAAAAAACAAGATATTTATCTATGTTGCTGAAACTACAGTACTCCCTTTTTTATCTTTCTCTTTTCCAACACCCCTCCGGAGACTCATCATTAGAAATGCTATCAAATATTCGACCACCATCACCATTTTTTTTGGGCTGAAAAAAAACGACCATCAAAATAAATGAGACTTTTCTAGAAGATGAGCAGCGTCGGAGGAGGAGGAGGAAAATGAACAACAACGAAAAAATGATATCTAAAATTGGATCGGCACAATATCGGAAAAATCAGAGAAATGGGAAAAACAACAATTTGTATTCAACTTATAACTGATGAACATAGTTTTTCTGGGTGGAGAAAAACAGGAAAATATGTGGATTGAGTTATTAGTATTTTTGCAACGTCCGGATGTCCATTTTTCAGCACGTGTTCATTCAGAAAATTTCAAAACGTCTCTTCAAACTGAAAAATGGATTTAAGGCCCGATGAAAGCAGGGGTGTCGATTAGGCCGCCCGCGGGCGCCCGCTTATTTCTTATTTTATCATTATCTCGTTTTGTAGTCAAAACTTTACTATTTTGAAACTTGGATATGAAAGAACAGGTCCAAATCTATATTTTGTGATACTTCTAACATTCTCAAGAACAAAAACAAATTTTTAAAAAATTTTCGAAAAATAATTCTACCTCACAAAAAATGAACCTTATAGGCGTGAACTTTTCACGTGCTGACCGGACCGATTTTTTTGCCAAAAAAACCATTTCCAAGTCGGTCAGATGAAAAAAAAACTAAATCACATTGACTTCGAAGTTTTCAAACTTGGAAAACGTTCACATCGTAGGTCAAAATACTTTTGGAAATATCGTCAATCCAGCCAGATCACAAAACTAGTGAAATATCAGGTAAAAATGAGAGAATTAGACAGCAGATCAATTTTCCGTTGGATGATCAGACTGAATTGACAATACACATTGTGTATATTCCAAGACACCAAATAAAAAAGTTGGAAAAAAACTTTTGCCAAAAAATATGGAGAAGAAGAAGGAGAAAAAAAAACGAAAAAGTGCGAAGATGATATGCAATGAAATTGGATTTAGCGCTGGCCATTTTCATTTTTCTGCTCCTCTGTTTATTTTTTTTTCAGAGTTTTTCGATATTTGAAAATGCGTGGTGATGAGTTTCCAAAATTTCGAATTTTCGAATCTCTCTTGGAAACCGGCGGGGCTTCGCGAAGACCTTTGTCTAGCAAAAAAAGACGGATTATGTGTGCACACGATGGACGAGTTCAGGACAGACTTTTGATTGCCTCGGGCGAGGTTTGAACTGTGTGAGAAAACACGAGATGTTTCAGAGCTGGTTGGTTTTTTTTGGTTGCAAAGATTCTTGTGGACGACACAGAAAAAGTGCATTGAACTATTGTACTTTTGGCAACCAGAAAATGTTTAATGTTATTAGATTTGATGACGAATACTAAAGGGGATCTGACACGATGAAAATCTGACCCGAGGTGGCTTTTTCTCAATTCTGAATCAGAATATTGTTTTGGTCATTCTCAGAAGTATTCAAATGTTCATAATCTCACTTTTGGGACCGTTAATGAGGGAGTCAGGTCTTCGTTTTTGAAATGTTCATCTCAAACATGGCGAGAAGAAATCCAAAAGGGTCTTGTCCTTTTCAAAAGAGGCTGGAATTTGAAGAGGGGGTCAAGAAGTTTGCATCAAAATGTACGATAATAAAAATGTTGCCAAGACAAGTTGACTAGTCTAGCTGAGTGTTCTCAAGGTTTCTGACCACTTGTGTGAATTCGAAAACACCGATTCTGAAAAAACGACTCTTCAGAAAATTACAAAACGTCAAAAATTCCAGACACTCGAATCAATGTCTCGACAAAATTGCAAATTTTTTCAGATTGTTTTTGTTGTTGTTGTTGAGAAAAACAGAAACTAAGCTTGCCATTGAGTGAAGTGTGGTGAAAAACACCTGAATTGCTTCTCAGAATAATTGGTGGCTCAAGTTTTCAAAAAAAAAATTGAGAAGTTTCAGTGAGAAACGAAATATAAAACTATAACGGTTTGCGTATGCCGAGAGAGAGAGAGAGAGAGAGAGGACAAGACGCAGAGTTTGACACGTGTCACGCAGAAGGTCGAGGTTTTTCAAATAAACGTGACGGCGAGTCTGTTTCGACGGCCTCCAGCCATGAAGAAATTTGCCAATCGAAAGAGACCCAGAGAAAAACTAGAAATTTGCAGATCGAAAGGTCACATTTATATTATTTTCACGTTTCTTCTTTTCTTAAGAAGGGAAATATCTCAAAACTGACAATTTTCGGGAAATGAACTTACTATATAGGTCACGCCGATAATTAAAAAAATATTTTTTGCTTCATCTATTTTTTCATGGTGTTTCTCGTTTGAAAAAAAAAAACGTGAACACTCAATAATATAAAATCCACGTGACCCCAAACTGCAAAAATCTGATTTCTCTGCGTCTCGTTTATAGGGCTTCATAAAAGGTCGTGTTTCACTTTTTGTAAATCAGACATTTCTCTCTCTCTCTCTTTCTCTGCGCCTCGTTCACTATCGAAAGATGCTTGTTGACGACAGAGTGTATTTTTCAATCTCAACAGTTTCGCACACCTTTCTAGACCAGACACAGTTTTGTGAAAATTCACAGAAAATACCTAAATGAGAACTTTTCGAAATTTTTGAGATCTGAAAATTGACGTCAAGGTATGCTGTAATTTTCACACAAAAATTTCAGCGAAAAAAAAACGACGCCTAAAAATGAAGCAATTTCAGAAAGGGCATTCGCTCACCACACACTTTTCTGTCCACGTTTTAACATCTCACACATCTCTCTCGACAAAACAAACACACCCTTTCGATTATCGTGTTTGGTGCGCGCGCGCGGAAAAGATGGGCGAAACGGAAAACAACAATTTCAACCGAGCAACAAAAAAAAAAGAATTAGTGTCCTTCAACACTCCGATGTTTATCACATTCGCTTATCTCCCCAAGGAGTTTGTTGATTTCAACGCCCGATAGTTCTACGTGATACCCGGTGAACAACATTTGAGCAAAAAAAAACAAAGAGTTAAACGCGGGTGTCTTTTTTTTTCTCTCCCCTCATTTCTTTGCACAATCGAATGAATTCATTAGCATATAAGAGAGACGAAGAAGGAGCAAAAAAAAACAACAAAATGAAAGGGATGCACTTGATGAGTTGACAATCAATTCAGATGGACATCCGAGTGACAACTAAACATGCAAGTTGCAAAAAACAACACATCACACGAAAGAAACGTGTCAAACTTTGGCCACATTTTTTCGCGTTTGGGTGGAATGATGTGAAGATTTCATTTGATCGAAGATTGTCGAGAAACATCAAGCGTGAAAACTCGACGTCAGTGAAAATAATGGGGGTATCCTACTGTGAAATCAAGTTTCCAGAGTTCAAAAATTCTAGTTTGACGGTTTGGACTCCACTGCAGTGTCGGAGACTCTGAATCGGGCCGAGTCCGAAAAAATCGGACCCGAAAATCTCCAAATTTGAATTGGACCCAAACTTAACAAATGTGACTGGATCGGACCAGACTTGAAAAATCGGACCCGGTCCTTTTTCAAAATTTTTAGTGAATCGGACCAGAGGTACTTTTCGGTTCAACGGGTCAGGCTGAATCGGGCCAGACGCTCCGTGCTCGATTTTGTGACCGGCCCGAGTTCAGTGAAATCTCAAAGTCTGATTTTTTCAGAGTCCGTTTTCGTCATTTCGAATGACCCGGCTCGCTTGATCAAAAAATACATCTGGTCTGATTTTGTGGCCCAATTTAGCGGAGATATGGAAAAAAGGCATCGGGCCTGATTTTTTCGAACCCGCATCGATTCAGGATTTACTTACCATTTTGGTTCTCTGTACTCATAGTGGTCTCATGATTTTCGATCTACCTAGCGAAATAGTGTTAGTAAATGAGAGAATCAGACATTTGTCGAACAAAAGTGAAAAGACTATAAAATCGGAACGGATAAACTCAGCTTTTGATGTTAAGCTGTTCATGAGCCGGGAAGCGATTTTCGAGAGTGAACGAGACACAAAGAAAAAAGTGTTCAAAGGCACACGATCCAGTTTCAAAACTTTTACACTGCGTGAATGAGAAAACAGAAACTACAGTACCTTTTGAATAAAAATGACGTTGTCGTTTTTTTCGAGAATTTTTCAACATTTCCTAATCGGAACCAGTTCCACCTGTTTTCATGAAAAAGAGCAAAACTTGATGAAAGTTTTGGAGAAACAAAAAGTGATCAAGTTTTCTCCAAAAAAAAAGAAAATGACAATTTCACAAAACACACACATACCAAAAAAACTTTGTTTTTCTCATTAATGCGATGAATAGCCTCATTAAACCTTTGAGCTAGTTTTCAGCGAAAAATACCAATTTCCAAAAAAACAATCTGTAGTTCATAATAAAGTGGCTTCGTATAAAAAATAGTTGCTGGAAAAAACGAAGAGGAAAAGGATGATCCACCTTGAAGAGGGCACAAAAAACTTTTTGACAAAGCACTCAAGAGCCCATAAATCACTCAAGTTATCATGTAAAAAATATGAGAAATGAGTCCGAGGTTTAGACTTCAAAACATACAAGTGTGTTTCAGGGGGGGGGGGGGGGGGGAGACTAAAAATCAGAGAAATGTTTCAAAAAAAATTATTTTCGCTGAAGGAGAACAACATGACAATTCATAAATCATTCGAAATGATGACACGATGAACAGACAGTTGTACGACAAATGACATGTTTTGTTGAAAAGTTCAAAAAGAAGAAAATGTATAATAATAATATAAGAAAAACGAGCGGCGATGGCGGCGGCGACGACGACACAACGGACAAGTATAAAACATTGAGCTGAACAGAAAAAAAAGAAAACTAAAGAATGAAATGAAAATAATGGATGAGTGAGCTTTAAGAACAACATTTTTTTACTTCATTTAGATGATTGACTACTCATAATCGACATTTCTTTGTTTCTGGCACAAACAATGAATCGGACCTACAGTAGGTCACCTACTAAAAACGGCTCCGGGACATTTCGAGACCAGACATCTCGAAACTGCATGAAATAATCACGAAACTTTCCAAGATATAGGGTTTTGCCCCTTTTCAAAAAAAAATGTGAGTACCGACATCATACTGGATACGCCATACAGTCGGACAAAACGTTTCTTTTTTTCTCCTTGGAATTTAATGCGGTTTCGAAACGTTGTGTTGCCCTAAAAACCGACCAGGTACGATTTTATATCTGGGTTCATTTCATCCATATTTTGAATAACCCGGTCCGTTTAAGAAAAAAAATGTGTCTGGCCCGATTTTTTCGCTTTGATCCGATTCAGACACATTTTTCATATTCGGGTCCGATAAGATCGGATCTGCTCCGATTCAGAATCCACCATGTTTTTCCATCGGTGAAGGTTTATGATTTCGAAAAAAAAATTCCGAGTGAAGAAATTTCGAGTTTTTTTGGCGGCGATTTGGACTACAAAAGTGTTTGAGGCTGTTAAAGACAGCTCAGAAATGAGTTTCTCGTGATCTCAAAAATCTCAATATTGAAAACTCTTCGATGTGTGAGATTCGAAAACCAAAAAAGCAAATGAGTGTGTCGAAAATCTTGTGCAAACACCGTTTGTGTGTGCAGGTACAGTACACCTCGAAATAATTTTTATGTATTTTTTTTACTTTCACAGGTAGTGTGAACTTATAGTTTTCAAGAGGTTTTTAGACTGTGAATTTTCCACGTGTCACACGTGAACAAATATTCAATGGGCACATCCGAGTCTTTTCTCTGCTTCTCAACAATAACGAGGCTAGGAGAACTAGGGTCTTGGAACCACTACATTTAAAAAAATCGAAAATAATAAAATGTATCTCAAGATAAAAACGAATCCTCCAACGCTCATTCAAAAAGTTTATGTACATTTCTTGAAACGTAGATCAAACTGGGTTTGGGTGAAAAATATTCATTGGCAATTTTGTATCCAAATTTTTCCGGAAAAAAAACGAAAATCGATGAAAACGAGTAGAATAAAGAATTCCATTATAAGATAGTCAGCCATTTTTTTTTCGCTGTCTCTTGTTCACAGCTCCAAGTTAGAACAACTTGAGGAGGTAAACAAGACACATACACATATACACATACACATACAAACACACACCAACGAAGAAAATAATAAATCAGTGGAAAGGGGACCCGAAGAAAATGTTTGCATATATATCAAATGTGCTCATTTTTGGTAGACTAGAGGAATTGAGAAACAAGACCTTTTCAGTTGGAAAAGGTCCAACAGGACAACAACAATAACAATAACACAAGTAGAAGACATTTAAAAGAAGACTGAACAAAATGTCGACGACGGAAGGAAGCGAGCAATTTTTGACGTTTTCGAGTAAAGAGCAACTATTTCACTTTTCTACTCGTTTTGCCATTGTTTGTTATTGTTGTTTTTGTTGATTGTGTGGCTGAAACGAGTTGTGAAGACAAAGCGAGCAAGAAAAAAATGTCACAAGCCATCTTGACACAAATTTGAAATGACACATTGTTAGATAATGATGAATGTGACGAGTTGACGATATACTTTTTGTTTTTTTTAGTTGTGTTTAGTGGATCAACACCTCTTGGACCTGATGAGCTCAAAAATTGGTTCCGGGACGTTTCGAAACCGCTTGAAATTCCACCGATAAGGAAGAAGAAACGTTTGTTTGTCTTACTGTATGGCATATCCAGTGGGATGTCGGTACACATATTTGTGAAATAGGAAAAAAAAACATTTTTTGGATATTTTCGTGCTAATTTCATGCAGTTTCGAGATGTCTGGTTTTAGAAATGTCGCGGTTTCGAAACGTCCGATTCCAAAATTCCTGGTTTCGAAATGTCGCGGTTCCGAAATGTCTGTTTTCGAAATGTCTGGTTTTGAAATGTCCGATTCCGAAGTTCCTAGTTTTGAAATGTAATGGTTTCGAAATGTCCCGGAGCCAGAAAATCGGACCAAATCACTGAAAAATGTGTTCTCAAAGTTTTTCTGTTCAACCCGGCTCAAAAATTGATTCTAGCGGTGAAATTTTTGTACTGGACCCATCCTCAACGAAATATTTCTGATAGACCTGACTTTCGGGCCTGCAGGATCGAATTAAAAAAACATAAGCCCAACACATTTGTCTTGAACTTTCAGAAAACATAATCAAAAACTTGCGGGAAAAGTTACAAGGTGAGTTCTGCGAGTGTTTTATGATCCCAGAAAAAAAAAATGAAATTACCAGGAACAAAACAACACTTCGAAATAGTGTTCTCTTTTTTTTGTTGACAGTTGAGAAGAGATTTTCATAAGTGATCTTTTCTTGGGAATCTTAACCTTTTTTAGACAAACACTTGGTCTGGAACAAACAATCAAAAATCAGCGAAAAAAAATTCATTCCAAAAATTGAGGCAATTAGGCACTTTTTTCGACGATCGCCTTTTCTCGTTTCTCACCAGGAAACTCGATCTGAATGTTCAACGTGCCCATCTCGTAAGCCTTTTTCGCCTTTTCTCCCTGATTCACGAAATTCTGTGGAACATTGTAGTTGAATCGTCGGAAAGCGGTCTTCTCCAATTTTTTCGGATCATCATCACAATGATGATAGAACGAGAGCACCGGTTGGATGTCGGTCTCGTTCAGCGGAAATCCGTTGGTGTTACCTTCGACGTGGAACATTCCACCAGGTCCAGTGTATTTCTCATCAATCAATTGGCCAATGTCTGAAAATGTGCATTTGTATTTATTTATTTGTTGGCTCATTCATCTGGAACACTTTTCTTGGAATTTCTGAACAACTGAACTTTTATATTAGTTCCCCTTTTTTTTCAGAAAAAAAAAAACTCACCATCTTTTTTGCCGGGTTTGACTCTGAACAGGCGAACTCGCACGTTTTCCGCCGGCTTTTTGCCACAAACTAATGTTCCTTTAGCACCAACAGCTTTCTTGCCGACGATTTGCGAATATGACAAGGCGAGAAGTGCGAAGAACAGAAGGAGAAGTTTCATTGGATGCTAGGAAAAAACTGTACCATCGGCAAATTAATCAAATGGGTTATCATCAGCCTTTGAAACGTATTTTCAGCGGGTTCACTAAATTCTACTCGAAAACAAAGTTGAAGTCAAAGAAAACCCCTGTTCATAGTTTTAGAACAGGAGTTTTAGGCAGAAAAATGAGGAAATTGGTTTCAATCTCAGAAAAAAGGTACTGTACCACACAAACGGTGTTTGCACAAGACTTTCGTCGTGAGAAAGAGTTCAATTTTTTTTCGACTTTTCAAGGGACTGTTTTTATTCTTGAATGTCACACAAAGACAGTTAAAATTTTCGAAATTAAGATTTTTTTGAGCTTGGGAAATCCATCAGGATGAAAGTAAGATCACAACAATGAAAACTTGATAAAATTCCAAGCGTGACCTAGTAACTGAGTTCATTTACAAAAAAAAAAGAAAATGTTCCCAGCTCATAAAAAAGGTGAACAATGAAATGTGAATAATATAAACGTGACCTGCAAATCACCCAGTTTTCTCTGCGTCTCTCTCTCTCTCTCATACCAATAAGAAAAAAACATGAGAATTGGTCCAAGAAAAACACTAACAAAACCCAAATCAAAAAGAAGGATTCGATTTATTTTTCGAAAAACGAAACGACGAGTGGAAAAACAAAACTGATAAAAGTAATCAGTGATATTTATTGACAGTTTTTCTCGATAACACTGTTTTCTATTCAGGTTGTTGACATTTTGATAGACAAACAATCAATGAGAAGAAGAAGAATTCGTTTATTAGTTAGAACAGTGAAACCGTCACAAACAGAGAAAATCTTTACAAAAGAAATGGAATGCTCTGAAAATGATAATAATGTGTGTACCCGGGATGGAGCACAAAATACAAGGGAAACGGCGGGGAAATAAAGCTAGAACTCGACTAAGAATTGCGGAGAGAAAATATATAAAATTAGAAGGAGAGAGAGAGAGAGAGAGAGAGAGAGATCAGTAACCAGCCGGGTAGGTGGCTGTCTTCCGTCGGAAATCGCTGTTGCCTTCAACGAAGCCTGAAAAATATCAGATCAATGAAAATCTTCAAGCGATGAAAGTACCTTCAACAATCTGGAGAGCTTGTACAACTGATTTTTGTCGAGGAACAACAGTGAAGTTCTGACCGTACTTCTCGATTAGAACATTTCTCAACGACAATGGCATCGATTCTTCAGTCTCCGTCGACTCAGGAAGGTATTGATTATGGAAACGCGGAGCGTCGACGGCCGCCTTCACAGTCTGATTGAAGAGCAAAGTTCGAATGACAGTTTGTGCGGTGGACGAGATGATGTAGGAACCGCCCGAAGCACCGGCGACCATCTCGACTCGATTCTCGTTCTTGTTGTAGATGATTGTCGGACTCATCGAGCTCATCGGTCGTTTTCCGGGTTTGATGAAGTTGGTTTCAGATGGCGCGTAGCCGAAGGAGTTCTTTTGGCCCGGAGTGGAGAAGTCGTCCATTTGATCGTTCCAAATTATGCCAAGAGTGGCGGAAGCTCTCATAGATCCGAGACTGGAAAAAAGTCAACTTGTTCACAGCAGGGCTGTCGTTTTGGGCATTTCGAGCGCCCGATTAGTTTTTTCAAAGGAGAAAAATGTCACAAATTATAGATTTCGACCTTTTCTTTCATCCTCCAAGTTTTGAAATAGGAAAATTTTGATGCCCAAACGACACCACTGGTATCAGAAAAAGCTGGGGACCAGAAATCTTGGGAAAAGTTTTCTATTTTTGTTCGGGCCCATTTCAGGACCCAATTTTCATCAACAATTTTTTCGAAACCGCGACATTCCGAATATTATCCTTCGTTGTTTTCATGATTATTTGCGGTTTCGAAATGTCCGGTTTCGAAACAGTCCGGAGCCGTGCGATTCGGATGAGTTGTTTAGTATTTTCTTTCAAGTTTCGAGTTTTTCCAAACAGAGTTTTTTTGCTTGAAAAACTAGTTTCTCCCAAGTCTCTTGTTCCAACATCCACCTGGACCCCGAACTCACATTTGATTAACTGTCGATGTGCACGAGATTGCATTACCATGCGAATCAATAATCGAAACATGCGAAGTTCCATGATCTGGAGCCTGTAAAATGATTGAAATCAATGACAAAACTCAGATCATAGTCATCATAATCAGCATAACCGTAAACCAAAAATTTACAGAACAAAATTACAACATGCCTTACCTTTCGAACATTCTCCGAGTCTGTCTGAAACCCATTGTTAGTTAGGAAAAGGGTAAAATGTTATAAAATGATCTGGGAGAAAAGATGAAAAATTTTGGAAAGTTCGAAAATAAGCCTCACCATGTCTTCTTTGTCTCCATTATAGTAGTCTAGTGGTTGAGCAGTGTCTTTAATGAGTTCCGCGATTTTTTTGGTGTACTCTCTGCAAACAAATTTGGAGAGTTTCTGAGCACCTGAGCAGCTTTTGAACTTGGAAATTTTTCAACCAAAAAAAAAACTCGAAAAACTTTTTGAGCCCAATTTTCCTTTAAACTCACTCTGTCATCATCTCATCGACCAATGCTTTCGCCTCTTCGACAAACGCAACATCGCCCAATTTGGTCCTTTGCGCATACGCAAACTTCTCCGCCTCGATCAATCGATGATAAACCAGCGGATCGTCCAAATCCACTTTACCATCCTGATAGAACTGTGCCATGATTTGAATAATGTTCTGCGTGATGACGAACGATGATGGCGGTGGCGGTCCGCACATCTCATAGTCACCCGGTAGATGTGTGCTCACCAATGGGGAATCATCAACGATTGTCTCGTAATCAGCCAAATCAGTTTCGTTGACAAGACCGCCGTTGTCGGTGATCTCACCGGCTATCGTTTGCGCCATTCCCGCTTTATAGAACAGTTCGACGGGATCGGTTGCGTTCGCCAAAAGTGTGTAGGTTTTGGCCAATCGTTGTCTCTTGAAAATATCGCCCTCTTCATAAACCCGATTGGTTTTCGAGTTGACAAAGATTTCCTTCATCGTCGGCTCCTCTCGAATCAGTTTCTCCTTGTCTGCCAGAACCATCGCCAAGTTTGATGAAACTGGGAATCCTTCTTTGGCCAGATGAATCGACGGCTCGAACAATCGGGCCCATGTAACTTTTCCAGATCCGAAACGATTGAAAACCGTCCAGAATCCATGAAGTTCCGAAGGTGTTGCGATGGATCGATAGCCGTACACTGAATCTTGCGGCGAGTCAACGAACATGTCTTCGGTGGCGGCGGCTGGCGCTGTTTCGCGCGCGTTCACCGACTGACAAAGTCCAGTGGAGGCGTTGTAGAGCGTCATCACAAATCCGCCACCAATTCCCGAACTTTGCGGATTGACCGTTCCGATGCAGAGGAGTGTTGCGATCATTGCGTCGACAGCATTGCCGCCGTCGATGAGAACGTCTCGACCGATTTCCGAACACAACCCGTGATCCGATGCCACGGCCGCCTTTTTGTAGTGCGCAAAAAGACTGCCTGAAGGTTTCGGCCAATCGTAGACCAGTTTTCCGTTGTCGTCTCGTTGAACTATTGTCTGCAAAAAAAATTGGGAGGTGTTTGGGAATTTTTGAATGGGGTAGGTCCGATTGAAAGGGGTCCAAAATACAACTCTCTGAATGAGCCCCAGTATTACTGAAAAGTTCACTGAACAGAGTTCAACATGAAAAAAGGAGGTGGGTCATATTTTGACTAATTTTCCTGAATAGGCTGAGCCCGGTTTCTCGACCAAATTGAGCCACTTTTGTTGGACCCCATTCAGGAAGATTACGTCTTGGACCGCTTTTTGGACCGGGGAAAACTTTGATCAAAAATGGAACCTCTTTTTTAACACTGGGCCCCATTCAGGGACTTGTATTTTGGACCTCATTTCATGATTTGCCAAGATGTTAGGAGATATTTGTGTGCTGAAAGGGGTTGATTGTTAGTTGAGTTAATTTCTAGATACTTGACAACAGTGTGGTGTGGAAATTACCGTAGTTGTTTCATTGACATGATGATTATTCTCATGAAGAATGTTGAGAATCTGAGTTTTTTAGAAATGGATTTTTTCGCTCGGTTTTACAATTTTTTCTCAATAAATTTTCACGCAAAAATTGTTCCAAAAAAACTTCGGGAACATCAATTTTCTAACAACACACCTCGGTTGATTTATCGTTATCCTCATTATACTTGATGCCAACAACAATTGCCAGGGCGATAGTTGAGAGACAGAAAAGAAGAGCCAAGACTCCAAAAATTATCGCGGTCCATTTGGAGCACCTGAAAAGAGCAAACTCGTTTGCTTGAAGTTTGAAATTTTTTTGAAAGTCGAACGTTTTTTTATGGGTTACTGTACCACACAAAAAGTCTTGAAAATCAATTCAAAATTAGTTTTTTTTTCTAATTTTTTACTAAAAAACCCTTTTGTTATTTTTGAAACACACTCATTTTCAAGTAACAAAATGCCTTCGAAAATTGGGCCTGAGCCCGTTTAACAAAACTCGAGCCTAGAGCTCTTTCCGGTCACCGGAAAAGTAACTTTTCCTAAAAACCAACCATCTCTCACTGCCAAAACCCATTAAAAATATCAGTCACAATAAAAATGAAAATAGAAAAAGAGGGAGAAAGGCAGAAAAAAAACAATCCAAGATAATCCGCATTTAACAAAATGGAGAGAAAAAACTCAAAACTAACCTGCGCGATCTGATAAACCCATAGATTTTAGATTGACAATAATTACTAGCCCTACTTTTTCCCGTGTAATACTGATCAACAATCGATGAATACGAGTTGTTGTATGGGTCAATTGATATTCGCATTGAAATGCGAAAAAAAAATAAAAGAATGACAGGAAGATAAGCAAACAGATGAAAATGTTTGGACAGATTTTTGTCTGCGTCTCTTATTCATGAAACCATTTGTCTTGTACGATAATCATCTTTATACGGTTTTCACAATTGTCTCATATTGTCATGATTATGAGTATGAAGTTTTTTGAAATTCTAGAATTTCGACAAATTGATAGAATTTGAGATAAAACTGCACATAAAAGTTTCTTCATGTTTTCTGATGTTTTCTAGGTCCTATTTTTTTCAAAATTATGCTGAAAGATTGGTCTTGAGAATAGATTATAACTTTTTGTTTTTTCCCGATATTTTTGCTGAGTCGGGCCCAAAATCGGACCCAAATAGTTTCTTGCCTCATTAAATTGGAAGAAAAAACCGGGCCCACTTTTTTCTTGACTCCGTTCCAATCATACTTTGAATTGTCCAACCCGTTTAGGCAGGAACTAACTTCTTTTGCGGGTACGAAAAATGAGAATCATATGGTCTAGAAAACCAATTGGAGCGGGGCTAAATACGGCATATTTTTGCTGAAGGAACACGTGAGAATTTTCCAAAAAAATACACGTGTTCGTAATTCTCACAGCGAAAATGCTACTGTACCTGGTTATGCCACGTTTCACGTTTCACGTTTTAAAAATATTGTTTTCTCATTTTTTGTGCCGACAATAAACAGTGACAAGTGCGCTCTGTTGTACTCGTCTTTCTCGCTATAGACGTATTCAAATTTTTATATTATTTGTTTTCTTTTTTATCTAAAATCGCTGAGCTCTAGATTATCCGAGTCATGAATAAGTAGTTTAAAAGATGAAAAGATTAGCAGACTTTCCGTCAATAACAAGAGACCCATCCGGTCCGCCAACAAAACAAAAAAAAAAACTAACTTTTGCTTTTTCGCCTCACTTCTCGATTTGTGTATATTGTTGATGTCCGACGAGAAAACTTCGGATGGACTACCGCGACGTGGCGATGAATTGACGTCACCAACACGTGTTATCATCTCTGAAAAATTCATCTGCAAAAAAACCACAAAAAACAAAACTATCTCGATTCGAGCGGTTTCGAGAGAAATGATGGTGGGGCGGATGGAGTTTGACTATTTTTTGAACTTTTTTGTAAACATTAACCTAAATATATATTTTTCGAGTACACAATGTGACTGGTTTTTCGATAGGCTTGATATCAATGCGTTGAACTTTTGATCAATGAACATTGAAAGTTTCTAATGAGAGAGGGTTGAAGAATTGAGAGTTGTTAGTGACCTTCTAGAGGTCAACAAAATTTGTGGGAAAAAACATCATGACGTCCGGACAGATTCTTTAGAAATTTATGAAAACATTGTGGAACTAGCCAGCTCCTGGCTGATCGGTCCTGGCTGATTTCTCAGAGCCTGACCCGCTGTTTTTCCTCTCCCGGAGGGAAAACATGGTTGAGATGCATATTTTTTCGTAAGACCTTGGTTTGAAGTGAGCCTTTTCTTCTCTGAACTTCTTTCTATTTTGATCTACTATGATTTTTTTTCAAACTTTAGGACACCTGAAAAGTTCTGGGTGAGTTCTGAATTCAGGCCGAATCATAAAGTTCAGAAATCAGGTCAAACTTGCAAAAAAATTTTAATGTTTACAGAGTTTTGAAGGCCTGTACTGATGACCTCGAAAAAAAACTCTGTAAATATTCTAGGAAGACCGGACTGAAAACTTTTTTGAAAACCACAGACCTATGTACTGAATCGGGCAAAAAAGTTTACTGAATTTGTATCGGATAAAAATTAGGCGGACCTGAAACAATTTTTTCAGAATGTTCATTTGTTCAATTTCGGAAAACGTTGACTTCGTCCGATGTTTTTTCAGGCCTGGGGCCGGCCCGATTTCTCGATTTCTAGAACAACTTCATGCAGACATTGCCAGTCACAAAAAATTTCAGTTTCAAAAAGTTCAAGTCAGAAAAAACCAGCCAATCATCAAATGAATGAAAGGATTAGCAATGAAAAAAAAAACACTTTTTTCCAAAATTCTGCCAGAAAAATGTTCGTTTTGAAATGGTAAATATGAAAAGTGAAAACACCCTTTTTTTCACTTCTTACTTCGTGTATTTGACGGGCTCAAACAATCAAATAACAACACAAAAAAAAACGGTTAACAATCGGATTACTGTCGTGTTTTTAACTTCAAACGAACGGTGGTCGTAGAGGTAGGCAAACTAATAACATGTACATTTATGACGCGCCAAAAAATGAAAAAAATAAATCGAGTAAATATTGATGACAATAGGAAAGTGATTTTTTCTCCCACATAGTATTTTATTGTCAAATACAGAAGAACATATGGGTATGGACAAATTGATATTTTTTTCTTGCCGATCATTTTTGCCGCAAAATCAAACTGGTTTACCTAGAATTAACCTGACGATGGGAAAAAAACAAAAAGTTGAAACAAGTTTTTTTTTGTTGGTAGTGGAAATGGAGACAATAGTTTTTGGTAACCTCAGAAACGTGGGGGCGGGGTCAGAGGAGACACATGTTACACATTTTTTAGACAGTGTTGGTGGGTTTTACCCCATTGAGGTACAATGTTATTTTTGTTATTAATATTGATATGATTGGACAGGTTTTGAATTTTGACAAGTTTCGCATGGAGTACTGTTGAAATCGGAAAATTGACAAAGAAGTTGGGAGAACCCGACGAGGCGGAAAATTCGATGATGATAAGATGATTTTAACAATAGGCGAGAAAGTGTAAAAAGTACACGGGTTGAGATTTTTTTGATTCCGGCTACAAGGAACTTTGAAGTTTTTCGAGTCGCACTCTGTGTCAAAGTGAAACTTTTGAGAGTGAACGAGACGCAGAGAAAATCTCGATTTACAGAAGATTGAGGTCACGTGAAATTGTTTATTAGAAATTGATTTTTGAAACTTTTTCAAATAAAAAAAAATGGTTTTTTCTCGTGGGTTACTGTACCCACACACACACACACACACTAGCGGTGTTTGCACAAGACGTTCGTCGTGAGAAAGAATCCGAAAATTGTTTTATTTTTGGGTTTTTCAAAGTACTTTAATTTTTGAATTTTTCTTCACCAAATAATCGGGCCTGATTTTTTTTCGAAAACACCGTGACGCACTTTTGCACATCGTTTTTCTGAATATTGTGCATTCCCCCTTTAAGAGCTTTTCAGAATGGGGCACAAAATCAAAATTAGCTTGAACGACCACAAACTAAAATTTTCTTCGATCTCTCAAAAATATTCTGAAAATTTTTAGAAAAAAAGTAGCTTCCATCTTGATTTTTTTCTCAAATATCTTAGTCTACAAACTTGAGACATTTTTTATGTTTTCCCTAACGCTTACATTTTGAGGGTTTTGAGATACTGCAAACCGCAACACGCCTAATAGTTCTAGGAAACGATGACAAGAACAAATACAAAACAATTGTGAACGATGAAATGGCAAAGTTTTGAACTAACAACAAGACAATAAAACAATGTAACGTGCCCACGCTAATGTGTTGATTCGATTGAACATCAGAATAAAATCGGAGAAACTTTAGTTTTCAAAAAACGAGAATTTTGAAAACCATCATTGGTATATGCGGTTACCAGACCTACGGAAGTTTTCTATGTTCTAACTGAAATTGATTTAGGGTGTAGTTTTTGATATTTTCTATCGGCGTGATAGTTTCTGCTCATATTCACAGATTCAGGCCGCCATTTTGTTGAAGTACTCACGAATTTGATTGATAATATTGTGGTTCAAAATCTTCATAAAGTTCTGAAAATCTTGAGAAGACGTGAACATTCCGGGCCAATAGAAATTAGAAATGTCAGATATTCGGGTCACGTTTAAATCTACTTTGTTCACGCAAAACAAAATTGAGCTAGTTTCTCAGAGAAAATTGAGTTTAGTCAGAAGGTTTGCGGTCAAAAACCAGGGAAAAATTGGCTAGACCTAGTTCATACATCGGCCAGGCCGGACCGTTCAGTCGGTGCCGACTTTTTTTTGGCTCGGAAATTGATGTGGTCCTAAAATCTTGGGCTTGGCGTCCGGTCTACGTTAAATGTTTTTCGATCACTACTCTTCTAAATTTTTGAATCATAAGACATATTGAAAACAAGTTTGCAAAATGAAACATCTTAGAAGAATGAACTTATTGTTTACTATACTTTCCAACGAGTTTTTCATTTTACAGTCATCAGATTAAATCTTCTATGTTTTTTGTCAAAAATGGGAAAAATGAAAAAAATGCGAACAAAAAACTGTTGAGGGCAAAAATTCATCCAAAGATTAACTCAAAATAACGATTATATTTGTAACCCAGCCCAACGATTATATTTGTAACCCAGCCCAACAATTCTAGTTTTACATTCTTTGGGAGGACTGATGCGTTATAATTGGATGTACGTCAAAAAAAGAAACAGAAGATATTTTTTTGGTAAGGTACTACAAACTAACACTGTTTTTATCATTATCATAAATAATTAATCAAAACAATTTTTACGACTTTTCGAAAAAAAAATGCCTTGAAAAATATAAACATCAGGTCAATATGTCATCCATTCAAAGGAAACGAGAAGTGAAGAAAATGTGCAGGGATGGCCGAGCGGTCTAAGGCGCCAGACTCAAGCGATAGCTTGCCTCAAGTTCGAGGCCGACTGGGTGTTCTGGTACTCGTATGGGTGCGTGGGTTCGAATCCCACTTCCTGCAGAAACCTTTTTTGTTTTTGTTTTTTAGTTTTATCGAAAATCTCAATCTTCCTCATTTTCATTGCTATGCTATGAACAATCTCCAATTATTGTTACTTGTTTTATTGATTTATTTGAATTTCACCAAAAAACGGTTGGAAAAACAAGGTCAACACGAATGTATGACTCGATTTTTGATGTGGTATGATCGAGATACGGCAGACGACATTTTCCAAAAACTACCGGTTTTCATAAATCAATGTAGTTATACAATTTTGCGACCAAATTTCGAGGAAATTTATGGCGAGAATGGGAAGAGTTTCGAATTTTGGGATCGTCATCAAAATTCAAATTGTAATGTGGTTTTCGGAGGTTCAAATGACAACAGTCTGTTGTTAGCAGTAAAGGTTAGCTCTTTTTTTTTTTGTTTTTTTGACAAAAGAAACATTTATTTGTCAGGAAAAGTATCCACATTGTCATATCATTCAAGTTGATCCAAATGTGATGTTAGACGAAGAGACAAAGCTGATAGAGAAGATTCCGCTGAGACTAACACTAGATGCTGAAATTACTGACTCTGTGGATGTTCAAACTCTGACAACTGTAGTTCTCAAAAACGACTTTATCGGTAAATTTTTTTTGGAAAAAAAAGTTCATGTATTTATTTTTTAGAAGCTGTTCATTTCGACGACACCATCCCATACATCGATTTTTGGAAACATTTTAGAGGCGAAGATTTATCAGAGCGTTTTCCAGCGTGTCAAATTACAGTAACCCTGACTCGCCCGAAAACTCAAAATGATTTGACAGATTTCTGGAACTTTGTAGCTGTTTTTCTAATTGATTTGAGGATCAGTTTAGTGTCATCGAGAAAAGTGTCACGTGATCGAATTACTGTACAATTCTATAACTCGGAACATCCGAAATGTCGTGTTTTTTGAGCGCGTCGTTTCTGTTGGCTGTTAGGGGAGAAAAGAAGAGAGAAACTGAATAAATTTGTTTGACAATCACTTGAATGGTTTTTTGTTGTTGTTTGTTTTGGTTTTCGTCTCGAATGATGATAAAGCGTGGGCCGTTGCAATGATTCATAATTTTTGAAAAAGTTCACAATTTTCACTGTGGCTTCAGAAATCTTGATTTTTACACAAAATGAGACGGAAGTTGGTTTTTTTTAAACGAGAGAAAATGATTTTCGAGGAATTTCCAGACCTCGAATAATTGCTGTGTTTATTTTTCAGACCAAGAAATTTTGGCTTTTTTGGGTAAATCTTGAGCTTGGATAGATGTTGTTTTCCAAGAAAATTATTCAAATTTTAATTTTTTTTTCTCTTTTACATCCGATTTTTCCGTGAATGTCTGAATCGGAACGGAAAAATAAGATTTTGAAAATATTTTTAATGATTTTTTTAGAGTTTTTGAAAAACTTAGTATGGAATTTTTTCATTTATCTGTCTGGTCTTTCTCGAAAACGGCTGTCGAACAAGTTTTAAAAATCGAAAAAAAAACTACTTTCTGATTTTCCCTGATACGACCTTCATTCTATGATTTCTTCTCAATGACGTTTTCTGTCGCTGATTTTTGATCATTGAAAATATTTTTTCAACTCTCAACACACATTGGAGAGATGGAAAATCTCGAATGGGACCTCCGAATAGGCTCGGTCCCATTAAATGGGGTCCAAAACACAAGTCCACAAAATGGGCCCAGTAGTACCGGAAAATTTGCTGAATGGGGTCCAACATGGAAAAAAGTGACTGGACTCATTTTCAAACAGACTTTCCTGAATGGGGTCCAAAAATTGGACGCAGTTTTTGTTACCCCAACCAAAATCGATTTTTTTTAGCCTTATCACTCTGAATAGGGTTCAACAAAAAAGGCTGACAAGGTACAAGTAGGTGTTAACGGACTTTAAGAAGAGACATGTGTCACCCGGTACAGTTTTTCATGCTGATCATCATGCCGTAGCTAACTTTTGCAAAGCTCCACACAGAAAGCTGAAAATCGAGCTCAAAGTTTGAGCACAAAAATTGAAATATCTTGTTCAATTTGAATTATTTTAGTGATGAGAGACTACTAAAGGATTATTTGGCATGCCAAGAACGATAGGAGCCCTTAAAAACCTCGAAATTGTAGTTGTAACTCTGAAAAAATGAGCCCGAAACTTTTTATAAAAAAGGTAGATCAAAAAAACGTGAAAAATAAAAAAAATTGCATTGAAAAACGTGAAAATGACTAAATTTTGAAGATTGTTTTCTGATTTTTCATGTTTTTTCGAAAAATCACACCTTTTTCATTATTTTTTCGGAACTTCAAAATCACCATCGTGTAGAGAATTAAATTTCCTATCAGATCCATTAGTTTATTCTTGTAAATGTATAATTTTGAAAAAGTTAGGAGGAATTTTAAATTTTCAAATTTATCCCAAAAATGTGATTTTCAGCTTTCTGGCTGAAGCTTTGCAAAAGTTAGCTACGGGATGATTTTCAGCATGAAAAACTCTATCGGGTCACATACACCCCATCTCAAAGTCCGTTAACACCTATATGTAGTTCCCTTGTGAGTTTGGTTTAAAAAAAAACCGTTGGAAATCAAAATGTTCATTTTCGCTCTGATGAAACTCTCTGCGTCTTCATCTCACGTCCACCTTCTCATGTGCGATCCAGCGTAGTTGTGAAAAATCACTTCATCATGAAAATGAAACTATTTGTAAAAAAAAACATGATTAATTATTAAATAATTTATCACGCTATTAAATATTTTCATCAAAAAGGTCAACACATTTTTTTGTGTGTTCGAAAAGATAAGAAAAAAACACCCTCTCATTTCTCTCTTTCTTCTTTCCCATTTTCTATCTATAACTCCCCCGACACATTGATTTTGCCACTCAATCAGTTGCTCCCCCAGAAAACAATACTCAACAAAAATCATGGTTAGTTTTTTTTTTGCATTTTCGCTTCAAAAACCATGTTTACCTTACGAAATGAACAAATACATACGGCGGAAAACTTACCAAAAGTTGTTCTTTTCATTCACATTTCCGTGCGCCGCCAAAAATTGTTTTGTTTTTCTATCACTATTTTCTTTTCGTCGACCACACCCTTTTTGATTTGATCATTGGGAGAATCGGTCAGATGAGACATTTTCTGGTTTTCGAAATGATTTTCTTGAATTTCATACAAATTCATTATTTCATAATTACATATTTTTGGAATTTCAAATATTTTTGGCGAAAGATGAAACTTGTTGATAACGCGTTTGTACTTTTATTCATTTTTCGCATTTATGAACTTTGTGATGCATAAAAATATAAAAATATTTTAGTTAAACTTTTAGCGATCAGGTCCAAGTTCAGAGTTCAATTTTTGAGAAAAAAATATTGCCCAAGATAAGATTTCTTGGCCTCACATCAGACAGGGATTGTAGTCCGGAGGCCCGAGAGCCCGGCCCGAAAATCACGGGCCGGTCTGGGTTTTTTGTTTTGTTTTTCGTCCGGTCGAAAAAAAACCCGTCTAGGCCTGACTCGAATTTTAAACGTCTGTTTCTCAGAACCGGGAATAGATTTTTTTGAAAAAGTTGTGGGAATCATGCCTACACTTCTAGAAAAGTATGAGTTGTATACTTACATAGCCAAACTCCGGATATAATTGAGGCCCGTTTCTGGTCGGTTTTTTTTGTGGACTTCGCGCCAGCCCTGACCCATCAGAACGGGTTTCCGGCTGACCCAAGAGCCCAAATATCACCCCGTTCGTCTAATTTAGTGTGAAACATCAGTTTCAGTTTTGGGTTCGTTTTCCATTGGATCAAGATCTCCTGAAAATTGCAAGATTTTCGAATTGTTTTTGAAAACTCGTTGTCAGTTGTGATTTTTGAAGAAGAGGTTTCCAAAACCGAAATTTCATAATTTCAAACCCATGACTCTGACTTTGTTTTTTGACAAATGTAAGTCTCATTTTTTGGATCCAAGATGGGTTGCAAAAGATCCAGTTAGTTCTCCGAATTCGAAGATTTTTCTGAACCTCTTAGTCTCGCCAAAAATGACGTTTGAGAAAAGTTTCGAAACAATTTGATTCGACTTTTTTTCATTTTCAAAATCCACTTCTTCTCCTCGTTTCCAGAAGCTTCCAGAACTATTTCACAAGTTTCTCGCGCATTCTATTCTCTCTGCGTCTCGTCGTCCACAACACCACAAACTGTTCATCTCTCAAAATGTCTCTGAGAAATAAGGGCGTGTCCCGAATCGTTCCCGACGGGCGAGAGAGTGTGGGAGAGAATTGATTCGTAACATACACAACACATACAACTTTATTTCTCTATATTTTTCTCCCGTTTTTTTGCTTGCTTGCTTGCTGCTGTCAACTAAAGCAGCAAAAAAACCGAGAGAGAAAAGAAAAGAAAACAAAAACAACCCCGGACGAAATACGTTTCAATTCATCTAGATATATTTTTATTAAATTAGCTAATATTTGTTCTGGAGTGCAAGATTAGCACACTTTGCTCATTTTTTGCGCGTTCATCTGTGTTCTGCTTTTCTTTCTTTCTCCTCCTAAAATGCCGATTGTGGTGAGTGGTTTTTTTTTTCGTCTTGTTGTTGCTTGTTCAATCAATCAATCGATAATGATTTGATAAATGGAACGACCTTGGATGAAAAATGCAAATTTTTCATTTCTCTCTCGAAAATAATTTCCATATCTTTTTAATCTTCTTCCGAACGTTCCGAGTGACCTATTTTGGTAATAATCTGAACTTTTGTAAATGGAACATTTGTATTTACTAATGTTTCAGAGTGTCAAAGGCTGGGCTGTAGAAAAAAACAGAAAATCACGGGCCAAGCCGGGATTTTTAGTTATGTATTTGAGGACCGTTTTCGGTCGGGCCACTAGAGCCCAAATCTCACTCCTGGATCAAAACAAAACACTGAATCGGGCAATGATAACTCGGCCCCATTTTTTAAAGAATCGTGCCGGGTTTGATTTTTGAATTTTTTTTTTGCGGAATGATATTGTAAAAACTTCAGGATAATTTTCGTGAGAGAAAAATTCCAAAAAAAAAACTGAGCAGTTTCTTGTCGGGGCCCCTGGGTTGAAAATTCTATTGTTGGGTTACTGTACCTACGAAAATTTCAGGTGTCCAGAACTTATAGAAAAATTACACTTTTCGTAGTCTTCTCTCTGCGTCTTTCATTTCCGAATGCTGTTTTCCGTGTGTGATCTTGAAAATACGCAAAAATATTTTGGTCGTAAATTTCACCCGAGCTTCTTTTTTTTCTTGAATTAACTTTGGACACAGAGAGAAAACTACAGTATTCTGGGTTTTTCGAGAAAACAAGTTTGTGAAACAAAAGTGTTGATTTTCAGAATATACCAATCAAGATCCTTGGTCAACCACACACAACTCACAGCAGAAGTAACTCATCTTCTTCAGTTGACACGGATCGACAACAACAACAACAACAACCGCAGCCCCAACAACAACCCCAACAACAGCCACAATCAAACATGCACAACAACTCGGGCTTCTTCCCATCTCGCAGTCCAATCCCTGAATTCCAGTCGAGTTTCCCGTCGTCGGCGTTCGACAACGATCCGGATTGGCCGCAGTTTCCGCGATTTCCATCCGACTTTGGCACACATCCCGGCTTCTCAAATTTCCCTAATTTTGGCAGAGACGGTGGTCTGTCGCCGAATCCGCAGCGTGCGAGTTTTGCGACTCGTCGCTCGCCAACACCCGCGTCACCGACGTCCACATTGAGACGTAACTCGCAAAACTATCAGCCACCACAACCACCACCACCAACGTCGCAACAACAACAACAACAGCAGAGTCGACCGCAGTCGAGAGCACAATCGCGGCAAGGTCGCGAGCCGAAGAGGGCGGAGACACCTGAACGTCCCGCTGTTATTCCACTACCTTATGAGAAGGTTAAACAAGAGTCACCGGTTGAGGAGAACATTGCGAAAATTACAATTGGCAAGAGCCAGTGTGCACAACAAGAAACTGTGAGTTTTTTCTAGTTTCGGGAAACAGGGCAGGATCTTCTCCCGGGGCTCGTGGAAAACTCGAAGTTCGCCCCTTTTGTGTAATTATGATTTTTTTCCAGGATGGCGATCCGTCTCCGTTGACTTCGCCGCTCGAAGGAAAAATGAAACGTGGCAAAAAACTTCAACGCAAACAATCAGTCGTCGACTTCAACGCCAAGACCATCGTCACACTCGATCAAATCGAGCACAGCGTCGAGCAACTTCGCAAAAAAGCCGCCGAAATGGAAATTGAAAAAGAGCAAATTTTGAAAAAGCTCGGCGAGATCAGCATGCACAACAACATGCTCCGATTGGAGGAGTGTGATCGCGAAGAGATCGAGGCGGTCACCGCGCGACTTTTGAAACGCACCCAAACTGTGCAGGTCAGTGTGGAGACGCCGCGAAACGAGGAGCAGAAGAAGGCGTTGGAAATGGCGTCGAATATGATTGACGAGGTTGAAAGTATGATGAATAGTGATGTCGATAAGGCCAAGATTTATCTGCAAACTTATATCAATGCGTGTGCTAGCGAGGAGACGAATGGAGCTGTTTGTGCCAATTTTTTGAAAATTGTAAGGATTTTAAAAGTTTTAGGAAGATAATAACTGCGAGCGCGCAAGATTTGTAAGCCCCCGCAGCCTGTTCGCGTGAGAGGCTTGGTCTGAAACACAGTGTAATTTCAGGAGCGAAAATTTAGGCCTCAAAAATTTTGAAAATTCTGGTGGCTTTTTCTCTAAACTTCTCATTATAGAACTATGTTTCTTTGGTTCAGACCACACCCACAAAACTGTGTCTGATCTAGAAAGTGGAGTCAATTTCCCGAAAAAAAATCTGTCGGAACGTTTTTTTCCGAAAATTAATCAGAAAAAACCAAAATTCGAAAAATCTGCAATTTTGATTCTGACCAAGCGCGCTGATTTTTCTAAAAAAAACGCGTGGTTAGAAGTTACGTTGTCCCTAA
The DNA here is from genome assembly GCA_963572245.1 of Caenorhabditis sp. 8 KK-2011. NCBI lineage: Eukaryota > Metazoa > Nematoda > Chromadorea > Rhabditida > Rhabditidae > Caenorhabditis > Caenorhabditis sp. 8 KK-2011. Next base: position 10,961,581 of record OY751550.1, on the reverse strand, counting down.
ATCAGTTCACACCAAAAACATTTTTTTTTTCAAAAACTTTATTTTTCAGATAATCCAATGCGCGGCCGACGATCAAAAACGTATCAAGCGTCGTCTTCAAAATCTTCAGTCACAAATCGAAGACGCCGAAAAATCCAGTGCTGGTCTTCTCGATGAAGATAGCAGTGAATAAAAACCCATAGTTCAACATTTTTTTCCATTTTTTCTTGCTCTGAAAAGCCATACTCCCCAACCATTCCTTTTACGGTCCTCGTCTATTTCATCCCAAACATTTTGGTGCTTATGCATGTGAACACAAAAATTGTAATTGATCTTTTTGTTTTATTGTGTATTAATAATGATAAATACATGGCAAGGAACTGAGCGCGGTAAGAAAAAAGGAGAAAGAGTAACAAACAGATGAAATGAAAAAAAATAAATTATCCCGTTTCGTTTTGTGTGTGTGTGTGTGAAAGATGGAGAAGGTTGCAGAATGATGAGGAGAACTTTTTTTGTCTATTTTTTTCCTGATGTCTTGAAAAGATATTCGAGTTGTGGTGGAACTGTTGGAAGCAAGTCGGCTGCTGGTTGGAAGTTTTTCGCGAATTTTACAAACTGAAAAAAAAAACAATTTAAACGTGGAAAACTCTGTGTATTGAAGAGGTCAAATTTGGGCTCTTTTGGACCAGGAGGGCTCTGACCGGGCCTAAAATTTCGAAAAATCTATTCTCCGCTCTGAGAAACTGACTTCCAAATGTCAGGGCCTAGCCGGGCTTTTTTTACTGACCGAAAAACAAAAAAGGGCCAGGACTGTGATTTTCGGGCCCTACAACCTTATCCCTGGTGTCTCGTACTCTCTAGAAACATTGATCCAACAATTTTACCTGATCTTTGAAAACATCCATGGCTCCAGCGGTGTTGGCCCATCGTTGAAGTCGTTGCAAATTGTCCAACCCGAATGTTCGATCAACATGTCCCAACAATTTGGCTTGCGAGTCCAACTTTTGCGAGCCAAGCGCCACTTCGAGAATGTCAATGGCGGCCGTCTCCACAGGTGTTCCGTGCTCGAAATGTTCAATAGCTTGATTGAATCCCATGTCGGCTTTGTTCAACACACTCAACAACGCCGACGGTTTGACAGTGGTCGCCGGATTCTCGGTGACTCCCAACTCTTCGGCGCCCGAATACGGTGCTTTGCCGGCGGCGGCACCGCCTAGACCAACGGCCGGAACTGCTGGCGGTGCGGCTCCGCCCGGAAACACTGGCGGTCCGTATCCGTCGCCGGTCGGACCTCTGGATGGTGTCAACGCCGAGTCGCCGGTGAAGAAGTCGGTCTCGCCGGGTCCTTGTGCGGTTTGAGCGGCGGGGCCGCCGGATGGCATAAAGTCGGGATCGGGGCCGGGTGGTGCGCCGAAACCTGCGCCACTGTCGCCGAATCCTGCACCACTGTCCCCACCGATTGGACCACCGCCGAAACTTCCGAAACCACCAGCTCCGCCGAATTCTTTTGGTGGTTCGACGGCTCGGAGACCCGAGTTTTGTGGAATCACTGCTGGCTCATCCTTGTCGAACCCTGCGTTTGGTTGCTTTCTGAAAAATAAACGTTGACATTATGTTTGTTTTTTGCAGAAATGATTTTTGATGTTTCTCAAAACCGCACTCACCGTTGAACAACACGTCTCGGTGGATCCTCAGTAGTCGGCGCTTCGACCTGCACTGGCGCAACTTCCGACGTCTTCTCCTCAGTCGGCACATTGAAATTGAAACCGCTGTCGCCTCCGCCGACACCGAATCCGACGTTTTGGAACTCTGGCGGCAGTTCGGCTGGACCGAATCCGAAGCCGGCTCCCGACTCGCCGCCACCTCCATTGTCGTCTCCTCCGAACTCAATCGGTGTTTCGGTGGTGGTTGTTGTGGTTGTTGTGGGTTGTCGCGAGGCGGTGGTCGGTGGTACGTAGAGCGTTGTTGTCGAAATCGGTGTTGGCGTGGTGGTGCCATAGCCGAATTTGGCGCGAGCGTTGTTCATGAATGGGGTGAGATTTGGATCTTCTGGTAGAGCCTCTTCGATTCTTTCTCCTGGAAAATTAAATGAATGTCATGTGTTTCGAAACTTTCGAGTTAGTGTCAATGGGCGGTTTCCGGATGCGTTTGGGAGCATGTTCAGATGAGCCGGGCCAAACATTTTTGCGTTTCTGGATGCGTGACTTTTCAGACTTTCTCGAAGACTGACTTACAGTTTTGACCTGCTCTTTTTCAGATTTTTCTTGGTCATTTTCCCGTTCTATTTTTTTGAAATAATTGGCTCATTTCACGACCTATCAGGGGTCAAGAGAGACGCAGAGAAAACAAAAAAGTTGCAGTTCGAAACGACCAGCCCGGCCCAAAACGACACCCCTGGTAAAAATGGAATCGATGAAAGTTTTCCCCTCATTCTCTTCTCCAAGTTGACAGACATAAACCAAACACAAAGTATAGCGCCTCGCGTATCGCGTCTGCTGTCGGTCACACACTTGAACGACCTCTCGGAAAATTCTCAAAACACATAAATTTAGAGGTAGCAAAAGCGCCCTAATAATAATGAGTGTTGTACTCTCATCGTTTCCCTACTAGAAGGTAGGGAAACGTGAACTTTAAATTACAAAAAAACGTGACCTAATTTCTCTGCGTCTCTTTCGAATTTTTTAATAAGAAAATTCGACATTCGTCGGACTCGCTTCACCACCAAAACCATCGACCCCGAAGCAAACCCCCCCCCCCCCCCCCCCGTTCTTCACACCAATACCACAAAAAACACCAACCCGGTCGTCGAATCCTCAAACGCGGACGGACAGACAATTTCTCTTGCACAAATTTGACACCCCGATACACTGGTTTCGTGCGCGAATGATAGTCGCCAGAAGGTGGCAGATCGGCGGGTGTTGGCAATGGTTGCGGCGATTCGACGATCGACGGTTGGAAACCTGTATGGTGTTAGAAAAAAAAATAAGCATGGCAAGCAAACAGAGTCGAGAAAGAGGGGTGGACCGAGAGCATACCTTGGTCGATTGGATTGATGACGTGAAGGATTGGTTGTTGTGAGAGATGCCGTTCGATCTCGACAGTTTTGTCGGCTCTTTTCGGCACGTTGAGTTGGCGAATTTGGTATTTGTGCACGTTTTCAGATGATTCCTGGAAAATTTTTGATTTTTGTGGCTTGTCAGAATTCAGATGTGCGATCCAAAATTTGAGGAATTGAAGTTTCAAACTGAAAAGTCATCGACACAAGGTGAGACTGCGAAAAATCAGAAATCACCAGATAAAAATTTGTATCCAAAAATTGGTTTATGATCGTTTGCTGGTCTGAATAGGGCCAACTCGAATTTTTAACGAATTGACCCCGAGCAGAATTATTGAATCAGATCCGATTTTCTCGAAGATTTTCTGAATTAGGCCCGAAAATCAAGGTCAAAATGAAAAATGCGTGCCAGGTCAGATTTTTCATACATAAACCACACACAAAGTATAGTGCCACGCATATCCCGTCAGCTCTTGGTCACACGGTTGAATGACCTCTCGAAAAAATTAAAAAAAAACAGAGAGCAAAGCTGCTCTAATGATAAATAAACATTGTTGTGCACTCTTTCTTTCTCATCGATTTTTTCAAGAATTAGACCTCTCGCGTTCGAAAAATCTCCATACTGAAAATCTTTTTCGATGTGTGAGGTTCCAAAATGACGAGAGTAAGGTCGAAAAAAACAATTTTTGGAGTTAATTCTCGAGACTAACTTCTTGTGCAAACACCGTTTGTCTGTGTGCGCGTACAGTAACCCATCAAAAACACTTTGATGTGTTTTCTTTTGAATTTTTTGTTTTTTTGAACTACAAACATCAAAAGTTGAAACGAGAAATCCATTTCTGATTGTGATTGACAAGATTTTCAAATTTCAGAATGAAAAAAAAACGACGAACCCCATTACTGTGTGGATAGTTAACAGTCTTGAAATTGATACCCAATCTCTTCCATCTGGCCTCAATTCTCTTTTTTCTCGCCTCATCCAACGAGCTGCCAAACCGATTGGCAGTTTGGACAACATACGCCGCCGGCAACTCTTCGCGTTCTTGCTCTCGCGATGCCGAAACCTGCGCCGATGATGCTTGATGATGATAACTCGGCGGAACTTGTGCGCGAGGAACAAACGCCTGCAACAAATCCCCTATGATGAAATTGAAATTGAAAATGTGTGTGGGAGAATGAGATAAGCAATCGAGCGCGTCGACAAAAAGGAAACAACCACTTTCACTTTGTCTCCCGAATTTCGACACACTTTTAAACGGGATCAGATTTGGCAGAAATTCTTCCTCCCCCATCCCATCACATCTTCTCTTTCAACATTTACAATTAGTACAACCAGGATAAGCTACCAACAAAAAAAAACGATGGCTGAAAGTTGGCAAAATGGAGAAATTAGATGAAATGAAAGTTTGAGTAGGACAGTGTAATTAGCCAGTTCAGTTTTGCCACTTTCTATTTGTAACATGCTTACTGACCTGTTCTTCGCTTTCACTTGTCGGTTTGGCAGGTTGACGACGACGATCGACGAACCGATGAGAGGGAGAGTGTTCGATGTTGGCTGGAATTGGCCGCAGCATCTGCAATTTGAAACTGGCTGCTTGTGTGTAGTTCTCACGGACAAGTGATTTGAGAGAACTAGTTTATGAGTTTAATTAAAAATTTTGTAAAAAACCATTTTTTTTGCCTCGGCTCGAAAATTCTTTTAAAAATCAAATTAGCCACAGAAATGAATTTTACGTCGTTATAAAGTCCTGATTTTGAAAACTTCAATTTTCGATGAAAAACTTTGAATTCTCGAAAAAATATTAAAAATTTTCAAAATCATTTTTCAGACGAACGTCTTGTGCAAACACCGTACAGTACTCCTCGAGAAAATTCTTATTATTTTTTCTTTCAAACTTTTTTTTTTCGAACCACACACATCTAGAGTTGAGGTCAGATATTACCATTTTTGATTGAAAAATGATTTTATACAAATTTTTTGAAAACATTTATTCGAAATAAAAACGAGTCTTGAATCGGGCCTGAAAATTGTGCCTGGTCACTGGAATGTTCACTAGATCGGACCCTGTTGACCATTTTGAACCGCATTTTTCTCATAATTTGGTTTTTCTGATTTTGGAAGTTATTCAATAAAAAAATATTTCCGAGTTTCGGTCCAATTTAGCACAGTCTTCGAGAAAATTCGATTTTATTCATGGATTGTTTCAGCAAAAAATTGGGTCCGGCTCTGTTTTTCGAGATCTAGTTCAGCCGACTAAGATCGAGCCTAAGATCGAAAATCTTGAAACATTTTCACTTGCCAAAAAATCCCATAAACAATTTCAACACTCCTAATCTCTCTTCAATCTTCACACATATATTTTTTTTCGAAATTCAAAGATCTCATCTGCACCTACCCTCAACCTCCGAATCCCATACAATCTGCGATGTGAGTACGGCGCATCTCCATGCGTCTCATCTTCCGACGTCTGCAAAACAACACAATGATTCTCACCCAATTATACCCTACTTATTCTTATTATTATTATTCTGTTTTTTCTTTGTTTCTCATGTCGTAACGAGTGGGAAAAGGAAAAACTCACCGAAATCGTCGTTATCGCCACTAGAAGTAGCGGTATTAACCGAATTAGCATACCAACTTCTTTGTCTGCAGAAAACAAAACCAGATTTGGAAAATTCATAAAAGATTCTCGGGAGGGCCAAACGAAAAAGAAAAAACAACAACAACACAAACAAAACTATAAAATTGGTCAAATGTGGTGGAAAAACTCCTGGTACAAAAACCAGTCATGATGGATGGATGGATGGATATTTTTGGACGACTTGGCAAATATCCAAACAAAATCACTCTGTTCATGTGTATATAGGCCCTACAACAGGATCACACAAATTGCGCAGAAGCTGAAGAAGAAGAAGAAACAAGAAAAAGAACATCAATTGGGAAGAAGAAGAGGGGCGGATATACAGTGGCATGAAGGGGAGGAGGCAAAGAATAACAACGAATATGTGACATCGAATAGAGGAAGGATAGTAGAATGAGGTGCGAATGGCAGACAACCGAAAAAACACTAAACACACTTGATCTTTTTCTGAGAGCAGTCGAAACATTTTGGATCTTGAAACTATTTTTGAGGGATCACAAGACGCAGAAAGATAAAACAGAGGCAACAAATATTCAAGAACCTAGTAGTCAGAGCTGATGAACTTTGAATTTGAAAAAAACAATTTGGTTACCTTTTTCATGGTGTTTCACGCTACAAAAAAACGTGAACACTAAATAATAAAACTTAACGTGACCCCGAACTGCAAGATCTCAATTCTCTGCGTCTCTTCTGAAAAACGTTATGAAAACCCGTAGATAGCCCGGAATATGTTTGCAATGTGTTTTGAATTTTCTAGGAATTTCCACTTTTCGGTAGATTCGATTTACTGTTGAGAACATTCTCAGTTTTCGAAATGACGGCCAACACGTCCTGTCAAAACAAAGAGTTTTTTCTCGACGAAAAACGTGCCCTCATTGCCCGTAGTTTTTCTCTGTGTCTCACTCACTCTCAAACTTTGCTGCTTTTTTGTCTTTTCGAAATAGTCTGAACATTTGAACACTGGCCGAGAATTAGTTTTTTCGATGTTTGAGATTTTTTTCTCTGAAAATCATTGAAAGTACTATTTTCACGGTCTGAAAAAACGCTCATTTTTTCCATGAGCCTTGAAAACTTTCAGAAAAAATCGATTTGAGAAAAGAGATCCCGGCCCGAAAATCACGAGGCCAGGCCGTTTCAAAAAAATAAGCAAAAAAAGACCGGGCCGGTCCGACTTTTGAGGGTCTCAGAGATTTAGGGAAAATAATTTTTTACACTTTTTTTCTAGAAAATGTATGATTTCTATCAAAAACTACTAAATTTTAGGACCGTTTTCGGCTGCGCTTTTTCTGGTCTCCAATAAAATAGCCTGTCCAGGGCTAGGCACTTCAGAGTGGCCTTCCGGCTAGCCCAAAATATCCCCTCACCTCTGTATTTCAGTAAGTTCTGGTTCGAAATATAATGTTGGGAAACTAATCAAAATCTTCAACAACAAAAAAGAAGAAAGGTTCACATGGCAAAAGTCTGAAACATTCTCAGATTTAAATCGAAATTCAAACGAACAAAATCGTTCATTCATTTCCTGACTACGCGAAAAAAAAACAGGAAAAGAAAAAAAAATTCCGGTTTCCAGTGCATAGGTTAAGAATGGATTAATTCGGCCTCATCAAAAGCGAAAACGTTGAACAAATTAAAGACGTCGAAGAAAAAATGTGTAAAATCAAGCTGTAACTTTTGCGCGTGTTCCACCTCAATCAGGCCCTCATCAGCATGCTGTTAGGCTATCATTTTATCATCAATTAGTGAGGAAACTGGTATGGTTTTGGTAGGAGAACAAAACATGAAATGATTTGTGAGAAGAATTTTGGAATTTTTGTGTAATCTGGCTGTTCAGGCAGATTATCTGAAAACTTACTTGAAAAATCGAGAAAAAAAGCGTGGCCCGAAAACAATTTTTTGAAACTAAAAAATCTTGAAAAACTTTTTTTTGGTTTTGATTCAGTGTTTCGCCAAGATAACACATTTTAAAGTTAAAAAAATCTGCCAAAAATTTCAAAACAAAAGCGAAAACCCTAAAATCGAAAACAATCGAGAAATAAGTGAATCGTTTGACGCGCTCGCTATGAGAAACGGATAAACCGCAAAAACGAAGACGCAGCAGAAGATGAACAACGAACAAAAAGCGAAATCGAGGAGGAGAAAAAGGGGGCGGAATTGATTTCGGAGATTTCGGTTATATTATTATTATTATGATTATCGACATGATGTGTTTAACCCCGCGCACGATGAACCTGATTTTTTCCTGAAATGATTGATCGGATGATTGATAGTCGCGTCGTGGATTTTACGCGGATTTTGAAACATTTTTCCTTTGTTCGTCTTTGATGTCACCGGGAGGTCCACTGATTTGAAAGAATGCCGACGGAAATGAGTTTTTTTTTGTCTGCTAGATTTTTTTTTTTGATTTTTCCTCAAACCTTCTCCAATCGGTTTCTTTTTAGAAAAAATCTATTTTTTGAGAGAGTACGAGACGCAGACTCCGTGTCACACGTGAAAACAATTATTCAAAAAAAAAAATAAACGTGACCTCTGTCGGTCGAACTCATCTGCAAATTAGGACTCTAAAAATTTAAAGACACCCTGTCACTCACAATATATGGATTTCTCATTATAAAAATCTTAAGATGACTTCAACTTTCGATGTGTATGGTTCAGGGGTGGGCAACCTGGCTCAACAAAACTTTATCGAGATTAAAAAAGGATAAAAACCATGAAATTTTTGAACTTATTTTGAAATTTCAGGTATTTTTGGAAATTGTTTTCAGTACTTAACTATTTTTCAGTACTTAACCCATCGAAAAAAAAAATATTTTTCAGTATTTAACCCATCGAATCGAGTATGCTCTCTCGTTTCCACCTACTTTTGTCACGAAAAACCTAAATTTTCGACAAAAAAAATTGCCCACCCCTTGTGTTGTTCGAAAATCAAAAAACCTTCCCAAAAAAAACGCCAAAAAATGAAAATTGTCGTCAAGTAATGCGGAGTTGCACACAAACAACCTACAGTAATCACCAAAAAATAAGTTTTTTTTCGTTTTTGGTGGGTTACTGTACCAGCACACACACACACATGGTGTTTTCACAAGACGTTCGTCGTGAGAGTACATTTTTTTCGATCACACAAAATATTTTTTTTTTTGAATCAACACACCGAAAGTTGAAGTCTTCAATCTTAGGAGTTTCTGTGAATACGAGAACGACAAGGTGTCTTTGAAACATAACACAATTCGGGCTCGGCTCCATTCCCAGTTCCACAATGAAAAAATCTGATTTCAAATCGGCTCAACGTTCCACATTCTCCAAAATTTTCGCGAGAAAAATTTCTGCCCAGAATGACTCACGATAAAAGAGACAGACGAAAAAACCAGTTCATCTGCTGACCATGTTCCTTTAGGGATATACCGTCACTTCATTTCTATACATGCCAACTTTCACTGTGTTTGCGTAACATCTATACATATCGAGTTTTTATTTGGACAAGGTATGACAGATTCATTAAAAGGTTTTCCCCCTATTCAGCCGTACTCTATTTTTGCCCGTGATTAATGAGTGTAATTTGAAAGGAGATACCTCTGTGATCTGTGTAAACAACAAGGATATTCAAATCAGATCCGTTACATCGTCACCCGGGGCGATTTCCGATTATCTCGCTAATTTTATTCAGACATGTGAGAAAAAACAAAATGAAAATTCTCATTTTGAACAAAAAACACACACACACACACAAAACATGTTCCTAAATTTTAGGAGAAATAGTAGTAGATGGTGGCAACGGCGAGAGCTATGATTGGGGTGGATTGAGTGGCAGCGTTACATCTGGAAACATATGTGAGATAAGCCTAAGCCTAAGCCTAAAACCTACCCATCACCATAACAACAACATGATAGAAGATTTCCCGCTAGACTAGTCGAGTTTTGACAATTTGCCACGGCGTTTGCGACTCCATTCAGCTGAAAACAAAAAAAAAAACGGATTTTTGATCCCCCTACGATGAAAAAAGTTTTAATTAAAAAATTGCTCCGGTTGTCATAGAGACAATGAGAAATGCTCTGAGTTCTGGTGTGTGTAGTTTGATCGTCGACAAAACTCACCGTACAATTCATCGACTGACACTGTTTGGTGTACGTGCCGTGCGTCATATCAACCACCTTCACACACGTCAACGATCCGATTCCGCACTCCTGAAACAACAATTTTTTGGGTAGTCAAAAAAAGGTTTCTTACAGTGGCACTTGATGTGTCTTCGACAGACAAATTTCCACTTCCAACTTGATGACATGTGAGAGTATTGGCAGTGATGAACAAGGTGGTCGAGGCGATTAGTAGGACAGTGAGCATTTTCTGAAATGAGTAGAAGATGAAGAAAGAGGAGGAAAAAAACAATATCTAAACGGGGAGAAAAAAGGGTGGAGCTGGTAGAAAAGTTTTCAGGTTAATATCACGTTGCTAGGTGATACTGACGCCTGCGTGTGAAAATGACAAAAATCGAGAATGGACACAAAAATATATTTAGGGTGAAGTTAAGATCCGAGTTGTTCCAATGAAAATTTGGCGAGAGTTTTCCTCAAGAAGCAAGTCACCAAAAATGGAAAAATGGAAAAAAGTACATCTAGTGAAAATGCGAAACCTAGCTGTGGAGCAGCTGAAAACATTTGGAGCCCTCTACCCGAAAAAAAGTGGGCGGGGCCTACGTTTTGGCATACTTCGTGAGAAAGTGTATAGATATATGTATGTATGTGGTCACCAACGCCAGGAAAAAAGTTAATCAAAAACCGCATTTTTATGTGATTCGCATTGGCATGAAATATTGAGGGGCGAACAAAAAAGTGTTGCGAAATGCCCGTTTTTTTTGTTATTAGAAACAAGAAAGTTTTTTTCGGTGGCTGAAAAAAGTCAGAAGGGACAGGTGATAATTATTTTTGCGAAGAAAAAGCAGCTGAAAAACCAAGAAATCGAGTTGTTTACAGGGGAAGGAGTGAAACCTTAAAATATCACATGTTGATTGGAAAGATGGAGTCGGAGGGAAAAACTAAGTCTTCTTGAAAAACTTGGACAAATTTTGATGACACGGTGTTTTGAAAAATGATCTACCACAAAAATCTATGAGAGAGTCGGTAAAAATGAGATATTTAGACAGTTCACGGACTTTTATGACGTCTGTCAAAAGAGACGCAGAGATATCAGATTTTTGTAGTTCGGGGTCACGTTTTTTTATTATTCAGTGATCCTTTTTTTGTGACGAAAAAAAAATAATAAACCAAAAATTATTTTTTGAAAATTTTTGACGTGACCTATATTCAGTTTATTTCCCAAAAAATGACAGTTTCGAGACATTTTTTTTTTGCATGATTCTTGCTCAACGTTTTCGCTCCAACAGGTTTTTTGCACAAAAAATCAAAAAATGCTGAAACAGATTCAGATAAAAATCAGTTCGCCCCTTTTTTTTCAAGATGAGATTCTTCTGACCCTTCTGAGTTATGACCCGATGTTGCCCCGATTCAGACAGATATTTTTTATGTTTGTTCATTTTCGGACCCGATTCAATCGGGTCCAGACATTTTTCATAATCTATCCTCTTATTTCCCAATGTGCAATGATGTAATACGACGAATTAGAGTGAATAATCTCTTTGCTTCCAGTAGTTTTTGAGAGTTCAAAAGTTATTTCTAGAAAGAGTTTAGTCATCAAGGACCTGTTTTTATATAGAATAGGAGAAGTTCAAATTACGTTTCTAGATGTCTGACATTGCCTGTTCATTCCTTCTCGAAAAATCAGGCCCGGTCCGATTTTCCGAAACTCTTTTGTCTCTATCTCAATCTCTATTTTTAAAGTTTCATCAGTTTAGGGAAGCAATAATCTTTATATCATCGAAAAGTATCATCGAAAAGAAACAGGAAATTGAAAAATTAATCTAGTACGCTCGCCCTCTTTCGGGGATAATTTCTCGACTCTTTTTGTTGTCATTTTCACATTCTAGACAGACAGAAGCAACATGGGATTCAAAGTCAGAAAACAATGTTGAGTTTGAGCAAAAACACCAAAGAGACATCGATTTTTTTCGCAAAAGTTTTTTGTCATCATATTTCCATGCGAAAATTCTTCGATCAAACTACGCTCAAAAAGTGTGACTTTCGAGAGCTGTGTCTTCTAGAAAACAATTTAATAAAGGTTACTAAAACTTAGTCCATGTGCAAAGAGAGTAAAATCAGATTGATATGAGAAATTGAAACAGACTCAAAGAAAGTCTGATGAACTTTGAACTTCTGTTTAGAAAACAATTTGATGGGAAAAAAAGTTATCCAGGATTATCTTCGTGCGTATAATCCGAAATTTGTAGACAAATTGCTGAAAGTTAAAATTAACTTCCCTATCTCTCTATGTATTCATCACCCAGAAGTGTTGAAATAGACCAAAAAATCCGGGTCAAATTTTTTTGAGAAAATTTTTTTTCACAAATTCACGCAAGTGTTGCGTCAACGCTGCGGCAATAAACACTCGCTCAGAACATTGTAGTTTCAAAATTTACACAAAGACAATAACTTTTCTCAGCATGCTGTCGCAGGAGCTGCAAAATTCCACTGGTGATCCGAAAATCAACCGCGAATTTTTCCCCGCAAAATCTGTTTGCGGTCATGGTCGCAACAATTGCAGGTTGTTTGCGGCGACTTTCTCAACCGCAACGTTATCAGGCCGCCCGTCAAACTTCGGGTAATGTTCCGAGTTTTTGTTAAGAGCGCAGGCCACAGTTTCTCACCTCTCACTGTTTTACACTTCCCAGTTCTTTTTTTTTGCAGGTACGCACTAATTATTTGTCTCCTTTGTTTTGATCAAAACTTCCGAGAAAACGTGAACTCAAAAAAAATAGTCAACGTGACCGAAAACCGGAATTTTTTTCGTGGCTCTTCCGAAGAGTGTTACGAAATCTGAGCTGTTTGAAACTCTAAATTTTTGAACATTTTATTTTCATTTAAAAAACACAAACGATTAATATTTACAATTTCATAAATTGCGATTAAATAGGTAGGTAAGTAAGCTCGATTTGGACAAAAGAAAGCAATAATAAATTCGAATTCCTAGATGAACAAACATTTCGGCGAATTGTTATGATAAGAAGAACAACGAAGCGATGCCAACACCGATCATTGGAACCAACAACGACATTTGCGATGGAGCGCTATTGCACCTGTAAGAAAATGGAAAACAATCGGTGTGCAGGTGATCATTATCATTGTTTTTGGGAATAATAACTCATGACCGATCAAGGTGAAAACAAAATGCCCCTGACACTTACCCATCTCCATAACAACAACAAGTCGAGTAGATAGCTCCGTTGTTCGAGCTGTTGAAACAGTTGGCTGGCGCTTGGCTAATCCCGGTAGATGTCTGCAATAAGAAATGTGTTGGTATCTATGTAGATGACAACACTTTTGACTCACCGTGCAGTTACCAATTTGACATTGTTTGGAGAAGACGTTTCGTGTGAAGTCGATAGTTTTGACACATGAATTGGCGCCGATCGGACAGTCTTGAAGTGAGGTGCTTGTTGTGATGGTGTTGGTGTCGGCAAGGCTTCCGTAGGAGATGAGATGACACTTGAGAGTCGAGCCAATGTTGGCGAAAACGATCAACAGTAAAAGTGGCAAGGTTCTCATCTCTCGCTGAAAAAAAAAAGTCTACTTTTAGTACAACTTTCAAAAGTGTGTGAAACTCGAGAAAGGAAAAAAAGAAGAATTAGGCGCGCGGCAAAATGCTGAGAAATACCCGGTAATCATTTTTCATCGGTTGCCTAGTAGCCCTCTTGTTAGTTATCAAACACAAAAAGAAGAAAATAAAAAGAGAAAAAAAGCACCTGTGAATAATATGTGAGAAAAAAGAGGAGATTTTCGGGGAGGAAAGAATGTGAGGCTTCGTGTATACTTTTATCTAATGTCCTCCTTTTTTTGATCGCAGTGATAATAGTAAAGGGGCGGAGTTTTGGCACGAGGTAGGAGTATCGAGAGATCAGAGAGAATATAGCTTTCTATGATTCGTGGGATCAGAGAGGTTGTGAGATTCTGATTTTTTGGAGGTCACGGTTTTTGCTTTGAATTTTTTGAGAAAAAAATTCGAGCAGCTGTGAGAATCGAACCAGCATGGCTTCACTCTACTCGCAGACGCCTAACCCACTGAACCGCCCTAACTCTTTTTAAACTGCGAAAAAAAATCGACGTTTCTCGTGCGATTTACAATTCTTGAACGAAAAAATAAAAATTAGCTAAAATTATGAACATACTCGTGACAATAAAAAAAGAAAACAATCTAATTTTAAAAAAATGTCAAAGGCGCATAAAATTTCCCGCGTTGGTCTCGCCACATCTCGAACAAATCATCATTTTTTTAAACATTTTTTTTGAGAAAAAAAATAATTTTTTTTGTCACGAATAGGTCCATTACAATAACGTCACTCTTCAAAAAAAAGTTCATTTTAAAAAATCACAAAATGAATGAATTCATTTTTTTTGCGTTGTCCAACCGAGCGAGAGTTTTATTTTAAAAAGTATAGTTCAAAGATCAAAAAAGTTTTGAGAAAAATTTTTCAACTAAAAAAAATCAAAAGTGAAAATTGTCTACAGCTTTATATACAAACCATGCTGAAAGCAAAAACAGAAATCCAAAGCCCGCCGTTTGTTCATCATGAAATGAGTCAGGTGTTTGAAAAATCTGCCGCCAAACAACTTAATGAACAAATGTCTTGTCTATAGACTAAATCTAGTGGGAATAGAAAATCACATTCATCGTTGCTCGATCTATGTCGAAAATGGGTTAGTCATTGTTGGAATACATGGTAGTTTAGAGGAATCTTCATTGAGTTTTCTGTTCGGTAGGTTTGTGCTTCTTCTCGATGTTGATCTCGGTTTTGAATACCGCTTCACTGGATAGACCTCTCAAAGAATTTGTTGCGCCATCTTCAGGGTCCTGAAAATCAGCGTTTTGTTATCAAAGTTTTATTGCGTGTCAAAAGTTCAGTGAACATTTTAGTGATTTGAGTGGCCCGGGCGGTCTGAAATCACTCGATTCTCCACGCCTACCAAAAAATCATTAGTAAGTCGAAGTAGAGTGTCAACATCCTCGGTCGGTTGGGTGTCCTCCATTTTGTTGTGATCCAATTTTGAGCGATTCATTGAGCATGAGATGAGTAGACAAAATGGGATAATTATCGAAATAATAGTTAGCATTGTTTCTCGAAAAATGAACGATAGAAATGACATATTTCAATATTTGTCACGTTTCACAATTGACGTCCAGTCACCTTTTTTTAGAAAAACAACAAAAAACAATTTTATTACTTGTGTTAACATTAAGAGACCACTTCTCATGCTAGCATGTCTAAATGACTTGTATGTGTATAGACTTTGATCATCGACAACTTCGGCTCAACTTTAGTGAATTTGTAAACGATCTCTGTTATGAATGTACGATACGGTGTGACAAAAATGAACGAAGAGAATGGTGAGAAGAACGGGACGAGTAGAATTGGGGTGAATGTGAAGTATTCGAGGCCGACGTGATTGTAGATGCCCAATTGACCGAGAGTGTAGGAGCCGACGCTGAACAGGAATAGACCGGGAAGAAGAGCCTGGTAGGTTAGAGCCTGGAAACGAGTTTGATTTCGGGCCGATCTTATCGATTTTCTGTGCAAACATTTTTTGATTTTTCATTGTTTTTTTTCTGTATTTTTTGTCTTGTTTTTGATCAACCACTGATCATCAGATTCGCAATCTTTCAGACAAGAGTAAAAATGGAATCGATGAGAGTTTTCGCCTCGAGAGAGAGACACAGAGAAACAGTACAAAATGAGTTGATAGCAGACTTTTCCCATTAATAACGCATACATAATCAAACCACACACAAAGTATAGCGCCTCGCGTCCCGTCCGCTGTCGGTCACTCGATTGGATGACCTCTCGAAAAATTCTCAATATTCATAATTTTGAAGATAGAAAAAGTGCTCTAATGATAATCATGAGCACTCACTTTCATAGATTCCCTTCTGCAAGGTCGCTTATACTAACCATGAGAAGTTGTGAATGAAGATCTTTGGTGTTCTTGGTTATGTTGGCACCTTGAAAAGTTAATCGGTTGATGATTTTCCTTCTCAAAATCAGTATTCCAATATAAACCGGAGTAATTGGCAATGTCATGTGCAAAATTGTAAAAAGTGCACTGAACTTGACAATGTCTTTTGTTCCAGTGACAACACTTCCATTCAAATTATATTCAGGGTATTTGACATGAAGAATCTCGATAATTTCCGATGGTTCATCCTGCGCCCATAGAAATGAGACCCATTGAAAAAGTGATGGTAGATAGACACCCAAAATTATAACTAGTAATTTGAAGCGACTAGGTGCGGGGTGGAATAAAATGTAGTAACGATAAGAGAATGATAATAAAAGTGACCAGAGAGAGTGACCGAGAAAATGAAGCATCAAACTGTACCTAAATCAATACTTTTGATCTTGACAAAAAAAATTGAACCTTACCCTAGATAACATGCTGTCGGTGATATGAATTTACAAAGACCGTTTGAAATATAAGCGAGGCTTCTTCCAGCGGGAATGATTCTCTGTTGCACAAAAATGTCGAAAAAACATGCGCAAAAATCGGTCACCGCAAAATTGGTAATCAATATAGCATAGGATCTAATAATTTTAGGAGTTTGGAAGAATGCCAAATAAATGAGCAGGGTGTTTGAGATCATGCCAATGATGGCGATCGACAGATGAATAATCGAGAAAACGTTCAAGAACCAGGTCATAGACAAGTTATAACAACAAAAACAACAAACACGTTTTATCAGTTTTGCTTGTTATACCACCTGACTCAATCACCAATGCACAATGCAATCAAAAATCTATTCAGAACAATTTAAGAGTTTTGAACCGCGCAAAAAAAAAACACACCTATTCGACACACTACTCAGGAAGAAATCACATTCTTAATGACACTAGTTTTTCTCGGGTCACCGCCTGTCATTTTCTGAAACGCTTTCGCCAAAAAACTACGATAGGGTGTGACGAAAACCAGCGAGGAAATCGGGGAGAGAGATGAGATACAGGCGATGGGAAAAAGTGTCAAGTATTCAAGTGTCAGACTATGGTATATTCCAAGTTGACCGAGAGCATAGGCGGCCACACTGAACAGGTAGAAACAGGGAAGAAAGGCTTGGTAAGTGATGGCCTGCAACGAGGAAATATTGATCCTCAAGGCGGACAGAGCGAGCACCGGAGAAGTCCTGGGCCCGGGCCGGGTTCATCCGGTCAAAAAAAGCCAAAAGGCCTGACCCGGTCCTCATAATCTGTGATTTTTTTTTTGAAAAACTGAGAGATTTCTAGAAAGTACTAATCTTTCGGATACACTTTTCCGGCCGGGCCTTTTCTGGGTTTCAGCCGAAATGGTCTAAATCAGGCTTGGGCGGAACCGGAACCGGAAATTTCCGACTATTTTCGGAACTTTTTCCGAAATTTTGTCGGAAAATCGAGAGAAAAGTGTTCACTTTAGTTCTTCGTTGTGAATAAGCAATAGTTCATAGAAAGTTATAATTTCACAAATTTAAGCTAATTTTTTTTTCCTCCCTTCTGACCAGTCTTGATTGAACACCGAAAATGATGAACAGTCATGGTTTTGGGTGTGTGCCCAAAAAATTCCGCAAGTTGGGGGTTTCGGTAGGATCGGTTCCGCCCAAGCCTAGTCCAAATCTCCCGCCTGAAACTAACCATCAGTAACTGAGTTTGTAGTTCTTTTGTTGTTTTGGTTACATGAACCTCTTGAAATAATAACCTATTGATAATCTTCCTTCTCAAAATCAAAATCCCGATGAAAACCGGTGTGATGGGCAATGTCATGTGAAGAATAGTGAACAAGGCACTGAAGCAAAAAATGTCTTTGGTGCCAGTGACAACAAGTCCACTCAATTGATACATGGGAAACTTGTCATGTAGTATCTCGACAATTGCCGATGGTTCATCTTCGGCCCATAGAAACACTAGGCCTTGAAAGGCGGATGGGGAGTAGACGAGGAGAACGATGAACAATAATGTGAACCGTTTTGGAGGTGGACGGAAAAAGACGTAGTATCGATAGGAGAACGAGAGAAGGAGCGACCAGAGAGTGTGAGCAAGAAAGTGAAGCATCAGACTATATCTGGAATGAGAAATTGGTCGAGCTGTTTTTGTTTGAAGTTCATTCGTTCAAAGGTTTTTTCGAAATGGCTCAGGTTATTGTCCAAACTTTTTGGTGAGCTAACTCCAGCGTGACACGTGCTGAACTCTGCGTTTCTAACTCTCTTAAAAAATCTGGTTTTTCATCTTTATGGAAGACACACAACTTCTAACTTCTGATAAAAATCATACCAAAACTGGTAAATTCTGAATGGGTACGGACCCATTTAAAATGGGTAACCAAAAATCGGTTCGCGCGGTCGTCTGAATGGGTACGAAGAAAATGGGTATCCAAAATGGGTACGCGAGTAAATAGGTAACCATTTTGATTGTCTAAATAGGTTCGCATAAGAAGAGGATCTGTTCCGACAGTTTGAAAAGGTACGCAGAAAACAGGGGAACCCAATTCTATAAACTTTGCAATTTGAAGTTACATAAATGTTCAACGACCAAATCAATGCTTCATTTTTTCTTATTTTATTGACTAACACTATTCATGCTAAACCTTCTAACTGACTCGTTGCAGTGTGAACTCGATTCGAAGGTCGATACGTCGCCTCCATCCCGAATAACTTCTGAACTGTCCTAACAAGAAAACGGCGATAACTGTTAACAAAAATGAACGAGGAAAGAGGCGCTAGAAATGGGATCAATAACAATGAGGAGAATGTGAAATACTCGAGAACAATATGATTGTAGATTTCCAACTGACCAACACCGTATGACAACGCGCTGAAAAAGTAGAAACCAGGTAGAAGTGATTGATAGGTCAGCGCCTGGAAATTTACTCTTTATTCTGTTTGTCCCCCAAGTTTGTTCAGCCTACCATAAGAAGTTGTGAGTGAAGATCTTTGGTGTTCTTGGTTATGTTGACACCTTGGAAAGTTAACCGGTTGATAATTTTCCTTCTCAAAATCAGTATTCCAATATAAACCGGTGTAATTGGCAATGTCATGTGTAAAATTGTAAAAAGTGCACTGAACTTGACAATGTCTTTTGTTCCAGTGACAACACTTCCATTCAAATTATAGTCCGGAAATTTGACATGAAGAATCTCGATAATTTCCGATGGTTCATCCTGAGCCCATAGGAATGAGACCCATTGAACAAGTGATGGTAGATAGACGATGAGAATAATTATTAGTAATTTTGAACGACTAGGTGCAGAGTGTAGTAGAATGTAGTATCGATAAGCAAAGGATAGTAAAAGTGACCAGAGAGAGTGAGCGAAACAGTGTAGCAAGAGACTGTATCTGAAAAAACCAATTGTTCGAATTTTGGCGTCAGCTTCGCAAGGCCCCTTTGAACTTTTCGCATCAAGTACATAGTTTCATTTTTCCGTGACTTTTTCTCTGAGTTTCTCATTTTCCAATTGTATTTTTTTGGCGGGGCCACCTCAACAAAACAGCTTCTGATCTAGAAAAATGCGCGAAAACACTGAGATCCAAAAATTCTCAAAAAATATCTAGAAAAAAAGTATTTTCGATTTTCGAGCTGGGCTTTCTTGGCTTTCTCGGGTAAACCTTTTTCGATGGTATCATTTGGTGCTGTCAATTTTCTTTTCCTCTTGGAACATCTACAAAACTAACCCCACATAACAAGCTGTTGTCGAGTATAATTTACAAAACCCATTTGAAACGTATGCGAGACTTCTGCCGGCCGGTATGATTCTCTGTTGCACAAAAAGATCCAAAAAGCACACGGCAAAATCGACGACGCCGAAATTGGCAATCAAAGTCGCATAGGTTCGAATAATTTTTGGTGTTTGGAACAATGCCAAATAGACAAGCAATCCGTTGAAGGTCATACCAAGAAGTGCAATTATCGAGTGAGCAAACGAATAGATTTGGAGAAAACAAGTCATCGTTATGATAATATTTTCAATCACCGCTTTAATAAAAACATGTGTGTATGAAAAAAAAAACTCGCAGGTGCAAAGTGACTAACCAAGTAACATGATTTTATTAAACACAATAACAACATAGTCTGCGGAAGAAAAAAAAGGAAAGTTTAACAACAAAAAATAAGTATAGGTTTTGGTCTGAAGTGAGGACTTGACGAAAAATTATCAAGTCATTTTTAATTACATCTTTGATTTAGCCTAGATTTGTTTCTGTCAGATCTTCGTGAAACTTTTTCTTTCGAGCGCACTTGTTCTCCTATTAACTGTGGGATCGATTTGATTATTTTCGGATATTTTCCGGAACAAAAAACTCGTCTCAAAACGCATTTTTTTGTACTATTCTGCCCATTCACCTTCATCCAGGAGTGAGATTTGAGCCTTTTTCTGCCTACCAGAACGCCGCTCTGACCAGGGTTTTAAATTTTTTACCAACACACACACTGAGGCCCATTTCGCTAACTCCACCGGTGTGTAGAATAATGGAACGAATAATTATCGACGTTATAAAAAATCGTTTTAAAGACAAATTTTCTCCTTCACAGTTTGGATTTTTGAATAAAAGAAGTTGTAAAAACTCACTTCTAACAATGATTAATAAAATCAAATCAAATAATTCCAAGAACTTAAACACAGATGCGATTTATTTTGATTTTAGAAAAGCCTTCGATCGAGTTCCGCATAGTTTCCTAATAGACAAGTTACGCAAATTTGGTTTTGATGAGTATTTGTGCGCCTGGTACGATAATTTTCTTCGTGATAGAAAATTTCTTGTTAGAGTTGGGAGTAGTATTTCTGAAAATTGTGCACCTGTTCCATCAGGTGTCATTCAGGGAAGTGTTTCAGGCCCAATATTATTTATTATATTTATCAATGATGTTTTTGAATTGGCCGAAAGTAATGTTGACATAACTGCCTTTGCTGATGACCTTAAGATTACCGGTACTGATTCCTTGTTAGTTCAAAAAGCTATAAATTCTATTTGTAAATGGGCTGACGAAAACCATATGGAACTAGCTCCTGAAAAATCAACAGTTATCCACTTCGGCAAAAAAAATAAAAGGATCAAATACACAGCAAATGGAATATCTGTACCTTCTTCTGACTCTACTAGAGATTTAGGAATGATTGTTGAGGAAAATCTCAAGTTTGAAAAACATATTGCAAACATTACTAATTCGGCAAGCTTACGAGCCAATCAAATTCTTAAAACTTTTCACTTCACTTCTTTAAAACATTACGCGCTCTTATTCAAAATGTATGTAATGCCTTTGCTTGAATACTGTTCAGAAGTTTTCAATCCATATATCAATGAAAAACAAGTTCAAATGCTCGAAAAGCCTCTTAGAAAATATTCCCGAATTGTTTTCTTCAGATGTAACATACATTTCTCTTCTTTCAATGACCGGCTTTTGCAAATGAATATGAATACTATGAAAACTCGTAGGGTTAGGTCTGCCTTAATACATACGTTTAAAAGCATCTCCAAGCTCTCACATCAACCTGATGTGTCTAGATACATTCGATTGACTCGCTCTAAAAGACATCCTTACCGCTTAGTCCGTATTTCTAAAAACTCTAACACTTTCTATGACTATATCCTCCCATATTGGAACAAAATTGCACATCTTATTCCTGAAAACTCTAGTCTCGAACTTTTCAATCAACTAATTTCGGATCCTGGAGCTCCTCTACTTTAATGTTCTTGACACAGCATTTCACTCACTATTCACATTATCTTAAATCGGCCTTTAAATATTTTTGTTTGTATTCACAAACAAAAAAGTTAGCTATGCAATTTTCACTCACTGACGAAGTCTCTTGCGGGACTTGTGTCTTTCACAAATTCGGGCTACCCTTTACACTTCTTGTCATATAACTCTATTATCCCTATTTTCACTCCTCTCCTATTCTAATGTACTATGATCTCTCCTTACTATTGTAAATCTGTATTTATACATTTTTTTTTTGTTTGCGTTTTATCTTTATTTTCATTTGTTTTTTGTAAATGGTAACTCGAATAAAAAAAAAAAAAAAAAAATGGCAAAACCTCGCACAGAAATTTCGCCTGGTATATTTTTTTTTGCAAACACTGGCCCGCCCTTTTTTTGATATATTGGTCGTGGTTCGTTAAAGTACTTGCTTTAAAAATCACATAAAAATTCTAAAAACCCTTTCTCTTGAAAATATTTTTGCGAGAGAAATCTACTTGTGTTTTCTATACCAGAGATCTTCGTTATGAATTTTATAAAACTGATAAAATAGGTTCCCAGAAAACACGACCTTTCAGGCAAGAGAAAAAATGGAATCGATGAGAGTTTTCCCGTCGATGGAGGCACAGAGAAACAGAGAAAAATTAACTCACAGTGAAAACTATAAGGTGAGAGCGGCCTTATTTCATTGGAAACGCCGACAAAAAGCACACACAAGTATAGCGCCTGGCGCATACCTTGACTGTTGTCGGTCACTCGACTGAATGACCTCTCGGGAAATTCTCGAAATTTGTCAATTTAGAGAGAGCAAATGCGCTCTAATAATAATCACCTCTGTGCTCTCTCTCACTCTCATCGATTCCCTTTGGGAAGGTCGTGAAAAAAAGCTTTATTTTTTGCCGCAAAAAATCTTATCAACAAATTATGCACATTCATGATTCTAAACCAGAGTTGCGCGGAAGTGAACTTCAAAATTTTACTGTCGACTTCTAACTTCGGGAAAAGACCGATCTACTTTTGATTACTAGATTCTGAAAATATGAATCTTATGGCAGTTTCCGAACATCCACTTCCGCGCAACTCTGTTCTAAACATCGAGCCATGTTCATCTAATCTTCTATGCGATTGTACCCAACATCGATGAATCGGTCTGAACTTGATTTCTCGCAATATTCCCGTTATTGATTCTCAGTACTCCACAGATCAACCGAATCAGAAAGCGTCGATAAGGAGTGACGAAAATAAAAGAGATAATCGGCGACAGCACCGGAACCATCATATTTGAAGCAAAAGTAAAGTATTCGAGAGCCGGATGATTGTAGATACCGAGTTGTCCGATGACATACGACGCGACACTTAGCGCGTAGAACATTGGCAGAATCGCTTGACATGTTAGAGCCTAAACTTGTTTTCTCTCAATAGTCTGTCTTGCATTTCTGAATCATTCTCACCACCAACAATTGGGTGTGCAAGGTCTTTGTCGTTTTCGTCAACTTGACACCCTGAAAACTCAAACCAGCAATAATTTTTCGCCTCAAAATCATAATTAGAGCATAAATCAAATACGTTGGTAAAGTCATGTGAAGAATGGTAAACATTGCACTGAAGCAAACAATATTTTTTGTGCCAGTAACGACTTCTTCGTCCAGATGATATTGGGGAAATCGAATGCGCAGAATTTCGAGAATCTCCGACGGCTCATCTTGAGCCCATAGAAATGTGATAAATTGGAAGAACGACGGAATGTAGAAGATCAGAATGATGAGAATGATGGTGGCTTGTTTGGGTTCCGGGTTGTGCAAAATGTAGTAGCGATAGGAAAATGATAAAAATAGCAACCAAATGGAGTGGGAGAAACAGTGTAACATAAAACTATATCTGAAATTGAAACTACATTGTTACTCAGATTTCTCGTGTTCAGTGTGATTCGAAAATTCATTAAAAAATACTTGACAAAAATCTAACTCTGGATTCTTTCTCACGACGAACGTCTTGTGCAACCTCCATTTGTGTGTTTGGCTACAGTACACCTCGAAAATTATTCTATTGTTTTTACTTCCAAACTTTTTGTCTGTTTGAATTTCAGACAACAAAAATTGAAGTCTTCAACATTTTTCCAGAGTGACGAGGTGTCTGTCACCTAGTGAAGACATTTGAGTTGTCTCTGCACTTACCCCACAAAACAGGCGGTTGACGAGATGTACCTGCACACTCCATTCGAAACGTATGCCAAACTCCATCCTGCTGGAATCAAACGTTGCTCCACAAACACTTCGGCGAAACACGCGCCAAAATCGGTGATGGAAAACGCGGCAATCAACGTCGCATACGATCTGATACCTTTGTGAGATTGATACAAAGCCATGTAGAACAAAAGGGCGTTGAAAAACATGCCACCGATTGCAATTGTTGAATGAACAAATTCGAAAATGGAAATCATGTCAGTTTTTGTCGATTGCACATTCAAATGATTTCGAGTTGTGAGACAGGTAACAACTAATCAACATGTTATTCATGGTTCTCAGAAAGTTAACATGTAACGACTATCTATTGTGTGTTGATGGATGCAATTTTTAGGGTAGTTTTGTCACTTGTGTCTATCGTAGTTTTATCATAGAACAACTACTCAACAATTTGTGACGAAAGGCAAATGATTATCATTAGAGCGACTTTGCTTTCTTAGAATTGCCGTTGAACTAGATTTGTTTTCCGAGAGGTCACTCAAACGTGTGACGGACAGCAGACAGGTTGCGAGGCAGTATACTTTGTGTATGTCTGCGTCTCTCTATCCATCAACATTCCCGGGCTCTTCAAACCAAAATGTTACAGTTCAACTTTTCTCCACCATCATTTTTGTTTCCATAATTTCCAAATGTTTCATGACCCTGCCAAACCGAAAATATGTAAATAAACCGGCCATAACAGCATTAACGACATGACTCAACTCAAAACCGCCGAAAAAATCTCGTTTTTGTTTCAGTTTTGTTTGACACAGAAAAAGTTCGACAGTAATCCTCTTTTTCAAAATATCATCATTTTTTCTCTCGATTTTTTCCCCCGTGTCACTTCATTTCTCTCACTCTGAAATGATACTGAAATTGTTGTGTGTTTTGTTTTTCCTAGTTTCGACAACAACAGTTTTGACGCTACCCAGCGACGTGGAATTGCAGCAGGTATAGCTGAACATGTTCGAGATTGTAGATGAGATTTCAGACGTTTCAACGGACCGATATAAATCAGCTACGTTCGGCGCTCTCAGATTTACGACAAAGATGGAATGTAAGACTACAACAATCGCCAGCGTTCACAAATGTGCAAGGGCCAGGAGGTCAGCAGCAAATTCAAAAATTTCCGATACGCGAGAAAAAACGCGATCGGATTAGAGAGGAAGGTGACACATTACATCAGATTAACAAAAAAGCTGGATTGAATGAACTGCTCTATCAGGGCGACATGGTTCTGACAACGTGAGTGCTGACACTTGATTCACTGGAGAAAATAGAGTTTAGAGATCAGATCACAAATATTTTGGGGTCTCAAGACGTGCGACTGAAACGTCAGGCTTATCGAGATCGATTCTATCCCTCAACAACTTGGGGAACTTCGGTGTATTATTACTATGATACAACTGCGAGTAGGTTTCCGTTGGGCACAGGGTTTTTATTTGCAAACTAAGATTGTATCGAAAATTCCAAATTCAGCTGCAAAAATCAAAAAGGCGTTCGAATCAGCTGTGGAGTTCTGGCAAAACGTCACGTGTATCAACATTTACGAGAGTTCGACAGCCGCCAATCGAATTCGTGTATTTCAGGGACAAGGCTGTTATTCGTATGTGGGACGAGTTGGCGGTGTTCAAGACTTATCTTTGGGTAAAGGTTGTGAAGAGGTGTGTTTTTTTTCTACGGGATGATCTGACATTTTTTAAAGACGCTGAAAATGAGAAAAAAAGTTCACATGTGACACATGCAAGACTCTGCGTCTCGTACTCTTTTCTTTGTTAGGAATTTTTGTCGTTACTCAAATTTTGGCGAGAAACCCGGGAAAAGTACGTATCAAAAATTCTATCAAAATGTTTTTTTTTGAAAACGTTTTTAATAATTTTCTGAAAGTTAGGGAACTAGTGCCTCCGAATTTCCACAGAAAAAAACTTGATTTAGAAATGTCTAGACATGTAAAGCGACCAGGGGTGAGATTTGGGCTCTTGGGCCAGTCGAAGTCCCGTTTCGACCGCCCGGGATGGCCCACCGAGAAAAATACGAAATTTTCAGTTCGAAAGGTCACGTTTTTTTCATTTTCACGTTCTTTCTTTTATTAAACAGAATAAAAAATCTCAAAACTGACATTTTTCGGAAATGAACTAAATACAAAGGTCACGTCAGTAACACAAAAAATATTTTTTCGGTTCAACTATTTTTTCATAGTGTTCATCGTTACAAAAAACGTGAACACTAAATAATAAAAAATTAACGTGACCTCGTGCGAAAATCTGTTTTCTCTGCGTCTCTATTGAATGACGTCATAAAAGGCCGTGGCTCTCGGGCCTCCGGGCTACAATCTCATCCCCTACTTTCAATGAAAATATTTTCAACTCTTCTTTCTCAAAACTATTTGAAAATAAATCGCAAAAATTGGATACAGTTTGAGAGCCGTGAAGAGAATTCGCAAAGAAAATTATCTCTTTTTCTCTGCCGTCTCTTATAAACCGCACACAACGCGGCGCAGCGCATCTAAAACCGTAATTCTACCAGCGAAAATTGTCCCCGTCTCTTCTTTTTCGATTCAATTTTTGCCATTTATTTTCAGTTTGATAATATCAGAAACTTTTGTTTTCGAAAACTTCTTTCGATGCAGATCATGTGACTTTTACTGGCCAAAAATCTTCATTTTTTGTGAAGTTCGCCTAGGGTTTCTCAACATGAAAATTACAGTTTGGCACAGCTGCACATGAATTAGGACATGCTCTGGGTTTTTTCCACACCCAATCTCGCTTCGACAGAGACAATTATATATCGATCAACTACGCCAACATTGACGTAAGTTCAAAAAACTTCTTCTCTGAAATCTGCGTTCTCTAGCAATCCTACATCGAACAATTCGACAAAGAGACGAGCTCGACCAACTACAACTACGGTATGCCCTATGACTACGGTTCGATAATGCAGTACGGTGCGACGTCGGCGTCGGGAAACGAGAAGCCGACAATGATCGCAAAAGACACTGAATATCAGGATACGATGGGTTCGGATTTTGTGAGCTTTTACGACGTTTCAATGATGAATGAGCATTACAAATGTAAAGAGTTGTGTGTGTCGGCCAATTCGGCGAATTGCACAAATGGCGGGTTTGCGAATCCGAGAAATTGTAGCGTTTGTATTTGTCCGAGCGGTTATGGCGGCACAACTTGTGATCAACGAGTAAGCCTCAAACATCAACAAAAAATATATCCACAATTCTAGCCAAGTGGGTGTGGCGAAACGTTTACGGCGACCGCCGAGTGGCAGAGTTTCAACAACACCATTGGCGATGGTCTTCCAACTCTTCGCGATAATCACACTCTGTGTAATTATTGGGTATCAGCGCCGGCCGGTCAGGTAGTTCAGATTCGAATCAACACTCTCAACGCGGTCACCATCGATGGTTGCATTTTTGGTGGTGTTGAGATCAAAACTCACAAAAATCAAAAATTGACCGGCTATCGGTATTGCTCCTCGGCTGATCAGAACACTGTTCATACTTCGAGTGGCAGTCTCGTCCCGATCGTCTTGTTCAATCGTTATGCGACAACCCGGGCCAGCCTGGATTATCGATTTGTGTCGGCCGCCTCGATTACAACAACAACTAGCACGGTCACACCGGCTGTTAATAGTTGTCAAGATCTTCATCCCAAGTAGGTTCACGCCCAAATCTATCATTGAGTTCAGATTCGTTTTGCAGCTGTCAGATTGTTTCATTTTTCGGGTTTTGTAGAATGCCAAATGTTAGGAAACAATGTAGATTCTCATGTAGACAGTGTCGTTTTAACCCGTTTTTCAAGCACGCATTTTTTGGTTTCGTCTAACTCCTTCTAACATTGTTCCAGCTGCGCCGCATTTGCTATCAATGGTTTCTGTTTCAACATTTTCTACACATTGGAATCTCGTCGATATTATTGCGCACTAACTTGTAACCTTTGCTGGACTTTTTTCACTTTCAAATAACTTTGTTTTAGGTTATTTTTGAAGTTGTTGATACGTGTATCTGTATTTTTTTGAGAAATAAATTAGTGTGAAGTTTTTGAGAATCATGAAATGAGAAACGATCGCGCGGCCCGGGAAAAACAATAATGTCTAATTGCGAAGAAAAAACACTGAAAATTTCAAGGAACATCACAATAACTCAAACAAAAATTGTCTAACTCACTCGACTCTCCTCGTTCTCTGCACTATTTTTTCATTCGAATTCGTTGTGTCCCTTAGAAAAAGTACGGTTTTTTTTGTTCGCGATTGGCCCGACCGATTTTCTGTTTTTTTTTTCTTGAGCGCCGCAAAAAAACCTATTTTCAAAAACCTTTTGACGTGACCGAAAAATGTCAATTTTTAGGTATTTTTGTGCTTTAAAAAAGAATGAACGTGAAAATAAAATAAACGTGACCTTTCGAACTGCTTCGATTTCGAAACAAGGAAATAACGAAACTAGGACATTTCGAAACCGCATGAAGTTCCGACGATAAGGAGGAAAAAATGTATGTTTGTTTAACTCAGAAAAGTGAGTGCGCGGTCGCACGCTACCACGCTGCGACCGCGCACAGATCGCGCTGCGACCACGCACTAACCGCGTTGCAACCACGCACAGTTCGCGCACTAATCTCGCGGCGATCACGCACTTCACGCCGCGACCGCGCACTTTCACGCTGCTACCACGCACTAGAGAGTGCGCGAACGCAGCGTGGTAGCGTGCGATCGCGCACTACGCGCACTGATCGCGCACTCGGTCCTATGCGCGCGCAGCGGTCGCGCACTGACTTTCCTGAGAACTGTATGGCGTATCCAGTGTGATGTCGGTACACACATTTATTGAGAGCGCGTAATTTGTAGTATCATCATTACCGAACACAAAATACAGTAACCTTGTTCAAAAAACAATTCGAAAAAATAGAACCGACAAAAACAACATTCCCTAATTGGATGTTTTTTGAGTTCACAAAAATAATGATGAAGTTTGTTGTCAAAACTGAATTTTTCTGAATTTCCCAGTCATGTCACGTTTTTGTGACGTTTCTCATACTCATAAACATTCCAAAGACAAATTTGCTAATTTCTCCAAGCGAACGCAATTTTAATTCGAACCGGATATTCATAAATAGCGCTCTGGAAAATCTTTATTTTTTGATCCCGTTTTTCGATGAAAACTTTCTGATGTCAACCATGAAATGTGTGTCGTAACTATTAGTAAACATGTGTTTTTGAACCACATGTTTTTTACACCTTCATGGTTTGTTTTACGGGAGGGGAGATTGGAAATTTGAACTCATAAATGATAAACGGCTCAATGTGCGCGAAAAGTGCGCGCGTTCTGACATTCTGATCTCCTGACGTTTCCGGACTGAATAATTTATTGTTTTCATGGCAACGGCGAGCGAGAAAAAAGGCGGCACCTCTCATAAGAAAAATATGGAATAGGAAATTTCATTTTATTTGCAAAACGCATTCAAGTATGAAAGAATATT
Organism: Caenorhabditis sp. 8 KK-2011; assembly: GCA_963572245.1. Classification (NCBI taxonomy): domain Eukaryota; kingdom Metazoa; phylum Nematoda; class Chromadorea; order Rhabditida; family Rhabditidae; genus Caenorhabditis; species Caenorhabditis sp. 8 KK-2011. Next base: position 10,932,391 of record OY751550.1, on the reverse strand, counting down.
CGATATACGATGTTGAACAACATTGTACACATGAGGATTTGTGGATTATTTACAAGGATAAGGTGAGTCAGATAGGATTGTCTATTCTAGAGATCAAAAAATGTGAACCAGGAAGTCGGAGATGAATGTGATACGGAAATTTAGATTGCCATGTTTGCAGGTCTACAACATGACACCATACTACGATTTGCATCCAGGCGGTTTGGCAATTCTTCGATACGCTGGAAAAGTGAGTCAGAATACATTTTTCGAAAAATCACACGGACAATCAAAAGCTTAACTTTGAGCTGAGAAAATTTATTGCACTTCGAGGTTTACGATTGTTTTTGATCAGAGAAAAATATTTTTACACATTTTTTTGGATGTGGCCTGAAACGGAGAAAATAACTCGAAAATTAGAAGTTTAGCCGAAAAATCACGAAAATTATTTTGCCCCATCATTGTAAATTTTTGAACTTTTGAAGGCTCAAAAAATTCAGCTATACGCAGTGTTTTACTATTTTCAAGAAATAGAGCACGTTTTTCAAAATGAAAAAAAAAACGTGTGGCTCAAAAATTGGGCCTACTGAATAGAACATCAAAATTTGGTTCGGATCTTGAATAAATATCAAATCTGGTACGTTTTTCTGCAGTTTTTCAATATTGTTTTTGAATTTAGAATAATTCAGGAAAAAGTTCCCCCCAGATTCAACTTTCATTCAGTTTTAGCAACAAAACAAATTTGGGCGAAATTAAAAACGTGAAACCCGTGACCCGCCCGCGGCTCGATCGGTCTAACAAAAAAAAATCTGGTCTGTGAATGTCGGCCCGGGCCGGACAGCGCACACTATTTCAAAAATCTGAAAATAAAACGTGAAGTGTAAACGCAGACACATCACATCAGTTCACGTTTTTTTTCGTAACCAGCAAAAAAACGTGAATTTTTTTTTATTTTGTTTTTTCGAGAAACTGGTCTTTTTTTTGACGAAGACTAGATTCTCTCTTTTTTAGCCTGAAGGAACACGTCTGCCCTCTCAAATTGAAAATGTTACATTATTCTTATTGCGAATAACACTACAAACTCAGTTTCCTGGTACACACATAACTTGACCTATCCAGTACCCCATCAAATGAATTTGTTTTAAAATGAACAAAACAACAATCGAGCCTTCATTCAATTTTGTTTCATTTTTGAAGGACGCAACGACAGCTCTTCAAACGGTCACTGCTCATGGCATCGCATGGTCAATGATTCAGAAGAAACTCGAAGAATGTTTGATTGGTGTTGTTGTAAGAAAATGAAATGAAGAACTCATTCATTATTTCTCTTCTTTTTTTTCTGTTTTTGTTATCTTTTATCGAAAAAAAAATTTGGAAGAGATCGAAGATGAGAAAATCACAAGTTTCTTTTTGAATGAACAGAATGAATTAAAAATTGAAGCGAAAATGACTTTGGTGGATAGTCCTCGAGTTCGAACTTGATCAATTACGCTCGAGAGAGATGCAGAGAAACAGAAAATAAAATCACTGAAAACTATCAGGTGAGAGAGGTCTTCTTGCATTGGAAACGCAGACATAATCAAACCAAACACAAAACATAGCACCTCGCGTATCACGTTCTGCTGTCGGCTACACGGTTGAATGACCTCTCGGAAAATTTTCAAAATTTATAAACTTAGAGAGAGAGCAAAAATGCTCTAATGATAAACATTTTCTCATCGACTTCCTTCTGGGAGGTCGTGTCAAGTTCAAAAAGTTTTTAACAGGGAAAAACTGCAAAAACTCGGATCAGAGAAAATCTTCCAAAAATTTCAAAAATCCCAAAATATTCAACCAAAATAGCTCAAAACAAAAAAAAATATTCAGAACCTGAGTTTTTCCCAGAATCCGAAAAAAAAGAGTCGTTAGGTTTCCGGCTGAAAACTTTACGCTCTAGACTCTAATCTGTGATGTTCCAAGAGACAACACAGAAAAATGGCCAATTTGAAAAACAACCCGATTCAGGTGAAGGAGACGTTATTAAGAAAGTCTGCAAGAAAAAACGAGAAGAAAAAATCGAAAAACGACGAAAATGAAAACACAACCGACGAAATTCCTAGCTTTGTTGTTCTGAATTATTCATCTGAAGGCAAGTATTTCTGTTCACTCCAACGTTTTTCGTCGTGTTGTTGTTTAGATTTTTTCAAATTTAAATTCTTGAAAAACCGATAATCTTTCTGACATTTTTTGAAATTTGGTTTTTTGGGAACATACTGAACCTGAATTGGGCCCAACTTCGGGCAAACATTTTTTTTTACACAAGAAAATCTGGTTAGAAAATTTTCAAAGCAGAAAAAGTCCAAACTAATGGAAACAATTTTCAATTTTTTTGATTTCGGAAAAACTTCCAGAAAATCGGACCTGATTAAATTTTGACCAGGCTTGGGCGAAGCTGTAACAGGAAATCTCTTACCATTTTCGGGTTTTTTTACGACGGAAATTTTTTGAAAAAAGTTTTTACCGCAAATTTTGACTATTTTCGGGTCCGATTCAAAAACTCCACATCAGGTTCGGTGACCATTTTCGGATTTTGGGCACATCCGAGCTTTTCCGAGAAAACTTTTCTGCCAAGCCTGACCAAGTGATTGAACCTATTTTTTTTATTTCTTGCAAGAACTCCATGAACTCCAAAAAAAAGTAGAAGATGAAAAAGATAAATCTAGAATTTTGGAGACTGTTTCTGATTTCAAAAAAAATGTTTTTCTGAGAAACGTCCGTTAGTAAGCTAACATAGTTTCCTTGCCAGACTTTTTCTAAAATTCCAAGATTTCGGATTCTCCAAGCCTCAGCCTTTTTTACTTGGACTCCAAAAAAATCACAAATGAAAAAAGATAAATCTAAAACCCCGCCACCAACAAAACAGCAAATATGTGTACTACAAATTATTTTCAGTCCAATATTTTTTGTGATGCTCGCATTTTTTTTTGCAAATCTCTTCTCCTCATCATTCACACAGCTGTTCTTCCAATTATTCTCAAAACTTTTTGATTGACGACGAAAATGTTTGATTTGTCAAACTGATACCTTTCTTTGCGGTTTCGTTTTCTTTTTTTTACTATCTCAGTGTTATTTTTTGACCTAAACAACTGTCAAGGAAATGTGTTAAATTTGACACCTTTCGAAATTGTAATCACCGACAGAAAAAAGTATCATTTTTCTCAACAAAAAGTGCCACACACACACACAAACAGAGAAACACAAAGACAAAAAGGTCGATTTTAATTAAAGCACAGCTTTTCTCCTATTTTTTTTCGTCTTTATTCTCGACGTTCACATAATATTCTCATTCATCTTCGGAAGTCGTGAAACTGTCAGCTTTGGCCCTTTTTATTCTTGTGAATCTTGGCTTTTTTGCTCGAGACGTGTTTTTATGAGATGGGAAAGAACCCCGAGTCAATTGTTTGGTCATTCTGTATTTTTCCCATTTTTTGGGTGACATATTTTTGAGAGAAAGTAGAATTTGGTCCAAAAAAATCGGAGGTCGATTTCAGAATCTCTCCATACCGCACGTCAATTTTTTTTCCAAATCTGGTTCACGTTATTTTTTATTTTTTTTCGAAATTACACGGTCCTCTCTCTCTCTTTCTCTCTCTTTCGATTGAATAATCATGTGCTATTCAATTCTCGTTACATCATTTGTGTCTGAAAATATAGGTTTCGGTATCGTTTTTTTTTCTTCTTAGAAAAAACATTTTTTGCGAGCTAATCTTTGATGCTTGTTATATTTTCTAGGTTTTTCAATTTTTTTTGGAATATTCTGAATCGCGCAGGCAGATTTTTATCCCGAAACCCAAAAATACCCAAATCTCGGGCCGGATTTTTTCCGGGTCCGTTCGGACCAACACAAAAAAGGTCAGAGCCAAGAAATCGCGTCCGGGATTTGCTGAATCGGGCCGGACCAAATGAATGTTTTGTCAAAAAAGTTCCTCAGCCAAAATCTCAACAAAAAATGGGCGGCGCCAAATTATTTTTGGGCTTGTTCTACTCAAAATTCTTCATTGTACTGAATCAGGCCAGGCTCGAAAATTCGACACAGAATCTACCAAATATTTTGAGTAACTTCATGATTTCTGAACAACCCGAGGAAAAAATTTCCCACGATGTTTGTTTTCAGTATGGCACTTTTTCATTATACTCTTTTCACGACTAGCTCCAAAAACTGAGGCAAAAAACAAACTGACTTTCAAGGCGCACACATTCTATTCACCCTCACATTTTTCAGACCCCACATTTTTTTGGTTATCTCACTCATCCCGTTCCTTTTCCCAACTACATTAACCTACTTACTCGAACTCGTGTGGGCGTGGCCTAAAAGAGAAACACCAAAGAATGTGAGTGTGTGTGTTTTTTTTTTGTCGCATTTTGCTGTTGAGAACAACATTTGATATCAGTGTATCCCATTCCAAACACACATTGAAAAATGAGAGGTGTTTTTTGTTGTGCGATAAAGTGAGGATAACAAATGTAGTACATTCATACTTTTTCTTTCTGGTTTTTTTTGGGCGAACGAAAAATGTCAGTTTTGACATGTACAACTGTTTTTTGAGCTGATGATTGTTTCCTAAAAGTTTTTCGTTTTTTTTGTTTGACATACTTTGTTTCAACGTTCTGAAGAGAACAAGGTCGTTTTGCTAGTTTTTTTCTTTTTTCGGAATTGTCTTTCAGTATGAGCATCGAAAATTAGAAAACAAATTTCAAGAAATCAACTATGAGAACTGAAACACAAAGTTACAGTAACCCTATTTTTCGTGATTTCCTCAGAAAGTCTGTAGAAATTCTGGTTGTCCGCACAAAAAAAAACTCTTGTCCAGGTTTTGAGAAACTGACGTTGGTCGACGTAAAACTGAGAGGTCGGGCCGGGCTTATTTTGACCGGCCGAAAAATCGAAAAGTCCCACCTGGCCCGTAATTTTCGGGCCGGGCTGTTGGGCTAGCTCCAGGTTCTGACAAACTGACGTTCAGAAGTCGGCCCGGGCCTGTCCGGGCTTTTTTTTGAGAGAAAAGTCCGACCTGGCCCGTAGTTTTCGGGTCGGACTCTTCGACTAAAACCACCCTCTGGGACCAACAATCTCAATCCCCTTGTCGAAAACTTCTTGTCGAACATTTCTCTCTCCATGTCCCATCTCCTATGACGTTACTTTGGAACGTATAATTTGTATGTTTTTTTGCACTTTTTGTTGTTTCTCACCATCGGAACATGAAGTTTTTTTGTGCCGAGGCAAAAAAGCTTATCTGGTCTCGAAAATCTCATTACTCTGCACTTTTACAAAATGTAACGAGTTTTTTTCGTTGTCCAAAGCTAATACCGTGTGTGAAAATTGTTTCTTTTGGGTGTTCTTTTGAGCAGTAGTGCTAAGATAACCAGGTTTTCGGGCCGCCCGGGTTTTTTATTGAAAACCCGGCCGAAAACAGAAACAAAAAAACCCGGCCCGTGATTTTTCACCTCACCCTGCTTTCTTGTTATTGTTGATGATCCCAGCTCGTCGTCACCTTCTGAAGTACATGTTTTTGGAGGCTCTCACGCCCAAAAAGTACACTTTTTAGTGTGTGTCCCTTTTCAATTTGTCCTCTATTCAATTTTCTATGAAACTTGTTCCGTTTCTTTGTAACCATAAAGTAGGAGTAGGCTCATTCGCGTGCGCGATTTTGTTTCAAATTTTGAGCAAAAAAAACAAGAGAAAAAGAGAAAAATGTCTAATTTTGGTGGAAATTTTTCGTGTCCGGCATCTGAATGACTGATTAACACGGAGAAAAAGAATTAGAAGGAAAAAAAAAGAGATTTTGGCTTTTTCTTCCGTTGTTGACATCATTTCCAACTGGAAAAATAGCCATTTTTGGCTGTTTTTTGGTTTAAAAATTTTCGGTAAACTTCTGGCCATTTCTCTGCGTCTCTCTTCACACCTTGGGAATGCAATTTATAAGAGAGGGGTCATAGAAACGATAGAAAGACTTGTGAACTGTGTTGCAAACAAATTCCGGGTTGTGTACCATTTGGTGTGTGGCATAGTTGCTTATCTTTTTTATCTGTCTGTGTCTCTTTTCTGAAAAAACGCGGCTTTCTAGAAATACAACCAAGAAGAGTGAAAGAGGTATCAGAGATTTCAAAAATCCCCGCCAAAATGTACTGCCGACACTTGCCGGGAAACGCCATCTGTGTTTTCCGCGTTTCAATTTTTCAATTTCTCATTATCACAACTTTGAAACAACGCGAATTTCATCCACTGTCTAAGTCTCTCATAGGTTTTGTGTGATAGCTCATTTTCACGATGGCGATTTATGAGAGAGTGCGAGACGCAGAGTTTTCATGTGTCACGTGCGTGGATATTTTTTTCTCTGTTTCTCTCTTTTTCCTCCGGTCGTCAGTAATTCTCTGCGTCTCTCTCACTCTCAGAGTGCGCAGGTTCGAGAATTTGTTTTTCCCTCAATAATCTTGATATTTTGACGTCAACGGACTTTTTGCGCAATGAAGTGAACCGAAAACTGCCGGTTTTATTTATTTTTTTTTCTAGCTCTGAAAATGTCTTATCAATTTTTTTTTTGTAATTGTCAGAGTTCGGATAGATAACAGAATGTTCAAGTGAACTTTATTCTGGGATTCCCGTGGTTTTTCGATAAACGGGGGGGGGGGGGAGGTCAAATTGAAGAACACCCACGAGTTCCAGTCTCGACTCCAGTCTCATTGTGTCGTCTTCTAACGCTTTGTCTCATGGATCACGCAATATTCATATTGTTGTTTGCGCCTTTTATTCTTTTTTTTTTTGACTCCATTTCCTTTTTCCTACATGTGTGTCGGGGTTTTGTTGTTTTTTTCTCCGTCTTCTCGGAAAACAAAACTCGAGTCAGGTTTTGTGATGACTTCATTTTGCCGCCTTTTCGGTATGACATCAAATTCGAGGTCATCATCGATTCAATGGAACTAACGAGTTTGTTTCCGACTTGTTTTTGGCCCCATTTTTCGTATGTCTGTTTTTTGGTGTGGCCAGAGTTCGATGAAATTGAGTTTATTTTGCAAAAATTTGTATATTTTTTCTTGGGTCGGAACATGATTGGTGTTTTGGTCGCTGAAATGTGTGTTTTTTTTCAGTGAGCTCATTTTCATACTTTCAGATATAAACTTCTGAAATGCTTGCGCATTTTGAGCAGAATCAGATCAGGGAACCATTTCGGTTAATGCCTAGGAACTCGATCAAAATTTTTTTGATCAAGTACTGTATAATCTGTCAAAAAATTTGAATTCCTCATGGGACCTGTGAGAGGAGTTTTGACCCTCTCAAATTTCAATTTTTCACCACGAAATTTCACCAATTTTGATCTGAAAACGTGAACAATCTATTTTAAAAATTTCAAAATAACGTGGATGAAAAATAGGCGCGTGATTTACAAATGAGTCGAACCTGTCTTGTAGGCCCAAGAGCTCGGCCTGAAAATTTCGGGCCGGGCCGGCGTTTCTTGTTTTTCGCCGGGTTAAAGAGCCCGACAAGAGCCCGGCCCGAGAGAGCCTCACCGATCTTTGTAGCCGATCCGATTCTGCTGTATCTCATCCAGCCGAAATTCTAATTTTTAGCTTTTCAAGGTAAAGTTCTTTAAGTATTTTCGGGCATACTTTTGGCGTGTTTTCAGAATTTTTTTCTCCGAAAATATTCTTCAAGTGTTTGTTTTTCACATCTACACCAAGTTCTTAATGGTAGCTAGAAAGTTGTGATCTTCTGGGAGCTTCTCAGGAAGTCGACTCTTAGAAGTAAAACGCTGCGAGTGCGCACCGCTCGCGCAACGATCGCGTACTGACTTTTCTGCGAAGATCTGCGACAGGCTTAGGCAGAACCTATAAAAGAAAGTTTTGAATTTTCGGATTGTTTTAGATTTTTTTAAAAGTTTTCCTCAAACGAGAAATACACGATTTTTGAGATCGGATCCAGAAAAAATCAGTACTATGTCATCGAAATTCCAATTTTTTCCCGCTCCAACTTTTTTGTTGTTGATCGACACGCTCTTGAATTATGCAAAACTCATTTCCCGTTCCACTCAAAAAAATTGCGATTTTTTCCGGATGAAAAAACCGAAAGGTTCTCGAAATGCGACACCACATCAAATACAGTCATGCTCGAATTTCAATTACCAAAAGTCTTCTTTTTTTTCACAAAATTCCGGATTAACAACAACAACAACAAAAACAACACATTTTGGCTCTTTTTTTGCGACACATTTTGCCGCCAAAAATATTTGGCGACATTTTTTTTCAATGAACTGTGAAGACAAAAAAACCGAAAATCATTGAGTTTGTAAAATGTTTCTATTCATAATAATTGTTTCCGTTACTCTGCAAAAAACGCGCCGCCCTTTTTCGTTGACACTTTTTGTTGAGACCTATAAAACAATCAAAAAATTGACAAATCACATGTGTTGGGTTATAAGTGCAACTCAATTTTGTTTTCCGTTTTCTTGGGTTACTGTAGTTCACGATTCCGTTAATTAAATTAATGTTTTTGTTCGTTGTGTGATCCACCGGAAAACAACCCGTAATTTTGAGCATTTGATGAAGAAAATGTGTCAACAAACAATCCCAAAAATGTCTCATTATTTTTTTTATGTGATGGAAAAAGTCAAGAAAAAACATTGTTTTCTTTTTCGTCCGATCAATCTTTCAGAACGTACTGTAGTTTTTTTTTTTGTCCACGCTAAACTTTTCATTTCTGCAATTTCTCTGCGTCTCTCTCACTCTAAAGTTTCTAATTTTGAGAGGAGTTTCGCAAAATCTACCGAGGGGGTCTTTTTCAGCGTCCAAAACTTTACAAAATGACATACCTTTGATCAAAAATCTCCACATTTCAAAAATAAAAACTCGAAAAAAAATCCGAAATAATTTCACAATCCTCCAAACATTTCAGCTTTTGAAGTGTGCGGTTCAAAAAAAAACCAAAAATTCGAGAAAAAAAACACAAAAAGTTCACACACACAAAGTGTTTGCACAAGACGTTCGTCTTGAGAATGAATTATTGTTTTCGACCATACAAAGTACTTTTTTGTGAATCTCACTCATCGAAAATTGAAGTCTTCAATCTACTTTTGAGCGATGAGGGGTTCCATTGTTCAAAAGTTGCGGTAGAGCGCACATAACTATACTATCTGATAATAGGCCAACGACGTGTGTTATTTGAAGATTATAATTTTTGTCGTCATGGCTCTTTGTGAACCAGGCCCGCACCACCTTCCAAATCGAAGAAAAAAAACACACACAAGTCCCAACAAACTTTGCTCGCGCAACAACAACACAAACAAAGTCACCACCAAAAAAACAGCTGAAACTATCTGTCTCCTTCCTATTGTGTCCCCTAGAGACATGTTTCAGAGCGAAGAAAATTGGGTTTTCTTCTAGACCCGACCGCACCGAAAAGCTATGGGTGAAAACCAATTAATCAACTTTTTTTTTCAGTTGCTCGAGAAATAAAAAAAAGAAAAACTTGCGTGTGTTTTTTCTTCATCGGTCTCCCCTCTGAAATTTTATCATTAATTAATTGATTGTTTTCAGTCGAGGCGGCGAGCGAGAAAGAAAAAGTGTAGTTCCCCAAGGAACCAACAACAAAAAACCTCGAGTTTTCCCCCCTAATTTTATTCTGTGTATGCTGAGACCACTGACAGCGAGAAAAAACACTTGGAACATCTGAAAAACTCTTCAACTCCACTTTTTTCTTCAGTGTTTTTTTTTTTGTTTAATTCAATTTTGCCCTGAAAAACACACACATTTTTCTGTGATTTAATTTTTCAACTTTTCTTGTTTTGATGTTCACATATCTGGTGTTCCTTCCTTCCTTCTTTCCTACTAACATTGCCGATATTTTTTTATGGCCGAAAAAAAAACTTTTTGGCACCCTCCCAAAAATAATCTTCTATTCAAAAGTACCTTTTCACTCTGTCTCTATTTTTGTTTGTTGTCATTTTCGTGGAACTGTGGTGAGAACGAAAAATTGAATTAAATATGAGCATTTTCAGACAGCCTAATTCTATACCCCCGAAAATTGTTTTGACCTTTATTAGAGGGGTCTCATTATCCATTTTCTTAGAATCGGCTAATCACTCAACAAGCCAAAAACAGTGATTTCTCAATTGTCGAGCTTGTTTTCTGTTGCTCACTTGTCGAGTTTTCCAAACTTCTTGAGGTCTTTAAAGTCTACCTCACCTCATTTTTCATGTTTTTTTTTCCTAATCCACTTCCAACATCTCTCTTTGTCTTTGTTTCGTATCAAGATAAATGTTTTATTTTTGCAGAATGAACTCGTCTGAAAGTACGACAAATGTCACAGAGGTTTGTGATTTTCGGTCCTGTTTGCTACAAATTGGAGCCTGAACAAAAAAGCAAGCCTGTTCCTGTTTTTTTACAATTTTTCGGGCCCGAGTTTCGGATCTGAAACCAATGAAAAAAGTTCTTGGATCAAAAACTTTTAGTGGTTAGGCCCGATTCAGCACGCCAAATTTTCAAGTTCAGCACAGAGAGAGCAGATTTAGGAGACGCAGAGAAACCAGATTTTTCCTGTTTGTGGTCACGTTAATTTTTTATTATTTAGTGTTCACGTTTTTTTGTTACTAGAAACCCCATAAAAAATAGATGAACCAAAATTTGTTTTTCAAATAATAGACGTGACCTATACCTTCAGTTAATTTTCCGAAAAAAAACCCTGAAAATGAACAAACGTGAAAAAAATATATGCGTGAGCTCTCGTATTGCAAAGTTCTTGTTTTTCTCTGGGTCTCTTTCGATTGCCGAGTCTCTCCATGGCTGATAGTGTCACACAGTGTGTGATTTACAACAAACAATTTTCGCGCATTTTTCAAGATCAGACACACTTTTGTAGCCGGAGTTTAAGTCGACGAAATATCATTCAGAAACAAGAGGCGCAGAGAAATTTCAAATCTTTGCAAACCTAAAATTGTTGGTAGTGTGTCAACATCCACCCAGTTTTCTGATCACGTTTTCAGGTCAAGGTTCAGTTTCTTTTCTCTACAATATCCCAAAATCTTACGATCAAAAATGTGTTTTCATTCCAAATCTCCAATTTTCAATCTCATTTTCTCCAAAAAATTTGTTTGTATCAAAATCGAAACAACGGACCCCCCAAAAAACAACGAAAATCTTTGATCATCTAATTCAATTTTATCGAAATTTCCAGACAAGCTTCGATCCTTGTACCCCTCCACATTTCGTCATATTGGAACGTGTTTTTCTCGGCGTCTTTTGCGGAATTACCGTATCAATTTTGTCGATTTTCTTCAACTCGTTCATGTTCCTCGTCTTCGCCTCAAATGAGCAACATAGGTATGGCATAGATAGGAGATGCACAATTGAGTATCGCCATTTTTTTTCTTCAGAAAATCGCCAAATCTCTACATGCTTCTCCTCTCAATTTTTGATATATTTATCGCGATCGCGTATATCGCTGTGATGTCAATCAGAATCATCGTATTATGGACATTCAATTACACACTCCAGGGAATTTGGTAGGTTGAAGATTTATTTTTATCGAATCAAATAGAAAAACAAAATAAATTTCCATTTTGAGGGGGCTAAGAATCCCCTTGTCACTCGGAAATGTGATGCACTTTGTAAGGTCGAAAAAAAAATTTTATTCTCACGACGAACGTCTTGTGCAAACACCGTTTGTGAGTGTATAGGGGTACAGTAACCCGAACTTTTTTTTAGTTTTTTCTTTTAAAATTTGTATATTTTTGAACCGCAAACATCAGCTAGGAATTTTATGAACATGAAAAATTATCTGCAGGAGTTATTACATGGTTCCGATGTTGGCAGTTTCACACGTCGGTATCACCACGTCAACATTCCTCATCTGCAGCGCAACTGTCGAACGATACTGTATAACGGTTGACAATTTCCTGGTGCCACATTTGCAGAAATATCGACCGGTATAGCAAATAGATCAGCATTGAATAATTGACATATTTCCAGGTTCTTGCATTCATCGCCATAATGTGTGGATTGATCAGCAAAGGGTCGTGGGTGACCGAACTTCGAATCCGCGTCGACAATGACTGCATCAATAAATTGAATCATTGGAGAGTTGAAATCAACCCGTGGCTCTTCGAATATCCGCGATTCAACTCGTTTTTCCGCTTCTATTTCCGCAACATTTTCACTATTCTCGCCCCCTTTTTCATCCTTCTTTTCGTCAATTATCTCCTTTTAACCAAGTGAGTTTTTGTGTTGTTTCTGTTGATGATTTGAGATGGGATGACAAGTTGTCTAAAACATGTCTGATATTGACATGTGAACTCGTGACAAATTTTTTCGAAAACTAAACAATTTGAAAATGGTTCAAATTGTGCTCAAATTGAAGAACCTCCAAAAGGACTATTCGAAATCGCATAAAATTATCCTAAAAATATCGAAGAACGACCGAAAAATGTTTTTCCTCGCGCTTTCAATAAATGTGTGTACCGACATCTCACGGGACGCCATTGTCTATCCAATCAGATGAACCCAGCTAAAATTGATTTACTATCTAAATCTCTCATTTTTTCCTGATCTTTTGTCAGTTTTTTTAGTAGATCAAAAGCACGTTGAGCACCAATGCAGCTTCAAAATGTCCTGGTTTCGAAATGTCGCAGTGTCGAAAAGTCCCCCGAGACATTAAACACAACTGGCAAAAACAAAATCGAGAAAAAAAGATGTTTTTACATGCGCTGCGCCGCGTTGCGTGTGGGTTATTAGAGACGACGACACGCGACGCACCTGAAAACATATCTTTCATAGCAAATATTCTTCAGTACTCTCAAAGTTTAATAGATTTTTCACTATTTATTTTCAATCACATGAACACATAGAGATAGTAGAGCTAACAACGATTTTCTGAAATTTTCAAAAATTTCAAGTTTTTTTCTTCAATTTACTGATAATATTCCTCTGAAAACTCACACCCTAGAGAGGCGTGTTCGACAAAGTTTGATTTTTCCCCGAAAAAATTCAGCTCCATTCTCCAGGCTTTATAAAGAGAACAAGAATCGAAGCAACGAAGAGAATGAGAAGAAAACGGTGAAGCAGAAGAAGGCTCGAATCCGCGCCGCCACTCGAACACTTGTCATCATCGTCTGCACCTATCTCTTCTCAAACAGTTTATCGGTCGTTGTCACCATCTGGGAATACATTGATGGTCAATCGTTGTTCTCGAATGAATGGGCAGCGTTCTATACAATCTCTGTCGACATTATCTCACTTCTCACCATCGTCGCGTCAGCTATGCGACTTCCAATTTACGCCATTTGTCAGCCATTGTTGAGAGGTGAAATGAAGGTTCTCATTGGTGAGTTTCGTCTCAACTGCTCATTTCATCTTTCAATTTTTCAGCCAAAATATGTGGTATTGGCAAAAGTGCTGAAAAGAAGCGCTCGCTTCTCAACTCGCTGCAACTTCCATCCACTCAATTGATAACTAATATCGATGGTGACTCACCTAGTGTTTCTAGTAAAGTTGAATTTGTCTGAATGTTTTGTGCTCTCGTTTTTTTTTTTGAATGCTGATAATTGATATCTGAACAAACTGGTAATTTGCAATAAATGTATACTCTTTTTCGTTGTTTTAGTTTTCTGAAATTATCAGAAGAACAAATGTTCCAGGAAACAAACTGTTCGTAATGTGTGGGCCCGATTGAGAATACACGGCCTTTTATGACGTCTTTCAAAAGAGACGCAGAGAAATCAAATTTTTGCAGTTTGGGGGTCACTTTAATTTTTTATTATTTAGTGTTCCCGTTTTTTTGTAAGGAGAAACACTATGAAAAAAATATTTTTTTTATTACTGACGTGACCTTTAAGCCATGAATAGGTTATTTTCGGGTTCGTTTTTTTCGGACCCGGCCCGTGTCAAATGTTCTCAGTATTTGGGTGGATTCTGAATCGGGCCAGGGTCAATTTTATCGGACCCGAAAATAACGAAATCTGAATGAACCCGAACAGGAAAAATGTTTCTGAATCGAACACAAAATCTGACCAGACACTTTTTTTTGCTTAAACGGACCTAGATGAAAAACCGGACCCGGTTCGTTTTTTTTGTTTTTGGGATTTCAGCTGAATCGGACCTGGTGAACAATTTGGTTGATAAAGCTGTAACAATTTATTTTTTCCCAATACACGATGAGGAAAAACGAACCAGGTCCGACTTTTTTTAAAATCTGTGTCCGTTTCAGTTTTTAATCTGTGTTCGTTTCAGTATTTTGAATAACCCGGGTCGTTTTAGCAAAAAATGTGTCTGGTCCGGTTTTGTGGTCCGATTAGGCGAAAGTCTCGGAAAAAACGGACCGTGCCCGATTTCTTGATTCTGGTCCGTTTCAGACATACCTTTTATGTTCGGGTCCGATTCAGATTTGGTTATTATCTTATTAAATCGGACCTGGTCCGACTCAGTAGACCCGATTCAGTATTTGCCGCATTTTGTTAAAATAAAGCCCACGCCCTTCTTTTTGAGTTCCTTCTGTACGTTCCATTCAGTATCTTTTCCAAGCACTATAATCAATTTCACAATAATCTCTGTTTTATCCTGTTTTCACTTCACGAATTTGTTGCCAGCCTGATCACTGTCGTTTTCTACGAACAATTTCGACACATAACTTTTGGATTTTTGAAAAAAATTATAGTGACATTAACTACATCTGAATTGAACTCACATAATGAAAATGAGTCTAGATCGGGACGATGTGAAGAAATTGGACCCGGACCGTTTTTTTTCGTAATTCTAGCTGAGTTGGGTCAGAAGACCCGTTCAGTTGAACTTACCTTGACAATTTGAAGTTGAAGTTCAACAAATAATTCTGACCCGATTCTGTGCTCCGATTTACCTTTAGAAAAAAAACGAACCGGGTTTTTTGGGCCCGATAAAACGATGATCTTAAAAAAAGGTCCGGGTCCGGTTTATTGACTCTGGCCCCATTCAATCACGATTCAGTATGTGGGTTCGATTCAGATTTGGTTCTGACAAAAATCGGATTTTGAAACCATCCCTTTATTGCTGGCCAACTTCAAAATAAAGAAAATTTTACTTTCTATTGAGTTTCAAGAAAATTCATTTTGTTGTTGAATAAAGTTCAAATTTATTTTTAACAATAAAACATTGCCTCACCTTCTATTTTATCAAGATCAAACAAGACAGAAAAATGTGAGATGTAACAACAAAAAAACTTTCTTCAATGATCAAAGAAAATATTCCAATTTTGGGGTGGATTCGCGATTATGAATGTTCACGCGATTTAGCTCTCGATGTTGTTGGTGGTCTCACTGTTGGTGTCATGCACGTTCCACAAGGTAACACTTCTCACAAGGTAGGTTCAACTTATCCCCATCTCAACTTTTGGCATAATTTTTTTCCGGCTAAAATCGGGCACGCTGATCAATGTCCTGCTCTTAACTTCTTTCTTTGAGAATTTTGAGAAAAAGTTCATAATTTCAGTGGTTTTATCAGTACTAAACTTTCTACACACGAAAATAAAAAGTTCACGTTTTTATTAATAAAAATTTCATCTTTTTTTTGCGTTGAAATTTTTCTCACAGACTTGAAAAAAAAAAGTCATTGACACGTTTTTGATCAGGAGGTTCGGTTTAGTAAACTTGTCAATAACTAAACGTTGAGATGGAGACAAGTTGAACCTCCCTTGTCAGTTTGAAGTTGAATTCTCCCCCTCTCCCCCGGTAATGTTTTGATTGTTGTAGGAATTGCGTATGCTCTCCTAGCCGGTCAACAGCCCATCGTTGGACTGTACACTTCTATTATTCCGGGGTTGATTTATATGCTTTTCGGAACTTCGAAACATGCAAGCATCGGTACGTTCGCCGTAGTCGCATTGATGACAGGTGATTGTGTGGAGAGAGAAGTTTCTGGTTTGAGCAAACCCACGGCAATCGAAATCTCTTGCGCATTAGTTTTCACCGTTGGCCTGGTTCAAATTTTGATGGCGTTATTGAAAGTTCAAAATGCGATGAATTACATGTCGGATCAGTTTGTGGAAGGGTTCACTACCGCAGCGTCGATTCACGTGTTGGTTTCGCAGCTGAGAACCTTTTTCGGGTTGAATCATCTTCCGAAAAGTTCTGGACCCGGTTACCTGGTTAAGGTTGGTGATAGCTCTTCGATTATTCAAAAAACCTGTTGGTGAAAACTTTCAGAATCTATATTCTCTTCTAGTCAACATCTTCGATTCTAACTGGATGTGCTGCGTCATCGGATTCACAACGATCATCGTCCTCATCGTAGGAAAAAGCTTCTCGAAAGTTCTGATCCCTTGGGAACTTGTGACTGTAATTCTTGCCACGATTTTCTCCACAATCATTGATGCCAACCCAAAGTTCTCTGTCAAAGTGGTTGGCAAAATACCCAACGGACTGCCAACGTTTCAAAGCCCACGGTTCGATTTGATCCCATCTATTTATCAAGATTCGATCAAAATCGCCATCGTGATTGTCGCCGTTCATTTATCGTTGGCCAAACTTTTGGCGACTCGTCAAAACTATCAAATCGTCCCTCGTCAAGAGCTACTAGCTCTCTCGATCGCTTCCATCGTCGCCAGTTTTTTCCCAGTCCTACCGCCATCTTGCGCTTTGGCTCGAACGATGGTAGGAGTTGAGGCGGGGATCCGGACTCAGTTGGCCACCGTGTTCTCGTGTATACTCGTCGCATCGGTAACACTGTGGTTTGGACGGTTTTTGGAGAATTTACCATTGTGCGTGTTGTCGGCTATTGTTATTGTGGCGTTGAAAAGTGTTGTGAGCAAGTTGGCAAAGTTGAAGGAGGTTTGGCAAATTTCGAAAGTCGATTGTGTGAGTCTGAAATGAAAATCGGACGTGATGTCCTACTTTTATTTTTTGTTGAAAATGACATTTTTAGTCTATCTGGTTACTCGCGTTTCTCGCAACAACCCTCATCGACATCTCTGAAGGTCTTCTCATCGCTCTATGTTATTCGATATTCATAACCACTTTGAAACATTACTGGTGAGCATGGTAGAACACTAACTGTATGCATATTTGCGGGCGATTCCGCAACTTTTTGCGAGAAATTGAACCGCAAAAATTGCGAGGAGGATACGGCTCAAAAGTTTACCCAAAAGTGTTGCGGGCGGGCTGCGTGAAGTTTCCCGAGATAATACAGGAAAAATTGTTACAGCCCAAAATGGTTCAACAACTCGAGCCAATCTTTTGACAACCCAAACTACGAAAATACAATTTTTCCCAAAGGTGTTTGTTCGTTCCGATTTGATGGTTCGCTTCTATCTCACAACGTTGAGCATTTTAAAAAGAGTGTACAAGTTGCGTATCGAGAATGGCGACAATCTCCACAGTTCCATGAAAATTACGAAGAGATTCATCTGAATGTAAGTGTCACCACAACTTTCGGTGGGTTCTGAATCGGACGCAAAAAAAACATGTGTCTGAATCGTGACCGAGTCAAAAAATCGAACCCAGTCCGTTTTTTACAAATTGCTGAAACGGATCCAGATAAAAATGATCCGATATCGAGGCCCGATTTACTTTGAGAAAAATGGGCCAGCCCGATTCTTTATCTAGGTCCGTTTCAGCTTTTTCTTGACACTTCAGTTTTACCACAAGTTTTCACGAGATACCCAACAAAACGCCACAAAAAAGACACTCCAAATTCTGAAATATAAAGAACGCAAGTTTGCTCTAATGATAACTATCTCTGTACACTCTTCCACTCTCATAAATTGCCTTCTGGAAGGACGTGTTTCATCAATCATTAGATATTATTTTCGATACATTTTTGTTGTTATCAAACACGTACACAATAACACAAACTTGCAAAATATCACGTGTTATCAATTTTATAGCCAGAATTGATGTTTTATCAGATTGTCCATCTGAACTATGGTAAAATACATGTTGATCATTTTAGAATTCATGTCTCTCCCATCACTTGATTTTGGATTTATCTGCAATTGGCTCTATTGATTCGAATGGGATCGATGGGCTCGAACAGGTTTTCAGCTTCTCATTTCAAAAATGTCAACCTTTTTTCTCTAGATTTTTTCTGACATGAAGCAACGAGGAGTTACTGTGTTTTTTGTGATGTCGGATTTTTACAAAGTTGTCGGAGAAGAGCACATTTTCCAAAATCTAGAAGCTGCAACATCCATGGCTGGACAATCGGCGAAAAAGCGGGTTGAAATCTCGAACACTGAAAAAAAAAAAACTAAATTTTTCCAGGAGGTCTCTTCTGTCAAAAACGAACGTGGTAAGAAAGTACACAGAGGAACTGGAGATGGCTAATGTGAGGGTTTATTGAAGACCTGCGATGTTTGAGAGTGCGAAACACAGACTTTTCCACGTGTCACGAAAAAACTCGAATTATTTTATAGAAAAACAAAAAAGTCATTAGAGTATATGATAAAAACGTGACCTGAGGCTCGTCCAATTTTCTGTTAATTTTTCTCTGCGTATCTCTAACTCTCAACTATTGCACGACGAGTAATAGTGTATGAAGTGTTTTTGGTCGAACTTAATTTATAGGTTGGTTCTGAAAAATCAAAAACCGATACAATTAGAAAACACGTGGGCAAGAAAAGTTTTTGTTTTCTCATTTTTCTGAAGTTGAAACATTCTCAACCTCAACTAGCTTTAGAACAATTGTTAGCCTTTGTTGGGCAGGAAACTTTGAGGAACTTTTATCAAGTCCATTATCATCCCTGTAGTTGGCGCAAACTCTCCGCTTTTTTTCGTAAAAATTACCTTTTCTCTGAAAATGGTGTCGTTCAACAACAAAAAAACCAAATAAAAATTGTTGTGACGTGTCCCAGACGTCCACACTAACCCCATAGAAAAAGCTCCTGATAACATTTTGAACATCATAAACTCCAATCACCATTTTTTTTTCCTGCTACACAACTGTACAATGATAGGACGTTATCAATTGTTTCTTTTCTTCATCGTTGTGACTTTTTGTCGTTTTTTGTTGTGGACACGTGTGTGATGGATTGAAATCGGATATTCGGACGAGCAGTTGGTCCTAAGGTCATTTTTTCTGCGAAATGTCACGAACTGGAAAAATACACATGTTGATCTGTCTTTACACGCTGTTCAACAAAGACATGTGATCTGATACTGTTTTTGTATTTTTTTGTTGTTGATAAGATAGTCTATTTTTAGCAATATATGATTATTTTGATCCCTATGATCTTCTAAAATCTTAATTGATCATTGCAAAAAAGTACATTTTTTCGACGAAAACAACAGTCACATGTTTCGTAATTTAAGTATTCAACGATCATCTTTTGTTAAACATCGTCGAAAGAAAATGTGTCGCCCTTAAACAAGTTCAAACGTCAGAAATGTTACCTGAATTATTTCCAAAATTTATGTGAATGGGTTAGATTGTTTCGGTTACTTGAACCGCGATCAAAATCATTCTCTTAACCTTTTTTGTTCTATGAGCAAAATGCAAAAAAAAACAAATTGAGAAGAGGCACACGAGTAGAGACGCAGACAAGTTCGCGCAAAGAAAAAAGACTTTCGATCATTTTTTCAAAAGTCTAGTCCAGTTCAGAAATTCTTGATCCTTCTTCAAAAAATCGGCATTCAACATCTCGAGTCTACTTTGAATCCAATCTCTTGACCATTCCGCAAAAAAAATCCCTAACTACTATCTGATCGCCACCTCACCGAAGCGCAAAACACAGAAAAAATACCACGTGCCACATTTCTCTCTTATTGATAACAATGTCAACGTTTTTTGTGTGTGCCCAATGTGCTGATCACGTTGTGCGCCTGATTACACTTTTTCGCAACCGAGAGAAACCAAAAAAATTGGAAAAGAAGATATAATATGATATGACTTTTCGTTTCTTTTCGCTTCACAAACGTTTTATGGTTTCGGTCAAACAAACAGTTCGATAGTGGAAGCCAAAGTTCGGATGATAAATTCAAAAAAAAATGATACGGTCATTTGACTAACCATTAGAGAGTTTGCGGTCGATTGTGATTGAATTTTTCGGATTCTCAAATTTCGATTTCAGCAGGTAGCTTCTGAATTTATGGGATCGAGTCCGAAAAAATAGAAATCAAAATAAAACGAATCTGAATGAGAACCACACAAAAAATCCTACTGAAACAGGGGTGAGATTTGGGTCCTTTTGAGCCGGCCGGGGCCTGGTCGGGCTGTTTTATTGAAGGCCGGAATAGCCCGGCGGAAACGGGCCTTGGATATATTTTGAGTTTTAGTACTTACAAATAAAAATTTTTTCAAAAAAAAAAAACAAAAAAAACTATATTCCCGGCTCTGAGAAACTTACGGTCAAAAAAAGGAGCGGGCCTGGTCGAGTTTTTTTGACCGGCCGGCCCGTGATTTTCGGGCCGGCCTTTTTTTAAATCTCACCTCTGAGTTGAAAACAGAATTATGCGGAAGTGCACTTTCCAGAGTTTTGAAACTGAAGGAGGAAGTTGGACTTTTCAAAAATACAGGAGATGTAAAAGTCAATAACATGTTTACAAAAAAGACTGGCAAAAAAAAATTTGTTATTTTTTATCATCAAAAACTTGTGAATCGAAAGCTCAAAATGTGTGTTGTAAAAATAATGTAAAGTCACCACATTCCGTCAACAATGACGTGAACACTACTAACTTTAGAAAACGATCAAAAAAACAAAAATTGCAACAACAACAAATACTGTGCTTTGAACATTGATTAACAGCTTCAGTTTTCCGTTGTCAAAAGATTAAGCTTTTCTGTAAACTTTTCCACTTCGATGCTCCAAACTCAAAACAGTTTGTGTAAAAATGTGCTCCCTACAACATACACATTCGGGATCAAAATCGAGAGAGAAGATAGATAACAAAAAAGTGACCTTCCGTGATGATTCCCACTCGTTTTTCGCCTTATCAGTATCATCAATTATCTATCATGTATTATTCCATCAAAACAAAAACATCTTTATCGTTTTTGAACTTTTTGGAAATTATTTCCCTCAAAGAATTCTGAAACTTTACATTTGTTTCCTTTTCACCAGACAACTGTTTGCTGCAAACACGTGGTTTCAACTCCGCCCCATTGTGTGTTTTTTGTGTTCTTGGTCTATGTTATCAGCACGTGTCAAAAGACCATGTCGAACTCCGCCCATTTTCTGTGCACTATAAAAGACGGGACGTAGCAATATGTAACCATCATAAACGATATTTTCGTCGCTGTGAAACATGAGTGTTGAGATCCCAGCTACCCAAAGAGCCTTGATTTTCGAGACCTTCAATGGTCCATTGGAAGTTCGACACATTCCAGTACCAGAGCCGGCTGATGATGAACTTCTTGTCAAGATTGAATTTTCTGGGATCTGCCATTCCGATCTTCATGTTTGGTTGGGAGACTTGGCATCGATGAGTGTTTGCCCATTGGTTGGAGGACACGAAGGAGCTGGATCAGTTATCAAGGTCGGAAAGAATGTGACCGGATGGAAGTTGGGAGACAAGGCTGGAGTCAAGGTAATTATCATTATAAGGGCCCGATCAAAACTCTAATTTTCCAGCTCATGAACTTCAACTGTCTCAACTGTGAATACTGTAAGAAGGGACACGAGCCGCTCTGCCATCACATCCAAAACTACGGATTCGATCGTTCAGGAACCTTCCAAGAATACTTGACTATCAGAGGAGTCGACGCCGCCAAGATCAGCGAGAAAACTGATTTGGCATCAGCTGCCCCGATTCTCTGCGCCGGAGTCACAGTCTACAAAGCGTTGAAAGAGTCCAACGTCGCACCAGGACAAATTATTGTTTTGACTGGAGCTGGAGGTGGTTTGGGAAGTTTGGCTATTCAATACGCCAATGCTATGGGTATGCGAGTCGTTGCTATGGATCATGGAAGCAAGGAAGAACACTGTAAAAAATTGGGAGCTGAGTGGTTTGTCGATGCATTCAACACTCCAGATCTTATCAAGCACATCACTGATGTAAGTTTTTTCTCAACTCCTCACCCAACTAATGTAAATCCTGTGATTTTTTCAGTTGACCGAAGGAGGACCACACGGAGTTATCAACTTCGCCGTCGCCAGAATCGCTATGGAACAAGCTGTTCAATACGTTCGCAAACGTGGAACAGTCGTCTTTGTCGGACTTCCAAAAGACTCAAAAGTCACTATCGACACGACTCCATTCATCTTCAACGCCATCACCATCAAGGGAAGTATTGTTGGATCTCGATTGGATGTCGATGAGGCCATGGAATTCGTGACCCGCGGAATTGTCAAAGTTCCAATTGAACTCGTCAGATTGGAGGATGTTCCAGATGTCTATCAAAGAATGATTGATGGAAAAATCACATCGAGAGCCGTCGTTGATTTCTCATTGTAAATGAGGAACTTGTCTATACATATGTGTGTTGATTAGCTTTAGAAGCCATACCCAAAAGTGATTATTATTATGTACATATTTCCCCCCGTCAAAACATTGAACCTGCTAATTCTGAATTGCATATACGAGTGTTATTTTTTGTTCTTTTTCTTTTTGAAAATTTCATGTCAATAAAAATGTTTGTTCAGAACTTGATTGGGAGAATTCAATTTCAAAAGTGAGGAGATACTTGGATAACAATTTTGTTTTTTTTTCATCACCTGAATCGATTGAGAATAAACTCCAGAATAATTCGGAAAAAAAGATGGATCCACATTGGCTTTTATTGCTTCCTTCAGAAGAGACGCAGAGAAATCAGATTTTCGGGGTCACGTTATTTTTTATTATTATTTAGTGTTCACGTTTTTTGTCACGAGAAACACCAAGAAAAAAAAGATTAACCAAACAATTATTCATGAAAACTAACCACGTGACCTATATTCAGTTCATTTCCCGAAATGTCAAGTTTGGATATTTTCCTACAAAAAAAATAAACGTGACCAAATGCAAGTTTCTTGTTTTTCTCTGTGTTTCTTTCGATTGGCAAGTTTCTACATGTCCGAAAGACCGTGGCCCACAGCCCGAGAAAAACGAGCGACAAAAGTGTGAGTCTTTACAGACCTCAAAAAATACTTGACTTTGCAGGTCCAATGTTGTGAGGAACAAGGTCATGTGGAATTGTTTTTTTGCACCTGTTCCTTCAACGAAAATATACTGTATTCATCCCCGTTCATTTGGTTTTCTAGACCGATTTCCACAAAATTTCAATTTTCTTCAATCAAAAACAAAAAAAAACATAATTCATGATTATCTTTATTCATTGTTTAGTAGGACAGTTGAATAGTAACTCGTAATAATACAAAAATTGTGTATAGTAAAAATAATAGTGTCTTTCTGAAATCTGTACATAAATAAACAGTTTACAACGAGAAGTCAACGACGGCTCTCGATGTGATTTTTCCATCAATCATTCTTTGATAGACATCTGGAACATCCTCCAATCTGACGAGTTCAATTGGAACTTTGACAATCCCGCGGGTCACGAATTCCATGGCCTCATCGACATCCAAGCGAGATCCAACAATACTTCCCTTGATGGTGATGGCGTTGAAGATGAATGGAGTCGTGTCGAAGGTGACTTTCGAGTCTTTTGGAAGTCCGACAAAGACGACTGTTCCACGTTTGCGAACGTATTGAACAGCTTGTTCCATAGCGATTCTGGCAACGGCGAAGTTGATGACTCCGTGTGGTCCTCCTTCGGTCAGCTGAAACAAGTATTTTTTGATTTTCAAGTAGAGTAATTTTCAATTTGTAACTCACTTTGGTGATGTGTTTCACAATGTCTTTGGTGTTGAATGCATCGACAAACCACTCAGCTCCCAATTTTTTACAGTGTTCTTCTTTGCTTCCATGATCCATAGCAATAACTCGCATACCCATAGCATTGGCGTACTGAATAGCCAAACTACCCAAACCACCTCCGGCTCCAGTCAAAACAATCATTTGTCCTGGTGCGACGTTGGACTCTTTCAGCGCTTTGTAGACAGTGACTCCGGCGCAGAGAATCGGGGCAGCTGAGGCCAAATCGGTCTTATTGTCAATTTTGGTGGCGTCGACTCCTCTGATAGTCAAGTATTCTTGGAAGGTTCCTGAACGATCGAATCCGTAGTTTTGGATGTGATGGCAGAGCGGCTCGTGTCCCTTCTTACAGTATTCACAGTTGAGACAGTTGAAGTTCATGAGCTGGAAAATTAGAGTTTTGATTGTGCCCTTATAATAATAATCACCTTGACTCCAGCCTTGTCTCCCAACTTCCATCCGGTCACATTCTTTCCGACCTTGATAACTGATCCAGCTCCTTCGTGTCCTCCAACCAATGGGCAAACACTCATCGATGCCAAGTCTCCCAACCAAACATGAAGATCGGAATGGCAGATTCCAGAAAATTCAATCTTGACAAGAAGTTCATCATCAGCCGGCTCTGGCACTGGAATACGACGAACCTCCAATGGTCCGTTGAAAGTATCGAAAATCAAAGCTTTTTGGGTAGCTGGGATACTCATAGTTTCAAACTTCTCAGAATGATATTTCACAGTTCAGCGGGTGCAAATAAATAGCAGTCCAAAGTGGGCGGAGTTAAATGCTGTTGTTGTTAATATCAAACACGTGGTATTGATGTCGATAACAAAATCAGAGAACAGGAGAAACGTGCTTTGTTGAGAGAAGAAACGTGGTTGCCGACTTTTGACCGGCCTGATCGTTTCTTTCTGCACGTTGTTTGTGTATCTATCGCAGAATCGTTTAGTTCTCTGATGTGATCAAGTCACATGGTGTGGTTTGAATTGATGAAGAGAAGAGATATATTTACTGTAATTGAGTGGACACAAACTCTAACAGTATTCCAACAAGTGCAGAGGTTGAAAACCAACACGTGTCGCAAAATGAAATATTTGCCCTTCAGAGAACGTGTGAGCTTTGACCTACAAAAAAAGCAGGACGATTTTATTTTTTGCTGACAGAAATCAGTTTTGAATCACGCAAATCTTGCGCAGAACTCCCAAATTTGGTCTGAAATACCAGTGATGTTTCTCGAGTCCAAAATGTTACCTTGAAAACGTGTAGGTTTGTTGATTTTTTCTGCTGACCTGATCGAAATGTTATCAATGTCAAAATGAAGATTAAATTGATGATAACTTGTTTTTTAGAAATATAATACTTCTCATTGATAGCAACGTAATTGACCATAACATGGAGAAGTTTTCGTGTAACGTTCTCCTGTTGAAATATTCCAAGCCATTGCAGAACTAATCAGATCCAGGGGTATGATTTGGACTCTCTTGAGCCGGCCGGAAGTTTTTTTCTAGGAGATCCCGATTCTGAGAAATTGACGCTCCAAAGTCGGGTTGGGCCTGATCGGGCTTTTTTGACCGACCAAAAACAAAAAAGCCCCGGTCCTCAACTTTCGGCCTGGCGCTCGAGCTATAATCTCACCCCTGATCAGATTCCACTTTGTTTGCTGATTTCGTAACTCAGAAATGGAGAAAAAATTTCTGCAACCACTTCTGTTAAGATGACGCCAAAGATCACAAACCCCAAATAGACGCAGTCTGGAAGCCTGCGCCTAAAAAGATGAATGACAATCTGACAGATTTGTTTTAACAAGTTTTTTTAGTCCCGGGCCGGTCCTGAAACAGACCGATGACAATTTTTTTCAGAAAGTCAGCGAAATTTGATGCAAAAACCACATAGATTTATTAAATAACTTATGTCATGTACACGTAAACAATTTTACAGAAAAAAACAGCTTTCAGATCAGAGAAGAATTACTTTTTGAAGGTGATTGGGATAGAAGTGGACGCATTCTCGGGAGCCTTTTCGTATGTGATCGACAAAACTCCGTCGTTATTCAATTCACTTTTGATTTGTTCAGCTCGAACACCTTGTGGAAGTGTGTACTTTCGAATGAAATGTCGTTGAATTTGTCCATGTTTGTCTGATTTTTCCTCGTGTTTTCCTTCGATGATCAATTGATTGTCAACCACATTTACTTTGATCTCTTCTGGTTTGAATTGGGATACATTCACTGATACTTGATTCTCAGCTTCAGTCTGGAACAATTCATAATTAGATTCCACAATACAATCATGTTCACTTACCTCCAAAGCATCACCAAGTTGTTGGGAAGTCAACATTGGTTGATCAATCCAATACGGTCTGACAAAGTGTCTTTCGAAGTCAGAATCATCGAAGAATGGGCTGTTAGCCAAAAGACGGAGTGTTGGAGTATGGAAGAGCATTATTAGCAACTGAATAGTTCATACATTTCTCAAAATCCACTCGTTTATATACCCAAACCATGGAATATTCCTTTTTTTTCTCGAACATTCGCGAAGGCAGAGGAAACTCTCTTCGTCTCACACACTATCTCGCCACATGTGTGTGTTCGTTGTGTTTGTGTGTTGTCTTTGTGCATTTCTAGAATTTTCCAGATTATGGGTGGGGCCTTTCTGACATTTCAAAATAGTGCTTCTCGAACATTCTAGAAATCATGGCAAGATCCACAAAGGACGGACTATATAAGAAGATTGTAGAACGAAACAGAACATACCTGAATAAATTTACAAACTTTCAAATTATTCAAAATGGCCATGCGATGCTCAGTCCCCCGATCATTGTTGCTTCTTCGTGATCGACCATTTTTTGATAATCCGGATTTTGAGAGATTCTTCGTCCATTCACTTCTGAATGATCAACCACAATCGACGTCTCAACGAACTGGTGATGGTGTGAAGGTAAGTGAACCACATGATCATTTAGAAAAAAAAAACATCAATTGTTTCAGACTGAAGCTGAGAATCAAGTATCAGTGAATGTATCCCAATTCAAACCAGAAGAGATCAAAGTAAATGTGGTTGACAATCAATTGATCATCGAAGGAAAACACGAGGAAAAATCAGACAAACATGGACAAATTCAACGACATTTCATTCGAAAGTACACACTTCCACAAGGTGTTCGAGCTGAACAAGTCAAAAGTGAATTGAATAACGACGGAGTTTTGTCGATCACATACGAGAAGGCTCCCGAGAATGCGTCCACTTCTATTCCAATCACTTTAGCTCCAAAATAAGTAAACGTGTAGTGCTTTACATTTCTTATAACGTGTAACTTTTTGTATAATTTTATTTGAACTCAATAAATTATATTTTCCTGATTTTTTTTTGTGTTCTTTGAGTATAAGTTCACTCGGAAGGCAAGTTCCCGTGGTCACCAAGTTTCCAATGATAGTTTTTCATTTTGTCTAAATTTAGTTTTTTTTTGGGAAAAACCAACTGTAATGGTATCTCGCGAGGAGCGAACGTTTTTTTCTGAAACACACTCTTCAGAAAAGTATGATGTTCCAATAAAAAACTGCACACAGAAAAAACACTTTCGTATCAACATGTTTTCGGTGTGTTCCCAGTTTGAAATTTTGCTGCTGATTTTGCTGAGTTTTGAACTGAGAAATATGGCACCAATCCTTGCAGTTCTACAGTACTCATTTCTTGAAATTACACAGACTTCTTTAGAAAAGGCCGTGCAAACGGCTCGGCCTCGAGCCTAAATAGCTTAGTTAGGATCTCATTCGGCCATAAAAAACGAAAACTTTTATAATTTTTTTCACGGCAAAAATAAAATTAGAGCTGGGTCTGGCTTTACTGACGGCCATGACATAGGATTATTGGCTCCGTTCGATTCTTTTGACATGCACCAACATTTTTTTTTCAAAAACGTGACCTTTAGATCGGCTGACAATAAGTGATCAACTTTATTGTGTCTCTATAGATTGACTAATTTTTTTCATGACAGGTAGGACAAACTTCAGAACTACTATATATTTTATTCGCACGAACATGTGTTTACAACAAAAAATACTCGTAATAGTTGAAACTATAGACAAAATAACATAAGATAAAAAACGTTTTTTTACTTTTTGTAGGTGATTGGAATAGAAGTGGACGCATTCTCGGGAGCCTTCTCGTATGTGATTGACAAAACTCCGTCGTTATTCAATTCACTTTTGACTTGTTCAGCTCGAACACCTTGTGGAAGTGTGTACTTTCGGATGAAATGTCGTTGAATTTGTCCATGTTTGTCTGATTTTTCCTCGTGTTTTCCTTCGATGATCAATTGATTGTCAACCACGTTTACTTTGATCTCTTCTGGTTTGAATTGGGATACATTCACTGATACTTGATTCTCAGCTTCAGTCTGGAACAATTCATGATTATATTCCAAAATACAATCATGTTCACTTACCTCCAAAGCATCACCAAGTTGTTGGGCTGTCAACATTGGTTGATCAATCCAATACGGTCTGACAAAGTGTCTTTCGAAGTCAGAATCATCGAAGAATGGGCTGTTAGCCAAAAGACGGAGTGTTGGAGTATGGAAGAGCATTATTAGCAACTGAATAGTTCATACATTTCTCAAAATCCACTCGTTTATATACCCAAACCATGGAATATTCCTTTTTTTTCTCGAACATTCGCGAAGGCAGAGGAAACTCTCTTCGTCTGACACACTATCTCGCCTCATGTGTGTGTGTGTGTTCGTTGTGTTTGTGTGTTGTCTTTGTGCATTTCTAGAATTTTCCAGATTATGGGTGGAGCCTTTCTGACATTTCAAAATAGTGCTTCTCGAACATTCTAGATTTCAGTTCGAGATCTGTAGAAACTGGTATAAATACGATGAAAGTTTGGGGACAAACATACCAACCAATTAATTTCGAACAATGTTCTGTCATAATCCAGCACTCCGTCTTTTGGCTAACAGCCCATTCTTCAATGATTCTGACTTTGAAAGACACTTTGTCAGACCGTATTGGATTGATCAACCAATGTTGACTTCCCAACAACTTGGTGATGCTTTGGAGGTAAGTGAACATGATTGTATTGTGGAATCTAATTATGAATTGTTCCAGACTGAAGCTGAGAATCAAGTATCAGTGAATGTATCCCAATTCAAACCAGAAGAGATCAAAGTAAATGTGGTTGACAATCAATTGATCATCGAAGGAAAACACGAGGAAAAATCAGACAAACATGGACAAATTCAACGACATTTCATTCGAAAGTACACACTTCCACAAGGTGTTCGAGCTGAACAAATCAAAAGTGAATTGAATAACGACGGAGTTTTGTCGATCACATACGAAAAGGCACCTGAAAATGCGTCCACTTCTATTCCAATCACTTTAGTTCCAAAATAAGTAAACGTGTAGTGCTTTACATTTCTCATCACGTGTAAATTTCTGTATGCTTTATCTTGTCTCAATGAATCATAACTTTCTGATGTTTTTTGTTAGTAGATTCTAAATCGGAACTTCTGAATCAGACTGGATACACATTTATCAAACCCAAAAAAAAACAAATATCTTCATCGGAAGTCAGACCAGACCTAAAATACACTCTATGACATTGTTGGGGCTCTCTCACTCTGAAAATTTCTGTTTTCTAGGAATGAGCACAGTGTTTGCCAGGCCGAAAAAAAGGGGCGTGGCTTACACATTATAGTAACAGATGTACTACCTAAAAAGTGGCGTACCTTGACGCCACAATGAAGAATGAGACTCCTTGTTTCGGCAACACACCGAATTTACTGGACCCAAAATATGAGGATCCAATTTCGAAATTTTGACCGAGCGAAAAATAGGACAGGCTAAAAAAAACAAAGATATGTAGTACTGTTATTCCCAAATGTTTTGTTTTCCAAGTTCATGCAATTTTGAGATAGCAAATCATTTTATAATATCAACTAGTTGATTTTCGGATAAATACTCAGAAAAGTCACGCACTAATCTAATCACTAATCGCGCAGCGAGCATGCACTTCGCGCGTTGACTTTTCTGAGTTACAACCACAAAACGTCATTGTCAATGATGTTATGATAAAAAATAAGATGAGGCTAAAGATGAGTGTGACATGATCGATTCGAGCACTTCTGTCCTAGCAGTTACAAGAAACCAATATCAAGCACTTTTTCAAATTTCCGTTTTCTAATTTTAGTTTTTTTTAAATCTTCTTTTTCATTTTCCAAGTCTGATGGCGTTGAAAAATTTGATAAATCGTGTGGAAATCATATCAGCTGGTGTGTCATTATTCCTGAATAGCGTCCTCACTTATTTGATCATTACAAAATCTCCAAAACAAGTTGGATCCTACAAATATTTAATGATATTTATCTCAACCTTTGAAATGTTTTATTCGACTATAGATTATCTAACTTCTCCGGTTATATTTTCAACAAAATCAGCGTTTGTTGTAATGTCATTCATGCGGTTCGAAGAGTACATTCCGAAGTTTGTCTGGCAAATACTATTGTCAGTGTACTGTAGTTTTTTTGGTCTGTCGATGGGTATTTTTGCTCTACATTTTATCTATCGCTTTCTTGTTACCAGTGGGTATGTCATCAATAACTTGAGAAGCACAGTCTTCTGTGGGTGAACCGAACGGAAACACACACATACACACAAAAACGCACAAGGATAAAAACTGGGTTTGATAAGTCAAAAATATTACGCGGACATTTGTGTGTTTCGGTTTGAGTCACGACAGACATGTTCCTCTCGGCCGGCCTTAGAAAATCGGCATGAGGCCGCGGCCCGGCCTGGTGACCACATACTTTATGTGAAAGAGAGAGTCTGGCCTTCTTTCGCAAATTCATCGAGAACCGGCCCAAGGATCATGTCTGGGTCACTTACTCAGAAGACGGTGAGAAGTACCAAAAAATCACAATTCAGATCAAACCTACTGAGAACTTTCAAAGGCTACAGGATTATCTTGTGGTTTTTATTTCCCATCTGTTATGGAATTTTGTATGGTTTGATGTGCCACTTCATACTATCACCCACTGATTTCACCACTGAATTTTTGAGAAAAGATATTTCATCTTTGTTGGATTGGGAAATCGACCATACAGTATACATAGGGCCACACTTCTACAAGCTACAACCCGATGGAAGTGTTGATATCGACATCCCATCGTTTGTGGCAATCATTGTCTGCAGTGTCATTATAGACTCCTCGCTCATAGCAATGACGTATTGCGGTGTCAAGTGTTATCGGAATATCGACGAATTGATAAATATAACAGAAATGAGGTCTAGAACTTTTAATCGACTTCAATCGCAATTATTATACGCATTGGTTGCTGAAACCCTCATTCCTGTAGTTTTGATGCAACTCCCTGCAATGGTTCTGTTTGTCTCGACCCTGATGAATAAAGGACTTGGAACTGTCAGCGGAGTAATCTCGATCACTATTGCTTTGTTTCCAGCACTCGACCCACTTCCAACAATGTTCATTATCAACGATTTCCGTAACGTAATCATTGGTAACTGAAAAGTACTATAACTGTTCATAAGAAAAAATTTTTCCAGAAAGTGTAAAATCAATCGGATTCTACAAAATGAGATCACAAACTGGAATGAGGAATGAAGTGACAGCGCAAACTCATGAAACTCGATTCTAAAAACTTCACTCTTCAAATGTGTTTATTATTTTTTTTTGCCTTTGAATTTTATTCTATTTTTTTGTCTCCTTTTTGCCACGTTCATCTTTCGTGACGTTCATAAATTATTCTCATTATTATCTTCAGAACCCCGTTCAAAAAATAGGCTCCACACCCTGCGCAACTCTTGCGTTGTTTTTTTGTCAATTTTTTTCTCATAACCATTTTTTCGAGAACGGAAATTTGAAAACAGTGCAATAAAAGTTTTGTTATAAAAGTGTTTGTTTTGTTGGAGCGGCTCAGAAGGGGATTGGGCTCAACCGAGATTACTTTTTTTTTGGCCCAAACAAGGTTTTCAGAAAGTGGTACTATAAAATTACAGTAATGGGCGCCACATTTATTTTCTCAGCCCGAAACATAAGTTCTCTCGATATGCAGCAGCAAGTTGTGGCGGCAGCCATTAAGCCCCGCCCCCTCTTCCACCAAACACCAATGGACACGCCCATAGGAAAAGGAGGAAGAGTCAGTATATCACGAGGATTGCTCTGCGCAGCGCTTTGGAACCAACGACAAAAGGGATCTTAAAGGCCGTAAGTTGCAGGGGTAAATTACTTAGGGTAGGAATCGGGAAAGTGAACCGTCCGGGATAGGACATTGGTGCATCGACCGGGTTTAGGATTGAACCCAACTGCCTTAAGTAATAGAGTCAACGATCACCAGTCGCCCCAAGACAGTGATCCGGGTAAGTCACCGCGAAGTCTAGTGGCAGTAGTCAACGTGGGCTCTCAAAGAGAGAGTTTTCTGGGTTATTTTTTTTCTTTTGGGCCCCTGGAGACTGTTTGTGGGACGCTACAGCAGTAAAAAATCCGTCGAAAGACGAAGAATCCGTTTTTTCAAGTCCACAAAAAAACGAAGAAAATCGCTGAAAAGCAAGAATCGCCATTGGCAAGAAATCGCTAAACGCAAGAACCGCTAAATTGCAAGAAAATCGAAAAACTTTGATCTAAGAAGATCGAATAACCAATAATCGTATTTAATCCAAACTATCAAAACCAAATAATCAACAGTTTTTTCTAATCCTAGAAAAAACTTGAAGCATATATTCAGAAAAACTTTAAAAAAAAACAAAAAAAAACAAAAAACCTTTATTTATCCGATAAAAACTTTAAAAACAAAACAAAAAAAAAAAACCTTCATTTCATTCAATAAACAAACTAATAAATTAATCTAAAAAATAATATAATCAAAGAAACTGAAACAATCAAAAATGGACAACCAAACAATGATCAACGAATTTCTGTTGCAATACAGACATGAAGAAAAATCATGTAGAATGAAAATCAAAAATCTATTGGAAGAAAACCTAGCAAATTACAAGACGGAGAAAAAATGGGATGGTTTGCAAACCGAGATAGAAGAAAAACTCTCATTGGAATATGAAGTGATGAAATCAAACGTGCTAGAATTGAAAGCAGAATTTTCAAACTTGAAAAAGATCAATAAAACAATTTTCCAACTCAATGAAAGTCAAAGTTCAGACAAGTTGAAAGAAAAAATCGAAGCCCTACTAGAAACAAGTTATGAAGGATTGGAGGAAATCACAGAATTAGCGGGAAAAAAGCTACCGTTGATGAGAATAAGACACAAAGAGTTATTGAAAGCTTACAAAGAGAATAGCAACGGAGAAAAAGAACTGGCCCCATTAGACATTGATTTGCAATCGAAACTCAAAGTAGAGGATGTAGAAACTGCTTTAGAATTGTTGAAAGACGAAAAAACGGGAATAATGGAGAAACCTGTAAACATTGAGCATTTAATTAACAAAGAAGTAAACGAAAAAGATCAAACAAAAGACATTATACTCGAAAAAATTGAAAAAATGGAGCAAAAAATAGAAAACTCAAATGATAAAGGATGGGATTCAGCAAAATTCTTGTTAAATAAAGATTTGATAGAAATCGAACCGTTTTCGGGAGAACAAGAAAAATTCAGTGCGTTCATAGAAATGTTCGAAGCTTTAATTCATGAAAACCCAAAAATTCCAAATGTGATGAAACAAGTGGCGTTGAAAAGTTTGACAAAAGGAAAAGCACTTGAGCAAATCCAAAGATATCCAGATGATGGAAGTCAATATGAAAAGTGTTTGGAAACGTTCAAAAAATTGTTTGGGAACGTGAAATACCAGTATGTCGCTATCTGGAATAAGATCAAACATATGAAACAAGCTAATTCAAATCTAGAAAGTTGTCGAAAAACTTTTAATGAAATCGCAATTCTAATTCTCAGAATGGAAAGATTAGGGATCGAAACCAATCAGCTACCGTATATGGCAGAAATCAAATCGAAATTTCCGAAGTTTGTGATTAAAGAGATTATCAAACAAGAGAAATTCCAACCTGGTGAACAGTACAATTCTTTAAAATCAATGATGGATGTTATCGAATCGTACATAACAACCCAAGAAGAAGTTGATATGGTGACAAAAGTCCATGATACAGTAATCCCAGTCGAAGAGCTATCTAACTTGAAACTTGAGACGCAAGAAGAAAACATGTGGTCACGCGGAAGAAACAAAGAACCATATATTTATCGGAAAGAAAGAAACTATAGTGACCGTAAAAATGACTACTACATAAACAAAGATAATGGAACATATGGCAACAAATGGAAAGATCAAAAGAGTCAAAGTAGAGAAAGAAAAAGGGATAACACGCCGTATAGAAGAAGAGAAGATAGCTACGAAAAGGGACCAAGAAAGTATAGAGAGGAATCACAAGATCGAAACAGAAAAAGTTACTATAATGACAGAAGCAGAAGTAGAGATGAGTTTAGAAGAAATCACATTCGATTCAGAAATGATAGAAGTGAAAGTAGAAGTCAGAGTAGACCTAGACAGGGAAACTATAGAGATAACCGATCAAAATCAGAAGAGTTTAGAAAAAGATATAATAGAAATGAAACAAGAAGTAGATCAAGAGAAAGTAGAGAAAAGAACAGAGACAGAAAATATCCTGAAAATAGTAGAAAATATGACAGATCAAAGTCAAATGAAAGAGGATACAAAGATAGATCTCAAAGCAGGGAAAGTAACAGAAGTAGGGACAGAAGTAGAGATAGAGACTACAAAAATCATGTTAAAATTAGACACTATAATACTAATGCATGGAGAAATAATTTGTTGACCACAAAAGTAAAAATTGGAGAAAACTCGAAACAATTAGCAACGTTACTTCTGGATACAGGCAGTGACTGTAGTTACATAACAAAAGAAGCAGCGAAAAATGCTAGAGTAATAAAACAAAACTGTAAATTGTCAGTCCAACACTTTGGAAAGAACACAACAAAAACAGTGTGTGACAAAGTGGAAGTGCTAATAAAGACCAAAAAGTCTGTGGTGAGAATTGAAGCGTATGCAGTAGAAAATATCACAGGAGCTGGAAAGAATATAGATATACCTAGTGAGGATAAAGAAGAATTGAAAAAATTAGGAATCAAGTGGGACAATCAAACAACATTTGCACCAGATTTATTAATTGGATTAGACTATTTCTTTGACATTATTTGTTACAAAATGGAAGCTAGAAAATTACCGTCAGGAATGATGGTAGTAGAAACAGCAATTGGAAACATGGTGTGTGGAAAAAAGACAAATGACAAAGAAAGTAACATAGACAGTGATACATCAGTATTTATGACAGAAATAGAGCAAGAAGAAGATTTGGAAAAGATGTTTTTCCTAGAAGAAACACATAAGGAAGAATTAGGGTATACCGATGATGTGGTACTAGAAGAATTTGAACGAACAGTGAAAATTAACGAGAATGGAATAGAAGTAGGATGGCCATGGAAACCAAATGGAAAGGAACAGTTAGGTGACAATAAAGAAATTGCATTTAGAAGATTAGTTCAAATGAGTGAATCCAAAAAAGGATATAGAAAAATGAAGAAAATAGAAGAAACACTAAAAGATCATCTGAAAGCTGGATACATTGAAGAAATTACAATGGAAGAGATTGAAGCTTCAGGAAATCCATGTTATTTTATGCCAGTACAAGTGGTTACAAATGAGAATTCGGAAACAACTAAAGACAGAGTAGTATTTGATTGTTCAAGCTCAAAAAGAAATGAAAAGTCATTGAATCAAGTTCTAGCCCAAGGACCAGTTAAAGTACCTGATGTAATGGGAATACTGTTAAGATCAAAAACAGCGAATAAAGTTCTGTCGAGTGATATAGAAAAAGCTTATCACCAAGTATGGCTAAAAGAGGAAGATAGAAACACTACGTGTTTTTTCTTTGTGAAAGATATCAACAAACCAATGACAAGTGAAAATACAGTAATATATCGGTTTACAAGGATACCATTTGGAGTTATAAGCTCTCCATTCCTGTTAATGGAATCGATTAAATATTTCGCTGAAAGGAAATGCAGAGATAAAATCTTATTGGAAGCAATCCAAAAATCAATGTATGTAGATAATTTATACATATTTTTAAATGATGTAAAAAACTTGAAAGAAACATGTATCTATGCAAAAGAATTTTTTGAAGAACTGAACATGAATTTAAGAGAATTTTGGATTAATGGAGAAGACCTTAGTAAAATTCTAAAACCAGCAGATGTGTCAAAATCTAAAGAGAACCAGAAAATTCTAGGATATAGATGGGATACAGTAAAAGACACTTTCAAAGTTAAGAAGGCAAGGAAAATCAAAGAAAGAATACCGACAAAAAGGGAAGCTATGGGTTTTTTGGGAAGTGTATTTGATCCTTTGGGATCATATTCCCCATTAACAAAAGATGGAAAAATATTGATTCCAAAAATTTTCGAAGCAAAAGGAAACTGGAATACCAGAATTACAGAAGAAGCATTCAAAAGTTTGAAAAAATATGAAGAAAAAATAAAAAACAGCGTGATGGAAACTAAAAGAATAAACGTGAAGTTTAACACAAGACAGAAATATGAAATTCATATATTCACAGACGCTTCAGAAGTTATTTATGGAGCATGTGCATATTTAATGATATCAGAAAACGGAAAGAAAGAAATTCAGTTGTTAGCATCAAAACAGAGACTAGCTGGTAAAAAGAACGCAGCAACAATTCCTAAATTGGAATTAGCCGGGATTACGGTAGGAGTAAATCTTGCGAAACAAGTGATAAAGCAAATAAACCTGAAAATCGAGAAATGCACTATTCATTCCGATAGTATAATAGCGTTATGCTGGATACAAAATACAGAGAAAAAGGAAGTATACGTAGAGAACAGGTGTAGAGAAATAAAGAACATTGTAAGAAAGTTAGAACAAGAAGGTACAATATGTGTGTTACGCCATGTTCGAACAGACGATAATCCAGCAGACCTAATAACAAGAGGTGTAGAAACAACAGAAGAACTAGAGAAGTCGATATGGTTTAAAGGTCCAAAATGGTTAAAAGGAAACGAAGAAAATTGGATAACCGAAATGATAGTAAAAATAGAAAATGAAGATGTAAAAACGGTAAATTTGATCTCAGAAAACGAAAATAAGTTAGATTTGAGTTTCACAAATTCATGGTTAAAAGCAAGAAATACAGTAGCATGGATAATGAAATTCATAAAAATAAAAGTTTTGCTGAAATTGAAAGGAAAGAATGAAATCAGATTGAAAGAAGCTATTCCAGAGTTAGAGAGTGTTATAAAAAGTAAACAAATAGAAATGGATGACATAAAAAGTGCTGAGAAAATTATTTTGAGATTACACCAAGAAGATGAAAAAATAGTCGAAAACAAAAAAGAAGGTTATGTAAACATAGATAGAATAGTTTGTCGAAAAACAAGACTTGAGAATGCCATAAATGGAGAAAATTTAAAGATGCTGAAAGTGATTAAACCTAATTCACATGTAGCAAAAATGATAATATACAGAATACACGAAGAAAAAGGACACCCAGGTGTAAATACGACAATGGGTTTCATGAATGAGAATTACTATGGGAAAAATCTGAGAAGAGTAGTAAAAACTATTATTCGAGGATGTGTGAAATGCAGAAAGATGAATAATAAAGCTTTCGAATATCCAATATCACCTGGTCTTCCAAAAGATAGAGTGACAGCATCATCGAGACCATTCGAAAATACAGCAGTTGATTTCTGTGGACCATTTAAAGTAAAAATGGAAAACGAAAGAATCAAAGTATACATAGCAGTATTCACATGTCTTAGCTCAAGAGCAGTACATTTGGAAGTAACAAAAACAGTATCGACAGACGAGTTCTTATGCGCATTTTCAAGATTTATGAATAGGAGAGGGACACCAAAAATCATGAGGTCAGATAATGGAGCAAGTTTCGTATTAACGGATAAAATCCTGAAATCAACAGATCTCTCAAAATTAAACACACAACTGAATAGGAAGGACATTGAATGGATATTCAATTGCCCACTTGCACCTTGGCAAGGAGGAGTATTTGAAAGAATGGTACAAATGGTTAAAAAAGGATTAACGAACTGTCTAGGAAAAAATGTAGTCGATTATATGAACTTCGAAACTGTAGTAACTCACGTAGAAAGAATTATCAACGAAAGACCAATTACTGTAGTATCAAATGACGAAAAGACAAAAACATGGAGTCAAATACTTAGACCAATACAGCTGATTTCACCAGGGTGGAAATACAGAGAATTTGAAACAAAAGATATGGAAAAAGATTATGAAAGTTATATTGAAAGTTACAAAGAATGCGAAAAAAGAGTAGAACGATTCTGGAAAGTTTGGAACAATGATTATATATTGAATAATGAGTACTTCAAAAAGACGATAAAACAGAAAGGAGCTTGTCATAGAGAAAAAATCCCAAAAGAAGGTGAAATTGTGTTAATTAAAGATGAAATCAAAAAGAGAAAAGATTGGAAAATGGGAAAAATTGAAGAAGTCCACATTTCAAGAGATAATCAAGTAAGGTCAGCTACAGTAAGAACACACACAGAAAAAAGTCCCCAATATATTAGAAGACCAATTAATAAGTTAGTACCCTTAGAAATAAGATACGTGGATAAAGAAAAAACTGACAAATCAAAAAATGAGCAGACAAAATCAACGAACTATTGCGCAACGAACATGTCAATTATGTTACTAATATGCCTAAGCATAATAGGGTCAGCAGACGCACATGAAGATAGAGTTTCATGGGGTCAACTCATTTTCGGAAATGGTATAAATCTATCAGCATTCAAACCAGAAAGTGAAACGAGATGGATAAAAAGTAACAATAATAAAGTTATTGAAATTGTAGAGAAAATACATAAAATGAAAGGATCTGAAATAATTTGCAACAAAGATGGTATCACATTGAAAGACATTCATTACAATGGAGAGAAAAATTATACAGTATGTGTAAATGACGGTTGCCTATCGATAGAAAGTGGTATGAAAACAAGAATAAATTTGCCAAGTGAAATAACAAGGAAGGATCATGTAGTACGATGGAAAAGATTTGAACGTAAAACGGAAATAGTAACAGAAAAAATATGTTATGGAAAGGATTTTTGCGAGGAGAAGAAGTGCAGAATTTGTCTAGAAGCATTGATATATCCTCAATGTCAACCAATAATGTTGAGTATAATCATGGCGATAATAGGAGCAATAATCATGATGATTATTTATGTAGTAATAATTGGAAGAAGAAAACAAGGTAAAAAAGGTAATAAAGAGATGAGAGTAAAATTCAATGCAAAAGAAGAAAAAACAGAAATACAAAAACGAAAAATGAGTATAAAATCGAATAGCAGTAGTGAAACATACTGGAGTAAATACAAACCGTCAACACTTCGAAATGTGCCAATAATAGTACTATTCATGGTAATACAAACATGTCAATCATGTGACCAAGTCATACCGATTTCACACAATCAAATAGTAAATGGGAAAATGATAGGAGTTCAAGATATTTTCCTATCGCCTATAGCAAGAGAAACTTGTATGGAAATGAAATATAATAATGAAACAATAGTAGGCTATACAGTAAGGAATAAAGGAGCAATACATGAGTGTGAAAAAGGAGAGATAATATTCACAAGACCAGCAACCATAAAAACACAAGTATACAAACATTGCGCTTCAGTAGGACAATGTACAAGTGACGCATGTCAAGGTATATCGAAGGATACAAAAATAAACGAGTTACAGATAGCAAATGAACATATAGGAAATACTTACTGTAAAGCTAGTTGTGGAGGAATTTTATGCGGTTGTGGTTTACCATTACCAGCTTGTTTGTTTTATAGAAACTATGCAGTATTTAATAAATCAGAAGAAGTTCAAATGTTTGATTGTAAAGAATGGTCAACAGTAGTAGATATCACCCTGATTTATACGAAAAATGGGGAAAGTTTTGAAATTGGTTTAAAACTAAGAGAAGGTTTTTCACATGAAATTGAATTTCAGGACGGTAGTGGTATAAATGTGACATTAATTTCGAACGAAGGTAGTGAGATGGAAGAAATTTACAGGACATGGTTTTTGAAAAAGAACGAACAAATTTCAAAAATTGAGAAATTGAGAAATTTAGCAGTAATATGTAATGACAAAGAAGAGTGTGTATATAATGAAACATGCGAATGTCAAGATACAGAAGATGACACGAATTGCGAATGTAAAAATCCGAACATAAATGAAATATTAGAGAATGAAGATAGGAAGTTACCAATAAGTAGCCAAAAGTATGAGATAAGAAAAAATGAAAAATTTGAACCTTATATTGTGGATTTGAGAAATAAAATTCACATTCAAATGGTAACTAAGGAAAAAGTCGACGTAAATATGATCGTTCAAACAGGTCAGTGTAAGATACCAAACGTCACGAACGTTACAGGTTGTTATGGATGTGAGAAAGGAGCAAAAGTGAACATAACCTGCACATCCGATAACGAAATAAGTACACTTATGACGTGTGAGAAGTTTGAAACTATTCTAAAATGTGATAAAAAAGGAAGAACAAATCAAGTGACGTTTTTCACAAATGAAAAAAGTATTAACGAAACATGTGAAGTGATATGTGATAAACACACAGTACCAGTAACACTGAGAGGAGTGTTAAGCTTCACACCAAGCGAAGATATACCAAGCAGAGATCATGAAGAAGACGGTGGAGAACCGTATATACCAAAACACAAAGATTCGGAAGGAGAAAAACCTTGGTGGAAAAGACTAGAAGAGTTAGCCAAAAATTTACCGATGATAACTGGTTCAGCAGTTTCAATATTTGGAGTTTTAGTGGTAATGAGACATCTCATACCATATTTCATCAGATGTTGCATTTAAAAGCACATCATAAAAAATATAATAATATATTTATTCATGTAATCAAGTCATATTTTAAAGGATGTATATATAGAGGTATATATAGAGGTATATGTAAATAGGGAATAATGTAAAAATGTATATATAGTTATGATGAAGTGGGAGAAGGACTGGAAAGAACGATTGGTGTCAAGTAAAGAGGGGTAAAACATAAGTCTTTACTATGTAAACACCCTAAACGGGTGCAGATAGTTTCCTTGCAAAGTTCAATTCGATGTCGTAGACGGCAAGTGGCAACTGTGTGGTCGCCTGAGATAGAGAAATGATATAATATAAGGTACATATAGAAGAAAACTAACCAGAACAAACCTTGCCACATACCAAACACAAGTTGTGTTTTTCCACGAGAGAGAACTTTTGTTCAAGGGTTAATGAAGTGCAAGCATTGAAGAAATGAGGCCCGTTGCAACCAGAACATTTTGGATCAAGACTTGGCCGAGGTCGCTTTGACTTCAAAAGTTCCTGCGCCAAACGCGCACTAAACAAATGCGATTCATCAATGTCACGTTTAAGATGAGGTTTTGTTGGAGTGGACATCTAGAATCACATAAGTTATGAAAAGAAGAATTTAAAGAAGAAAAAATATATATATAGAAAGGAAAAAAAAAAAAAAAACAACAACAACAACAAGAAAAGGAAACAAATTGATAAAAGTAACCAAATGATGGAAAGAGTTCAATAGTTGAACTCTTTTATACGCTCCCCCGGGAGTGTGGCGGCAGCCATTAAGCCCCGCCCCCTCTTCCACCAAACACCAATGGACACGCCCATAGGAAAAGGAGGAAGAGTCAGTATATCACGAGGATTGCTCTGCGCAGCGCTTTGGAACCAACGACAAAAGGGATCTTAAAGGCCGTAAGTTGCAGGGGTAAATTACTTAGGGTAGGAATCGGGAAAGTGAACCGTCCGGGATAGGACACAAGTAAACATCGGAGAAACATGATTCATTGAGTCAAATGAAATATTACAAAACGTTACACGTGATGAGAAATATTTTTGGACCACGGGAATTTGCCTTCCGAGTAAGCTTACATTCAAAGAACACAAAAAAAATCAGGAAAATATAATTTATTGAGTTCAAATAAAAATATACAAAAAGTTACACGTTATAAGAAATGTAAAGCACTACACGTTTACTTATTTTGGAGCTAAAGTGATTGGAATAGAAGTGGACGCATTCTCGGGAGCCTTCTCGTATGTGATTGACAAAACTCCGTCGTTATTCAATTCACTTTTGACTTGTTCAGCTCGAACACCTTGTGGAAGTGTGTACTTTCGAATGAAATGTCGTTGAATTTGTCCATGTTTGTCTGATTTTTCCTCGTGTTTTCCTTCGATGATCAATTGATTGTCAACCACATTTACTTTGATTTCTTCTGGTTTGAATTGGGATACATTCACTGATACTTGATTCTCAGCTTCAGTCTGAAACAATTGATGTTTTTTTTTTCTAAATTATCATGTGGTTCACTTACCTTCACAACATCACCAATTCGTTGAGATGTCGATTGTGGTTGATCATTCAGAAGTGAATGGACGAAGAATCTCTCAAAATCCGAATTATCAAAAAATGGTCGATCACGAAGAAGCAACAATGATCGGGGGACTGAGCATCGCATGGCCATTTTGAATAGTTTGAAAGTTTGTAAATTTATTCAGGTATGTTCTGTTTCGTTCTACACTCT
Organism: Caenorhabditis sp. 8 KK-2011; assembly: GCA_963572245.1. Lineage (NCBI taxonomy): Eukaryota > Metazoa > Nematoda > Chromadorea > Rhabditida > Rhabditidae > Caenorhabditis > Caenorhabditis sp. 8 KK-2011. The sequence goes on along the minus strand of OY751550.1, from coordinate 10,889,978 downwards.
TCTTATATAGTCCTTTGTGGATCCTGCCATAATTTCTAGAACGTTCGAGAAGTACTATTTTGAAATGTCAGAAAGGCTCCACCCAAAATCTGGAAAATTCTAGAAAAGCACACCAACAACACACACAGAAACACAACGACACACATGTGGTGAGAGAGTGTGTGAGACGAAGAGAGTTTCCTCTGCCTTCGCGAATGTTCGAGAAAAAAAAAGGAATATTCCATGGTTTGGGTATATAAACGAGTGGATTTTGAGAAATGTATGAACTATTCAGTTGCTAACAATGCTCTTCCATACTCCAGCACTCCGTCTTTTGGCTAACAGCCCATTCTTCGATGATTCTGACTTTGAAAAACACTTTGTCAGACCGTATTGGATTGATCAACCAATGTTGACTTCCCAACAACTTGGTGATGCTTTGGAGGTAAGTAAGCATGATTGTATTGTGGAATCTAATTATGAATTGTTCCAGACTGAAGCTGAGAATCAAGTATCAGTGAATGTATCCCAATTCAAACCAGAAGAAATCAAAGTAAATGTGGTTGACAATCAATTGATCATCGAAGGAAAACACGAGGAAAAATCAGACAAACATGGACAAATTCAACGACATTTCATTCGAAAGTACACACTTCCACAAGGTGTTCGAGCTGAACAAATCAAAAGTGAATTGAATAACGACGGAGTTTTGTCAATCACATACGAAAAGGCTCCCGAGAATGCGTCCACTTCTATCCCAATCACCTTCAAGAACTAAATCTGGTCTGAATTTGAAATCATTATTTGTACAGTAGTTTACGTGTACCTGAAATAAATTATTATTTGAAAAATTTATTTTGTTGTTTTTGTTACTATAACGCACTTTTATCGGACCCACACAAAAAAATGTGTCAAACAAGTCAGACCAGACCTAAAATACACTCTATAACATTGTTGGGGCTCTCTCACTCTGAAAATTCTAGTTTTCTAACTGTCTGATGAATAAACATTTTTACATTCATGATCTCAATTTCTACGTATTGTGGACGTAAAAACAATTGACGACAGAAATGAGAAATAAACTAAACTCGAGCGAGTTTTTTTTTTTTATTTGAAAACGTTTTTCCTTTTTCAATCGCGAATTTTTTCAAGTCTATAATAAAACGCGCGATAACAACATCTGATAACAGGACAATGAACGTCAAACTAGAAAGATTCTAATCTTCAAATCCACCGATTTTTCGGTTTTTTTTTTCAGTAGGCGCATCAAATGACCCGGCGACTCTTCTAGAGTATTCGGTTATTTTGAAAGTATTCGCCATTTTAAGACATATGTGGGGGAAGAAACAGTCTAAAACAACGTATACCAAAAACTACAGCACAAAAAAGAGCAGAAAATAAATCATAGAGTTGGATTAATCGCGCAAACGCGCTCTACTGCTTCATTAGAATTTGAAATTTTGATCCAACTTTATTTTTATTTATTGTTCTTTTTTGTCGTCTAACTTTTGTTTCTTATGTTTTTGAACTGTGTTTTAACTCGTATATGTCTTAAAATGATGAATACTTTCGATTTAAACCGATACTCTCGATGTGTCGCCGGGTCATTTAAACTATCTTAATCTAGCGACGGAAGAGTCTTCTCCATTGGAAATTTCAAAGTTTTTTTCCGGAAAAGGCTCCGCTCAATCCTGATTCGCACGATAGTTCAAAACCTTCAGAACGCGGCCGACCGACAAAAAAAGACAATAGAGTAAAAATTCGAAGAATCAAAAATATAAATCTCGTCGCGAGATCTCGACCTTTCAAGCAACAGTGAAAATGAAATTGATGAGAGTTTTCCCCTCGAGGGAGACACAGAGAAACAGAACAAAATACATTCACAGTGAAAACCAAGAGGTGCGAGTGGTCTTATTCTATTAGAAACACAGACATAAACCACACACAAAGTATAGCGCATTGCGTATCGCGTCAGATGTCGGTGACAATGTTGAATGACCTCTTGGAAAAATCACAAAATCCATACATTGCAAAATCGCTCTAATGATAATCATTTTGAGCGCTCTCTCACTCTCATCGATGTCCTCCTGGAAGGTTGTGGAGATTCCATTATAATGTGTGCGCCTTTGATATATCTACAGTACGACGAAATATTTGTTAAGGTGAAGAAACAAAATTTTTCTCAGAAATCGCTATAGTTTGAATTTGTCGCGTAGGCAGATCTTTAGATTAGAGACGTACAACGATTCAAAAAAAAAAAAAGAGATACCGATTTCTACACAATTTCCACTATAAGATCCATCTACACTCCTGTAGAACGCAATTCAGATTGTCCAGAAATGTCTAAAAACGCCAAGCGTTGTCTCATCATTTTGCTGATGTTCCTACCACTCTGCTACATTTTTCTAGTATTTCGAGTGGAAAAATCAAAATTTTTCAAGAGTTATTATGACCTTATTGATGAAAAATATAGGAATCGTTTGGAGAAAACGTGCGAGATTCAACATTGGAATATGGAGACAACTACAAGTCTTCCCGATGAGGAAACTCTTCGCGAACTTGGTAGTAAGAAAGAGAAGACAACGGTAAGCGAGAAAAATATAGTCGATTTCAGGGTTGACAAGGGAGGGGTGTAAGGAAAATTTGGAGATTTTCGATGAAATGTATGTCTTTTAATAGAGGTTCGGACGCTGAAAATTATCCCGTTGTTAGATTTTGCGAAACTCCTCTCAAAATCGAGATATCGAGATTTTTGTGAAAAACCAAGATCTGAAAATCTTGATATAAATCGCTTTGAAGAAGGTCATGGTACTCCTACATAGGTCAACTTGGTGTAATCCACCATTCAGAACAACATCCAATTGATATTTTTCCATGAAAACGTTTAGTTCTACTGATAATATCGATTTTCTGAAAATTCCCAAAAATTTGTCAGGCTTCCAAAATTTCTCATCAAGAATAAATTAATTGAAAAAAACGTGAACACTTATAAAAATGTAGGTCAACCTTGATTGTATTTTTTGAAGCTTTATTTCTTGGTGTTTTCAGTACTTTTTCGCTGAAAATAAATGTTGAAACGTTTCTTCTCGTATGAAATAACCCCAGAGTACTTCCATTTCCATAAAAAGTTAAAAGTTGAAGGAGAAAAATGAGATTTTCTGCTCAAACTTCGGAGCCAAATTTTGAGCTTCGCAGAGGAGTTTCGCAACTTCTGACAACGGGATCTTTCTCAGCGTGTCGAAATATATGGAATCCCAAATTTTCTGAAACGCCACATCGTCCCAACACCATTCCCTTGTGAGATGAAAACCCGAGAGCCCGGCCCGAAAATGAAAGGCCGGTCAAAACAAATCCTGGGCAGGCCTGCCGCGCCTTCTGAACGTCTGACAACCATTTTTTTTTCTGAATTTCAATAAAAAAGCCCGGCCGGTCACAGCCTTGCTCCCGGTCGGATCAAAACAACACAAATCTCACCCCTTGTTGATTTTTCTTGGTTAAGAACTCGGCCAACTTGTTTTGTTTGCAGGAAGGACTAAGTGATGGCGAGTTGCGACTTCTATCCGCGTATCTTTACCGTGATGAAATTGTCGTGACAACAACAAGACAACGATTTCATGAAACTGGGTGAGGATGTCTCACGCTTCAACTAAGATTCAGCGCATTTTCAGAAACACCATTTATTGTCGTTACTATGATTGCAATCGAGACGAGTTGCCCGGTTCGCATTTCTCCTCGCTCATTTTCCCAATGACCGCCGTTCATTGTGTCAAGAGACGCGGAGCTGAATACATCTCGCTGAGCTTTGAACCTTCGGGCGAAGCACCGGAGCCAATTCCGTTTGTCAAACGATTGAACAAAAGTAGGTGTGACAAACTGGCATAATCTGAAACACGGTTTTCAGAGCCTCCTCATGAAGTTGGAGTTTGTGTTGGACAAATTTACGGAGCCGAGAAGAAGTGGATGGAGATAGTTGAGTTTGTCGAACATCACAAGTTGATCGGAGTGAGCATGTTCTATTTCACAACATTCCAAATGGAAGCTTACTCTAGAACACTGTTAGATGACTATGTTCGAACTGGTTATGCCGAAGTGACACATGTGAATACTGAATACACAGATGGTTATGTCTTCCTTCACATGATTCAAATTCACGATTGTTTCTTTCGATCAAGACATCATTCGAAATGGATGTTGAATGTTGATCATGATGAACTCCTGGTTCCGAACCGCAGAACATTCTTCAAATATATTGATTCTTTGAGCTCTCGATTTTCGGAGATTATTTTCGCGGTCCGATTGATCAACAAAGAGAAGAACGGGTTAGAAGTCTACAAAACAACTGATGAAGTCGTTGAAAATCTTCAAATGACAAAGAATACCCAGACTGTTTACATTAAATATATGAACAGTAAAATCATGGTGCAACCAACAAAAGTGAACTGGATCCTATTACATTATGCCAAGGCAAAATTACCCGGCTATCAATCTTATACAATTCCAAAGTCGATGGCATTCGTCGCTCACTATCGAAATCGGCATGGATGGTTACAAAACTACCCGACCGAAAATTTTGCGATTTCGGAAATTGATAAAAAACATACAGATGTGTTGAAGTTACGAGTGGCGCAAACTGTGGAGAATGTGTTCAAAAAACATAACATCACTTGTGACTCAATATCGGACGAATGGAAAAGTTTAACTGGTCCTCTTTTAGAGCAAATGAATATTTGTTGATTTTGTAATTTTGAGTATCATAGAAAGTACAGTAACTAAAGTACTACTTGTAAAAAAAACTTTGAGTGGCGATTTTGTGGCAAATTAATGATCCAGTTTCGAAGGTCCAAATTTTCCTGGAATAATTTTTCTTCTACATAAATTTTATTTTTCCCATTAGGTGTAAATAAAACGTTTTTAAAGGAGAAAAATATGTTTTGGGCTTGTTTCATAGTAGCTAACAATGAGAACTCGATTCTAAATACTGCGCGGAACTTCGTCTTTCGGAAAATTGACTTCACTTCCAACTTTCGTCTTCTAACTTACAGAATTTAAAATGTCTCTTTCGCGCAATTCTGATATGGACAAAAACGCTCCACCCAAAATCTGGAAAACTCTAGAAAAGCACACAAACAACACACACACAACGACACACATGTGGTTAGATAGTGTGTGAGACGAAGAGAGTTTCCTCTGCCTTCGCGAATGTTCGAGAAAAAGAGGAATATTCCATGGTTTGGGTATATAAACGAGTGGATTTTGAGAAATGTATGAACTATTCAGTTGCTAATAATGCTCTTCCATACTCCAACACTCCGTCTTTTGGCTAACAGCCCATTCTTCAATGATTCTGACTTTGAAAGACACTTTGTCAGACCGTATTGGATTGATCAACCAATGTTGACTTCCCAACAACTTGGTGATGCTTTGGAGGTAAGTGAACATGAATGTATTGTGAAATCTAATTATAAGTTGTTTCAGACTGAATCTGAGAATCAAGTATCAGTGAATGTATCCCAATTCAAACCAGAAGAGATCAAAGTAAACGTGGTTGACAATCAATTGATCATCGAAGGAAAACACGAGGAAAAATCAGACAAACATGGACAAATTCAACGACATTTCATCCGAAAGTACACACTTCCACAAGGTGTTCGAGCTGAACAAGTCAAAAGTGAATTGAATAACGACGGAGTTTTGTCAATCACATACGAGAAGGCTCCCGAGAATGCGTCCACTTCTATCCCAATCACCTTCAAACACTAAATCTGGTCTGAATTTGAAATCGTTATTTGTACAGTAGTTTACGTGTACCTGAAATAAATTATTATTTGAAAAATAAATTGTGTTGTTCTGTGTTACTTTAATTCAATAGCGCTCTGTTGATAATCTAAAAATGTTCTTAAAGAAGTCTCAAAACCAGCGAGTTTCAGAAAGTTCCAGAAAATCAGGTTCACGTTTTTTGTAACGAGAAACACTATGAAAAAAGTAGTTGAACCGAAGAAATTTTTTTAATGACTTACGTGACCTTTATTTCCCGAAAAATTTCAGTTTTGAAAAATTTTCTTGTTTAAAAAAGAAAGAACGTGAAAATAATACAAACGTGACCCTTCGAACTGCAAATTTCTTATTTTACGACCACCCTGCGGAAAATATTCTACGTAACTTCGGTTGGAAAAGTTGTTACTTTTTGAAATGTTGATCACATAAAAATTGGTGTTTCTGAGAACGCGTTCTAGGCTTCCAGACAACAAAAAGTACAGTCAAATTAGCGCTAATTGATTCATATTCAGCTAATGCATATACGCCCATGTATTCTCCATTCATCTATAAATCATACGCTTCAAAACCTTTTTTTTTCAGGAATGAAAAGTGCGGGTCAAATTCTCGAAATAGGACAATGCATAATATATCTTTTAATTTAATTGTATGTTTTGTCCAACTTGTGAACCGTTCGTCCGACCGTTCATTCACCACTCTCTAAAGTACACAAACCCAGCAGCATTTACCTCATTCTAGAATTACACAACAAACAGTCACTTGACACCGTTTTGTCACATTTACTTCTTTTCGTCTTTCTCACCTTTTACCTTCTCACATTGTTATCTTCAAAATCGTGTGAGCCGGTTTTCGTCCTCCCATGTGGTCTAGTGGTTAGGATTCGTGGTTTTCACCCACGCGGCCCGGGTTCGATTCCCGGCATGGGAAGCTTATTTTTTTTTTGGAAAAAGTGTAATCATTTTTCAATCCGAGAAAAAAAACTGACCTCCAGATCCCAGATATCCCCGCCCATTGCTGAATTATAATAGGTGTTTCTTTTGCGCAGCATGCATGTCAACAAACTTCGAAACGACCCTGACGAGAAAGAAGTTATTGAAGGGGAGGAATCCATCGACCTTATTACCTTTCTCATATGTTATATTTATTTATTCTCTGGTTTTTTTCACACCAAAATCGTATGTAACTAAATCCAAATTCAATATTAATAATAAAGTGACTAAACGGTTTCAAGGTTATACTTTTTTGTCGGTCGCCTATTTTGTTCCGCTATTTTGACTCGTCTCCTCCTTGACTCAAGTAGTCTCCATCTTTTCTAGCTACTTATACAGGTTCTACAGGATTTTTCATGTAATCGGCGGAAACTTTCTTGTCCTCATTTTTTTCTGACATCAATTTTTTTCTTGTTTCAGCAGTGAATGAGCATTTATGGATGACGATTATCACACAGCTGGATTTTATCCAACGCGACAAATTTACTATTCAACACCATCTTATTTCAGGTAAAAAAAACAAAATTTCACTTTTTTTAACATTCGAAAAACTCCCGACCCTCATTTCTCGTAAATCAATCAGCCATAAAGAAATGTGTTAGTTTTTGAGGTTAACAACTTTTTCCCCAGCAAAAATCGAACCCGTTTTTTTCTTGCCAGAAGTCCTTTCACTTTGAATCGGCCGTATATCGAAGAGGATCCACCGTACTTTTCCGATTATTATCGCGATTATTTGAGCAAGACACAGAGTAATTATGCGATTCGGGATTATGAGAAACGATTGAATGTTTTTGACTCGTCGGTTTATTATATTCGTGTTTTGTCTTATGCGCAGGTTGGTGTTTTTCTCTTGAGTTTGGTTGAAGAATTATCTTTACCCATCGCACAAGGGTAGATTTGGGCTCTCTTGGCCGAGCCGGGTTTTTTTGGCCGGTCTGTCATTTTCGGGCCTCTCGGGCCGGCTCATTTTCGTGCCGGGTTCTCGGGGTCCGGGCTACAATCTCACCCCTGCTATTGCAGATTGAGTCTTTCTTGATCTACCCATCAAAATAGCTTGTAAAAATGAGAAACTGAGAGAAATTTCTAAAAAATTTCCATTTTCTAGACCAGATACAGTTTTGTGGATGTGGTCTGAATAGAAGAATAATGAGAGTTCTGAAAATTTAGGTTCTTTTTTAAATTTCGATTTTTCTCTTTTTCTACTTGTCATTCCATTTCATACTTTTCATGAAAAAAGTTAAGAAAAGTGTTGAACCAGATAAATATACGTTTCAAGCTGGTTGCTTGTCGTTTCACTGCGAAATGTGAAACAGTGAGTTATTTGGTACTGCTTCCTCTGAACCTTTTTTTCCCAAATTATAACTGGTCAAAATTGTCAAACCATAATTTTGAGTAAACAAAAAGAGGGTTTTCAAAAAGTGTCACTTTTTCTCTCATTGAACGTTTCTTTTCAAGTGTTTTTCGCACGATCGCTACAGTACTTCAAAAACCCTGCACATCAAACTATTGTTTTTTTTTTCGGCTGATGTAGTTTGCTCATAAATTTAATCAAACACATGACACATTGTAAACAATTTAATTTCGTGTTTCTCAATGAAAAAACATTCGAAACTAATTTTTTTGAAAAAAAAGGGGTTTTGAATATCGTTTTTTTCAGATTTTCATCGCCGGAATACTACTGGTAACAGATGTCTCAAAAATTGTGCTTCTTTGGAATTATGTGCAACTCAGTGCCACCAAAATGGAGATGCTCGCTCAAATCATTTTTCCACTTTTTGCTCTCATCGTCGGTTTCACGTGTCTGACAGCGGTGCTGAATCCGACGCGAACATTCTCGAAATTAGTATCTGTTTTGTTGCTGGTCGTTATAGTGCCCAATTTTCTATTTCCGAAGAGTTCGATTTTTATGACAAACGCCATTGAGAGTGTGGAAATTAGTCAGATTATGGATCGCAATTCGATTGTGAAAGGAATGGACTTGAAAATGTCCAAGATTTTACAATTCTCAACAGCCCGGTGGCCTTTAGGAGTTACAGTGAGTTAGCATTCCATACTTTTGTTACCAGGCCCTGAAGACTTGAGAAGGAACGAGACGCAGACAAAAGTTTTACTGAAATCTACAGAAATGTCCGGTCACGTGTTTTTTTTTTCTTTCATTGAAATAGGTCTAGTTCACATGTGACACGTGGCCAGGGGTAAGATTCGGGGTGACATTCCAAACAGCCCCGGCCTTGATTTTATCAGTAAAGCTTTATGAAACTGTCAAGAACCACACAACTTTGGCTTTATTTTCATTTTATGACCTTAAAGGAGGACTGCGAGATAATTGAGTGTTTCGTCTATAATATAGTTTGTGTGCCCCTGAAAAATGATGCGAAAACCAAAAAAACGCAAAAAATTTGATACAGTGCCAGGAAAAAAACAAACACAAGCAATTCCGCCTTTCCGTCTTCACGACCATGTGCGCTCTATCGAACCATTATAAATTCAAAAAAGTACACACATTTTCGAAGAATTTCACTACACTATAAATGACGCAACATTGCACACCGTCTTTCTCAGATATATCGCAGTCCACCTTTAATTATAACGAGGCTGGTGCTAGGAAAAAAGCGTGGTAAACTATGCGTCTCGTACTCTCTCTAAATTTGCGTTTCTCAATACGATGTTTTTATCTCTCACATTGTCAATGTGTGGAGCTTCAAGAATGAGAAGAAAAATATTTTTGAATTCATTTTCCTCACAAAAGTTTTGTGTGAACACTGTTTGTGTATTTTTGCGGATACAGTAACCCGCGAGTTTTCTAAAAAAAATTTCTTGGTAGATCAAAAAAAAAGTGTTTTCTCTGAATTTCTCATTTTCAAGTTCGTTTTCTTCGGTTTAGACGACATCAACAAAATTGTGCAAAAAAGATTCAAAATTGCACATCATCGATCTTGGGCATGATAATGAAAATTGGATTTTTGCAGGATTTATCAAGTCTACCTCAGGATTTTGTACTAATGATGCAGTACATGTTAATCGCCTACTCAATTTTCTCCTTATCACTTTTCATCTTCTACATAATCACTTTATTTTGTTTTGTCAGATTTTACACGGTTCAATGAATACAAATATTTATTTTATTTACACTGAATACATTTTTTTCGCGCATTCACTTGGGGACACCTCCAACAACACCTGATTCGATTCCACACTCGTTGGTTCCTCGAATAATACGGAAGTAGCCGTTCTCTCCCCAATCAGAGTTCCACGAGTTGGCACAGAGCCAATACGGTGTGCCGTTGTCGACACCCCATCCGATCATTTTGACAGCATGACCTCCCAAATTGGCACCAGCTGTATGAACGTAAACACCGCCGGCGTAGTGTTCAAAGTCCTCGTAGACGGTGAACGCAACTTCGACCGGGCCGTGAGTCAGGATTTCCTTTTGAATTTCGACCGCTTTTTTGGAGACGGCGTAGGCCGACAAACCGAAATGCAAATCGTCCGCATAACTGGTTGTGTAGCTGGCTTGACATGTGCGAGTACACTTCTCCGTCGGGTACAAGTCACTTTGACATGGTTGATAGTGAGTGGCGTTGGAGTGATGTTCGCATGGTGGGTATGGGTATGGTTTGCAGCCGGTTTTTTCGGTGTAGTTTCCGCCCGTCACATAACCCTTCTTGACCCAATGACGCCACGCTTCAATTGGATATCCTCCGTTGCATCTGAAATCGAAATATTAGTTATTGATAATAGAAAAGTTTTGCAATTTTTGTTTATCAACTTTTTTGAAACGTCAAAAAAGTCATATGACTTGTCTTCGCAGAAAGATAAGAAATGGAAAAATCAGGAAAAAAAAAAAGAGTTGATTATTTTTTGTTGGAAAATCTGAAAAATGTTTGGGCTGAAAGTTGGCCGATGTTCTGGATCCGGCCGGGTCGAGCAGGGGTGAGATTTGGGCTCTCTTGGGCTGGGTTTTTTTTTTATTGAAGGCCGGAAAGAAAATATTCCCGGCTTCGACAAACTGCCGTTCAAAAGTCGCAGCGGGCCTGGCCGGGTTTTTTGTTTGGCAGGCCGAAAAACAAAAAACCCCATTTCTTGACCTTTTTCGGAAAAAGTTCCAACGTGAAAAGCTACGAAATATTTTGCTAACAAAAATGAATGATCTTTTTTTAAATTTTTATCATTTTCGGGTCAATTTTTTGTAGGACCCATCCGGATCGAGATTTCCTCTAGAAGAACGTGTCCCGGATTTTGACGAAAAAAAGAAAACAAACTATGATAAACCCACCCATTTCCGCAAAGAAGTCCACAACACGACAAAATATCGTCGGCCGAGATCGAGAGTTGGGTGGTTCCGTTCGAGGCGATACAAATACGATCGGAAATTGTTTCGGCGGCGGCGACAGCCCAGCACGATCCACAAGCCGATTGATCACGAATCTTCGAAATTGATGGACAGTTTGGCCATTGGGTTCGCGAATCGAACGATGTCGGAATCGAGGCGTCGACAATTTCCGGATGCGATTGTTCGAAGACACGATACGAGGCCGGGATCTCGACCATCTTGGCGCCCATCAATTGTTTTTTGATCTGGTTTGGATAGGAGCTGAGGTACGATCCGAGCTTGGTCTTGAACAATGATTGTTGACTATTGACATAGTTGACCAATTCTTCTCCTTTCAGTGTTTCTGGAATCGATTTGGTGGAACAGGTTGCCAAAATGGCGACAAAAACTGCGACAGATTTCTGAAAGTGTTTGTTGAATTTTTGCAATAAAAAACGATCAACTTACCATTTTTGTTGATAAAATGAAATCTAGTCATTATGACTTCTGAGACTCATTTAAATACTGAAAAATTATCATTTGACTCGCATGATTTTGCCAACAAAGAGGCTGATAACACGGTAGCTCAAACGTTTATCAAAAATCAGCGAGACCATAAAGCACGAGTTAACCGGAATTCGTGGAATCTGGCACGAAACTTCTCTGACGTCTATGGCCTTCCAATAAACCAATAAAAATGACTTTAAGATAAGAGAATGATAAATTATTGTTTTCAAAAAAAAAAAAAAAATTATCTGCCCCATGCCAGGCTCGAACTGGCGACCTTGGCATACCCTATAGACTATAAGTACCACGCGCTAACCGACTGCGCCAATGGGGCACATTAGACAGCTGTGTGAAATTGTGTACACATGTGTTGTGTCGTCTAACGCTCTGACCAACACAAATATGTCGTATTCTCGACAACAGCAACAAAAAACGAACGGACAGAAAAGAAGGAGAAGAAGAGGGTTGGAATAGTGTGTGCAGAATGGTGAGACGCAGAAAAGTGTGAATAGGAGGGAAATCGAAAAAATGTGCAGTGGAGAACTTGTGGATAAATGGAATCGATGATCGGAAACCTTCCGGTTGCTCCGGATGTACAATCCATTAGTGAAGGGCAAAATGAGATCTAACACTTCATTTGATGTTTGACACTATCAACAGACATGTACGGCTTGATTATTGAAGGTGTCCGTTTTATGATCCAGGAGAACTGGGGAACCCAAGTTCTCCAGCAGGTAACACTATTCCCCGATTTTCTCATGACCCGTGTCTGTTTTCAGGTCCAAAAAATGACCCTGCTCTCGGAGAAATCCATCTCAACGCACGATCAATATTCCGAACACGTTGTTCCTCAAATGTTCAAAGCGATCAACGAGATCACCGGAACGCCTCACGATCAAATCGGTGTTTTGGCAGGTGATAGTTTGGAGAGCTTCGAGGTTGAGAAACGTCTCATTTTTTGTAGGCCGGTTTTTCGTCCAATTTCTCCTTCGAAATGGTTATGGTGATTTGATGAATGTGATGGGGAGAAGATTTTCGGATTTCATCAAAGGACTCGACAATATTCATGAGTATTTTAGATTCAGGTAGGATTGGGATTTTTAGTTGTAGCGAGGGTCAAAATTTTGTATCAGGTTACTGAGTTGGACCCGAACAAAAAAGGCCAGTCCGGTTCTGTCAGTTTTTTTCTGAATTGGAAGTTTACACTCCACAGTGTGTATTTGAGTAGCTAAATTTTGAAGTCTCCAGAATTCCAAAAAAAAATCGGGCCATGTCTTCTAATAAATGTTTTTTGAAAAAAAAACTTCCATGTAAAATCAGAAACGTATTCTTCCCGGTTTGTGTTTTTTTGTATCTCAAAAAGTTGCATTGTCAGTACGAAAAAATCAGAAAATGATGATAAATATTATTTTTAAAACGTGAGGCTACGTACAGTAGCATTTTCTCTCTACACGTGGATTTTATACATTTTATAATGGGAATTTATCATTTTTTTTTAAATTTTTTCTCGTGTTCCTTCAACGAAAGTTTACTGTATTTAGACCCGCCCGTTTGGTTTCCTTCCAATTGTCTACTTTTTTCAATACCTATAATCATGAAAATAATTCATAATCCGCTGTCTCCCCTTCCAGCTATCCCAAACTCCGTGCTCCATCCTTCTACTGTCAATCCGAATCGGAAGACGGATTAATTTTGCACTACCGTAGTCGTCGAACCGGATATTTGTCGTATGTGATCGGTCTACTCGTCGAGCTCGCTCGCGTCTTCTATCATCTCAACATTGGCATCCAGGTGCTCAGACAAAAATCGAAGGGAAAATTCCAGTTTATTGTCATGAAGATCACGTTCGAAAACATTGGTCTGAACATGGATGTGAGGTTGCGCGAAAGGGTCAAAAATTTGAATGAGTACCTGCCAGTGGACACGAGAAGCTTTTTGCGAATGTTCCCGTTTCACATTTCGTTCAACAAGAAACTTGAGATTCTGATGATTGGGCAGGGTTTGCACAACATTATGCCGAATATAGCGGGACTTTTGATGACAGATGTTTTCGATCTTCAAAGACCTTGTATCAAGTTGACAGCGGAAGGGGTACTAGACACATTATGAACAAATCTATCCATTTTTTTCCTTCAGATAATTGTTCATCAAAATTGTATATTTCAAGTCGAATCGCTTCATCCGGTCGTCAAACAAACTGAAAATGATAACATTTTAGTGAAGATAAATGACGTCACTGAAGAGAAAGTGTCGTTAGAAAAGAAGCATGTGACTGACACAGAATACGGTGAAAATTTTGAAAAAATGAGAAGAGACAAACGTAGTTTACAGAGAGCCTTCCCTACGTCGTTCTTCGCGGTCCGATTATCTATTTGAAAGCTTGTGACACTTTTCTGTTCTTGGCTACGTGTGTGTAAGTATTGTGAGAAGTTTTGGTCAGAAAAAAAATTCAACTTTTTTCAGAATTCAGTTAAACAGATACAATGAAATTAGTTTTTTTCGGAAAAGCCTTGTTGTAATTTCCAAAAAAACCCCCCTAATTTCTAGTTCCGCTTCCGCCCAATCCTATTCCGAAACTGTCTATCAAACTACAGTAGTTTAGGGTCGACTCACTCGACACAATGTTCAGAATGGGTGTCTATCTGAATGATTTCGGTGGGGCCGATTGTAACAAGGAGATCATCATGGCAACCATCCAAAAAAGCGACGCTTTGAAGTTGATGCTACAAAATGAGAAGCGTCGAAGTCATGTGCTCACCGAGATGACCAAAGAGATTTCAGAGGCGAAGAGAAAGACAAGAAAACTGTTGTCCCAAATGATGCCGTTTGATGTGGCCAAGCAGATGATGAGAAGTGGAAGTGTTGAACATTGCGAAGCTTTTGAATGTGTCTCGATAGGTTTTGTCAGAATTTGTGATTTTGTCAAAATGTCAGAGACTGTTGAAGCGTGTCATATTGTCAACTTGTTGAACACGTAAGTCTACTAATCTTCAACAAAAAGTCAAATAGTTTTTGTAGTCTTTATTCGAAAATGGATGAGATTGTTGACACGCACGGAGTGTATCGAATCGAAACAGTTGGAGAATCCTACATGATATCGGCAGGTTGTCCGTATCGCGACGAAGGTGACGCCGAAATGGTGGCCGATTGCGGACTGGAAATGATCTCGACTGCTCGATCTTTCGAGAATCCGAACATCAAACGACTTCAAATCAAGATGGGCATATTTTCGGGACCGGTTGTTGGCGGTGTTGTCGGTGTCCGCACTCCCCGCTACTGTCTCTTTGGCGACGTTGTCAGCACGGCCAGTCACATGGAATCGACTAACACACACGCGATGACAATTCAAATCGGACAACGAACTCGTGATCGGCTCGAGAAGTTCAATTGTGGCACGTTTCGAATCAAGGCCAGAGGAACGGTATCGATTAGAGGCAAGGGAAGTGTGAAGGTTTATGAGGTGGAGAAGAAGAAGGGTCGCGCAAGATATAAGAAAGTCGAACCGCTAAGGAAACGGGTGATCGAGGAAAAAGCAAACGCCGATGAAGAGTTGATGGACGAAGACATGGAAGGTCATCGGGGAAGTGCGTTGAGTCGCATGAGTTTTGCGTAAGTTTCACTTTATCGCATTGCGGGTGCAATTGCGCTTGGAGGTTCTCGAAACTCCAGTAGATACCCGGCTTGAAAGAAATTTCCCTTTCGGAATTTTTTTCCGCGAAAATTAATTGGAGAAAAATGGAAACAAACAAGGGATACGCGATCTGTCTCCCTTTCCCCCTGTTTCCATTTTCTTCTCTGCGCTCTCTCTTTCCCGTACGCTCTTCAGTTTACTTTCTGTCTTTTTCCCCTCTCTCCACCGGAAAACGCGTACTCTTCGCTGCTGAACGAATAGTAATCATTTGCCAGGTTCGTAGAGTGAGAGAGAGAGAGAGAGAGAGAGACGCAGAGAGAATCTCATGTCGTTTATTCTTTCAATATCAGATTTTCAAATTTTCATCGAACCTATTCGAGTTTGACAACACTACGACTCGTTGAGGACATGCCGAATTTTTTTGGTTTTCATCGTGCCAGATCGAAGATTATGGTTATCCAAAACTTTTTATGATAAATGGCACCCATTTCGCAAAAAAACACCATCATAAACAAACATGTTTTTTCCACCTCATGACTCTTTTCACCCAGCTCTGACCTCCTCATAATCCATTCCGGAATTGCTAATAGCCCATAGATTAATGCCGGATGTGCGTAAATAACCATGCTCTTCAACACTAGATGTTAATGATAAAAATATTCAGTCACGAAATTCAACATCACATTCTCTTTTTCTGGCTTCTTTTTCGGCTTCTTGTGTGAAAACATATTTTTGCAGCGAGTCTATTGATAGTAGTGGCTCGCGTCGCGGAAGTTTGTCATCGTCGCAAATCGATTTGAATCAGAGTATTGCGCAGACAATTGAAATCACTTCACGAGCCGCCGCAATTCTAGATCTGTAAGTGTTTTTGTACAACAAACATCTTTTTGATGAACGAGGTTTTAAAGGAACATGCAAGACGAAAACAATCGACCGGCCTGGTCGACATCGAACTCGAACGATCGGCTTCGCAGAGAGATGAAAAAATCGGATAGTAAATTGACATTGAACAGTAGAGTTAGCACAAGTGGTACTGTCACATCTCTCTTCTCAAGTTTACATTTTGAAAAAATTCAGATTTATCGACGAGTAGAAGTTTGGAATTCAAAGAGGACGAGACACCGCGTCCGACGACTGACGAAATGGAACTGATTCAGATGAACAAACAGAATTTGGAGAAAGTTGTTGAGACGGAAGAGATTCTCACACCAATCGTCGAAAATCAGGAACAAAAAATTGCGGAAGCTGATTCGATCAGTGATGTGATAAATGTATCCGAGAATAGTGAAACAGCCAGCTTTTCCGAGATTCCAAGTGATAGTGTGAGTAGAAGGCAATTTTGGGAGAACGTCGGTGACCTGTTGTTATTGATTTTTATGTTAACATGGCAAAAACAACAACAACAGGTGGTGTGACAGTTAATCGTCTAGCTAACTATTCTACGGCTCATATTATTAGACGAGAAAGTGTGTCATTCAAAACCAAAATTTTTGCGTAGTTTTTCTAGAGCAAGTGAATTTTTAGGTCTTCTGAATTCTGAAAATTTGCGTGACCTTTTCTCAAACTTTCTCATTTCCTAATTATATTTCTTCGGTTTAGGCCACATTCACAAAACTGTGTCTGATCTAGAAAAATGTGCGCCAAGCACTTTCAAACCAATATTTCTAGCTTTTTTCAGATTCCGACCGAAGATCGTGTGACACTGCCCGTCGACACCTTGCCAATCATCGAAAAACCTGTGAAACGAGTCTCGATCTCATCGGCGAGTAGTGTTGAAGAAGAGGTAAGATATATTTATTGAATTCTGCTCAATCATCACGATCAGCTGGGACCAGAAAATGGTTCTCAGTTAGATATTTGTTAGCCTCAAATCCAATTTTTTGTCCGATGAGAAACGAACCCGATAGAATTGCGATGATTTTCAATTTTCCATATTTTGTTTGCGTCGGTCTTTTTTGTATGCATCGTTTGATAAGCTAGAAAAATCTTCCGAATATTGAAAGACAAAATCAGATTACCATTTTCAATTTTTTAGAAAATGACTTTTACAGGCACGCTCGAAAAAGGCCACGTCGACCACGTCAACAAAATCCAGAGGATCGGTGACTACTTTTGCCCATTCACAAAAAATGTTGAAATTTTCTTCAGGTTTCGACTTCGACTTCATCTCGAAACATGGCGCGCAAAGACAATTGTAAATGCGACGAGATTCGACGAGACTCGAGATTGAAGACCAAAGTGTGTGCGATAATGTAGTTTCAATTTTAATCGAATTTAATTTAATCTCATGAAGTATGGCATGACAAAGTTTGTGCACAAGCAAAAATTTTTTTTTGCAATAACAGCGCACAGTTTTTTTAAAATAAAATTTGATTTTCCTTCGTTTTCATCACCAAACTGTGTGCGGAAAAATTGCAAAAACCCCGCCCACTTTCACTCTTTTTTTGTTGAAAATAAGTGGTGACTTTTTATATTTGAAAATAAGGAATTTATAGAAAATGTCTCTAGAATCAATTTGACCTGTCACGTAAAATTTTGAAAATTTTGCAGTTTCAAAAATTTAGCAACATACACAATTACACATTCTGAAATGCGTTACTGATTGAATGTGAGAGAAAAATTCTATTGCAAACAAATTCCGCGTTATGCGCTCTGGCATCATTTTGTGTTCGCACACTTTTGAAGTGATGTATTTTCTCTGTGAAAAAACAAAAAATGTTAACATGCGACTTTATTCGCGGAACCGGAAAAAATTCCAGACAAATGAGAGATCTTCAAAGAGAGTCATGAGATCATTCTATCTACGGGATAATCGGGGAGAAAAAGGGAGACTACAAGGTAAAAATGAAAAGAGATGCTACAGAAAATTTTGAGTTATCTGTGAATGATTGATTCAATCGAGTTTCGCAGCCGACGCCAACGACCAAACACTACCGTAACCAGATGAGAGCAACGAGGCTCTCGAGTAGCGACGTTGAGACAGAGGCGGAAGGGCAAAAAGTTTCCCCGTGCCGCTGAATCCGCGCTGCTCGTCCTCGCCACCACTGTACATCGACAAATTGTCCATCGAGCCGACTTTGCCGTCGTCCCACGCCATCTCTTGTCGCCACCACGATTCGACGACTGTTCCGGCGAATTTTTGCTGGAAAATCGAGTCGATTCGATCGCTCTGCTCGCGAGTGAAATGATTCTTCCAGTCGCGTGAACCGCCTTTGCGAATAAACTCGGCTTTGTGCAAAATGTTCTCCGGGAACCAACGCTTCTGATCCTTCTTCATCGCGTCGATCGTCGAGTTTTCGACAATTTCGCGAAGACTTCGATAGTCTTGAACACGCATCGCCGCCTCGCCGCCCAGAAATTGTCCAATCTTGAGAATCGATCCTTCGAGATCTTCCACCATGTCTTCGTACTTCAAAAACAGCACATTCTCATCATCGATGTGGGAGATCCACGACAAAAGATGATCGAAATAGTCGCCAAATGCCAGCTTGCCCGAAGCGAAGAGATCCACAAACACGTTCCATGTTCCATGCTCCCAGTTGTAGATTTTGAAGTTGCGGTTGTGATGGAAATAGCTGGTCAGACAATCCTTCGGGTTTCGAACACAATAGATGTACTTGGCCGTCTGACTTCTTGGAATGTTGACATGATCAAAATGAGTTTTGAGAACTCTCGGCCCTTGAATAGTGTTGGCAAACTGCGCGCCCATTCTCTCAATCATCGGGCTTTGCAAACACAGCTCTACAAGTAAGTCAAACTGGATATTTTCTCAATCTCCTCCATCACTTACCATTCCCCTTCGTAGCCTTATAATCAACACCTCTCACAAGTTGACTTGTGATGTGTTGGAGCCACGTGGTACCACATTTTGGATACGTCGCAATCACCACATCGTTGTCGTTGATTTGCATCATTTTGGCACTGCGCACATTTTTTGGCTTGAAAATTGGCGGCCAAATCTCGCCGTCAATCACCGCTTGTTTTGGATGACCGCTGGGTTGGTAGACGACCGAACGAGCGGGGCCTAGAAATTGTCAGAACTTGAAACTGGAGTGATGTTTTAAAGACACCTGGTCACTCAGAAAGTAATTTCTCGTGTATATCAAAATCTCAATATTGAAGACTTCAACTGTCGATGTGTGAAATTCAAAAGTCAAAAAAGTACTTTGTAAGGTCGAAAAGAAAGAAAAAACTGTTTTTGAGTTCGTTTTCAGACAGAGCGACATCTGCAAACACCGCTATTTCTTGAGTCACGAAGTTCAAGGTCACAAGCTAATGAAAGTGTTTCAGACGTGAAAAAATAAAAAACAAATGAACCCACTCTCAAAAAATTGCATCAATCTCATTTTTCCCCGCTCACCCTTCCGGAAACAAAACGAGGTGGCGTTGAGAACAAACGGCGAACACGGAGTGCGCGGAGGACTCATCGGCGTTTTCGGCGTCATTGGCGGCGTTCGATCGCAACGCGGCATATCACCATGATCGATTCTCAAATGTTTGAGAAACGAGACCATGCTCGAAGTCGAAGTTGAACAGCGAAAATTGAGAAATATGAAATTATTTCGACGATTACGGTCGTGTTTTATGCCTTCGACGATTCTCCGCCCAGTTAATTGATAGCTGCAAGCGCGCGGAGGGTTTTTTCTTCTTCTCTGAAGATGAACACAATCATCACCCACAATTATCAGTGTTCTGCTGCTGAAAATGCGTGGGCAACGCTCGTGATTGTTGTTGACGGTTTTGATTCTGAATGGAAATATTACGGTAGATGTGCTTGGTTTTTTGAAGCCAGGCGGATTTTGAAAAAGTGCTTCAAGCTTGAAAGTTCGAGACGATGTACTTTTCATCTTCAGCTATAATTACCAGATGTGACATAATGTCAAAGTGTATTGAAAGTAACTTGTTCAAGTTTGAAAATTCAAAAACATTCTCAAAAAAAAACAGAAGCTTGGAAAAAAGTTTCGCAGAATTTCGCAACACACACATTTTCGTGGCGGGGGCACAAATGATTTCTGAAACAAGAAACTGTCCGGTGACGATCACGAGAATTATCTTCATCAACCAAGTTACCGTAACTCCAAAGATTTGAAAATTTCGATTGTGAAGTACACTTTTCATTGTCTTTTCGAAATGAGAGCCGCGTTGCGGACACGCTCCGCGAGCGACGGCACTGATTGACGAGTGTTTTGCAATCATGCTTCTGATTTTCATTTAATTTTCGCCTCCTGTTGGCTAAAATTTCAGCGAATTCAACCGAGACCTCCGAATTTCGACTTCCGGAAAAATTCTGCACCTAACAAATTCTATCGTCTCACTACAAAAAATACAATAGATGAAACGTATTTTTCGAGAGATGATCTGACTCGTGTTCATTATCACAAAGATCTCAAACAAATATGTTTATACTTTCTGTCCTCTACCCACCTAAAAGATAGTATGTTATTATTCATCGTCGAGTCCTCTATAATTTTCCCCCACACGTTCTGAATACGGTAACCAACAACAAAGTTTTCAAAAATATCTTTTTGAGGGGGAAAAGGGGAACAATTAATTTTTCTTTGCCTCTTCGTGGTGAGTGTCACGTTTGATAACCTTGATAGACGTTGGTTCGCGGAATTCGAAGTGGAGGAAGTTCTCGAAATTCCGATTGTGGTATGTTTCGTGTTGGAACATCTTTGATGCCTGGAAAATGAAATTTGTGCTCAGGAAGATCAGTGGGCGATCAGTGCGTGGTAAATCGCGCATCGACTTTTCTGAGATGATACGCAGGTGACACGTTGTGACTATTCAAAAATAGGCTTGAGAAAAGTGGCCTTGAAAATTGAAATTTCATAAAAATCAGAGATTTAAGATTCACTGGTTGAAATGTTCTAGATTTTATGGTAGCTATTTTTGCTGATAGCAGTCAGGAACACTAGGCGCAATTCTGCCGCAGTTTTCGTAGCCAAGCTGCGTCGTACGTGCCTGACTCCTGCCGGCCAATAAACTGCGGTAGCCTGCGTTCAATCAGGTTCAAAAAAAAATCCACATTCTCTTCCGTCTCACATGTCTAGACATTGAGAACCTTGACCGTGTTATCCCACCCTACCGTGTATATAAACTCCAAGACTTCGATCGTCAATCGGTTCCGCTGTGATGGTAGGGATAATTGTCGTAGACGGGGCTGGAAAAAATGAAATTGTCTATGTTTTTTGTATTTCCCTGACTATCTCAGAGATCACTGAAGATGTTTGATCATTTCGGGAGACCATAATAAAAATAAATATACGAATGATGATAAGTGATTAAAATTTCGATTTCGACAATTATTTTTTTTTGATCTTTGACAAATCTCTTGTTTACAACAACTCACCTTTCATGACATCATGACTGGGATGTTTGTAGGCTTCATCGGGCAGCGGAGCCCGTCGACCATAAGCCTCCAAATTGCTCGCCGAGTTTTGTCGATTGATCTCGTTACGACCCGCTTCTTTACTCGACGTTCGACAACAGCAACAACACCGAAAGCCGAGATCTTGATCGTAGGTGCTCGTCAGAATCGGATCGGCCTGCGAATTGATCAGTCGTCTGTAAACACAAATCCGTGGAAAAAGAAGAGAGAAATGAGAACCCTTACTTTTTGTGCTTACAAATCCAGAACAAAATTGATAATATCACAACGGTTACAACGATAATGAATGCAGCCAACAACACGTATAACACCAGTTCATTGAGCTCTGCAAAAAAAATAAGTTCAGGTTAGAGTTCCATTTTGTGAAGACTGTATTATTGGTCGTGAAGTTTCAAGATGAGACACGGTTTTGTGGATGTGGCCCGAACCAAAGAAAACATTTAATTGAAAATGAGAAAATCAGAGAAAAGGTCACGAAAGTAAATTTTATCTTTCTAAAATTTAAAAAAATTTTCAAAATTTTTGAGGACCAAAAATTTAGCCTATTAGTCCAAGCCGAGAACTTGGAAAATGTTCCGAAGATTTTTTCTGATTAGCCTCAAACCAAGCGCAATTAGAACCTGGTACGACTTTTCGCTGTTTTTCGTTTTTCGAACTTGTCAGCCAGAGTCATTCTTCGGCCCCATTTTTAAATTCAGAAACTCGGGTCGGTATTTGTTTAGGTCTGATTTAGTGAAAATTTCAGTGGTTTTCAGAATGATTCTAAAAACCAAAAAAAAACTTTCGAAAAAGAAGAAGCCTCACCAAAAAACGCCTTAACATCCTGCCAATCTGGCCAATCCCTACTCGTTCCATTCGTCGTATAATCCGAATCATTCATCACATCATGTCCCGTAATATTCACATAATCACTACCATCCTCGACGACAAACGGATCCACCGGCACTGGAAACTGATCTTCCACACCACTACCTTCCGACGTCGACGGTATCAGCGACAGTTCTTCGAGAAGTGTTCTATTCGACATGAGTTTTTCTGAAAACTACAAATGATAGTAGTACAATTTGAAACAACCAACAACAAAAAAAACAACGAGAAAAAATATACATTTTTTTTCTCAATTTTCTATGGCAACCACACGCACTTGTTGTCCATTGTTACGTGTGGGAAAAACAGAAAAAATGAGAAAAGAATTGGATTAATCAAGAGAAAAAAAAATGATTTTTCGTGTATTTTTTGCTTTGCAACGAAAAACGAATTTATATCCGGATGCTTACATTTCCTGAAGAGAAAAATGAGATTTTTTGGTTTTTGATTGATTGACAAAATTTCAGCTGGTAGATTTTCATTGAAATCGTAGATACCCCGATAGACCAATCCAACTAACGGTCATTACAGATTTTTACTAGTTCCTTGAAACGTATTTTTCACTGGTTTAGAACTTGTCAAACAATGAGAACACAATTGAAGGTCAGGAACTTTTTAAGAAGCTTATGATCAGTGTTTTGGAGACACCAAAAAAACTCTTTTGTTTTTACAATTTTTTTCGGGTTTTTTCAAAACAGTGATAAATTAGAGAGCCCTAGTTACCTGAAACTCATGGGCTGAGATTTTTTGACATGCCTGAAATTCTGAACATTTTAGAGTAACTTTGTCAAAACTGGAGGAAGTTTTTCAAGAAAAAAAGAAAAATATATATCTTTCCGGCTCAGAGTAACTAATGTGCAAAAGTCGGGACGGGCCTGACCAGGATTTTTGACTGGTCAAAAAACAAAAAGCCCAAGCCGGCTAATAATTTTTGGGCCGGGCTTGAGGGCTCTCCGGCTATAATCGCATCCGCGCCACTATTATCATTAAGATCTAATGATTAACATAGTGAGCTGAGGTGAGATTCCAAAGTTCGATGGGCCGGCCCGAAAATCATCAGGATTTTCAACAACAAAAAATGTAGAAAAACCAAGGTTTGTTTCTTGATTATTCTCAAAATCGAGAATTTTTTCAGAAATTCTGTGGTTTTTGGGCCAAAACCAAAATACAGGAGATCAGAAAAAATACGTACAAAAATCATTTTTTAAAAAAGTTTGAATAAAAACAAGTGTAACATACGTTTCAAGTTTCGAGAAGAACAGCAAAAATCAGCCAACAAAGTCCATGTGAGTAAAAATGAGTTTCTCTGACAACATGTCAGCTGTGCGCGGCGGAACTTTTTCTTTCTTCAAATTTCACTCCTCAACATGTGTTGTGGTTGATAAATTGATGTTTTATTGCATACAAACAGCAGTGCAGGCAGTAATAGGCTCGAAAAAATGAAGAATAAAAGACTTGCTCGTCCGAAAACCGCTAAAAATGAAGGCGAGTCAAAAAAACGAAAGTCATTCATTTTCAACTCAAATACACATGGACAAAAAATGCGCGGCTCGCACTAAATAATTTGTTCGCGCACGCGTTTTTTGAAAGGAAATGTGGCCGGATTAGTAGAAAATAATGGATTGTACGAAACAAAAAAAAGCCGAAAAAAAAACTTTTGCATTTTCGAACCTAATGAATAAAAAAATGCATCATATTTTGAGTATCTCATAAAACATCTGGCTGTGTTTTTTTTTCTTTCTCTCCAAACCTGCAACCGAAAATAACCAAAACTTTGTCTTTCAACCAGCAGAAAAAAATTGGTAGTACATAATTGCATTTTGTGGCAGCAGAGGCAGTGGAAAAAAGGTTTGCAGAAAAAAATATGAAACAAACAAAAAATTGATGTTGGCGAGGATGAGAAAGGTGTTCGCGGTTGAGATGGACAAGTAGAAATGGGAGAGACGTGAGCAACTGCTTCTTCTTTTTGCCAGCGAAAAATGTTTTATCTGATCGGTTTCCTCATTTTTTGTTTTGTTTTTGTTTTTGTTGTGGCCTGCTTTGACCAGCAGCTATAAAAGTGTTTTGACACAAAATTTTACACATGCCGGGAGGTTTTTCCTCAATCAATTAGAACTTTGAAAATTCGATCTCGAACATGGGCCTGACCACTAAAATCGAATCTGGTCTATTTTTTCAAAAACATTTTCCGAACTGGCCCGAAACCCAACTTTTGATGAGAAAAGATTTTTGAATTTTTTTCCATAAAAATTCCGATCTCAAAGCCGGTTCAGGTGGTCTGATTCAGCATCTATTGCCAATCCAATCCGATCATCCAACGTGAATTTTTTTTGATCTACTGTCTAAGTCTCTCGTTTTTACCTGGTCTTTCGTAGATTTTTTGTCGTATATCGTTTTCTTGCTGGCTTTTTTACCCAATTTCAAGTATTCAAAATCTTTGGATTCTGTTTTTGTCTTTGTTTGGTTTAAGACTGTTTGGATCAAGATCGGAATATTGAACTGAATAATTCATCGTAAAAATGCACCTGTATCTGGAAGAAAAACTGGAGAAAAATATGAAAATCACAAAGGCGATGGGATATACAGGTCTCGATTGATCAAATCGACCAAATGTTCGATTCGTGAAGCGTCTTCTTCGGTCAATTGGACGGTTTTGAAAACGTTCTGCAAATTTTCTTCGGCACTTCTTTTCCATTCAATGCATTCCGGAATGGTCAGATCGGACATTTGACAAATGTTGAGAAGAGGTCGAATGCTTGTAGCGGTGTCGTTGATCTTAAAAAGGAAAAACATTTGTTCGAAAAATTCAAAAGCTACGTGAACTTTTGTGATTGAATTTTTTTGACTTTGATGTGTCTTGGAAATTGCAAAAAAACTGTAAAAAATGTCCAGAAAAAGCCCGGCCCGAAAATAACGGGACTGGGATTTTTTGTTTTTGACCCGGTCTAAACAAACACCGGGCAGGCCCACCGCGACTTATAAATGTCAGTATCTCAGAGCCTGGTATAGAATTTTTTTTGAAAAAGTTTTGTGAGCTGATTCTACATACACTCTTGTGCTTCTAAAACATGTACACATCGGTTGTGTCTGAAGGTACTTTATTTTCGGAGGCCCGTTTCCTGACGGACTTTTTCTGGTCTTCAGTAAAAAGCCGCCCGGTCACAGCGGACTTCCGCTAAATCTAATCCCTGCCCAAACTAACCAGATCATCAACAATGATCATTTCGCCAGTAAACAAATGTTGATTGCGTCTATAGTTGACCAAACACCCGTAAACCTGTGCCATCGCAAATTCGACATCCGTCGTCGGCCCAACACGTGTCACCAGTTCCTCCTCCAGACTTTTCCACGACGTGACACAGTCGACAAGACATTTCGACTGACTCATAAGCCAACAGATCCACGAGAAGACTGCAAAATCAGAACAAGTCGACATGACCAATCGCGATACCACATTTTCATAATTGTTCTTGCCAATGAAAACATGTTGAATAGCGGGTAAACGAGCATTGATGAATGGCACAATTTTCGTGCAACTTGATCGTGCCTTCATTACGATTGTTTGATTTGGTTTCTGATGAAGTGTCGAGAAACGAATCGCCGATCTGCATAAAGAGCGAAGCTTCTCGATGCTCAAAGAATTGTAGAGAAGACTCAATGATGTCAAAACGGGCGGTTCGCCGAGTACTAACAGTGACGATTTTAAGTTGTCACAAGATTGTAGAAGTTTGCCGGTCACAGTTCCGCCACTACAACTCGTCGCGTGCAGTATAACAACTGGTCCAGCGAGTTTGCCGAATGATTTGACGCCTCTTTCGAAAACATCAATCTCAATTCTCGCCAACTTTTCAGCATTTTCGAAAAGGTAATTGGAAAGTTTCGAACAGTTTTCAATACTTATCGATGATTCCGGATCGATGCGAACCAGATATACATAATTGCTGGTGATACTGTAGATGAACCAACTGAAAAAAAAAGATTTCTGATTTCTAAGAGCCACAGTAGTTCGACGTTTTCAAAACTGGTCATTTCAAAAACGCGTGAAGTTTCAACGAAAACGAGGAAGAAAAGTTTGTTTGTGTCTGGCGCATCCCGGGAGATGTCAGTACACACATTTTTTTGGAGCGAAGAGAAAAAACAAAATTTCTTGATTTTTTTTTTGAAATTTCAAATTTTTTTCATGCGGTTTCGAAATCTGAATTGACCCCAAAACTTGTAGAATCGGGTCTCATCACTGAATTTTTTTTTGTTTCTAACTCACAAGGGAACTGTGAAAACTTACTAACGGACTTTGAGATGAGACATGTGTCACCCGATAGAGTTTTTTACGCTGATCAAGATCCTGGAGCTAACTTTTGCAAAGCTCCAGCCAAAAAGCTGAAAATTGAGCTCAAAGTTTGAGCACAAAATTTGAAATATCTTGTTCAATTTGTATTATTTTAGTGATGAGAAGTTACTAAAGGGTTATTTGGCATGCCAGGAACGATAGAAGCACTTAAAAACCTCGAAATTGTAGTTGTAACGCTGAAAAAATGAGCCCGGAACTTGTAATAAAAAAGGTAGATCAAAAAAACGTGAAAAATGAAAAAAATTGCATTGAAAAACGTGAAAATTATTAAATTTTAGAAATTGTTTCTGATTTTTCATGTTTTTTCAGAAAAAAACACTTTTTTCAAAACTTTTTTGAAGTTTCAATTAAACCATCGTGTAGAGAATTGAATTTCCTATCAGATCCACTAGTTAGTTTTCATGAGTATAAAACTTTGAAAAAACTAGGATGCATTTAAAAATTTTGGACTGATCACAAAAACGTGATTTTCAGCTTTCTGGCTGGAGCTTTGCAAAAGTTAGCTACGGGATCTTGATCAGCATAAAAAACTCTATCGGTGAGCATATATCTCATTTCAAAGTCCGTTAGTAAGCTATCATAGTTCCCTTATCAGGGGTGACCTGAAAAACCGAAAGCCTGACCCTAATCCCGTGCCTTTTTTATTTGTTCGACCAGTAAAAAATCCCGGACTGGTCCGACTTTTTAACTTCAGAATTTTTGCATTTTTTTAGAATGGGTTTCGTCGCGGGACTCAACGAAACCCCCGTTTTGAGAAAAACTAACCCCTCTTCACAAATTTCTTCGAACATTGCCGATTTCTCATGAAACGAGAGAAAATCCGATTCTCGTGTGACGTCGCTGGAATCGAGCCGAAACCTAGAACCAACTAATTATAGGTTTGGATAAATGTAGTTACATCCCGTGCTCGAAAAATGTTTTCGACACATTCTTACCTCGCAAAAATATTCAAAATCTCCACTTCTTCATCTTTTTTCGAACTGTCAAATAACCGTAGTATGAGAGCATAAATATCAGATTCGAACAAAAATAAAAGATGTAAAAATCGAAATAATAAAAATAATCCAATACGTGAAACTATTCGATTGTTCATCTCTGTCTCTGAAAAATCTCAAAGGTATATGTTTTTATTTATCTTCTTTTCTATTTCAATTAATTGGCTTCGTTTAGGCACAAACAAAAACGCTAATAATAGCTGAAAAGAGTGAAGGGTTTCGCGAACAAAATAAAAGAGGCGCAAAAATCGAAGGAGGAGGCGAAGAGGTAGGAACTGCCAAAAAAGGATAAAGCGACGAAAAAAGAAATAACGATGAGGACTTTTATTGAATTTGAGAAAAGAAATTTGAATAAGTCTTTCAAAAAAAGAAAAAAATTAGCTTCCCATGCCGGGAATCGAACCCGGGCCGCGTGGGTGAAAACCACGAATCCTAACCACTAGACCACATGGGAGGACGATGTACAATGTGAAATTGCCCTTCAAGAGAATGGAGAAAGTCGGTGGCCTTGATTTTTCCCTTGCATTTCTGTTCACATGGAGCGAAATTTGAAACTTTTCTCTCTCGAGAAAGAAAAGATTTTTTGCGAAAAAAATTGCAACACATGAAAAAATGACAGGATATTTCTTCTCACCAGTTCTTCAATTTCTCATATTTTGACGAGGTGTTCAGAAGCAGAGAAAACAGTAATTTTTCAAAAACATAATTTTTTGAAATCTCATTTTGCTCACGGGATAAATATATAAATATATCGGGCGGTTGAAAGTGTGCTCAACGGTGAGTGGCGATATTTGAAGAGAGAGCATAGAGATATCGGAGAACACAACAAAACGGGAAAAAAAAACTCGAGCGCGCAACTAGATATTTATTTTATATGTAAATATATATTGTAAATGATTCCAATTGAAAAACAACGCAAAACAAAAACCAAATCATGAAAAAAATTGAAAACAACAAAACAAAACAAAACATTCATTTCTCGTGTGAAGTGCTTGTCTGCGTTTTTTGCAATTTAGCCACCTTCTCTTCAACGGATTTGATTTTTTGAGCCGACGAATGTTTTCGATGATGAGTGTTGCCCTTCTTCTTCGCATTGTTGTTGTATGACGATTCGGCGGCACTGCTCATCTCCTGCTCTCGTTCAACACACGTGTTCGGCATCTTTTTTCTCGTTACTCCGTCGAGTTTGTTTATCTGCATTTTGGCCAGTTCGGCAACGTCTGTCGAGATCAGCGCGCCCGACAGACGCTCCAGAATTCGCTGAAAATCCACTCGATCCTCTGGTTTTCGTGTCCAGATTGCCGAATGTAAATCGACCATTTTTTGTATTTTCGTCTTGCCCTCAATCAGCGGCATGTTGGCTTTTCGAATCGCCTTGATGACAACTCCAGTGTCTTTTTCGTCCTCGAACGGTTTCTTTCCATTGAAATACACTTCATACATCAACACACCAAAAGCCCAAACATCACTTTTTATCGAGAATTCCGATTCTTTTTGGAGGCATTCGGGAGCTAACCAGCTGAAGAAAATCAAAATTATTCGGAACAGGCGAAAACTGAATCATGCCGGGGCTGATGAGAATCAGATTCGAAAATAGTAAAAACTGAATCGGACCCACACATGAAAATGGGATTTTTCGGACCCGACCCAGGCCGACTTTCATTCAATCCGGCTCGATTCAGATGATCTGATTCAGAATCAGGCTTGGGTGAAACCGACCCTTCGGAACTTTCGGAACCGAAATTATTTTTCGAAACAAAAAATTCGGAAAAAAAAGGTTCCGACTTTTTTTCCGAATATTTTTTTTTGGAAAAAATGGTCTCGACATTTTTTCGCAAAAAATGGTCTTGACCCAAGCCTGTTCAGAATCTACTCGAGAATTTTGTAAAAATTTTTTGAAGCGGAAGTTTGGACAAAGTAAAAATTGAAGTTGATGAAAAAGAAAGTATAGAATTAGCAAAGTTTTGGAAAACACCACCAGATAAATTCACCAACAAATTTTTCGCTGTGATTTTTCTTCCAGGATCACAACTGTTCTGGGTCTCACAATGTAAAACTTTACTTACACAAGTGGTGCCTCTTTCAACGCCTCCTTGAACTTTGTCTGATCGGCGCCCAACGTTTTGCTCAACCCAAAATCCGCAATTTTAATAAATCCCTCGGCAGAAATCAGACAATTTCTCGACGCCAAATCTCGATGCACACATTTGCGCGCGTGCAAATACCGCATTCCTCTCGTCGCGTCAATCAGCAACGTCTGTCTTTCGAACTCCTCCATGTCTGCGCCTCTCTTATACAAATGACTCTCTAAACTGCCACCATTACAAAATTCGAGACAAACCATGAATGGCGGTTTGTCACACGCCAATCCGAACAACTTGATCACATTCACATGATTGTATGAGATCATTGTTTTGGCTTCGGCAAACAGCTCGTTGCGCGTTTCCATCAGCTTTGCCGGATCGTCGTGTTCGGTCTGTTTTGACACTTTGATCGCGACGTCTTCTTCGCGATGCGTACGTTTCAGTTTTCCGCGATATACGACACAAAAATTGCCCGATCCAAGTTTGCCCGATTCTTCGTAGTTTATTTCCGAGTGACGTAGTTGATATTTTGGACGATTTATCGCGCGACCCAATCGAATTCCACACGCCAAACGATGAAACTGCAAAAAATGAAAGGTTTTCGGAAACCTTGAGTAAGACCCAGGGTCCAAAGAGAAAAAAGAACTGGATTTTTCCAAAAATCGGACGAAAAACTGTCTTCGGCTCTGATTTTTGGACCTGTTTAAAGAAAGACAGTGTGCAAAGTTGCGTCATTCATAGTGTAGTGAAATTTTTGGAAAATGTGTAAACTTTTTTGAACTCCCAATTGTTCAATAGAGCGCACATGATCGTGAAGACGGAAAGGCAGAATTGTTTGGCGCTGAACCAAATTTTTTGCAGTTTTTTGCTTTCCGCATCATTTTTTAATGGTACACAAACTTTATCATAAACTAAAAACTCAAATATCTCGCAGTCCACCTTTAAGAAGTTTCGGTCCGAAAATCTGGTACATTACTTTTTTTCATTTTGAAGCCGAATTTTTGGAAAAGTTTGTGCTTGATTTTTTTGAAATACCCCACTCTAAACCAGGCGTGGAATCATTAAAAAAAACCAACAAAAACCGACCCGATAGTACTGTATCATATCTTCATGATCCTTGAACGGCGGCGAGTCGACGTGCTTCTTCCCGCCTCCATCCTTCTCCCAAACCTCCTGCCTCAAATGCAGCCCATCATTTTTGAACTCGACCAAATAGTGATGAACATCATGCTCTTTTTCGCCAACCTTTATGCACATATAGATCACCAACCTCACTTCGGTCCTCAGAAATGTGGCACGAAAAAGAAAGTCGCCGGTCGGCGAATCTTTCATTATCTTCTGAGCGTCTTCTTTTGTTTGAACACCATGGTAAAATTTTAGTTTCATCAAGTCACCTCCTTCGTTTAACTGAAATATTTGATTCGGTTGTGGTATAGAGGTTTCCTTTTTTCACTACCATTGGTTGAACTTGCTTCATCACCGAACCCATTTTTGGTGTATCCGGAGACGAAAATTTATGAGAAATAGTGACAAAAATATTTCGAACGCCTTTTTTGGCATTTTTGAGAATACTAGGTCACGTTGAAATTTTTGAATTTTTCTGGGTTTTTTCAATGACCTAGAACCTGTTTGCAATTCAACTTCTCTCTTTCTCATTCATTCTCTCTATTATCACTATCATTCTTTTTTTTCGTTTGCAAATATTTTTGTTATGAAATGGATTTGAAACATGTCTTGTATTATGCGGCTGAAGGGAGCTTGGTGAGTTTTTGAGCAATATTGTTGCGAAGCCTAGTCAAACACGACTTCTAGAAGGGAATTGATGAGAATGAGAGTGCTCAAAAATAATTATCGTTAGAGCGCTTTTGCTCTCTCTAAATTTATGAAAATTGAGATTTTTCCAAGAGGTCATTCAACCGTGTAACCGACATTCGCACGTGATACGCCAGGCGCTATACTTGTGTGTGGTTGTTGTCGGCGTTTCCAATGAAATAAGGCCGCTCTCACCTTATAGTTTTCACTGTGAATGTATTTTGCTCTGTTTCTCTGTGCCTCTCTCGACGGGAAAACTCTCATCGATTCGATTTTTACTCTTGCCTGAAAGGTCGTGGCGAAAATAAGAACTTGTGTAGTTTGAGATACTCAATCGAACCCAAAATCGGGCCGTCAAAAGTCAGCAGGTTTTTGATTCGAACAAACTTCGAAAATTTGGGCCGAGTATTATTTAAAAAATGTTTCGGTAGCCAGAAATTTTTGGTCCCGTTTTTCGTTGGATCTGCAGTTTTTGCTAGTACTGTAGCCCGGAAATTCAAGAGACCGGGCCCGGTTTTTTACTTTTTCTACCGGTCACGAAAAATCGGCTTGATCCGGTTCAGACTTTTTGAAACATTTTTTCCCTTTTTTCTGACGTTCAATAGAAACTCCCGGCCGTTCCGTTCCTGCACGACCAAAACTCGTCTTACACACGCGGCCTAACTCTCACTTTTACATTTCATCCAACCCGAACTTCCAGAGTGATTTCGAGTCTAATGTCAAAAAGGCGGAAAAAGAAGGAAAAAATTGGTTGAACGAGAAAGATGAAAAGGGTCGAAATGTGCTTTTTTATGCGGCCATGACTGATAGCATCAAAAACTTTTTATATATCATCAAGTGAGTTTCAAAGATTTTTCAATTTCCGAAATTTTAATTCTCAGACGCGCATCTCTCCGTGCAGAATCGCTTCTTCAAATCGTCGACAACACCAACGCTACAGTACTCCACTGGGCGACACAGTATTCATCGATCAGAGTGGTCAAGGAGATCATTGCGATGTTTTTCGAAAATCGTCCGGCTCAAATTATTCTGGCAAAAGATGCTGATTCGGTGACGTCATTACACATTGCCGCAACTAAACAGAATACAAAAATTCTGCGATTATTCATCGACAATTTGACATGCGATGATAATGTCTATCAAATTGCGCAGGATAAAAAATTGCGCTCACCTCTACATCACGCCGCTTGTCACGTAAACATCGACGCAATTCGTATGATGATCGATGACGACATCGATCGATCGCACGCACCGGTTCTCGGTTTTCCCATAGATCAGAGAGATCGAACCGGAATTATTCCGCTGATGTGCGCAGTTGGTGTTCGGTTACCGCAAGCTCTTCCGGTCATCAAGTTTCTAGCAAAGTAAGAGATGTTTTCGGTCCCGTTTTCTAGTTGATTTTTTGATGTCAGAAAGAAGCCCGTCTCAAAAACTCGTCAAAATAAGGATGGTATGACAGTTCTTCACATTGCCGTAGCTTCTCGGAACCTGCCAGCTGTTCAACTTCTTGTTGAAGAATTAGATTGTTCGGTGGATGTGAGGATTTTTCCAAAATTTGAAAGAGTTAAAAGATTTTATGAAAATTTTTCCGATTCAGATTTGCGTTATTTATCGGGCCCGGTCCGACATACTTTTCGCAGTCAGAATTGTCCTAAGGTCGACTTTTAGAAATTCGCAATACTGTAAAACTCCAATTACCATAAGACGAAAAATCGCGAAACTCTGCTTGAACCAAAATTTAACAAAAAAGTCACTGTTTCAATAAGTTTTCAAATATTTGTGTTCTCTCCAAAAAACAATGTCTCTCGTGGTTTCATGTGTAAAACTGAAAACTTCAAATTCGTCCAGGGTTGTCGTTATTTGGCTTTTTGAGGGCCAACTGGTCGGGCTGTCCGGGGCCGTTTGGAGGTCAGTTTTTCTCCATTTTTGCACATCTGGATATGAAAAAGCCAGAAAATACTTTTCTCAAAATAAAAAAAACGAAGTTTTTTTTTCTTCGAAAAATATCAGCGTGCTCCCGGAAAGCACGAAACCAACAACCCTTTCGAAAATTCAAACACTTTCAGCTTGTCGACAATGAACAACGTACCCCTCTTCACTACGCCGCCGAACACGCCTATCCGGAAATTGTTCAGTATCTCATCACACACGGTGCTCGAAATTCGACAGTTGATAAGATCGGCGTTACACCGGCACATTATGCGGCGCAGTTTAGCGTCGATTGTTTGCGTATAATTTTGACAGAAACCGGTATTAATGTGAGTCGGTTTTCGAGATCTTCATAGGTTGTTTCTCCGCAGTTCAGGAAGTCAAAGACAACGAAGGTCGAAGCTGTTTGATGTGGGCTGTTTGCGCGGGAAACGTGGATGTCATTAATTTTCTGATCAAGAGGGAAGATGCTCCGGATAGAAGGGCTGTAGTGAGTGAAACGTATTCTACCCTTGACACTGTTCCAAATTATTTTTTTTTCCATGACAAACACGGCTACACGGCATTACACTTGGCAGCAATGGTGGGCAATGTGAATGTGTGTCGAACTCTGATTCGAAACGGTTGGAGCCACGAGGAGCGCGACAACAAAAACAATACGGTACTACATTTGGCCGCCGGTCGTGGTCACACCGACGTTTTGCGATGTCTTGTCACCGCCGGCGCCACCATCAACCACACCGATACAATGAATCGGACAGCCGTGTTTTGGGCGTGTCTGGGCGGGCAGGCGCACACATTGCATTGTATGATAAAGGAGTTGAGTTTCGAGTGGCGAACGTCTGGTGGAAGTGAGATCAAGCCCAAGACCGACGCGTTTGAAAGAACTCCGTTGCATGCCTCTGCGATTGCAGGCTCGTCGGCGTGCATCAACGTCTTGTTGATGGTGAGTTCCGACTCTTCGGAACTTCAGCTAAAGCTTCAGGGACCGAAAAATAAAAGTCGGGAAAAACAGTCCGGGAATTATTTTTCAAAAAATTTCTGTAAGGTTACAACTTTTTGGTTTTCTTTGCTGGAAACAAACATTTTTTGATTTACCGGAATATTTTGGAGAAAAAAACTCGTAAGTTGTAAAAATCATTTCGTAACAAAAAAAAATTCCAAAAATGGTTAGAAAATTTCCGGGCTCAATTTTAGAAAACTCTTCTGGGCAAGCAGAAATTTCGTCATTTTTTTCAGATAGAGCGAGAGAACAATTTTTTGAGTTCCCCTCTGGTCGGCTATCGTGATCTCGAAGGCAAGACTGCACTTCATGACGCTTGCATAATTGGAAAAATCGATTGTGTTCTTTCACTTTTAAAAGGTGGAAGCGCTATTAATGCAATGGATTATGAAAAGAGAACACCGCTAGATTTTGCTATCGAATTCAAACATGAGTTGGTAATCGAAAAATGATCCATTTTTTTGGAAACAATATCATATTCCAGATCATTGATCATCTGAAGGTTCTACAAGCTCTAACATATCACGATTTGGCGGAAAGCGCCGCAACTGTTATACAACGTCGTTTCAGGGCGTACCGCGAAAAAAAAATCGAGAAACTTCAGGATTAAAAATACCAGTATTATGCGATCAAATTATCGAATCAATATATTCAAAGTGTTCACAACAATATCATCTTGCCCTCCTCCACTAAATGTCGAATCGATGCGAAAGGAATCAGATGTACAGTATCTTTTTCGATCTCAACGATAATTTCTGAATTCGGATCTGTCCAATCCGGAATCGACACATTTTCCACATCATCCTCTACAACTCTCGCATAAACCATTTCAACACTCAAATCTTCTACAGGAACGGGAATTTTTTGCAAAGCGTGAGGCATGAAACCTGAAACCACAAATGTTGCTCACTTTTTTTCATTTTTTTATTACCTAGAACAGTTTTTCCAAAAAGTTGCGCTTCTGATTCGGCATACTCTGTAGCAAATTTCAATTCCAACTCTGACAGTAGTTCACTCTGCGCCTCCTCGATTCGCCGATTATGTTCGTTCAGAACAAATCTGGGATTGGCTTCGATTTTCTGTAGTCGGCATCGAATATAATCCGATGTCATAAAGCTTATTCGCTGCAATTCCATTCGATGAACCGAAATTTTTAGTTGAACCTGAACAAGTTGTTTAAAAATATTCTTGTTGAAACAACGGAGAGTACTGCGGCATTTTTTTGACCAAATTTTAACGTGACATTTAAAAAATATATTTAGGTCACGCCATGAAAATTTGAAAACTGATTTTTTGTTGTTGTTGTTGATATACATTTTTATCCGAATTTCGGCTGTCATTCACAGTGATAAAAATATTTTACCATGATTTTCAGTGAAACATGGCTCGACAAAAATTGAAATGGTCTGAGTTACAATTGGAAAATCGGGTCGGACCCTTTTTTATCGGATTTTCCCGATTCAATATTTGCTTCAAAAGAATACCGCAGGTTTTCTGAAATTTCAAAGCCTCACTTTATCATTTTGTCTTCCAATGTTCTCCTCCATTCCCTGAATCTGATCCAACAAAATTTCCACCAACTCCATTTTCGACGGCAATAAACAAGGCGATGCCAGTTCATTTTGCCAACTTTCAGTCATTCGTTTTAAAACCTGAAAGTCAAATGTTTTGCACGTCAATTTTTAATCTCAAAAAGAAAAAAAAACTGACCACATCCGGTGTCACATATTCTTCCTCCTCCTCTAAATCTTCATACTCTTGCGATAGAGACGAAGTCGGCTCTTCCATTCTGAAATTAATTTTTCCAGTTGTTTTGGAAACAGCAAAAATATTGAAATAGCATCTACAGATTTTAAACTGAGAAATGGAAATTGTGAAAAAAAAAACTTTTAAAACACATATTTATTGTTAAAAATAGGGAAAAATAAATAAATAAATGACGAAAATACATTTGGTGTGAAAAAACTTGAAAAAAAACAGAATAAATATTTTTTTA
Source organism: Caenorhabditis sp. 8 KK-2011 (assembly GCA_963572245.1). Lineage (NCBI taxonomy): Eukaryota > Metazoa > Nematoda > Chromadorea > Rhabditida > Rhabditidae > Caenorhabditis > Caenorhabditis sp. 8 KK-2011. Next base: position 10,853,360 of record OY751550.1, on the reverse strand, counting down.
GAAAAAAAAAACCGGCCGGGGGCTTTTGGAGATTTTTGTTTTGGGTAGATAATTAGTTTCAGAGACAAAATTCGAAAGGATAAAAAATTGATGCCAATTTGTAGTAAATACATTTTTGCGTTGACGCTTATTCCTGTTTCACTTCAGGTGGTGTCGCAGTGTTATCACCAGCCGCCGACGGATCAGCAACTTGCGGCATTGGCGCTTGTTGCGGTTGTGGAACATGCTGTGGTTGCTGTTGCGGATATCCACCCTGTGCCATATTGTACTGTTGTGGCGGATAACCTTGTTGCGGTGGGTATCCGTAGGCACCTGGTCTCGGCGCGCCTGGTGGTGGTCCCGGATACGGTTGTCCTTGATATTGCGGCCGTGGTTGTTGTTGTGGCGGGTAGGCGGCGCCCGGATATCCGCCACCTTGCGGCGGTGCACCATAGTAGCCCTGTGGCGGTTGTTGTGGCGGGTAGCCGTGTTGTTGTGGCGGGTATCCCGGATAGCCTTGTTGTTGCGGTGGTCCACCTTGTGGCGGATATCTGGCTTGTCCTTGTGGCGGATAGCCTTGTTGTGGTTGTTGCGGCGACGGAGCGTAGTGTCCCGGTTGTGGTGGATAACCTTGTTGTTGTGTTGGTTGTTGTTGTTGCGGTTGTTGTTGTTGTGGTGGTGGCACGAGTTGTTGTTGCTGCTGTGGAATAGTTGGCTGCTGAAGTTGTTGAGTGGTAGCATGTGGTGGTTGAGCCGACGATGATCGAATGTTGTCGGTGTTTTCGAGTTTTTCGTCTGTAAAATTTTGAGTTTTTTCTAAAAATTCGAGAAAAAAACACTCACCACTTGGCAACGAGGTGACTTGAATTTGTGGTGTTGGTTGTGGAGGTCCTGTGACTTCGAAACCAGGTGGAAGACCAGCAGGTAACTAAAAACAAATTAATGAATTTTTCAAACGAAACTTTAGCTCAAAAAACTTACAGTTCCAGATGTTGTCAATCTTGTATGCGCCTCGTGTTTCGCACGATTCTCCAAATATTTCAACTGATCCATATGGAATGCTTGTCTCTCCAAAATCAACTGATGTCTCTGATACTCTAACGACTCTCTTTCTTTGTCCATAATCTGTTCGAGCTCGTCAAAATGTCTCAATTTCATTTCGAGTTTTTTCATTTGAGTCTCAACCAACTGCGCAACCAACGATTTGATTCTTCGCTCTTCGATTTGTGCCAAATGTTTCGATTTTACAGCGGATGCGGCTAATGCTGACGCGGCTGCTGCTTGCACAGTTTCGGCAATTTTCTCCTTCGACTCTTCGGTGCTTGGCACTTCCGATGAATCGGTGTCCATTTGTTCGTCTCCGCCACCTTGCAAAATTCCAGCCTTTGTCAAACCAACGTTGCCGTCGATTTTTCCAGTCTTCTCATGAATTGCCGCCACATTTTTCTCGTGAGCCTCAATAACCAATGGTGGAATATCTTCTTTGATTTTCGCAAATTGTTCCATGGCAGCTTTTGTGGCCGCTGCGGCGACTTGTGGATCGACAACTGAGGCGAGGAACGCGACAGTTGACATTACCGGATTTCCGGTTTGCGAAAATGGAACCGGTTGATAAGCGAGTGGTCCGAGAACCTCTTTAGCCCCACCGCCACCGCTTCCAGGAACACCGCCGGTCAACGCTTCTTCGCTCAAATATGGATCTTGGATCGGGAGTTGAAGGAATTTCATGACGCATTCGTTTTGCGTACGAGTTCCGACATGATCACAAACTTTGTTCCAGTCGTCTTTGAACATTTCCAAACCTTCCAACAACAATAAAGTCTCTTGATCAGTCCATTCTTTTCCTGGAGCTGCTCCTTTAGCCTAGAATAAAACGATTTTAAATCAGTTGAAAATTTGGAAATCCTACCTGCAAAGCCAACGCTTGCTTTTGATATTGATCAGTTTTGAGTCCGACTTCGGACAAGCTTTCAGCTGATTCCACCTTAATTTGAACATCGCCCTCTTTCTTGATTTCAGCACCTCCGTTAGTTGAGAAATTCGACGGGATTGGATTCATTGGTTGAATTCCGGTTGGAGTATCGGCGAGAACCATGAAATGCGATGTTGGAGGTGGAGCGACTGGAGCTGGACGAGAATCAGAATCCACTTGATAGTTGATGAGTCCCCATTGCTCCAAGAACGAATGAAGACGAACAATCGAACATACATCTCCGGCCAAATTACGACGACATGCGGTGGATGAGACGTATTCGAATGGATTCAAACGATAGGTATCGATCATGAAATTACGGTAGGCAAGATAAACTTCGGGCGTCTTGCTCTTATTTTTGCCGTTGAAAAACTCTGGGAGAGCGCGTTTCTCGATTTGGTGAACGGCATTATAATCGAACCACGCAGAATACGACGGAACTACGATGTAATGTGTTTGCTCAATTATATTTCCCTCGCTTTCCTGGAAGATTTTTATTTCATTCATGGATTTCTGTTGATAGCTTTCAGTTAGAGAACAGGTTACATTTTTTCTCAAAATTTTCTATATTCGAAAAACTCACTTTAGTTGCTGTGGCTGCTTGAATTCCTTCTTCATCTAGATCAGTCAATTTTTGACCCTTTGGGGCGCTGAATTCCGCATCTTTTTCTTTTCCTTTCGGAATTTCAACTTTAACTTGAGGACCTCTGCTATCCTCATCATCTCCGGTCATTGAAACGTCGCCATCGTCATCCTCGCGTTTACGCTTGGAACCCCTACAAAAAAAATTTTCTTATCAATTTTCAAAGATAATTTCACGGAACAGATTGACAATTTCGGTTCACAGCTTACCCCTTTTTCGTGCTTCTACCTGACGACGAAATTTTGGCTGAAAACATACAGATAATTTGAGAAAAACTGGCGAAAGGGCACAAAAATGAGAAGAAATTTATGAAAAATTTGAAAACCGAAAATGGCGGGGACGCAAATAGACGACCAGTTTATTGCACAAGAGAGTGAAGAAAAAGAGTAGACGCAGAACAAGAATGGATGAGAGAACAAGCGACGCCCGGAGAGATGAGAGAAAAGGTCGAACGGTGAAATGGACGCAGAAGAAGAAGAGGGGGAAAAAGAACATCTGCAGAGGTTGTTCGCTTTTGAACAGAAACTCGGCATGTAAAAGGAAGTATATGATGATAGTAGAAGCTGGATGAAAGAAAATGGACAATGATTAAATTTTTAGAAAAAATACAACATTTTTCGTAACCCAGCAATCACACAGTTTTCTATCGAAAGAAAACGTTTTTCGTCGAAATGAAAACAACTTTAACTTTTGAAGAGTTGGAGAAAGATCAAAAAAAGATTTTTGCATTCATTACAAAATTTTTAGGAAATTAGGAGACCTGCAACTTTGACTTTCAATGCAGAGACAAAGAAAAATTACCGTTGAGAGAAAGCACAAATAAAAAAGCGGTAAGAAAGAATTCACGTGAACGTAAACTTGACACTATAACTGAACCTAATTTTCCTCATGTAAGAATCGGAACATTACTAAAAATTAGGAGATTAGCTGTTTGAAGTACTTGATGACCTTTTTTGCATCTACAAGAGTGCAAATGTTCTATTTATTCTCTATTCTGTGAAGAATAGAATTTTTTCAAAAAAGAAGACGGATATTTCATTTTCGACATTTTTTTTGAAACATAGTGTTGTCTTTTCACTCTCTCAACCTTTCATTCATATTATGGCAACTGTAAATTACTTTTTATTGTGAATAAATCACTTTTTTCTCGTAAAAAACTCAACAAAAAACAGAAATAAAAATATTCCGATTACTGTATGCTGCAAATTCTGCATTGTGTGTGGTGTTTGCGTACCTTCAATTGGCGGATTTTCAAATTTTCAACATTTCTCTCTTTTTTCCGAACTATTGACCTCTGAATAATTATTGGATGTTACACGACTAGTGGCAAGAAGTAGCACATGTAATTATCCGTTTTTCTTTATCCTCACCATATGTAAATTCCTCCGGTGTTTGTGCACTTCTCCAAGGTTATTTATACAACTAATAAATTTATTCTAATTTATTTCCTCCGTTTTTTTCTTATTTTGATAGTAATACTCCTGTCATTTGCATCAAGAAAAAATAAATTCCTTGATTTTCATTCTGAATAAACACATCGAATTTGTACAGTGATTCAAATGGACCGGAAAACTTTAATGTATTTATTTATTTATTCACTTATCAAATATCTGCTAAAAGTTTAAAGATAATCCAGTATTTGTATTGAAAAGTAAAACAACTTCAGTTTATTTTCCAGTGACGACCTGCATAAAGCATATTTATATTTTTTGATTATTTTTCTCCAGTCTGAATATATATTCTTTTCAGAAAAAAACAACAGAAATAATACATAGACTAACCTAATTTATTAACATTTCCGATTTATTCGATAAGTTTTTTTTTGTGTGTCTTTATGCATATATATTTTGCGACATGTCATATCCACTAGACACTTTTTTGGTGGTTTTCCCTCAAATTATAAAAAAATGAATATCTTCTCATTTTTGTTTACTTTTCTTCTCCCATTTTTCCCCTAATATATTCTTATTTCATCACTCCAAAAATGTATTATACATTTTTTGGAATTTCATTCAAACTTTCCAAATTCACCTGTTTGTCCCGGCCATCGACACAACTCTTCTGGTCTAAATAATTTTGTTAACAAATAAAAAAGCCCATTTTTTCCAGCTGTCTACTCTTTTTTGTGTTGAGAGTGTGAAATTTTTAGGTGATTTTACACTTGACACGAAAAATGATAATAAAAGTGAAAAATGTGAACGGAATTTCTTTTTGTGTTCTGTTTTTGCTTCTTTCAAGTGACTCTTCAAAATCATTTTTTTTCGCTGGAATATTTGCTGAAAGTATGGGTGTTTTTCTGGATTTGTTTAGTTTTTTCAAAGTTTAATAGATTTTTCCAAACTGATTTTTCGTTAATTATAAATTTTGTTTCATCAATCAAAAAGTTCACTATTCACAAAACCCTAAATTAGAAACAAAAGATAGTCCGGATTGTTCAAAAAACAATTCCCGAAAAAAGTTCAGATTTCGGGGAAAATTGTAGGGTAGGTTTTGATTTATTTACCATCGAAACTTGGAAATAGAACACCATTTTCGTACGAGAATCCCGGTTTTTAAAAAGTTCAATACTGGTCTCAGATCGTGAAAAAATAAAAACGATGAATTCCTACTGGTGTACTTTAAAAATACATCCATTTTTTTTTGCATCTTGAGGGCACTTTATTATCTTTGTTTTTAATGGTTCACGTTTTTTTTTTAAAATAAACATAATCTGCGAATTTCTTGTTTTTCGGACCCTTGTGAGTCGGGCCGGGTGCGATAAAATCGGACTGAAAAATTTACCAAATCTGAAAAAGGCACAAGACAAAAAATCGGCTCCGATTTTTTTCAACGTGAACCAGGCCACGTAAATTATTGCAGATTCAACCAAAAAATTCTTTGTTCGGGCAAAGATAAAATTTCAGAAAAAAAACGGGCTGGGCAAGACTTTTTGAGAGCCATATTTCGAATGACCCGGCCTGTTTGGGCGAAAACTCTTACGTTCCGATTTTGTGACCCGATTCAGAATGAATCTTGAAAAAACGAACTCGGCGTGAGTTCGTTTTTCCCCTTCCTCGACGTTTTTTCATCCAACTCACGGGTAGCTTTTCTGGAACTCTTCATCCCAACCGAAACTCAATTTTCATATTAAAAAATAATTAAAAACTGCGAAAAAAATAAGCGCAAGAAGTCAATTAAAAGAGGAGGAGGGGGAGAAAGAAAAGAGTCGTCCGTCATCTTCACTTTCCAAATACACCGCTATTATCCTCATCTATTTTTTGGCGCGCTGCTCTTTTCCAATTTTCCGTGCCCCCCTTCCGAAACTTTTGTTGTTATTGAGGTGAGAGACGAGTCTCATTGAAATGAAATTAACTGGTCCGCCCTCTCTCTCTCCCTCTATTTTCACCCAATGGCTTGTCAAAAGTCTTTTGTCCTTCTTTTCTCGACGAGTTTGGACAATGTGAATGCGTCAGCTCGAAAATTGCCACCAAACTACCTAATAACAATTATTTTCCAACCTTTTTTTTTCATTCACCTCTTCGCACTTTTATTTTTTTTCACCTTCTTTTTCTTCGCGCTTTGTAGTCCCAAAATGCGACGGAACTAGACAATTTGCAATGTTAGGCAAACTTTATTTTTTTTTCCAATGTCTAGTGACAACAAAAAACCCGCCCTTTTGTGCCTCATTAATGTGCTTCTTTATGCGAGGTTAACGCTTCAATTGTTTTACTTATTAATTTTTTTTCGACGCAGCCCCTTGCAACAACTAGTACTTTTTCTCAAATGAATTTTTAGTACTTTTAGCTTGACCGAGTTTCACAGAGTATCTTTGTTTCGATACCCAGATATAATCGTGGATTACTGTAGAAATTACCTGTTTTCTAACCTTTTTTTCACAATTCCAAAACGTCATAAAATTGTCATACTTGAATATCTCCATGGTATTTTTGGTTGTTCTTTGTTGAAAGAAAAAAACAAAATTTCCCCAGACATGTTTCCCAATTTTGGACCTAATAATACCTGCAAAAAAATTTCTTGCGTGACGGAAAGTTGTTCAGGATTAGTAGATTACTGTAGGTTCTGAGCCGAATCACTAGAGTTGCTATTTTTGATTGTCACTAGCTTTTCAATTTCTGAAAACCAAATGTTTAGGTTAGAGATTTTTTAAACAACAAAAAAGTGCGGTTCGATGTTTTTTTATTCTCAATCATTTTCCCGGGCCTAAAAAATGCCGTGAAACGTTCTGAGCTCCAAAGTTCACATGAGTATTTTTGTTTCTCGGCCTGTCAAAAAAAATCCAGGCCGGCCCAGTCCGATTTTAAAAGTCTGCTTCTTACTAGTTTCAGAGCTTTGAGGCGTGTACTAGAAATTGTGGACCTGTTTTTCTTCCGGACTCATTTTCCAAAGCAGGGGTGAGATTAAGATAGTTTTGAGCCGGTCACGCTTTTCTATTCGCAGTTCTGAGAAACTGACGTTCAAAAGTCGGGCCACCCAAAAAACTTTTAAAAAATCGTAATCTCTGCGCCGGGCTCTGTGCTTCGATCTCCCCTTGATTTTGAAATGGGGGGAGGGGTATGTATGAGAAATCGGCAAGTTGTGTTTAAAATCTTACTCTCCTATTGTCAATCCAGCCAGATCATCCAATGAGAAATTGATCTACCGTCTGAATCTCTCATTTTGACATGCTCTCTCATCAAGTTTTTGTGGTAGATCACTTTTCTCGTTGGATGATCTGACCGGATTGACAATATCCCTTGGCACACGTCGTTTCAGAATTATAAAACCTGGTGATTTTTTAGAGAACGTGAGTCGCAGAGTTTGCCACGTGAACTGTCATCGTTCCAATGAAAAACAAAATTATTCTTGAATAAAAACGTGACCTGATAGTTTGTAATTTTTTCACTTCACTTCAACTAGACTTTAGCCTAAGAGAAAGGTGAAGATTCCAACGGCGAGAAAAAAATCAATCTAGCTCATTCGACTTTTAACAAACATTTTTGGGCTCATAAAAAATCCAATAAATCTTGACTCATTATATGATTTGCAACCTGGCAAAGTCGCTTTTCGGCACTCTTTTCATCTCTTTCACCCACTTTCGAAAAAAAATGTTTTTCGCTGGTTGTTTTGGTGCCTTCTTATAATTGCTTATGTCAACATGATACTGTAATACTCGGAGTGTGAATGCGCAATGTTTGATAACTGTGGCACACACACTCTTCTAGGCCACGCCCACTTTTTGTTGGCCGTTGAAGGATGCCGACATTATATACAGACCCCGATAAAGGTGTATCCATTGCCATTTTCATTTACACAGGTGTGCTCAGACTTCGGAGATGTGTCTCTCTTGGTTACTAGCAACTTTTATGACTAGTTTTTTGTTGTTGGGGCTAAACCACTAAACTGAATTTTTTCTGGCCACCACATAAATTTAGTATTAGACCCGTGCTCGCCGTCCAGGTCATTACGCAATGAACAAACAACAGATTGATAGTGTTATTCTAATTTGTTGGGCAAACAGGGTACTTTTTTGGGTTGGTGCACATACGAGTATCGCATAAAATCTGACAAGTGTGTCGTTCCTTTGGAAGAGAAAAAAACCCCATAAACATCTTACCTTTTTCAACTATGTGTGTGTGTTTTTTTTTTGCTTTTTGCTTTTGCCATGTAGTTTTTTATTCTAAATTACAAAATATCTTCCCCTGCTCTCTCTTCTCAATTTCTCCCGTTTTTTGCCATTCTTCATCAACGATTCAGAATTTTTAATTTTTCATGAAAATTTTCGCTTACTTTTTTTTTCTGACGTTTTTAGACAAAATTGATTCTATTTGTTGTTGTTGTTGCAGCGGAATGCGTTTCAATTGGTCAGTCTTGTTGTCACTCATTTCCACAGTTTTGCCACTCAATCAGGTGTTGAAATGTTTGTCAGGTTGGTGATGGGAGATCTGCAGTACCCGTTTTTGTGAAAAAGACTACTGTAGTTTGAGTAGAGATCAAATTGAATTTGCAATATGCGGGGTTTAAAAAACTAAAATTTTCGGAGGAAAAAAAAAGAAAAAACAAATTTTTTGTTCGTGGGTTACTGTACCCACGCGCGGTGTTTACACAAGACGTTCGTCGTGAGAATTAATTCAAAAATAGTTTTTGCTATCTGTTTCGACCGTACCAAGTTTTTTTTTCAAGTTTTGAATTTCACACTTCGGAAGTTGAAGTCTTCGATATTAAGATGTTAATGAACTTTTTTCCGAGTGACATGGTGTCTTTAACCGGGGCCTTTGATTAATCCGGAAGTTGAAGCACGTTCTTTTTTTACCGGCTCAAAATCGAAAATCCCGGTCCTTCACTTTTGAGCCGGGCTCTCGGGCTCCGGGCTACAATCTCATCCCCACTTTAACCTTGAACAAGGATGAAAAAATATATTTTCAGGTCACACACAATACGCAAACCAGTGCACATCAACATCCTACTGTGTCACAATTCGCGCCAAAAGCGGACAAATTCAACGTTCATGTGACGGCAACAATTTGGCTCAAATCTCGTTGTGCTCAATGTACGCGATGCACGGATATCCGCAAGTGTTCACCGAATTCTCATCTCAACCCATGACCATGAGCAGCGGCAGTGGTTCGTCACAATCGTCGTCGTCGTCAACTGGTCGACATTCACGATCGAAAGTCGGCGGTAAAATGTGTTTCAACGGCGGTGATTTGGGCGAAGTTTGTTGTTGCAACACTGATTATTGCAACTCGTCTGCAACTTCACGATTCACACTTCTAATGGCAGTTTCAACAATCTTTTTCTGGTTTTTGTTTTAGGTTTTTGGATTCTGTTCAAGGCGTTTTGTGATGATTTATGGGTACTGAAGACATACCAAAACTTTTTCAAAATATTTTATACTTACCTATATTTATTTATACATAAATTTTTTTAATAACGATTTTTGAGATTTCATGTCATTCAGAAATGGATTTTTCGTTTTTGTGTTTGCACAGGACGTTCGTCGTGGGTATAAATAAAAAATTGTTGGTTTTCATAGCACAAATCGAAAGTTAAAGTCATCAATACGAAGATTTTTGTGAAGATTTTAGCTTTTTAGAGAGTACGAGGCGCAGAGTTTGTGAGACTTTTTCTGGACAACGGAAACAACAGTATCGATGAAGCGCCACGTGATGTTTTCACCGAGAGAACTACACATTTTGTTTACCGACAAGAAAAAGGTCAACAGAATGATAAATATTTCAGAAGGTTTTTTTCCATTCTAATTGAATTTTTTTCTTCTGCGAATCACTGTGAGAAAATGAAGTTTGATACGTTCAGGGCCGATCAAAAACACACATTTCAAAAACAGTTTTTTTTTTCAATTAAATTGAGAGTTTCAGATGAAACTAGAAAATCCAATTATTTTCAGCAAAAAATGGACGGAAAAACTTGATTGGAAATTTTTATGAAATGAAAAGCCACAAAGAAATGAGATTCTGCAAGAATTGGGAAATATTGCACTTTTTTAACCAGACCGACAAAAAAACACACGCAGTTTGGCCTTAATTACTCATTCACGTCATTCACATACTTTGTCCTTTTTATTAGCAAAAAAAAATGAACTTTTTAAATTGGTTCGGAGCGAAAAAAACAGGAGAGATTAGTCATAAATTGATTTCGGTTTCTATGGTTTCCGCTCTTCAAATTTTTTGTTTTTCTGCATTTCCAACATCCAGAAAACCTTGTTTTTTGTTTGTATTTCAACTTTTTTTTTGGAAGAAAAAACACATTAAAAATGTGTGATCTGTGTGCTGGCGTGTCAAAAGAAACCCACAAATATTTCGCTGAAAAAAATTTGAATAAACATTTGTTTTTTCTGAGAAAAATGACAAAACTAACAAATAGAGAACACTATTCACTTTCTCCAAGATTGACCCTTTGTCATTTTTGCACCTTCTGAATCGAACATGGCCATTGAAGATACCCCTCCTGTGGTTTAACAACTCTCAACATTGAATACTTCAAATCTCGATGTTTGAGATCTAAATGTAAAAAAGTAAAAAAAAAAAAACTATTTTCCAACACATTTTCACGACGAACGTCTTGTGCAAACACCGTTTTTGTGTGCGGCTACAGTAACCCACAAAACAACTTTTTTTTTCTTTCAGACGTTTTGTTTTTTGGACCGCATACATCGAAAGTCGAAGAACTTATAAGGAACTTTCGGTGTGACAAGGTGCCTTCAATATTTTTTTCTAAATTGACCCAAAAACCTGGGACGAATTTTTCCGAAAATAGGGCAGAAATTTTTTGTTGAAAACTTCAAAAATCAGAAAACCCAACTGTCACCCTTTTTTTTCAGTTTTTCGTTTTTTCCTCAAAAAAAAGAGAAATTATGAAATTTCATGATTTTGAACGCCGCATAAAACGTGAACTCAAACATTTAGAAAAAAAACGTGACCTAGAAATGACTCATTTCTCTGCAAATCATCATTTTTTTTGTGCTCAAAACTGAACTTTCACAAAGGCCATCTACCGTATACCTGGTTTTTGCATCAAGCAGGCCCGCCCAGTTTGTTTCTGAAACTGTCATTTGCAATAAACTGTCACGAACACGTTCGAACCCGAAACTATATAAAAGGGCATCGAGCAAAAAGTCTATTCATCCATTCGTTTTTCTCAGCTTTTTCCTTTTTTCTGTTCTCCAAATAAAAAAACACTGCGAAGAACAAATTCAATTGTTTTTCCTTTCCGCTTTCTCTCTTTCTCATTTTTTGTGCTCATTGGCTTCTTCGTCGAAGAGAAACACGAAGAAAAAAATAAACACAGACACATGTGTCATTTTTCATTTTCTCAAGCTCATATTTCATTTTTTTGGTTTTTTTCTAGATTTTTTGACCTCCCTAATTTGGCGAAAATGGCTTACTATTTGGAACATTTGAACGAATCGCATGCTGATGAAATTCGTAATTTTCTCACCAATAATTTTCTGATTGACGAACCATTGAATCGAGTATGTTTCGGGATTGCAACTGAAAAATACAGTAAGATGTAATTTTGCAGGCTGTTGGAATGCCGGAAAAATCATTCAAGCCATTTGTTGATGAGTTGTTCAAACGAACACTTCATCTTCCTTTCACTTTTGCTTATCGTTTTCGAGGTAGGTCAAGGTGTTTATCACTCATGGCAAGAGATCGGACAAAAATTTTGAGAACCCTGGGCCGGCTCTCTCACCTTATGTTTCAACGACCCTAGATGGCCCAGGTTCGCTCACACACAGTCCGTGGCTCGATTTTTTCAAGTCAGAATTTCAGAGAAAAAAAAACCTTTTTTACAAAAAAAAAATTTAAAAAATCAAATTCGAAAATTGATAAAAAAATTTCGATAATTCAGACCCGATTTAGAAAACTTCTAAAAATCGATCCGGTGTAGTGAACATTCCAGTGGCCAGGCCCGATAATCTGAGTATGATTAGAGTAAAAACCGAGGAGAGCCCAAAATGTTCAGCTCAAAATAAACGTACCATTCATAGGAAGAATAAAAAGTTTGACTCTTAAAATAAGGGGGCTTCTCGATTTTTCGGTCCGGCTTGGTTGAAAAAAAGTTCGATGGCTGAAACAAGTCGAAACAGATCTGCGTCTCGCACTCTATACAAAATAGATTCGCGTCAAAATAGTCTGTTTTTTTCAGAGACCAAACAAATTGTGGCGCTCTCAATGTCATCAATCTGGAAATCAGCCGTCTCCAACGAGCACAACGATTTTGTTTTCGATTGTAATGGTAGCAAATCGATCGAGGCCGTCGGTCGCATTCTATCCACTCTTCACGACAGTTTCTACGGTCTGAGACCCGATTTGAAAAGTGTTTTGCATCTGTGAGTATCGAAACAACAAAAAAAAATGAGAGCAAAAATGATTTATACATGTATGTATGTAGAAAGCGAAAAATTATTTTCCCCATCCGCCAAATCCACGATATCCCATACCGCCCATTCCCATTCCCATTCCTCTGCCGAATCCGCCCATACCACCATACGGCATTCCACCGCCATACATTCCGTAGGGACTTCCCATTCCCATTCCGCCCATTCCCATTCCACCCATCATGGGTCCACCAAATCCGAATTGGCTGAAAAAATTGGGGTTACAAGGATGAGAGGGCTAGTGACAATGACTTACGCAAAAGAATTAGAGACGGCGGCCAAGAATAATAGAACAACCAAGAGATTTGACATTGTTGTTGTTTTTTTTTCGTTTTCTGAAATCTCTACCCTAACCTCCCAACTTAAATACCATCAAATTATTATCAACTTTACTCGGGGAATGAGAAAGTACACAAATCGCGTCATACATCTTGTTTTTTTTTCTATTTCTGTTTTTTTGACCTGAAAGTCAATGATCATTTATTTACAGTGAGATTGTCAGTGTTTCAAAAGAGCATCAAAGGAAGGGTCTTGCCACGAAAATGATGAATCACCTAGAACAACAATTCGAACAGATGGCCGAGTTTGGAGTGACTGGTATTGCCACTGAGTTGTCCTCGTATGCCAATCAGTGTTTGATGAATAAGAGAGAGTATAAGGTAGAAAACGTTTAGTGTTAGGTGTTTTGTAAAAATTTCGTTTTTTTCAGCACATCAATGAGATACTTCTGAATACCGAAGTTGATGAAAAAACTGGTCAACCTCTTATAAAATGTGATGATGGAACGGATCGTGTCATTTTGGTGTACAAAAAATCACAACTTCCAAATTAATAAAATGTGAAAAAAGTTTTGTTGCAAATAAAAATGTATATTTAAAATTCCACACTTGTATTTATTTCATCATATTGGGAATACAAAAAAAAAACAATTCACATACGCGTAGAATTCACCTTACGACACTCCGCTTTTACATTTGCGGTAAACAAGGGGCAAAGCGGAGTGTCGTACACATCGCATGTGAGAGATACATAACACAAAAAGTCAGCAACATGAGTTGCTTTAATTTATCATAACGTGAGTCACATCCATATTCTTCTTTGTCGGTGAAACATCTACCTGAGAAACTGATACACTTCTTCTGAAAGTGTGAATAAGAAAAGAGTTTGAAAATTGTGTGCACCCACTTTGCCATTAGTAATCGATTACCACAGATGAGAGACTTGAGAAAATCGAAATAACAATCGTAGAAGAGCAAAAGGCAAATTGATGAGATCATGCCGTGAGTGACGAATACGAAGACACAAATGTCGTTAGCCACTAAAACGTAGAACTTTTTAAGTATGGTAAATCTGACATCTTGTAAAAAAACATTTCTTTAAACTAATTATTTCTCACGACAAACGTCTTCTGCAAACACCATTTGTGTGTTGTGCGGGTACAGTAACCCGCAAAGATATTTTTTCTTCCAAACTTTTTTGTTTTTTTTTTGAGCCGTACACATCCGAAGTTGAAGTGTTCAAAAATAAGATTTTTCAAAAATTAAAAAAAGTTCTGTGAGAGTTCTCCGAGTTTTGTGTTTGTTGAGAAAATTACAAATGCCTCACGTTGGTTGTAATGATCGATCATTGTTGTTATTAACGCATAAAATATTGGTGCGTAACAAAGAGCAGTCGGAATCGCAATCTGCGCAAACAGCGCCAATAAAAACTTTGCCTGCATCTTCCTCGTTTTCTTTGACAATTTTTGAAACAGCGTCGAAAAGAATAGACACCAAGAGCAATGCACTGCCATCAAACCACATTCCGTTCCAACTATAACTATCAGAAAACATACATACGGTATGTAGTCTGCGAATGCTGTTAGAAGAATGTAGACATCGGAATCCAGAACATCCTTTGGTGGACATTTCTCATTCTGAAAAATTTGCATTTTCGGTGGAACAAACGGTAAACCTTATATTTGACATCGTTCATCGGGCCGGGCCTAAATATGAGTTTCTGAATCCACCCACGACATGAAAAATAACAATCTCGGGTCCCGAGTTCAAACTCATGACTTTCCATTAAAGAGTTAATTGGAGTGAAAAGGTGCAAAAATAATTGTCGCACATTTACTTCTTCTCAATTGTTGGGTTCAGAAAATTTTCCGAGAGGTCGTTTAACCGTGTGACGGTCAGGAGACGGGACATGCGAGGTGCTATACTTTGTGGGTGAGATTTGCCTGCGCTACCTGCTCAAATTTCTCACCTTCAAAATGTGAACTTTCAAATCGATTTGACTTGTTGGAACCGTAAACAACACAGGAAGTGCCATATTACAATAAAATAGATAATTACAAGCCACGGCCAAAACCACAACAGTTTTTGAGGCTTTGAAAACACTGCTAGACGAAATTATGACTTGATGGCGGTACAGAAACAAAATGAACACACTGGCTATCATACTGCCAAAATTGGCCGATCCAAGATAAAGCAACTGGGGAACGGTCAGTCCGATGGTGTACAAAACTCCTAGTGCTCTTCCTCCGATGACGGGAAAATAGAAGCGCGGAGCAATCAGGACAGTGACCCAGAGGTCGGTGAATACGATCCTAAAATCGTCGAACATGCTATGATAAGAGAATTGGAAGCAACAAACCAAAATTGTAAATTAGCCAGACACCATTTGAACATTCCCATTGATGCGTTTGATTTTGTCAGAATACAGTATATTCCTGAAGTTTGAGTACTGTATTTTGGGCTCAAGCCAAAATTTTTGAGACTAATTTTCTCTCACCCGTAAAATTGAAAAACGCCGAAACAAGAGTAATAAAATGAAGAATCAACAAGAAATCATCGTTCGGAATATAAGTTTCATGAATGTGTTGACAAGACGAGCCGATGAGAGACCATTCAGCGTAGGTGACATTGGTGGGAAGTGTTAAAAGATACGCTAACTCTGCCTGAAATTGATGATAAATTTTTGAAACTAGATTTAAGCTGTAAAATTTTACCTGAGACATAGCGCACACTCTTGAATGATGTATTCAGGACGTTTATTTATTTTTCAGGTTCTTCACAAAAATTTTCACCTGTTCTTGCTGTTTGAATCAGGCTATTCAAAAATAACTGGCAGAGTTTGAAAAAAAAAAATGCATTACGATAAACCGGGTCTTTCATCGTACCAAAAAGTCATTCAGGAGAGTGATTGAGACGCAGAGAGAAACTATTTCGAGTGACCCATGCTTGGGTCACGTTTTTAAAAAATATTCACAATTTTTGTTTGTGTTTCACGTGACATACTCTGACTTTTTACGGTCTGACCTGAAGCAGCAAAAATGTCTGTTTTTCCATTTAAACCATTTTTCTCATAGCCTGACCAAGTTTTTGGGAGAAATCAGAAACATTGTTTTTTTCTCTAACGACTCTCTCTCTCTCTATCTGATTAGTTGTTATTTGAACTGTTTTTGATTCGAACATCACGATCATTTTTTTGAATCATCATTCGCCGAACAATTCATTTATTTGGAGAAATCAAAAATCAGAACAGGTTTTTTCCTTATGAGTATCATTTTTTTTCATATTTTGAAAACAAATAGGAAAAGGGTTACAATTTTGGTGGATCAAGTTCTTTACTTCATTCTTATGTGTTGTAGTCAAGTAACTACGGTCATATCGAAACTTTTGGCAGATGGTGAAACACGATCAATAGACGTACATACTTCGTCTTGAAGAAAAGTTGACATTGTGTTAAAAAACTGAAACAAAAACTTATGTACTTCATACGAGATAGTCTGCTACGACAGTTCCCGTTTTCATAACAGCTGTGTGCTAATTGCCATTTGAGAGCTCATAAAAGTTAATGAAATGGCTTTCCTATTCCGAGAAACTGTTCTTTGTCCAATAAAAATTACCATTAGGAAGAAAAACACTTCCTCAATCAAGTGCTGTCAACACAGATTGTACTTGAAAAGCTGATTCGTCACTCATAATATCAGAATTTAATTTCTCGTGTTTTTCAAACAGTCGAAAAAAAGAAAATAACCATTTTTTAAAGTTCAGTCTTATGTAAACACCGTGTGTGTGTGCGGCTACAGTAACCCACGAGAAATATTTTGTTTTGTTTTTTCTTTCACATATTTTACAACAATCAATTTCTGAATGACACGGAGCTATTTTGATAATGTCATGCTTTAAACGAACGCTTTTTTTTTTGAAATCATAGTCTGACTCTGCAAAACTCTAAAGTGCAAAAAACTATCTCGAATCATTCATACCGAAATTGTGAACTATAGTAATTGCGTAACACCGGTTTAATTTTGAGTAGTACTGTTAAAGACTCCTTGTCACTCAGAAATTAATTTCTCGTGTTTATCAGAATCTCAATATTGAAGACTTCAACTTTCGATGTGTGAAATTAAAAAATTGAAAAAAGTACTTTGTGAGGTCGAAAAAAAAAGAAAAAAACTGTTTTTGAATTCGTTCTCAGGAAGATAGGCCCGCAAACACCGTTTGTGTGTGTGTGTGCGGGTACAGTAACCCACGGCAAATTTTTTTTTTGTTTTTTCTTTCAAACATTTTTGGGTTTTTGAACCAAATACATCGAAATTTGAAGTTTTCAATTTTGAGATTTTTATGAACTCGAAAAAACTATTTCTGAGTGATAGGGTGTCTTTAACAAATTTTTTCTCAGGAGGTGGAACAAAACTCAGAATTTTGTTGTATCGCAGCACTGCCGCAGGTCTGCGGTTTTTATCAGTTCTCGAGATCTCCGGTTCATCTGAAAGTTGTATGTTTTCTGCTCTCACTAGACTGTTTACCGATATTGTCATGCGCAAAAACGAGAAAACACCAGGAGCCACATCACAATTATTTATAAATAACGGCTCTTTTGCAAAGGTTGTTTTTCCATGTTTTTCCATCGAAAAATCGACTACTCTCAAATGTCACAAAAAGTGTAAATCAAATTTGGAGAATACTAAAGTTCGCGTGGAAAGAGTCACGTTTCTTGTTTTCTTAATTACATTTTTGTTATCAAGAAACAGGGCTGGAAAGAATAATTTATGTTCTAACCAAAATTGCGACAAGTCAGAACGCCTTTATTCGAAGAACTGATTCTTTGAACTTTGTCATGTTCGAATCCCTAATCATGTAGATCAAATTACGCCGAGTTCCGTATTTGTCATGAAGGTTGGCACTAGAACACACTCTTGTTTTTCTATTTTTGCATGACTTAAGTGTCTCATAAAATGAATTACCATACCCGGAATTATTGGGTTATCTCACCTATCTCGACACAAAACACTTCTCACATGAGCGCTAAATGTCACAACATCTATAATTATTGAACAGAGTGAGTAGTCTGTGTTTTGTCTCGTTCATGTTTCTAGTTTGGCTCATTCTCGAACAAGTTTTGGTTCTGACATTTGTTCCGTAACAGCTGAAAAAAAAACTGTTTTTACTTGTCCCGTTTCTCTTCGCAGAAATTGAATGTGTTCATATTTTTGCAGCTGACTTCTATGGAAGCAATGTCGAACGAAATTCAACTCGGAACGTATTGTCTGATGCTTACGTTGCAAATCATTGGCACAGCGATGAACGGATTCATTTTGACACTTTTTTATAGGCGAGTTTTGCGCGGTAGAATGATTATTAAAACTACTTGTGAATTTCAGAATTCCGGATTTGCGATCAAACAAACATCTTCGCCTCATTCTCTATCTCACCATCGGCGATTTGTTGTTCACTGTTGGCGAACTACCGTACTCTATTTACATGACTTCCCGTTGGAACCCGAAAGTTTTGAACTTTGACTCTCGTTTCATTCTGATCGCTAGTTCACCTCTACCATCACAATTGAAAATATCGGCAATTTTCACAATCTCAATTGCACTAAGCCGAAATATTGTGAGTTCTTATGCGCATCAAAAGTGACGTTTTTGAATAATTACAGGCTCTATTCAATCCGGGTGTTTATAGGAAACTGGATCAGGAGAACTATGCCAACGTGACAGCATTGATTGCCATCCTATTTGCGGCGTTGGATGTGACACTCAGTTTTTTGTTCTCGAATTTTGAGCCGAAACCCGGTTGCGGCTCAAGTGGCTGCTTTGTTGGCGATAATTTTCGATTCTATTGGGGCATGTCGAATATGGTAAACCGGCCCAGAAAACTATTGAGCTCCTAACTCTTTTTTGTCCAGATTCTTGGTTGCATCGTTGTCCTTCTATCAACTTCTATATTTCTGAAAATCAATCAACACAAATCGCAGGCTTTTCGAAAATCAGCCGCCGAGACAAAGTTTCGGCAGGCTAATCGAACGTCGCTTGGAATTCTAGGTATTTTGAATTTTAGGTGTTCGAATTTTCAACAACAAATGTTTCTCTCAGGTTCATCTCTACTATTTCTGACGATCCCTAGTGTGTTTGTTGGTATTTTCGAGCTTTGCGGAGTGTCGATTTTCAAACTTGTAGGGCCGTTCTATTCGGCATCTCTTTTATCCAGTGGTGAGTGTGTGACTTGTCAAGTTTTGGAATGTTCATCGCATTTTCAGCGATTTGTAATGCAATTATTTTCATTGCCAACAACGGAGATGCGCGACAAAAACTGTCAAAAAAGTCTATATCAAGTCCGACAGTAGTGGTGGTATCACATGTATTCACAACACATCGATAATAACGATTTTTATTTTTGAGAAATGAACACGATTTGATTCTTCAGATCATCCAACGCGAATTTGAACTACTGTCTAAATCTCTCATTCTGAGGTGATCTTTCGTGGTAGAACAGTTTCACGTTGTCTGGATCTGGCTGGATTGATTCTTGCAGATGAAAAAAAAAACTTCAAGTTGAAAAATTCACGACCTTCCAGAAGAAAACCAATTCACAAAAATGATTCTCATTAGAGCGAGCTTACTTCATTTGAAATATGATTCTCCGAGAGGTCATTCGACCGTGTTACAGACATCAGACGGGATATGCGAGGTGGTATACTTTGCGTGTGTGCTGTGGTTTATGCCAGCATTTCCAAAGAAGAAAGTTCGCTCTCCCCTGATATAGGTTTTTCACAGCGAATTTATTTTGTGTTGTTTCTCTGTGTCGACAAAAAGTTCGCATTGATCCCGATTTTAAATTTGTCATGCTTTTTGAACGTTTTCCGTGAAAATCTCAAACACGCCCAAGATGTTTCGGCGAAAAAAAACGCGCCGACAAATGAAAAAATTCAATTTTCAGACCAACTTGCACTTTGAGAGCTTTGATTTTTTTTTGGTTCACGCTGCGAAAAAATAGTTTTTTTTTTAACTTCCAAAGAACGTATGATTCTGAGAACAATCATACTTTGGGGCAGTTCCTCTGAACGGGAAGAAAAAGAATAATTATAGGAAGTTTTCTAATTTCCGCCAAAGATTGTTCATTTTTTGGTCACTGATCTGTAAACATTTTTACGCTGTGGAAAAGTTCCCAGATTAGATTGAATAATACTATTTTGTATTTTTCCTTCATAACAATGTTTATTAAAAATCGAGTGTGGAAAAAGTTTTTTTTGTGTCAGCATGCAATAATTAAGAATCAAGCAAGACGCCTGGGTTTGAAAACAAGGTCACCTGACGGGTCCGGACATTTTTAAATCTGTCGGGAAACATTATTGCCAATCCTAAAAAACTACAGAAAGTCAGGTCACGTTTCAATTGATAGTTCACACAAGATGTTCATTTTTTGAATTGTGGGAAAGTTCATGTGTGACAAGGGAAGTTCGCGTGTCAGACTCTCATGGTCAGAAATATGAATCCCTGAATCGGGTCTGAAAAATAGCCCGCGTCCGATTTTTCCTGAATCAAGTTCAAAGTTTCGAAAGTTGTTGATTTCTCGATCCGACAATCTGCCCGATCAGGTTCTTAGTTTTTCCCCTCATCGGTTCGGAGAGGATCCAGGAAGTCAATCCAGGATTTTGTAGAAAACAACAATTATCTAATTAAAAAACCCTATCATTATATTTTTTCGTTTCCCAACACAAAATTATCTAACTTTTTTGTTTTCTCATCAAACTTGACTGTGTCATCTCCCTTCTCCCAAAGTGTAATGACTCACTGTCTAGAAGCTGTGTGATCTCTTCACTTACATAGTTGATCACTCACACGAGGTAGATTTTTAACACTTCCTGACTTTTGCATCAGGAAAAATCAAAAAATTTCCCATACCAAAAAGTCAATCCAAAAATTGTAAGTTGATTGAAAATCTTGGCATTTTCTCGTTGTTTAATCAAGTTACTCACTTCCTTGGGAATTAAAATCTAGTGCTGACTTCTAATTGTTTTGCTGCTTGTTGATTCATCGTCTTCTCTCAACTCTCATTTTCAGGTGAAAAACATTGTTATTAGACACATTATCACTGTCTTGATAGTCGATAATGTCGAACGAGGTTTATCTTGGAACATACTGTGTGATGTTGGTACTTCAGGTTATTAATGGTTTGTTGAACTGTTTTATTCTATCAATGTTCTACAGGTTTGTCTAATCTTTCTTCTCACCTAATTTCGATTGCTTGCAGAATTTCCGATCTTCGTTATAACAAACATCTTCGACTCATTCTCTATCTAACTATTAGTGACTTGTTGTTCACAATATTCGAAGTTCCCTATACCACATACATCACTTCCAATTGGAGTTCACAGGTTCTGAATTTCAATCCACGCTTCATGCTTTTCTCGAGTATTCCTCTGCCCTCTCAACTCAAAATATCAGCCATACTAACTATCTCAATTGCTCTGAATAGAAATATTGTGAGTTTTTGTTGTGGCAATATTTGAGAATAATGTTCCGTTTTGAAGGCTTTGCAGAATCCTGGATTTTATCTGAAAATGGATCAACAGAGTTATGCGAACGTGACAGCGATGATCGCCATCTCCTTTGCTGTCATCGATGTCTCATTGTTCTTTTTGTTATCAGATTATCAGCCGAAACCGGGGTGCGGAGCGGTAGGATGCTTTGTCGGCGAACAGTTTCGATATTATTGGGGGCTATCAAACATGGTTGGTTTTTTTTTTTTTTGGGGGGGGGGGGGGCTTGAAGGGATTTACGATGACACCCAAGCTGGCTTGGTCGGAATCGCAAATTCCGAATTTTCCGACTTCAAAACTCGGAAAAAAATTTCCGCTGGGAAAAAAATTTTCGACTGAATGACTCTTTGTTCAAAGCCCGAGGCCCCGAAAACAACGGACGAGGAGGATTTTTTTGTTTTTCGGCCGGTCAAAAAAATCCCGGACACGCCCGTCGCGACTTTTGAACGTCAGTTTCTCAGAGCCGGGTATATAATTTTTTTTTTTGAAAAAGTTATGGGAACTGATTCTTGTGTTTCTAAAGCATAATTGATTTGTGGTGTCTGAAAGTATTTCATTTGCGGATATATTTAAGGCCCGCCGGGCCTTTTTCTGATCTTCATTAAAAAAGCCCGGCCAATGCTTGGCCGGTCCCAGCGGGCTTTCGGCCGGTCTAAGAGAGCCCAAATCTCACTTCTGATCCACATAAAAATAGGAAAAAATGTGCAAAAATTTTTCAATAAGCCAGAAACCAAAGTTTTTGATAATTTATGTCTAAAAGCTCAGTCTATGTATCAAGCAGAAAACACAAACTAACAAACACAACCTGCCGAACACATAATAATCGTGTCAAGTCACGCTGGATTCCGTAGAGATACGCGTACCCGATAAACAGTTAGTTATGGGGCGCATGTAGTTCTAAACACCTGCTTGCACTTGCTTTTCTCAAAAATCATGTTCTTTCAGATATTGGGATTTATCATCGTCATGCTGTCCATCGCCATTTTTGTCAGACTACATCAGCAGAGGAATCTGGTTTCGAAATCTGTATCAAATGATTCTCGATTTCGTCAAGCGAATCGGATTTCGATTGGGATTTTGGGTGAGAATCACAATACTGGAAACTATTTTCTTTTTCAATTTTAGTATCTTCATTGACATTCCTGACTGTGCCAAGTATATTTGTTGGCGTTTTTGAGATTTGCGGTGTTTCAGTGTTCAAACTTGTTGGGCCGTTTTACGCAGCCTCCGTGTTGTCTAGCGGTAAGGAATGTTTGATCTAGTTTTTTCTCACATTTGTTTTTGAAGGAGTTTGTAACGCGATCATCTTCATTGCCAACAATGGAGATGTTCGGAGAAAATGGAACAAGAATTCGATTTCAAATGCAACAGATGTGCACTGAAACAACAATGAGGGTGGAATGGGATGATCTTCAAATTCGATGTTCAATAGCGACAAATCTCCTGAGAACACAAATTTTATTGACAATGGTGCTGGCTTTAAAGGTGAACTGCGATATATCTGAGAAAGTGTGCAATGTTGCGTCATTTATAGTGTAGTGAAATTCTTCGAAAATGTTTGTACTTTTTTGAATTTATATTCGATAGAGCGCACATGGTCGTGAAGACGGAAAGGCGGAATTGCTTGTGTTTGTTTTTTTCCTGGCACTGTATCAAATTTTTTGCGTTTTTTTGGTTTTCGCATCATTTTTCAGGGGCACACAAACTATATTATAGACGAAACACTCAATTATCTCGCAGTCCACCTTTAATAACAAATCATAAAACATTGTACCTTTGTGTTTGCAGGTGCATACTTTCTCTTTCTACTCCCCCGCATACATTAACCGCGCACTCATTAGTACATTGTGCTTGTCTCGCGTTCGTTGTGCAAAACGAAAACATTGACTTGAAGAAATCATGAACCGCACGACGATAACTCTTGATGATGAAAATATTGGGAAGTGGATCGATCGCCGGATAAATGGCAATTGCTATGGTAACAAGATGGCTGGCCGAACCGATGTCGTAGTTGATCATTGGGAAAAACAAGAGAATCGCTGGTGGGATGTACATGAAAATCAGCGGAATACATGTCTGCACAACGAGCGCTTGGAACAATTGTTGTTGTAGACTTCGTGTCAACTGTGATACGATTTCGTTTTTATGAAGTGCTTTTCGAATTTTCAGAAAACATTTGATGCCAAAATAAAATACTGCAAACATTGATGTGGCCTGAAAATATCTTTCAATGTGTGAAATTCAAAAATCGAAAAGAGTAATTTGTGAGGTCGAAAAAAATATATTTTTGAATTCATTTTCCAGAATAGCGGCTTGTGCAAACACTGTTTGTGTGTGTTTGCGGGTACAGTAACCCACGAGAAAAAAAAACAATATTTTCCTATTTTTCTGAGTGACACAGTTGTCTAGATTTTTGAAAAACTCACAATTTCAAACCAGCCAACACTGACTGCCATAAATGTGTACCAGCTTGGATAAACTTCCTCATTCTCATCGATTGGATAGAACCAAACACAAACATAGGAAATCTCACCAATGTTCAAATCATAATTATTCAGAATACTCTCGCCAATATACCTATCAGTTTGGTCGGTCATTGGAAAAAAGAAGAAACAAACAAGAGCCCAGACAACAAAGTAGACCATCGGAAGTGAGAAAAGAGCATAGACTTTGTAACCGTCAAGGTATTTTCTCCAAAAATCGCTGGAAATTTTCGAATGTTCTATAATCTTGTCATTGTGATTCTGTGTTACTTGTCAATAGCTCCGTATCGATATATGAAGTGAATGGCAAAAATAGCTTGAGAAAATCCAACGAATCCACAATAGGTGACGATTAGGAGAACTCCATCATTAATTGAGTAACTGGAATGCCTCATATTTCGAAATACAACAAATGCGGAGCGGAAAGAATGGATTTTCTGTAAAATCAGGTTCTAAATAGGCGGCAAGCCAAAACTAACCGGCTCAGAAATCAAACCCCACAACGAGTAGACTTCTTCGAAAACTGCTATGTAGATCATCAAATGTTTGTACATTCCCATTTTATTCGGAGAATACATCACAATCAGCAAGATGAGCAACGTGTTCAGAATAAAAGAACAGCAAGCAAGTGAGGTTTGAAAAAACGCGTTCAACATTTTCGAGAAGACTGAGAATTGTAAAAATCGAGTTCAGATTGTCAACTGATTGTCTATTGTTTTGCTCGTCGCAGGTGTCTAGGGAGGTTGATAATTGGAAAATATTCTTTTCGAATTACGAATTTTCGAGACAGCTTATTCTCTCAATGATCGAATACTGTAAGTGTGTTCTAATGCAGAAAGTCTGTGCGGGGCTTTTTCTGACAATGGTCCAAGGAAAATTTGGAGATGTCTTTGGCGCTGAGAAACTCCTGTTGTCGGTTTTTGCGAAACTTCTCTCAAAATCGAGAGATTTTCATTTAAAAATTCCGAAAAATTGGCTCAAAAATAAATACTCTGAATACAAACGTGAACATTCATAAAAATTTAGGTCAAACTTTTTGAATTTTTTATTGGTGTTTCCAATGTTTTCACAAAAAATAAATGTTTCAAAATTTTTTCTCGTAGGAAATAACCCCAGAGTACTTCTAATTCCATCAAAACTTCAAAATTGAAAGAAAAAAAAATGATCTGCTCAAACTTCGGAGCCAATTTCGTAGCATCGGTGAGGTGTTTTGATAACGGAATCTTTCTCAGAATAACAAAAATGTAGAACATAACACATTTTCATTCAGACACGCCACATCGTCACAACACCAGCCCCTTGTGAGATACACACAAGGAAGTGAGCAAAGCGTGAAGTTACAAAGTTTGACTCCGCATGAAAATCGCAAGACTTTTTTTTTTTGCTTGTTCGGAGTTTTTCAACTTCAAGTGATCTCCAAATCCTGACTGTATTTCCAACATTGAGAGAAAAAGAAAACAATAATTTTCTCTTGTTGACGTTTACCTAGAGTCTCTAATTAAATTCACACATTACAAGACACGCATTCTCTTCAGAAACGTTGGTGATGAGAAACCATAAATGTCCTGATTTTTTGAGCATCTCTGATTGACTCTTCTCGGAACTTTCATCGTTCTCTGAAGTCGATCTGTTTTCGGCGAATCATAATTTTTCTCATAATGAAAAATAATCTTTGAGAGAATTCCGGGTCACGTTTTCATTAACTCATTAGGGGTGAGATTGGAGCCCAAGGGCTCGAGAACACGGCCCGGTCCGAAAATCGAATTCCAGCCTGGCGCGGTTCGTTTTCTGAACGTCGGTTTCTCATATGCACAAATATAGGGGGTCCAAGTCTCACCCCTCAAAAATCGACTTCAGTACGAAGTTGGGTAAATAGTTCTTGTTACTCTAGAGTGCACCGCATTTATTGTTCATTATTGGATTTTTGTCGCCCAATTCATCACCAGGTTATGTACTTTTCAACGAAAACAATCATTTTTCTCAATAGAGCTGATACGTAAATCTTGTTTGATTTTCCAAAAACTATTAGTGCGATAACTGGCCCCAACGCAACATAAATCGGCACGTCAAAACGCCGCAAAAAAAACGGGCCGCCGCAGATTTTTGTGTTACGACGCGCTCGCCGCAAAAATTTGCTTGTCGCAAGAAGCCGGCGTAATCAAAAACAAGGCACCAAAAAAATATAATTTCGATTGTATAAATAAACAAAAAAATTTTGTTGATACTTCATCACGTCAATAATCGTATTTTATTTCTGTGAGTTTTTTCTTCCATTCAATTAGATTTCAGCCAAAAATGTCGAACGAGAAAAAGTTTATTATCATTTGTTTGATGACGTTATTTCAAGCTATCAGTGGATTTTTGAACTTTTACATACTTGCACGTTTCTACAGGTAAGTTCTTTTTTGGCCATCCAACTCGCTACGGTTCGTAAAAAAACAGATTTGAACAAATTTTCAGAAAAAAACACGTATTTATTGTCAATCCAGCCAGATCGTCCAACGAGAATATGATCTACCGTCTGAATCTCTCAGTTTGACATGATCTTTCATCGACTTTTTGTGGTAGATCACTTTTCCCGTTGGATGATCTGACCGGATTGACAATAACACACAGACAAAAAATACAGTACTTCTGAACTCAGAAAAATTGAAACGGGACTGAAATCAAACGTTATTTTTCGAGATTTTTCAGGAGTAGAGATTTACGTGGCAGTAAACACCTTCGTCTCATTCTCTACCTCACTATCAGTGATTTTCTGTTTGCAGTATGCGAGATACCATTTTCCACCTATCTGATTGTCAATTGGAACTGGACAGTTCTTGACTTCGACCCTCGAATCATCCTGATATCCAGCACACCATTACCATCTCAACTGAAAATCTCAGCCATTCTCAACATTTCTATCGCATTGAACAGAAATATTGTGAGTTGATAAATAGCAACATTTGTTTCATGTCATCTGGATGTTCAGGCCTTGATCTATCCGGGAACATATCTTCGAATGAGACAAGAAAACTATGCCATCGCAACAATTGCACTATCTTTATGTTTTGCCGTGATCGATGTTGTTCTCTTCTTCTCAATGTCCGATTATACCCCCAAACTAGGATGTGCATCGAGTGGATGTTTTGTTGGTGACCGGTTTCGTTATTATTGGGGAATATCGAACATGGTTTGTCGGGTTCTCACAAGGGAATGGTGTTAGAACGATGTGACTTTTCAGAATGAAAATTTGTGATCTTATAGATTCTGGCGCGCTAAGAAAGATCCCGTTGTCAGAGTTTGCAAAACTCCTCAGCGAGGCTCAAAATTTGGCTCCGAAGTTCGAGCAAGTTTTTCTCCTCCAAATTTTAACCTTTAATTGAATACTCTGGTATTATTTCATACGAGAAGAAACTTTACAACATTCATTTTTTTGTGTGTAAAAAGTACTGGAGACACCAAGAAAAGGCTGATTCACAAAACACAATCAAGTTTGACCTACATTTTTATGACTGTTCACGTTTTTATTCATTTTTGATCCAATGAGAAACTCTGGAAGCCTGACGATTTTTTTTGGAATTTTCAGAAAATCGAGTTCATCGGTAGAACTGAAATTTTTCTGGGGGCTCAGAAGCCAGATTTTGGCACGGTTTCATTTTTCACAAAAATCTCGATTTTGAGAGGAGTTTCGAAACATCTGACAACGGGATCTTTTTCGTCTATAAAATGACATCAAAAATCCCACCCCCTTGTCAGTGACACATTTTTTGATGGATTGGTTTTGTTCAGAGTCTCGGATGTGTCATAGTCTTGCTTTCGACTACAATTTTCCTCAAAATCGATCAAAGATCCAAACAAGTTTTGCGAAAATCAACCAACGACTCTCGATTTCGGCAAGCTAATCGAACTTCGCTTGGTATTCTTGGTTTGTTTTTCTGGAACTTTTATTTCAGAACATCAGGAGTTCCTTATTTCAGTTTCATCTTTAATATTTTTGACAATTCCAAGTGTTTTTGCCGGGATTGTTGAGATGTTCGGAATATCGATTTTCGAACTTGTTGGCCCTTTCTACACAGCGTGTTTATTGTCAAATGGTTTGTTTTGGCGTTTGGAATAATTCTAGGAGTTTCTAGTTTTTCAGGAATTTCTAATGCCATCATTTTTATTGTCAATAATACAGATAATAGACGTATTGTAAATGCAAAATCTGGGAGTAATTCAGTACATGTAAATGTCACTTTGGTTATGTGAAGGGACGACATTAGAGAGAAGGTCTTTTGAAAGAGACGTAGAGAGATCAGAATTTTGCAGTTCAAACTTTCTTTATTTTTGGAAACATGGTTTTTAGATTTTATGGATTTTCGACAGGTTCAGATACATATTTCACGTTCTCTCAATTACAAATCTTCCATCATCAAATTGTATTCGTAGTTTATCAGGAGACGGAAATGGAAGAGAGTACCTGTAAACTCGAAACTTTTTCTTTGAACACTATCATTAAACTTACAAGTAAGCCATGTGTGATTGCCAATGAATAATACTGAACTCCCATAACATGATACTTCTTTGACTTCTCTGAAAACCTCGCAAATTCTCAAACTCCCCGCCACAGTCAAAAAGTCTCACCTGTAATAACAATTCCTTGATGACTGGCAGCGAGGCGAACGTCACCGCAATACGCAACATTTTCACTTCTCGATTTGTTTCCAACATTTTTTTGAGAATAAAAAATGGTACTGGTTCTAAAACATCAAAATGGTCAATCTTCGTGGTGGGTACTGTAACAGTATCGAACTTGGTGACGTGAAGTTCGATGACTTGTGAGACACTGTCGAAAAACTCCAATAGTTCGTCATTGATAGAGCTCCCGGTAAAATTGATTTTCTTGATTTTCCAAGATTTTATGATTTTGGCAATTCTTGCAATGTTGATCTGCAATTTTTTTTGTTCAGGATATTTTTCAAGATCTATAATATTACCTCATTGTGCTCAATCCGCAATGTTCCGCAATTGCAATTCAACAATAACGTCAAATCTTCCACGCGGTTCTCTTTTACATAAACCTGCAAAAAATCAAACAATTTTCGTATGTTTTGAAAAACATCTGCTCACCTCGTAGTCGTTCTTAATTGTAACATCACAACTTGGGCCATCGATTAGGCTTCGATTACCAGAATACGTTTGATTAACCGATTTACAAGTTCTTCGGAAGTTTTGAGCATCTTGGTACGGTAACTGGAAACAAAAGTATTATCAAAAATCGAAAATAACACGCGTCTACATCGGTTCAGGAGAGATTTTCAGAAATGTTTAATATCAGAATCTGATTCTACGCGCCTGAAAAATCTAGAAGTGTATCTCTCAAAATATCAGAAAGTCTAGAAATTTCAATCTACAGTAACCGCGTGGCACCGATTTAAGTTTGGATATTTCTTGTGACGAAAAAAGGCGAAAAATCATAAAATAATCTGGCCCGGTAAAAAAAAACCTCTGAATTTCAATCCTTCAGAAAAATACTCACCATTTGCCAAACATTACCAATGATTGAAACAGGAAAGTTTTCAAAAAACTCAAAGTTCCTTTCGGGTTTTTTTCTGCGTAACAGATGTAAACCAAACATTAGAAGAAGAAAAAGAAGAAGTGAATACTAGTATTAATGGACAAGTGTAATGCACGCCATATGGTGCAAGATATTGGGTAATATTAACACGCCACAAAAAAATGCGTATGGAAAGTGGTTCCCGCCATAATTGTATGTGTGTGAGCGTGTTGTTGGGTCAGACAGTGCATCATAACAAAGAACTGGTTTTGGTTTTGGCTGCTGTTGTTTGTGGTGGACAGCATTTTTTGTTGCAACTTTGATTAGTGAACGACACGATGTTTTGGAACGATAAAAACTGACCTGGGACGATTTGAGAATTTTTACTGGAAAAAAATATTTTTAAAAAGATCAAAAGTGATTATAC
Source organism: Caenorhabditis sp. 8 KK-2011 (assembly GCA_963572245.1). Classification (NCBI taxonomy): domain Eukaryota; kingdom Metazoa; phylum Nematoda; class Chromadorea; order Rhabditida; family Rhabditidae; genus Caenorhabditis; species Caenorhabditis sp. 8 KK-2011. The sequence continues at coordinate 10,823,641 of OY751550.1, read as the reverse complement.
TTTTCTCAAAAAATACGTTCGAAAATATTTCGAAAAGGATGATCAAAAGTTTTCCTATCAAACAGATAAAATCGAGTCCAGATTACAAAAAAAAAGTTTCCAGAATCTGGTGAAGTTTCAAAAACAGGCCGGACCTGATTTTTCAAGGATCTAGTTTTCATTGTTTTTATACAATCGAAGTATGACATGGCAAATCTTCCATTTAGTTGAAAGTTTTCAAAGGTTTGGACCCGATTATCTCACACTATTCAAAAAATAAAAGGTTAGAGAGAAGACGTGAGGTGGAAACGCAGACAATTTAAGCCTCAGTTCACGTTTTTTCGAGTCCAGCAGAAAAAAACGTGATTTCAGTTTTTTTAAAAAGATTTTTTGGGAAAGAAAAATAACAAAAATCTCTTCAAAATATCATGTATTGAAAACAAACAAAATCGTCACTGATAAAAGTTTAGTCTACACCGAAAAATTGGGGGAAGCTTTGGACGAAGAACAAGTGGGAAACAAAACTGAAACGTCGAAATGCGGAAAAAATCCGAAATATATGCAGATCACAGCTGGCTGGTCAAGACTTCAATTGACAAGAAAATCCGGATCAAAACACGAGTTCGAAGAGTCTACAAAAATTACTCATGTTCGAGAGCACGTGTTCATATAACTTGTGTGCGGAAGTTTCAAACCACATCTCTTTGGCTTCACAAGAAAACGTGCAATTTTTTTGTTAATCACCACTTTCTTCATTTTTCACGAAGAGTACGTGAATGATGGAAAACATTTATTTTACTTTAAAAAAATAGGAGGCATAGTTTTTTTGTTGTAAAATACTTCTTGGAGCGTCGGAAGAATCGAAATCGACAAATATAGAGAATGTTTCATGAACGTACAAAAATCAAATGATTAGAAGTGACAAACTACCACCCTATAATTATTCGTGATTGCTCTGGCAACCACGAAAAAAAAATTCAGACCTTATTTCAAAAATGCTTGAACATTGGTCAAACTATTTATCGATAGTATGGAACTTTTATTTTGGTATTAGTGGTGTCTTTTTCAACGTGCTCCTCGTTTATTTTGTCTTCAAACATACTCCCGATTACATGCGAATCTATGCGTAAGAAAATGAGGAATAACTTTTTTACACGTACATATTTAAATCAGAACTTTGCTTCGAGTTGGAGCCGTTGGTGATACGATCTCGTCGTTTTGCGCAGCGATGACCAGTACCAGAGCGTTTTCGACGGGAGTTTCGATGATTCTAATGTTCAATGGAGCGTCAAAGTATCTACCAGTTCAACGAGACACCCTTCCTTATGTTTCGTTTTTCTGTGAGTGCGCGGAAAAATTTCTAAGCGGGATGTTGAGAAGGAGTAAGACACAGAGAAAGATTTTGGGAAAACTCTGCGTCTCGTATTTATCACGAGTTTGCAGAAGGGAACCAATGATAAAATTGTTATTTCACAGCTTCTAAATCTGAATGCAAAAAGTTTGATTTTTCTCCCAAGCCTGATTGAAACTGCAACAACAAAAACCAATTTTCTTCAGTCTTCGCATTCGAAGTACACGGATACCTGTTCAGTTTGTTTGTGATCCTATTCTCATTGTTCTACCGTCTCCGAACCGTTACCCACTATCAAACATCCATCACACAGTGGCAAGTTAATATAGTGTGCTACCCGTTTTCGCTCCTAGTAATTATTTTCGTCATTATGATAGCAACAAATGTTCCGCCACTTTCGATAATAGACGACATTGTGAGAAGAGTTCGGCCTGAATTGATCGGCTCGAATTGGGTCTATTTTGCACTGCTGGATGTGTCGGATGGAATAACCGAGGCATTGGTTATTGTGTTAAATTGGAGTGCATTGATTTTTGGTGAGAATTCTCAATTTTTGAATTATCTCAATTTTACGTTTTGAAGGATCGTATTGTCGATGGCGAATCAACAAAGAGCTCATCTCTCTGCCAATGAGCTCCGCATTGAAAGAAATGCACAAATCGCTAATGACAGTAGGTCAGATAAACCTAACAATCATTTCTCGCATTTTGCAGATTCTTCTCATCCAAATTATCGTCTCATTCACTCAAATAGTCGCTCTACTATTACATTTTGTGTCGACAGTTCGCAATGATCTTCAAACTGAATTGATGGAGAATTTGGTTGAACTTCAGGTCGTTTTCTTGCCGTCTGTCACTCCGGTCGTCACGTTTTTCTTCGTCAAACCATACCGAGTCGCAATCGAGAAAATTTTTTGCACTCCAAGAACATTACCGTCAAGCCAAACTTCAGTTTTTGCAGTGGACTCTATCCATCAAGTCTAGCTTTTTCATTTGTGATTATTATCTTTCTCGGATTGGTAGTTTTTTTGAAAAGTGCTCAGGAAGTGAAGAGCGCGATTTGAGCGGACCGCTCAGAAATATAGCAGCGCGCATCCGCGGCGAACGCGCCGCGGACCCGCTCATTATTTTGAGCGGTCCGCTCATGTCCCGCTCTTTTAGTCGAGCGCTCGATCAATTTCAGTTGAGCGGACCGCTCAGATCCCGCGATTTCAGTTGAGCGGACCGCTCATATTCCGCTCTTTCAGTTGAGCGGACCGCTCATTTTTCGCTAGACCTTGTTGAATGCTTAGGTTTTCCGCATCGGCAAAAAGTACATTATTAACACATTATTTATTTCTTGAAATAACAAAAACAATCAGACATTTTTTCTGTTTCTGGTCATTTTTCGAACAGGTTGTTTCTTCTCTTTTGATGGAGCTTGTTGAAATTTTTCGATGGGTTGACTGGTATCATCGGTTGTTGGTTGGCTCGGCTCGGTTACTTGCTTGGGTGTTGATTCGCCCAGATTGGGGAGTTGTACGGTTGCTGGTGTGGAAGACTTGGAGAATTGCTCGGTTGCTGGTTGGTTCGGCTCGGAGAAAGTTTCTGGATGTCTCGATCTTATAATTGGTTGATCAGGTTCCATTGACAGTTCAACACTCTCCGATGTTTCGAGTTTTCTTTGTTCGTTGTTTCTCTATAATTTTTGTTCGCGGTGAATTATAGAAAAAATCAGGGTTTTTACCGGATTTTTTTTGACTCGTCTGGCACCGGTTTCCATATTGACAAAGATTGTTGATCGCCGATATTCACTTCTGAAAAAAAAGATTTTTCATTTTGCAAAAATAAAATTTAAGCCTAAACCTTTCTTTATGATATTTCAATCTTAGACTAGACTTTTAGAACTCCGAAATTTCTTATATTTTACTGGTAGGATTCTATCCTGCCCGAAAAGCAGCAACACTTCACGACGTTTAAAAAATTTTATATCCCCAAGGCGAAATTGAAATTGTGAATGAACAAAAAACTTACAAGGCGCTCTGAAGTTGCTGTCGAAAAGTTGCCATTTCGAATTGATTATAAGCATCTCTTTTCTGTATGTACTTCTCAATTCGTTCACTCTCATTAGAACTTAAACCAATGAATACCCTGAAAACTTTGTATTGTGGTACAGTTTTCTATGCACAGCTTACGGGTCGTACGGAAGATCGGGACTTTCGAGCATATTTTTCTTGAAGATTTTGTGGTCAAGGCCGAGAAGTTGACGATATGTTTCTGAAAAAATTGGATGTTGTACGCATTTTGATATGAGTGTGAGTTACGCTTTCACGGAATGTAGACTTACTTTGGAATACTTCGACTATATTTTCAGGTAGCTGTTTCATCTGCGCTTTTTCGTCCTTTTGATAAGTACCTTCGATTATAAGAGAAGCATCTAGCTTATTTTGCTCTTGTTCTTTCTCTCCTTCGGTGACCGTTGGCATGATAACATTTTCTTCTCTCGCTTCATAGTTTCTCAGCTCTTCGTATACCAACATTGTTTTTTTTGGTTTCAAAACGTAGGTGATATAAAGTTGAAATTCGGGTTTTTCGCAAATCTGAAATATGAACATTAATATTCAAACACGCGGGCTCCCAGGCTATAACATCATGTGAAGTAGACTTTTGAGTATACTACTTTCAAAACACTAACGTCCTCCACTTGAGCTTGAATTCCACACGAGATCAACTGATGTGGTGCCATTCCCAGTTTTTTCGTGGTGAGCCACTTAAAGCTTATTTTCTGACCGGGCTGAAATAAATTTTTTTGAGGTACGAAAACATTAGTTTTTTACGAAGACTTACTTTGAATGGCCATTCTACATCCATTGGCAATTTAGGAGTGTCGATAATGTTACTCAAGCATGGCTGCACCACTTCTATCCTCAGTGCGTAGTGATCGTTACTTTTAGATAGTTTGAGTTGGTAGATATGACGCGAATTGAGCAAATTCTGAACCGAAATTGAACTGATGAAAAAAAATAATTTTATGGGCTTGTTCACAAAAAACATAATATGAAGAAACAATAAAAACTTTCGCCTAATGTCGGGAAACCCCTATTTTTCGAGGTTTCTCGACATTTTTGGGCATATTTCAACACACAACTCAGGTGAATAACCAACTATTGTTTTTTTTATTGTTTTTACATCGTTTTTTTTTGTGAACAAGCCCATAAGCTCAAGAGGGTTGGAAAACTTGGCGGAGAAGCGTCAACTCACAAGAATTTGTTGTCCGTTTGACGCGTAAATAGCATCATTCATATCGTTTACTTCGCTGCATTTGGATTCGATGCCATGATTCACAGAGACAAATTTGCTGATCTCTATTTGTACAGCATGCTCCGATTTTTCATTTCGAACCTTCTTCAAATATTTGCCCACAAGTATCAAATCCAACTTTTTGTCGCGTACACAATCATCTAGTGAGGCTGGAAAATAAATATTTTGTTGATAAGCGTGGAAAACATACTCGGATAGTTTCTCTCAGTCGATAAATTACGTGTGTTCTGAAATGCACGTTCAGATGAGCTTTCTCCATTTGCAAAACCAGTTGGTTCTTGGGTCGTTGAACAAATAGCAGGCGCTGAATCAAAATTGATTGGTTTGCCATCGCCATGAGAACTTCGCCAAAGTTCCAAATTGTGAGCGGGTTGTGGAATTCTGGCAACAAGCTCAGTTTTCGCTGTCGCATCAGACATTCTAGGAGGTGGTGTGTTTGAAGAAGATGGAGTGCAAGTGGTCCGTTGGCGAGCAGCATTAGCATTAAGCCAGAGTTGATGATTCCTATCAGTTTCCTCGTTCCCAGTTTTCGAAAATTTTTCAGGTGCTTGAGGTAGTGGAGCAGAGGAAGATTGAGTCGAATTGGATTGTTGGTGAGCACCATGAGTGTCGAGCCAAAGTTGATAATTTTGATCGGTTTCCGGAGTTCTTGTGTTGTCTCTAGTTTCCCGAAATCCTCTAGGTATTTGAGGTGGTGTGTTTGCAGAAGATGGAGTGCGAGTGGCCTGTTGGCGAGCAGAATGAGCATTAAGCCAAAGTTGATAATTCCGATCGGTTTCAGGAGTTCTTCCGTCGGCCCCAGTTATCGTTGAATGCATTTGAACATGAGAATAGTCAAATCCAGGAACGAATAAATTTTTCGCCGCTAAAGCGCCGTCATACTCCGTATTTTGCACGTCTGTTTTAGGCTTCTTCAGCGGCGTCGGATAATCGGACGTGTATACATCATACGTTTCTAAAAAAAAAAAAGATTAACTGAATTAGCTGTGATATTTTAAACTAACGATTCATTTTGTTGGTTTGATCGATAAAAAATGATCTGAAACGAACATCTTCAACTCTACATAGCGAAAAATTTTCACACCTCACGAGAGGATTGAATAGTAAATATATTGTATTAAATATCAACAACGGGGCTAGATGTTTTTTTTTTCAAAATCGTAACTAAAGTTATGCAAAAAACCAACGACCACTTTAGGTCACTATGGTTATAAATTCTTCTCTTTCGAATGGAATAATGGTGGCTGCGAAAACTATGTCGCTGGCAGCAACAAATGAAGATTTTTTTGATAAAATCTTGTCGAAAGGAATTGTTATCAATTCGAATTTTTCTTGTAGTCGCTCACAATAATGTGCAACAATTCTGTCCTCTGTATCCAGATTTTGTAGCAACTTCTTCGTCAAGTGCTCGCCCTTTTCGGTAAGGAACTCATTAGTCAGAGCTAATAATACACCACGAAACTCGAAAAAAACTCGAATTTCATGAAAAACGACTCGTCCGTTACGTGTTGAAGCAATAATATTTTGGCATGTTTTCGTCGTCTTTTCCCAATAATTCGATCCAAAAATGAGTGACTTCTTTGTTCGATCATTGAACACCAAGACACGACTCCTAAAAGTATCCAGTTTGCAAAAAAAATTTGAAAACGAAACCCACCAATATGAAACCGCTTTCGCATCGAATCCGAACTCCATCATTGAATTTTTATCGATAATGTTTACTTGGTCATGTTTGAGTGCATTCAAAAGAGACGTCATTCTTATTGGTATAATTCTATGAGATTTCAATCTATGAAGAACAACTAACCGTGGCCCAGCTTTCGTGTCTGAATAACTCATTTTTCTGGCAATCAGGTACCTCGAAATCATATCTTCGACATTGTTCGTTGATCGGAAATGAATAGATCTTTGCAGGAGGCAATGCAATTTTTCGAAATCTTTAACATCGTAATCTGACCCAATGTTCATCCACTGCTCGATCAAGTGACAGTATGCGAACTGAAAAAAACCTCTCGTCGTCAGTATTAATGTTTGAGCAGCTCAGCGACTTGTTCGACCGTACAAAGTGAGAAAAACAAGTAATGGCCCGGTGAAACTTACGTGATGCTTTATCGACACATAATCAGGCTCACATATAATGTGAATCTTTCCACAAAGATACATAATATCTTTGAGATGAACAAAATTATCCGTGCAATTGTGGTGGACAATAAGAGTCCAAAATGACAGCAAATAGAATCCATACGATTTTCGCACCAACACATTTCCTAGAGCAGTCAGGGGGAATGCTATTCTACTCATCTGAGAAAAAGTTATTTTGAAACTTCAAAAATTATATGGCTCACCATACTGATCTGTACACCGGTTGCAGTACTTCTCGACTTGAACGGCAAAATACTTGTTCCGTATGTATACGATAAACACCTATTCAATGAATCTTCGACGGCATCAAACCGTCCTCTTCTCTTTTTTGACCAATTCCAACTTGATTCGCTCATTTCTGAAAAAATTAACTTATTTAGGTCTTGCGGAAAGAAACTACCGTTCAAAGATTTTTTTTCAATACCCTCAGATAATATATGAAACGTGTCAATTTTGAATTTATTAGGTGTGCAAAGGATGAAAATGATCGGAACACCTAAAATTTCTTGAAAACTATATATGTAACAAATACAGACCATCATTTCGAAAACCATAAACTTTCATTGTTGCATCAGTAAAACATCCCTCGGTAGTACGAAGAACTAGGTGGTCAAGCTGGTTGAAACTCATGAAATTTCTGATTTTAGAACCTTCTATATAACAAATATTACAACCATGCTTGATCATCCAGTTTGGAATACCTCCAGCAATCTTCATTGCCTGAGAAACAAACGTTTTTGGGGTCTTTTCAGAGATTTTTTCGGGAAAAAAATGCAAAACAAACCTTTACATCTGACAGGTAGGATAAAACTGCCAGCTTGACTACGAATCCGTTGTTCAAAAGTATGCCGCACCGGTTTATCGTCAGAATCTCTTCCACAAGTCTGAACCTTTTTCTGTATGATTTATTTTGAATGATAAGCTTTACTTTTCGGTGAAGAGATCAAACTCTTCGGGCTGCACCCCGTTTGCACCCTTGTGGAAGGCAGCGAGGACATGGTCATAAAGGTTCGACGAATCAATTCCTTCAATTCTGATAAGAAATGGTGTGTACTCGTTGCTGAAAATGTTTTGACTTTATTTCAAAAATGATATAAAACTCACGACTTATCAGCTTTAAATCGAGCTCCATCACATGTTAGGGTTATTGGAACTATAAGTCTTTTCTGCTCAAAATCTTCTTTGCTCTCACACAAGGCAACATATTCAGGTGGATAAACAGCGCAGCCATCATGCATTAGGCTTCTTTTTTTTTCAAGATCAGCGAAGTTGTGTTCAATGACTTCCCTTAATTGATTTCCAATATTCAGCCGAGTGATAGAGCTACATGAAGTAGTTTTCCCTTTCTTCTTTGTTTTCCTGAAGTAAGCTCAATTTGATCATTCCAACTGATATAAAACTAACTTGTGAGTTATACACATCCAATTGTCACACGCCGAACTTTTGGATGAAAGAATGTGCGAACAACTATTACAAGTGTACACAGTCGAATTGATTGCGTCATTTTTTGCATCTTCAAATTCTTCCCAAATCGACTTTAGCTGTATGAAAAAAAAAACTCAAAACTTCCGAATAACTATCACCGTACCGTAAACGGAAGCGATTTACCGTATATGTCTCTTAATAAATCTTCTAAGGAGAAACTCAATTTCCTGCTCATTTGCGAAGACAACAATATCTTTATGAACTCGTTTCGGTGATTTCGTTTTTTTGGTACTGCTGAAAAATGTAAGAATTCCGCTTTTAACCAAATGTCAGAACCATGTAGTTGTTTCATAAAGATGTAAAAACCAGACTCACTGTTGATAGATGGTAGACCTTCATCAATAACAGCTTCCCTTTCGTCCCACCACTGCTCTAGTATGATCCTTTGATAATCTTCATCTTCGCTGTTTTCTTCAACTCCATCACCAACTTCATCTTCATCTGATATTTCCCCGCTGTTTTCATTTGCAACATTCTGTGATTCATCGATACCTGAGTGTACACACATATCAAAGTCACTATTTTCGCCTGAAGAATGTGAACAGCCATAATTTGAGAACGGTAGACCATTTGCGATAAATTTCGGATTCCCGTCAACTGAAGTTTCCTTCCCTTCTTCACGTGGTTCATCTAAAAAAATGATGAAACTAAACATTTTCTCATCAAAACACTAACTATTTATTACCAACGAGCTTTGGAATGAGGACGTAGGTGGCAATACCAATGATGATGATGAATATGAGGATGCTGCTGCTGCTGATGTTGATAATTCTGCTGCTGCTGATGAAGAATTGAACTTGTGAGACGAGAGTGGTTGTATATTTGTTATACACCGAGAGAAACCTGTTAAAAATATACCATCTTCCAAAAAATCAAGAAAATATTGTTTAAAAAATACCAACATTTACGTTCGCGGTTTCGAGTTGTATTCCTCAAGAACATTTTTCGCAAGCCGGACACTGAAAAAATAGCTTTGAAGTTAGGCGAAACACTAAAAAAATACACATGTTCAGAGTTCAATCTTAATTTAATGCGATATATTGGCATAAACACTGAGAAAAAAGCAAAACACTTAATTTCAAAAACACTGGGAAAAAATTTTTGAAAAACCAACAAAGATGTGCGTACACTGCGACGCTATGTTGCAGATTTTTCCAATAATCAATATTTAAATTTATTTATTAATTTTTTTTTTTTTGAGTTGGAATTTATGAAGAGTTTAGTTGTTTGATACACAAAAGAGCATTATTACTTTTCCGTAAAAAATTCTGAATGAGAATAAATCCTTGAATCGTGTTTGTTTTTCAGATAACTTCGGAGTCTTCATCCATTCGACATTTCCAAAGAGGCGAAAATTCATATACTTTCAAGCTTATCACATTCACCAGTTGGAGAGAGAAGATCGGTAAAAATGAAGAGGACCAGAAACACTAAGGTATTATTTTTTATCAAATAATGCGTTGTGCAAAGTAATAAACAAAACATATCGTAAGGGTAGAAAATAATTTTCACGAATCTGGCAGAATGAATGATTTTTGTTGGAATATAACTTTCTTTGTATCCCATCATGACGATTTTCAATTTTTGTTTCGGAAAAATACTTTTTAAATTCGGTTTGTCCTTTTCGACTATTTTTTGTCAGTTATTTCATTTGCACAGCGCATTAAAATTTCGAGAGAAAAACTGTTAGAAACATTCATTTTAAAAACAAGGTGTTCCTTACCTCTAAGAATGCTCGTTACATCGATCGAATAACGCTCACTTTCATGTAATACCTCTTCAAAGTAACTCTCGCGTCAATATCATAAAAGTGTTTCTCAACGCTCATTATTTGAGTAGCGGAGTTTGTTTTCTCCTATCTTGATGACAAGATGAATTCAAATTTATTACCAACAAAAAAGTGTCGCAAATAGTTTGAAAATAATTAAAATTATTCTTAGCTTTAAGATTTATATTGTATAAAAGAGATAATGCATGTTGTAAAACATGTTATATTCATGAGATTTCTTCATTCAACTTTTTTTTCCAGATTCTACTGTTTCTTCGCACTGTTGCTCTACTCAGACCACATCTCAACATTTGGTTCAAAAATATACAGTTCTTAATTATCGACACGTGTTTTTGTGTATGAATAAATATAACGATAAACGTTAACTATTAACAGGAGCAGTTCTTAGAAAATGAACTGGGAAAACGTGCGAAAAGCACCTCACCGTGCGAAACGGATAGCACCTCACCTCATTCACGAGAGTTGCCAAGAAAAAATATCGGGTATATACATCGCGAATAATGAAAGAGTTAAGATTGGAGCTTGATCACGAGAGACATTTACATGCAATGTAAAGAAATTGGTATTTTGATTCGAACTTTCTAGATGTTCGTGACTGTGGTTAAAATGCCTCTGGGATACGATTGAAGCATGAATCTCACCCCTTATGGTCAGTATAAATTCTCAATGGCTAATTATTTCATAAACACCTTGTGAATGTGTCTCCTTTTATCACCGCGGACCGCTCACCTTGCGCTCAACTCGCCGCGGTCCGCTCAACTCGCGCTCAGTTTGAACGACGACCACAAAAATTGAGCGGAACTTGAGCGCCACGCTCAAAAATTTGAGCGGAGGTTGAGCGAATCGCTCAAGCTGAGCGGTCCGCTCAAATCCCGCTCTTCATTTCCTGAGTGTGTTTTTTTTCTGCTGATTTTTTTGTTTTAATGTTTTTACTTTATTCATTACGTTGGACCAGAACGTGAAAAAAAATACATTGTTACCCATGTGTGAAGAAACTTTTGTGTAGCGAGAGCGTACTTGGGAGCATCGTGTGGTTCTTTTGGAATACATTTTTCTTTGCGCCTCTCTCAATTTAGAAATTGCAACAAATAAGGATGCGAAAAGTTTCCAGGTGAATCGCTACTCTCAGAAATCGCTCAAAGTACATATTTCAGTTTTATCTAGTAGTTTAAAGAAATAGAATTATCAAAAAAGGTTGACATTAAAAAATATAATTTTTTCACGTGTCAATTCAATTACAAATCACAACCTGCTAAAAACTACAAATCATTCAAAACTTTGGATACTGTAGCCATTTTCTTCAGACTGTCAATCGTTGTGAAAGTCTTTTAATTTTTTCAGCGTAAGCAATAAAATGAAGTTTTTTGCTAGATGTAATTTCCTCGTGTGTGAAAGTTCGTACACTAACCAAAAAATGTGTGTGTTGTGTTGTTTTTGTTTCCATGGATCAAGAATGATCACGACGGGAATCGGATGATGTTGTTTATCAAATCTGGAAAAAATAAATTTTGCAGAAGTTTTCAGAAACAGTAGCCCATTCCAAAGCGGATGAACAATGATGAAAAATGGTTTCCACCAATCAATAAAATGAGTGTCAAGCCCTATTATCCGAACACCATTCTTCATTGTTTTCTGGCCTGTTCCAAAAGGATGTAAACATCCTCACTCGATCTAGGATCAAATGAAGTCGGGCTCGGACTCTGGTAGACGCACATGCAAAAAAAAACAAACAAAAAAATTGTCCACGTAAAACGCCCCTGGCATGTTTGTTTGCAACTGCGGCACACCATTTTTTCATTGGAAAGCTCCGGTCACGCCCCTTTTTTTTTGCAAAAGTACGTGGGACACTTTTTTTCATTGTTTTTGTTTATTTTTTTTTTGCATGTGTAGACGGTACTGGCTCAGAATGGTGTTCGACACAACATTTCACTGGATTTTAGAGAGCAACAAAATATGGGCGCCGAAAATTTGAAAATTAACTTATCTGAAACAATGTGAAGAGCAGAGTGAACTGTCGAGAAAAAGACCAATTCTTAGGATCGAAAACATGAGAATGATCCAAATTGAGTCAAAATGAGAAACATGTCACGTGAACACGTGGAAATTTTTTATTGTTGTATCTAGAAGTCGGGTCACGTTTGCGGCTAACCCATGAAACCAACTTTTTTGTTGTTTTTTGGAAACCACACACATCGAGAGTTGAACTGTTCAGTATTCAGAGTTTTATAAACATGAGATTGAAGAGCGTTTCTTCACGTCATGTACGTGAATCAGATAATGCAGTAGAAAACCAAATATTTTTGGTATACAAATAAATATAGGTTTGAGAAAAAATTGAAAAGTTTTCAGTTAACAAAAAAGTCCAAAGTTTAACACAGATTTGTTTGCATGACTGGAATCAACATTTCTAGTTTATGTTGAGCCATTTTCAGATACTCACTTTTATTGCATTGTTATTGTTTTTTTTTCTGAAAAACTTCAGGTTTTTCTCATTTCAGAGAATGGCTAATACATCGGTTGTGTTTATAACAATTTTTGGTTTGATAGCTTCTCTTTATACATTGACTGTAAATATTATCTTGGTTTGCAAAATTAGAGTGTGAGTTTGAATAAACTTTGTCACATCTTCGTTTGTTTGAACTTTTAGGAGAAAACAATTGAAAAATGATCTGCATCTTTTTTTTTATCGATTCGTTTTGGATATTTTTCTCGGATTTTTCAGTGAGTTTTTTTCCCCTGATAATCTCCTTTATGATCGTCGCTGCAGGTGCAATTTATCTTTGCCTGGTTATGGTTGACAGTTACAACCCGGCAATTTTGGATGATCGATCATATTTGTTGTTACTTCTTTCTCTACCTGCTTCAAATGTGGCAGCTATGAGATCTATTATCACTCTTTCCATTACATTTGATAGATTTTTGGTGAGGAAAATGTTGCTTTTTTTTTCAAAATATCCTGGGCCCGGTTGAAATCTACTTTTTTGGGCCTGATTAATTTGACCCGATTCAATCCAGGGAGCTCTGTACATGGTCTGAGCTCCTTGTAACCGAATCTTTGAATTTTTCGGAACCAAAACTGTCGGGAATTTTCTAGCGATCCTGAGTTTTTTTTTGGTATTTAGTTTTAGAAGCACTGAAATGACAACTTCATTCAATTTTTTGTTGGAAATGAAAGAATAAAATACCGAAAAAAAAATCCAAAAAAGTTTTGAAAATTAATTCAGAAAAAAGTTCCCACTGTAAAAGGTCCGAAATAAAATTTCCGGAATGAGTTTCCTATAAAAACTCCAAAAAAAAATTTTGATTCTCACAGGCAGTCTACATGCCAATAGTGTTTCATAACAAGCGTCAATATTTTCCGTCGCATCTTCTTGCCGTTTTTGCGGTTGCGTTCGGTCTTTTCGAAATTCCGATGCTCTTCATTTTTTGTGAATTTGACATGACCATACCGGCAGGTTGTATAGCTTTTCATTGCGCGATTAATACGTGTTTCAAAAGTTATTGGACAACTAACAAGATGGTTTGTTTTTTTCCCATTTTTTTTGTTGCATCCAATTTTCTTCAAATGATTTCAGACAATTTTCGCATTAACTGGTTTGTTCTCTATTCTATTATGTGTTAAATTGGGTTGTCTCGGAGTGCATCATAAAAGCAAGTCGAAAGTACGTTCAACGCGACGAACTCTAACGTAAGAGTTACATGAACCAAACATTCAGATCAATAGGTTAGCCATTCTGGACACCATTACCATTGCTGTTTTCGATTTTCTTCCTTCATTCATTGGTAACATATGGGCTCGTCATCGGTCAACATCATTTCAAAATGTTGGACCACTCGGCGCCATGACAAAGTTGTTCGGATGCTCAATCGAATCGTTCATGGCGGCTCGAACATTGATCACAAAACCGGAACAAAAACAGTCAAGATGGGCTGAAACGACAAGATCTCGAGTTGCTACTTGACAACGAATCAACATTTTTCTTTCAAATTTTCACTCCGAGAAAAAAATAAAACTTTCAAATTGAAAACAAAAAAGGTTTCTGCAGGAAGTGGGATTCGAACCCACGCACCCATACGAGTACCAGAACACCCAGTCGGCCTCGAACTTGAGGCAAGCTACCGCTTGAGTCTGGCTCCTCAGACTCGGCCATCCCTGCACATTTTTCTACAATCAATTTTGTTTGAAATCGAAAATCATTTCTCTCATTCAAAAATTATTTCTCTCGTTACCGGCTAAAAACAAAAAATCCCGGACCCGTCTGTGATTTTTGTGCCGTGCGCTCGGGCCTCCGGGCTACATTCTTACCTCTGATTTTGAAAAAAAAACTTTATTTTTGGTTCAAATCATACCACCCCCTATAGACATTTTTCCTGTTAAGCGACCATGAAAAACTTTATTATTGTGTTATTCTGATTTGTGGCGCTTTATGTGAGAATGAACATACTTACAGAAAATGACAGCTTTCGTAGTGGTGCTCATATCAACATTTGGTTTGATTTCATCGATTTTCATTTTTGCTCTGAACAGTCTCTTGGTCTCGAAACGTGGCGTGTAGGTTTAAAACTAAAATTGACTTATTTTTTTTGACTTGTTGCAGAAGGAAACAATTGAATTTAGACCTGCAGTTGTTTTCCTATCGATTCGTTTTGGATATATTTCTTGGAGCATTCGGTAAGAGTTTTTCTTTTTCTTCCTCTTCATTTTCTCATCAATTTAATTTAATTTGTTACAGTAGCCATCTACCTCGCTTTAATTTTGATATACTGTTATGATTCAGAAATATTGCATAACCAGTCTCTCCTGATATTCATAGTTTCCTTGCCAGCTTCGAACATCGGAGCTATGCGATCGATAATCACACTTTCAATTACAATTGACCGATGTGTGGTGAGAAAAAGAACTTTTAACGTTCACTTATATTTTTCTTAACTTGACAGGCTGTCTACTTTCCTATTTTTTTCCACGCTTCACGTAGACATTTTCCAACTATTGTTGTTGTCCTTTTTGCGATTATCTTTGGTCTTTTCGAAGATTTTGTTCTTTTCCTGACTTGCGATTTCGATTTGAAAATGCCTGAAAATTGTTTAGCATTTGGATGTGCAATAAATTCATGTTTCAGAAGTTATTGGACATCTCACAAAACGGTAAACGGCTATCAAAAATCAGTCCAATTATCAATTTATTTTCAGACAATCTTCGCGTTCACGGGAATGTTTTCTGTCTTACTCTGCATTAAATTGGCATTCATCGGTAACAATCATAAAAGAAGTGCAAAAGTTACTTGACATTCTGAGTGTCCAAAATTTGAACTTCACATTTTCCAGATCAATCGTCTCGCAGTTCTCGACGCCGTTACCGTCGCAGTTTTCCACTTTCTTCCCTCATTCATTGCTAGGCTATGGGGTTCCGACAGCTTTCTCTCATTTCAAAACATTGGCCCTTATGGAGCTGTTGCGAAAGTGTTTGGATATGGTATTGAATCATATTTGGCCGCACGAACTCTTCTCAAATCTCAAGAAATGTTCACTTCAAAGTCACGGATATTGATCAAATTTTGAGAAGAACAAACACAACAACATACAGACGTTGTAAACCGAACATTCGGATAAATTTTGACACTGTTTCACCTTGCCGTTTTCAATGAAAGCTTTTCCAGAGATAGCTTCAATCTACACGTTCAATGAAAAAAGTCCAGATTAATGTGGATCACTATTGATTTCTGCACTCTGGTTTAAGATGTTCGAAGACGAGAAAAAAATAATGCCCACAAATTGAAAAAAAAAGTTTCTGCAGGAAGTGGGATTCGAACCCACGCACCCATACGAGTACCAGAACACCCAGTCGGCCTCGAACTTGAGGCAAGCTATCGCTTGAGTCTGGCGCCTTAGACCGCTCGGCCATCCCTGCACATTTTCTATCTCTCAATTTTGTTTGACATGAAAAATGATTTCTCTAGTTCTGTTTTAATTTTTTCGACTTGGACTGAATAATTTCGGTTTATTGTTTTCAATGCGATTTTTTGCTGTGGTGCGTTGATAATTCAGGATCCGAAAAATTAGGTTGTGAGTCCGGTCATGTTCTCGTGCGGGCCGGATCTTAGTGATCTTTTCGGCCGGACTAACGGGTTTCCGGGCTTCTCCCTCGTCGTTTTTCAGTCTGTAAATTTGAATAAGTAAAATGTTCCAGACTTGAAGCTGTGCCAACGTTCAAAAATCAGAGAACATATTTACACCTCATTCATTAAACCTACTGACGACGAAAAAAAGAAACCAAATTAGAACTCATCCCTTTTTCCGCTTGAAATGGCAAGAAAATCACCGAAACTAAACTTTTCTTCAAACCTCATAATTATCGAACCAAAATTTCATTTTTTTTTTCATTTTTATTTTTCAACAGATACCAAAATGATCAACGGCTCTGAGTTTTGTCCTCCCGAACCGCCTTTTTGGTACAATCCGATTCTTCGGTTCATTGGTATGATTTCGATTTCGTTCAGTTTATTTGGAATGTGGTTAACGTTGGGGAAGACAAACCGAAAATATCCTTATAGATATTTTCAGTTCTACATGCAGGTGAACTACATCTTCTCAGATAGAATGTAGGACTGGTCTGTTTTTAGATAACTGCGTTTTTCACCGAACTTCACATTTCGCTGGTAATGCCTGCCTATTTCTATTTTCCAATTATTGGCGGGATAAATTGTGGTATTTGGAAAAGTTATCAAATCAAGTATCAGATTTCTTCAAACTTTCTCATTGTGAGTTTTCAGAGGAAAGAGAGACACAGAGAAAACAAGGAAATTTCAGTTTTCAAGCAGTAATTTTAGAGTGGCTAAACTGACATTTTTCGAAAACTTGAAGGTCTTCTAATCAAGGATCAAAATATAACAAGATCGCTTGTGACATGTGTCAAACTCTGCGTCTAGTACTCTCTCTCTCGAGAGAGAGATTTCCACGATGTTTGATTTCAGGAGTTCACGCGAACGTGTCTAATTTTTTTTGCGTCTCTTTAAAATCTTCTCACAACGTTTTTTTCAGTCAATTTTCTGTTGTCTCTTCTCCTTTCAAGTGCCAGCCATCCTCTCCTGTTTTTTCTACCGTTTCTTCGCCACCGCTCACATCTCACCCGGCGTTGTCACTTTGCCCATAAAATACGTCATCTACTCAATCCTCGTCCTCTATCACGTTTTTCCATTTCTAATGGGATTCTCGTTGTTCAAATCAGGATTGAGTTTCGAGCAAAAATATCAGGTGATAAGTAGAAATTATCCCGATTGTCTGCACGTTTTGGAGGATTCCACTTTTGAAATTTATGATTTTGAAACAAATTCCAATTTCATTTTGTATGGTATAATTTCGTCGATGTTTATCACTGGCGCATTTCTCGTCGCCTATCTTGTAGCTTGGAGAATCTTCAAACTATTGAATCAATACAAAAGTTTTATGTCTTACAACACTTTTATGCTTCATCGATCTTCTTTAATCTGTCTAACAACACAGGTGAGTTCTAGTTTTGTTTGTCGAAAAACGAGCATGAAAATTGTCCAGGTTGTTGGTCCGAGTTTATTTCTCGGTGTCCCTCTGGTTATTGGCTACATCACCGTCGTTGGACACGCCAAACATCTACACAGTCTCGCATCCACAGCAACATTCTTCATCTCAATGTATTCTAGTGTTGAGACTATTTGTATGATTTTGACGACACCGAGTTTTCGAAAATGGCTTCTTCCTCAATTTCTACTTGTCAAATACAACATGGATAGGAGGAGAAGTACGTCAATGTCTCCTAAATCGATTGCCACGTTTTTTTGAGACTTCACTTTTTCGCATTTTTTGTTGTTGAATCATAAAACGGTTGAACTGGTCAGAGATGAGATTGTAGGCCGAACCGGGCTTTTTTGTTTTTTTTTTTTTGTGGTTTTTTTTTCTCAGACCCGCGAATATAATTTTCTTTCTGAAAACGTTGTGGGAACTTTCTTTACAATCTTAAACTTCTGCAAAACTATGACTTGTATAGGTGAGTACTGAACTCTGGCCCATTTCCGGTTGGGCTTTTTCTGACCTTCAATAAAAAGCCCGGACAGGGCCCGGACGATTAAAGCGGTCTTCCGGCGGTCCCAAAATGGGCCAACTCACACTGGAACTACATAGTTAAAAACTTGCGAGCTTTTTATGATCGTTGAAAATGAAAAAAAAAACAGAGGAATTTCAGTTGGCTTCACTTCAGACTTCCGATTACGATTGTTTCAAAAAAAAATCAATTTTTCTATGTGACCAAGTGTCACGATCCTTTGAAAATGGTTTCTGAACCTTTTTTGCAAAAATAATGATCAGAATTTTTTTCCAGAACAAAATGGGAAAATTTGAAAAAAAAAAACTTCCGGCGAGATTACACTTTTATGAAATACTGTATTTTTTTTCGAAGAACTTCACTTCATGTTTTTCAAAAAGCTGGGAGATAAAAAACCATAAAACCACAAAAATAGAATGGTTTTTTTGAGAACGTTCTCAGAGCCCTAATCATAACCCCCTAACCCTTATCACTCCCATCTGTTCTTAACCAACTACACCTAATGATGATGATGATACCAATAAACAACCAAATGTATGTATGTATACAATTTCTCTGCCGAGTGCCCTTTTGAACGTTCTCTGTCGTGGCGAACATTGTTGTAACAATATAAAGTTGAGAAAGAGAGATAAGACAGCACAGCACGTGGGGCCGCTCGGTTTCAAAGTACTTTGAACTCTAATTTGAAAACAACAAGCGACATGTGACAGAACGGGATAAGATGAAATCAGCGATTGGTCAACTCGTCAACTTGGCAGGATCAAAGTATCATTGGACTTTGTTTGTACATATGCTTCATTTTTGAAAAGGGCGAGCCGGGTTCGGAACTAAGTTCTGCAAAATTGAAAGGACAAGTCGATTAAATAGTTCTGGTCAACAAGCCATAGTATTAAAAACTGATAATGATATTTGTCCTTTATCTGGTCAAATTTTTTGCTCATTGCAATGAGATCATATTAGTTCAGCGAATCGGAAGAGCATTGTTGAAATTGTTTTGTCACGTGAAAATCAGAAAAATGTTGCGACTTTTGTAGGGTAAACTCAGAACCCAACTCGAAGAAAATCGGAGAAACTGAAATTGAACTTTTCACCAAAAGTTTGCCAAAACCGACAACAGACATGATTCAATTTGGTTGAACGGTTTTTTGATGAATCGGACTGAAAGATTTTTTTATGTCGAAACTTATCCGTAAATTCTTTAGACAAATCGGAAAAACTCATCTGTACCGATCATTTTTTTTTATTTCCAGCAGCTAAAAATCCAAAAAAGTTATATCTTCACAGCTTTCAAAACTTGAAAAAAGTTGAAAAACTATTCTTTGTTCTTACAAAAATGTATCTGGTCTTGGACGTTTTTTTCCGGGGGGTCAGAACCTCTTTTTTCTGATTTTTTTCTGGAACAAAACTTTTGCTCCGAAAGTTCCGAAGGATCGGTTCCGCCCAATCCTGGTTTAGGGCCCGATTCAAAAACGGAACTCCGAAAAAGTCGGATGTTGACCTATTTTGTCACCGCTCCGCTTTTGTTGAGAAGGTGATCCGATCCCATTCAACAGGCTCAATTTTCGAAAGTCCCTGATCTTAGATTAACATTTTGCTAGGAACCCATATTACACTAACTGCCACTGATATCATAAATTGTTATCTCTATCTCAAACTTTGTCCCCTTTATTCGGAAAACATTTCAACAATAAAAATAGCATCATCTCATCAAGAGACGCAGACAAAACGTGACTTGATAAAATGGGAGGAGAATGAGAAGGGCTTCCCCTGAAAGAACAATCAAATATACATTTTCCAACAGATGCCGCCTCTCATAGTTGTAAAAAATATTAGGCTAGAAAATACATAAACCAGAAAATGTTTGTATCCTATGTCACGTGGCAAAGAAACAGAGAAACCAGAGAGAAATAATGGTGTTTTATCAGGAAAATGGAGATAACAAGAGATTGGTACTGTGATACAGTACAAGTTTGATTGAGCTCGCCGATGTTTACTTCTCTATTATTGTGTCAATGAAAAACCTAGTACAATGTATCATTGTTAATGACAAAATGTTGATCAATAAACAGAGAGATCAAAATATCAGTTCACTGTAACTGACGAATCGTCAGTGACGACTTCGGGTTTTTCCTTTGTTTATGACTTTTGAAAATCGTGTTTTGCATCGAAAGATAGAAAAGGGTTTGTAGGTGTAAACAACATTTACACAATTCTCAACATAATTCTGTATCAGCGTATTTCTAATCCAAACATTGGGTGGAAACCAGGGCTGGGGTACACGTGGGCTTCCCAGTTAAAATAAAACATTCCAAATTTTTCCTATTTCACAATTTCCCAAAAATAACATTATTTTTCCCACGGGAAGCCTAGGAAACTAGAGCAACACGTCAATAAAATGGAAATTAATTTAGAGTACTGAAAAAACCCACAAAAACGAAAAAAAATTTATCACGTTTTTTTTGAAACGTGACCTGACCTTATTAACAAAAACAAAAAATAAAAATGGATAGAAAAATACGACGTTCACCAAGTGGCAAGCCAGCTACTTTAATCCGACATTACGGACCAAATAGAACAAAAATGGTCTGCGGAGAAGTAAAATCGGAACTAATTCACAAGTTATGCAATGTACAACGTACAAAAAGTTTGAAAATCTTTGAAAAAAAGCGGTGCAGTTAGACCTTATTTTTTCCAAATAAAAATTTGCAACATTTTTTATTCCGAAATAACGCGACCTAGTCCGATAAAGCATTTGTCCGATTTTCTGAAAGTTTTCTGATTTTGAAAATTGTCAGTGAAAAATTACATTCTTTCCAGTTCTGGGTCCATGTAGTTTTCAGCATAAGAAAGTTCGAGCAAATCGGACCAGGCCCAATTCAGTAGTTTCCTTTTTCATTTTACTTCTTCCCACGTGTTTCCTTTCAAAACATCAATAATCACAGCTTCCCTAACTGATCGTTCTTCGCATCTTTTTTTCCAGTCAAAATCGATGTGTGATATTTAATTGGTTCTTCTTTGTGCTTGGTTTTAAGCAACAAAAAATCAGGAATAAATACTTTTTCTTTCCAATCTATTCGGACAAGATGGTCCACCGTTTTTCTTATTTCAGTTGATTTTCAAATTTTCTCCACGATTGATTTACAATCGGTTCCAAAAATAGTACTATAATCATCAACAACATCAGCAGAAGCAAAAAAAGGTGGTAAACAACTGTTGTCTCTGCGTCTCCCCTCTCTCATCACATTGATAATGACCCAAACGTGATCAGGCTCCGCCCCTTTTCTCTCTCGGGACCCGGCAAGCATTGGCATATATAAGATCGACTCAATCTACGACACGTTTCAGTACTTATACATTTTACAAAGATGAGCGCAAAAAATTTCTATCAGGTTGGTTGTTATTCTTTTTTGCTTGGAGTTTTACTTGAATTTTTGTTATTTTCAGGTAGTCAAATCGGCACCAAAAGGCCGTTTCAAGGGAATCAAACGTGACTACACCGTCGAAGATGTTCTCAAACTTCGCGGTTCCATCGACATCGACTACACACTGGCCACTCGTGGAGCCAACAAATTGTGGCAACTTTTGCACACCGAACCGTTCGTTCCGGCGCTCGGAGCACAAACCGGTAATCAGGCGGTTCAGATGGTTCGCGCTGGATTGAAAGCCATCTATTTGTCGGGATGGCAAGTGGCGGCCGATGCGAACAGTGCCGGCGACATGTATCCGGATCAATCGTTGTATCCAGCAAACTCTGGACCCGAATTAGCCCGACGAATCAATCGATCGTTGAGAAGAGCTGATCAAGTAAGTTATAGATCATTTTGTCGAGAAATGTCGGGAAATTTTGAGGTCACAATATTTTGAAATCAGAAAATCTATCGAAAACTAAAAAAAAAGTAGTTCAAAGTATTGGGAGCACTTTTTTAACTGCTTGAAATCCTGCCCGGCCTTCAAAAACTCACAAATCGAAAGTTACTTTTATTTATTTCTCCAACCTGTTTACACACAATCTCTCACACGTTGTAAACAATCAACGATCAAAGTATCATCAGTATGTATGTGTGTACACTAGTAGATGATAGCAACAGGCCCCGAACACAACAAAAACACATCTTATCTTATCACTATACCAACACAATGAGACTACACACTTGTTTTGATCAACACACCAAGATGATCTATGAAACCCTTTCTTGCAGATCGAAGCTTGCGAAGCCGAAGATTATCTGGCTCAACGTGATTGGTATGCGCCGATTGTGGCCGACGCCGAAGCCGGATTCGGTGGCGCGCTCAATTGTTTCGAGTTGATGAAGGTTGGTCATTTCTAACCGAAAACATAACAACAACTGTTTTTTTTTCAGGCTTACATCGAGGCTGGCGCGGCTGGTGTGCACTACGAAGATCAGCTCGGATCGGAGAAGAAATGTGGACACATGGGTGGAAAGGTGTTGATCCCAACCGCACAACACATTCGACACTTGAACGCGTCTCGATTGGCAGCCGATGTTTGCGGTGTGCCGACGATTATTGTTGCCAGAACCGATGCTGAGTCTTCGAGATTGTTGACATCGGACATTGATCCAAGAGATCATCCGTACATTGACTACGACGCTGGAAGAACTATTGAAGGATTCTACCGTCTGAAGGACTCGACAGCTATTCAATATTGTGTTGATCGTGCAATCCAATATGCTCCATACTGTGATCTTATTTGGATGGAAACATCGCATCCAACAATCGCCGATGCTCGCGAGTTCGCCGAAGGAGTTCGCAAAGAATACCCAGACAAGATGTTCGCCTACAATTGTTCGCCATCATTCAACTGGAAGAAGCATCTATCTCCTCAACAAATGGAGAAATTCCAGAAAGAATTGGGAGCTATGGGATTCAAATATCAGTTTATCACCTTGGCCGGCTTCCACGCCAACAGTTACAGCATGTTCGATTTGGCCAGAAACTACAAGGAGCACGGTATGTTGGCCTATTCGGGACTTCAAGAGGGCGAATTCGCCGCCGAGAAGCATGGCTACACCGCTGTCAAACATCAAAGAGAAGTCGGAACCGGCTATTTTGACGCAGTTTCGAGAGCCGTCACCGGTGGAATGTCGAGCACAACCGCTCTTTCCGGATCTACCGAGGAGGCGCAATTCCAAACGTCGCAAGCGTCGGCTGACGAGGAGATTCTGTCGCTGACCGCTCCGTCGGTGGCTGGAGATGAGAAGATTCTTACACCAGACGCTCTTCGATTCATTCACGATTTGAACACACAATTCAATCCACGTCGTTTGCAACTTTTGAACAAGAGAAAACAAGTTCAAAGCGACATCAACAACTCTGTCTGGTTCCCAGATTTCAGTGTCGACACTGAGAAGTTGCGCGCGGATCTTTCGTGGAAGGGAGCTGAGATTCCGAAAGATTTGCAAAACCGACGAGTCGAAATCACCGGTCCAACCGATCGTAAGATGATCATCAACGCGTTCAACTCGGGAGCCAATGTGTTCATGGCCGATTTCGAAGATTCCAACTCGCCAACATGGAGAAACCAACTCGAAGGACAAATCAATTTGTACGACGCGGTTCGCGGCAACATCTCCTACGTGCATCCAACCACCAAGAAAGAATACACCTTGGCCAACAATCACGCTGTGTTGAAGGTCAGACCACGTGGATGGCACTTGCCAGAGAAACACGTCTTGATTCACAATCAACCAACATCCGGATCGTTGTTCGATTTTGGATTGTTTGTATTCCACAACGCTCGCGCTCTCATCGACAAAGGTTCAGGTCCATACTTCTACCTACCAAAACTCCAATCCGCTGAAGAGGCTCAACTCTGGGCTGATGTCTTCAAGTACACTGAAGAGAAGCTCGGACTTCCGAAGGGCACCATCAAATGTACAGTTCTCATCGAACATTTGTTGGCCAGTTTCCAACTTCATGAGATCATCTATGCTTTGAAGGACAACATCGTTGGATTGAACTGTGGAAGATGGGACTATATTTTCTCATACATCAAGACATTCCAAGAGCATCGCAAGTTCCTTTTGCCTGATCGATTCCAAATTGGTTAGTTGTTAACTCACTTGACAAGAATAGCTCAATGTTGTGTTTTTTCAGGAATGACCGCTCCATTCATGCGCAACTACTCTCTTGAAGTCATCAAGGCTTGTCATCAACGTGGAATCCACGCGATGGGAGGAATGGCCGCGCAGATTCCAATCAAACACGATTCGGCCGCCAACGACAAAGCGTTCGCACTTGTGCGCGCCGACAAGGAACGTGAAGTGACCGACGGACACGATGGTACCTGGGTCGCTCATCCGGGACTCGTCCCGTTGGCCAGAGATGTCTTTGATGGTGGTATGCCACAACCAAACCAGATCGGCAAACTCATTTCGCGCTCACCAATCACCAAAGAGGATTTGACCGTGATTCCGGAGGGTTCGAGAACCGAAGCTGGATTCAGACACAACATCAGTGTCACATTGGGCTACTTGGATTCATGGCTTCGTGGAACTGGTTGTGTGCCGTTGTACAATTTGATGGAGGACGCTGCCACAGCTGAAATCTCACGTGCTCAACTCTGGCAATGGCTTCGTCACGATGCTAAACTCGAAGATGGTCGTACCATCGACGCTGGACTTGTCAAACAAACCATCGCCGCTGAAGCTGAACGTCGTCTCATCCGAGCTGGAAGTGTTGTCAACCGAATTCCAGAAGCTGCTGAACTGTTGGAGAAGTTTGCTACCGAAGAGAAATTATCCGACTTCTTGACCACCGACGCCTATGACAAACTTGTATCTGACGGATATTAGATTTCAATTTATTTCCCATGTACATTTCACACAGGTATATTGTATATTTTGTTTTGTTTTTATTGCGCAAATAAATCTATTTTTATATGACCACAAAATATTTGAAACTTTTTCGAAGAAACTAAAAAATCATAATTTTCTAAAAAAAAAACTTCGAAGAGAAAATAGAGTAGTATGTTCGCTCTACTGATAAATTTTGAACTACGCGAGAACACACTGAATGAGAGTACTGTAGGCAAGAATAAGTTTCGAGTTTTTCGGCACAAAAAAAACAGGATCGGCCCACCAAAATGGGAAACAAGACTACTGAAGCGGATCCAAAAAGACAATCGAACATTCCATTGTTTTTCAGTTTTTCTGAGGAAAAAAGTTTAATACTGTCAAAATTTTTTGCGGTTCATTACAAGTTTCATCTAACGATAAATATACAACTAAACAAATAACTTTAGGCAGAAGTGGTTGCCTCAGATGTCGTTGTAGAAGTTGAACTAGAAGTTGAAGTTGAAGTTGAGCACAATCCACAAGTATTAGCACACCAAGTTGCACGAATTGTTGAGTTGTAGAATGAGTTGGTACAGAATCCATTGGCCGCCCAATAGCCACATCTAAAAATCAACATGGTCTCTAAAGGTATGAAATAAAAAGTTAACATACGTGGTAAGTTTATCAGTGCAAGATCCAGATGTTGCAGTTCCAGCAGCTGTCGAAGTTGATCCACAGAATCCGCAACTCATTGCACATCTCGACTTCTTTTGAGAGTATGAATAATAGGCCGATTTACAGAATCCATTTGCAACCCAGTTGGCACAGTTTGATGCTGAATCACTGCAAGACTCGACCAAGACAATGAAGAAAACGATAACAATAATTGTAGAGATGATTTTGGACATTTTCAAAACTTTAATTTGGAGTAGACAAAATTTTAAATTTTATATTAGAATGAATTTGTCCAGCTGTTATAGTTTAGAGAACATCCTGAAACACGCGTGTTTCAAATAACAAATATTTGTATTGTTTGAAACTTGTCGAACTTCGTCTTTGACGTGAAATGTTTTTGTTCATTGATCTATGACAACTGAACAAATTGGTTGGAACCACTATAAAATGGATAAGTTAGTGGATTTGGAATAGCATTACGAAAATGTCCAGAATCATCTCTACACTAATTGTTATCGTTTTCTTCATTGTCTTGGTCGAGTCTTGCAGTGATTCAGCATCAAATTGTGCCAATTGGGTGGCAAATGGATTCTGTAAATCGGCTTATTATTCATACTCTCAAAAAAAGTCGAGATGTGCAATGAGTTGCGGATTCTGTGGATCAACTTCGACAGCTGCTGGAACTGCAACATCTGGATCTTGCACAGATAAACTTACCACGTATGTTCATTTTTCGTTTCATACCTTTAGAGACCATGTTGATTTCTAGATGTGGTTATTGGGCGGCCAATGGATTCTGTACCAATTCGTTCTACAATTCAACAATTCGTGCCACATGGTGTGCTAATACTTGTGGATTGTGCTCAACTTCCACTTCCACTTCTAGTTCAACTTCTACAACTACAACTGAAGCAACCACCTCTGCTTAACAGTTTTTTTTTCTATTTATCGTTAGATGAAACTTGTAGCGAAACTTCCAAACAAATAAAAATTTTAGGGTGATGAGAATGGTTTTGAAAAATGAGTTACTCATTGTAAGAGAAACTGCAAAAAAATCAGTCCAATATTCTTCTAGTCCCGTTTCACCAAAACCCTTTATGTTTCGAAGTTCGATTCAAAACGAGTTTTTTGTAGGCACACTAAATCGAAATGTACGATTTAAGTTAAGTTTTTTTTTTACTGCACCCGAAAGCGGTGTGATTCTTGTTACATGAAAAAAACAGAGAAGGCGGGGCGATGGGCGGAGCCTCATTTCTGCAATTTCCGCGTTATTTTTATCAGTTTGTTTTGTTTTTTCTCTGATCCTCACTCCTTCAAAACAAAAATAGAACTTTTATGTGATTTGTATCTAATGATGTTTGAACACTCTTTAGAATCCCATTGGAATTCTCTCAACTCGCAATTTCTTATTCTCCATTCATTTCCAATCTCGAGATGAACGACATCAACCGTCTTCAGCTGTTATCCGCAGTCTTGTCACTGTCTCTAAACACT
Organism: Caenorhabditis sp. 8 KK-2011; assembly: GCA_963572245.1. Taxonomy (NCBI): domain Eukaryota; kingdom Metazoa; phylum Nematoda; class Chromadorea; order Rhabditida; family Rhabditidae; genus Caenorhabditis; species Caenorhabditis sp. 8 KK-2011. The sequence continues at coordinate 10,796,559 of OY751550.1, read as the reverse complement.
GTCCTCATTCTACTCATCATCTTTAAATCGCCAAAACAATTAGGTTCCTATCGTCATCTGATGGTTTACATAGCACTTTTCGAGATGATCTACTCACTTCTCGACGTGATTGTCTCGCCAACAATTTTTTCGTATGGCACAATGTTTTTTGTTGTTGTCTCAACTAAGCATTCCGTGTTTTCCAAGAATGTTCTTCATTTTTTAGTATGTGTTTGGTGTGGATTTTTCGGTTCATTCATGTTGATTTTTTGCATTCAATTCATTTATAGATATCTTGTTGTTGTTGGGTAGGTTTTCAGTGTTTTACTGTTTCGAAAACCACGGGGAAAAAATCAGGTCAAAACTTCTCAAATCTTTCAACGACTATCGTATAATTCTCTGGATCATGATTCCATTCATTTCCGGAACAGCTTGGGGAATTCTGACAATAACACTATTAGGCCCAAAAATCGAAATTGACAGTGTTCTACGAAGCTTATTATTGGTTAAAATGGATCTAGTCCTCGAAGATGTGACATACTTGGGACCTCGCTGTTATTATCAAAAACCATCTGGCGAGTCGGCAATCGATACTGACTCAATTATCGCTCTCACCTACATGATGTTGATAATGTCGTGCTCCTTTTCATGTATAACATACCTAGCTGTGAAAACGTTTACCACAATCCGGAGCATGCTGAATATTCCATCGATGATATCGCACAAGTTTACCAGCCTACAACAGCAAGCTTTTTATGCACTCGTCACCCAATCATTGATTCCCATCATTTTGATGCATTTTCCATGTATGATTATCATCTCGGCAGCTGCGCTCAATATCGATCTCGGCAATTCTAGCGGTATTGTCGTTATTTTATTTGCTCTTTTCCCTGCACTCGATCCATTACCAGTTATGTTAATTATCAAAAACTTCCGAACAACTTTATGGAATTTGATGAAATTTCGTTTTTGAGTGTATAATAAAGTTTTTTCTTCGATCTCGAATCTCTTGAGATTCACAGTCTGCTCTAAATAGATACATAGTACATTAAATATTACGGTCAATTGTACTCACGTTCTCAAAAAAAACTCACATGCTTTAAAGACGCTCTCTCACTCACAATCAGAAATGGTTTTTTCGTGTTCATAAAAATCTTGATATTGAAAACTTCTACTTTCGATGTATGTGAATCAAAAAACCAAAAATATTTGAATGAAAAAACCAAACAATTTTTGTCGCGGGTTACTGTACCCGCACACACACACAAACTGTGTTTGCAGACGTCAATCTTCCGAAGAACAAATTCAAAAACTAATTTTTCTTTTTTTTTTCAACCTCACAAAGTACTTTTTTCGATTTTTGAATATCACACATCGAAAGTTGAGGAATTCAATAGTGAGATTTTGATATTAGCCATTCACAAATCGGTACCACGCGCTCTATTGATAATTGTAATGTGTACTTGCTTCAGAAGTTATTTTCAGCACATTTTAATATCAGAATCTGATTCTACGTATCAAAAAAGCCTAAAAATATATTTGTCACACTTTCAAAGAGTTTTTTTCTGGATATTTTTGCTGCTGAAACTTCAATCTACAGTAACCGCGTGGTAGCAATTTGTGAACGGCTAATAAACACGAGTAATTAATTTCTGAGTGATAAGTTTTTAAATTTCTCACGTTCAGGATAAGCCTAAACGGGATGAAGGAAGGAAAAATACTGTAATATTCGACAGAATCTGATAAGGTTTTTAGGTTTGTTATGCGGCGTCCAAAATTAAAAAAAAAAACAAAAAATGCGGAATCTCAAAGGTACATCAGTATTCCTCAAAAAATTTACTTGTAGAAGAACCTTGATGTCTAGCTCATATGATCCCACCTTTTTCACTACAATAGCGTTGTGTTCCTTTGAATAATTACGGTATTTCGGTATTTTTTTATGTTTGAAATCGGACACACTTTTTCACTTTTTTTTTGATTTTGGACGCCACATTAGATTTAGTTTTTTTTTTTAAGAATTAAAAAAAAATCATTTCTAATCAAAGCCCAAATCACGTTGTGATATTGAAATTGAAAAATCATTCATCGAATATAAACAACTTTGCGGAAAACTGTAGATGATGTGGAATTAAAAGTTGGAACTTGGTCGTTAAAAAATCCAAAAATTGCATTTCTATAAGGTTTGTAGATCAGTATCATTGAAATAGACGAGACGATTCCGTGAAGACCACAATCAAGTGTTAACAGGTTATTGAGAGGTTGATTATAATAATCAAAAAAACAAGAATAAATTACATAAGTCCAGGGTATCGCTAGAATACAAACAGGTATACACATTTGTAATACCACATAGAAAAAGTAGGATTTTTGAAGAGCTAGTGTTTGTTTGGATGTTCTGATGTTGTTCGATTTCAAATGATAGATAGAACGAACGAGAAAATACGAATATTCCGATACGACCAACAGAATCATTGAACCAATACTAAAACCAACTCTAATCTCATTTGAGCTAACCACGAAGATTGGAAGACTCCGGATCGCAGGCATTATACATGGTTGTTTCTAAATAAGAGTTTTGAGAAAAATGAGACGCAGAGAAGTTTTTCAATCAGAACAATTCTCATACTTCCGGTTGACATTCGGAATTTTCTTGTATTTTGTCTTTCTCTCATTAGAAACTAACTTGATAAGCATGTTGGACCGCAGATGATTGTTCCGGAATATCTAAAAAACATATGAAAATCAAAACCGCTCCCGCAGTCATATTAAATCCATAAATATACATCTGTTGGTTCTTGGGTCGTCTCGATGTTATTTGATTATACCGATGACTTGATAAAATTGCCAAAGATGAAGTCACACCTAAACTGTCGAACATCAAGTTGATTCAAATCTCGAAACTTACCATTCAAAGCGAATAGAGTGAGAGCAGCTTGGCAAGGTGTGCTCACTCCCAAAAAACTCCATAACCCTAATGGGCATCCGGCAACTATTGGGAATATAACGATAGGCGCAGTCAGCACTGTTATCTGTAGGTCTAGAACTACTGTCCACACGCACAATGTTAACATTGCCGTTTTCAATGACTCCATAACTTTGGGAGTTTTGTACAAAACGCAATAAAAGGCGAGAACATGGCATGGAACTGAGATGATCGATATGACATGAAGTGAGACTTTGACGAAGTTCGGGGATTCGAGAAAAGGTAGAAAATCAGAACAATTCATAATCGATAGTAACTAATTATGACTTTGGTTTGATGTTTGAATGTAATATCAGCTGCTTTTTTTCAGTGTTTAACATTCTCAGAAAAGTCAGTGGGCGCTTAGTGCGCGGTCGCACGCTAGGACGCTGCGTGCGCGCACTATCACGCTGCGAGCACGCACTGTCCGCGCAGCGTTCGCGCACTGACTTTTCTGAGTTCAAAAAACATAGACGCATGAGATTAATTTACTTGAAAAAAAACTGCGCGATATTTTTGTTTTGATGGTTTGTTTCCAAAACAGTTTGAGAGAGCAACGATTCGCAAAGCAAAAACTGTAAGAAATTTAGGGCTAGCACTGAGAAAAATACAAAAAACACAAACGAGAAAATTCGCTCTAGTGAAACCCAACCTTCTCGGGAAACAATCCGCAAGTTTTGCGACAATTTTGTGCAAATTTGCGACAGATGTGCGTCGAATTGTCGCAGTGTGCAACGAGTTTGCGCCATTTGTCGCAAACTGTGCGGCATTTTTGTTCTCTCAAAAAAAAATTTTTTTTTCAAAATCACCCATTCATTGTTTTGCCGCAAATTTGTAATACGAGAAAAAAACGCCGCACACTGTGCGACGCGTTTGCGGATTTTTCCCAGAGTTCAAAACAGGTGTAAGATAATTTTTTTTGAAGCGCAACACAAAAAATGAGAGATTAAAGGTAGATTCTGAATCGGACCAAAACATGAAAAATGTGTCTGAATCGGACCAGAGTCAAAAAATCGGTTCGGACCGCGTCCGTTTTTTTCAAAACCTTTGCTGAATCGGACCACAAAATCGGACCAGGTCCGTTTTTTTGGTTGAAATTTCAGCCGAATCAGACTAAAATCGAAAAAAGTATCAACCAAAAAAACGGACCTGGTCCGATTTTGTGGTCCGATTCAGCAAAGGTTTTGAAAAAAAAACGGACCGGGTCCGATTCATTATTTGCCGAGAATAAATGGAAGACTTTATTCAAATCGTGAACTTGCGAAATAATTGATCAACAACAACCGGTGATGGTTTCCGCGACGACTTTCCACAATTCACGAAAATGATCTGTCGATAAGGTTTGTGTATGAGTATCATTGAGATAGACGAAACAATTCCATGAAATCCACAATCAACAGTTAGAAGATTGTTAAACTCTTGATTATAGTACTCGGTGAGACATGAATACGCACCATAGGACAGTGGAACGATCAAAACCAACAGTGGAATTGCCATTTGTAAAATGAGAGCGAAGAAAAATGTTTTCTGTAGACTTTGAGATCGTTTCGATACTGTAGATTTGCTCTGACTATTGAGTCGAAACACTGTAGCAATTAGGAAGTAAAGGCCCTCAACAGTGAAAAAAAGTGTAGCAAAACCCAAGCACATTCCAATGAATGTACCATCTGAACTGAGTACAAATATAGGAAGAGTTCGAATTTTGTACGCAATGCAGGGTAGCGACTGAAAGAATCCATATTCCTGGGTTTAAACTGATTTTTCCAACAGTGAGACACTTACCTCAAATAGATGTTGAACTTCACTCATTTGGTTTGGAACATCAGATAGAAATGAAAAATAATTCAGACTGGCTACCAAGCCCAAATTTATCACATGAATGCCCAATTCTTGATATTTGTAGTGTTTCGAAGCTATATGATTGTATCGATTTGCAAACAGACAGCAAAGTGCTGATGCACAACCTGAACGAATTTTGGAAAAAGTTACATTGCACAGTGTGTATTTTTGTACCTCCATGCAGGAGTGAGATTAAAGCCCGAGGGGGCCAAGAGCCCAGTCCAAAAAAACCGAGCCGGGTCAGTCAAAAAAAAAGCCCGCCGCGACTTTTGAACGTCAGTTTCTCTGAGCGGGGGATAGAATTTTTTCGAAAAAGTTGTGGGAACTTATTCTACACTTTTATGGTTTTTTTTTTCAGGCCTTCAGTAAGGCCCGGCCGGTCGTAGCGAGCTTTCGGCCTGCCTGCCCAAGATAGCCCGAATTTCACCCCTGTCTCAAGTCTTCGCCCACTTTTCTAGAGCAGAAGAAGTATAGTTTAAAAATAAGAATATCAGAGATAAAGTCACGAAAATTAAGTTGACCTACCAAGAAAAAAAATCTGAAATACACACTTAGCATGCTTAAAGTATGACATTGCTAGCAATGTCATATTTTAAGACTAACCAGCAAAAGATAGCATCATAGAAAAACATTGAACTGATACAGACATATTGATAACGGAAAAATAACCCAACGACAACACCGCAGCTGCCGGAAACAAAGGAAATGGTGCAACGAGCAGGGTCAAATGAAGATCGAGAATCCAATTCCAAACACACAATGTTATCATACACATTTTGACCGATTCCATAGTTTTTGGAGTTTTGAACAGAACACAATAAAACGCCATAAGGTGGCATGGTATAGAGATGAGTGAGATTGTATGAAGAGCGACACGCAGAAAGTCTGGCTCATACAAAAACGACGAAAAAGTAGAGCAATACATTGTCGTGAATGATTTCAACGGTTCAGAAAAAAAAGTGGAAAATCAGCTGGATAACGAGAATTAGGGAAATTGTTTTTGTTCACAAATCGAAAACGAAATATTGCCACATTTATTCCTAAAAACTTTCAATGTACATTCTTTGCAGGATAATGTAAAGAAACTTGAAAACATCAAGAGAAAATGCACCTGTGGATTTAATGTTTTTCACAATCTTGTGACTTCTGATTTTGGTTTTCTTCTGTTTTTTTCAGGTCGATGGTTTTTCATGAAAACAAAAACAGAGCTACAAGGAAATGATTAATTTTTTCGGTCAACACGGTATGTTGATTTTCTACTAATACAACCGAAAACAATTACTTCTAGCGGAAATTTTTTTGGCCTGGCTTCGCTATCAGACCCAGGCCCGACAGGCCAAAAAGTTCGAGTTCTAAACCACATAAAAAACTGAATCAATTTTTTTTCATCCGTTCTAGGTGTTGTAAATCCAACGATTCTTTGTTAAACTAATAACTTTGCTGTCCATTTTTTGCAACATTATTACAAATTTATGTTCGGAATGATGAGTATAAAAATGATAAGAGATGGGGGGATGGCATAGAAATGTCTGCAAAAACATTGGTAACAATTGCCAGCGTTGGTAGCGGTTTGGCTGCATTCGCTTGTATTTTGACAGTTGGTTACATTATCAATGACATTAACAATTTCTATGATGAAAGCATGGATGCTTTGGTCGAGTTTAAGGTTTGTTTAATAACCTGGTCGTCAAAAACACAGAATTTTTTTAGTTGAACGAAAAAGGAGCTTGGCAAGGAATGAAGACGCCGACGGAAATGTTGTTTGGTCGCGTTAAGCGACAAACTGGTCAATGTGGTTGTGCTGCCAGATCTAGTGGATGTCCTGATGGGCCACCAGGACCACCTGGAACTCCGGGAACACCAGGAGAATCAGGAACGCCGGGAGAACGAGGAAAGCCGGGAGTTGATGGACACCAAATCAATGTTCCCGCCGGTGAAAGCGCATGTATCCAATGTCCAGCCGGCGAGCCAGGACCAGCCGGAGCACCGGGAGCACCAGGACCAGCAGGGCCAGACGGACAACCCGGACAAGACGCTTCTTCAGGAAACGTAGGACCGGCCGGACCACCTGGACCGATCGGAGATGTCGGGCGACCCGGAACCCCAGGAGCACCAGGACAACCAGGACAAAAAGGAAAAGATGGAATTAGATCGGCCGGTGTTCCAGGTTTGGCAGGACCCGCTGGACCTGCCGGACCGGCTGGAGAAGATGGACAACCGGGAGTGGCCGGCGAGCCGGGACCGGATGGAGAGCCAGGACCAGTCGGATTTGATGGACAGCCTGGGCGAGTCGGTGAGCCAGGAGTTCCAGGATTGGACGGTCGACCAGGAGAGCCAGGATCAGACGCATCTTATTGTTCGTGTCCGGTCAGATCGGCAATTGTTCAACGGAAAGTTTCTCATAGAAGGGCATCCAGAGTTGTTGTTTAATTTTTGTTCAAATAAATAAGACATAAATATTTTTCTCACCTACTGATTGTGTTCATAACAAGAAGTTTGTGTTGGTATTCTAAAAGACGCGAAAAAACAATGTTTTTTTCCGCGGGTTACTGTACTTGCACACAGACAAAAACGGTGTTTGCACAAGACGTTCGTCGTAAGAGTAAATTCAAAGATAGATTTTTTCTTTTTTTTCCGACCTTGGTGAGTAATTTGTTTATTTTCGAACCTCCGGAGGTAATCATGAAAGTAAACAGCGAAAAAATGATTTCACAAATAAACATTAGAAGGTCTACGAAACACTCTATTCCTGGTCGACGCTCCTTCAGCAACATAACTCGTTTCGCTTTTTTTGCGTAAAAGTGTTTCTCTGTATGGTTTATGAATGAGCACCATCGTTATTGATGAGACAGTTCCATGCAAACCACAATCCAACGTCAGCATATTGTTGAGTCCCTGGTTGTAGTATTCAAAAATGAACGAGTAGACCGCATAGGACCAAGGTACGAAGATGATGCAAATTGGAATGAATATTTGTAAACTAATTGAGAAGAAAAACGACAGTTGAAGACTTCGCGTACGCTTTGACAACTGCGAATTAGCCTCATATTTGAGATAATAAGTTGTGGCGATGAGAAAATAAAAATATTCGAAAAGTAAGCATAACACAACCAACGCTATTCCCGAACCAACACGAATCGGATGCAAGCTGAACACAAAAATTGGATAATTCCTAACATCGAGTGAAATGCACGGTAGATGCTGAAAAACATTGAATGTTTTGGAAAACTTCACATTCTCACCTCGTATGTCAATTGAATAGCGTAATGCTGGTCAGGAATATCTAAATAACTATAGTAGGCAGATGAAAATGATGCTGTCATGTTTACGACATAGAGATAGATTTGTTGTTTTTTTGAACTTTTGAACTTTATACGACTGTATCGATTAGCAAACAAACATGCTAGCGATGTTGTGCATCCTGAAAGTTGAGATTATAAACGTGAAAAAAGTTTGTGTTTTCATTTAAACGTGGCGCTGAAAATGTTAGATTCTAAATCAGGCCATAAAATCGGCCCTAATCAAAAATGTGTTTGATTAGGGTCAGAGAAAAAAATCGGACTGGCCCCCGTTTTTTCAAGACTCTTATTGAAATTTAGGTTCAACAAAATGCTTCCGATCAGATTTTGTGGTCCGATTCATCTTGAGAAAAAACGGACCGCGTTCGATTTTTCATCTGAAGCCGTTTCAGCTTGGTTTCGAATAACTAGACCCGTTCAGAAGAAAAATATTCGATTTTTTGGGCCCAATTTAGCAAGCGTTTTGAAAACAGCGAACTGGGCCCGATTGCTTGACTCTAGCCCCGGTTATATTCGGGCCCGATTCAGTGTTTTCCAGAGAAAATGACACGTGTCACACGTGAGATTGAATATTTTTAACAAACATCGTACGAATATTCAAAAAAAAAACGTGACCCGAGTCTGACTGATTTTTCTGGCATGGTTCACGAACAGAGTTGAAGAAACGGGCTTCGACTGGACATTTTTCGCGGAAAACTCCCGAAATTTTTTTCCGAAAAAATTTCGTCGGAATTTTTTTTCCAAATTTGATTTGTTCTCAATTTTATGTAAGTCATTTTTCACGGAGAGGTTTACCTAATATTGCGAGACCGAACAAAAAACATTGTACCAGTATGCCGACGTTGAAATTGTTCAAAAACCCAGAAGCAAAACCGGCAACCGCTGGAAACAGTACAAACGGAACGCATAAAAAAGTGATAACAGCGTCGAAAAACACAGTCCACGCACATAACAACAACATTGTCGTTTTGACAGATTCCATAGATTTTGGTGTTTTGAACAAGACACAATAGAAGGCCAAAATATGACATGGTATTGAAATCAGCGAGATTGTATAGAGAGCAATTTCAATAAACTCGGGAGTATAGAGGAATGAAGAGTAGGGAGAGCAGTAGTAAGAGGAATTCATGTAATCTCTGAAAATTGGAGATTAATATAGACGTTCACTCAAACACCTGACGAAACATTTCAATTTTATTAACTTATGTATTTTCATGAAACAAATCAGAACTATAAAATCAAACATCAAAGCAATCGCGCGTAATTACTCAGGAAAGTCAGTGCGCGACCGCTGCGCGCGCATAGGACCGAGTGCGTGATCAGTGCGCGTAGTGCGCGGTCGCACGCTACCACGCTGCGACCGCGCACTCACTAGTGCGTGATAGCAGCGTGAAAGTGCGCGGTCGCAGCGTGAAGTGCGTGATCGCCGCGAGATTAGTGCGCGATCTGTGCGTGGTCGCAAAGCGGTTAGTGCGTGGTCGCAGCGCGATCTGTGCGCGGTCGCAGCGTGGTAGCGTGCGACCGCGCACACAGTTTTCTGAGTTGAGTGACCAAACTTTTTCGGAGTTTAGTTTTTTTGTTCTCATATTAAATTTTACAACACAAGCTGAATATAAAACTCCCAATAAAAATATATATCCTTGTTTTTTTGCGGCTGGTCGGAAAAAACCATAATGGTAGACATAACAACTTTGTTGAGTTACATACATAGTTGAAGGAAATTTGAATTATTGAACATTTCTTGCAACCAATGGGAAATGAGAAGACATCCTTCCGAAATAATCATGTATTCAAAAAAACAAGCATGTATATTGACAGAAATTCTACGATTTTTCGATTTTGCCAGAAAATTAGTTTTGTCAGAAAAATAATTCAAAATCATACTAGAGTTCTTTCAAATACAAAACATGCTGATCAGTTCGGCTTGGGATCTGTTGGACGATCCTAAGCCTGAGTTCTGCTAATTTTGCATCTGGATCTCAAGTTTTTCAAATGTATGAGAAACCTAGAAGAGTACAAGAATAACACCATAAAAAAAGATTTCAAAAACTAGTTATTTTCAAACGTGACCTATTTTCAAATCTTCACGTTTCGAACCATTCAAACAAATCATTATTTGCTAACATGGCTACGCCGAGTAAACAACCTGAAAAACAAGAAAAAAGTTGGGTAAGTTCCGAAACACTCGACTAGAACATCTCAAAGACTCGAAATGTTTCAGTTGGCCGAAAAAATAAACGTGAAGAAACTAAAATTTTACCATGGTGTTATAACTAGAGAGGACGTTCAATTGATGATGAAAGATGCGTGCGCCGGCGATTTTCTTCTTCGAGCCGCGTTGATGAAATTGGAAGTTGTGCTGCGCGTTTTTCTATGCGTCAAAGTCGGCGATACCGATATTCATCACTATGTGCTCGATTTTAAGGACGAGAAATTTGTGGTGAAGCAAGAGTTTCATGAGAAGGATGGTGGCAAGACAAAGGTCAACGTTGATTCGCCGCCTTTCAAAGATTATGATGAAATGATACAGTACTATCGGGTATTATTTTGTTTTCAAAAAAATTTTAGCTAAAAAAACTATTTTGACATTTTTCGGAAACAGTTTCCGACGTAAATTATCCGAAAAAAAACTGAAAACCGCTTTACATGATTTTGTCGCTACCTGTTTTTTTTGGCGAGAAAATGTCACTTCTGATTTTCAGAATTCAGATTTCTACTTATCGCTAAATACTGAATCGGACCTTCTAACTCGGACCCGAAAATAACCGAATCTGAGTCGGACCCAAACCTTAAAATGCTCCGATTCAGCAAAAATCTTGACAGAAACAGACTGGGCCCGATATCTTGCCTCTGATCCGATTCAGACACATTTTTTGGCCCGATTCCGATTTGGTTATTTTCGGGTCCGATTTAAAATCCACCCATTCCGAGGCCCGGGCCCGTAACAAAAAGGAAATGGATTCCACCAAAGACGTAGACCATTTTCTGAATATCCGATTTTTGACGAAAAACCTTTTTTCAGGTTCATCGACTGGCTTGCGGTCAACGTCTGAACCGTTCAATTCATCGACCAAAATGGCACATTCGACCATCCGAGATCCAATACGACGAGTCGGGCAAACTGGGCGCCGGCAATTTTTGCGTCGTCTATCGCGCTCGTCTCAAACGTTACGGACGAGAAGAGGACATTGCGATCAAAGTATCAAAATCCACAGAGAAAGAGGATTCGGCGGCGATTATGGAAATACGAAACGCGCTGTTTGCCGAAACAAAAATCATGATCGCCTACAATCATTCGAACATTATCAAACTGTTTGGCATCTGTTGTGACAGTCCGCCATTTATGATTTGTATGGAGTTTTGTGTTGGCGGTAGTTTGGAGAATCATTTGGTCAAACATGGCAAAGAGATGGACGAGTTTGAGAAGCAGACAATTCTCATTGATGTAGATGAATTCCCTCGGGAAAAATTGCATAAAATAGAGTGTGTTTCAGGCTTGTCGAGGAATGCGATACCTGCACGAGAAGAAGTGTATACATCGAGATTTGGCGTCGCGAAACTGCCTGATCACTGCCGATGGTTTGATAAAAATTGCCGATTTTGGATTGAGCAAAACGTTGGCGTCCAATCAGACAGCGTTCAAAGAAGCTTTGAAAGAGGCTCCGCTTTTGTGAGTTTGGAACAGGATTGGGAGGAACTTTTGGAACGTACCGAGGAAAAACCGGAAAAAAAGAGGTTCCTCTTTTTTTCCGACATTATTTTTTCGAAATTTTTTTTTTCGGAATTTCGGAAATTTGCGATTTTGGTTCCGCCCAATTCTGGTTTGAAATTCGCTCCTGAACTTATAACTTCATTTTTTTCCAGATGGTTGGCTCCAGAATGTATCCAGAAAGAATCAGAGTTCTCCACAAAAAGCGACGTTTGGGCGTTTGGCGTGTTGACACTTGAAGTGTACTCGAGCGGTCTGAAACCGTTTGCCGACGAAAACGACACGGGCACCATCATCAAATCGATTCGACGAGCCAACATGCCGCTGCTCGAAAAGAAGACGGATGTGCCTCGAATGGACGAGATGCTCACCGAAATTTGGACACGAAAACCCGAAGATCGTATCGATTTTCAGCGAGTTCTCGAACATTTGGCCGAAGCGTTGGTGCCGGCCAATTTGGCGAGTGTGAAGAGAATGCAGTTGAACAAACTGGCCGGTGTGACGAGGAGAAAGATGCCGAACACGGATACGGATCGAGAGGAGACGGACAACAATTTGGAGTTGTATCGAGAGTCGTCGAGTGATGTCAAGATCAAGTTGGATCGAAAGAAGACGGCGACCGGAAAACGACGAGCAAAGATGTATCGGAGAAAGTCGTCGCCAGATGTGAACGAATCGTTACGTGGCAAACTCAAGAGTACTATGATGCCGAAAAGTGCAAACAAAGAGCAGTCTACACAATGAGCTTCTCAAATCAATTTATAAAGTTATTTTCTAGACGCCTTCCACTGCATTCTCGAAAAAATTCTGTTGGTTTTCAAAAAACTACATTTCAGAGGAATTTATGTCTGAAAATGGAAACAGAAAAAATTGTCAAAGTTGTTTTGCAAAGGGCACATCACAAAGATTACAGATGAAGAATACGAGACAAGTTGTGGCGTGCTCTGTCTCTCTGTCTCTCTGTAAAATTGGTTTACGGTCCGAGAGAGGAACTCGGGCAGACCTGTTCTATTGTTATCAATTTTCGAAGGGGCACGGACCAGAGTGCAAAAAGTTAGTGTTAGAACTCGGAAAACAAATTTCCTCGTTTTGTTTTCAAAATGTGGTAAACCCAGAGGAACACATCCACCTCTATTTTTTCATCTAGAAACGATTAATGAGCAGTTGTTTTCATGATTGAGAATTTCCTAGTATTCTTGTTAACCGCAGTCACTTTCTTCGGAATAGTTACCAATTTTGTAGTTCTTGGACCAGTTTATAAACTAGCATTCATCGCGTCAAAAAGTCCAATCTATGTGATATCATTGATCAACATTCTGATCGATCTTCTCAATCTATTCACAACACTTTTCTATTTTCTCCCATCGATTTTCCTCAAAAAATACATGTTCACCAACGATCGAAACAGTGTGATACAAGTTGTTTTTGGTTCACAGTTCCTTTTTTGCTGGTATCTCGGCTCGCTCACCCAAATAATAATGGCTCTCAACCGTCTTGTTGTCATGTGTTTCCCGTTGTATTCATCGATTTTCTCCAAAACACAACTACTAAAGTTGTTCGGAATTCTGACTGTTCTGATGATACTCTGCACTTATGTCACTCAATTCATCACTCCGTGTTGTTCGCTGATTTATGATTTCAATGTTTTTTCGATCGGCTACACTGAAGGCGAATTCAATTTCACCAATTGGTTCTTCGATGTTCCGTTGAACATTACAACCACGTTGATAATAACAATCAGTTATTCATTGGCAAGATTTTTCTCCATTCAAACAAACAAATAGTTGTATTTTTGCAGATAACAATATCGGTTTCGAAACGATACTCGATGGCATCAAATCTGTCAAACTCATACAAAAGAGAAACATCGTGAGTTGAACACTTTTTAAAAAACCCCACCAAAAACGTTCATCAGATACGCCATTTTTTTCGCAGTAATTTCAATATTCTATACTTGTTCATGGATAGTGTTCCGTGTCATTCCAATGCTCACTGATGATTCGAACCCACTTTTATATATTATCACAGTATTTATAGTCAATATCTATAATTCGACGAACTCGGTAATTTTCATTCTTTTCAATAGAGAAGTCCGCAGTTATTTGAGAAAATCACCAGTCATTTTCCTTGTTCACAGCCATTGAAGTTATAAATTAGCATAATTTTTCATCTTTATTCCTAGATTTTCTGAGGACACAACAGGGATAACATCTGGACCTAATGAAGCGGCCCAGGCCCAAGCATTGAAAAAGATCGAGTTCCGTGTACTTTCAACCTCGTAATAAACATTCTCTAAAGAAAATTTCCAACAAAAAGGTTATCACGAAGTTTATAAAAATACATCGTTTTAACAAACATGGACTCTTCCCGGGTCGCATTGTATTGGACGGGCCAAAAAATCTCTGAACCATGATTTGTGTCCTTCCTGAAAAGTTAGAATGTGATGCTGACCTGAACTAAATTTTTTAAATAATTTACAAAAACAAGTTTATTTTTCTGAAAACTTTTTCAAAAATCAGGAATTTTAAAATTAAATGAGAAAGGAAAAAATTTGAAAAAAATTGAATGGCTTACTGTAGACAATTTTCACCTTGTTGGGAGACAATTGAAAATAACGAGGTACGCTTAAAAGTGTCCCGATTGTTGAGATTCTTGATTTCTGTGACGCATCGATCTTCTTGGTCTCGAAGTTCTCTGAAATTGAAAACATTTCAAACTCGAATCAAAACTGACCAGCTAACCACTTTTGGTATTTTTTTCTTCAAAGTCGTCTTTCTTGTGAGACTTTCCAAATGCGCCTGAACATCCAACGAGCATTCCATTTTTCCATTTTTCATTTGTGTGAAGAAAGTTTAACTCATGTGAAGAATGTTTGTGTGAAATGTGTCATGTGAAGTATAATTGACCTGAAAAGCCAGATTTTCAGTAGTATTCGAAATAGGATGTGTGAAGATTCAAGCAATAAAAAACACCCCCGAATCGTTTTTTGAGATTCGGAACCTGTAAGAGTGGCTTAATAACACTCATACAGTTCTTGAGTGCCTCTTGATCTTGACTTGATAACATCATAATCTGGAAGATAAAGAGAAAATATTCAAACTACTTTTTATCACTTTATGAAAAGAAAATGATCGCACAAAAAGGAAACTGTTTTTTTCATAATAATAAAAAACGACACTTCTTCTCTCGCTATTTCTTGCTTGCTCTCTCATCCGTCGTTGCGAGAAACCCAAGCTCTTTTGAATGGCGCGAAATTTGAATTCATATTTTTTTTGTCTTATAAAATGATGATACGTTGTTTATTAATTCGCAAAACTCTATAATAAAGAACATTTGAGGTTAAAGGGGGGTATAAACAACATTCTCGTTTCAAATGATCAAAATTCATAACAGTAAAAATACAGTAGCTCAACAGGTTTTTTGTTGAATAAATGTTTCTTCTGGCGAACAACAAGGAACAGGGAAATCGAACAAAAATTACTTTTTGTATACTTTTTTCATCCTTGACTTCAGTCATTAAATCCAAAAATACATTTTCGAATTTATGTGCAAATATACACTCTGACCCATCATTTTTTAGCAGTTTTTTGTTTGTGCTAATACATAGTAGTACATATTTGCAAATACCTTTTATTGACTCAAAAACGATATATAATAACCATGATTGGTCATTTTTGGATCATACGAAATTCGAAATGTTCATCTTGTCGATCTTCCTCCTTCTCATCGCGTCAATCAACGCTTTTCCGCGTTACATGAATGATCTCGCAATGGAAATCGAAATGGAAGTACTCGCCGAAGAACGATGTACACCGATGGATTGTTATGATCAGGGTGAATGTATTGGCACCAAATTGGAACCCAATTGTATTTGTAATTATGGTCGAAGTGGAACTAGATGTGAACATGAAATGTTGTGGATATGTGAGTGGAGACTTTGGAAATTTTTAGACGGTACACTTTGTTTTCAGAAAAATGTGTTGATTCCGAAGATGGCTGGTCTGTGTGTATATAATGTGTTTTTTTGTTGTATTTTTGTATGTTGAAATGAAGTTATTTTATCAAAACACATTTATAAAAACTCCGCCACCAGTGAAAATTACGTTTGAAGTTCAAGCAAGGTTCCAAACAAAACTGGTTGAACCGATTGTATGAAAAGATTCAGAAACATTTCTAATGATGTTAGAAACTTTGATAGTTGAAATTCACTTTTTTTCATACCTGGCATCAACCTCACATGTTCTTTTTTGCGGATAAAAAACAAAGTTTAATTTTTTTTATGAAGAAAAAAAATGAATTCAAATTTCGCGCCATTCCAAAGAGCGTGGGTTTCTCGCAACGACGGATAAGAGCAAGCGAGAGAGAAGAAGTGTCGTTTTTTATTATTATGACAAAACAGTTTCCTTTTTGTGCGATCACTAGTGAAAGAGCTCTTTCTTTCTTTCTCATTTTTTCTTTTTCAAAAAGTGATATTAGTAGTTTGAATATTTTCTCTTCATCTTTCAGAGAAACTATATAATGTTATCAAACCATGATGAAGAGGCTCTCAAATACTGTATGAGTGTCATTCTGCCACTCATGCAGCTTCCGAATCTCGACAAACGATTCGGAAGCGTTCTTTATTGCTTCGATCTCCACAAATCGTATTTTGATTACTACCGAAAAAACCAACTTTTCAACAGGAACAGCTTCCTCACCCTATCTCAATTTGTCAGAGCGATTGAAGTTGCTAAAAAAAAGGTTTTGCTTCAAAATCAGGAATTGCGGAATTACAAAAACTCCGTTGAAACAGCTTTGGAAATGTTAGGTAATATTTCGGTAATCATTTCCAATTTTCGAATTTTTCATTTTCAGATGAACAAAAAGTTATTCAAAAAATGAAAAATGGAAAAATGGAATGTTCGTTTGATATTCAAAAGCATTCGGAAAGTCTCACAAGAAAGACGGTTCTGAAGAAGAAAATACCGAAAGTGGTTAGTTTCTCAATTTTGATTAAAATTTGAAATATTTTCAATTTCAGAGATACTTGAGACAAAGAAGATGGGGTCGTCACAGAAATCAGCAAGCTCAATAATTGGAACACTTTTATGCGAACGTCAAAGTTATCAATTGCCCCCAACAAGGTAAAAAATTGTCTACAGTAACCCGAGGAACCATCGATAAATGACGTCATCTTCCTATTTTCTACTCTCAAGTTTTTCCGCGGTGTCATTTCATTGTTTCTTCCGGTTTTTTTATTTTCCAATTTTACAAAATCTACTTCTTTCTCATATCATTTTCAGATTTTTGATGTTTAAAAAAGGTGTTCAGGAAAATAAACTTTTTTTGTTGTAAATGTTGTGATTATTCTAAAACTTTGGTCCAGGTACTATCGTCCATTTGTCTATACCACACGCGACGCAGTGAAATTTCAGACCGGGTTATTCGATTTATTGATCATAGTTTATTTATTTCATGTTTTTCCACTCGATCGGTCTCGTTTGAAATGAGAAATGTGACGCCTGATTTTCGAAATTCAAATTTCCATTTTTCCGAATTTCCGATTTTTTCCGAATTTCCGGTTTTTTCCGAATAATTTTCGAAGAAAAATTTCCGACTGATTTTTCTCGGAAAATTTCCGACCAAGCTGGTACTGATCTAGCGACGAAAAAACAAGAAATGACGATGAAAACGTGAACTAGAAAAAGCGTGAACGAGAAAAAACAGTTGAATCATAATTCTATAGAAAATAATAAAGCCATGTTGGAAGCCAGGTTGGCTAAATAAATTTCCATGAGAGAATGTGCCAACTTGGCTTTCATTTTAGCGAGCCAGCTTAAGGCCACATTGAGGCCAAGATGACCACCCCCGGAATTCAGACACTTTTTTTCTGATTTTGGACGCCGGATTATGGATTTCAACAATTTTATCTCAACTCGCGTGTATCCATTTTCCATTTTTGAATGAGTTGGATTTCTGAGCTTGCTCCTTCTGTGAAAATACGAAAATTTCGAAATACGCGTTTTCTCTTTTCTTTGGCTTTATCTCATTATACGTTTCTGATTTCTCATTTAATAGCAGGTGTGTTTTTTGATCTCGTCACTAACCCGTTTTTTTTCTAATATACTACAAATGTGCCAATCTGATTCATTTTTTGAGTCGTCTACTTTTCTTTTATATTCATGTCATCTCATCTCGTTGATCAGTATTCCTTTTCAAATCTATGTCATTTTTCTGGTACATCTGAAAAGTCCGACAAAGATGGTCAACATGAAGGCCGTCATTTTGAACACAATAATTTTTGGGTTATTTTCTGATATTGCAATTAGTAAGCTATTGATTCCCTATGTGTTTCTGCCCGTTTTAGCGTACAAACCGTTGGGAATTCTCAACTATTTTGGAGTTGATACATTTATTCAATGCTACATTGCACTAGTAGGAATTTCAGGTAAATCTCAGCCGCCTCAAAATTAAGCAATTCTCAATTCTAGAAGTCGCATCATCTATGGCATTAATGTTCGAAAATCGACACTACTACATTGTGAAGTCTAACAAAAGTTCGAGTCTTCGAACTGTTTTCATTGTTGTCAATTATACTTTCGGTGCAATCACATGGCTCCCGATTATTTTCACATTTCCAACAACCAGAACAATACCAGAAAATCAGATAGAGAAGCTCATACCGTATTGTGCCACACCTTCGATCGATGACATATTTCTAATTAGTGATCAACCGTGGTTGTTTGGGCTTCTAGTTATTCTTCAAATTGTGTTTTATGTTGGCGAGTGGTCTTATTTCGCATTAACAACATCTTTACACCTAAAAAATTCCAATCCAAGTTTATCGACACGGACGAAACAACTACAACGCAAATATTTTGTGGTGGTGTGTTGTCAGATTGGTTTTGCAATATTGGCTATCACTATACCAGCAGCCTATATTTCATTCTCAATCGTTTTCAATTATTACAATCAATATTTCAATAACCTTTGTTTTATCATTTGCTCATTACAAGGATTCGTCACCAGCAGTTTGACTATAGCATTATATGAGCAGTTTAGACATTTTCCCTTTCGATGTATTGGAAAGAAAATAAGTGATTGTGAAACTACAGTACTACCAATCAGTAGATTTTGATGGACAGTACCTTTTTTTCCTGAGAAGTGATAAGTAAATAAATTCGTGGATTTCAGAATCAAAAAATAAGGTTTTTTGATGGACCAGATTCTGATCTTTTGATCGGGTTCGTTCAGTTGTCAGATGCGCATAAGCCCGTGCTCCCAAAGTTACTAAGCCTCTGAACTTCGGATCTGTTTTGAACCTTAGCTCAGAATTTCAAAATGTTTACAACATCATAAGTAACGTTAGGGCTGGGAAGCGGGCTCTAGGTGGGCTTCTTCCCAGTAGGTGAATGTTGGATTTTTTTTCGTTTTTGTTAATAAGGTTTTCGAAATTAATTCTTGAAAAATTGACGTGTTGTTCTAGTTTTCATTTCCACAGTCCTGGAATGTCTGACTGTTGTTAAAAATTTAAAAAAATCTAACTTTGTCGATTTTCAATAAAATGATATTTTTGTTGTTAACATCATTCTGCTTGGTCGTTCACACAGACATAGAGGATAGACAATTAAGAGGATTCGAGAAAAACAGAGCTCGTTAAAAATTTGATCTACTTTGCAACAAACAAAGATCTGAAAAACTTCTCTCGCCTTCTCGACGATGATTATCACCACTATGATTCTTCGACCAACAATAAGTATGTTGTTAAAAAATCGTGCTCATCTTATGGAGCTCATATCGATGTACGGAATGAAATCGATTTGGACAGCGCCGTATTGAAACGGTGGTTCGATGTCGGCGATGGTTGTTCGGACACGGATGTTGATTATAAATATTGACCGCGTACGACTAATTGGACTGTCATCTTTCACACCAAAGAATTCAGAAATACCACAGTGTTGATCGTTAATTGTTAAAAAATAAAAATAGATTTTTACAAACTTTATGTTTCAATCGTCTGTCTGTGATTGTCTGTGTGAAATCAAACATTCTTTCAAAAGTTATGAATTTTGAAACAAACCATCATTTTTCATTTTCCAACATGAAATTGATCCTTCTTGCCTCTATCATACTCCTCACCATAATCCATGCCAGAGAAGATCCTCTATTCAGAATGAAGAGGTTTATCAGAAATGCTTTGTTGTTTGCTCACCAAAACGAGACGCAAAGATTGGTCAACATGCTTCACAACGAATTTACTTTTGTAATCGGGGACGTGAAAATAATCACGAAAGATCCGAAATATTTTGTCGGTTATGTTGAGCATATCACAGACGTTATCGATCTCGAATCGGGAACTGTCATAATGCAAAGGCAATCGAGAAGAGATGTTGGTAAAACGCTCACCGACATTCAGTATGAGTCGAAAATGGAAATGTTGACAGTGGATAGGAGATACATCTTCCATCTCGAAGAGTTTAGAAGAGGATTGCTTTTGAAGGGTTTAACGATTGTTAATCGTTTAGCCACACTTGTTTAGAAAAATTTACTTTTTCAGAGAAAAAATAAAGTTACTTTTTTTTCTTTGTTTCTAATTAGTTGTGAAACCCTTTTCTTACGATAACGCCTTAATGGGGCTTTTGCATAGGGCCGAGCCCTATTCAATGGGGTCCGAAATACAAGTCCCTGAATGGGGCCCGGCGGTACCGGAAAGTTCACTGGATGTGGTGAAAGGAGTCACATGAAAAAAGGAGTCGAGACCAATTTTTGAATATATTTTACTTTGAATGGAGTCCCAAAATTGCGTCGCGCAAACTGGAATCGAGTTTTTTTTTTCCTTATCACTCTGAATGGGGTTCAACAAAAGAGAATGAATTTGGTCAAAAAACCTGTTCTCAGCCTATTTTTTCAATCTGGTGTCTCATTCTTATGGGGGCCCAGTCTCATGTTGGGCCCCATTCAGAAACTTGACCCTGTTTAATGGGCCCGGCCCTATTCAGAGACCCCAATCAAAAATTTCCCCACTTTTTTTGGCGCTTCAAGTGCCAAACTTTCTCCGATTCTCTCTTCTCAATCGTGGGAACTCCAAAAGCTTTAAAATTGAACATTTTCAGGGAAAGATAGATTCTGAATGTATTCCGCCTCATGTTCATTTTTCGTTTCCTTGATCGTCTGCGTTATTTGTGTAGAAGAAAAACCTTTCGCTGTAAGATCCGACCTTGTCAAAAATATTCTCGATTATGCTAGAGTTAATGACACCGCTATGATTGCTCCTCTTCTTGATAAGGTTTTCTTTGTGGAACTTTTTTTAATAACTCGATACGTGAAACTGGACTTGCAAAACTCAACATGGGCTGTGAAGCTGTTACATCCGCTATCAAAATCTGTAAACACGGATTCAGCATTTTTGAAAAAAAGCTACACGTCGGATAATGGAGAGTTCTTCAATACGGAGATTGGTTATTATTCTAAATCGAAGAAAAACAATGACACAGTAGTTTTTCATATTCAAGACAATTTTACCGACAAGTTCAAAACAACTTTCCTGAAAGGTGTCCATATAGATAGAAATTTCGTTTTTTGAAAAAAAACTTATCAACAACATTTCAAAACTTTATGTGTCGCAGTTTTCACGGCCTACTAGCCATGAAGGAATTTGCCAATCAAGAGACCCAGAGAAAAATTAAAAAAATTTGCAGTTCGAAAGGTCACGTTTATAGTATTTTCACGTTCGTTCTTTTTTAAAGAAGGTAAATATCTCAAAACTGACATTTTTCGGGAAATGAACTCAATATATAGGTCACGTTTTATTTCATCTATTTGTTTCGTGCTGTTTCTCGTTGGAAAGAAAAAAACGTGAACACTAAATAATAAAAAATTACAGTGACCCCGAACTGCAAAAGTCTGACTTCTCTGCGTCTCCTTTAGAGGACGTCATAAAAGACCGTGTTTTTCTCTGCACATCTCTTGCAGTCACTCTCTAATTGCTTATGAGAGCGACATGTACTTTTTAAAAGACCCATTTAATTTTGTGTCGAACCATGGAGTTTTTGTTGTTCTTGTCACTTCTCGTCATTTGCACTGTTTCGAAGTTGACACCCGAAGAAGAGGAACACTTCGAACGTAACAAAAATCTTGTCCGAACTCTAACTCGATATGGCAAGTTCAGAATGTCAACAAGATTCGGACATTTACTTGACGACGATCCATAAGTCGTATAGTTCATGGAAAACGGTTTCCAATCTCAAATCTTTGATGAGAGCATTTGCATATCTCGGAGATCATGTCGATTACAACAATGCTCGATTCAGAGCAATGTATGTTACATGTGATAAACGACCTTATACCGATGTCGAGTATACTATAAAGCCGAAAGAGGGAGAGTTAGTAGTGATTATTCATTCCGAATGGTTTAGAAACCAAACAATTTTGAGGTACTTGGAGATTATCAGTTTCAAAAAATCTCCGAAACCCAATACTTTGAAAAATAATGTTTATTAATACTTGTTGTTCCTTATTACTTTCAAAGGAACCAGTCTTTTATAGAATAATAAAAGGAGTGCTGCGCCGATTAACAAAATAACCGTCTGAAAAATGATGACATATCGATAACCGGTGTGTTGAAAAAGAGTTGTTGAGGCCAGCGAGCCGATGACAGGTGCGATACTTCCGCCAAACGAGAATAAGCCCTGCATGGTTCCCTGTTTTCTGGGTCCCAACACTTCGGAGTAGAGAGCTGCTGATGGGGCTTCGATGAGAGGAAAGGCGATGCCGAAAAAGACGACGAAACAGAAAATGTAGACGTAGAGAGGTGGACGGGTTGTGTGAAGACACCAATCGTATTCTGGTAAGCATCCGCCGACAGTGATAGATGTCTCGTTGATTGGAATAAAGTTCAGTGGACCCGAATAGAAACTCCATGGATACATGAACAGGTTGTAGATGAGAAAAATGGCGGTGCCAACAAGCATCTGAAGACGTTTATCGCTGAACAGTTTTAGTGTTGAAGTGCGGAATACGATCACACTTACACGGCTCCCAATCGCGTTGCACCTTGAGTTATATTGAAAGACACCGAAACGACGCAGCTGAAAAACAGAACAATCCCATTGTAGAACACCGAATCGGCGTCCTTCCAGTCGTATAAAACTGTTGTCAGTGGAGTTGACATCACTTCAATGTTGGTGGCAATTATTGTTGTTATCATGAAGAGGAATACGCAGATCAACGCGCAAGGTATATCGAAATCGGGTATCGTGATGTTCTCAGCTTCTGTAAAATTAAGAAGTTCGTGGGAAAATTGGGTACGGTACCTTTCTCTTCGTCACTGACGATACCCGGATAACTTTCATTGAGAAAGAAGTGAACGATTAGACATGCGATGAGACTGACGAACAACATCAAGAATGAGACACTGGTGTACATGTTGAACTGAATGCCAAGAACTGTGACACCATGCTCGCCAAGAGGTGTAAAAACCGCCTGAACGAGAAATTTGAACTGGTGATTTTTGAGAGTGAATGAGACGCAGAGAAAAATGTTTTTTTTCTTGCAAACACTGGCACATTCATTGGCTCCGCCCCTTTTTATATTGTTGGCCATTCAAATGTTCTGTTCGGGTTTAGTTAGTTATTGACAATAATTTTTTGGACACTGATCACTGCATGATTTATTCAACTCTCCCCTCTTGCTACGCACTTCGCGAAATGTTCAAAGGCGCACACTGAAGATCACATCTTCGTTGCCCTGTCTGCGTCTCTCTCTTTCCCATTGCCTCTCAGTCAAATTTCCCTTATTTTTCTTTTTCTCTCTCATAAGTCCACGAGAGAAAAAAGAACATTATGTCGTTTGGTAGTGTAAGACACACTGTGTGACAAGTTGTCTGCGTCTCGCACTCTCTTCAACATAACCATTTTTAATTTTCTTGGAAAACCATGTACATACGGATATTATTGGTCCACATGAAAACCCAGAAGCGAAACCAGCAATTCCAAAAGAGATGGCTTTCATTCTATCTTCTGCTGTTGATGCAGTCGCCGCGTAGACACGAATTGCGGCAATGTTGCCAACGCCAAGACCAGTGATAAATCGAGCGAATAGCATGGCCCATTTTACATTGGGGAAGAGGTGGAGAATACCGTACCACACTTGCCCGATTCCAGCGAGAACAAAACCCGTGATAATTGGCCATCGAACTGACATTGTTTTCTGGTTCCAGTAGCCGTAAAGAGGTGTTGACTTGAATCAGAGCTATAGCGTGACAAAAGAATCATGACTTACAATTGTGCATCCAACACTGCACGCCGCCACGATCCATCCCAAAAAATCCATGTCTGCCGTGCTGTCAAGCTGAAAACCGCATCGATTCATCGAAGGGTAAGAGTTACTCACTCCACTCAAGTATGGCCACATTGACATGTAATAAACAGATAGTTGAACACCGACAAGGAATTGCAAACATATCGCAATCCACATGGATTTCCAGTCAGTTTTCGGCTCTGGTGATGACAACGACGACGGCATTTTTCATTCCACCAACGAACAAACAATGAGAACATAG
Organism: Caenorhabditis sp. 8 KK-2011; assembly: GCA_963572245.1. Classification (NCBI taxonomy): domain Eukaryota; kingdom Metazoa; phylum Nematoda; class Chromadorea; order Rhabditida; family Rhabditidae; genus Caenorhabditis; species Caenorhabditis sp. 8 KK-2011. The sequence goes on along the minus strand of OY751550.1, from coordinate 10,772,233 downwards.
TGTGGCAAGTACTAATCCTTGGTTTGTCGCTGTGTGTATTTTACATAATTTTGATTTAATGATTTGCAAAAAACAACAGTGCAATAACAAAAATATATGTACAGTACTCGAGATCAAAAAAACATGGACATAGTGACAACTCCTCAATAACCCTCCACCCTTTGTTGATCGGGAGAATTATTTGAGAAATACTCGAGATTCTCATTCAGGAAGGCGGAGGCTCGAATGATCACTGTCTCCAGCCGCTTCTCACAGACAGGAGAATGTTTAAAACATGCAAATTTTCTCATCTTCATCATAACTAACGACTAACATGAAGATTTTCATCGTTTTGATTCTTATTGCGAACACTTATACCAGATACATCAACGAGTTTGAAAAATGTGAGAGCTTCATGAATCGTCTAATCAACGCTGTGAATCAAAATGAGACTGAAAAAGTTTCCAATATGTTGGCCGCTGATCTTGTGATCAAAATCGATAAGGTCATTCAGCCACGAACAATGTTGTCGCGTGTTCTACCATTGATGGATGATGTTTCGATACATAAATTCGTGGATATTTTACCCAATCAAATCGAAACCTTCTTAGACTACCATGTATTTTATGGAAAAGGTTGCTGGGGAAACTTTCGGTTCTCGAAGATTTCTGGGCAAAATAGAGTTTTGAAGAGTGTAGAACTTGATTGTGAATGAATAAAGATTATTTTTGTTGATCGGTTTGTTGATCTCCGACGAAAAACTTCTCAGCTAACGCGAACAGCAGTCCCGATTTTGTATTCGAATGATTCTCGTACTTTCAAAGGCGCAAAATAAATTTAAATTCGAAAAATCGCCGCCGGGGTCCGGGCCGTTCAAACAACAAAAAGAGAAATAAAAAGGAAATAAGTTCGAAAGTTCAAAAAAAATGATAATGTTTTCATGAAAAAAAAGGTCAATGTCTAGTCCCACAGATTATTCATCGATTCTGATGGAATTTAAGACACGTCTTTTTTCTCGATCATCATTCTGAACATCATGAATTTTATTTTCTTTCTTTTTGTTTTAACCTCTTTTTATGTCACTGGCACATTTGGATCAACTGATAATGGTCTGAGGTCAGGTAAGATTTGAGTGCAGAGCTAAACACCTTGATCGATAATTTGACAGATGCGAGAAAAATAGAAATTGTGGGACGATCAAAACGATCGGATGATGATCCGCATAGAAAACCAGAGTGGGATGATCTTGGATGGGTTTGGGGCAAATAATAATCTCATGGGCGGTTTAAATTTTTGAAATTGCAATTTGGTGAAACAATACATTTTTTTCAAGTCACACAATCATCGTTTTTCTCATTATTTTGATTTGCTGTTCGCGTGACAAACGTTGGAAGTTGGTAATACAATTTGTTTATCGACAATGTTATCCGAATGGGGCCGGCCAAAACAAAAAGTCTTGTGTGAAAGTGTAATTCATCTGAACCGGATTATATGAATTGCATCGGACTCGATAATGCCGGGTCTGAAATATAAATTATTAAGGCGCTGAGAAAAACAGAAAAAATCTAAACTCTCATCACACGGGAATTTTCATATTCCTCAAGTTTTTTCGTTACTTCTTCTCAGCCTTCTCAGTTACAAACAAAATAGTGATTACTAAAAAATATAAATTACGTGACCCCGAACTGCCAAAAATCTGATTTCTCTGCGTCTTTCTCGCAAGACGTTATAGGAGTCGGTTTTTATTTGGAAATGAACCTCATTCGTCCCCTTCCCACATTTGATGAAGTTGACCATACAACCTTTTCAGAGGACTGTATGTATAGATAGTTATAAATATTTATCTAATTTTTCTTCAATTTTTGTTTTGGCCATAGTTTTGACCCAAAAAATTTCAACAATTTGTAAAATAATGCGAGGAAAACCAGAAGAACAAAGAGAAGTGTTGCAACAACATCTAACGAATGATATTGGAAGAAGTTGAGTTTGTTTCCAGCCGGTATCAAGTTGTCAAATGTTTTGAACTCGGCCAAAAACTCTGAATATCTTCGGAAAATTTCAGCTGGTTTGAATGGTTGATTTCGAACCATCGAAGAGAACCGCTTGGCGTTTTGTGAGTAACTGGAAAATATATTTCAAAAATTTGAAAAAAAAAACGAGGAGAAAAAAATTTGGACCCGACTCCCTTCTTCTAGACGCGATTTTTATCGGACCGGGCCCGATTCAATATTCACAAAAAACAACTTACTGTGGGTTCTTGGTGATCTCTTCAATAGCCTTAACCATGCTTTTTTTCGTCAAAGTGTTTTTGACAACATTCACTGCAAAACCATGTTTTTTAGCAATTTTCGAATTCTTGGGTTGATCTCCGAACAAGGCAATTGTTATCATCGGAACCCCGGCCGATATCGATTCCTGCAAACTGTTATAACCGCCATGTGTGATGAACGCCTTCGTCTTGTTGTTCAACAACAAATCCTTCTGAGGTAACCACTTGAAAGTGTGCACATTTTTCGGGAGTCTACTCTTCAAATCATCCTTAATGTATCTCATCAAAAATTGAAAGTTGGGAAATTCGGCGAACGCCTCCAACAGGCTCGTTTTCCACTCTTCCGGCATTTCGTGTGCCGGTGCAATTGATCCGAACGAGAAGACTATAGTCCCCTCGCCACTGTCGACGATTTGCTGAAACTCGGCTGTCAGCGGCTTGGCACTGTCAAATCCGACACCTAAACCACCAATATTGACGACTTTGGCGAGCGTTGGACGTGGCAGATCGTAAATTTCGTTAGTGTTGATGAAGACGAGCGGACATTTTGCACCGATGTCGAGAGTGTGAGGAAAAGTCGGATCACCGAGTTCTTCGCGGAAAATGTTTGTTTCTTCCGAGGCGATTGAACTGAAAAAATACAGATGTTTTATAGGAACATTGTTCAGATTTTTGTAGCTTTTTTGATTCCCGAAAAAAATACCGCCTTCTGCTCTTTTTGTGTTGTCTCTCACAGGCGGTCTATACGACACTCCGCTTTGCCCCTTGTTTAACGCAAGTGTAAAGACGGAGTGTCGTAGGGTGGAAGTTTGAAAGTTTTTTACGCTTCATCATAAAAAGGCCCACATGCAAAAAAAAATAAACAAAAACAATGAATAAAAGTGTCCACGTACTTTTGCAAAAAAAGAGGCGTGACCGGAGCTTTCCAATGAAAAAAATGATGTGCCGCAGTTGCAAACAAACATGCCAGGGGCGTTTTACGTGGACAATTTTTTTGTTTATTTTTTTTTCGCATGTGGAGGCCTGACCCAGTCTGGCCTCTCCTTTTTCAATTTCCAAAAGGTCGACTTTTTTTCAATTTCCGAAGTTCGAATCTCGGTATTTTTTCAAAAATCCCCGAAATCACAACTACGCTGAAATTCCCAAAAAAATTCGGGAAAAACGCTTACCTGCTGGCCACTCCACTCAAAGAATGCCCAACAAAACTTTTGACTCTCTCCAAAAACGTCATTTCATCCGTCGATTCCATCATATTCGGCGCAACATAACTGGGAATTGAGGGCACGCCGATGACACTCGCAATCGAGTCAATCATCGGTCCACTACCCAACCAGGCCCACGACGGAATACGAGCGTGGTGAATGATGGCAAGAGGGCATGTGAACCCGACATGAGCAAACGCGACGTCGAATTTTTCGGCTCTGAGCCACTCGAAAAATTGGTTGTTTCGCGCAATTTGACGACACCCTCCGATGAACGGTTTCATGAACAGTTTTATTAGGTCAAAGTGTCGTCTGTCAAAGATACTGATATCTTTGTAGATCATTGCTCCCTGAGCACGATCCATCTCCGCTTTACTAGCCCCTTCGACAAACTCGTTCAGATGATAAGCTGCAAAATACAACGTATGTATTTCATACTAATCCAAAAACTTACACTTAATCCCCTCGGGGATTTTCACATCTTTGCTATGAAAATCTGAATAATGTGTGAAAAAGAGTAACGTCACATCGTGCTCGCCATCTGCAAGGGCTTCGGCAGCTCGAACACTGAATTGAATCTTTAAAAAATGTATAGAAAAAAAGCAACATTTCTAATCTACCTGACTATTGGAAATGTTCGGAACAAATATCACATATTTGTAACTGCTAACTAGTTCTAACAAAAACGCAATCAATAGTATTTTCAACATTTTCTCATCAACTGAAAGTTCTTGTTTTTTATTTATACTCACAAAGAGAAACGATTTTCGAGTTGTGTTTTGTGTCTGACCACAACAGATAAGAGAAAATCAAGTGCTGTCAAGAAAAATAATAATTTACGAATTTTGTCGTCCGCGCTCCTCTCAGAATCGAAGCCTAGAATGAGGACTTTTTTATTATCATTAGAGCGCATTTGCTCTCTCTAAATTGGCAAATTTCGAGAATTTCCCGAGAGCTCATTCAGTCGAGTGACCGACAACAGTCAAGGTATGCGCGAGGCGCTATACTTTGTGTGAGAGATCTCGCTTGATAGATTTTTTCAATGAATTCATATTTTTCTGTTTCTCTGTGTCTCTCGAGGAGGAAAACTCTTATCGATTCCATTTTAACTCTTGTCTGAAAGGTCGTGGTCGATCAGCTAGTAATTTGAGGTGTTCCTCTTTTCTATCTTTCTCTGCCACCCTCTTCACCTATTTTTGTGTCTTTGTCGCTTGCTGTTTTGCATACCAGCTGTAGAGAACCGTAGAGAAGAAAGTTTAAAACGGGATTTTTTCGATGAAAAATAGCAGAGAGGTGAGAGTGGGCACGTGAAAAGAGACGCAGACAAGTTCATCAAAAAACAGATGTTTTGTCTTGTTCATTCCTAAAAACAAAAAAAAATTGCCGGTTTATTTTCTCGTGATAAAATAATAAATTCACGTTTTTGTCTGCGTTTCCACCTCACGTCTTTTCTCTCAACTTTTTGCTTTTCAAAATAGTGTGAGCTCTCATTGAAAAGTCAGACCGGGCCTACCTGCCTGATCATTTTTTGACCGGCCCGGCCTGTAATTTTTCGAGCCGCGCTCTAGGGCTAAACAAATAGATTTGCCACATTCGGGTTTCAAATTGAGAGTGGAATTGACTACATTTTGTTTCCCACAGTCTTTCATCTATAAATTCAACATCTCTCAAAGTGTTTTGTTCAGTCTGACAGTCATGAATTTTTTGTTCACTATTTCTTTATTATCGATTTCCTGTGAGACCTATGATCACGATCTGGGTTTAACCATTTTAACCGATTTCATCACAGCAATACAGGAGAAAAACTTCACAAAGCTCTCAAGAATCATTTCAGCAAACTATAAAACGGTACATTTGGATAACTCTTCTACATTTGTATCTAGAGAGGAAATTTTCGATTACATCAAACTGATACCTGGAAAAATAACTAACGATGACGTACATGTTCTAGAAGTCGACGAAAAAGACAATGGTAATTTGAAAATATTAGCTAAAATATCAGATTTGGGTGAATGCAGATTTAAAGTACGGAAAAAGAAAACTGGAACGGGTTATGAAATTCATACCGAAGTTCAGAAACGAGCTAAAATTATTCCGAAATACTCTATTTTTATTAATGATACGTTGCTCGCGTGGAACGTCGCAAATGAAATGAACAGAAAATACGTTGACGCAGTGCGTCTTCAAAATCTTACACTACTCGGAGAAGTACTCTTGAATCCCCATCCAATCCAGTTCGTCACGGCGCAAAGAGAAACGCGCGAGGAAAAAGTTTATCATAAGACAATGTTGAAAGAGTACTTGCCGGTAAACAAGATTGTGCCAGTGGACTACCTGATCATCACTGGAGCGGAGCGATACGATAATGGGACAGTTATTTTCGAAGCTTTTCAAAATCGTTTGCATAGTCTGTTCACGGCAGCGCCAGTGGAGAATGGCTACAAAATTGTGATGGAACGTCAGTTGAATGTCGCAAAAAATAATCGACCAACTTTGGATGGTTTATACTCGATGGACGGGCAAAAATAAAGCATTCAGAATTATTTACAATCGACATTTAGTGATGTTTCCTTCTCTCCAGAATCGCATTGAAATCTTTTGGATGCATACTTCCTAGTTCCGACTTGACAATACACGGCGGGCCATGTTTATCGGGAAGAACCTGAATTCACAATAATCTAAGAATTTCAAAATTTGCAAAAACTTAATCAGACCATCTGAATCGGGCCTACACAAAAAATGCGTCGGAAAGGCCAGAGTCGAGAGAATGGGACCGGCCCGTTTTTTCAAGATTTTTGCTGAACCACAAAATCGGACCAGAAGGGGTTTTTGCTTAAACGAGCCGGGTCGTTGAAAAAAATTGGGCCCGATTTTTAATCAAGGTGTATCGGCCCGCAAAAAGTATCAAAAACATATTTTTTGTTGAACGCTATGGTAGATTCCGTTTCAACCAATTTTCAGCACCCGATTCAGACGTCCTGATTGACATGCCACCCAAAAACTCACTTTATAGCGATTCAAAAAATTGGAATAAAACAAGAAAAGTTCCATTTTCGCCAGTCCTTCTCCCAAACATTGTCGCTTGCCTATAGAGAACGGTAAAAATTCGTCGATTTTCCGTAATTTCCCAGTTTCCTCGTCAACAAATCTCGAAGGATTGAACTTGTAAGGGTCGGCGAACACGTTTTCGTCAAGCATGACTGTGCTGATTTGTGCGACGACACCTGTTCCCGCTTTGATTGGATAGCCATTGATGACAGTGTCTCGAGTGGTCATGTGAAGTAAGTTGAGCGGTACGATGTTTGCGCATCGTTGGATTTCCTGGAAAGAATGTCGAACTTCTTGAGATGTGTGACTTACATTTATGAATGCTTGTGTGTAGACTAGATCTTTTTTGTCGACATTGGTCACCAGCCGATCACTTCCTATCACTCTATCCAATTCATCATGAACTTTGCTCTGCTCCTCTTGATGATTGATTATGTATGCAAATCCCCAATTCATAGTGTTCGACGTGGTCATCAATGCGGCAAACCAGAGGTCGAGACACATGTTCGACAGTTGAATATTGCTGAAAGTCTCAAAATCCCCTTCCGCTTCTCGCTTTTTTTGTTCCTTCAAGTATGCTTCGACATAATCTTTGTTGTCACTTTCGAGATCATCAAAATCCACGAGTAATTTGTGATCGGCGATTTGTTTTCCGAAAAACTCTGTGAATCCTATGCGATACTTCTCAAAGCGTTCGAGAATTGTTGGACCTGGCATAATGTAGCCCATCCAAGGAAGAAAGAACTGAACGCGCATCGAGAAAGTGGCAAATTCGCCGGTTTGAAAATCGAAAAACTTTCGAATATGTTGGAACTCTGACGATCTAGACTTATCGAATCGATAACCGAAGAGCATTTGATTAATGATGTTGCCAATGGCTTGATCAAACACCTCCTTCAAGTTCACTTCTTTGCCACACTCACCATCGCAGTTATCGAATATATCTTGAACTTCAATCAGTATACGCTCTTGCATTCGATCCTTTCCAAGACCGAAATCTCGGAATTGATGTAAAGCAAATCGGCGATGAGTGCGCCAGAAATCCCCATTCGTCTCGACAACTCCATAGCTTCCACCACGAAATGATTCTTGAAACGACATTGGCTTCTTGTCCGCATACACATCGCCGTCTTTCACAAACGTCTCCTTGAGAGCCTCGTATCCAGAAATCAACAGGTATGGTCGAGTACCAACCCAAAACGTATAAACGTCACCATACGCCTTTCTCCATCTACAGAACGCTTCGTAACCGGGTGATGGGTTGCGCAATGAGAGCAAATTGCCAATCAACGGTAGCGGAGCTGGACCTGGTGGGAAGTTGCGACGCTTCCAATAGATCTCGTGGAATATTAGGAGGAGAATAAGACTAGAAAACAGTAGGAGAATCATTCAAGAACTAATATGATAAAAAACGAAGAGTAATGATAAGACATTCACGTTCCAAGTTGTTGTTTTTGTTGTTCCCAAATTTAATTTCACGCAAAATTACGTAACAACAAATGACCGCAAGAACCTGTTTACGTTGATTTTTTGACTTTTCGAGTTGATAACATGTAACAATCTCTGACAAGTTACTTATGAAAAAATTGATTTGTTAGGTTTGAAGAGAACAAAAAATAGAGAGTGTACAAAACAAATAGTGAACAGACATTGTAGCAGAAGGAGACATAGACAGTGAGAGGAGGTTTAATCGTATAATTTTCTGGCCGACCTGCATCAATACACCTAAACTATAGTTCTAAAAATGTTTGGCTGATTGTAGAAGTACTGTGCGTTTGACCGTTTTCACATGTAAAAAAACACGGAACATTTTCATGAAAAACCTAGTGTGCCGCAGTTGCAAACAAAAATGCCGGAGCATGCGTTTTACATGAAAAACTTTTCTGTTTATTCTTTTGGATCTGGTTTTCGAACAGTTTATGTAGTTAAAGCAACTCCTGCAGCTATTTCATACGCTATGCAGAGACATTACAACTATTAAATAACAATTCGAAACAAGAGTACGACAATTTTTTTTTTCAAGATCTATGTACAAAAAAAAATGATCGGATCAAAAGTTAAACGTATCGCCTCTCAACGTATCCATTGAATTTTCTCGGAGTGACACTTGAATCTTTAGATTTATCGATTGATGGAATCTCATTCACTCGCATCTATAAATTCGAAAATGTTCTCCACACACATTTCACAACAACAAAAACACACCTTATACCGATTCAAAAAGTTGGAAATGAACAAGAACAACTCCATCCTAGCCAACCCTTCACCAAGACATTGTCGTTTGCCGATTGAAAAGGGAATGACTTCATCGATCTTCTTGAATTTGCCAGTATTCTTATCGATAAATCTTAATGGATTGAATCGCTCCGGTTCGGGGAAAACCTTTTCGTCCAACATAACTGTGCTGATTTGAGCGATTACACCGGTGCCCGCTTTCACCGGATAGCCACGGATGACCGTGTCACGAGTGGTTTCGTGGAACAAGTTGATTGGGACGATATTGGCGCAACGTTGCGACTCGTTGATAAACGCATTCATATATGGAAGATCGTTTTTGTCGGCCATCGTTATGAGTCGATCACTTCCAATCACTCGGTTCAACTCTTCATGAATCTTCGTTTCAATGTCCGGATTGTGTAGAAGGTAGGATAACGCCCATGAGATTGTGGTTGTTGTTGTGACCAGTCCCGCGAACCAGAGATCCAAACACATGTTGGACAGTTGTTTGGTCGAAAAACTTTCGAAATCGCCGTCATCCTCTCTTTTTCTCTGCTCCTTCAAATACGCTTCACAATAATCGTTATTCTCCACCGCTTCGAAATCCATCTTCTTTCGATGATTCTCAATTTGTTCGTTGAAATAGCCGTAGAATTCAACTTTGAATGTGTCCATACTGAGATTTTTTTTTATTTGGCTAGTTGATGAACTTTTCTTACATTTTCTCTAAACTTCGTCCAGGTATAAATTTGCTCACTGCAGGTACAAATACTTGTATGACAATTAGAGGATCGCTCATAGAGTCATTTTGAAAATCTAATAACTTTTTGAGTCGCAAAAACTCGTTGTACGTTTCCTGTAAGACGATTTTAAGATTAGGGAATTTCAAACAGAAAAAGTTCTCACTCCTTCGAATCTATAACCAAAAGTAGCTTGATTGATGACATTTGCCACACCATTATAAAACCTCAACGGAATATCAACCTCTGATCCGATTGTTTCGTCGAACTTCTTCGAGAGATCTTCAACTTCAATCAATATTTTCTCCTGCATCAAATCTTTGCCCAATCCGAGATCTCGCAAATTAGTCAACGCGAATCGTCGATGACTTCTCCACATTTCGCCGTTCGTCTCAATCACTCCGTACTGTCCTCCGCGAAAATCCTCCTGAAACGGTTGCGGTTTTTTGGCAACATAAGTATCAGCATCCTTGACAAAAGTCTCCTTCATTGTCTCGTAGCTGTTGATGGAAATGTATGGCGTCGCACCAAGCCAAAACGTATAAATATCACCGTACTGTTTGGTCCATCTGTTCAACGCCGCATAACCGGGAGGAGGCAAGAAAATCGAGGCGAAATTGCCGACCAGCGGCCATGGTGTTGGACCCGGCGGCAGGTTTCGCCGCTTCCAATAAAAATGATGGAAAAAGTAGAGAGAGAGGAGAGTTAGAAGAAGGATTATGATCATTGGTTGAATGTTGTCAAAAGGTAAAAAGGTACCTGGTTATATATCAAATTTTTGTGTTCATGCTTTCTGATTTGATAAGAGAGACCAGACGATAAACATTTTTTTTCTCTGTGGAAGAACAAAAAGTATGGTTGTTTACTCTATTTACCAAGTCAGCGACCAACAAATTGACAAGGGAACCACAAGTAGGTGTTAACGGACTTTAAGAAGAGACATATGTCACCCGATACAGTTTTTCATGCTGATCATCATGCCGTAGCTAACTTTTGCAAAGCTCCACACAGAAAGCTGAAAATCGAGCTCAAAGTTTGAGCACAAAAATTGGAATATCTTGTTCAATTTGAATTATTTTAGTGATGAGAGACTACTAAAGGATTATTTTTTTCTCGAAAAAACACACCTTTTTCATTATTTTTTCGGAATTTCAAAATCACCATCGTGTAGAGAATTAAATTTCACATCAGATCCATTAATTTTTTTTTTGTAAATGTATAATTTCGAAAAAGTTAGGAGGAATTTAAAAATTTTAAATTTATCACAAAAATGTGATTTTCAGCTTTCTGCGTGGAGCTTTGCAAAAGTTTGATACGCCATGATGTTCAGCATGAAAAACTCTACCGGGTGATATACAGTGCTCCACAAAAAGATACGGTCAACACGATTTTTCGAAAAATCTCGAAAACGTGAAATTTTCATAAAACGGTATCAACAGTGAAAAGTTGCAGTTATGGTACCAGATGAACACTCCACATTCAGAAATTCAATTTAGAATGGTTAAAAAACAAAAACACAATTTTATTGAAAATCAAGTAAAATCTGGTCCACAAAATGATACGGTCAGTGGCAAAAAAACGTGAAAATATTGACAAAACAGGAACTTTTTTTTTAATAATCAACTGGGCCACCATTACTTCTTGTAACGTCAAAAATTCGGGAATCCATTGAAAGATACAAATTATCGAGAAGGTTTTGGTCAACTTTCAGCCATGCCTCGATAATGGCCTTTTTCAAATCGGGAATGCCGGAATAACACTTATTACCTTCGTAAATTTTCTTGACCATGAAGCCCCAGACATTTTCAATGATGTTTATGTCCGGAGAACAGGATGGCCATTCCAAAAGAGGCACTCCGCGATCGTGTATCCACTTGATAGTCCTTCTCGCACGGTGACATGGAGCGCCATCTTGCATAAATGTGAAATTTCTTCGTCGGTTACGACGATAAAATGGTAACAGACCTATATCCCATCTCAAAGTCCGTTAACACCTATATGTAGTTCCCTTGTGAGTCACGTGAAAACATTTGTAAACAAACACAACATTTTGAAATTAAAAAATTTTATATTGGTTTCCACGACGTCTCTGGAATTTCGTCTACCAAAACCATACCAAAAATGGAGATTTGAGTAAACGTTATTTGCCGCTGTTGAAACAAAAGTCATGCGAAAAAATGAAAAATCGAATTTCAGATCCTGAATTTTGTGAATGTCAGCACATTTGAACCTTCTTTGTCTGCTCTCTCTGCTTATCGTTTTTCTTTACACACACCGTGTTCAAAGTTCAAGTCCAATAAAACTACAAAGTTTAAGCAACGGGTCAGTCACACATATCAGGATGTTTCTAAATTATTCCCATCAAAATTAGGCTTTTCCATGAAACTGTGACTGAATCGGGCCAAAGTCAAAAAATCAGGCCCGACCCGTTTTTCACAAGATTTCCTTTGTGGCCTGATTCAGCTATTGAGAAAAATACGGGTCTGGGAAATACATACGGAAAAAAATTAAGAAGAATACCGAGCATTTCTTTCAAAACTTCTTTTTTTCGATCTACTGGACAAGGTGACTGGAAATATACACATCGTGTTCATTTTTATTCAACGCTTATGCGCTTCGTCAAAACTTTATACTTATTTTACTCTTGGATAAAGTTGTCCGGTTTTGATTGCAGATGGACAAAGAACCTTGGGCAAAACAGTTTTCGGGCCGGCCCGGTTTTTTTCTATTTTGGTGACAAAGTTTCGCGAATGAAAACCTTATAAATTATCTCAAATTTAAAACAAGATGAAATGTTTTTGAAACAATAAAAGAAATGAACATTTATTGTCAATCCGGTCAGATCATCCAACGGGAAAAGTGATCTACCACAAAAAGTCGACGAAAGATCATATAAAAATGAGAGATTCAGACGGTAGATCATTCTCTCGTTGGATGATCTGGCTGGATTGACAATACATTTCATTCGAAATTTTTGTGACCCAGTTTTCATACAATTTTACATAAAATTATGCGCTCAAACATTTCTTCTCGTCAATCTGGCTTTGAATTCTCGTGGCATAACGATTCCTTGTTTCGACTTGTCAATGCACGGCAAAACTGGTGCAGATATCTGAAAACACCGGTCAAAGTTGAGCAACTGTCAAAAGTAAGCTCACATCATAACGATTGAAAATATTAGCGAAAAACAAAAATAATTCCTGTCGCGCAAGTCCTTCTCCTAGACATACTCGTTTGCCAATTGAGAATGGTATATTTTCATCGATCTTCTTGAACTTGCCAGTATTCTCATCGATAAATCTTGATGGATCAAATTCATACGGATTTGGGAACACTTTCTCATCAAACATAACTGTTCCGATTTGGGCAATGATTCCAGTTCCAGCTTTGATCTCGTAACCATTAATGGTTGTGTCGCGAGTTGTCTCGTGTTGCAAATTCATTGGAAACATGTTGACGCATCGTTGCGTTTCGTTAATAAACGCATTTAGATAAGGCAGATCATTCTTGTCGTCGGTTGTCACCAGCCTATCGCCGTCAATCACGCGGTCCAACTCTTCTCGGACTCTTCGTTGCACGTCCGGATAGTTCAAAAAGTAGGCGACTCCCCAGGTTAGAGTGATGGTCGTCGTGACAAGACCGGCAAGCCACATATCAAAACACATCACTCGCAATTGTTTGACGGTGAACGATTCAAAATCGCCTTGCGCTTCTCGTCGCTTCTTCTCCTTCAAATATCCTTCGACATAGTCGCTGACCTCGTCATCATCGAAATTGATTTCAGCAATGTGTTTTTCGATTTGTGTTTCGAAAAAACCGTACAACTCTTTTCTTCGAATCTCGATAACTTCGTTGAGCGAAGGACCTGGGATGATTTTGGATAGAACAGGGATGAGAGTTTGAACGAAATAGCGAAACTGGCTGATTGTATTGCGGAGTGAGTCAATGAGCGACTTCAGTTTTTCAAAATCATTGGAACACGTCTCATCAAATCGGTAACCGAACAATGTTTGATTTATGACGTTTCCAACGGCGCGATCAATCATTTTCGGAAGATCAATAACGTCAGTAGTGTGGTCCAAATTTTTGAATAGTTCTTCGACTTCGATAAGAATCTTCATTTGCATCAAATCTTTACCAAATCCCAAATCTCTGAGAGTTGTGAGAGCAAAACGACGATGAGTTCTCCACTGTTCACCATTACTATCAACAACTCCGTAGTTACCACCTAAAAACTAGTTCCAGAAATTTGACATGATGAAAATTGATCCAACCTCTAAACTGTTGACTTAAGTCAGACGAATATTTGTCAACATACGTATCACCGTCCTTGACAAACGTGTCCTTCATCAGCTGATAATCCGAAATCAACACAAACTTTTTCGAACCCATATAAAATGTCGAAACCGGGCCATACTCTTTTTTCCACCTCTGAAAAGCTTCATAACCGGGCGACGGCGATCGCAACGCCAATGAGTTGCCGAAAATGGGCAGAGGAATTGGACCGGGTGGTGACGACTTTCGAAGTTTGAAATATAGAATGTAGGTCAAAACGGAAACAAATAAAATGAGAGGGATCATTTTGCTAAGAATAAAAAATGATTTTGAAAAGAACAAGTTTTATAAATGTTTATCAGTTGTGGTTTATGGTTGACCACAACTTATAACAAGTTTTATAAATGTTTATCAGTTGTGGTTTATGGTTGACCACAACTTATCGATTGTTTCTCACAGTGATTTTTTCTCTACCTCTGCGAAAAAAAACGTGTGTCTATTCAGAAGAAAATGACGAGTGTCAACATAGCTGGGCGCAGGTACGTTTTTGAAAAGTTGAAAATCGGAATTCAAAAATTGAGTTGTATGTAGGAGTGATGTAACAAACCGGGAGCGCGAGAATCCGGCTCGAAAAAAATGTTTTTCGGCGTTTTAAAAAAGGCCGGCCTGACCCAACCCGTCTTTCGGACGGCCCGAAACGGTGGTTTCTGGATTGGATATTCTAAATTCGATTTTGTGTCCTGATTCAGCAAGAGCCTTCGAAAAAATTGACCTTGGTTCAATTCAGACACATTTTTTTCCAGTGATTTTTTCTCTACCTCTGCGCAAAAAAAACGTGTGACTATTCAGAAGAAAATGACGAGTGTCAACATAGCTGCCATTTAGAAGATTCCACTCAAAACTTGGATTCTGAATACTATGCACAATTTTCTATTTTTACAAAAACTTACTGTTTCAAACTGTCAATGAACAACGAGGCAAGCGCGGTCTTGACTAACATAAGAGACGCAGAGAAGAGAGAGGAAGGGCTAGAGAAAGTCTCTTCATTTTCAATACTGACAAGGGAACCACAAGTAGGTGTTAAATGACCCGGCGACTCATCGAGAGTATTCGTTTAAATTGAAAGTATTCATCCTTTTAAGGCATATATGAGTTAAAAAACTGTTCAAAAACATAAGACACAAAAGTTAGACGACAAAAAAGAACAATAAATAAAAACAAAGTTTGGATCAAAATTTCAAATTCTAATGAAGCAGTAGAGCGCGTTTGCGCGATTAATCCAACTCTATGATTTATTTTCTGTTCTTTTTTGTGCTGTAGTTTTTGCTATACGTTGTTTTAGACTGTTTCTTCACCCACATATGTCTTAAAATGGCGAATACTTTCAAAATAATCGAATACTCTCAAAGAGTCGCCGTATCAAACTTTTGCAAAGCTCCACACAGAAAGCTGAAAATCACATTTTTGTGATAAATTTGAAACTTTCAAATCCCTCCTAACTTTTTCAAAATTGTAAGTTTACAAAAATAAACTAATGGATCTGATGTGAAATTAAATTCTCTACACGATGGTAATATTGAAATTCCGAAAAAATAATGAACAATGAGTGTTTTTTTTGAAAAAACATGAAAAATCAGAAAAAAATCTTCAAAATTTAGTCATTTTCACGTTTTTCAATGCAATTTTTTTTATTTTTCACGTTTTTTTGATCTACCTTTTTTATAAAAAGTTTCTGGCTCATTTTTTCAGCGTTACAACTACAATTTTGTGGATTTTAAGTGCTCCTATCGTTCTTGGCATGCCAAATAACCCTTAGTAGTCTCTCATCCCTAAAATAATTCAAATTGAACAAGATAATTCAAGTTTTGTGCTCAAACTTTGAGCTCGATTTTCAGCTTTCTGCGTGGAGCTTTGCAAAAGTTAGCTACTGGATGATGATTAAAAAAAAACTGTATCGGGTGACATATGTCTCTTCTAAAAGTCCGTTAACACCTACTTGTGGTTCCCTTGTGAGCCCCTAAAACGCACCCTTGAACTCAATTTTGAAATCCAAAAAATGTTGCATTTGCCGCCTGAAACGGCCCAAATCTCACCCACGTATAGATAGAATCTAGTTTCAGTAACAACGATAAACAGTGCTTATCTACAAATATAATTTTTTATCAATTCAAAACAACGAGTTTAACAATCCACGAGAAGACAAGTCCACTCATAATTCCGAAAAGCAGGAAGACCAACGAAATCATTCCGGCCAATCGTTGAAGATGTGGTTCAGAGCAAGTTCTGTGAGTAGCTATATATATATATTTGAACATGTAGAAAAGTCTTACTTTGGAGCGTACATCATAATCAATGACGACAAATATCCACTACTCAACGCTAATAAAGACTGATTGCCAATGAACAGCCAAGTAGACGAAAATATCACTGGAAATCGTCGCGATTCGGGGTGATAGTTGCACATCGGAAAGTAGATCAGAAACCAGAACCGGGCGACGACAGCTATCCAGATCCATTTCGGTCCTGGCTGAAATTATCAACAATTAAAAATCGAACAGCAAAAAAATATTTGAAAACTCACAAACTTTATATAGTTTGCCACCAAGTTGCCGATGAACGCAAACACGCTGAAGTTCAAAAACGTGACGATGTCATTGTAGAACTTTTCTGAAAAACGTTTTTAGTAGAGAACATAATCAAAAAAGATTGGAAAACATTTTTTGAAAAATAACAACGCACGGTTATTTTTCGAGAGAGGTTCCGGTGTCTTTTTGTAAGAGCCACAACCCGGGCCTGGTGAGGCCCAATGTTGTAGTCTGATTTTTTTCTAATATTTATCTGATCAGATTAAACCCGGTATCTTTAGCACCCAATCTACTATCATATAGCCACAAGGCGCAGTATTTTGCCGCATGTACAGTTCGTTCGGTAGCGGAGAGTTTCTGTGAAGAGGAAAAGACACAAAGAAAACTGAAAGAGTGTGCGCAAATGAGAGAGCGCAAAGAATCAAATGGAAAAAGGGGAAGGAATATGGGGCGCGTATGCCTCGCTGTTTGGTTGCACTTACCAGGTACAAAAAATTGCTCCGTTTTCGCGGGTCGCACATAGAGTGTAATATTCGGGAACATGCTCAAAGTGACGAAAAAGAGTAGATAGACGTTCAAAAATTGCCATTTCGCAAACTTGAAAACACTTGCGAGATTCTCACACGTTTTCTGTGCCGACTCTTTTTTCGATCGTTGTGAGCTGATTTTTTCCAAAACTCCGAATTTTTTGTAAAATTTCTGAAATTGTTTTATTGTTGACAATTTCGAGCGCACGATCCACTCACATTTTTCTGGACGAATAGAAGGAGTAACATGCATGCCAAAAGTATGAGACAAGCTATTCCGAAAAACAGAAACGCCGACATTTGAGCGTCGTTGGATACTGTGACAAAGTAATTTCAAAAAGAAGAATTTGAAACGACTCACCGAGTTTGCTAATAATTGAGAGACAAGTTATGAAAATCCCATTGAAATTCTGACCAATTATGACAGCATTAGTGTATTTGAAGGGAAAAGTGCTGACCAGACCAAACATTCTCAAAACTCAACATTTTTCCGGGTACGAAACTTTTGAGAGAAAAAAACTCACGAATTCTGAAAAACACCAATAGACGCGTTGAGAATTACAATGGTGAGAAGGGTGAAGATGAAGAATGTGGTCAACCAGATTTCAGTTTTGATGTAGATCAATGCCATTGTGATGAGCAGTACGATTTCAGAAATAAAAAGTGAAATTTGCATCCGATACGGTAGATTTCCTCTGAACAAAAAATAGTGTGACCTTTTTTGGGGAAATTGAACCTAACCTCAGATCTTTGAAAACACTCAAAACACAAAACAAAACACTTGGGAGTTGTGCACAAATCGTCATTGCATTTTGAAAGTTATCCGAATACCAATTCGATTTTCCGTTGTACTGTAGTTTGAACGCCTCGTAGTACTGTAAACCGAAATTGGGATTTGGAAAGTTTGAAACTACAGTAACCCGACATCAAAGGAGACGGTGATGAACATGTTCCATGCGACCAGAGAAGAACATCCGAAAAAGAAGAAGATGAAGAACACCATGTTCAGACGATCATGAGGCGGTTCATCGGGTGTTGTTAGTTCAGAAGTGGACTCGGTTTCGTCTTCGGAACATGTGGTCGCCTCCGCTATTGTTGCACTTTGAGATAAACTATTTGAAATATTTGTCTGGAAAAATTTTTGAGAAATATGAATAGAGAAGGTTGAAGCCAACTTGAAGGAAAATGCTTACCATGTTTTTCTTTATGTTGCGTGTTTAAAAAATAATAATATTTTGAACGTATTTTTTCTTGCTGGAACAGGTCACGTCGGAAAAATATTTGCTTTATAAATTTTTCGGGGCCAATATCGAATGGGTTCACCCGAATGGGTCTTGACCCTTTCCGAATGGGGCTAATGGGGCAAATTTCCAAAAGGGGTAAAAGGGTCAAAAAGTTTTACCGAAAGGGGCAATTAACCGAATGGGTCAAACCTTCATTTTCAAAATTTTCCGAATGGGGCAAAAAATCCGAAAGGGTCAAAATTTTTTTCTCTAATGGGGCAACTCGATTTTTTATAGTTTTTTTCTTAACAGTTTCTGCGTTTTTTTTTAAGCAATTTTGTATATTTTTTCACGTGTTTATATATTTCGTAATTTCAATGTTTCTCCCAGATTTCAATTTTCCAAGAGATTCTAGAAAAACTAAATTTAATGAAGCTGAAAAAATTCCTCAGATTTCGAAAACTACAGTAGTTTACCTCCTCGGCTAAGCCTAAACGTAAGAAAATCGCCTTTTAAATAATTAAATTACTCTTTTTTGGCAAAAAAAAATCGAGTTGCCCCCATTAGAGAAAAAATTTTGACCCTTTCGGATTTTTTGCCCCATTCGGAAAATTTTGAAAATGAAGGTTTGACCCATTCGGTTAATTGCCCCATTCGGTCAAACTTTTTGACCCTTTTACCCCTTTCGAAAATTTGCCCCATTAGCCCCATTCGGAAAGGGTCAAGACCCATTCGGGTGAACCCATTCGATAATTGCCATTTTTCGGTGATACAAAAAAATGATGATGATGATTTATTCCAAAAACCACATAAAAATTGGTACGTGACCTTGTTTTTTATTTCAATTTATCTGATTCAAAATTATTGTTAGTTGTTATTTTTGGACAAGAGCAGAGCAAGAAGAGGTGAAACAAGGTAAGTAAGGAAGCATGACCAGACGACAAAAAAACCATACCGATTTTAGAACTTGTTTCTGATGAAATCTGGTCCGAGGTCCGTGGCCGTCTCCGAGTCCGTGGTCCGAGACCGTCCGCGTCCGAGGTCCGTGTCCGTCCGAGTCCGAGGTCCGAGTCCGTCCGAGTCCGAGGTCCAACGTGTCCGAGTTCCGAATCCGAGGTGCGAGTCCGAGGTCCGAGTCCTAATGTCATGCCTGAAAAAAAAATCAATTATTCAAATGAATAAAAAAACGTGACCTGACTCTTCTAGGTAAGACAATAAACAATTTCCACGTGTCCACGTGACACGTATCTCATTTCAATTTGCAGTATTCTATGTTTCTTCAATTTATGGCAACATTTGGTGTAATGGACTCGCAAATATTTCAACGATCAGGCACATTCTTCAAGATAAGTTTTTTTTTTATATTATGGGGCCTGTTTCTTCTTTGAAAATCTCTCCAAAATCCAATGAAATGTTGTGTCGAATACCATTCCGAGCGAGTACCGTCTACCAGAGTCTGAGCCCGACTTCATTTGATCCTAGATCGAGTGGGGATGTTTACATCCTTTTGGAACAGGCCAGAAAACAATGAAGAATAGTGTTCTGATAATAGGGCTTGGCACTTATTTCATTGATGGCGGAAAATTTTTGTCCATCAGTTTTCATCTATTCTGGGGCTTCTTTTTGGAACTTTTTGAAATCATGATCTTCCAGAATTGTCGATTCACAATGTTTCGATTCATCTGGCTCGAAAACTAATTGGATTTTCGAAAATGTAATGTGTTAACATCAACAACAACAACAACAACAACAACAACAACGAAATTTTTTTTTTCGTAAATTTTCAATTTCTCAGTCTTTCAAATACTCTTAATTTTCAGGTCAATAATCCCGTGCGACGATGACAACCTTTAGCAGAATCGTCTTTTTCGTTTGCTCCATCTTCTGAACATCATTGCTTTGGAAAACAATTCTAAACAGGTAGATTTTTTTTCAGAAGAGCATTTTTCGAGTTCCGAAATTTTGTGAAATAGTTTTCGCTTCGGTTTTCAGTAATTTTGTAAATCACTGAAGTTTAGACAATTCATTGGGGCACTTTTCTTGGATGATAAATACTATTTTCACGAGTCGTCATGTTCCAGGCTTGTCGATTCAGTTTCTCTCAAATCAACTTCGTGAGCCTGAACTCGAACTGTCAACGACGGAGGAAAATCATTCGGAACAACCAGAACACCGTTTGAAAGCAGGTAGGTGTTTTGAATTCGTATCAAAAATCAATTTACTTTGTGAATTTGGAACAATTAATTCAAAAAAATCCCTGGCCTAGGAATTTGTTTGGCGAACTTGGTTTTTGTGGCATGTGTGCTCGGTTGCTCATCTGATTTGCAATATTTCAATGGTGATGGATCTTGTCAAGCGTTATCGGTGAGTTTATTGAATATTCACAGTGACAAACAAGGTAGTTTCTGAATCAGACCCACACATAAAAACTGACTGAAAAGCACCGGGAAAAATCGGCCTCGGACCATTTTTGAGACTTTGACTTTATCGAACCAGAAGAACTTTTTTGTGGATACTCCAATAACAATTTGACGTTAAAAAAAGAAAGCTTCTGATCCAATTTAGTGGACCGATTCAAAAAAAATCTCGAGAAAAAAATGGACCGGGTCCGATTACTCGAGGGCCCGATCAAGACACGTTTTTTGTGAGCCCGAATCTGGATAGATTATTTTCGGTTCCCAGTTTACTCGATTTGATACTGGTTCTGCATTTCAAAATGAAAATTTCCGTACCACAGTCCAAGAAAACCTAATTATATCAAAACACGTGTCGAGTAGCAAGAGCCAACTCAATCAAACGAGCCTTATTTGTGGGTTACGGTCAGTTGTCAGAAAAACAATAGAAACTCAAACAACCAGGCCACGTTGTCGAAATCTGCTACACTTCTGAGAATTAACGAATTGCT
Organism: Caenorhabditis sp. 8 KK-2011; assembly: GCA_963572245.1. Classification (NCBI taxonomy): domain Eukaryota; kingdom Metazoa; phylum Nematoda; class Chromadorea; order Rhabditida; family Rhabditidae; genus Caenorhabditis; species Caenorhabditis sp. 8 KK-2011. Next base: position 10,751,263 of record OY751550.1, on the reverse strand, counting down.
CTTGATAATATTTTTCCTTCCAATTATTTTTATGATTTTTCTTCTACAAAGATTTACATTTTTTCGTATCTCTTTCGAAGGACATCAAAAACCACATGACAGAGCAAAAATGTTTTTAATAATTTGTTCTTGTGCCCTTTCAGTTTTTCGCTCGCTTTTTCGTTATTCATTGATGTGGCTTTTTCTGAATGGGACCAAGTTTTTTGTTGGTGCCAGGTTGGGTTTTTGTCTCATCAGCCGATGTACCTCGAATTTTCGATTTTCCATCGTCAGGCAGCGACGCGAAGGTTGAGGTTTTATTTTCCTGCAATCACTGTTTTTTCCTGTGCTCAATAATTTTTCAAAATAAAACAGTAAACTATACATATTCTAAAACACGACATTTCTGGCAAGAGTAAAAATACAAGGATTGAGATTCGTTTCTCTAGAGAGGAAAAGACACAGAGAAACAGAAAATATAAATTCACAGAGAAAACTATCAAGTGAGAAAAGATTTCCTTCATTGGAAACGCAAACATAAATCACACACAAAGTATACCACCTTGTATATCCCGTCTGCTGTCGGCCACACGGTTGAATGACCTCTCGGAAAGTAATTATAACTCAACAATTCAAGTAGAGCAAAGTCGCTCGACTGATAATCATTTTTATGTACTTCTTCACCCTATCCGTGGAAACCGCAACCAGTAGCATTTTAAGTAACACTTTGAGTAGCTCGTAGTTCACATTTTCTAATGAACATTTTCCGTTCTGCCCATGTTCTCGAATCATTGTTGTTCTTAGAGTTTAGCGCCGAAATGACTTGATGAACCGGCTCCAAAAAGATATTCGGAAACAGTTTTCCACACGTCAACCAATGCAACTGTTCTTGAAATGCTTTTCGTAATTTAGGCGAACGAAAATATGCCACAAAATAGGTTTGGCAATAGTTTGGCAATTTCAGTAGCAACTGTAGAAAGAAACCATCGTCGCTTCACGCCAAAAGCTAGATTGCTCACCACATAGGTTAGAAGATCAGCAGTATTTGCTTCGTCCGTCAGATGGACAATGATTTTGAAAGTGCATGTCACTAGTAGCCACGTTCCCATATGGTTGAGAACCATGAAAAATGTTGAGCGAAACACATTTTTCTCATCTTTGATGCTGCTAGTTCTGGATGATTTTGAGTGCCGACTTCCGCGCATGTCTTCGGCTGTAAAACAGTTCAGAGTCATACACGAAAATAAGAGATGTAAACCTGACCAAACTCTACAAAGCGTCAGTTTTAAAAACCTAAAAAAATCCGGTCGCGATTCGATTTAGTTACCCTTCTTTCTATCTGGTTTCGTTAAAATTTCTCTTGATCATTCTTTCTGAAACATACATTTTCTCAAAGCTAGACATACTGTGACAACGATTAGCAGTAATGTTGTCAAGTTACAAACAATGGACAACGTTATGATTGTTTGATATACCAGTGGATGAGGTGCTGCAACAATTGATAGTTTTCGCAAACTAGAGTATTCACTACCTATCACAAAAATGCAATAAGGCGCAATTTCATCAGACAATTTGTATGTTCCTAGAACTTTACAAAATGTTGCAAAACTGATCGGAAATATGAGCAAAGTTATGACGTAACGAGATTTGTTCCATAATTTGTGTCTGTAAAAGGGACACTTTTTATGCTTCAGCGGTTCCTTTCAATGGGTTCCACTTCAACTGACTTCAACGGTAAGACAATGCTGAGACAAAGGTCGAGCGCAATGATCAAATACAAGGAAGTTTGAAAGTTCATGAAGAATGAATAAAAAAAGTTGACTTGATAACATTTTCGGCGTGACATTGGGGTGAACCTGTAATTGATGGATTGTGGGCGTGCAAAGAAGTTTCTCCGTATCTCCGAGATTTTTATGTGAACAGTTTGAACTCGCCTGTATTTTCTAAAAACCGAAATCAACTCGGAGATGTTGCAAACAAAGTGAGCGATCGATAAATAGAAAATGAAAATTCCATTTTTTGTTCGCAACGCCTTTTTTCTTAAAATTGCCGCAATCACATTCAAATTTCCAAATACTCCGATCATCATGAGTGTTGTGATGATTAGGTCGACTACCTCATATCGAAACATCTGCAAAAAAAATATCACGAACCAAAGTACAAAACGGATTGAAATTTGATTCTTCTTGAACAAAGAAATGAACTGAACAAGAGTCGAAATAAAAGTTTTCGAAAAACTTATGCAACAAGAAATCAAAGATTGGAACACATACATACAATTATGAAGGGCGGTTCGATGAGACGGCTCAAGCTCATTTTTGTGATCGAGAACGACGTGATGAAAAGTTGGTTGGTTTGAAAGAAAATGCGTTGAGCAAAAAAAAGTGAGCAAACAACAATTTCGAACTTTTCGGATGAAGCTCGAAAAGTTATTGGGATATTCATTAAAGGAACACATTGCAATTGTATTAAAAATGTGGGATGGGGGTCTCGTCGCGAAGAGCTGATTTTTATTCTGGGTCTTTGAACATTTCGCGGTTTGTGTGGCAAGTTCAAAAAACCGAAAAATTCTTCTAGTCTGATTTTGTTGTCATTGTCGATACTATCATGAAAAAAATTTTTTCCCATTTTTGGAGTCTGGGTTATTATGAAAAAATCGGTCAATATTGCGAAAAAAAATGAATGGTTCTCCATTATGTAGTACAAAAAACTGCATCTCTGGGATTTTTTGATTATTCACAGAAAAAAAATCATTCGAGCGAACCGTGTTAGTTATTCAAGAAGATTATCCATCGTCGGCATATTTTTTTTTCATTTATTATTCCTATGTCCATTGTTTGATCTCGCATAAGAGCTTGAACAATCCATCAAGAATTTATAGGGCTTTTATTCTTATTGTTAGTCAGTTTTCGAAAAATCACATTTGAAAATGTGAAGAAAGTCTGACATTCAGAGTCTGTGAGAAAAAATATTGAAATCAAAAATTATAAGGTAATCGATTTTTAGTGCATTAATGACAGGTATATTCATGAGAAAACTACACAATATAAATATCCAAAAAAATTAGGCTCGAAAAATACATGTTTCAGTTTCGAAAATTTCAAGGAGGACGACATGACATGCCATGGTACACAAAGAAGCTGTCGAACATGGAAAATTTTTCCAGCTTTTTGATAAGTGAAAACTTATATAGTTGGGGTTTTTCCAGAATAACTTTTGTTGGAAAACAGATTAGCGTCTTCAATAAATTTCATCAACAAAAAATTATTCTCAATATTCAGCTTACCCATCGAGTGAACAGCCAACAACATGCGTTGTCAAAAAAATCGAGTTGTAAAAATGACAAAATAAAAGAGAATAGAGGGTGGGGTTTGTGCTTTACACAGGCAAATGGGAGCTTGCTGGTAACCAGCTATAGTCGGTAATCAGTTGGTTTTCCAACACCGGAAGATGGGTACTTGCTGGTAACCAGCTTATAGCAGGTTACCAGTTGGTTTTGCGAGCTAGTTACTAACTAACTATATACGTAACTAGCTTGGAAAACCAACTGATTACCGACTATAGCTGGTTACCAGCAAGCTCCCATCTGCCTGTGCTTTGTTTAATTTGGACACCTGAAAAATCAGCTGATTTTTCACCGGTTTTCTGATATCAGCTACACAAATATACATCGTGCAAATGGAACTTCATTAATCTCTTTTCTGAAAAAAATTAAGATTCACGGAGAGTTGTTTCCATTTTTGATAATTGCTTGAATATTCAGATTCTCCACTGGCCCGTTTTTTCGACCAAGTATGGCATGAATAACTCTAGCTGCTCTGATGAAAATACCTATAATCAGGTTATATTAACACTTAGCCTATTGTCTTACACCACCTTTAGTTACATAGCGAAATGGTTGAATGATAAAAATGTTTGGAAGTGGATCAATTGTTGGAAATACCGATGCGGTCAGGATTATGCAACTGACTGAAGACCCGACATCTTCAATAAAGACAGGTGCAATTATCATGAAAGTCATTGGAATATAAATCAAAAAGACAGGTATGATTGTCTGTACCACCAACGCTTTGAATAGTTGTTGATGCATTTTCTGAAAGCGCGTTGAACCGGTTATCGCCAACGTTTGTTGTGCTTTCGAATAACATCCGATGCCAAAGTACAAAACTGTCGAAATAGACACCACCTGTAGAACGTGGATTTGATTCAGACGGTGGGTCAAACTCACAATCATGGTCAAGAAACTGAGCATTCCTAAGATGTCCGAGTAAACCGGTTCGGACTCTCCCAAGGGGTTGGTGACGTAATATCTCAAACCGGCGTAGGCAATGGATTCAGTGTTCAAGTCAAGGTATAACATTATCACATTTCTGAATGAAATTTATTAGATGGTATCTAACTTAATCACTGAATTGTCATACAACGCAAACCAACTTTAGGTATTCATCAAACTGATAATTGAACTTGTAATAGTAACACAAGCCGGACCAAATGAAGCTATACAAAAATGGAATCGATATGAGAACATGGAACTTTTTGCCTGATATGAACTTCATGAAGAAATCCCTGAATCACAGTGTGTCTTGTGTGGACAACGAAAACATCACAACTAACTTGTTGAACACCCCATAACGATAGGCGAAATGAATGCTCAGCATAGCTATAGAAAATGAAAAGCAGCAGCAGTACAAAATTACCAAAAAAAATGATTGATCGCGCGTTAAACGTTCCACGGGGATTTTTCGAAAAAGAACGAACGCATTTTTGTACGACATCACTGACTTTGAAAAAAAATTATTTAGTTTTATCAAAATTATCAAAAAACATGAAAAACTCTATCTTGTGACATATATCTCTTTTCAAGAGCCGTTAGCAAGGAATCATAGCTCACTTGTGAGTTGTATTCTTACCATGTCCGCGACCACTTCAACGACGGAGAAAAATATCTCAAAAATGGTAATTGAAAACATCAGAATCTTGTACCTTCCAAAATGTTTTGGCGAATGTCGAACAATCAGATATAATAGGTAAATGTTGAAAATGACTGACAAACAAGCGCAAATGTTTTGCGACCAGTACTCGACATCATTCCAAACTTTCTCGGATAGTAACATTTTTGTGTTTTTTGTTTCAGTTGAAATGAATTTCTCTCTACTTGAGGGAAATTGAAAATTTACGCTTCCATAGCAACGACACTTCCGCGTGGTTGAACTTACCTGTGAGTACAGTACTCTTCTAATATTTTTGAAAATACCAAATCTTTACTTGGCCGAGTGTCAAAAATGATTTTTGCTGAATTATGTGACAAAGTCGAGTTTTCTGATTTTGTGAATGAGAAACAAACGGCCTAGTCCCGATTTCATTTCAGCAAAAGTCTTGAAAATACAGACAGGGCCCGGTTTTTGAGCCGGATCTTTTTCTAGGTTCAAAAAACATTTTTCGCGCCGATTATGTGGTCAAATTCGGGAGAAAAAAAACTCGAAAAATATATATATAGTAATGAGAAATACTACCGGAGGTCATTCATTCAGAAATGATATTTTACATCAATTGGTCAAACATTTTGACGATAAAATGCTCACTGACGATACTTTACTTTTCGATGTTTTTTTTTGCCATGGGTGAATATCTTTGTTGAAAACAACCATCACTGTGCTGTTAAAATCAAAGAGAACATTTTTCGAAGCTTTTTAACTAACCCATCAATGACGTGAACTGATAGCCAAGAAAGACACGTTGTCAGAAAAACAAACCATGCGGCACTGTTCAGTCGGGAAACGTAGTAGCCGTTTGTCACATCGACAATATAGAGAAGATCCTGAGTACAACTCTGCGCGAACATTTGCACGCGTTTTCGTTGGCGTTGTGAGCTCTGTTTTGATGAGAGAGCGACAGTACTTCTCTTCTGAAAACATGTTGAGATTTCAACAACAAAAACTCTTTGTAATCTTACAGTATCATAAAAAAGTTTTCCAAATGTTAAACAATTTAATGAATTTGAAACTATAGTAATGATAAAAACCAAATATGGAAGAAACTGTGAAATAGTTTGCGCGCAAGGAGTTTCTTCAGGCACCCAGGACAACTCTTTAATTCGATAAACAAAACCACAATTTTCTGGAAATCCTGCAAAAGTGAATGTCAATGCGATGGACCAGACAAACGATAGACCAATCTGAAGGGTATCATTGGTGGCGTAGAAAAACGCAGCTTACGTATAACCCATATTTCTCTCTCATCTTCCCTCCGCTCATTGGCCAATAGCTAACACAGAATCGATTGATCGATATGACACCTTGTATGAGTAAACCCGAAACATAGGAACTGTAGCCGGCTATTTGTCCGAAAATCACGTTGAAAACGTTTGGAAGATAGAAATAATCACTACAAAAGTATGAGCATTTTGACCATTGAAGACACTCACAAGGAAGTGGTGTAAGGAAAATTTGGAGATTTTTGATGAAATTTATGTTATTTTATAGAGTTTTGGACGCTGAAAAAGATCCCCAAGTAATATTTCTCCCTAAAACTCCTATTTTTACAGATAAACTCAATTTTTCAAAAATCACAAAAAATTCATCAGGCTTCCAAAATTTTTCATTAGATCAAAAATAAATAAATTGAATAAAAACGTGAACACTCATGAAAATGTAGGTCGAACTTGATAGTTTTTGAAGTTTTTGTTCTTTTGAAGTTTGAGTTTTTGAAGCTGAATTTTCTGGTATTTTCAGTATTTTTTCACTGAAAATAAGTATTTTAACGTTTCTTTTCGTATGAAATAACCCCAGAGTACCACTTCCTTAAAAAATCGTCTTGTGCAAACACCGTTTGTATGTGTGTGTGCGAGTACAGTAATCCGATAGCTCTGATTTTTATTTCAAATTTTTCGTTTTTTGAACCCTATACATTGAAAGTTTGTATTGATTTTTGTGAACATGAAAAGGGAGCGACCAAGTATCTTCTTTAAAAAAACAGAACTGTCGATTAGAGTGGTACTCACATGAGTGTGCATGGCGATGACCAGATGAAAAAAACCGCACAAATCATAAAATTCGAAATCGTTCGAGATGTACAAAAAATATAAAAATCTGAATGAAACTTTGCTGACGAAGTGAAACATCTGAACACATACGCATTCACTAGCAACCCGTAGAATGATATCTGAAATAGGTTTGTTATCTCAATTCATTGAATACTTATGTATGTGTTACCAAAAGTGTCGTAAAGCCAGCTGTGAACTGCAAATAGGAAGTATTTGTATTGTTAGAACCGGTATTCATTGCAATTTACCACAAATGTTGATAACAAAAAACAAAAACGAAAAAAAATCAAGGAAATGTTGATTACAGACATGGAGACCAAAACATTCTCATAATTAGGTAGTTTTGCAGAACGTTACAAAATGAATCAAGGAACTGGTCGGTAAACATGTTAGAAATCATGTGTGAAAATCAGAAAAAGTAAAAAATGGTGTGTTTTTTTTCTCCATTTTTCAAACAAGGAAGTTTATGAGCTATTATTATCGTGAATCGGTGAATCGGTAACTGTTGTTGAAATGTTCGATACGGCCGTTCCTAGTCACGACACCCGCGCGAAGCCAGAAAAATTGTTCGACTGCTGTTGAAACTATCGCTAAATTGCAACTGTTGACGTAGTTCGAGAATTCTCTATTCTGATATTTGAATGAATTTCTTTATTGAAAGCCACCATCACTGTCCTGAATTTTAAGTTTAATTACTTTTCAAATGGAAAATACTGAATCGGATCATTTGATATAGGACGAACCCATGTGTTTTCAAATTTTTTCATGAATCGGGCCTTCAAAGCCGCACTGAACCATTTTTCAGATGGGTCCCATCATTCATTGAATTCCGGCAATCGGACCTTCTGAATCGCACCAGGTCCGATTTTATCGGACCCAAACCTGAAAAATGTGTCTGAATCGGACCAGAGTTAAGAAATCGTACCCGATTGTTTTTTTTTTTCAAAACCTTTGCTGAAATTAGTCTGATTCAGATGAAATTTTAATGTAAAAACTGACCTGGTCCGATTTTATGGTCCGATTCGGCAAAAATCTTGATAAAAACGGGCCGGGTCCGATTTCTTGACTGGCGTGGTTCATTTATGTCACATTTTTATATGTGAGTCCGACTAAGATTGTAAATTGGGCTCGGTCGGATACAGATGGCCCGGTTCGGAAAAATTCTTATGTGAGAAGTTTGAAAATACCGTACTGTGCTTTCAACTAACCCATCTATCACGTGACACAATAACCATGAAAGGCTTGTTGTTAAAAATGTGAACCATGGAGCGTTGTTGAATGATGAGATGAATACTCCAAGAGTCATATCGATAACATATAGAAAGTCTTGTGTGCAACTCTGCGCAAACATTTGTATCCGCTTTTTTCGGCGTGTAGAGTTCCGATTCGACGACAGTGAAGCGAACTGCTTTTTCTTAATCAACTAGATAAACTCATGGTGCACTTATTGATACTTTAACGTGTCATAGAGAAGTCGTAAAAATGTGAAAACATTGAGTGTGTTGGCAGCGGCGGCGACAATAAATACAAAGTAGAACAAGGTGTTAGTTATTCGTTGTGCACAAGGTTTTTTATCGGGTTGCCAAGAGAGTTTGTTGATGTCGTAAACAAAACCGCAATCTGTACGAAGCCCAATTACCGTACTCACAATTGCACAAGACCATGCCAAGCTAAGGCCAGCCTGTTATAAACTCACGAGTTCAAAATGAGTTTTACAATTGTTTGCACTCACGTATAACCCATACTTTTTTCTGAACCTCTCTCCATTGATAGGCAAAAAACTAACGTAGAAGCGATTGATCGATATAACAAATTGAATCAGTAAACCGGAAACGTAAGCGAGATACCCGGCTAGTTGTCCGAAACCATTGTTGAATATTCGGGGTAGATAGAAGAATCCTCTGAAAAAAAAACTAGTCATTAGTCATTATTCTCTTCAAGTTTTGTAAGAACACATTTTTCCAACCCAAGCTCACATACATAATTGTGCATGGTGAGGACCAAACGAAAAACACCAGACAAATAATGAAATTCGAAATCGTGCGAGATGTGCAAAACATAAAAAAGTCCGTATGAAATTTATTTGACGAAGTGAAACATCTGAAGACATACGCATTCATTACCAACCCGTAAAACAATATCTGTCAAACCAATTTTGTTCATTTGAATTACCTAATTTCATAATAACTCACCACCAATGTTGTCATACCGGTTAAAACTCGAAGAGTCGTAATCATCGTATGAGTAAGAAGCGAATGATACAAATTTCGAACACTAGGTCTTTTTTGTTGTAATGAAGTCATTCACCGTGAAATGAGTGAGAGCATAGAAATGCGCAAAAACAAGACAACTACCAAAAGGGGTGGCACCAGAAATAAGTTGTGCTCAAGGTCGTTGAACATTCCAATGAACAGACCTGAAAAAAGATCAGTGTTTCGAAATAATAAAAACGTGACCTGACTCTTCTAGATAAAGCAATAAATAATTTCCACGTGTCCACGTGACACGTTTCTCATTTTGCCTCAATTTGCAGCATTCTATTTTTTCAAAGTTTGGTGTTGATTTTGGACTCGCAAAAATCTCAACAACGATCAGACACATTCTTCAAGATAAGTTTTTTTTTATATTATGGAGCCTATTTCTTCTTTGAAAATCTTTCCAAAATCCAGTGAAATGTTGTGTCGAATACCATTCCGAGCGAGTACCGTCTACCAGAGTCCGAGCCCGACTTCATTTGATCCTAGATCGAGTGAGGATGTTTACATCCTTTTGGAACAGGCCAGAAAACAATGAAGAATGGTGTTCTGATAATAGGGCTTGACACATATTTGCGGTAACATTTTTTCATCTATTTTGGGGCTCCTTTCTAGGTTTTTTTGACAAATCATCATCTTCCAGAATCGTCGATTCACAATTTTTCGATTCATCCTCGAAGGACGAATTCAGTTTTCAAAAATGTAATGTGGTAACATCAACGACAAAGGAATTTTTAATCGTAAATTTCCTAATTTCTCAGTTCTTCAAGTATTCTTAATTTTCAGCTCATTATGCATGTGTGACAATGACGTTCAGCAGAATCGTGTTTTCCGTTTGCTTCAACTTCTGAACATCACTGCTTTGGAAAACAAATGGAGACAGGTAGAGTTTTTTTTTCAAATATTTTTCAAATATCGAACTATTGTGATGAAAGTTTTAGGACATGCGGAAGCTATGTCCAAATTTTGCTGCATTTTCAGTAACTTTAAAAAATCTTGTAAATTACTCAAGTCAATTTTCACGTCGTATCAAGAAAAAGAGAATTGGCAATCATTGAAATAGAGCAAGACGCAGTGTGGGCGTGGCCATCACACACACAAATAATGGCAGTGTGCGAGACGCGTGTGTTGTCGGTACAGCGATTTAATGACTCTATTGCATAAATCAAAAAATCAAGATTTTGAAAAATTAAAAAAGGAAGTTTGTTCCATGGATTTGTGTGGAGCAATAGAGCACATATGTGAGAACAGTGTTGTAGTTCTCCCGGAATGCATTTTTCTTGGCAGAAACTGGAAGGGATTCCCTTAAAGGGGCCCCATGTTTAAAAAAGGGGTTCGGATTGCTATTCTCAATAGGGCCCCAAAACAGTGTCTAAAAGGGGTACGACTTAAAGGGGCCCGGTAGCTGTTTTGAAAAGTAATACTCAAAAGGATACGACTTAAAGGGGCCCGGTAGACATTTTGAAAAGTAAAACTAAAAGGGGTACGACTTAAAGGGGCCCGGCGGGTGTTTTGAATAGTAAAACTTGAAGGGGCCCATTATAGAAAGTAATTTTTGCGGAAATTATCAGTATAAATTTCGGGAAATTTTCCGAGGTCGAATTTTAAAACTCCTACCAAGTTTAAGGGGGTCATTCTCCAGTGGGAACAAACTTGGGTGGATTCTGAATAGGACCATCTGAACCGGACCCGATCCGTTTTTTCTCGCTGAATCGGACCACGAAATTGGTCCAGAAGAACTATTCGGTTGTAGCTACAATGTCCAATTGGAGTTCAATTGCTTCTGATACTTTTTCGTGGCCCCATTAATCTTGAGAAAAAATGACGGGAACCAATTTTTATTTTTGTCTGTTCCAGCCATGACCCGGCCCGTTTTGAGCACAAAATGTGTCTGGATCGAATTTGTGGTTCGATCCAGCAAAAATAGTAACCGGAAATCTCAAATATTTGGTACAAATTCCAAGTAACATACACAATCTTTTAAAAATCGATAACCTTGTATGCAACAGTCCGAGCCTTTCACACCTCATAAAAGTGACAGATTTGACATGCTCAGCAACTAGCCGGCTACAATTGGTCGTTTTGGTTAGTTTTTGCACTTTTTTTTTTCAAAAAATTGCTCCAAATTTCCAATAAAAAAATATCGTAAACAATATTCGGTAAAACTATAAACAAAATTCAGGGCATCTTTTACTTTTCTTTGTCGGGAATACACTCGAGTAGATGTATACAAGGTTGTTGATTATTGAAAAGAAAATATTTTTCGAAATTTGTACTGAATGATTGAGATTTCCGGTTGTTGTTTTTTTTGCAGAATAGGACCTCAAAATCGTATTAGACGCATACTCTAACGGGCTGGATGTTCGAGATATGGCTGATACAGACTCAGATAAAAATTCGGGTCCGGTCTGTTTTTTCTCAAGGTGAATTTGGCCACTAAATAGTATCAGAAGCATTTTATCTTCAATTTACAACCGAATAGTTCTTCTGGACCAATTTCGTGGTCCGATTCAGCAAGAAAAAACGGATCGGGTCCGGTTCAGATGGTTCTATTCAGAATCCACCCAAGTTTGTTCCCACTGGAGAATGACCCCCTTAAACTTGGTAGGAGTTTTAAAATTCGACCTCGGAAAATTTCCCGAAATTTATACTGATAATTTCCGCAAAAATTACTTTCTATAATGGGCCCCTTCAAGTTTTACTATTCAAAACAGCTACCGGGCCCCTTTAAGTCGTACCCCTTTTAGTTTTACTTTTCAAAATGTCTACCGGGCCCCTTTAAGTCGTATCCTTTTGAGTATTACTTTTCAAAACACCTATCGGGCCCCTTTAAGTCGTATCCCTTTTAGACACTGTTTTGGGGCCCCATTGAGAATAGCAATCCGAACCCCTTTTCTGAGCATGGGGCCCCTTTAAGGGAATCCCTTCCAGTTTCTGCCATTTTTCTTTGCGACTCTATATTTCAATTATTGAAATAGAAAACGACGTGTTTCTAGCCTTGTCGGTTCAGCTTCTCTCAAATACAACTTCGTGAAACTGAACTCAAGTTGTCAACATCAACGACGAAAGAAAATTATTCAGAACAACCAGAACACCGCTTGAAATGCAGTTAGGTATTTTGAATTCATAAAAAATTGACTTGAACTTGTAAAAAAATTTGAAAAAAAAGGCCTAAAAAATTTGGCGGACGAGGTTTTAGACACGGTCATGGCCGGGACCACAAATTTGTTCAATTAGGCCTGGGCGGAACCGAACCTTCGGACATTCGGAACAGAAATTTTGACCTGAAAAAATTTGGAAAAAAGAGGTTCCGACTTTTTTCCGAGAAAATTATTCAGAAAAAAATGGTCTCAACATTTTTCCGACTGTTTTTCGAAAAACTCGGAACTTTAGGATTGTTCCATGTCCAAAATCATAAAAAATTAGATCTTTTTGTCAGATCATAGAATTATTTATTTATTTTTTCGTATTTAGCTTTAGGAGCTGTGAAAATAAACCATTTGAATTTTTCGCTATGAATGGAAAAGTGAAATGAAAAAATCCCGGAATGGTGCCCGATGGTACCGGAAAGTTCACTGAATAGGGGAAAAGGGGCCGGGCCCCTTTTCCCTGAATGGGGTTCAAAAATGGGACGCCAGAATGGAAAAATAGGCTGAGCATGGTGTTTTGACCAAATTTAGCCACTTTTGTTTGACCCCATTCAGGATGATAAGGATGAAAATTTGATTTTAGTTTGTGTGACGCAAATTTCGTTCCATTTTTGGACCCCGTTCAGGAATTCTGTTCAAAAATGGGGCCCAGCCTCTTTTCTCATGCAGAACCCTATTTAGGGAACATTCCGGTACCACTGGGCCATTCAGAAATTTTTATTTTGGACCAAATTTAATGGGGCCCGGCCCGTGTTTTTACGATTTACCGAAAAGTTTTTGGAAATAAGTTCTGAAAAAGTTCCGATAGGAAAAGCTTAGGATTTCAGAACTGTTTTCTAAAGCTTCTGACAAAAATGACTCAATTTTCATGTTTTCGAACGTTTTCCTGAAAAGTTCGGAAATCTCCGGGTTTTCCGAAAAATAATTTCGCAATCATTCTTTTCCCCCGATGAATAAAAATCGGGACCTTGATGTTAAAATGAATTATTGAAAGTGAAATGAAGTTTAAAATTCATAGAAAACAGAAACAAAAACTTCACGATTTTTACAGGTATCCATTTCGAATCAAACGTCATCCTATGCCACAGGAATTCAGGACAACAAGAACAATGAGATCACATGTTAATGGAAAACTGGGACAAAACGTACAACTCAGGAAAGTCAGTGCGCGACCGCTGCGCGCGCATAGGACCGAGTGTGCGATCAGTGCGCGTAGTGCGCGATCGCACGCTACCACGCTGCGTTCGCGCACTCTCTAGTGCGTGGTAGTATGTAGAAGACGACCCCAAAAAGCCAGTTACTTGACGACCCCACCAAGTATTTCATGACCCCATCAAGAACTATCATGTGTCTCAAGACCCCACTCAATAGAAATGGGGTATCGAAATACATTTATGGGGTTGTATAAGTCGCGGTGGGTCCCGAAATGCGATGGGGTCGTATTCTACATGTTGTCCGGAAAACTTTCAGATGTGAGTTCCGATAGAAACGATTAGACAACCCTGAGTTCTCACTTTTGAGATGGTTGATCTTGAATGGTTGGGGGGTCAAAGTGTGGCAAAAATGTTGATTCATGAAATAGTTTTGGCTTAACTACCATCCATTTTATCAATTCACACATCAATAAAGAATATGTCAATCTAATTTCTGTATTGTTGAGCTATCTGTTGCAAGACCAACACATTGATAAGTCCAAGAACTTCTCCAAATTTTGTCGGTCCGTTTTTCCAATGTTTAGTCATCACGTATTGGAAAATAGCTGTTGAATACTTTTCTCTCTCTTTGAACATGTATTTTTGAGCGTTGGTTGATAGTCTGGGTACGTCTATAGATTAGAAAAAAAACGACGATAAACAATTAATATTGAAAACTCCACTGACTACATAGAATTTGCAAAAATCAATGCTCTCAAGTCCTGCGAAAAAATGAAACCTGTTCGATATAAACCTGCAAAATAGCGCTTGCAAAAACAATAACTGGTTTTTTCCGGCTTTATTCAGTCACACTTTTCATGTGGTTCGTATTAGTAATGAGAAATATTACCGGAGTTTATTCATCCCAAAAATGATAACTTTACATCAATTGGTTAAATTTTTTGACGATAAAAAGTTCACTGTCGATACTTTACTTTTCGATCCGTTTCGCCATGGATGAATATCTTTGTTGAAAACAACCATCACTGTGCTGTTTGAATCAAATACATAGAACACTGTCCGAATTTTTTCAACTAACCCATCAATGACGTGAACTGATAGCCAAGAAAGACACGTTGTCAGAAAAAGAAACCATGCGGCACTGTTCAGTCGGGAAACGTAGTAGCCGTTTGTCAGGTCGACAATATAGAGAAGATCCTGAGTACAACTCTGCGCGAACATTTGAATGCGTTTTCGTTGGCGTTGTGAGCTCTGTTTTGATGAGAGAGCGACAGTACTTCTCTTCTGAAAACATGTTGAGATTTCAACAACAAAAACTCTTTGTAATCTTACAGTATCATAAAAAAGTTTTCCAAATGTTAAACAATTTAATGAATTTGAAACTATAGTAATGATAAAAATCAAATATGGAAGAAACTGTGAAATAGTTTGCGCGCAAGGAGTTTCTTCAGGCACCCAGGACAACTCTTTAATTCGATAAACAAAACCACAATTTTCTGGAAGTCCTGCAAAAGTTAATGCCAATGCGGTTGACCAGACAAACAATAGACCAATCTGAAGGGTATCATTGGTGGCGTAGAAAAACGCAGCTTACGTATAACCCATATTTCTCTCTCATCTTCCCTCCGCTCATTGGCCAATAGCTAACACAGAATCGATTGATTGATATGACACCTTGTATGAGTAAACCCGAAACATAGGAACTGTAGCCGGCTATTTTTCCGAAAATCACGTTGAAAACTCTTGGAAGATAAAAATAATCACTAAAAAATCAAGCCTTTTTGATCATTCAAAACACCTAGTCACTCAGAAATGACTTTCTCGTTTTCATGAAAATCTAGACTTCAAAAAAACTCAAAAATGGAAGACAAGCACTTTGTGAGGTCGAAAAAAACTGTTTTTGAATGTATTATCTCGACGAACGTCTTGTGCAAACACCGTTTGTGTGTGTGTGTACAGTAACCCACAAAAAAAAACATTGCTCTGATTTTTCTTTCAAATTTCGTTTTTTGATACATTGAAAGTTGAGGTCTTCCACATTGAAATTTTTGTGAACATGAAAAATGAGTGAGCGGGTCTCTTTCTAAAGAAACAAAGTTGTCGATTAGAGTGGTACTCACATAAGTGTGCATGGCGATGACCAGATGAAAAAAACCGCACAAATCATAAAATTCGAAATCGTTCGAGATGTACAAAAAATATAAAAATCTGAATGAAACTTTGCTGACGAAGTGAAACATCTGAACACATACGCATTCACTAGCAACCCGTAGAATGATATCTGAAATAGGTTTGTTAACTCA
The DNA here is from genome assembly GCA_963572245.1 of Caenorhabditis sp. 8 KK-2011. Classification (NCBI taxonomy): domain Eukaryota; kingdom Metazoa; phylum Nematoda; class Chromadorea; order Rhabditida; family Rhabditidae; genus Caenorhabditis; species Caenorhabditis sp. 8 KK-2011. The sequence continues at coordinate 10,735,381 of OY751550.1, read as the reverse complement.
ATTCATTGAATACTTATGTATGTGTTACCAAAAGTGTCGTAAAGCCAGCTGTGAATTGCAATGAAGAAGTTGCTGTATTGTTAGAACCGGTATTCATTGCAATTTACCACAAATGTTGATAACAAAAAACCAAAAACGAAAAAAAATTAAGGAAATGTTGATTACAGGCATGAAGACCAAAACATTCTCATAATTAGGTAGGTTTGCAGAACGTTACAAAATTAATCAAGAAACTGTTCGGTAAACATGTTAGAAATCATGTGTGAAAATCATCGAGAAAAAAAAGATGTTGAGAACATTTTTTTTCAAACAAGGAAGTTTATAAGCTATTGTTATACTCACCACCAATGTTGTTAAACCTGTTGTAACTCGAAGAGTCGTACTCATCGTATCAGTAAGAAGCAAATGATGCAAATTTTGAACATTAATTTTTTTATTTCTTATAACAAAGTCATTCAGCGTGAAATGAGTAAGAGCATAGAAATGCGCAAAAACAAGACAACTACCAAAATTTGATGAGACAATTCACCAAGATTTATCATTTTCACGGTGTGTAAAATAAAACATTGAACAATGAAAAGAAACCGGCAAAATATTTTTGCAGCGTGTCGGAGTGTACGCCATACACTCCGAAAACACGCTGCAGAATATTTTAGGCCAACACACAAACACGTGGGAAAATTAATTTCAGACTACGGTAAGTGCAAATGTGTGCACTGACCCCCACGGTGTTGTGCGAACACTTCTTGCCGGTCTCAAAATAATTATTTTACACACCGTGATTTTCTTGTTAAAGGTGAGGGGGGGGGGGGGGGGGGAGAGGGGGGAGAGTGGCACCAGAAATAAGTTGTGCTCAAATGAAAGAGTACCATCGGTATAGTAAAACCTTCAAGGAATTTTTCACGGAACCGTTTAGTATTTGAAAAAACGTGAAACAAAAGCTAGCAATAGCTTCAATTGGTTCAAGTTCTTTTTCTCGAAAAGTGAAAATTCGCAACCTCTTCGGAAGATAGGGTGTTTCGTTTTTTCTGCAAAATGCAAATTTCAAGAGTTTTTTGTAGAATTAAAAAAAAACTTCAACTTTCGATGTGTGAAATTCAGAAATCACAAAAAAAAACTTTTAAAGTAAGAAAAAAAGAAAAACTGTTTTTGAATTCGTTATCAGGAAGATTGCTGTCCGCAAACACCGCTTGTGAATGTGTGCGGCTACAGTAACCAACGACAAAAATTGTTTTGTTTTTTTTCAAACAATTTTGCTTTTTTGAGTCACATACATCAAAAGTTGAAGTTTTCAATATTAAGATTTTTACGAACATGAAGAAACCATTTCTGAGTGACAGAGTTTCTTTAAAAGTTCAATGGCGCGCATTTGCCCTACTCCTCAAATATTTTGAAATTTGATCTGTCTAGGTCCATTTTCCCTTGTTCAGCGTTGTTCATCGATTCGAAAAAAATGAATTGTTACCCATTGTCTGATTCTTTCATTCAATTTCACCTGACAGAAAAAGTATATAACTCAATCTTTGTTCTAGCAATATTATTATTATTTTTATTATTTTTAATCAAAGAAAATGCTAAAAATAGAACCTCACTTGTGTAATTAGATAGCCTAGGAAGGGCATGTTCGACTTTTTTTGTTGAAAAAAAAAACACAATTTTTTGTCCTTTCTGTGATTATTTTTGTTTTTTTTTTCCTTCGACTATTGACCACAAACGTTGTCGGCGTATCAATTCTTCTTACAATAATCAGGACTTCGTCTTCATTTTTCCCGTTTTCTCATTCTTCTTTGATTCGCATTTTGTTCTTCTTCAAAAAACATACAAATCTGTAAACATCAGAACTTTTCATCCTTTCACGTGGCTTTTAGATCAAGTTGAGAATCATTTTGCGAGAGACTTGATAATTTTGTAAAAATATTTCAATTTTTACTTTTCTTTGGATTTTTTCGCTTCGCTGCCAGACTTTCATAGGTGAAAAACACAATTGAATCGAAGAACAACAACAGCAAACATGAAAAAACATCGAGTCTTCTTCTCATCAAAAAATTGATTTGTACAATTTGACGAACAGTGTGTTTTGATGTGATAAGTGCGGCTTATTCGAATGCATTCGTGTGTCACGTTTTGTGTGTGTTTTTTGTCGTTGTACCATTGTTGAGATGTACACATTTGATAGATTTGTCCTACCGTGTTGAACTTTATATAACAGCTGAAAAATTTAATGCATTTTTTTTCGAATTTTTAATTGTTCTCCTAGAATTCTGACTGGTTGGAATATTTTTGATCGATTATCTATCTTCAAAAGTGACTTATTACAAACTTTGTCGTCCGCGCTGCGTGTCTTTTCTTTTCTCTCTCCACTTTTTTCCATGTCTTTTCGAAGTGAGAGGCGCGTCGCGGACACGCTTCGCGCTGAACGACACTAACGGACGAGTATTTTTCGAAACGACACCTATTGTTTTGTTTGATTTTTCGCCAATCAAAATTTTGGAGGCCTAAAAATTTAGCTACTAAAAATTGAGTCATGCGAAAACTTTGAAATCCTGCTCGAAAATCTCGGGCCGGGAGGATTTCGTGAAATTTCTCTGGGTTTTTTTTGTTGATGTTTTCAAAAGACCTTGTTTTTAGGTTAACTTTTTTAGTTGGAAAGTATAAATATTTGATTTTTCACTAACCAAAACAAAAAAAGTGTTTGTTTAATAAACTCATCCAAATAGAAACTACGTATTCGATTTTGTTTTTTCTCAATTACTTCATAACAGCGTTCGGTTTTGATACTCTCGAAAACGTGTCCTTTGAGGGTAAGCAAAAAAAGAGTGAAAAAAGTGTCATGACAACAAAAAAAAAGATTTTTTCAAGCAGAAAAAAATATCGGAGATCACAGATCGTTCTCCTTTTTTGTTCCCTTGTTGCCAACCAGTTTATATCCATTCAACTTTCATGAATCATACCTTCCCGCCCTCGATTTCGATGTTTTTTTTTTCTTGCATAATTTTTTGTGTGTTTGTGCTACAATGTTTATAAAAGTCGTAACCTTTTTCACTGGTTCATTCTTTTCCAAAATTGCAGAAGGACATGAAAAATGAGATTGAGATGATGGAGAAACGTCCGTCGATTCGAAAGGATTCGCGAGTGACCGAATTGGCGAAGACGAATTGGAATGCGGTGATTGTGGCCGGCATTGTGTCGGCGTTGAATGCCGTGGAAAATTCGGTGATTGGAATTGGCGAATGGCCGTATATGAGTGAGGTGAGAACTTGAAGCTTGATGATTGAAAAAATTTTGAGAAAAAAAACATTGCGAACAAGATGGTGATTTTCTTGTCAAAAAAACTATTTAGCTCTAAATCAAGCGTGAACTTTCCTGAAAAAAAAAAAGTAATTCTTGCTCCCATAGATGTGAGTGTTGGAATTTTTTGGGGCGCACAACTTCGAAACAAAAAAAAAAGTTATGACCGAAAGACCTCAAAAAGTAGGGTCTCTTTTGGCAGGCATAGCGCAATTCAGATGAGAGCTTTGAGGCTAATCTCGACGGCAAAAGATAGTTTGAATCTGCCTCATTTTCATCATTGAAGCCTACTACTTATGGATCGGTGGTTTTCTAACTCAACTAGTACTGAAACTTCGACAAAGTGAGAAATTCTAGATTTCAGCCGTTTTGAGCCGGCCTGAAGTCCGATCACACCGGTCGTACTGCGACCACGATCTTGAAAACAGCTTCAACGTTTTTTTAACCAAAAAAGGTGTTCTTAGAAAGCCGAATTTTTCACACCGGTTTTCGGAGTTATCGGGCTCCCGGGCGATGAACACAGCGATTAGAATTTCCCATCATAGTACTACTCTATCCGCAAAAAATATTTAAAGTTCAAAAATTGTTCTACTCAGTATTGAAACTTGTTTTGTGGTTAAAATCAAAAAATCAAAACTGGTCTCAATTTTCTAACACAAACTACATTGTGACTGTTTGAACCCACGCTACTAACTAATTTTTTGATTTTGTGTTTGTGGTTTGGGGTTTTCTGTTCATTGTTTGCAACCAGAAAATGTGTACATGTTCAAAACAAAAACATGTACACATCCTATCGATATTATAATTTGATATCGGTTTCAGAATCAAAGTGTGTGTTTTACCACAAAAAATGTTGTGATCGGCTCTGGCTACAATTCTGTTTTTGATCTTGAAAATGAGTTAAAATAATTTTCTTGGTTCTGATTTATAAACAAAAAAAATTGAGTGAATAAATTAAATTATCAATGCCCGCGATTTAATAGAATAATTTTTTTTCTAGAAAAATACACGTTTCAAAGGCGCATAGATTTTCCTGGATTGGTCTCGCCACAACCATCGTTTGTTTATAATTTTTTGAGAAAAAAATAATAAACCGGAATACATGATTTTTTGCTGCGCCTTGAGATTGCCAATACTTTGCCCGATTACAGATTGATCGCGAATCTACAGCAACATTTTTCGGCTACGCGACATCCGCGTCAAAATGCGCTCACGCGATTTTCGCCATGATCTTCTCGATGTGGAGCTACAAATCGCAATCGATTCGCATTCCGCTGCTCTCGAGTCGCTTCATCTCTTTGGTCGCGTGTTGTCTCTATCTGTCGGTCGAATATTTTCCGACGGGTCGTCGATTCGTCATGGTCACCGTGTACGTGTTGTTGGGTGTGGCGAACAGTGCGACGACGGTGCTTCGCGCCTATATTGCAATGTTTTCGACGGATCGCGATCGATCCAAAGCGTTCGCCACCATCGGAATGTCGATTGTTGTCTCGATCGTTGTCGGACCGTGTAGGTGTTGTTGTTGTTGATGATGTCAAAGGGGAAAAAGGTGGCAAACTTGACATGGCCAATTTGACAAACAGGTCTATTATGCATCATCATCATCGAGGTCAATCACGTTTAGATAAATAGGCAGTGAGAAAAATGACTAATCGTTTTCATTTTAAAAGTCAGAACAAACTGTTCATGTTGAAAAAGAGACACATTTTGTATACAACAAATGGATTGAAAAATAAAAAAAAAGATGAGGGATAGAAAAATTAAAAGGATAGGAAAAAAAGGCTAGAAAAAAATTTTTCAAATTTGGAAGAGACCACAGTGTGTATTTGAGTACCTAAATTTTTAGGTTTCCAAAGTTTTGAAAATTTTTCCTGGTAGGTCAAAATATTTTTTGTGATCTTTTCTCTGAATTTCTCATTTTTAAATTATATTTCTTCGGTTTAGGCCACATCCACAAAACTGTGTCTGATCTAGAAAAATGTGGGAAAACCTTAAGATACAAAAATACACACTGTGGAGACCCAGAGAAAAACAAAAAATTTGCAGTTCGAAAGGTCACGTTTAAATTATTTTCACGTTCCTTCTTTTTTTGAGACGGAAAATATCTCAAAACTAACATTTTTCGGGACATGAACTCGTGACCCAGAATCTGATTTCTCTGCGTCTCCCTTGGAGGACGTCATAAAAAGCGGTGTTGAAAAAAAAATGGAACCTTTTTTCTAGAATACTATCTTTTTCTCCAGAATTCCCTCGAACTGTTTTGTGTATTTTTTTCCCTTCACCAAAAAAACTTGAAAATGGTCCACACATTATCTCAACACCTTAATTACAGTACTCCAGCTGATCTTCTCCGCCATCCCTTATCCCGGTTTCCAAGTTCTTCCCGGAATCAAATTCCACATCTACTCGGCACCAATTTGGTTCTCGTTCTTCCTTTCAATCGTTTCGATTTTCGTCTGTTACTTCTTTCTTCACGACGCCGAAAAAGAGGAGAAGAGCAAAAAAAGTGAAGATGATTCAAGTGAGTTGCCGAAAAAATATCTGACATTAACACATCCCGTTCTTAGTGGACAACGATGTCGATCGACCATCAATCATGTCGCTGGACAAAGCATTGAACGCTTTGAAGAAGCTTCGACAATCCAACATGGATTGGCGACTCATTTTCGTTTGTCTAATCTGCAAAGTTGGTGGAACATTTTCACACGCCACAATGAGGTAAAATTACTGTAACTGACTGTCTACAGTAGATACGTTCAGCATTTTCTCAATTATTCTGATGGTTCAATACGGTTGGAATGGCTCTGAAACGGTTCAAGTCGGCTCAATTTTGATGATCAGTTTTGGTGTCATCTCCAGTGTTGTTCTCATGCTTTACATTTTTGGAAATCTTGGAGCAATGTGAGTCAGATTTTTCAGCCCGATACATTTTCATTTGAGAGAGAGAGAGAGAAAAAAGAGAGGGAGAAAGAGACAGTGATCGTGAAAGGAACACACAGGCATTGCCGCTATTTTTTAACGAATCTGTTCACGTTTTGGGCAAAACATACAACACGACCTCACTAATCGTAATACACGACCCCGCGATAGAAATGTATTACACGACCCCACACCATGTATTTCAAGACTCCAAGCAGAAACGTATTTCAATACCCAAATCGGAAAAAAAGGAAGACATTTTTGGGGTCGTGTTCAGCAAAAAACGTGAACAAAAAAAGTGTGTTTTTTTTTGAAAATGACAAAATCGTTTTTTTTTTTGGAAATCGTTTTTCGTTTTTTGCGTCTTCATTACTCAGGAAAGTCAGTGCGCGACCGCTGCGCGCGCATAGGACCGAGTGCGCGATCAGTGCGCGTAGTGCGCGATCGCACGCTACCACGCTGCGTTCGCGCACTCTCTAGTGCGTGGTAGCAGCGTGAAAGTGCGCGGTCGCGGCGTGAAGTGCGTGATCGCCGCGAGATTAGTGCGCGAACTGTGCGTGGTCGCAACGCGGTTAGTGCGTGGTCGCAGCGCGATCTGTGCGCGGTCGCAGCGTGGTAGCGTGCGACCGCGCACTCACTTTTCTGAGTCAGGAAAGTCAGTGCGCGCTCGCAGCGTGATAGTGCGCGGTCGCACGCTAGGACGCTGCGTGCGCGCACTATCACGCTGCAGGCACGCACTGTCCGCGCACTGTCCGCGCACTATTCGCGCACTATTCGCGCAGCGTTCGCGCACTGATTTAGTGCGCGGTAGCTGCGCGCGCTGCTACCGTGCACTTTTTTGAATGATCGCGCACTGATCACGCGCGCACGCGCAGCGTTCGCGCACTGACTTTCCTGAGATAGTTGAACATCGGCTGGACCGGCTGATGAACATTTTGGGGGTTTTTAGGTGATTATGTAGAAATTTTGAATTTTCTCTGTATGGAGCACATAGGCAATGGAGACTTTGATTGGGTTATACTTTGAGGCAAAGGAGTCAGCCGATCGGCTGGGCGCCGCGGCTGGGAATCGGCTGATTGCTTGGCGTTCGAGAACAACCCAATTAAAATCAATGAAAAATATATGAAAATGACCGTCTTCCTTGCCTCTATCTGCTCCACACAGAGAAAATTCAAAATTTCTACATAATCACCTAAAAACCCCCAAAATGTTCATCAGTCGGTCCAGCCGATGTCCACTTATAGTCTCCATTCCTGTTTTCTCTATTTGCAAGATCCACAATTTCGAAGATTAGGGAACTGTTGCGAATTTTCGTCAAGGATTTTGTTAACCTGAGAAAATATAAAAATCTACCGCAGTTTTAAAACTGAATCTTTTTAGGATTCCTCAACAATACGTCTATCTGATTGGTACTATTGCGTCGGGAACTGTTTATGTTCTCACCTATCCATACGCGTTCACAAGTTCGCCAGTGGCCGTCTACAATGGTTAGTGATCAAAAGACAGATGGATCATTCCATCAACATCTGTTACAGAAACCAGTCGATCCGGTTGCAATCCTCTCGACTACGCGTGGTGTGACACGGCAATGGCTGCCAATCCGTGGCTTTTGATCGTCGTCCTCATTGTGTTGTCGTCGCCATCGATTCCTCTTATGCACACATCTCTTGACACGATCTACTCGAAAATTTTGGGACATGTCGATCAGAGTATTGCGCAGGGTGTGATGATGGTCATCGACGATGTTGTGTTCATGGTCACACCGGTTTTTGTTACGTGAGTTTTGGCGGAAAAAATTGAGATTTGTTTTTTTTTTAATTACAACATTGATTGTGAAATTTTTCCGGAGGCGTGACTTGGGGTTCCATGAAAATCGGACTCAAAAATAACCAAATTGTGGTTGCTGAACATACCATCAAAAGAGGTCGAGCCCTATTTTTGAGCTGGCCCGGTTTCAAATAAAATTTGTGTTCGACTACAAAAAATTTCTAGCTCTTCAAAATTTTTACATGGAAGGTCAAAATAAATTTGAAAATTTTTTCCGACGACATTTTTGTGTTCTCTCACCATAAAACACCATAAATTTCAGAGAGTTCTTCACACATTTCGGTGTCGGACCGTTGTGGATTGTAAAATCCGCCATCTTCTACCTTCTGACATTTGTCTGGTTCATCAATCTTGACCGAATTGCTCCGCATATGTAAATATTGTTCTTGTCATTTTCGTTTTGTTTTTGATTTTTCTTATCAATGTTCACTTATACCGCTTGAACGGGTTTCGTTTCAAAGAGCACTTATGTATAGTCTTACAAATAGAAAATGTATGTTTAGTTTAAGCTCGTCTCTGTTGCATGTTTTTTGATGATGACTTAAACTTGTCCGGTTTCAAAACTGGTCTGGCCTCATTTCCATGATCGTTGAGAAAAATATGAAAAGTAGTAATGAGAAAAACTGACTCCAAAAAGAGATAAAATCAAAATGGGCCCGAATGGCCCGGTCCGCTGGGCCTCAAAAAGCGCAAAAAGGATAGTCCTGGTTTTGACGAACTAAATCTGGATATTGATGTGATTGGAACTATTAGATCTTCTTCAAGTTATCTCCTCCAGAAAAATGTCTTGTTCAGCAAAAAAAAAAACAATTTTCCCCCTTGTTATAACGCATACGGAACCAAACAAAAACTGTCCAAGTTTTTCTCTCAAATTGATAAAACATGTTTGATTTTCAACAAACCACACTATCGACGCCCCGTGATTTGTGTCGAACTGTCTCGGTCTTCGTTATCACTTCAATCAGGGTAATGCAATTTGATGTGAGATAGAGTTACAAATCAGAAATGAACCGTTTTATTTTGTGATAGTTGATGAAGAACTGCTCTCACTTGTGTTTTTTGAACCCTTTGAACCATGTAATCTAATCCTTTTCTGACTGCAGAATTACGAAGTATAATTTCAGTGTTTTCATAAATACTCCAAATTAGATGCCTGAAATACATTGTAGCCTACGATTAACACAAAAACCAAACTAACAGGTTTTTTTTGCAAACAGATGTTGATCAAAAAATGTGTTCTATCACCAAAACACTCGTCAGGACAAATCACAATTTCTGATTTGTTACCCGTTTCTTCATGTAAAAACATGTATGATTTCTTGGAGAGAGATAGAACAGAAAACACGTTATTCGATGTGGTGTTTGTTGAAGGCACAAAACACAACCCATTGTAAATTGTCTTGATTAATTTTAGACGGTAACAGAAAAAAAAATAATTTTCTGACCATCTAGACGGTGTGTCTCACAAGATATTTGAATTATGAAAATTATGTTTTTAGTCATGAAAAAAAATGAAATTGTTTCTTTGCATTTCGTGTTTGTTTTTTTGTATTCAGATATTGATCATTAGAAGAAATGAAAATGCGGCCGTCAAAACTACCGTTATAGATGAAAAATCAAACATTTTTGAGCTTGAAAAATTGATTCTCGCTCGACTTCTTTCTTATGATCTTTTGCCGGATTATATGACTTCCGTATCTCGTCGAATCCGATTTTTTGTAGGCATTATATAAGACGCGCGTCTTCGTACAACGAAAGGATAATCATAAGCTTTGATTAACAAGAAAGATGAAGAATAGGGTGGCTTGAAAGCTCTTATCGTGTCAACATTATTCAGTTTTTCGCTACTTTGAAATTTTTATCATAAAAAACTCAAAATTTTCTGAATAAGAAGTGTGATTTGAAGACACCTTGTCACCCAGAAATGTTTTGCTTATGTTCATAAAAATGTTAAAATTAAAGACTTCAAAGCCGGGTGTCATTTTAGGCCGAGCACAACAGCCCATGTTTCAGTGGGCCTAAACTCTGACGGCCCCAAAAAGCGCGGGCTAGGCTGTCGGGTTTATAAAAAATTTTCGTGGGTTACTGTACCCACACACACACACACACAAACGGTGTTTGCACAAGACGTTCGTCGGTAGAATGAATTCAAAAATAGTTCTGAAGGTGGTATGATCGAACTCGATTTTTTTGTGACCTAGTTTTTCCTTATTTTTTTAGTATTCAGATGGTTTTTGAAAATACTCGTTGATTTTTATAACTTGAATGTAGCAAAAAGGTTTGATTCAATGGAGATTTCACCATTTTTAGTATGTGACGCAATTGATAACAAAAATTGTCTTGTGTTGACATCAAAACAAGAAAGTAGGCAGACGATTGACAGCCCACAAATCCACAGACTTGATGTGTTCTCTTATTTCTAAATTTATTCTATAAAAGTTTTCGAGATTGGAAACTTCGATAAAACGATACTGGAAACTATTTTGGGCAAAAAAAAATGGCAAAATTGCGACTCTGCTTTAAACCAATTTTGTTGTTTTTCGCTTTCGTCGGCTAAACACGAGGCGACATGAGAAACTGAAAAAAAATAAGCAGCTCTCATACTTGATCTGATCAAAAAGCACATTCTAGCTGAGCGAATATAATCTAGTTTGAAGTTAAAAAGATTAAAAGAGAACTGATTAAAAAAGGATTAAAAGAAAATGAGAGAAGAGATGATTCAAGACACAATCTAACTAAAGAGTATGTGCGAACGGGAGAGCGCAGAGAAACAAATGAAAAAAATGGGGATGTGAGATAGGGCGCGTATCCCTCACTGCCGAATGAATAGTATTATCATTGTATGTTGTACCCATTCATATCGAACCAGATCATTGATGTGTTTAGAAATTGAGACATTTAAACTATCATCTAACATGAAACTGAGTTACCAATGAGGAAGTTAATTAAATAACAACACTCAAAAATGTACTAACATTGAAGACTTCTACTTCCGCTGTGTGAGATTCAAAAAAAGTACTTTATAAGGTTGAGAAAAAAAATAAACTAATTGTTGATTGATTCTCACGACGAACGTCTTGTGCAAACACCGTTTGTGCATGTGTGCGGGTACAGTAACTCGCGACAAAAACAGTATTTTGTTTGTTTTTTTCTGAAACTCATTAAGAAGTTTTATGAATACGATAAACCCATTTCTGAGTGACGAGGTGTCTTTGAATTCGAGTTGCCATAGTTTGTAGTAAAGACTAGAAAAAAGTTAATAATATGTTCTTTGGTGTGAGAACCCTAGAGACAAAAAATAAATTTCAACATAGAAAGTCTGGGATCACAGAAGAATCAAAAAATGTTTTTGTTCGTGGGTCACTGTACCCGAACACACACACACACAAACCGACGTGTAAGAACGGGAGTTCTTGCACTTTTAAGATTCTCTAGACAAACGTAGTCTACAGTAAGCAGCCCCCTTAATTGTCAACTACTGTTATCATCATAATCTTCAACCGAACGATTTCATCTTACACCGCACACAAAAACACATCGTTGACAGAAAACATATCACTTGTATTTTTGTCTGATTTGTGACTAGTCGCCTCAAACATCACATATCTCTTCCGCCTATGTTCATATATGTTTTGTACATCCCATTCTTATATTTTGAACTTTTGTCATCATATCATTACTCTTACCACTTCTAATTAGTATTTTCAAAAAAGCTCACAAATCAGAACAAAAAGAAATGTTCATTTTCGTGACGTCTGCGTCTCTCACTTCTCATTTGTTTTATGATTAAAAATGAACCTCGCTGATATGTTTTTCTTTTTTGTGTTGTTGTGATTTTTTACATGTTACTGTAGCTTGTTCCACTCGTATTATGCCCCCCCCCCCCCTCCAGTTCGTGAGTAATTAAGATCATCGAAACTACCATATCTCTCGAATGTTCTTCTATAAAAATCTTCACGGTGTGTAAAATAATTATTTTGAGACCGGCAAGAAGTGTTCGCACAACACCGTAGGGGTCAGTGCACACATTTGCACTTACCGTACTCAGAAAAGTGAGTGCGCGGTCGCACGCTACCACGCTGCGACCGCGCACAGATCGCGCTGCGACCACGCACTAACCGCGTCGCGACCACGCACAGTTCGCGCACTAATATCGCAGCGATCACGCACTTCACGCCGCGACCGCGCACTTTCACGCTGCTACCACGCACTAGAGAGTGCGCGAACGCAGCGTGGTAGCGTGCGATCGCGCACTACGCGCACTGATCGCACACTCGGTCCTATGCGCGCGCAGCGGTCGCGCACTGACTTTCCTGAGTAGTCTGAAATTAATTTTCCCACGTGTTTGTGTGTTGGCCTAAAATATTCTGCAGCGTGTTTTCGGAGTGTATGGCGTACACTCCGACACGCTGCAAAAATATTTTGCCGGTTTCTTTTCATTGTTCAATGTTTTATTTTACACACCGTGTCTTGTTTTATTGCTCTTAAATTTGTTGCTGAACATTGAGTGTTTTTTGTGATTTGTGCTCTATTTTTTCCTCCCTTCAATCTTGTCCATTGTGTGAGAAAGTAGGGTTTCCTTTGAAGAAAAATATTTTTTTACAAAAATTTATCAATTAGAAGAAATTGCTTTGTGTGTTTTTGTTCGTTTAGTTTTTCTTATCTCGGATATCGAGAAAATTCCGAGAATTTTTGAGTGAGCAATCACCAGCTTAGTATGTTTGATGGAAATCCAAGTTCAAAACGTTTTCGTTCAATGAAATACTTTTTGAACTTTTCAAAGGTACTGAAGAAATTTGCCAATTAAAAGAGACACAGAGAAAAATACGAAATTTGCAGTTCGAAAGGTCACGTTTGTATTGTTTTGATGTTCTTTCTTTTTTTAAACAAGGAAAATATCTCGAAACTGACTTTTTTCGGGAAATGAACTAAATACAAAAGTCACGTCAGTTATTTAAAAATATATTTTTCGGTTCAACTAGTTTTTCATAGTGTTTCTCGTTACAAAAAACGACCTAGGTCTCTAAAAATTTTCAAAATTTGGTAAAACACCTTTTTTGTACTTTTCTGTTTTGTGTCAAAAATCATATCTCCGTTTCTCAGTGAAAATTCAAAGACTTGAAAAACGAGAATTTTTCATGTACAAGGAAAAGCTATCACAGCTTCTGCTCATTCATTCAATGCACATTTATTCGGCCTAATCCGAAATCAGAAGATCAAAACTAATCATTAAGCCATCTCTGAAAATATCGAGTTTTGATGAAAGAAAACATGCCGTATTTTGTGCTCTGAAGAAAACATGCCGTGTTTTGTGCCCTTCCGAATATTTTTTTTCATAGTCTAGAGTTGTGTGCCACAGAATAAGAGGTGCTGAAAACTAGAATTTATTAATGAGTTTTGTTCTAGTCCAGATTTCACTTTGTTTTTTGTACTCGAAATTTTCACGTACACGAAATTTACATACATTTCAAAATATATTTTTGAGTGGCCTTTCGCCAGTGTTCTATTTTTAATATTTTCCTGGCTTAAAAGATTTTCTCCGCTCCACACAAGTGTCTTATCTCCATAATTTTGTGCTCACCATAACCCGATTTTCTGAAAAAAGAGAACGTGGGCGGAGTCGAGCTTCCAATCGTACTGTCTCCGTCAATTATTTCAAAGAGATAACTTTGTTTTCATTTCATAGAGATAACTTGCAGCCTTATGCAATTTGCACGTATGATGAGCACTCAACTCGGATGCTCGACATCAACGACCATCATTGAAGATGTCACATGTAAAGTGTGCAGCGATACTGCGCACGGTGTGCATTTCGGCGTCATGTCGTGTCGCGCATGTGCAGCATTCTTCAGGTGAGCAAACGTTCTAAGAAAAGTCAGCGCACCATCGCACGTTGTCACGCAGCAAGCCACGCTCTGTAAAAAAAACTACAAAAATCTGCATTGCGGACAAGTGTGGCTACAGTAGTCAAAAATTATTTATTTTCGGCGGGCTTTCAAAAATTTGAAATTCCTGTCGATTCCGCAACTTTTGGGGCATGTGGTCAGTGAAACACAAGTTGCTGTTCATTCTCCTGTGAAAATTACTCACTCACACGTCTGCTAAGTTGTGCGTTTCCCGAAAAAAAAAACATAAAAAGAAAATGAAAAAAGTGTGCGGTGTTGTTGCACAACGTTCCTCCGCCTCTCCGAGTGTGCGATAGAGCTTTTTTTTGTCCGCGATGAATTTTTATTCATTGCGTTGGTAGTTTTTTTACAGAGCGTGGAGCACACACTTCACGCAGCGACCGCACAGTAGTAAATGCGCAGTGTGGCAGTTTACGCAGAAATGCGCTGATAGTGCGGTAGTTGGCGGTAAGTGAGGATAAATTTGATGCCACATTTCTGTCTCACTCTGTGCGAGTTTTCCCCGAGTTGTGTGCGCCCTCAGCGATCGCGCACTGACTTTTCCGAGTTTGATCAACTCCTTTCTTATCTTAGACGATTCATCGTTCTCAATTTGGAATATCGATGTTTACGCGATCAGGCAAAATGTCGAATCGATAATGGTCGTCGAAACTCATGCAGACATTGCCGCTTTCAGAAATGTCTCAAAAGTGGTATGACAACGGACAGTGAGTTTCTTTTTTGGTTCATCTGTCAACATTTTTTGAGATTTGCAGATGTTCAATTCAATCGAGACATCTATTCATATAATAATAATAATAAAAAGAGGTTCAAATCGAGAGAATCTTCGGTAGAATGTTTGGATTATAAAAATGTGTTGGCTTCGACGTGTATCACAGTTTTGAATAGTGAAATAGCTCTACAAGTGAGTACAAACATAGTTGTTCATGTTTTGTCTTTATGACACATTTTTGCAGAACAAGTTATACCAAAGATCAATTCTCGATCAATGTCAAAACATTGACATTCGGACAGAATGCGAGAAGATCTTTCGCAGCAACTATCCACACTTTGAAAACGATCTGGGACATTTGAACGCGTTGCAAAAAGTGGCGTACGGTTTGGTGAAGATGCGCGAGACGCAAGACGTTCTCGACATCAAATTCGAGAATCGCCTGAGCTACGACAATCTCGTACCACATTGGCAGAGTGTGGCGACGAAAATGGCGGCGTTGTGGATGCATTCGTGGGCGTTTCGAAACATCAGTCAACAACAACAGTTGAGAATATTCAAGTGTATGTGGAAGACGATTTATCGACTCGAACGACTTCAAATGACTGTCGAGGTGTTTGGCGAAAAGTGTCTTGATGAGAAGGTTGGTCTAGAAAACGCATGAAGAAGACCAGAGTCACGTCGTATGACGACGAAGAACACCAGAGATTTTCAACCGATCTTCGTAACTTTCTGAACCAAAATTTAATTCCGAACAAAATTCGTAAAAAATTAAAGACACACGGGCTGCCAAAAAACACAAACGCAATTAAAAAATTTATGCAACCGCCGCACACTTATTTTGAGAGAAGTAGTGTGGGGTAGAGAAAATAGAATGTAGTTTGAACTCAATTGAGAGAGAAAATTTACGCTAATTCTGGTAGATCAAATTTACCAACGACGATGATTCAGGTTGTTTTTCTCGGGCTGTGTGAAGAATCATTTGTGAATTAATTCTTCACATCATAAATACGAAACCATCGACAAATTATCGAAAAATTTGAAATTTTGAAACACCACCGGAACTATTTTATTTTTGGGTACTGTAGCCACAAAAGTCCGAAATGGCGATTTTTGTAATTTTTGGCAGATCTGACACCTTGTCACTCAGAAATAAATTTCTTGTGTTTATCAAAATCTCAATATTGAAAACTTCGACTTTCAATGTGTGAAATTCAAAAGTCGAAAAAAGTTCTTTGTAAGGTGGTAAAAAAGAAAAAACTGTTTTTGAATTCATTCTCCGGAAGATTGTCGTCCGCAAACACCATTTGTGTGTGTCTGCGGGTACAGTAACCCACGACAAAAAATTGTTTTGTTTTTGCTTTCAAAAATGTTTGGTTTTTTGATGTAACTCAGAAAAGTGAGTGCGCGGTCGCACGCTACCACGCTGCGACCGCGCACAGATCGCGCTGCGACCACGCACTAACCGCGTTGCGACCACGCACAGTTCGCGCACTAATCTCGCGGCGATCACGCACTTCACGCCGCGACCGCGCACTTTCACGCTGCTACCACGCACTAGAGAGTGCGCGAACGCAGCGTGGTAGCGTGCGATCGCGCACTACGCGCACTGATCGCGCACTCGGTCCTATGCGCGCGCAGCGGTCGCGCACTGACTTTCCTGAGAACTACATCGAAAGTTGAAGTTTTCAATATTAAGGTTTTTAGGAACATGAAAAAGTTTGCGGTTACGGTTCCGCCCAAGTCTGGACCAAAATAAAATTTTGAAACTTCAGAAACTCATGATTTCCTGCAAACGAGCAATACAACTCGATGCGTTGTTCCTAGACATTGAAGGAATTTCACGCGATCAAAAGAAAACGGCACTACAGTAAGACTCCTCCCCCCACATAACAAACTTTTCATCTCCTGTCCGGTTTCAGAGAATACAAAAAGTATGCGAGTCGACTCATCGACGAAGTCGCACGACCATTATGTCAACTCAAACCGCAACCCATGGAAGTCGCCTGGATGCTTTGCATGTTTTGTCAACACAACGAGGAGACATTTTTGGGTGTGGAAGTGCTCGATGTCGCCAATCAGTTTGGCGACGAACTGTGCAACAATCTACACGATTTCTACAAACTCAATCATGTTGCCAATTATGCGCCGCGAATTCACAAAATGATGCAGATCATAGCGGCGATGAAACGGATACATTACGACGATCTCGGTGGAAATCTGCGAGCAGAACAACCACAAAACGGCGAAGTATGCGCCAAATTTCTCAAACAGTTTGAAGGGTACTGTAGCTAGTCGAACGACGAAAACTGCATCATTGTCATATTTGTATAAATGGTTATTTGTTTGTTTTTCAGTTTCAAGAATTTTTTATTGAGCCGTGTCCGACTTTTTGCACAAATTTTTCATTACATCCAAAAACTACATTTTTCTGGGAAAAAAAATCAAATCAAGGAAGCCCTGAAATTTTCCGAGCCCAACAACAATTTCACTATTTGGAGCACATTTCAATCTTGACACACTTATTGACCCGCTTATCCCTCACAAATCCATCGGCACACTGGCACACGTCAATCAGACACTGCTCTGTACAAAACGGTGGATTTGGTTGCTCACACGATGGTTCGCAAGCGGTTCCACATGCCTGCAGAAGCTCGTTTGACCCACATTTCTCTATGGAAGCGCATGTGACTGAAAAGTTGGACTTGTTTGACTTGTCAAAGCTAGGCTTGTCGCGGACGCGAGGGTGACAAGGAGAAGAGAAAGAAATAAATAAAGTCTTAATAATTCAAATTCGCGCCTTTCCGGGTCGCTACGCAGTCAATACACAGTGTGCGTAGCGCCCCTCCCTTTAAATATCTCTCAAAGAGAAAAAGGGAGAAATCAATCAATATCTGTTCTCTGAACACTTCCTAAAACGTCTGTTCGTTGGTTGTTTGGGAAAAAAGCTTGCGTCCGTACTCCACCAATCATCATCTTCCTGGATCTTCGTCGCCGCAGCACCTCCGACATCTACCAATCGTCTCCGGCACCAGGACGACTTCAATCGACATTGGATTCTTCCGTAAGCTTTTTGCCCAACTTGTAGTTTCTCTTTCTCTAGCACCTAATTCTCACGGAATTGTGTTAGTATAGATTGAGAGGATTTGGTCTTTCCCTAGAAGTTGCTTCTCGAAAGTCACCATTTCTGAAAACCTAACAAGAAACCTTCGAACTTCGCCTAGTCACAAGTCTTATTCAATTTCCAAAGTCAAGGTCTTGCTTTTTACACCAATCCAATTGCCAGCACCATTTCTACTATTAAATGTTGCTTGTAGAGGTTTTTGCACCTCTCATAAATTGTTGGTTGTGATTTGTGTTGTTCTTATTGATTTCTAGTTCACGATAGTTAGAGCGGTTGGCTCTACAAGACACACGAAATAAAACCACTGAACCGCCCACTAAGATCTGTCAAGTAGTCAGTCAGATCCGACGTGCCCGCAACATGGTGCATCGACCTAACTAGTGTCGTGAACTAAATCAGTAGCAGCCCATTTCACTTCTAAAAGCACCTAAAATCCAAGTATTTCACCTTCTTCTCAAAAAACGCCGTGAATCTTGTTACATTGTCCATATGCACCAGCTCTTTGACCGCATCTCAATCTATGATTGATGTGTGTGCTCTGTGTATCGTGTTTTATGCAATTTTCATCTTTCCCGTTCAAAAACAGAAGAATAAAAGAAAAAAGACACTCAAAAAACACCAAGGGACTAGAAATTCAAACGAGGGACTAGGAATATTGCAATGGCACAATTCCTAGGCCACCCATTCTCATTCTTTTTTCCTTGGCCTAAAAATGTTTTTTGTTTGTTTTTTCACGTTTCCAAGCAAATTCGTGCCATTTTTTCTTAATCAAACGTCAATAATCATTACTATTATCACTGTCAACTCACTATCTCACATTAAAAGTCATTTTATTCCAGCAAATCGAGTCTAGCACCAATTGCTTATGGAAAAATGAGTGACAGCTCATCAAACTCAAGTCATAAAGCACCCGCTTTTCACATTCCTAATACTAATCTCACTCGTCACCTCGAGGCACTCCAAGCCACCATCGCACGTTTAGAGAGAGAGATTAGAATGCAAGAAGAGCGCGTGCACCAACATACTAAACAATACGAAGCACTTGTCCAAGAACAGTCAGGTTAGCAATTTCTTTCCCATTTCGCAAGTACATTCATATTCATTATAGCTGTTGAGTTTGCGGTCGACGCGATCATCCGCCAACACGATCAGTATTGTCAAAATCTAATGAATGGTCAAACTTCGGGAGAAAGAGCACCTATAAACAATGTCACTCTTGATCAAGCTATCGAACAAGAACATAACAATGAACACAATGACAATCGTGAGTAATCTTATTTGCCCAAAACCTCATACATGATTGAAACATATCAAACATTTAGGAAGTGAGGCGGAGCTCTCAGAGAATGAGGAGGACGAAGTCTGGAATCGCGAGTTGATAGACATGGTGTTCAAGGATGTTGACAACCCTTCACACTATGGTGAAACTTTCGCGAATCCATTTAGACCACCTATGGTCGATGGATGGGAACTGTTCCCGCGCAACTTCTACCCTCACATCTCTCACGAGTCAGATACTCATCGACGAAACAAATGCAACCTATGCAATGGGCGCAATTTCGAAGAACACCTCACAGTCGATTGCGCAACATTTTGGGAGCACCAACGGATCTACATGCTCTTGCTCGGAGCCCGCTGCTGGGGATGTTGGACAGCTCACCACACAATCCAAGAATGCGGTCGCTTCAGAGATAAGGGCTGCGACCGTTGCGGTTCTCCCACACACAGCCGCTGGACTTGTCACAGCGCGGAGACCATTGCGGCTCGCCTGAACATCCACTCGCAAGAGGAAGCAGCCAGAAGAGCCCGTTCGAAATTGCTCGCCTTCATCAACGGAAACTAAAACACATAAGTTTTTTTCCCATTCATTGTATACCCATTTATTGAGCACCTTTCTCAAATCCATTTCAAAACCAATACCGGTACCAAATATCAACATCAAAAATATTCATAATTTCAATTCAACCAATCTTCAAGACGGTCCCTTTTTCACCGCACCTTAAAAAATACAAATCTATTCATACTCTAAAATTGCACCCAAAAGTATGCCGGCGAAAATTTCTATCATAAGAATATACCGACATAACTTTCAGCAATACATTCTCACATTCCAAATCAATTATCAATCTCAAAAAAATCTAAAAACATTCTCACATTCTAAATCTAAGACTCAATCAACATATCATTCCATACAATCCAATAAAAAACCGGTAAACCAATCATTCAATATCATTGTTTTCCCTTTTTTGTTGATCTCGGTTATAAATCAATAAAACTATAACTATCTCGAGCTCTTATTTTTATATTCCCTTTTAGAGTAGCAGTCTCAATATCTAGTCTTTGCACTAGAACAAACTGCGATCCTCTTTTTGACCTTGTTTATCTAGACTTCGTGATACAAGTACATTGTCACGTCTAGTCAGAAAATGTTCCGGTTACTATCACACAACCGAAGAGCAGTCGTAATTTCTCCTTTTTTCTCGCAAGAGAACATCCATCCGCCAAAGCATCGATTTCAAGACTCGTCTTTTGTATTAACCAATTCATGGACGGAAATCGATGGCTAGACCATCCGTTGGCACCAACCCGAACATATACCATCATTGTTCTACATACATAGTACGTAGCAGACAAAACGTCAAACCCGTAAATCTGATACGTATTCATAGCACCAAATGGATCGATTAAGTCTGATCATCGTTTGGAATGTTATGAAACATCATTTTTTAATTCATTCATGCAAATACATTCATGCAAATACATTCATGCACCAGTTAGACTACTACCAGCTATAGCCAACTGGAAATCATTTTTTTCTCACAAAGAAATGCACAACACGCATTTCCTCTAACAACAATTAGAGTCTTTCTAAACAAGTCGTCAAAGAAAAATCGCAACAATTGTTCTGGTATCCTTTGAGAACCATCCTAAACATGAGTTACAGGGTACAGCGCGCACAGTTCAATTACTTCGCTTTCTTTTTCGACATGACAAGACAAGTCAAAGCTGCCATGCGTATTCATCGATCAACCACTCCACCCGCTGGCAACCCAGACGTTCAAGCCATTCGAAGCACCATCTCGCAACGACTCGATAGAATTCAAGAATTCGTCACCGCTTATGAGGAATTGGCACAAGAACTCAACAACGAAGATGCACCAATCGAGGAACTGAAAACTCAGCTGGTCGATTCATTCTGGAAAAACGCCAATCAGCACCTCAATTATTTGACGAATTTCAAAGCGATTCACAGTCGGAAGCTGAGAGATTCACCACTTGTTGCAGTCTACAACCACGGACCGGAACTCAAGCGATTGTTGGCTTACGCCAAGTCGCACGAGTTGGAAGCATTGCGCTTCGATATGGAAGAAATCTGTCAGGAACTCGGGATCATTGTACGAGAACGAGAGCCTGAAGAAGGCGCCAATCGAGGCGGAAGCACCGAAGACTCGTTCACTGACGCACCAGAAGTGCAAGAAGACGGCAACAATCGAGAAGACGATCAAATTGCGGAGAATCACCAACAGGATTTGGCGAAAAATCAGGTAAATCTTCGTTCTAATCCATCCGTAGTTGCGCCGTCACGCCATCAAACGCGTAAGACGACGCAACCGGATGAACGTCAAAGTCCTACGGTACCACCGCAAATCTCAAAGTCAAATTCTCAAAATCGCACCTTCACCGTCCACCAATCTATGAGCAGACAAGACGAAAATTTCGTCGCGTCATCGCCAAGATTTGGACAAAATCAACAAAGAATGAACCAGTTCGTTAGTTCTGTTTCACCACCACGCATGGCGAACTACTCGGGTGAATCGGTAGAAATACCAAGATCCGGGGTGGCTACGAATGCTGGTGTGGATCGGAACGAAACGATCGGGGACCACATTCAAAATCATCCATATTCATACCCGAAAGAACACCAAGAAACACCAATGTTTCGGTCAAATTTCAACGGTCATGAACAAATTCATAACCATCAAAATCAAAATTTCTCAAATAATCACAACAATCAACAGTTTGATCAACAGAGAACATATTCTCAGTTCAATCCGAACAATGTTTATCAACAAAATCCCCAAAATTTTCAACAATTTCAAAATCAAAGTCAAAATCCACAAGTCAAATTTCAAAATCTACAAAGCTTTGGTTGTCCACAAACGGGACAAGTCCCACCGGGAAATTCATTCAACCAAAAATACAGTAGTCAAAATTATCAAATAGATCAATCATCACCATCCATCACAGCTGGTCCGCCAGGTCTGTACCAAAATCAGTATAATAATTCACCAGTCAATAATAGTAATCAGTTCGTACCGTACCAGCAACCACCTAGAACGATGAAAAGCCGTATAAAGCCACCGAAAATGGAACTTACCAAATTCGGTGGAAATGATATGGATTTCACACCGTTTCGTCAACAATTCATGGCTTTCATACACAATGACCCTGAAAATGACGACAACACAAAACTAGGTTATTTGAAGCAACACTGTACTGGTGACGCTCTCACAGCAATCAGTTATATCCAATTTGGACCAGGCGCCTATGAAGAGGCATGGAAAATCCTCGACAACCGTTATAACAACGGAAAAGACGGAGCCACACGCCTATGGTCTCAGTTGGAAACACTAAAAGCCAACTCGAAAAGCACCAAAGATCTCATGAAACTTTTCGACGAAATCAAAATCACCATCGCAAGACTACGTTATCTTCACCAGAACGTCGACAGAGCCGGTAATGAATTCACCATCCTGAAAAAATACCCGCAAAAAGTTCGTGAAGACGTAGCAAACCATAAATGCAACTGGTACGAAACTCAAGATTCCATTGACTTGTTTATGTATGCACTGGAAGAAGTTCTCAAAGAGAGAAGGCGTAATGACGAGATAACGCGCCTCATCGGCGCAGACGATGAGGACGTCGACACTATCACCATTAACGCCGCCCAACTATCCACCAGTTCAAATAAACAGAATCAGAAAAAACCTGAAAACTTTGTTAAAAACTACGAACAATATCCATGCACCTACTGTAAAAAGTTAGGTCACTCAGTATTCAAATGTCCATTATCGTTCGAAGAACGAGCCAAAGTAGTCAAAGACGAAAAAAGATGCAGCAACTGTCTACGTGACAACCACACCGTCGAGAGATGCAGGTTGAGAGCCTGCAGAAGCTGCAAATCACAGCACCACGAATCATTATGTAGTAGAGCAGAGGAAGAACAGAAAGCTCTCATTAATCTTCGCCAACAGATGAGAACCAATTTTGAAAAAGAACCAAGTAAAGTTGACGAGTTTTTTCGTACCAACTGAATCTAAAATTGTAAATTCTCCATCTAATCCAACACCGTCAAATTCTTCACAAAATTCAAATTCTAATTCAAAACAGTCAAATTCATCAGTAAATTCACCCTCATTATCACCGTCAAAGTCGAGCCATGAAAAAATCGAGTCACCTTTATCTGACAAACCTTCATGCCAACCCACTAAATTTGTTCACAAATTCATAAACACAATCAAAACTGATAGTTTAACAAAAGCTCCAACCGGTCAGCCCGCGGAACACGTTGATCTGGAAGTGAATGTTTCGGACATTCAGTGTGGTGGATTAATGTTTCTTTTACTTCAAGTATCAGGCACAAATGAAGTCCTCACCGCATTGCTTGACACCGGAGCAAATCACTCACTCATTTCCGACGCTGTCATCCAAAGACTGAAATTAGCACCAAGAGAAGATCTAACCGTCCAAGTTAATGGTATTAATGAAACAAAAACATATAACTCCGGTATTTACGATCTTCAATTTGTGTCAACTAATTCAGCAAACAGAAAAATCAGTTTTCTATCAGTACCAAAACTCCCCACTAGATTTCAAGCACCAATGTATCAGAACAATCTGAAAATCCCAGTCGAACAATCTACAATTCAACTTCTCACCAAGTCTAAAGAACGAGACGGTGAAAATGTCGATCTTTTGATCGGCAGCGAAATGTATTGGGAATTATTTCACAACGCTGTTACGCAAAATCTAGTACCAAATTTTCAATTAGTCAAGACGTCACTCGGACCAATCTTCGCCAATCTAAACAATTCTGGATCCACCAGTTTCGACACCTTCCCAGCTTTCATGACTGATGAAGGTTTTGACCTAGAACATTTTTCGAGGTTAGATCTTCAGCAGCTGTGGGATTTGGAGAAGATCGGAATCGCACCTGTCGTGGAATCCAGTGCTAAAGATCAAGAAGTTGTCGCTGAATTCAGACGCACCGTCACTGTCGACGAAGAGGGTCGGATCGCCGTTACTATTCCGCTAAACGGGAAAGAAGATCGCCTCTCCGACAATCGAAAAATCGCCTACAAACGCCTAGAGTCTTTGTACACAAAGCTCAAAGCAAACAATCGATTGGAACAATACAACGACATAATTATAAGCCAATTGGAGTCGGGAATCATCGAAGTAGCACCTGAAGAAGTCACCGGACTTGCATATCATCCACCACATCGAGACGTCGTCAAAAATGATTCGAGCACCACACCACTCCGAGTTATATTCGACTATTCATCAAATGGCCGAGGTGAGTTATCTTTGAACAGTTGCGCCTATTCAGGACCCTCCATTCTTCAATCAATCGTTGGGATCCTGCTGCGGGCCAGAAGCAAGAAGCACATCATCACCGCCGACGTCGAGAAAGCGTTCCACATGGTCGCACTTCAACCAGAATGTCGAGACTTGACAAGATTCTTGTGGCTGAAGGACATCACCAAAGCACCAACTCCGGATAATTTGGTAACTTTACGTTTTACTAGAGTACCATTCGGACTCACTTCTTCACCATTCTTACTCAATATGGCAATAGTTCACCATCTTGAAAACAATCAGCACCCCTTGAATCAAGAGATCAGGAAAAACATCTACGTTGACGATCTTATCTTGACAGCGGACAACGCAGAAGATATCGTTCCTATCGTAAACGCATCCAAAAAGATCTTCAAGGGTGCCAAAATGAATCTTAGAAAATATCAAACAAATCACCAAGAATCACTTGAAAAGATACCTGAAGAGGATCGAGCTAGTGAAACAATCGTCAAACTACTCGGACTCATTTGGGATTCACAAGTTGATACCTTGAAAATCAAAATTCCATTACCGAAACATGAACACCCTACCAAAAGAGAATTGGCCTCGTATGCGTCGTCTAGATTTGATCCTCTTGGACTAGTCTTGCCGACACTTATCAAAACCAAATCTCTGATTCAAGATGTCTGGTCAAAGGGAACTGGATGGGACGTAAAAATCCCCGAAGAACTCTTACCAGCCTGGGAAAGTATCACCAAAAGTGATACTGAACCAGAATTCTCAATAAATCGGTATCCTTTCTCAACCACCCCCTCGAAAATCATTATTTTCTGCGACGCTTCACAAAGACACTACGGTGCATGCGCTTATGCCTACGCTATAAACGAAGACGGAAAAGTAGAATCGCACCTGATTATGGCCAAAGGTCGGATTTGTCCACCAGAACCAATCAGACCGACTATTCCCCGTCTCGAGCTACTAAGCAATTTAGCTAGTTATAATTTAGCCACCACACTTGTCACCGAGTTACCGTACAAACCAGAAGAGATCGTTTTCGTCTCAGATAGCGCCATCGCCATCTGTTGGATTCTCGGAGACAAACCTCTTCGTCCGTTTGTCCATAACCAGGTCAAGAACATCAAAATATTGAATGAAAAATTACTCGCAGAGAATATCAAGACTAGACTCATTCATTGTCCTGGCACCGAAAACCCAGCTGATATTCTCACCAGAGGAATGTCCACCGCTGAATTAAAGAATTCTAATCTTTGGTTGAACGGCCCGGATTTTCTGAAAAATGAGAGCAGCACCTGGGGTTCCAAGATAATCGAAGACGAAGAGACAAAAAATGAGCTAGCAAAAGAAATCAAAATCACTATAAATTTAAGCAAAGTCACACCTATCACCGTCGATAACATCATTCAAGGTCCTATAATACCTTTCAACCAGTATCGAAGCTTGAATAAATTGATTGGAATAACCACCCGAGTCCTTCAATTTCTCGCTAGAATACGAAAAAATATCCCCCCAGAATCCATTCTAAATCATTACACTCTAAAGAAAACCTACACATCTCAATTTCGAAACACTCAGGCTTACTTGATCAGGCACCACATCACCGAGCTCGAAGAAGAAAAACAGCTCGATCTGTCTGGAATCAATGTCGGCCTGGATGAACGAAAACTGATAAGAGTCATGTGTAGATTAGATGATTCTGAATTACCTAGATATACTAGTCACCCAATCTATATTTCTGATAAGCACCTGCTTGCTGAACTTATCCTTTACGACGCACACGTCGAACAAGGTCATATTGGTCCAGAAGCAGTTGTCGCCAGAGTCAGAGAAAGATTTTGGATACCGCGTATCGGCGCCAAAGCTAATAATCTTGTCACCAATTGCACACGTTGCAGAAGAAAGCAAGCGCACCCGTACCGATATCCAGATATTCCAACTTTACCAGCCTCACGCACCGTCCCCACAACACCATTCAAAAATATCGGCTGCGATTATTTCGGACCGATTCATTTTATGAATGGAGACGGAAAAAGAACCAAAATATGGGTCATGCTCGTCACCTGTATGGTCACCAGAGCAGTGCACCTCGAATTAGTCCACAACAACTCAGCGCATGCGTTCGTATTAGCCTTTAGAAGGTTAATTGCGCGCCGAGGTACACCAGAATTGGTTGTTTTGGACAACGCACCAGCATTCACCTTGGGTTTACAAATTATTACCCAAGATGTAAAATCTTTCGATGACGACCACGAATTCCAAAGCTTCTTGGCTCGTCAAGGAATTGAAACTCGACACATAGCACCATTTTCGCCATGGAGTGGTGGTATGTACGAGCGCCTAGTTGGTGTAGTCAAAACACTTCTCTTCAAAACGGATCGCAAAGACAATTTGTCTTACGTCGAGCTCCACACCGTCATTTGTGAACTAGAAAGTATTGTCAATTCTCGCCCAGTGACAAAGAATCCATTGAGCCCGGAGGCAATCAAAGCTATCCGCCCAATTGATTTGATACTCCCTGGCGTTTGTTTGTCAATACCCACAGAAGAGATTGAAAACTACGGTTTCACCCCAAAAACAACTGAGGAAAGAACTCGTGAACACATCAAAAAAGTAAACAAAACTCTACTGTTTTTGTGGAACAATTGGATCAAATACTATTTGGTTCAAATGCGTCTTAGCACCACAAACAGAAAATCCTACTCAAAAAGTATACCAGCCGTTGGCCAAGTCGTTATTGTCCAAACAGAAAACGTACCCAGACACTGTTGGCCATTAGGACGGATCACCGAGCTGGAAATAAGCACCGACGGTCAAATTCGTAGAGCCCTCGTACGAATGAAGAAAACCGAATCCAGAAGGTCCATAAATCATCTAATTCCATTGGAAATCCAGTGCGAAGAAGAGCAAAAAGTGGCAGCAGAAAACATCAAAGCCCACTTCATACAGAAAAGTAAAACCAACACCAGAAAACAACCAAAAAGAGAATGCAAAGTCGGAGTAGATTACACCAATCAAGAATAGTCTATTTTTCATTGGATTGTTCTTCTCCCCTTTCATTTCCATCATTACACAAGTCATCTTCCCCTTCCGTTCTCGAAAAAAGAAAAAATTTGAAAAAACAAGTGACAAACGACACTCCGCTGAATACACATACTGTTGTTTAGCAGAGACGGCTGCCACACAATTGTTTTTTCGGTTTTCGTCTTTTTTCTCCTAAAAAAGTCCATTTCATTCTATTTTTTACGCTTTCTTGTAATTTCTACAGTCAATACACGTCGTTTATCATTTCTTGCAATCAAAATATCCAAATTCAACAGAATTTTGATTTCAGCAAGAATGAACAAACAACCAAAGAGAAATTCAAGCAGCTCTGCAAAGTCGGATGGTATTCCACCTCCACCACCACCAAGAGAGAACAAGGACTCCACCAAAACTCCAGAAGCGCCAGCGGCACCAGCAGCACCATCAAACGCTCCTGCTGCAGCTGTCAATTCGAACCCACCGTCAAACGCGTCGTCGACCATCAGCGTCACGCCGCCACCACCAAAAAGAAACAAACGCTCTAGTGACGAAACCAGTTCGAGCACCAGCACCGAACTGAACAAAGTTGTACAAGCCACAATGACGATTCGCGAAGAAATTCAAGAAACTCGTCGCGAGGCTGCGTCATTCAGAGAAGCATGGGAAGCCAGCTTAGTCGAAACTAAACGTTTGAACGCCCAATTGGCGTTGCAAGCATCATGCATCATGGATATTCGCGACAAGCTCGCAACTATGAATTCCGAGATGCACCCAAATATTCTCCAATCACCGTCAGGTACTTTTTTTCAATCCTTTCGCAAGTTTAAAATCAAACTTACAGCGATCGTTGAAGAACAGCCGAACATCCAACTCATAGCACCTCCAGTTTTGCCAACTCACGTTCTCAAGAATCGTATTCCGAAGAAGAACATTGTCAAAACTGGCGGAAACACTCAAACTCTCAACACGCCACCAATCGCGCACCAAAATGCTGCTAACGGGGCTACTCAAGAAGTCACTGAGGTAATTCGGTTTAGAGTGCAACATCTCAAAATTCGAATTCCAGAAATGTCATCTGTGCAAAGACAGCCACGCCACAAAAGATTGCACCTTCTACGAGACTGTCGCCGAAAGGAAACAGAGAATCGTCGAAGGCAACATTTGCGCCAACTGTCTGAAGCACAAAAACTCAAAAGTCGGCTGTCGCCAACCAAAAGTCATCTGTGCGATTTGCGGCAAAAATCACCACGTCGCCGTACACCAATAATCTTGTTCTAATTTCTTGTTGTCAATCACCATTCATCATTGTTACTGTTGTTTTTGTTGATCATCATCGAATAAACCCTCCAAGGTAAATCAACTGAACAACTAACACGAGATACAACAAGTTTATTAGAACACAAACAATTTCTTTCTCACACTACAGTCACTAGGGGTCCCTTTTTTCCGGACACCGGTTTTTTTTCTACGGAACCCCGAAACAAAAATAATATTCATTTATTTCTTCATTTTCTCCTTGTACCGAAAAACCACGACTCGACCAATCTACCGATAATCGAGTTGAGGATTCACCCCCCGCCCCCCCAATGTCGCGGACGCGAGGGTGACAAGGAGAAGAGAAAGAAATAAATAAAGTCTTAATAATTCAAATTCGCGCCTTTCCGGGTCGCTACGCAGTCAATACACAGTGTGCGTAGCGCCCCTCCCTTTAAATATCTCTCAAAGAGAAAAAGGGAGAAATCAATCAATATCTGTTCTCTGAACACTTCCTAAAACGTCTGTTCGTTGGTTGTTTGGGAAAAAAGCTTGCGTCCGTACTCCACCAATCATCATCTTCCTGGATCTTCGTCGCCGCAGCACCTCCGACATCTACCAATCGTCTCCGGCACCAGGACGACTTCAATCGACATTGGATTCTTCCGTAAGCTTTTTGCCCAACTTGTAGTTTCTCTTTCTCTAGCACCTAATTCTCACGGAATTGTGTTAGTATAGATTGAGAGGATTTGGTCTTTCCCTAGAAGTTGCTTCTCGAAAGTCACCATTTCTGAAAACCTAACAAGAAACCTTCGAACTTCGCCTAGTCACAAGTCTTATTCAATTTCCAAAGTCAAGGTCTTGCTTTTTACACCAATCCAATTGCCAGCACCATTTCTACTATTAAATGTTGCTTGTAGAGGTTTTTGCACCTCTCATAAATTGTTGGTTGTGATTTGTGTTGTTCTTATTGATTTCTAGTTCACGATAGTTAGAGCGGTTGGCTCTACAAGACACACGAAATAAAACCACTGAACCGCCCACTAAGATCTGTCAAGTAGTCAGTCAGATCCGACGTGCCCGCAACAAGGCTTACCGATGAGTGCCAAACTTGAGAGAATGAACAATTTGTTGAGTGTTGAGTTCATACTTTCAGAAAATTAATGAGAACTGTGAAAGTTGGCAGCTGTTTTGTTTAAAGAAAATAGACACCGATTGGCAGCTGTTTTTGAACCCTGTTCCATGAGATGATAAATGATTTTCTGAAATCTGAAACGCACTTTTTGTGGTACAAATGAAAATTTGAATCCATACTCACGACGAACGTCTTGTGAAAACACCGTTAGTGTGTGTGCGCAGGTACAGTAATTTATGAGAAAGAGAGATTGTCACGACCTTCCAGAAGGGAATCGACGAGAGTGAGAGAGTGCTCAAAAATGATTATCATTGGAGCGCTTTTGCTCTCTCTAAATTTATGGAAATTGAGATTTTTCCAAGAGGTCATTCAACCGTGTTACCGACATTCGCACGTGATACGCCAGGCGCTATACTTGTGTGTGGTTGTTGTCTGCGTTTCCTATGGAAAAAGGCCGCTCTCATCTGATAGTTTTCACTGTTATATTTTATTTTGCTCTGTTTCTCTGTGCCTCCCTCGAGGGGAAAACTCTCATCGATTCCATTTTTACTCTTGCCTGAAAGGTCGTGTTGTAGCCCCAGGGCCCGGACCGAGTTTTCTGGTTTTTGGCAGATTCAAAAAAAAACTCCGGATTTATTCAGGACCCGTTTTTGGCAGTCAATAAAACATCCCCACTAGGGTCGCGCCCGGTTCCAGCCGTCTCAAAGGGCCTAAATCTCACTCCTGGCCTCAGTGTTACTATGAGAACTGCCAATGGAAATTTTTGATTTCAGTCGATGTATCAGAGTCAAAAAAAAAAGATTAGCATGAGATGTTGATCACTGTCACCAACGAGAACATTTTATTTCGAGACAAAAATATTCAAATTTCACAAAACATTCATTTGACACTCGACAAAAATCTCATTCATCTGCCGAACAATCCTCCAACTTGACACACTTTCCAACATTCTTATCCCTCACAAAACCGCTTGAACATTGACATTGATTCAGAAGACACTGTTTGGTGCATACGATCGGCTCGGGAATGTTGCACGATGGCTCGCAAGCGGTTCCACAATATTTGAGCGTCTCATTGACACCGCATTCCGGAAGCAAGTCACTGGTTGCTAAACTAAAAGATTCTACAAGAAAAAAACTATTCAGACTAACCGGGAAGAATGAGAAGACAAAGGAGCAAGAAGTTGGTGAGCATATTTCAGAAATGAAAATGAGAGAAAATGACTGCCAGCAGCTGCTTTATAAACATTTCACACAGCAAAAACTTTTGATTATAATAAATTATCATAAAAACAGATTTTTTTTCGGGAAAAAAAATGCTTCATTTTCACATTAAATTATATATGTGTTATAAACAGATGGGGAGGTGATGCAAGTGTGCTCTAATGTACATGTCTTCTTCTATTCAGACTATAGTCATGTTCCAAGAAATACGAGTGCTGAAACAATTTATTGTCGTGGAGATTTAATTTTGTGGATTGGATCGACTAACTGTTTTCAGATATTTTGCCGCTGGAAACCACGCAAACATTGAAACCGCAACCAGTGTCACAACACCTCTGAATACCGCTGAAAAGACAGTCGCCGTCGTTTTCACATGTTTTTGAGGTTCGATCACAGAAAAATGACATTTTCCGAATTTCTGGACATGTTCGGATGCTGCAAAAGTTTCAGATTGAATTTGAATAAAATTATCACGTTCAATTTCTACAAACAGAAACACGTTGAAATAAATTAGAGAAAACAATTGAAACGTGAAAATTTTGTTAAGGGTTTGTTCCTGATCGAAGTGTGTATTTGAATAGCTAAGTTCTTACGTCTCCAAAATTTTGAAAGTTTCTCATTTTTCAAGATTTTTTCTTGGGATTGGGTCACATGTTTTTTTTTCATTTTTGC
Source organism: Caenorhabditis sp. 8 KK-2011 (assembly GCA_963572245.1). NCBI lineage: Eukaryota > Metazoa > Nematoda > Chromadorea > Rhabditida > Rhabditidae > Caenorhabditis > Caenorhabditis sp. 8 KK-2011. The sequence goes on along the minus strand of OY751550.1, from coordinate 10,703,703 downwards.
CCAAGTCAGGGAGTTTTTCTGATAGTCGGGCCGAATCCATACACTCATTTATTGACCCGATTCAGGAAGTTCGATTTTGTAACCCTCTCTTATTCAGAAAATAATAAATCGAGAGGTCAAAGTGTGTATTTTCAAATCTCAATGATTTCGCAAATTTTGTCGAAACCCACTCTTCTGATTTCTGATGTGTCATGGCATTTTCCTCCATACAACACCTCGCATTTTTCGAGTTCTCACAACTGAATCCTGACAAACAAGACGAATCGGCTCTACAATCTTTGAACGCGTCCGCATAACTCTCTGCGCATTTTTTGACTTTTCGCAGTTTCTCATTTCGTTTCTCGATGTTTGCGATGATTTGAGCCAACGGAGATTTTGAATGAACTTCTGAAAAATTTCGGGAAGAGAAAAAATAACGAATTGAAAACATACATACCGTCAATAAAATGAGTTGAGTTGCTGGAGCACTCGATGGTTGTTCGTTTGATGGCCTTCAAATAAAGACATAGTTTTCGTGTGCGAGGTGACGAATTGGACAAGCAAAACGGGCATACCACTAGCAATATTAAAAGCAGTCGATGAGATTTCATTTTTGAAATGAGCCCAAATGTTTGTATTATGTTCAATTAGACGGGTCGTCGAGCAAATAACACGAATCTTTTATATTCATATTTTCGCGTTTTCTTCAATTGTATTTTCGCAAAAGCAAAAAAAAATCTTTCCAAAACTTCCAATATTTTTGTTTGTTTGTTTAGATGGATTATCAATGTTTGAATTGAATTATGGAGTTCTATAAAACGGCTCAACTGGAAATTTTTATCAGAATAGGTCAACTTGGTATTTCACCATTCTGTACAACATCCAAGTAATATTTTGCTCTGAAAACTCTCATTTCTAGAGATAAACTTAATTCTTCAAAAATCACAAAAAATTCATCAGGCTTCCAAAATTTCTCATTAGAACAAAAATAAATACATTGGTTAAAAAGGTGAACACTCATGAAAATGTAGGTCAAACTTGATAGTTGTTCTTGAAGCTGAATTTTCTGGTATTTTCAGTATTTTTTCACTGAAAATAAACATTTTAACGCTTCTTCTCGTATAAAATAACCCCAGAGTACTTCCATAAAAAGTTCAAACTTGAAGGAGAAAAATGAGATTTTATGACTTTGGAGCCAATTTTTGAGCTTCTCAGGTGAGTTTCGCAAATTCTGACAGCAGGATGTTTCTCAGCGCGTCAAAATCCATACAAACACAAACTTACACTCTTGAACGCCACATTGTCCTAACACCATTCCCTTGAAACTCTTAGCGAGCATAAAAAAGAAAAGTCAAAATGAAAATCACAGGGATGAAAATGATTCCAACCCTATCACAAAATGAGAATAGTCCACCTTGGCTTTTATTTTAGCGTGCCAGCTTGAGGCCACGTTGAGGCCAAGATGACTAAATTTCAATTCTTGCTCCAAAGTTTGAATTAAAATACTTTATTTCATTCTCAGAAGAACATATGTTTTGCTCACGTGAATCAAAAAACAAAACAAAAAACATCTGCGTTGATGAACCAAAACTTGCTATCGAACAAGTATTCTCGCATTTTGTGTACTTCGAACCAAAGTACTCGACTCAATTTTTGTCATCAAAGGCTTTTTCCAAATTCGAAGTGTGTAATCTCGATAAGACTTCTGTAGCAAAATCAATGCAAATCCGGCAATCAATCCATGACAACAGTAAACAAGAATGAAAATATTGTTGAGTATTTGACTGTTAAAACCAGTCACAAACATAGTTATGAAGAATGTAGTTGGAACAGCGAGACCTGTTATTGGAATGGAAATTTGGATACTCAAAGTTATCAAGAATCGCAATTGTAATTTTCTTGTTTTCTCTGAAACATTTTTTGCTGGAGCTATCACTAGATAATAAGTTGTTGATAACGCAAAATACATAATGTTTGAAACCAATAGAACGCAACACGATCCTTGTGAAAGTTCAATGAGAAGAAGATTGTTTGTGAATACAACAGCAGTTGGTTCAAAGTATTCAGGAGGTGGACAAGGATACACTTTCAAATATTCCAATTTCACAGCTTCATCATCAATTTTCTCCCATAGAAATAAACTGATAACAATTGCACCATACGTGTAACAACATACATAATACGCTGCTAATGATGATTTTTTGACTAGTCGATGAGGAATAGTTATGGTTGCAGTGTGTCGATTTTGGAATACATTTATGACGGACATACCAATCACGTTAACCAACAAATAAATGAAATTTAAAAAAGAGATACTTACGGAAAACATTGTATTGTGCAATGACAAACTGGAACTTTCTAGAAATTCCCAGGTAAGAAAACAATCCATAAAATGAGCCAACAGCAGCGGGTATGTAGGCGATTGGAGCCATTAGACAATTCATTATAAGATCGAATGATAGACTTCTGAAAAAACCAAAAAGTCGGACTGAACGAAAACTGATGATCAAAAAAGCATTTTTCTCGTCAAGTATCGGTCTTCAACAGAAAAATTGAGAATAGAGGCAAACTTTCTGTTTTCGACCAAAAAATTTCCAAAAACTGAATTTTACCAGAAAAATTTTTTTTTTAATTATACCAGAAAACATTTATTTTAAAAAAACATGGCATTTTGACTGTTGTAGCGCGGATTTCTCGCGCTGTGAGAGTCTAAACTGGGCCACGTCTGTTTATCGAACCCGAAAATAACCAAAATTTTCCGGTTCAGTGTTTTTCCCGAAATTGGTTTTCATTATTTTGATACGACGTGTATTCTAGAATCCTGTAAACTCACACAAGTTGTAAATGCAACATGGCAAATTTGACACCAGCCATTTTTGGTGTCGTCACAAACCAGATCAAATAAATGCAATAAATGTTTAGCGGAATATTGAGAATAGTAAAACTATGTTCAGCGTCAATCATGAAGTTCTTGGTCTCCAGGAAACTCACATTTTTTGGGCAGTTTAAATAATTGGTAGCGAAGTATAAATCCATGAAAAAGGTATGAAAATAGTCGCAGATCAGAATGATATTTAGTGATACAGGTGATTAATAAATATCACCTGTATTAGAAATCACAAATGATTTGAATGACCAGAGAAAAACTACGATCAGTCGATTAGTCACGACCTTCTGGAAGGGAATCGATGAGAGTGAGAGAGTGCTCAAAAATAATTATCATTAGAGCGCTTTTGCTCTCTCTCTAAATTTATGAAATTTGAGATTTTTCAAAGAGGTCATTCAACCGTGTAACCGACATTCGCACGCGATACGCAAGGCGCATTGAACAATTGTCTCACGTAACCAGGGCTGTCGTTTGGGGTGCCCGCGGGCGCCCTCAGCCCGCTTGATGCTGGGCCGGGCTCGCCCTGCCCGCCCGTTTTAATATTTAATCAGCGGGCACAGCCTGCCCAAGAAAAATATTTACCTAAAATGTGTTTCATAAACCGCCCTGCCCAAAACGACAGCCCTGCACGTAACCACCTGAAATGCATTTCTCGTGGATTTTTTTGTCGATTTGGCCGGAGTTCCAGCTAAAAGTTTGTATATTATTTCATGACTGAAAACTTTTCTCTTTTCAGTGAAAAGAAATGGATTCTATGGTTTTTTGAGGGATATTGGATCTGGAAGTCAGGTATGTGAAAGGAATTGGTAACAGGAACCTGGACGCAAAACACTTGACAAAAAAACTATAATTAGCTGAGGTAGATTTTTTTGGGAACAATTATGCAACGCATAATTATTCTATTTTTCAAGGATTTTCCTCTAGGTAAACACAACTTTTTTAGTGTCTCAATAAGGGTTCTGTTTGTTTAGATGGATTATCAATGTTTGAATTGAATTATGGCGTGCTATAAAATGGCTCAACTAGAAATCATTTCACTTTTTCTCACCACCCCGCCAAAGTGAGTTGTATTTTGGAAAATAAAAAAAAATAGTTCAATGAATATTTCAGATGAGAGCTATAATCTGTCTGATCCTTCTTGTCGCCATCTCGTGGACTCTTTTAGATGTTGTCGATTCGGCCGGAGTTCCAGCTAAACGTGTCAAACGACAATATTATGGTGGATACGGTTATGGAGGTTATGGATGCAATTGTGGAACTTATGCACCTTGCACAGCTCATGGATACTATGGTGGATATGGGTATGGTGGTGGATACGGTGGATACGGCGGTGGATATGGCGGTGGTTATGGTGGATACGGATACAAGAAGTAAACATTATCTTACTTGTACAACACACTTCTCTGAGTTAATAAAATTCTTATTGGCAAACTTGTTTTTTTTCGAATTGTTGAAACCATTCGATACACTGCAATGGAAACTACTGAAAGCGCCTTCTATTTTGACCTGTCAAACACTTATGGACCTATTAGTGATAAAAAAAAATGGAAAAATGAATTAAACGTGGAATTTCTCAATACGCGCGGCGATCAAATGAAGTTAGGTACCTTTTTTCTCGAAAAACCTCTTTTTAGCAGCCCAAATATGGTCGCTTTTTTTTCAACGTGCTCACCTCATTTTAGCATCCCAAATATGGCTGCCTTTTCAATTTTATTAACGTGGTCACCTCTTTTTAGCAGCCCAAATATGGTTGCTTTTTTTCAACGTGGTCACCTCTTTTTAGCGGTAGATTCTGAATCGGACCTTCTGAATCGGACCAGGTCCGATTTTATCGGACCCGAAAATGATCAAATCTGAATCGGACCAAAACATGAAAAATGTGTCTGAATCGGACCAGAGTGAAGAAATCGGACCCGGTCCGTTTTTATCAATATTTTTGCTGAATCGGACCACAAAATCGGACCAGGTCCGTTTTTTTGTTGAAATTTCAGATGAATCAGACTAAAATCGAAAAAAATATCAACCGAAAAAACGGACCTGGTCCGATTTTGTGGTCCGATTAAGAAAAAGTTTTGAAAAAAACGGACCGGGTCCGATTTCTTCGCTCTGGTCCGATTCAGACACATTTTTTAGGTTTGGGTCCGATTCAGATTCGGTTATTATAAAATCGGACCTGGTCCGATTCAGAAGGTCCGATTCAGTAATTGCCCTTTTCAGCAGCCCAAATATGGTTGCTTTTTTTTATCAACGTGGTAACATTTTTTTAGCATCCCAAATATGGCTGCCTCTTTCATTTTATCAATGTGGTCAAAAATCAACAAGTTTGCCAATAAGAATTTTATTAACTCAGAGAAGTGTGTTGTACAAGTAAGATAATGTTTACTTCTTGTATCCGTATCCACCATAACCACCGCCATATCCACCGCCGTATCCACCGTATCCACCACCATACCCATATCCACCATAGTATCCATGAGCTGTGCAAGGTGCATAAGTTCCACAATTGCATCCATAACCTCCATAACCGTATCCACCATAATATTGTCGTTTGACACGTTTAGCTGGAACTCCGGCCGAATCGACAACATCTAAAAGAGTCCACGAGATGGCGACAAGAAGGATCAGACAGATTATAGCTCTCATCTGAAATATTCATTGAACTATTTTTTTTATTTTCCAAAATACAACTCACTTTGGCGGGGTGGTGAGAAAAAGTGAAATGATTTCTAGTTGAGCCATTTTATAGCACGCCATAATTCAATTCAAACATTGATAATCCATCTAAACAAACAGAACCCTTATTGAGACACTAAAAAAGTTGTGTTTACCTAGAGGAAAATCCTTGAAAAATAGAATAATTATGCGTTGCATAATTGTTCCCAACAACATCTACCTCAGCTAATTATAGTTTTTTTGTCAAGTGTTTTGCGTCCAGGTTCCTGTTACCAATTCCTTTCACATACCTGACTTCCAGATCCAATATCCCTCAAAAAACCATATAATCCATTTCATTTCAGTCATAAAATAATACTAATCATTATACATACATCGATCCGGAGAACCTGTTTAGCTTCTTATGCGTTCTGTTGTTTTTTGTGTGTTGTGGTTTCGGCTGACCTTTTCCGCCTTCTCTGCCGCCCTTCATTGCCTAGCTGGGCAACATTTTTCGTCACTGTCAAAGTTTTTGATACCAAAAATCAAAGTCACTTTTACTTGTTAGATTGGGATCTTATCGTTTTTTACGGCCATTGCGAATGAGTCTTTTTTCTAACTTTTGATTTACTCTTGACAAGGCAATGTATTTTCGTTGTCTAATGTTGTTCTCTTTTTCTCCCGCTTTTCGAAATTTGTTACATAATCAGTTTTTTTGTTGCTGAGAATTTGTCGTGAGAAACAACGCTCTACCGTACGTTTTTTTTCACATTTGAAGTTGCTATGTTCATGTATCTTTTTTTCGATCTAAACTGTCAGAAAACAAAGAATCGTTTCACACGGTGTACTAGAACTGTCAAAAGGATGTCAGAAATATACTCTAGGTAGAAATGTTACTCAAATTTTCATCGTCAGATCTCTCAAATTGGTTGTGAAAAATCTGAAATAACTTTTGAGAAAACCGGTCCTGGTCTCATTCAATCTTGTGCTTGATACTTGAGCCCCAAAAACTTTCAAAAAAATAGGGTCAGGCCTACAATAACGCTAGATTCTGAATCGGGCTGGGTTCGATAAAATTGGACTTGAAAATAACTGAATCTGACTTGGCCCGGTCCTGTTCGTTTTAGCTGAACCGGGCCACAAAATCGGACCAGAAGAATTTTCTGCCCAAACAGGTCGGGTCGTTCAAAATGGCTGGAACGGAAAGTAATGGACACGACCCGATTTTTTTTTTTTGATTTTTTTTTCACGTGGAATTCACTCATTTTCATCAAGAATAAAAAAAAAACAAGAACATTTCATTTTTCCAAATTTGATCAATTTTCTGTTAGTTTTTCTAAAGCATCCAACGAGATTTTCGTTGTTGTTGTTTTTTTTTCTCTATGCACTTATTCTCATCATATCCAGTCGTCAGATAAAAATCTTCAAAAATCGTGGCATTCATTCGTCAAACAAGCCCCCAACCAACAACCAAAACAATCGTCCCAAGAACTTGTCACCTATGTATTTTTTGTGTGTTGTTTTCAGGTGATGACCGCACATCGGTGCACTTTATATTTATCACACTCTCTCTACAGTATACCCCAATCATTATTTTCATCATCAATCAAGTTTTATTTTCGCTTTTTTTTTCAAAAACCTTCTAAAGTGCATTTCATAAAAATATAATACCAGCCAATAACCATGTGTCATTTTGTATAAAAATCACCTGACAATCTTCATTTTTCTTCTGTCCCTCCTCCCTTCTTCCACCTTCCATTTTGTTGTTTCGTTTTTCTCCGAAAAACGAATCGAAATTTTTGCCTCAAGATTTCGAACCGGTTTATTTTCCGATGCAAATCACAGTTTGTCTTTTTTTTGTCGTTGTGCCCACTTTTTTCTGCCCATTCCGAGTTAATACCAGGGTACATATTCCCATGGTTTTTTCCACAGAATTTTGATCCTGTAAAAATTCTAGAGTTACTGTAGATTTTTGTTTTCTTTTCTCAAACAGGAAACAAATCTAGTTTCCAAAAATCAAGGTTATTTTGGTCGAATCAAATTACAAAATTCCAACCACCAGAAATTCTGAATTTTTCACATTTCTCATATCTTATGCTAACTACTGTGGTTTGCCGACTACTATACATACAAACTACAATTTTTTTCGCCAAAAATTCATCGTCCAAGAAAGGGGTGAGATGGGCCTGAGAGTCCGGCCCGAAGATCACGGGATTTTTGTTTTTTCGGTCGGTGAAAGAAACTTTTTCGATCTTCAGTTTCTCAGAGCCACGACTAGATTTTTCACTTTTTCTGGCACCGCCAGAAGCCGGCCAGCTAGATCGGGCTCCCGGCCCGAGAGAGCCATCTCACACATGATTCGAGAGAGTACGAGACGCAGAGTTTGCCACGTGTCACACATGAACTCTAATTATTTCAATTCTGCATTCTTCTGTTGAACTACCTGAAGCTGGTCTAAAAATTGAGTCAACTCACCTCACCAGATTTTCTCAAATGAATTCAAAATATTTTCCACAAAAATAGTTTTTTCTACGAGTCCGATTTTTAATGCGCCTGATCAATTTTTTTCAAATTGAGGCCCGCCTTGGTCTCGATTTTCTGACCGGAAATCTCCTCTTTGTTTTTTTTTTCCCCAATTCATAAAAAACATCCAAATCTCTCTTGGTGTTGAAGTACATCTTTGATGACAGTTTTCATGGTCATTTCCTCTCTTTTAATTCCTTCTCTTTGTACATACTAAATATTATTTACAAATTGGCCGTGTTTTTCTGACAACAACAAAAAACGCAAATTCAAAATGTCGTGCTGTTATTGATGTTGTTGTTGCTGTTGTTGTTACTTGTGATATTTTACCTAAATTTTTATGTAAATTCAACTGGTATTTGATGAAAAAACCAATGAAAAACAGTCATGATATTCATGTACATTCCCTGGAAGTCGGCGCGTTTTTGCATTAACCCAGAAAGATATCCATCTTTGGAAGAAGTTGATTTCGTCTTCCCTCTTCTCTCTTTTTTTTTCGTCGTTTTGATGTCTCTGAGCCGATCTAATCTTACCGCCGCCCAATATTTTGCATTTGTTCGCCTGATTTTTCGAAAAAAAATATTTGTTTTGGGCTGAATCAAAAATCCGCCGAACAATTGGTGAGTTTCTGGAAAAAAGGATCACGTTCACGTGTAACGTAGAAAATCAATAACCGTCTCTCACGTCAGAAGAGACACAGAGAAATAGATTGTCAGAAGAGACGCAGAGAAATCAGATTTTTTGCTGTTCGGGGTCACGTTAATTTTTAACTGTAGTGTTAACGTCTTTTGAACTAGAAAATTCTAAAAAGTTTCAGTTTTGAGATATTTTCCGTTTTTGAAAAAAAACGAACGTGTAAATAATTTGAACGTGATGGGTCTCTCTCGATTGTCAGATTTCTTTATAACTGGTAGGCCGTGAAGTATTTATCTCCAAATGTTGTCTTTTTTCTGAGCCAAGGGGAAAAATTCGGGCCGAGTTTTTTGCTCTACTTTTCACTCTACTCTGTCGAATTCAAATCGTCCGGTCTAACTTTTTTGACATAAAGTTTTGTAGAACCAGTTCCCACGAAAAATTTTGCGAAAAAACACTACTGCTCAACTCTAGCAAGTAATACAAATGTTTCAATGTGTTGTTTTTTTTCGGTGTCTCTCGAAATCGAAACCGGTTTTGTTTTGTGGTTACAAAACATTCTCTTTTCTGCCTGCCTTTTCATTTTTTTCGAACTTGATCGTTTTTCCTCCTTCTCAAAATCCATCACAAGTAAACTCATACATAAATAGTTTTCTTCTTCAAAATAGGAACAAAAAAGAGTGTTCCCGCCTCCACTGTTCGCCACTTGACTTCATTTTTTTCATCTTCTTCAGACTCCCCCCACCTCAAAAAACAGTAATCATACTTTGTTTTTTTTTTCTCACCTGAAGTATGACTACTAGTCATACTAATATTATTAATAATAATAATAATAATAAAGATGATCGTTGTTGTTTTTTTTCTCCTGCCTGATGTTTTCCGCCCATTTGCATCTTATACATATATATATGAAAGAGAGAATGAATACTATACATATATCTGTACACACTATCTCAGTTTATCATCATCATCATTGATTTTTTGTTTTGGTTTGGGCTGTTTTTCTCTAGAGAGCGATAAGAGAAACGGAGATTTATTTTGGTTTTTGATTGGTTATCCTTCGAGTTATCACATGTTTTTTTTTCTCATTGAAAATCTGTATTTTTTGACCACGACTTTTTAGGCTAACCTGAGAAAGAAACATGCGGTTTTCATAATATTTTTTTTCACGTGAATTCACACGTGGTTTGCTTTCCAACTATCCATCTACTTACATCTAGAACCTTCATTACTTCTCGCTGAAATAAGTGTGCGCAAGAGTGGAATTGTAGCCTGGAGGCCCGACAGCCCGGCCCGAAAATCCCGGACCGAGACGCACATTTTTTGATTTTTGAGTCAGTCAAAAAAAACAGGCCTGATCCGGACCAACTGGATTGGCAATGTTTTTAACTTCAAATTTTTGGGTCTAGGCCACACACGCGAAACTGTGTCTAATCCAGAAAAATGTGTGAAAGCATTGAGATACAAAAACAAACACTTTGATAGATTTTACATAATTTTTTTTGAAAGAAAGTAACGACAAATTATTGTTGAGGAAGCGCTGTTTTTCTCAGGCTGCTTTACTGAACTTGGGCTTGGCTATTGAAAATGAATTAAAAAATTCTGCCCGGGGGATTTGGGTGATTCGGGGCGGTCAGAAGCCCGGGATTAAAGTAGATCAAAAATACGAGTAAAAGTTCAGAATATTCGTGTTGACTTTTTCGGAATTTTCAAGAGGTTAAACTGCAGATATAAATCATTATTTATTTGACTAATCTCTAGAACCAAATCAAATATTTGATAACTATGGGCCAGTAACTAGCCGCTAGTTGCGAGTCCAGTGCTCTTATTCATGAAGTTGTTTAGTCGAAAACAATGATTATCAAAACGACCCAAAAGCTTAAAATGCATTTTTTGGTATTTTTGAACATCGCATTTTTCATTCTGAACCCATCCGACCAAAATTCTATGCAAAAAAATGCGTTGCTCGAGTGCTACATAGCTCCGAACAATCATTTTTCCGACTAAACAAGTTCATGAATACGGGTACAGAATTGACCTTTTGTTCAAATTTTCTGGTTGTTTCTAGTGACTCTCTAATCGTCCTCAACAATCTGTAGCTGACTCATTCATCCATCCCATCTGTTATCGGGTATGCAGATTCAAATCTCCATCGTTATCAGTGGAGCGCACTTGTCCCCCTCTCTCTGTCTATCCTCTTTATCTATTCATTTTTGCAATGATCCATTTTCTTCTCCATGACCCTCTTCAGAATACATCTTCAGATATTTATGTGTAAACAACATGATGTTTCGCCAGTTATACACTTCTTGAGAAAACAGTTTTTGTTGCGTTCTGTTGTAAACCATTTTTTTTCTCTTTGCTGCGTGGTTTGTGTTGATTTTCGAATTATTGTCTCAATTTTTGCAGGGATGGCGGACAACTACGTTCTAGTCGATCCGCTCTCTTCGAAACCCATTGAGTGTTGGAAAAAGTATGTGAAGCAGGGACGAATTTGTGAGCCAATGAAACCGATGAGGTGAGTGCGTTTTTTTTTTGACAATTTCAAGCACTAATGTGTCTCTGAAAATGAGTTATTGATTCGGATTTTAAACTCAAAAGTTGGACTGAAAACGACCTGACATGACATAGGGAAAAAAACAACGTTCATCGTCATAATAAAAACAACAATTTCACGTGAACGTTTTGCTTTCATTTCTCAAATAAAGCCTAAGATTGTGGCTCGGAAGCCCGGCCCGAAAAAACATGGGCCGGGTCAACCTAAGGGAATCCGACCCGGACTGGTAGAATTCTCAAAATAGAAAATATTTTTTTCTGAAAAAGCCACAACCAGAGTGCGGCTAGTTCAAAATACGGCCCAAAACTGTGTAATTTTTCAGAATGGGAAATCTGACCAAAAACAAGTCATTTGAAAAGTCGAACTTGTTTCAGACTCGACACACCAATTCACGACAATAAAGTGCGAGTTGTGTGCATTTCGGATACACACGGCAAAATGCACGAAGCGCTTCCCTACGTGCCAGACGGCGACATTCTCATTCACGCCGGCGATTTCACCAATTGCGGCGACATTGGTGAAGTGATCAAATTCAACGCCGAAATCGGTATGTCTTGTGGGGGGAAGAGAAAATTGTTTTTTTTTTCTTTTTCAATTTCGTTTCGCTGCTGTTTTTGTCTGACTGCGCAAAGAAAACGAAACACAAAAAAAATGATAATAACTGGTTGTGGTAGTATGGAAATGATTGAGATATATGTATTTATGTATGTATGTGTTTATGGTTGAAAGTGTGACTTTTTTTTTGATGATGAAAAACATGTGAATTTTGAAAAAATGATTGATACGAAAACTCGGAGAACAATGAGTTGATCATAGTCCAGCCTGGTTGAAGTTTTGTTTCATTTTTTGTATCAGACCTAGTCCAATTTTTTCGGATGTTTTTTTGGAGAACGAATTTTTTAAAGTTCTTTGGGTTGATTCAGATCCAGAGAACAGAAAAATCGGGTCAGGTTCACTTCTCAAAAATTTTACTGGACAGGTTCGATGTTCATCGGGTCTGCTTCGATTCTGTATCTACACTTGTATGACCAAAAATTGGTAAAGATTTGGATTTTTAACAAATTCCGCTAAACTATTATCATCACAAAACTAGACATGTATCTGGAAAAATCCGAGTAATCAATTTGTTTCAGGAAAACTGCCGCACAAACATAAACTAGTCATCGCCGGCAATCACGAGTTGGGTTTCGAAGACGGCGAAGAGATGAACGAACGTCAACTAGCCGGTCTCTCGATGCTCGGCATCAACAAAGCCTACGAACTGCTCTCCAACTGCACCTATCTTTGCGACCGTTCCTACGAAGCGTACGGTGTTCGATTCTACGGCGCACCGTGGCACTCGATGCCCGGCTACGCGTTCTATCGACCACGAGGACAGAAGATTCTGCACAAGTGGAATCAGATTCCGGTCAACGTGGACGTGTTGATCACTCACACACCGCCGTTGGGACACGGTGATTTCAACGCGTGGGACAAGATGGACGGTATTTTGGCGGGATGTGCCGAATTGTTGAACACCATCGAGCAACGTGTCAAACCAAAGTATCATATTTTTGGACACGTTCATCAGGTAGACCCGACAAAGGGTTGTGTCGTATAATCTCGTTTGTTTTCAGAAACACGGTGTTACTTCAAACGGCGACACAACATTCATCAACGCTTCTCTTTGCGATCATAAACTTCGAAGCGCCTACGATCCGATCATTTTTGACATTCCCCTACCGGCTGGCAAAACAAAACAATGAAAGCTTTAATTTTGATCACATCACATTCCAACGACTTGCCCCCCAATTCCTCCTGAAACTTATACAGTACCCTTATCTAACAAGAAGCATTTCATACCGGTCTCTTTTTGTTACCGCTTAGATCTTGTATATACTTATTATTTCATGCCTTTTCAGAAATAAAAAAATATTAATTCTAATTTCGCTATTCATCATCTTTTTACACTTTGAAAAAAAAGAAACACGAACCCCCCGGAAACGCCTAGGAAAAAAGTTACATCCCATTGAAAACGCTTGAAATCGTATCGTATTTTGAACGTATACGTGCAACAAAACTACCAAAGTCATTCAAAAAAACATCAAAAAATCTCTAACTGACTACGCTCTCCTCGTTCTCTGCACTATTTCTTTTGTTCGCTGCGAAATAGTTGTGTCCCTTTAAAAGGATACGGTGCTTTTTGTTGTTTGCAATTGGACACGGTTTTTCTCATTTTTTTTTTGCTTTTGGACGCCGCATTATTAATTTACCTGATTCCACATCTACTTATTTAGGTTCTGCAAAAATCCGTGGTTTTTTTTTTAATTAAGAAAGGTAAAAAAAACCTAGTTCTTTATTCAAAAAGGTCAAAAGTACAAGTCCTGCAAACCTGCACCTGCAAATTATGTCCTGCAGAAAAAAATAAAGTTTTTTCTTTAAAAAAATTATTCATCACAAACGGTCGAATTTACAAATCCTGGATTTGCATTTAGGCTAAGCCTAACGTATGAAAAGTGAAGTGTGCTCTCGGAGGGATGAATATAATTTTCAAATTCCATTTTACATTGAAAATTACTTTTAATTTTGGAAAAAAAAAGAAACTTCTAGAAAAATTGCGGGCTTTAAACTGCGGGCCTTGAATTGCAGGCGATAAAATTTTGAACTTAGGCCTAAAACACAGGCGTTATTCTGCAGGACTTAAATCGAACATGCTTTATTTTTTTTTGCAGTACATAATTTGCAGGTGCAGGTTTGCAGGACTTGTACTTTTGACCCAAAATGGGCGCCGAAAAAATTGGAGAATTTGTGTCTACATGAGTTGAACGATCCGCTGATTGACTTCGAGTTCGCTGATCATACACGCCGGCTGATAATTGCGACACGTTGTTCCTGACGTCGTCGAGTTTTGGCAAAACGTCAACGCAACTCGACATTTGTTCTGTCCGTAACACGTTACACCGTTGCAAAGTGAATCGTCACTCGTCGTGGAGTTGTGGTTATGGATTTCTGGTAAAAAAAGGCATGGAGATATTCGGGTTCGATCTTATTTTTTTTTGGTTCGTTTTCCATCAGGCCACGCCCGATTGACAACTTGTCAAAATAGTTTCGACCTCTTGGATTAGAACTTAAAAAAGATTTCTTTTCAGTGGTGAAGCTAACCTTCCTCATCCTCCTCATCGCTTACATCAAACACCTGAAGATCACAGAACGGTTGCGCTTCGAAACAACCTTTAGCCAAACTCAGACACGGCATTGTTACCTGTTGACAAACGTTCAACCCATAGCACGTCACATTCTCACAAACCTTCACCTGATCTTTAATAATCTCCGATTTCTTATCTGCTGAAAATTCGCCAAATCCGGTTGTCGAATCGTAACGTACCTTCAATTTGAATAAAAAACAACACGAGAATAAATCGCATACTTTTACGGAGAGGGAGATTTGACTGAATTATTTCATGTAGATTTGTTATGACTTGTCGAAACTCAATTTGTCTGCGTCTCGTTTTATGGTTTTCATCGATTTTGTTCAATCTTTTTCAAAGTTTTGATTCACTTTTTTTTTCAACTATGAAAATGACAATACTAATTATTCCTCTTCTTGTAGCTTTTGTCGATTCCGGTAAGTTTGAAATTTATTTTTTTTGCAAGATCTATTTTTCCTGGTTGACAATAGTATAACACAATGAAGTTAACTGATTGTTGTTTGGTGTTTGTTTTTGTTTTTGTTATTCAAAAAATCAAAACTCCAAAAACGACAGAGTTTTGGTCAAGATCGTGTTGATCTTAATCGAAAGTTCGACAGGCTCGGGTCGAAAATTTCCGAATTGTCATTTCTTTCACGTCCAAAGTTGAAACAAAAAAACCTGCACATCTGAGTGCCCGCGCAAAAATTTTTCACTGAATTCAAATATTTTCGAATTGGCAGGTAGTTAGATTTGCAGGTTGGCTCTGCGCCAACTCGAATTTTTCGTATTTTTTGGTGTGAGTTCTGGACGTTTTTTTTTGTTTTATTTTTTTAGCTTTGGACGTTGCATTTCAGACAAGAGCTTGAACCCAAAACTCAAAATTTTCCGATTTCGAAAGTGGAAGCCTAGTTGCGAGACTTCGCTGAACTACTCGAGATACTCCGCACAACCTTTCCGAATTCCTGCGACGTTTACGCACATCGCAGCAACACTAGAGAGTCAAGTTTCTGACTCTCGTACATTTTCGGATTATTTTGCGCAACCCGCACGCAACATTGCACACTATTTATTTTAAGGCAATGAGAAATTGCAAACGATGAGAGGGAGACTCTCTTGTGTAGATCACAGAGAAGCAAAAAGTTGTCAATGGAGTGAACTTGCATTTCTGCTTGAAATCGGGAGTTGAATAAGTTTTTTTATTGTTCACATGGAAGAAATGCCAAGTATCAATGTTTTTAATAGAGGTGTACTCTTCAAAGTAGTGTATTTTTGCAATTTGAAGAAGTTCGTAAATAAAAAATATGTATTCCAGAACTCAAAAGTTTCCAGAGATCAAAAAAATGAGACGGAAATGTCGATTTTCTCTCTCTTCTTTGTGCCCTCCAAGTCTATGAAGTTTTGCAACTTAAAATAGTGTGCATTGACAGGTAACCCTCCCGTCAGGGTTGTTCATTTTGCCTGCCGGCGGCACGCCGCCTTTGCCTCTGTGGGCGTGGCTACGCCTTTTGCTCTGCCTTTTCCTTTTCTGATAAAAGGCAAAACAAGGTAGGCAAGGCGTGCCGCCGCCCTTGCTTTTTCCAACATTCGAGAAAACACACACAAAGTATAGCGCCTTACCTTTCGCGTCTGCTGTCGGTCACTCGATTTAATGACCTCTCGGAAAATTTTAAAAATTAGTGTTCTTTTTTTGTTTAAGTTCCAAGGAAACAAACATGAAAAGTCTGACACCACCCGTTCATGAAAATGGCATGAAAGGCAAAAGGCAAGGCTGTGTTTGCCTTGCCTTTTCATTGCCTTGTTGAAAAACGGCTTGCCTTTTCGAAAAAGGCAAAAGGCGGCAATTGCCGGCATTTTGAACATCCCTGCCTCCCGTAACAATGCTTCCGGCGTTTTCCGAGTTTACGGCAGTGCCAGAAAATAACTCGTCATCGAAAAATAAGTCACATACACTCCAAATATCTGCACTTGCAGGAATAATCCGTCGTTCGCCTTCTTACAACGATTTGATATTCACGGGGAATGAAGTTGTAATCGGATGTGAATCGGTGACGTGCTACGGTCAGAACGAATGTCGAATGGTAAATACGACATTGTGTTTGAACAAGAACTCGATTGGTGAATGTGCTAAACAACCGCTGTGCATGTTAACCATTTGATGTTTTGTTCGTTTAGATTCTCTTTCGTATCTCGCAAAACAGATGGTTTTGGAAAATAAAGTACTTGGCACAAGCTGACGTTTCAATTGATCTTTTTCAGTAGCTGAACCGGGTACCACGTTCGTGACTTGACAGTATCACAAATGAGGCTTAACTCAACTTTGAGCTTTTTTGGGGACTCACAGTTATTGATAGCCTTTGCGGACAAATGTGGAAGTACCTCCTTCATCAGAGTTAACATTCATAATTTCGCGGAATCGGAAAAATTGACAATTCATTTTCACAAAACTATTTGAAACATTGAAAAAATAATGTGAACTCGAGAAAAAAGAATGATCCACCCTGTACAAGTGTTTGTAGTTTAATATTGACAAGCGATTGTTCAGTTTGGTTGGAACTGAGGTTTTGTAATGACTATTTTTCTTAGTGGTTTCACGAAGGTCACAACAATCGGTCGTATGACATCTGGAAAATCACAAAAAATTAGAAGTCTCTGAAGGGGGAGTCCCTGGATGGGGCCCCCTGAAGGGGGCATGAGTTTCGCGGTTTTCTGAGCAGTCTTTTTTGGACCCCTTTCAGGGTGATAAAACAACTTGCTTTTAATTTGCGTGATATTTTCGGTACCAGCGGGCCCCATTCAGGGATTTGTATCTCGGACCTAATTCAGGGTTTGCCGGTGGAGAGGGGTATAACCAAAAAAATAAGTTGTGCTCAAATTAGAAGGCAACATCGGAACAGTTCCTTTCTAATTTTGAGCGATGGATAATATTATAATCGATACAACTTTTGAATTGCTCACCTATAATAGCACGTCGATAGTTTTTAAGAATGAACATTGTCGGAAGAGGGTCTAGAACCGGGAAAATCGCGATAGTCACGGATACGAGTCCACTTATCATCCCTATTCCTTCATTCATAAATATTGTGGCAAATAGTATCAATACTGGAATGTGCATCAAAACAACCGGTATCAATGTGCCGGTTAACAATGCGTAGAACAGTTGAGACTGGAGTTCAGCGTATTTTCGTGAACGAATATCATTGGTTTTCAGAACGTGATGTATCTTCAAATAACATTTCAGTCCGAAATAGGTTATAACTAAGAATGAAGATAACGTCATGAACACCAGAACAAGAATAGATACAGTGGTGAGTAGATTCAATTGAAGAGTTCCGTCGGTGATGGACTTCTCAAATACAAACCCACCGATGTATGTGATCTCGTGTATGTTAACATCCAAATAGGTTAACAGGTCATTTTTTGCCATTTCATTTACACTTTCGGATGGCATCCCAACGAAGTAGGCCAACAGAGTCCAAACTGAACAATAAGTTAATGGGAAACCCAACCAGATAAGTAAACTAAAACCGGTGAATGATTTCAAAAATTTTGAGCTGGAAAATTACTATTGGTAATAGAAGTTCAAACATACTTTTTTACAGACACTCACCCAACAGCCACCAGATATCTGTAGATGAAATTCAAAGCAAAGAGACCCATTGAAAACCCAAAAAAACCACACCAAATGGCGATCAAAATCAATAGAACCCATTCTGGGAGTACTGTATGAGTGACACAGGAGAAAATCACAAAACCTGAACCAGACGAGAAGAAAAGCGGAGACACTAGAACATCCAGAAGTGAATAGATTATTTCAAAAGATGACGTAATTAGCATCAAATATTTGTATGCACCAACTTTTTTTGGAGACTTTGTTGCGATCAGGAAACATAGAAAACTATTCAGAATAGTAGAGATTATCGCGGAAATTGTTTCCAAATCATGGATTGATTTTTTCAACTCCATTTTTCTTTCAAAAACAATAAAAATCTTATTATCTGGCTGTTCGATACGGTCAAATCTCAAAGGACTTGCCAATTTTCCATAGCAACGTTTTTTTTTTTTAATTTTCGAAGTAAAAACACCACGCATATCGTTTGAGACGAAATTTTTCTGTTCGAGACACAAAAAACCGTTCAGATGTATAATTCGTGCGAAAGTATCGACCCTCCGGAAGTCAGAGAAATCGCAAACGGGTTCACAGCTTGA
Source organism: Caenorhabditis sp. 8 KK-2011 (assembly GCA_963572245.1). Taxonomy (NCBI): domain Eukaryota; kingdom Metazoa; phylum Nematoda; class Chromadorea; order Rhabditida; family Rhabditidae; genus Caenorhabditis; species Caenorhabditis sp. 8 KK-2011. The sequence continues at coordinate 10,685,096 of OY751550.1, read as the reverse complement.
GGAGGACGAGTTTGTTGCGGTGTTTTTGGACAATAGATGTAAGGTGTCGAATTGAAAACCCAGAAAAATGTATTGAATGCACGCCCTGTAAAACAAACTACGAAAATCTGCAATGCGGACATGTGTGGCTACAGTAGCCAACAATTAAATAATTTCGGCGGGCTTTCAAAAATTTAAAATTTCTGCAACTGGTTGTGCATGCGATCAGTAAAATGTAGGTTTTTCATACTCTCCTATGAAAATCACTCATTCCCACGTCTCTTAACTTATGTGTTTCTCGAAAAAAAAAACACTAAAAAGAGAATGAAAAAAGTGCGAGCCTTTTGAATAACGTGATTTTTTTTCGAGTAATAAAGTGTTTTTGAGATAAAACTAAATTTCCAAACTGATTTTTTCCCTAACTTTCGTATGAATTGTCTTTTACCATAAATTTGTGCATTGATATCAGACAGATATAAAAAATGCATACTTTGAACGATTCTATAGAACCAACTATGCCGACTTTTCATCCCCAGAGAATCCGGAACAAAGCATGACAAATGTGATCAATATTTTCGTCTATCTCCAATTCAATGGGTTCAAAACGTCACACATTCTGTCTCTCAACACCCGAAAAAAACATGAATCACAAATTTTCCGAACTGGGAAATGAAACTACAGTAACCCGTGAAGTGCGCACGTTTTGAAAAGCCCAATTTTTCGTGAAAAATTATTCCCGATACGTGAAGAATAAATGGCGAAATCTAATTTCGACCAGTCGAAAAAAACAAAAAGTCCGGCCCGGGATTTTCAGTCCGTGCTCTTACGGACCTTTGTCTGTAAGACATCAGGGTGAGTTTTGCCAGTAAGATGAGGTTTGTCTGTGAATGATTTCATTTCCATCCCCTGACAATGATTTGTGCTGACGTTGCAGCGAATGAATAAGACCATAATTACTTGATATCCCTCAAGGTTCATCGTCAATCGGAATTTGTCATACAAACACCTTGAATGTCGAAAACACAGAAGCTAAAAATTGTTTTTCAGATCCACAACTTTCAGTATGCTCTTTGAAAACACCCATTATTTTTTCATTAAAAAAAGTTTTCATTATAGAAACTACATAACTTTTCAAACAATATTACATTTGCCGATTATTACTTAATGATGTCGAACATTGATAAAGCTCAGCTGATACATAGATGTTGGACGTGGACTGCGATTTTTTCTCCTTTTCTTGCAAAAACAGTCTGTAAACTTTGAAAAAATTGTCAGATCAAAAACTTTTGTTTTACCTAAAATTGCGTTTCGATAATTTTTAATGATGAACATGGTTGGTAGAGGATCTAAGGCGGGAAAAAGCGAGATTGTTATCGATATGATACCACTCATAGAGCCTAATCCTTTCGCCATCAGCGTCGAAACGAACAGAACCATGACAGGAAAATGCATCAGAATCACAGGAATCAATGTTTGTGTTATAAGCGCGTAGAATAACTGCGCTTGAAGTTTATCACTTTTCTGAGAATTGGTATTGGATTTTTTCGTAACCAACTTATTAATTTTCATAAAACATTGGAAACCACAAAATGTCATTGCGGATACCGAGGAGACGATGATCGAACATAATACAACTATCGAGATGAACGACTGATAGTCGGTGACGAAACTTCCATCAAGTTGTTTTCTATAGAAATAGGGGCCATCGTAAGCGATTTGATTGATATCCCAATTGAATATTTGAGACACCTGACGTCTGATAACCTCATTGACAGCATCATTCGGTTCCAAAGGAAAATAGGAAACCAAACCCCAAACAGATCCATACGTCATTGGAATCAACATCCAACAAACCAGACCAAATCCTTCAAAAGTTTTGAGACGCAGTGATCTTCAACAAAAACAAATTTGAAATCACACAGTTCAAAACTTTAGCCTACCCTGCAGCAACAAAATATCTATAAATAAAATGTAGCGCAAACATTCCCATTGAGAAACCAAAAAAACCGCACCAGACCGCCACCAAAACCAACAAAACTGAATTTGGAAGTATGTTATATTTGGGATGCGACATGACGACGAAAATTGAGCCGGTCGAAAATACCACCGGTGACACGACGACATCCATAATTGAGTAGACGATTTCGAACAATGAGATGATCAACATCAGATACTTGTACGATCCGAGCTGTTTCGGCGATTTTGTGAAAATCAGCACAGTCAGAAAAGTGTTCAGAAAAATGGAGCAGCATGCGGAGATAATTTGAAACACATCAATTAATGTCTTCCACTCCATTTGGCGATGGAGAAAAACAAATGATTCGAGAGAGAGAGACTAATTTTATATTTTCAGCAAAATAAAACAATTGTCATGGGAGTTCTTCTGACATTACCTGCCCACAATACCAAGTCAAAAAAGTTATGAAAATCTTTAGTATTTATTAAAAACAAAAAAGTGTTTTTTTTCTTGGCGTCGTGAACGAGATATGAAAAATCACACACGGTGGCGGGTTACTGTAGTCGAAAGTTTCAGCGTCGAATATTTTCCGGAAATACTGGATTGGACCCGCGCGTAAGAATGTGTTCAAATAAAAACAAGTCAGGAAATCGGCCCGAAACGGAGCCGGTCCATTTTTTCTCCAAGTGAATTGGGCCCCGAAAGCGGTTCAGAACGTTTTTCACAGGTAAGTTCCTGGACAGCTGCGGAAGAGGTGCGGCAGCTATTTTGATGCTGACAGAGGTCAGGCAGGCAGATCTGCCAGTTTTGAGCCGATGTCAAAAATTTCGAGGCTCGAAAAAATTTTGTGGCTCGAAACAATTCAACTTTATCGACTCGGGCCGCATTAAGACACATTTTTATTTGCCGGTCGTTTTTTTTTTGAAACAAAAAATTGTTTTTTGACTATTTTGGTCGTTATTCTAGATTTAATTTCTGAAAAATAAAAGTTCAAAAATATTTTTTCCCCCAGTGGACAAAGATTGTCGGCAATAAAAAATTCTCTGTTTAAAAGAAACGTGGCACTTTTCAAGTTTGAAATTTTTTAATAATTTGTGAAACTTCATGACAATATTTGACAGACAGAAAAATTAAATAGGACAAAATACATTATTGATCATTGAGATCCTCTCTGCTGTCATCCTTTGAATCGTTTTCATCGTCATTATGTCGAGATCTGCTGCTTTTTTCTTTTCTTTCCCGCCGGTCATCATCGTCATCATCCCGTCTGCTTCTGCTGAAAAAATTGTGGGTTTTTGTTGACTGTGAGTTTTATGAACCGAATACCTTTTTTTAGAAGATCTTTCATCATCATCTCTTCTATCCCGTTTTCTATCTCGATCTTCTCTATGTCTGCTACTTTTTCTATCACCAGATCTACTTCTACTCCGGTGTCTTCTTGAAGATTCTCTTTCTCGTTCTCTCCTTCTGCTGCTACTACTACTACTACTACTTTCTTTTTTGCTCGGACTTCTTGATCGTTTTCTTCTCCTATCATCGTCATCGTTATAACTCGGTCGATTACTTCCGATCGGGCCAGTGCCAAATCCAGCTCTTGAGAATGGTGCCATTCCATAACTTTGGATAGGTGGTCCCATCAAGCCCATCGGAGGGGGTAATGCTGGATTGAATGCGCCGACGACTGGAGGAGGCATTCCAAGGTTGAGATCTAGTGAAGCAGGCATAGAAGAAGCACCGGGTGGAAGACCTCCGCCTGGTGGAGGAGACAGAACACCCGGTGGACGGTCGCTTTCGATTCCAGGCGGAGCATCACTAGGATTTGATAATCCTGACATATTCGGTGGTGGCATTGACATTCCTGGGGGTGGACGAGAGAAGTCGATAACAGGAGCTTGTTGGGTCTGAGGAGCTCCGATAACAGTTCGCATGATAGGCGCATCGTTGTTAAGATTGTTTTGCGGCATTGGGTAACTTGCAGGTTTGAATCGCCCTCCATTATCGGTTAGCACTTTGACGACACTACCCGATGCTGAAACACATTAATTTGAAAAAGGCGATAAAATACTAAAATACTTACGTGGCATGATGATCGGGTTAGCTAGTGGATTTATCAACTGAATATTGTTGAAAAGTGCTTGATTGGCTTTCTGTTGATTATTTCCGAACTCTGATCGTAACTTTTTCTGTCTTTCACAATAAATATTCCAAGTATCTTCTGTGAATCCGTAATTAAAATAATCAGTGATATCTGCTCCTGGTTTCCGCCAAGGTCGATCTTCCATGGTAGCCAAATCAATGTCATAAATAGTTTTGTCGTTTAGAATTGGAGCGTTATCAATGTCTAACTTCCCCTGTGTCGAATGTGTTTTCTGAAAAAAATAATATGAATTAACTTTTTGAAAATAAAAAAACTCACTATGACAGGTTCAACTTTTCTGATTGTGACTTGAACAGCGCCACCTTCTTCATCCGAATCGTCATCATCAGCGAAAGGGTTATCTTCTTCCTCGTCTTCCACTTCTTCATTATTTTCCACAGTCTCCTCCTCTTTTTCTTCTTCATTTTTATTTTCAGCTACTTCCGAAATAGGATCAGAAGCATCTGCATTGATCGATTCTAAACCTGGCGGCAACACGTCTGTATCCTCCATAATACCCTGTGAATGAATGAATTTTTCAAGCTACAACAACCTTTGTTTTGAAAGATTTTTGCGAACAAAAAAAAATAAAAAAATAAATTAGAAATGCTAAACTAAATGCAAACTATGCGTGTCATTTGTGTTGTGTCGTTGGAATGTCTGTGTCCTCTTCAATTTGTATACTCTCTCAAGCTGCAGAGAAAGCGTCAAGACCAGAAGGAGGACGGAAATACTAACTTACTTGTCCTACATGTTTGGCGGGAATTCAAATGTTTGTTTTTTTTTTCTTTTTTTTCGCTGTTTGTTTTTTTTTCGGTTGGGTAAGTGAACATTAAATGAAAAGAAGCAGTTTTTGAGTGATATCAGTTGAAAGAAGGAATTTTAGTAAAAAGTTGATATGAAATAGTTTCCGAAGAAATCTCGAATGAGAATTTGAGTTGTTGTAATGGATTTTCGATATGATGTTGATTTTTCTGATAATATGTAGAAAAAGAATATGATGAAAATAACCTAGTAATGTCACGAAAGATGACAAAATAAAGGAAACTCTTTCAAAAATTATACATTTGTGTTAGTGAACTCCTGTATTTTACCTATATTTCGAAATAATTCCGTGAAGTTGGATCCTTCCTCACTTTTTGACGCGAGGATGTTTTCTTCAATGTAACAAAGAAAAATTAACCAGCCATTGAAAAATTCCTATGATGAGTTTCGTAGTTTTAAACCAATTCCCATCAAAGGGGGATGGGAGCTCAAAATCTCGAGAGAATGTGAACAGGAAAAATTTCACAACTGTAGAATTTGGGAGAAGACAACGATAGGTTCAAGTTGATGTCAAAGAAGATGAAGTTTATCCGGTAGTCTCAAACTTGGTCCCAATCAGGGCTGGTCGGCATTGAAATTTTGAGAATGCCGACTTTTCTTCGGCATTCATGTCGAAAAATTCACACATCGGTACCAGAGTTGCGCGGAAGTGCTTTTTTGAAATTTCTCATGCCCAGTTTTCTACGGCAGTTTTTCTGACGAGATTTTTTTCCGACGTTTAAAGTCGAAAGATTTTCCAAAAAAAGTTGGAATTTCCGATCAAGCCAGGTTACAGGTGATTTTCAAAAAATCAGGAATAACTTTGATCCACTGTTTAATTATCCCGAGTATGTTAAATAGTATTTCTCAAAAAATTTGTCGCAACGCGCCCGAAACTTTGGAAAAGTAGCTATAGCTATTGCTCGCTACTTAAATATCAAAAACATACATTTTCCTCTGCGAATTGGACATTTAAAAATTTTTCTGGGTCCGAGTTTTTTTTTAATGGGCGAAAAAAGGACTACGTCTGCAACAGGATTGGGCGGAACCGAAGTTTATGTTAGTTCCGAAAAAATTACTCGGAAAAAAAGGTTCCGGCTTTTATTCCGACTTTATTTTTTGGAAAAACCGGAAATTTCAGAACTTTCAGACTAACCCCAAAATTATGAGAAATAGAAAAAATTTGTAAGAATATTGATTAATTTATTACTTTTTAGTATTCAGTTAAAGAGGATTTGAAATTATAACTTTCTAGGAACTATTGCTCAAAACGAAACAGTAAAGTGAACATCATAGATCCGTTTTTTCTCGTTTTTTTCCGAAAAATCATCGGAAGTTTCGAAAATAAATTCGGAAATTATTCCGCCAGGAAAAATTTCTGAAAATAGTCGGAAATTTCCGGTTCCGGTTCCGCTCAATCCTGGTCTGCTATACTATATTCCACTGTTTAACTTTTCATCGGGCACAGGTCCAAATTATAATCTGCCTGGCTTGGGTGGAACTGAACTGAATTCACTCCCGAAATTTTTTTTGGCAAAAACTCTTCGAAAAAAATTGGGTTGGAAATTTCCCGTACCGGTTCCTGGTTGATAATAAGTTTCGGCTCATGAACTTCGCCCTGCGCGAAGTTTATGGGTCGGGCCGGGCCAGGGTTTCTATTTTTTGCCTAATCAAGAAAGTCTGGTCCGACTTACAATTGTGACTGTAGATTGAGATTTCAGCAGCGAAAATATAAAAAAAAAATTCTTCAAAAGTGTGACAAGTAAATTTTCTGACTTTTTAGACATGTAGAATCAGATGCTGACATAAGATACCCAGAAAAATTTTTTTGAACATAGTACATGGATTATCAGGAGTTAGATTCGGTCTCTCTTATGTTAGGCCCGCCGGATGCACGATTATATCGGCTAGCAATGGCCGGGCTTTTTTTGGCCGATCGGAAAACGGAAAGGCCCGGTTGGTTCGTGATTTTCGGGTCGGGCCTTCAGGATACAATCTCATTCCTACATGATATTATCATTAGGGCTCGTGGTACCTATCAGAGTTTGCGCATAATTTCGAATTCCGGGCTTTTCGGCACTTTCGACATTCGGGAATTTTTGTTCCCGGCCAAATTATTCCGGAAGTTAATTTTCAGCAAAATAGAAACCGAATTTTGGCAGTATGAAAAAAAATGTACGTTACATGTTTGTAATAAAAAGCACTTTTCCATGGAGTTTTGCGAAAAAAAGTACTGTTTTTGATAGTGAAATGAAGTCAAAGTTAAAGTTTGAGCTTCCACTTTCCGTCTTCCAGACTTTAAAGTTTCCGGCTTCCGACTTCCGTGAAATTAAGTTTACTTCCAACTTCCGGAATTTCAAAAAAGCACTTCCGCGCAACTCTGGTACCGATGTGTGAATTTTTCGACATGAATGCCGAAGAAAAGTCGGCATTCTCAAAATTTCAATGCCGACCAGCCCTGATTGGGACCAAGTTTGAGACTACCGGATAAACTTCATCTTCTTTGACATCAACTTGAACCTATCGTTGTCTTCTCCCAAATTCTACAGTTGTGAAATTTTTCCTGTTCACATTCTCTCGAGATTTTGAGCTCCCATCCCCCTTTGATGGGAATTGGTTTAAAACTACGAAACTCATCATAGGAATTTTTCAATGGCTGGTTAATTTTTCTTTGTTACATTGAAGAAAACATCCTCGCGTCAAAAAGTGAGGAAGGATCCAACTTCACGGAATTATTTCGAAATATAGGTAAAATACAGGAGTTCACTAACACAAATGTATAATTTTTGAAAGAGTTTCCTTTATTTTGTCATCTTTCGTGACATTACTAGGTTATTTTCATCATATTCTTTTTCTACATATTATCAGAAAAATCAACATCATATCGAAAATCCATTACAACAACTCAAATTCTCATTCGAGATTTCTTCGGAAACTATTTCATATCAACTTTTTACTAAAATTCCTTCTTTCAACTGATATCACTCAAAAACTGCTTCTTTTCATTCAATGTTCACTTACCCAACCGAAAAAAAAACAAACAGCGAAAAAAAAGAAAAAAAAACAAACATTTGAATTCCCGCCAAACATGTAGGACAAGTAAGTTAGTATTTCCGTCCTCCTAAGACCAGAAATGCTGGCGCGGCGCTTCAAATGTTTTGTTTTGTTTTCCCCGTGTTTTGGGATTGTCAAAAACAATTCCCTCTTTTCTGTTTTTCTGCCCAGAATTCTGTTTTTGTTTTTGGGCAGAACACGGTGTTTCAAAAAGCTTTAATCTTTCCAAAAATGACAGAAATGAATAATTGTGAAAAGTGGCGTTTTGAAAAAAGACAACGTAATTTTAAAATAAAATTTTATTCATTTCTATTTTATTATCTAATCTCATTCACATAATCAATTAGTTTTTTTAATATAGATACATTTCACTAACTAAATCTCACCCGTTGTTCTCTGATTTTTTGCAATTTTTTCTTTTCTCTCATGACTATTATGTTCAGGTAATCATGCCTCGAATTGAAAACGAGCCCAAGCTCGATTTCAAAGACGTTCTACTCCGACCGAAAAGGTCAACGCTGAAAAGTCGGGCTGATGTCGATCTTGATAGAACGTGAGCCCCATTTTCAGTATTTTTAATTTTCATTTTCTTCAGGTATGAGTTCCGCAACTCGAAGGCAACATACACTGGAGTTCCGGTGGTCGCTTCGAACATGGACACCGTTGGAACATTCGAAATGGCAAACGCATTGAACACCCATAAACTGTTCACCACAATTCACAAACATTATAGTGTAGATGAATGGAAGAATTTCGCGAGCTCTACTGATGATTCGATTTTTGATAACATTGCTATTTCAAGTGGAATTTCCGATAACGATTGGAATAAATTGAACCAAGTCATTGCTGATGTTCCACAACTGAAGTATATTTGTTTGGACGTTGCTAATGGGTATTCAGAGTCGTTTGTTGATTTTATTCGACGAGTCAGAGAAGCCTATCCTAAGTGAGTTTCAGAAGCGTTTTTTAGCGTAACTTAATTTTTCAAAAACGTAATATTTTAGACATACAATCATGGCCGGAAACGTCGTAACCGGTGAAATGGTCGAAGAACTAATCCTTTCTGGTGCCGATATTGTCAAAGTTGGTATTGGACCGGGATCAGTTTGTACCACTCGCAAGAAGGCTGGTGTTGGCTATCCTCAATTGAGCGCAGTTATGGAATGTGCTGATGCAGCTCACGGACTCAATGGTCACGTAATGAGCGATGGCGGATGCACGAATCCCGGAGACGTTGCCAAAGCTTTCGGAGCCGGTGCTGATTTCGTGATGATTGGTGGTTTGTTCGCCGGACACGATCAAAGTGGAGGAGATCTCATCGAAAGTAACGGAAAAAAGTTCAAATTGTTCTACGGAATGAGCTCGGATACGGCAATGAAGAAACATCACGGAAGTGTCGCAGAATACCGTGCGTCTGAAGGTAAAACCATCACCATTCCATATCGCGGTGATGTCAATGCAACTGTTCTTGATGTATTAGGAGGTATAAGATCCGCATGCACATATACAGGATCGAAACAATTAAAGGTGAGTGAACGTTAATTTAGAATTTAAATATTTTTCAAAATCCAGGAACTTGCCAAACGCGCAACATTCATTCGTGTCACCCAACAGACAAATGATATGTACGTTCCATTCGAAGTACCAACAATTCCAGCTTCTTCCAAGTGATTTTAACATAGCAACTCGTTTTACTATTAATTTTTTTCGCATAATTCGTATAACAGTGCCTTAGCTTTATTCGTAAATAAAACTGTTTATAGAGAAATATCGCGGGTTTCAACACAAATATTTATCAATTATTTCTGATATTTTCTTCTCACAATGATCATTCGTGAAGTGGGCGATTTCGAGCAAACACGAGATAAGCTAGAAGAATAACTAGAATACTGCCCATATAAAAATAAGTTTACCAGTTTTGCACACTCAGTTTTTCGATTATTCAAGCAAATTTGATTTTTGAGAATACACGAAGATAAAACTGAGCGATTTCGAAAACAAGTAACGAAAAGATTCTGGTAGTCAAAATCGAATTGAGTCATTGATGTTGAAGGTAGGAATATTACTTGATTGTTATCTAGAAAATCGAAACATGACGTGACACACAATCAGAAACCTACGATCTGCTGACAATTCATAAGCTCGTTTACCTAGTAGTTTCACTATTTCATAAGACGAAACGCTGACAGAAGCACAGTTCAATTTCTGAAAATTTTTGAACGTCAATGTTTCTCGTTCCAACCTGTGTGTGTGAGATTGTGGAATGAGGGCCCGGCCCGAAAATCACGGACCGGGCTTTTTTGTTTTTCGAAGTTTTTTTTTCTCAGAGCCGCAAATAGATTTGTTCGAAAGAACAACTTCTAAACCTCTTATAAGAAAATATTATAATTTGTATTTTTTCTATAGAAAGATTATAATTTGTGTTTTTTCTATAGAAAGATTATAATTTGTATCTGAAAGTGCTAATAGTTAATAAATTCAGTTAATAAAATTAATATTCAGTTAATAAAATGTATGTTAAAAAAACAAAAAAATTGAAAAAAACAATGCAGCTGATGTCAAAATATGTCGAAAAATTACAGTACTCCATCAATTTTTTGACGCTTCGTAAAACAAAAAATGAGGAAAACGTCTCATGTGACGAGACCCAAAAATAAAAAACTACATGTTTTTTTTCTTGTTTTTCTGTATTTAAAAGTGGGGTTTCAAACAAAGTACGGAGTTTTTGAGTGAAAGTTGTCGAATATTAATTTACGGATGTCATCATCCCATTTGTAGGAGATTACAGCGTGTTTTTCAGCGTGTCAAAAAATAGGTGAAGTACTGTAATTTTTCGACATATTTTGACATCAGCTGCATTGATTTTTTTTATTTATTTTTTGTTTTTTTAACATACATTTTATTAACTGAATAACCCTATAAAACACCTTATGTATCCGGGCCGTTTCCGGGCGTCCCAAAATGGTCCCACTCTCACTCCTGTGCCTACCAGTAGCTACGTACATGTGTACAAAGATGAAAATCGTTATCACAAAAAGTTTTCCCACGTTGTTGATCATAACAGTCATCATGTTTTGCGCAACAGTGGTTAATGTTTTCTACAAGATCTCAAACACGTTGATTTTTTTCGATAAGTTATTTTCTACCTGCATCTTCGCAAAGCTCATAAACCAAAACACCGAGAGATTGAGTGAGCTTTCCACTTCCACAAAAATTGAAAGTAGGATTGTATTCAGTTATGGTTCGATTTAACTTCAAGTATACATCTTGGCCTTTCAGATTATTCAGAGACAAAATTAGGAGAATGTAGAAATATTTCATTTCAAAAAAAAATCGTATGATTGACTCCGCTAACGAATTCGTTTTGATATTCAAATTCAATTGTCACATTGTTGATTTCTTAATTTTTATGCGTGGTTAATAATCGTTTATTACTATTATCCAACCGACCACAATAATATCCGCATTTTGGAAAAGATTGCGAGATGAGATAATCATTGTCTGTTTTCTGTTGGATATACTACTGTGACCTCTAATTCTTTTTAGTTATTTGGTTGTACAATATGAGTATACGGTTAGTTTAACTCGCAATGTTTCTGTTCATTTTACTGAATATTTTTAAAAAAATAAAAAATACCATTTTTTCAAGCTCAAAAAATTATCAACTACAGTAGTTTTTTAAAGGGATGCGTTTATTCAAGAAATGGTCTCATAGCGAAGGCAATTGTGTGTAGTTCACGCAGGTCGAATATTTTTATTTATTTTTTTTTCGAAAATTTATAGATTTCTGTCAACGTGTTATTCAGTATAACTCCAAGTGTTACATTTGAGAAACGAGGACACTGTTAGTGAAATTTTTCCTCTCCATAAACAATATGGTTTGTACTTTCGGATTTCAAAACTTTCCAGAGAAACAATTCATTCATGATATTTTTTGTATTTCATTTCGGTATTCAATTTTTGGTTCAAAACTGAAGATATTACAAAGAAGCAAAACAACTTATTCAACTAAGAAAGTGTGCTCTATTGACAATTGTCTCGTATACCAGCTGTCTGCTAGACGCGATTATTTACTGTTGGTTTTGTTTTCGAAAAACATATATTTATAGTTTTGAAACTTTTCCATTGTTTCAAAGTTTCAGTGTTTTAATGAATTTCAAATTCTGTTGCGAAATATGTTGTGAAATCCCTTTTATATTTCGGAATACCTCTGCAGAGGGCAGTCTTCTTTTAGTCCATTTTAATTTTGAGTTCGTTTAATTTTATTGAAATTAAAAAGTTCACGTTTTAATTCACAAAAATCCAATCTTGAAAATAAAACTTTACAGAAATGGCTACCACAATTCCCGGAAGTCTGGTGAACAAAACCAAAAAATTCTTCATGGGCATGCCGGCGCCGTCCGGGTATGTTCCTGGAGTTGGTCGAGGTGCCACCGGATTCACAACTCGATCAGATATTGGACCGGCTAGAGATCCGACAGAAATGCCCGAAGCCGGACCGGTAGGACCGTCGGCGCCAGGTGGACCGCCACCAGCCAAAAAAGCTAGAGATGACGACGAGCGCGAGGCCGAAGAAATGAATGAGGCAAATTATGATGAGGTTAGACTGAAAATATCATTCAACTTCAACGTAAATTTAATTATTTATAGTTTGCCGGTTATAGTGGTTCACTGTTTGCCAAAGATCCGTACGATCAAGAAGATGAGGATGCCGACCGAATTTATAATGAGGTAGACGATCGATTAGATGAAAGACATAAGGAGAGAAGGTATACTTATTTTCACACCAGACAAACATTCATGAAAATGTTTTCAGAGAGAAAAAATACAAAGAACTTGTTGAAAAGTATCACAAAGAAAGACCAAAAATTCAACAAGAATTCTCCGATTTAAAAAGACAATTGGCTGATGTGAGTTTCTGATTTTCGTTGTTCGAACCAAATTATTTAACGTTTTCAGGTAACTGATGATGAATGGCAATCAATTCCCGAAGTTGGAGATATGAGGAATAAGGCAAAACGAAACGCTAGAACTGAAAAATTCACACCGGTTCCTGATTCGGTTATTGCGATGAATATGAATTATGGAGCAATGAATACGACACTCGATGTGAATAGTGGAATGACGACACCGTTCAACTCAGGAATCACTAGTTAGTTTTTCTCTGAAAGTTTTCAAATCTGAAATTAGGAAATTTTATGAAAAAAAAAACGAAAATGGCCGAAGCAAGGTTTATTTCTGCAAATCAAAAGTTTTTGTGAATTCAGAATACTGCAGTTGTGCGTTTTTTAATAATTTCAAATTTCAACAAAATCGAAAATTAAAAAATTCAATTAATTTTGTTCAAAGGTTAGTCATCCCAAAAAAATGTTCGAATATTCCCCCCGCATCAAAAAATCAATCTGGGATAGTTTCAAGAACCCGACATTTTTTTTTCAGCCGGAATTCTGACACCCGGATGGAAAACTGGTATTCAAACTGGAACTTCAAGTTCAACAAATCTAGATCTTGTCAAAATCGGCCAGGCTCGTAACCAGATTATGGATATCAAACTGAATCAGGTGTCCGACTCAGTAACTGGCCAAACAGTTGTCGATCCAAAAGGATATTTGACCGATTTGCAATCAATGATTCCGCAGTATGGTGGAGATGTGAATGACGTAAAGAAGGCCAGAATGTTGTTGAAATCGGTGAGAGAAACGAATCCGCGACATCCGCCGGCATGGATTGCTAGTGCTGGATTGGAAGAGGCGGTCGGAAAAATTCAAACAGCTCGGAATCTGATCATGGAAGGATGTGAAAAGAATAAAGGATCGGAAGAGTTGTGGCTCGCCGCTATCAGAATGCACCCTCCCGAGCTCGGAAAATCGATTGTTGCCAACGCGGTTCGATCTTGTCCGCACAGTGTTCGTCTTTGGGTGAAAGCGTCAAATCTCGAATCCGATTTGAAAGACAAGAAGAAGGTGTTGCGAAAAGCGCTTGAACAAATTCCATCATCGGTTTTGTTGTGGAAAGCGGCTGTTGAGTTAGAAGAGCCGGAAGAAGCGCGAATCTTGCTGACGAGAGCTGTCGAGTGTTGTAGTACGAGCACTGAAATGTGGTTGGCTTTGGCAAGACTGGAGACGTATGAAAATGCGAGAAAAGTGTTGAATAAAGCGCGTGAACACATTCCAACAGATCGACAAATTTGGTTGTCGGCTGCGCGTTTAGAAGAGACTAGAGGGCAAAAAGATATGGTTGATCGTATTGTGTCGAAAGCATTGTCTTCGTTAAGAGCTAATCAGGTTTGTTAATATTTCTCGTTAAACAAAAATTTTCAAATTAAAATATTGACGTGAACCAATTTTATTGAATTTTCAAAAACATTTCAACCTGATTACACAATATTTTTTCTGAGAACAAGAATCCATTCTTCTAGGTGGAAGTTAATCGGGATCACTGGTTGAAAGATGCCATCGATGCCGAACAAGCCAAATGTCCTTTGACTTGTGAAGCAATTATGTAAGTCAACCCTTGATTTTTTATTGCAAATGTTGATTTATTTACAGAAAAAATGTAATTGATTTGGGTGTAGAAGATGAGGACAAGAAGACAACGTGGCTCGAAGACGCCGAATCGTTCGAAAAACAGAACGCATTCACTTGTGCTCGCGCTGTCTTCTCAATTGCTCTCAAAGCAATGCCAAGAAAGAAGAGTATCTGGGAAGCGGCGATTGCTTTTGAAAGGGAGCATGGAACAATGTAAGTGAAACAAGAATGAATTTATCAAACCAATGATTTTTTTTTATAGAAATGAACATGAAGAAATTCTGATTAAAGCCACAGAAATTGTGCCTGAAGTTGAAGTTTATTGGTTGATGTTGGCCAAATTGAGATTTGTTAATAAACGTGTTGATGAGGCGAGAAATACTCTGAAAGATGTGAGTTTACCAATATTTTATATAAAACCTGTTTGGGTATAAGGAGATTATGCTAATTTCAATTTTCTGCTTTTTAGTTCCATCTTTGAAAGTAAAATGTTTTCAGGCTTTCGAGAAACACAACCATCAATCTGAAACGATTTGGCTTGCTGCCACCAAAATTGAAATCGAAACTGATCAATTTGAAACGGCTCGATCTCTCTACACAAAAGCACGTGCAAAGGCTTCATCAGCCCGTGTGTGGATGAAAAACGCGATTTTCGAATGGTGCCTTGGAAATCTGAAAGAAGCGCGGCAGATCATCGAAAAAGCCATCGAAACCTATAACGATTATCCAAAAATGTATCTGGTTTTAGGGCAGATTCTCGAACAAATGGAAGACACACAAGCGGCACGAAACGCCTATACGCAAGGAATTCGAAAATGTCCCGGAGTCATTCCGCTTTGGATTTTATTAGTTCGATTAGAAGAAAAAAATGGTCAAATAGTCAAAGCGAGAGTAGATCTTGAGAAGGTTAAACGTCTTCTTCTCTCAAATGTTAAAAATTCATTTTATAGGCGCGTCTTCGAAATCCGAAAAACGAAGATTTATGGCTAGAATCTGTTCGTTTCGAAAACCGGGTCGGATGTCCGGAAATGGCGAAAGAAAGAATGAGTCGCGCGCTACAAGAATGTGACGGAAGCGGTGAGTTTGCGGCGACGGCGGCGCCATTTTTTTCTTCAAAAATTGTTTGAACAGCCAATTTTCTGTTTTTTTTTTCTGGTTGACCGAACATTTTATTATTATACCAATATGTTCTTTTTCTTCCCTTTCTTTTTCTCGTTTGAAAGAGAAATGTATACACCATATAAAGTATACAAATAATTGCGGTTCTTTTTTGCGCCGCAAAAATGTGAACTCAATTTCTAGGACATTTCAAAAGTTTTGATTAAACATAAATTTTACAGGTAAATTATGGGCGGAGGCAATTTGGATGGAGGGACCTCATGGAAGACGAGCGAAATCGGTGGACGCTCTCAAAAAATGCGATCACAATCCTCATATTATCATTGCTGCTGCGAGATTGTTCTGGAGCGAAAGAAAGGTATGCGAGAAAAGTTTGGAGAAAGAATATGAAATGTTTGGTCGGGATCAAAAAAAGTTCCAATTTTTGTTAAAAAGTACCGGCAGCGGAGAGAATAATAGCTGTCCAATCTCAACTTTTGACAAAAATTTTTTACTAATTTGAAAAGGTCACGTTTTGTTCGAAAAAAATGGAAGTTTTAACCCGAAAATAGGGTAGATTCTGAATGGGTTCTCCTGAATGGGTGCGCACCCATTCAGAATGGGTCAGAATGGGTGCCCAAAATGGGTGCGCGACAAACGTCTGAATGGGTGCCCAGAAAAATGGGTGCCCATTTTGATTATCTGAATGGGTGTCCATATAATGGGTGCCCATTTCGGTAGTCTGAATGGGTGCCCGTTTCAGTTGTCTGAAATGAGTGTCCAAAAATAACGGGCATTCGTTTTAAGGTTTTTTTGTGTTTTCGCCAAGTTTTAAAATTTCAGATTACTTTTTTTTTCATTAAAAACTGATCGAGGTCAAAATTTATCTAAAAACATAAGCTTAGAACGTCTGCATTTTTGATGGATGGTTTAGATCTGTGAACAAAATATCTTTGAAAAATACATGCGATGAAACAACATGCTGTGAATTTTGGTGCAGAATTTTGAGTACAGCATTTACGATTACATGCGCAGTTTTTCATGCGTTTTATTTTTGACCACAAAACGGACACCCATTTTTTAGGCACCCATTCAGACTACCGAAATTAGCACCCATTATTTGGACACCCATTCAGACAATCAAAATGGGCACCCATTTTTCTGCGCACCCATTCAGACGTTTGTCGCGCACCCATTTTGGGCACCCATTCAGAATGGGTGCGTACCCATTCAGGAGAACCCATTCAGAAACTGCCGGAAATAGTTGATAATTTTTCAGATCAAAAAAGCGCGCGACTGGTTCGTTCGAGCGGTCACTCTCGATCCAGACAATGGTG
The DNA here is from genome assembly GCA_963572245.1 of Caenorhabditis sp. 8 KK-2011. Lineage (NCBI taxonomy): Eukaryota > Metazoa > Nematoda > Chromadorea > Rhabditida > Rhabditidae > Caenorhabditis > Caenorhabditis sp. 8 KK-2011. The sequence goes on along the minus strand of OY751550.1, from coordinate 10,668,203 downwards.
ACGCGTTTGCTCATTATTTGGCATTTGAACAAATTCACGGAAAAGATGAGGAACGACAAAGTATTATCAAAAAGTGCGTTTTGGCCGAGCCGAAACATGGTGATCTCTGGCAACCGGTTGCGAAAGATGTTAGGAATTGGCGAAAATCAACAGAAGAACTATTGAATATTGTTGCAGCCAAAATCAATGTTCCGACATAGATGATGGGCCCGATTTTTTTTTGGATTTTTAGAAAATTTTATTTATTTTTTAATACCCTTTTGTTGTTGTGATCTTCTTCTTCAAGAAAATTGTACCATAATCTTTCGCGTTTTCTGTTCAATATTCTGAATCTGCGTTTCTCTACGCTATTTCATATTTGCTTTCTCGATTTGTCGTGTCGTTTTTTGTTTTCGTTTCTCCGAAACATTTCCAAACTTTTGCTTACAGAATGGCGCAACACGTTGTGAATGTTTATACGACTGCTTCGTCGGCTGATAATTTGTCAAGACATGAAATGTTGATGTGGGTAAATGATTGCCTTCAAGCTCAATTCTCGAAAATTGAACAATTGCACACTGGCGCTGGTTATTGTCTGGTTAGTTTTATTTTCTCTGTAACCCTCGTCAAAATGCTTTTTTACAGTTTACCGATTTTTTGTTTCCGGATTCAATTCAATTGAAAAAGGTGAAATGGAACAGTCGATTAGAGTTGGATTGGCTTGCTAATTGGAAACTTGTACAAACGACCTGGAAAAACCTGGGAGTTGAAAAAGTGGTGCCAGTCGATAGATTGATCAAGGGTAAATTCCAGGTATGGATTTTTATTTTGATTTCTCATAAATGAAAATTCTGATTTTCAGGACAATTTTGAGTTTTTGCAATGGTTCAAAAAGTTGTTCGACGCCAACTACGATGGACATGAATATGATCCTCTTGCTGCGCGAAACGGAGAAGTTTTCCCATCGGATGCACCAGGTAAGAATGGAAAAATGTTTGATCGTTTTAATCAGAACTAAGATTGGGGGGTTTTCTTTCAAATCTCGAAGTTATTACAAAAAGAAAAATTGGACAGTTCTTGACCGAACGTTGGAAAACTCCGAGCCGGAGTCGGGCCAGGCTTTTTTCGACCGGCCGAAAGAACCAACAAAAAAAGTCCGGTCCGTTATTTTTGGGCCGGGCTCCGAGTTATAATCTCACTGTTGAAATTACTGTTACAATTTTTGCAAAAATAATTTTTTCCCGAAAAAAATCGGTGTGGGCCGTTTCTTCTGAACACAACTAGCGTTGCAACATAACAGAGATCACGAAAATTCCAAGTGTTTTGTTTATAAACCTCATTTTCAGCTGGTAAACCCGCTGCTGCTTCCCGAATGCCCGGTCGGCCAGTTGTCAACAAACCGGTGACCACGATTCGGCAACCGACATCAGCCGCTTCCACTCCGAAACCGGCGCCGACTCGCGCACCTCCTAGCAGCAGAACTACAGCGATTTCTTCGTCATCCAATGGACACGCTGTCATCAACAATAATAAGCCGAGCGCGCCTGCTCCAACGCCGTCAACTCCAAAAGTGGCGCCACCACCAAAAGACAATTTCGAACTACAAAAGGTGAAAGAGGAATTGGATGAAATAACAAGACAATTGGCTGAAAGCGACAATGTGATAGCGTCGCTGGAAAAGGAGCGAGATTTCTATTTTTCGAAACTTCGGTCGATTGAAGTTTTTTGTCAAGATAATGAATCGATTGGAAATGTCGAAGTGGCTCGAATTCTGGAGGTGAGTTCTAACAACTATTATCTTTTTCGAAACAAGTTCCTACTTTTCCAATTTTCAGGTTCTTTACGAGACTGAAGAAGGATTCGCTCCACCGGAAGAAGAAGCTGGAGAAACTCCCGAAGAATTCTAAATTCTTCCCAAAATATTATATTTATGTAAAGCTCATTAGTTAACTTGGTTCAGTTGCAATGTTTTGATGACGCCAACAAATCTCGCTAATGGGCATATTCACAAGAAAAAAAATAATGTAAAAAAACAATAAAAAACAAAAATTGGTTATTCACCTCATTTGTGTGTAAAAGTATGTCGAAAAACGTCGAAAAATGTCGAGAAACCTCGAAAAAAGGGGGGTTTTTCGACATTTTTCGACATTAGGTGAATGAACTGTTTGTGTTTTTTTACATTATTTTTTTTCTTGTGAATAAGCCCATAAAAACAGAAAAATTTAAAATACGCGTGCTTTTTTATTCTCGTTTTGGTTCACATTAGGTTGACTCGGTCACCATTGTGAATTGAAAACGAAAACTATGTATTATCGATTAAATTATTATTAATCATCTGGACAGTATTTTCATCTAAATTAGATTGCCAGTTTTACTATACCCTTCTTGTGTAATATTCCAAATAACCCTTATACTATTTATTGTTAATAAATTTTTGCAGTGGAAATTTTTTCTTTCCAATAATTCAGGTTGGGTTTTCTTGCCAGTATTTTTGATATTTTTTTTAAATCTAGAATCATTGATTAAATAGTGATTTGAATTTCAGAGAATGTCGCCGTTTTTGGAGCACATTGAGATTTTGAAAAAAATGTTCGACGAGTTTGATTTGAACTACAAAGCTGAGGCGATTGGTGGGTTGATTTGTCAAATGAAAAACAACGAAAACATGTTCCTAGATCAAACGGAAGAATTTTTGAATTGGATGACATTCAAATGGCAAAATGAGTCGGAACAGCCGAGTTATCCAGTCTTGGTGCAAAACGCTGAAGAAATTATCATGGTAAAAAGTTGGAAAAAATACTGTAGTTTCAAAAAAAATACCATAAACATCTAGATTATCAAAAAATTTTTCAACATGACAAGAGGTGAAATTTTCGTCTCAACACTTTTGAAAAAAAAGTTATAGTTAGAATTGACCTTTCGAAAATGTTTTCTTGCAATGTCACTTTGGCGAGAAAATCGATCGGAATTTTTTTAAACAAAAAATCATCAAAAATGTGAAAAATAAAGTTTTGAAGTTTGAAAATCAGTAGTATGCGGTTTTCAGTTTTTTGAAAAGTAAGTTTTCGCTTCTCAAAAATTCTGATTCTTCCGGAAAAATTTCAACCGGAAAAAAACTTTACAGAAAAGTCGGGAATTCCGGTTTTTAGTCCCGGGGCATGGGTCAGCCGGACCCACGCGGCCTTCAGGGAATTCATTTTTCTCGCTAAAAATCTTCTTACAATTTTTCAAACGTTCCTGTATATCAGAACATCTCTCACGAATTTTTCTTGATCTCTCATCTTTTAGTGAAAAAATGTTTTTAAACAATTCTGTTTGGGTTACTGTAGAACTATCAAGATTTTTTCAGGATAGATTTGCCGAAGAATGGCAGGTGGAAATTCCTGAAATGGAACAACAGGTTATCATGTACTACCCTGACAATCCAGACCAACATCATGCACCATCCACGAGTCAAGAGCAACCTCCCAGTTTTTCCATTTTTTGTTTCACATGTGGAATGGGGGCGAAAAACGAAAAGGCATTGTATAGGTTAGAACCAACAAGAAAAGTTGGATTTATAGTGTTTGTTTCAGACATGGTATACGGTTTTCACATCAAACACGACCAAAAAAAAGAAATCGAAAATCTGCAGAAATGTCGAAATCAACAACAAACGAAAAATTGATGGAGGATACTTTACCCCTCCAACTTTTGGAGGGAGAAGAAGTTGAGGTGGAACCAGAGAATGTTGGGAATCTTTGCGAAAAATCGGAAAACTTCAATTGTTTCTCTTGTGGATCTCACTTTAAAAATCGAAAAGCACTTTACAGGTGAATGATAAATAAAACTACAGTACCCTACGCATATATTCCAGACACGGTATTCGATTTGAACATAAAACTAGGAGTCCTAAGATGAATGTTGGTCCATTCAAATGTGAACTTTGTGTTGAATTTTCAACAAGTCGACCCGAGTACCTCAAAAAACACCGGAACAAACATCATGCAAATGAATCAACATCGATTCTTCATGCCCCACCGATAATTCTGAATGAAGTACTGTAATAACGCGATTGATAAAAATTACAGTAATCCTCAAAAATTGTGCAAAATTTTTGTTGTGTTTTTCCTCACAATCAGTCAATGAACATTGATGTATAATGTTTGTTGTTATCGCATGATGATAATGTTGTTCAGTTCATTGTGATTACTTATCGAATTTTTTTGAAATTATTCAAAAAAGAAACAATTTTTATTTATTCAGATGTGCATAGGATTTGTGAAACTTGGCAAATCGTCTGATCGATACAAATTGATTTTGTTGAATAATCGAGATGAGGATTTGAATCGAGAAACGATGAAGTTACATTGGGATGAGAAGCAGACAATTCTCGGAGGTAAAAAAATGTCACCAGAAACTACAGTACTCTCTCAAATTTTTGTCTATTGAAAAAATCGTGTCGAAAGTAAATTTTTACTGAAAACTTATAATCGTGAAACTGAAAAATAGATGTTTTGTTGATTTTCTGAAAAATTGCAGAAAGTTCTCTTCTTTGAAAAAAAAGTATTTACAAACGTGAAATTAAAATGAACAGATTTTTTTTTTCATTTCACGTGAAATTTCGCAACCATTTCCAAATTTTTTTTTTCAGGAACAGATAAACTCGACAAATGTCAAGGAACATGGCTAGCGATCAACAAAAAGGGCAACATTGGCATGCTTCTATCATTAACTCAACCGAAAAGCGAAAAATCCACAAATTTTCCGAGTCGAGGACAAATTTGTCATCAATATTTGAACGCTGAAAACTCGTCCGAATTTCTAGAAAATCTTGTTGAAACATCTCAGAAGTTCAACGGTTTTCAATTTTTGGGAATTGAAAGAAATCCCGAATCTGGAGATTACGAACAAGTTGAAAGTGTTGCCAACAAATACGTGGAGAAGGTTGGAATTCATAGAGACTCTGATGAAGTTCAAGTCTATTCGAACAGTCCGTGGCATATTCCATTCAAAAAAGTTGTGGCGGGAAAAGGCGAATTTGAAAACTGTTTGATTGATTCGGAGAAAATGGAGAAATCGGAAATTTTCGAGACTCTCGTCAAAAACGTGGCAACGAATAAGAACATGCATTTGCCCGATGACCAACTTCAACTTCAAACCGGCTTGCCACAAATGCACTATGCTCCATTATCAGCGATTTTTATAGAATTTCCAAAAACTGTTCAATACGGTACACGATGTCATACCGTGATAATTGTCGATAGAAATGATCGGGTTACTGTATTTGAGCGGCGGCGAGAAAATGGAGAATGGTTGGATGAGGTGGAGGAGTTTGTCATCGAGACAAACTGAGATGGCGTCGATAATTTATTTGGAGAGTATTGCAATAAATAAATAAATAATTACATTTTGGAATTTTTCAAACATCACGATTATCTGAGATCATCATCGTCTTCTCCTTCGTCATTTCCACCAACTTCGGGTGCTTTCAGAGTTTTCATCAATCGCAAATATTCATTGTCCATGGATCGAAGAGCGCCACATTTTAGCACATTTTGGAAACTCTGATCATCACCATTTTCAAAATTAGCAATCAACGATTCACACACTCGACTATCTTCTGTTGATTGGAAATCTGGAACTTGACTGAAACAACAAAATATTAAAATTGATTTGAAAAAAATTGAGAGCTTACTGCACAACCCATCCGTAATCTTTAGTAGCAGCAACCGAGTCTCCTTCGTTTGCCAAATTCACCAAAACCAAGCCAATAGCTAATTGTCCAATTCTAGGGTATTCTTTGACTTCCAAATATTTTTCAATTTCGTCTCTTATCGAAATCATTGCCTCTTTATATTTTCCGAGTTGCAAATTTAGTTTGGTAATTCTGTTCGAAAATTGGCCTGCCATTTTTGCGCGATCTGATTGTTGAACAAGTGCAAGACCCTTTTGATAAATCTGAAACTTCGGAAAAAATTAAAAAAATATTTCTCAATTTTTTCTCACATCTCGCGCTCTCAAAGGATCATCGATTTTGAGACAATCTGCTGCTTTTTCGACGGTCATCGCCGCTGTATCAAGACTTCCACTTTCGGCATACCCATCAATCGCCGACTCGAACCATTTCACCGCTTCTCCGAAATCTTTGATGTCTCGTAATAGCATCGCAGCCCCTTCCCTGGCTCTGAAACAAAAATTGATTTCTGAGAAAATAATTCATTCTGAAATTTCTATGGAAAAAAAACTTTGTTGATCGAATGTTCCCTATTTCGCCCGATTCTAGATAAAACATTTACGTGAAATTTTTTCAACCACATTTAGATTTTGTGAGATTGTAGCCCGGAGGCTCAGCCAGAAAACAGCGGGCTGGGTTTTTTTTCCTGTTTTCCGGTCAGTCAAAAAAGGCTGGCCCGACTTTCGAGAATAAGTTTTTCGGAGATTTTTTTTTGAAAAAAATTCCGGAATGAAAGAGGACTTTTTTGGTGGAAAATTCGCAGTGACATTTATGTATAGGTCACGCCACGAAAATTCAAAAACTATGAATTTCTCTCGATGTTTATGTTTTTTTCGTCATTCACAGTATTAAAGAAATTTTGGTACCCTGTTAGGCCAATTATGATCTCATTCCTGACGAAATAGGTCTATTTTCGATCCAGATTTTTTCTATTACAAACTACAAACGAAACTCACTTGGCCGCGTGAAACAAGTTTCGATTCTGCTCATAATACTCAGCTGCTTTTAACAAGGATTGAGCAGCTTTCTTAGGCTCTTGCGAATTTTTATAGCACACCGATGCTCGTTCCATCGCACTGGCCGCTCCATCCAGATCGGGCTTTAGTTTCAGTTTCAACAACGACGTTTTCATACTGAAATTGAACATGCTTGTCGTGCAAAATTTTGAAAATTAGCTTGTCTGCTATTTCTGTAAACCCACCATTCTTCGGCTTTCTTCTCACAAACGGCCGCCTCGTTCAATCGTGCCGTATTGGACATTCTGTAAATATCAACCGCTAGAATGAGGAAAATCAGAGAAAGAGCGAGAAGATATTCGACAAGGACGAAAAGTGACCAAATGAAACAGAGAATGTTTTGAACGTTGCAATAAGAGAATTTATTAGGACAAAATAGTGAAAATAAATTAAAGTATCGAAAAAAGGAACACATTGGTTTGGGATAAAAACAGATTGATGATGTGCCGACGAAGAAAATAAATAGAATTGATTGAAATAAGAAGATAGAAATTAGGAAGTTCAGAAGGAGATCAATGCAAGGAAGGATTATCGGCGCCAATAAGACTGTAAATAGAGATTTTTGTTGTTATTTTTTGTATGTTCGAAATAAATGCGATGAAATTCAGAAAAAAAGTTTCAGATATATTTCAGAATCTCACTCTGACCTGTGTTTGTTCTCCGCCACCATAACCACCGTTACCCTGTCCACCATTATCTCCAAATCCAGCACTTCCATGATTCTGCACTACAGTTTCTTGACCTGTTCGCATTTGGGCCATTGCGGCCACACCTAGGCCAAGACCTAGTCCCATGATATTGTATTTTGCAAGAACCTAGAATTTATACATTTCTAGTGAAATGGGAAAAGAAACTACCTGCATAGCTTGCATAACTTCGGAAACACTGGACTCGTTGAATCCTGAAGTTCTCAGTGTTGATTGCAAGTTGTCGAGGAAAGAAAGTAATTCGTTGTTTCCCAACCCGCTCATTGGATACTTTACCGCTGAGCCTAAACTAGGTATATTTCCACCACCGACATGTCCGCCGAATGCATTACTTGGAGCACCGAATGAGGTGTTAAATGAGTTGTTGAGACTGCCAGATGGCCCACCGAACGCCGACGAGCCACCGTTGAATGCTCCGTTAACTGAGTTGAATGGAACATTGATTTGTTGATTGTTGTGTTGACTGTTAGCAGGAATAATACCAACTGATGTACCTCCGGAATATTTTCCAAAATCTTCTTTGTTGATTTCACTAGCATGATGAGGATCTGAAGCCACCTTTTCTAAAACTCGAGCGACGGCTTGGATCATAATCTGAAGTAAACCTAACCGTTAATTAAAAAAAATAAAAACCAAACCTTAGCATCATCGTTTGCTACAGTCACCACACGTTCTGGGGTGTTTTGTGCTTCTGCTGATCCGACTTTTGGGTACACTTGAATTTGACAACCAATATTTTCTCGAATGTCTTTGATATTAGCACCTGATTTTCCAATAACCATTCCAGCTGATGTGTTCGGCATGACGATTTTACACGAGTTTGCTCTTGGCGAATGTTTTTGGTCGAATTGATCTGTTCCATTTTGATCTAGACATTTTTCCCGGATTTTCTCCTGAATAATCTCCACCACTGCTACAATATTCATCACTCTTCCTTTTAGCAGGCAAATTCTCTCGCTTGTTCCGGGATAAGTTTCCGTACTTTTGCTCATTTGAACTCGACAATTATGGTCGGTTTTTAAGCTTCTCATAGTTTCACCGCCTTTTCCGATGATTGCGCCAACCGCGTTTGATGGAATCAGAAGTTTAATGGATAGATGATCACCTCCAGCAGCTCCATCTCCGTCTACTTCTCCATTGTTGAAGTTTGGTTTTTTTGTGGCAGGTCCATCGGCGCCTTCTTGTGTTCGTTTCACACCTTGTTGCGATGGTTTATCATCGTCAAATTGTTCGTCTGCCATTTTTTATAAAGTCTGTTAATTTAACAAATATTGTTAGAGAAAAAAATGCAAAAATTCAGAAGGTTTCAATTAATAAACTATTAGCTTTGTGAACACTAAAAAAATAAGAAAACAAAACGATAAAGCCAAAAACGGAGTTGGTGGAAGTCGTACGAATGGGAAAATCAATGGGCGCACACAGACACGCTACGCGATGTGTTCGTCTTTTTGGACATCTGCCAATAAACATAGAAGAGACACAGACAGCTAGAGCACACAAAAAGTTGCCTAGCTGAAGTATTATTAGATGAAAAACGGCTGATTGAATGTCGGGGGATAGATGAAACTAATTTATGTTGTTGAGATTTTCATGAGAATGACGAGCTGTTTTTTTCTCGTCAAGTAATGTGCTATAAGCCTATTATTTACATAGAAAGATTGCCAAAATTTTCAAAACTTTGAAAAAGAAGCGGTGAAAAAAAAAATAAAAATATTTGTGTACTGTAGCACACAACACACAATTGCGGAAAACACATGTAATTCGACGCGCTTGTGCACATACAGTATACTGAATTTATTTTAATTTTTTTTTCTGTGGCGCGGCACATTAATCGACGAAGCACTTCACGACGCCGAGCAGATGCATTTCCATTTTTCTCATGTGTTTCACAAACCTCAAATATACTTACTTATAATGTATTTTTCACATAACACCCAATTTTAATGTGTCAAAATTTCATGTTTTTGATAGTTGAAAATTTCCATTTCAATTATTTGTTATCAAAATTTATCTTGTCACATATTAGTTTCACTTCCATATTCTTCTGTTTGCCTTCCCTTAAAACGAAGTGTCACATGTTTCGAATAAATCTGCTGTTTCATATTCAAAATTGCGGGTTAGAACCCAGAAATTTCGAATTCGAATTGCCACAATTTTTCTTTCTCTGCGTTTCCTATTTGTATCTCAGTTTTTTGCTTCACCCCACTCGTTTTTTCTATGGTTAGACAACAGAAAAAGAGAGAAGTCCAACAAATAGCAACCTTGTGAATAACGAAGGAACATGAGAAGCAGAAGAGAATTTGAGAAAAAAAGATGCAACGCGGTCATTGCGTTGCGGCCTTTTTCGTTTTACACACATCTGTTTGATGATTTTTTTCTTTCATTTTTTCTAGTTAGACATTTTTTCTAATCATTGTTCTAATCTCTGTTTTTTTTATTTTGATCGCTCTATTTTTTTTCCAAATTTTCATTTCAAAACAAAAATTATATTATATTTTCCAGATTTTTGATTTGTTACAAAAGCCAACAAATGAAAATCTATTGAAAACATTCACTTAATGATAAGAAGAGATAGTAAACATCACACTGATTGCAGCCCGGTTGTGAGTTTAATATAAGAACTTAAAACCTAATCCTGTCAAATTTATAGAATTCGGGATTAAGTACATCAAGTGAGAATGGTTTCACCACGTTGGAAAGAAAAAGACGACGAAGCCCATCTCTAATCGGTATGGTGTCGTCTTCTCCATCCGTGGATTCTCCCTTCTTTTCACCATCAAGTTCGAAAGGCCATACTCCTTCGTCGACATCACTTTGTCCTCCTCCACCACCACCACCGAAAAGAATGGATGAACCAAGACCAAGAGGACCAAAAACACCACCATTACCATGTGAACCGATTCAGCCAGCAATCCCACCACCACCACCACGAAAGCCTTCCACACTTCATCCGAATCATCATAATCCATATAACATGTATCAAATGATGCATCCATATACACCCTATGGTTATCATCCTCAGCATCATGCTCCACCTCCCCATCCGTACTATAACTATGGTGCACCACCGCCAACGACACCCGTTCCGACAACATCAACAATGAATAATGGTAGTATAATGCTGACGATTCGAGATTGTTCCCCACCACCGCCACCGCCACCGCCTCCCCCATTGCAAACTAACAAGAGAGCATGGGAAAACAACAAGAATAGCAGGAATTTCAAAAAAACTGAAAAGTAATCGTTGATTTTTCTCGTCTCACGTAATCTTGTTTTTTCAAGGTCTCCACCACCACCTCCGCCACCGAAAAAGAAGCCGCTGGTTGATGATGCGTCGGTGATGGAATTGTTGAACAATGCACATCATACAACAGTTTCGTGCAATAAGAAAAATACTTTGAATTCACAGAGAATAGCAAAAAAGGCAAACGGCGAACAGGTATTTTTTATTTTCTTTCTCAAAAATCCATTACAAAAATGTTTATAAAAATTATAAACAAAACAAAGGAAAAATCGGCAAAATGTTTTTTTTCAACATTTCCGAAATACCTGGCCTAAAAGGGGGAAAAAATACCGTGAAACTTTTGGAGCATGCCTGGCCTAACAGGATGCTGAATTTTCTCAAAATTTTTGTCACTGTGAATAACTACCGAAAAAACGAGAAATCAGAGAAAAATAGCTTAAAATTTGAGAGAAAATCATAGTTTTTAAATTTTCGTCGTTTTGAAAAACTGTGGTACCCTTTTGTGATGTACAGTTTAAAAAATTTAAATTTCAAACCTTGTTCGAAATCTCAAAAAATTTATTTGAAGAAACCTGCGAAAGTGATCACCCCAGTAGTGGAGAAACGATCGATTCAAAATGCGATGAGAGTCAAAAAAGAAGTGAGGAAACCCCCTCCACAATCGCCACCACCAACGAAAAAAGGCGTACCTCCATCTCCACAAGTTCAAGTATCTGCGAAAGAAGAACCATCTCAACCTTCGAAGGCTGTAAAAGAAAAACCATCTACTTCTTCGAAGAAAACAGAAACGTCGATTACGTCAAAACCGACGCCACCTGTCAAAGAAATTGCACCTGCTCCTTCGAAACCACCTGTAATAGTGAAAGAGGAACCATCTTTTTCTCCAGAGCCAGAAGCACCTGCTCGTGAATTCCCTTCAAAACCGCCACCTGCAAAAGAAGTTCCACCTAAGGCTTCGAAGCCTGCGCTAGAAGATCCATTCGCATCTGTGAAACCACCATTGGTAAAAGTGAAAGAAGAACCAGTTCTTCCTTCAGAACCGTTGATGGTGGCGAATGAAGTCCCACGAGCGTCTCTTAAGCAGGCAGCTGCGAAAGAAGTCTCGGTTACACCTTCAAAGGCACTGCGAACAGGAAAGGAAGTTTCACCTTTGAAAACTTCGTCACAGTCAGCTTCAACGAAGAAAACAGCACCGGATCCGATTCCGGCGCCAGTTGTAAAACCACTGATAGTACCTAAACTAGAAGAGATCGAGGAAGAATGTGCAACACCAGTGGCAGACGATGACGACATGATGTCATCATCACCGGGGTGAGTTGTTCAACAACCTTTTTCTGTTGAAAATCTGATTTCAGAGCCGATTCTGATATCGAAATAATCTCCACTACTATGAATGGTCGCGTGGTTCAGAATAAGGATGATTTGTTGGAAGTGATAGCAGCGCAACTCAAAAAAAGACAAAACGAGATGGCGAAACGAGAAAAGGTGAAAGAAGAATTGCAAGAAGAGCTCGATGATTATCAGACTAACAGTTATAATCATCGATCGGATTCGACAAACTACAACCGACAGCGACTTCAATCGCAACCAAAAGTCGACCCCTCTCAACGTCAGCGATCTCAGACATCGAGTAACGGATTTAGTAAAACTAATGGTGTTAATAGAAAAGTAGACAAAGTGGTTACTCCTAGTGCTAGTGAAGCGGAGAACAACGATAATTCAACTTTGAAAAGTAGCGAAGTCGAGGCGCCGACGAGAAAAGGAAAAAAATTGAGTAAAAGACAGCAGGAGCTCAAAAAAGAGTGAGTTTTCTCAGTTTTTCACCTCATAATTTCATAATCATTTCATTTTCTCAGAGAAAAGCGGAAAGATGAAAATGGAAGTGTTCGTAGTACAACTGAAAATGGTTCGAAAAAAGAAACAGCGGTAAAGGTAGAGGAGGAAGAAGAGGAGGATGTGGAAAAGCCGCGTAGTGCAAAATTGCCCAAAATATCGTCACGATTTCGAAAGTTTGTGCGCGTCGAAACACATCCGAATGGCGGTGCGTCGATGTTGTGTTCGGATTGGAATCGAGTTGTGAAAGAGTTGGATCCAGATGATATGTGGGTTTTACTTTTTTTCAAATTGTTCAAAAGAAATTTTTTACACCGAAAAAATGTTTGAAAAAAACTGTGCAATTTGATCTTATTTTGTCCAAAAATTTGCAAAAAAAAGATCAAATTGTACGTTAAACATCGCATAAGGAAAGCTCGAATTCCAATTTGTCGAAATTTGAAACTTACAGCGAAAAATTTGCTCGACAATTCATCCGACTCGGTTTGGCCGAATCCAACGGTGTTCCTGTTTTTGTAATCGGTGTTCTCGAAAATGCGGCATCTTATCTTTGCGTATGTGTTTTGTTTCGATTTTTCAGCATAATTTCTTCCCTTTTTCCAGGATGTTTTCGAATATTTGAAAGATAATTTTGACACTCTACCGGTCAAAGTTGGATCACTGACCAACAAACAAATTGTCGAAACAATGCCGTTCAAAACGTACTACGATACTGTCATGGAGACGTGTCACCACGGAACATTTCGGTGATTTTTTTTTTGCTCAAAATAGTTTAAAGTGTTTCCATCTCTCACTATGCTAATTATGCTAACAAGAATTTTTTCACAAACTAGAAAAGTTGAATTTTTTGTTTTCATTATCATAAACGTAAAAAAAAGTTGGCGTGACGAATTTCGAGAAAAAAAAATCGACAACCACAATTTGTTTGCAGTTATGGTCCGATGCATTCGTTGTCGATGGTTGGTGCAAAACAAGAAGAGTGTGGTCAACATTTCACCGAACTTCTTTCGAAACTCGAAGATTCACCGATTCTCCGTCCTCTGATGCCCTGGGGAGAATGGTCGTGTCTGAAAGAGCTGAAAGACGACGTTACCGACTCGGACGACGGGCCGATCTATTGGGTTCGACCCGGTGAACAACTCATCCGAACCGACGAGCTGAAAGAGGATAGAAAAAAGGCGGCCGGTGGTGCAAAACATATGACGATTCGCAATTCGGAACGACGTGAACTTCTTTTCGAAGATCGTACTCCGTGTCACGCCGATCATGTTGGCGATGGGCTGGAGAGAAAAACGACAGCAGCTGTTGGAATTCTTCAAGCGGTTCGAACGCCGAACGAGAAGACAAAGTTCAAAGAGAGACGAGCGGTGAAAGATGTTGTAACTTTCCACGCTGCTGATTTTCATCGAATTGTTGATCGATTACAGTTGGACCTCTACGAGCCACCGATGTCACAGGTAAAAGCAAATTTTTTTTCACAGTGCGAGGCTTCGAGTTTCGATCCACAGTGACAATTTCTTCAATTTTTCGTATTTAAATGACCCGGCGACTCATCGAGAGTATTCGTTTAAATTGAAAGTATTCATCATTTTAAGACATATACGAGTTAAAAGACTGTTCAAAAACATAAGAAACAAAAGTTAGACGACAAAAAAGAACAATAAATAAAAATAAAGTTGGATCAAAATTTCAAATTCTAATGAAGCAGTAGAGCGCGTTTGCGCGATTAATCCAACTCTATGATTTATTTTGTGTCCTTTTTTGTGCTGTAGTTTTTGCAATGCGTTGTTTTAGACTGTTTCTTCACTAACATATGTCTTAAAATGGCGAATACTTTCAAAATAACCGAATACTATAGAAGAGTCGCCGGGTCATTTAACCTAAAATTAATTTGAAATATTCGAAATTTTTAAAAATCAGTCGAATAAATAAAACAGTGTTTCATAGAAAATTTAAGAAAAAAATCGGGAGAAGTTCGGAGAAAGATTTCAAGAAAAAATTTGTTTCTACCAATAAACATTTTTTAGCTGATATAAAATTTCAGTGTGTTCAATGGGTGGAAGAGGCGAAACTGAATCAACTGCGACGAGACGGAATTCGCTATTCAAAATTTCAACTTCACGAAAACGACATTTATTTTCTTCCGCGCAACATCATTCATCAATTCCGCACAATTTCCGCGTGCTCATCGATCGCCTGGCACGTCCGACTACAACAATATTATCTGGACGAACAGGACGATGATGAAAACGATTAGTCAGTCACATTTTCACTGTATTTTGTAGTTTCAATCAATCTGGTCCCAATATTTTCGATCCCGGCTATTTATTTTTTTTTCATCTCTTTATAATTTATTGTTTCGGTTTTTCTGATCATATGGTCTCAGGAGGCATTTCAATAGAGATTCGATAGTCATTAGGAATAGGGGTACGTTAGAGGGACACCTGTTCATGTCCCTTTAAAATGAGAATTGTTTCATACCTCTTCCGAGCGATCATTTCACAACATTTTCTTTCCACTCTGTCCGTTGATGATGTTCGCAAAATTTCTTAGGTCTTTCTGTCTGGTTCCGGATTTTTGACAGTTTTTTTGTTCGAAAATTCCTAATTTTCTTGTTACCCTATCTTCTGATCTCTACAGTAGCCATTATCATTGTTCCAAATTATTTTTTGTTTTCGACTGATGTGATTTCAATGTTTTTCATTATAGCCTTGATGTGCTTTTTTGCACATGATTTAACTAATAAAAATGTATTCATTCCGTAAAAATGGAGAAAAAACGATATTCAATAAAAAAGGGGTCTGGGCCCGGCCTATAATAAGCTGCACTCGATTTTTTATACAATAAAAAATTGGGGAAATAATTAAAGTGTATGTGTCATTGGATTTTTAGTACGAAAGAAAAAAAACAACATTACCAAGTGCATAGAAAAGATTAGAAAATCAAGGAAAAGGAGCCTAATTAAAGGTGCGATAAAACATTTTCAATAGAATTTTGTTGTGGTTGTCTACATGAACATGAGCAGAAACAAAAATTGACGGTGCGATGATTTAAAAATGAATTCAATCAAGTAATGAAATTTGAGCGAAACCTGTTAATGTTCGTTCATCAGGTACCTGAAAATGAGTTGGTTTTTGAAATGTGACAAGAGTCAAGCAAAAATGCGTACCTCATTGGGCGCGACTCCCGAATTCAGAGCGAATGTGATGGAACGTTTGTCAGATTTTGATTCGGCCAAATCTATCAGTTTTTGGAGATTTGCGGCGACGATTACTAAATCGTGACAATCTATCAGCTCGGCAGTGACTAGTTCATGTGCGATTCCTTCGACTGAAAAAAGGTTAATTTTTTCTGAAAAAATTCCGTGACATTTTTCCATAAAAAATGAATATTTGAAAACTATGATTTTTTTTTCAGCTTTTTTTACAGAAACATTTTCCTGAGTTCAAAAACTCACCAGTGTCAGCCGATTTCGTATAATCAAACTTTATATCATTCAACTCTCTCTGTTGATTCCTCACTCTCAACACCAAATTCAACGTCTCCGAAACACCGGCAACTTGGCCGGTTTCGCCAGTTTGTGCCGCGCCATCCGCTCCGCCGACTCCACCTTCGGCCGTGCTTCGTTTTCGCTCGCCGCCCGCTTCTTCGTCACTGTCCGACTCGTCCGGTGAGTCGTACTCAAACTCCCAATTACCGTATTGATCTTTTCGCAATTTTCCCGACGCCACCTTTTTTGTGCTATGATGACTGATGACGGGCACCGATGCAAGATTTTCGATTAATGTATGTACAAGATATTTACGATCTTTCGATTTTTTGAAAAACGAGTATTTCAGCAATTCGGAAGCGGTTGGACGTTTTGCGGGATCTTTCTGAAAACGGATGTTTTTTCTTCATCATTTTTCAGTTTTCAAAAAACAAAAAATTACCTGTAAGCAATCTCTAATAAGTGTTCTAAACGATTTTCCATACGCTTTGTATTGATCTTTTCGCTCGGCGTTCGCCTCAAGAGTGGGCGGATCATTCTGAAGTGTCAACATCAACACTTTCATTGGTGGATATTTATGATAGGGCGCCGTTCCAGTGGCTAATTCGATTGCCAAAATTCCCAAACTCCAAATATCCGCCTTGAAATCATATCCTTGAACTTGTTCCATAACTTCAGGCGCCATCCTGAACGAGGAAACCATGATTGTTGAACATACGAAAAAACTCACCAGCAAGGCGTTCCGACAAACGTGTGTCGAACTTTTTGTCGCGACAAGTCACCGCCCGACGAGGCTAACCATCCGGACACACCGAAATCGGCAATCTGAATAGTTCCGTCGTCGGCCAACAAAATGTTGCCGGCTTTGATGTCTCGATGAATTTGTCCGTTCGAGTGGAAATACTCGAGACCTTTCAACACTTCTCGAAGCACTGTCGCTATTGTCACCTCGTCCAACACGCCGAACATTGATTGCTCTTTTCCGATTGCCTGTAATGGATTTTGGTTGGTTTGTCGTCGTCGTCGTTCGAATCTGGCTTACCTTGACTTTCCGCTTCAGAATGTCCAACATCGAACCACAGTTTAATAATCGCATAATAACCCATAATTCTTCAGCAGCAACGAATGATGTGTGATAACTGACCACGTTCGGATGGTTACATTGAGACATAGCCTGGAAACAATTTTTTTGGATTTTTATATTTTGGCGATCTCCCAAATTTTCTGAAATTGATGCTAAAAAATGAGAAAATGGTTTTGTCACCGAATGACACCCAAAAAAAGGTAAAATGTCAAGAATGAGGCACACCTATCGTGATGTTTGGAACAAAACTAAATAAAAAATTCGTTCAGAAGATATTTTATTTTTTATTTCTTAAATGACCCGGCGACTCATCGGGAGTGTTCGTTTAAATTGAAAGTATTTTTCATTTTAAGACATATTTGAGTTAAAACACTGTTCAAAAACATAAGAAACAAAAGTTAGACGACAAAAAAGAACAATAAATAAAAATAAAGTTGGATCAAAATTTCAAATCCTAATGAAGCAGTAGAGCGCGTTTGCGCGATTAATCCAACTCTATGATTTATTTTCTGTTCTTTGTTGTGCTGTAGTTTTTGCTATACGTTGTTTTAGACTGTTTCTTCCCTCACATATGTTTTAAAATGGCGAATACTTTCAAAATAACCAAATACTCTAGAAGAGTCGCCGGGTAATTTAAATACTTTTCCAATGGAACTTTTTGAAAATTCGGAAAATTATGATTTTAGAAAAACATTCCGACCAAAACTTTCGGAAAAAAAACTTCCGAAGAGTCATTTCTGATCGGCCGCGATAAAAACAAGCGAATTTTCCTTCATTTTTCAAAAATCAAGTTTTGTTTCTCTCGAAAAACTCACCTGAATCTCGTGGCTCAACTCATCCACCGACGTTTGGCACTTTTCCAAATTAATACACTTGATAGCTACACGCTCGTTTCGCGGCAAACAAATCGCAGTGTAGACTGTCGCCGTTGCTCCGACACCAATGCTTTCCTCCAATTTGTAGCTAGCACTATCCGTCGGCCACCGCACATCATTTTGTGCCGCTCCTGTGGGTACTGTAGTCGTCGTTCCACTTCCACCGCCAACTCCTCCACCAGCCGCTGCTGCTCCACTCCCTTCTGTTCCTCCACCAGTCACCACCTCTGCCAAATTTGACGAGCTCATAACTGTTTTCTGTTTCGATATTTACTCGTCAAACCGTTCGATTCCTGCAAAAACAAAACTGAGAATTCTCAGAACAACGAACAGACCAACAACAATACACTATAAACCGAAAATCAATGTCGTAATAAGATATAACTTTTAAAAGTGAGTTTGTGTAAAAAACATGAAGACGGGGGGGAAACAACTTTTGGCATGTCACGTTTCGCCGAATTTTAAATGATACCTATTTTGGGAATACTTTGGTCAAATTTTTTTTCAAAGAAGAATAAAATTCAAAGCACAGAAGATGAAAATGATAGATAGATAGTTATGAATCGGGTCGACAAACCACATGAAACAGAAAAACAAATAATCATAGGATCATAATAATTTATTCACAAATTATACATAAACTTTTTCTCTTTTTTCTTCTCACTTCAACGAAAACATATCACAGAGTACCAGAAATGCTGGGAAATAAATTAATTTTGCAAGAAAAAATTCATGCATTATTTACACAAATATAAAACTGACACTATTCTTGTTCTTCCTTTTCTAACTATCTTTCAGTTTGGCAATCACTTCTTGAAGCAAAGATATTTGAGCCTAAAATTTTGAAAAATGACAACAGATTTGTAACGTTTTTTCGAAAAACTCACTTTTGAGTGTTTCACTTCCAGCTCTGACAATTCGCATAAATTCTTTTTGAATGCCATCACTCTACGTTGTTTCAAATCTTTGAGTTCTGTTTTTGATACTCCGCTTATTTCTTCGAAAACTTTACAAGCTTCTGCTTGTTCAACTTCGGCCTGGAAATTAGAAAGTTTGCATTTGTCGTGGACGTGAAGTTTTAAAAAAGTGTTAGAAATATTTACCTTTTGAATTTCTCGGTTTTTTGCTCTTGCTCGTTCCAGGTTCTTATTTGCTGCTTCATAGTTGGCCAGACATCTGATTCGACGATAAAGAAGGTCCTGCAATTCAAAGTTTTATTAGAGAACTGTACTTTTCAGCTTCTAGCAGGGAACCTTTTGGAAAGATGTTAGAACTAGTTCACTTGGGAATGGCTTTTTGAAAGTGCAAACCTATTTATGGCTTTATTACTTTTTCAAGTACTTCACTAAAGCGAAAAAATATCAAAAATATTTAGATTATTTCTTTCTGGAAATTTGTGTTTGTGTTTTTTCAAAGTACGAAAAAAACAGGAAACAAAATATCAAAAAATCACAGAATAGGACGACCATGAGAAAATGATTTGATTTCGAACAAAAAATTTACTTTACACTCGCCAAAATGTTTTGAGAAAGTTTCGCTGAAACCGTTATCACTCTAACAGTATATTGTAATATGACTATTGCACCAATCCATACCTGTCACAAGAGGGTACCAAAAATTCTCAAAAAATTTTGTCGCTGTGAAAAAAGCAAAAACAACGTTTTTGTCACTGTGGATGTAGAGAAAAACGGGAAAAAAAACCAAAATACGTCTAAATTTGAAAGAAAATATGAATTTATCTAAAAATGTCACTGTGAAATTTGGTCAAAACATTTGTGACGGTACTTTTCTACCTCTTGTGACAGTTATGCACCAATCACTTACCTTGGCCGCTTGAGTATCTCTCGAAAAGTACTGTAGTGTGTCGGAAAGTTTGAGTTCTTCGTCGTTCGCCGATCGCGATTCGATCTTTTTCAGCTTGAACATCGCATCGGCACCGCGAGCAAATGTGCGTGCCAATTGTTTGTTGGGCTCGCCGCGCGCGATTCGTTCGAAAGAGTCGCCCATCTTTGAGAACGCGTCAACAATGTCTTTTCTTCCGCGAACAGTTTTTTCGGATCGAATTGCTGCCTCTTTGATATGAACATTGTATTCGACCAAATATGTTTTTTCTTTTTCGAAAAAGTCATCAACGTCTTTCTGAAACATGGGGTTTCATTTTTGAATAAATAAAACTATTTCTTTCAGAACAAGCACAAAAAATTGAATAAAGATCGAGTACAGAATGAGAAAATGTGAATAAAAAGCAAACACACCTGCCCAGAAAGCAACACTTCGTCGGCAGATTTCGTGAACTTTTTCCAGATCGATTCGACTTGTTCTTTCTTGTTTTTTCCACGAACCGACAGCTGAAAAATAAACATCAATTTCAATTTTTTTCCCCTTTTTTCTGTTTTTGTTGTTATACGTCATTTTTGTTGCGTGAAATGAATCATTTCAGAAAAAAACGATGGTAAAAGAAGTGACAAAAAATGAAATAATTATCGGCCAAATATTGCTAGAACATTTCAAAGGTGGGATTTCATTTATTGTTTTGTTTTTTTTTCTGATTATCTTTGCGTTTCTCTGTTCCTGGAATTTATGAGAGAAAAAGACAACTGAGAGACGCAGAGTCTTGCTACGAAGAGCTGATTTTCAGTGTGTGCCTTTGAACACTTCGCGAATTACGTAGCAATGGGGAAAAGTTGAAAAAATCATGTCGTGAAAACAAAAAATTCAATTACGCCAGTTTTATCAAATTGAAAACAATGTTTTTGAATGTGGAAACATCTGTTTGGCGAATAATGAAATATTCAATTGCCTCTAGTCAAAAACACATAATACAGTACCCATCGCAATAACAAGAACACTCTAGAGATTGAAGCGAAGTTATTTTCGAAAAAGGTTTTTTTTGGAAATGGGGGAAAATAACTTACATCATTTTCATATTGCAAAAATATTTTAAAATTTGGATCCTCTTTGAAAACCGGATGAGCGGCGACTCTTTGCAAAAACACCTCGTGCATCGCGACAGTTTTTTTGAATTGTGCCAAATAATCCTGCTCCAAATCATGTTTCATTTTCAAAAACTCTTCTTTCGTCATCGTCGATTCACCTTCTCCTAACTTTTGTAATTTTTCGCGCGACGAATCAAAATCCGGACGGGGTGGAGCTGGTGGAATCTGTTAATTTTCAAGTTTTTTCTCAATCATCTACCTCTAAAAAACTCACAATAAACCCGGCGTATCGTTCATTCTCTTCCAAAACACCGTGTAGCCACAGAAATTCTTCGTGTTCGCGAACCACCGCCGATTCACTCTTCATTTCGGCGATACGAGTTCGAGTGTGAACAGTGTATTTCACTTTATCCCGTTCTGAAAGAGCATCCGATATATCGACGAATATCGCGTTGGCCGAATCAGCATCGATATTGATTTCTTCAGTTCGATGCTGCAACATGGTTTTTATTTGATAACAAGCAAGCCTTTTTTTCAATACTTTTATCAACGTCGAAAAAAAATATTAGAAAATGAATTGGACGAAGGAGGTGTGTGATGTTTATTTTGATTCAATTGAATCTATGCAAATGTTGGGATGAATTGTAAGTTTTTCTTCTTTTGTTATCATTTTTATAATTCAGTCCGAAGAATATTTTTTGTTAAAAAAAGTAGAACTCACATTACGATTATCGGCGAATGAAGAGTAAGTAGTATCTTCGGATGGTGGTAATGTAGGAATACTAGAATTGTTAATCAATGTACTTTCTTCTTTGTTTTGACTATGGTTATTGCTATTTTCATTATCATCCAAGGGTGTTTTCATAGGAGATGGTGGTAATTCTTCCTCGTCATCGTCTAACGAAACAGTCTGGAGTGGGTTACTGATCACTTCTTCGCTTATCATTCTAGACGCTAAAAGTAAAAAAATGTGTAAGAAAATATTTGCTGATAAAAGAGATTAGAGAACAAATGAAATATATATGCAAAAAAACTTTTAGTCAGGAAAAAGTTGATAGATAACCAAACAAAAAATGCATGTAGTTTTTTATCGCATTGATAAACTAGTATCATATTACTTGAAATAATAAAACAAATTCTATTTTTCAATCAATAATTCATATAAACATTTTTGCACGGTAAAGTGCGAAGAATCACTACTAGAAAAAATTGCGAAACTTTTTTTTATCATGTGAAAAGGAACACAATGAAGAGAAAAGCGAGAGAATGTGTGTATTTGTCAACATTTCTTGGAGAGACCGCAAACACTTTTGCCTACCATATGTCTAATCGATTTAGACGAAGGTGAAGAGAATAAAAATACGGTTATTGAAAGAGGTTTTGATGGCGGAGAAAAAACTATATTGATTTAGACAAGCTTTTGCGTATAAACTGTCAGGCAGTTCGAACTTTGCAAAGAAAACAAAAATATTTTTTTTTTCAAAAAAAAAAGAAAAGAAAAAATCAATGCACACAGTAACAATCGTTTCAAGATATCGTTCATTAAACATCCATAGGCACCTTCGATACAGTAATACAACAAACGTTTTTTCTTCCCGCAAACCGGAATTTATGTGTGAAAGTATAAAGTCTTTCTGAACTATACAACAAGCACTTTATTGTCACGATGAAGATGTACAGAAAGACGAGGATTTCGAGGAAATTAGGTAAGATGTTGTAAATCTCAGTTTTCGACGTGCGAGAAGTTTGAAAAGTTCAATATACATTTGTTCCGGGTTGTTTTGGGGGTTCCTTTTTCCATTTTGTCCTGTTAGTTATCCTTATGAGTTCTCTGGGTGTCTCGCGCACTTTTCTTGTTTTCTTACTCTCCATTCTCTCAATTTCATACACTATTTATGGACAGAGCTGCTTTTCGCATTTATTGTTTTTCTCGGCTATTTTTCATATTCTGAAATGCAGTAGTGGTCAATATTTTTATGTTCTACAAGTTGTGATTTATCTCACTAAATGTTCACAATTTCAAATTTTCAAAAAATCCCTAATTTTCGAAACTCGTATCATAGTTCACTTTTTTTCAGGTGATTCAAAATATTGAAACATCACAATGTTTTTTTTTGTAATCGTTCTTCGGTTTGTAAATGGTCGGATTGAAACAAAAACAGTTTTAATGTTTTTTTGATGTGAAAATGAAAAAAAAAAAACAAAAAAAAGTTTGTGAAATCTGTAATTTTCCGTAAGTGTGTTTACAGACAAGTTATTGGCAGAAAATCAAAATTTTCAAAAACCTTCAATTTTATTGAGCGAATTTCGAAAACAACATGTGTTATTTCAACAGCCTTTCCACCTCTTACCTTCTCATCTTACTTGTTTTCTATTTTTTGTTTATCATTCAAACCTAAAAATCATCAAAAAATGAATCACCATAGTAAAAAAAAACTATACAGTAGTCATCTGTTATTTTGAACGATCCAATTAATGATGTATCATAAATGAATAAAATGTGTTACTGCACTCTTCAACAAGTTGTATAATCTGTCTGTTTTCGGCCGACTCAAATCGTCATATTTAACCGTTTTTTCCAGTCGGATATTTATAGTTTACTGTATTTTGTTTGTTTTTCTAATCCTCTTACAGTTTTCCTCTAACCTTCAAAACGTATTGTCTGATTTTTCTTTTATTTATTTTTGATTTCCCAGACTATTATATTTTTTGATCGGAAAACAATTGTAATTGTCTTTTTTGTTCTTTCTGTTCAAGAAAAAAAAAATAATATAAAACAAATTAGGCGACACATCATGATTTTTGTGCCGTTTCACACATTTTCATCCGAACATTTTGCAGCAATGTTACTATGCTGCAAAAAGCGCGACCCGGTGGCTGATTCAATCTACAAACTCTCTCCGATTTATCGAATATGTGTGATTTTGTTCGGTGCAGTTTTGATTCATTTAACAATTGGAACGTATCATACGTTCGGAAATATGCTGCCCTATATGGCGTCGTACATGAGAAACTACACTGATCCCGAAATTCGAATTGAGCACATGATGTGGATACCGACGTTTCAGGTTCGATTTTTGACAATCTTTCTGGAACTTCGCCAGAATATTTTTTTTTGTTTTCTCATTAGAACCTTGCGCTAACATGCAATTTTTTGTTGACATACAGTACTCCAGGGGTGGCGTTTAGAGGTGAATACTATTACCCAAAAATCGGGTTCCGCTCTCTCTTTAACAGAGCCAGTTTTTAGAGTTCTCTCCTGTTTTTTTTTTGACATTTCAAAAAATGTCACTGGAGCGAAAATCCTCACACTTTCTCTAATATTTCTCGAAAGCAGTAAAAAAGTCTTTCTCTGAAGTATCAAAAACTACAGTAATTCATAAATATATCCGGACAATCTGTTTCTGAGATCTCAAAATTTGAAACTTTTTGAATCTCATAAACTTTAGCCCTGAAAATGTTTTGTGTTGAATGTTCAAACTACAGTAACCGTGTGTTCCAATTTGAAATGACATCATTTTCTTTGAAATTTGCAGGGATGTTTCCCATTTGCAATGGTGATTGGTGGTATAACATCATCCAAATTCAGTCCCCGAATTTCGGCGTTCATTGGATGTTTTCTAGTAACGTAAGATCTATTCGAAATGTATTCAAGTTTGGAATAGATGTTTCTAGATCAAGTGTCGCAATGTCGGCCTATGCAATTCAATACTCATTCACATGGTTTTTCATTTGCTACGGCCTGATTTTTGGTCTTGGAACTGGTATCGCCTACGTGACAGCTGTCACAACAGCCATAAACGTAAGTCAGAAGCTGATCCTCAAGCCACTCGCAAAATCTCGTTCAGTGGGCTCCCGATAAAATTGGAATAGTGTCGGGAATCGTTGCCGCCGGTTTCGGATTATCATCTTCGATTTTCGCGCCAATTCAAACAATGTTGGTGAACCCGGACAATTTGCCGGCGACCAAAGATGGGTTAGTTTTTGAACCACGAAACATGAGAAAGTAATGGGCAAAGTTTGCAGATATTTTGTGCAAGCTGAACTACTTCAACGAGTTCCTAGTCTGTTTACTAAACTTGCAATCATTTATGGATCGATGCAAGCGATTGCATTAGTCGTTGTTTGTGACCCCCCGTATAGAGTAAGTGTCTCGGGCGTGTTCTGTTTTTGTGGGGAAACTGAAAAAAAAATGAGACCAGAATTTTGAAATGTAAACAAGTTTCAAGTTTGGGAACAAAAATCAGACTTGTGTAATTTTGTCCGGATCGAAAAATGTTCCGGGTTACTGTATGTAGCGATGAGAGAGGCCTGTCGGAAGACCGACACGGTCCGGGCCTCGCTCAAGTTTTTTCTCGAATGTTAAAAAATAGGCATGACTTTCTTGCTGACGTCAGGCCATGTGACCTGGTTTTTTTTGTCGGTCCAGGAAAAATGAAAAAGCTCGTCATAAGTTTCGGGCCGGGCTTCGATCTCACTGCTGAATGAAAATTATCCCGATAAGAAATTTTTAAAAAAATTGGCTCGTTCAATAGCCTAGTAGTTTCAGTCCGGCCCGAAAATGGCAAACACTGAATCGGACCCGAAAAAAACCGAATCTGAATCGGACCAGAATCAAGAAATCGGACCCGATCCGTTTTTTTCAAAACCTTTGCTGAATCGGATCACAAAATCGGACCAGGTCCGTTTTTTGGTTGATATTTTCTCGATTTTAATCTGATTCAGCTGAAATTTCAACCAAAAAAAAACGGACCTAGTCCGATTTCTTGATTCTGGTCCGATTCAGAATCCACCAAAAAAGGGGTGATAATGTTAGTTGTCCATTCAACTAGAGGGTTGTGATCATAACACCTATCAGGTTCGTCACTCGGGTCTGGGTTCCCTTTCGGAATTCCTGTTTCCCACTCGCTCATCTTCTTCAAATCGATACTCTTCTGTGTCATATCAACCGGTCCGACTCGACGAAACAACGGTTCGAATATTATTGTTGTGTGTGTATGTGTGTGCACGGTGTGAAAATGCTTGAACTTCTAATCTGATCTGAATATAGAGACGAATTCGGATCTTGAGTAAACCATCCGTTTTCAGAAAACACCGTCTAACGAATCGTTGGCTCATGGTAGTGGTAGTGATTCGGAAGGAGATTATGATCCGGTTTTCAATGGTAAGATAGTTTCATTTTTCTCGTGAATTTTTTTGTTGATTTCCAGAGACTATCGAAGATGCGTCGAATCAAATGACGCCTTCACAAATGCTCAAATCACCAACATTCTATTGTTTGTTTTTGTCACTTTTTTGTTGCTCATTTTACGCCAACATGTACTATAATTTGTATAAGGTAGGGTCAACAATGTTCGAAAAAAGAAAAAGATATTTTCAAGACATTTGCTGAGTCTTTCATCGAAGATGATTTTTTTATCGCAATGGCATTCTCAGTTGGATCGGTGGCCAATGCTATTGCTCGAATTGGTTGGGGTTATCTCACCGACAGATCCAGTTTTCAAATATCACTCTCAATCGCAACATGTTTAGCATCAGTTTTTCTACTAACTATGCCGTTAACAGTCGAATTTGGAAAATATGCCTATCTTGTATGGCTTTGCGGAACGTTTGTCTGCATGGGAGCAACGCATGCTCTATTCATAACTGCCACTGTCAAATGTTTCGGCTCGAAAAACAAGGCCAACAACTATGGCTATTTGATTCTCTCAACGGTAATTACTCAGAAAATGAAAATAGTTTCCAAGTTTTCTTACAGACAATGAGTGGAATAATGCTGGCAATATTATCACAGTTTTATCTGAAATCAATTGGATACACTTATCTCTTCATGATTACTTCAATATTCCCATTTTTGGCTTTTATCACTATTTCATGTATTCAATGGACACCACAGGGAAAACGAGTTGTATGAAACTTTTACGGGTTGTAACACACACAGCATAGACACATTTATTATATATTTATTTGCATTTGTAAAGTGTATAAAACATTTTTTTTCTTGAATATTCGAAACCACAAGACATCTCAAAGTTGTTGGAAAAATAAATGAAATTTTTCTCATAGATGGTCTCGTGCAGGGATGTTCAAAACGCCGGCAACTGCCGCTTTTTGCCTTTTTCGAAAAGGCAAAAAAAAAGGCAAGCCGTTTTTGGAAAGGCAATGAACAGGCAAAGCAAAACACAGCCTTGCCTTTCATGCCTTTTTCATAAACGGGTGGTTTCACACTTTTCATGTTTTTTCCCTTGGAATTTAAACAAAAAAAAGAACACAAATTTTGAGAATTTTCCGAAAGGTCATTCAATCGAGTGACCGACAGCAGACGCGATAGGTAAGGCGTTATACTTTGTGTGTGTTTTCTCGAATGTTGGAAAAGGCAACGCCGGCGGCACGCCTTGCCTACCTTGTTTTGCCTTTTATCAGAAAAGGAAAAGGCAGAGCAAAAGGCGTAGCCACGCCCACAAAGGCAAAGGCGGCGTGCCGCCGGCAGGCAAAATGAACAACCCTGAGTCACGTGTCACACGTTTTTTCAACTGAAGAGTCATTTTGGAATCCGCCGCCACAGTTTTGGTTGGGTCTGAATCGGGCCCGGCCCGATAAAAGATGGAGAAGATAATAACCAAATCTGACTCGGATCCAAGCAGAAAACATGTGACTGAATCGGGGAAAAAGCCAAAAAAACGGAACCGGTCCGGTTTTTCTCGATTTTTTTGAACTTACTTTGTGTGTGTTTTCTCGAATGTTGGAAAAGGCAACGCCGGCGGCACGCCTTGCCTACCTTGTTTTGCCTTTTATCAGAAAAGGAAAAGGCAGAGCAAAAGGCGTAGCCACGCCCACAAAGGCAAAGACGGCGTGCCGCCGGCAGGCAAAATGAACAACCCTGAGTCACGTGTCACACGTTTTTTCAACTGAAGAGTCATTTTGGAATCCGCCGCCACAGTTTTGGTTGGGTCTGAATCGGGCCCGGCCCGATAAAAGATGGAGAAGATAATAACCAAATCTGACTCGGATCCAAGCAGAAAACATGTGACTGAATCGGGGAAAAAGCCAAAAAAACGGAACCGGTCCGGTTTTTCTCGATTTTTTTGAACTTCAGAAAAAAAACCCTCTTCCGGCCCGATTACCTTACATTTTCGATGCTCTGATCTGAAAGTCCGATTTCCAGAATCCAACGACATGACTGCGACTCTATTTCTTTCAACCCTTCGAGAGAAAACACTCGAAAGTTTTTTCCTGCGACAAACTACAAAAAACTGTCGCAGGCTCTGCGAAATTTCTGCCCAATTTTTCCCGATATGCGCAACAAACACGGCCTACCAGCTATGAAAAAACTTGTCAATTAAAAGAGACACAGAGAAAAATACGAAATTTGCAGTTCGAAAGGTCACGTTTGTATTATTTTCACGTTCTTTCTTTTTTTAAACGAGAAAAAAATCTCAAAACTGACATTTTTCGGGAAATGAACTCAATATAAAGGTCACGTCAGTAAAAAAACATTTTTTGGTTCATCTTTTTTTTCATAGTGTTTCTCGGTACAAAAAACGTGAACACTAAATAATAAATAATTAAAAATTAACGTGACCCCGAACTGCAAAAGTCTGACTTCTCTGCGTCTCTTTTGAAAGACGTCATAAAAGGTTGTGCAAAAAAAATAAGCTCAAAACATTTTCCGTTATCGCTTTTTCGAGTTCAAAAAAAATTGTTGGAATTTTTTGACTTATTTTTGAAGCCTTGCCCCAGAGCAGTCTGGAGATGAAAAATATTTCTTCTTCTTGAAACTAACAAATATTCATTGATTTCAAAAAAGGCAGCGTAACACTTTTAATCGATGGGGGCACAGCGTCACACGTCAAGTTATGTTTTTTGAAAACGTTCTCAACCGTTTTCGCCACTCGCGTCTTCACCAATTCCACATGAGCCGGATCTATCTGATCATTGGTTGGAGGAACCGTCTCCAAAGGCTTTGGCAAAAACCCAACCATTTTTCGAAAATGATGAATCAATGCGACTGACTTTGGAGCGGTAAATGCGCGATATGGCGGAATAACTCCGACCGCAAAGTGGAATAAAACTCCGGCCACCTAAAATATTTTTTGATTTTTTGTGACCCGAAAATATTGATTGAAAATACCTTGGTGGGTTGGACCATAACTTTGCAGTTGCGGTACCACGTTTCGATTTTGATGATATATTTTTGCATTTGAATTGTGTTTTTCACTTGTTCTGTATTATTGTTGTAGACTTCCAAACTTTTTTCAAGTTTGGTTTTTTTGCGAAGCGCAAAAATGATTTCAGAAAAATGATCAGACATTGAATCAATAAACGGTAAAAAAGGTCGTTTGGTTGGAATGAGCATCTCATCGTTATCGATGTTGATAATCCATTTGGAATGATGTCTTGACCGGTAAAAACAATCATGAATTTGGATCATGTGAAGATAGAGATGACCATTTGTGTATTCAGTGTTTATATTGGTCACTTCGGCATAACCCGTCTTGACGTACTCATCCAAAACCAGTCGAGAATATTCGTCAATCTCAAAGACTGTGAAATAAAACATGGTGGCTCCAATAATCTTGTGATGTTCCACAAATTCGACGAGTTCCATCCAAATTCTATCTGGCCCATAGATCTGGCCAACACATACTCCCAAATCGTGAACTGGCTCTGAAATTGAAATCGGAAACGTTTTAGAGTTCTGGAAAAAATAATGAGACAATTTTTTTCAAACTCTTTTTTTGTTTCAAAGAGTCGGTTCCACCCAGGCCTGTTCCGAATGGTAAAACATACTTTTGGCCAGTCGTTTCACAAAAGGCACAGGTTCAGGAGCCAGGTCAGTCATTTCAAAGCTCAACGAAATGAATTGAGCTCCACGCCTTCTCACACAATGCACAGCTGTCATTGGAAAAACAAACGAAGTATAGTTTGAATTTGGAATCTCGTCACGGTTACAATCGTAGTATCGGCATTGTATTGATCTTCTGAAATGAACTCGATTCGATGAAATGTTTTCGGAATCTCACCCAATTTCAGGCTCTCGTTGTCGTGTGATAGTTACCACAATCTCATCTTCATACAAATACGATGACACGAGACGAAGTTCACCGTCGTTTAGACCTTCCTGAAACATTTTGATTTTTAACTATGAAAAACTATGGAAAATGATTTCCTCACTCCGGCTGTTGCTTTTCTATCAGCAAGTTTTCGCAAAAAATCATGATGTGGAATTGTTTCAGTTGTTTCCGCATTCCAACTTTCTATTTCGCATAGTTTCTTGACTTCACTTATACTTTCATTGACATTGCTCTCCATGAAAATTGTTGAATGATGAGATTCATTAGAGTAGAGAAAATAGAAAAATGAGAAAGACAATATAAAAAATAACACAGAAATAGTTTTTACAACTTCAGGCATTTTGCAAAAAACAAACTACTGGTTAATAACTACTGGTTAATAAAAAAACTAGTCTGCCTTTTATCTCGATCATCTTCCTCAATCGAAATCCTTATTTGATTTGCTAGTTGAGTAGTCCACATCAGGGGTGAGATTATAACCCGAAGGCCCGAGAGCCCGGCTTGTTTTCACCGGGCCGGGCCAGGCTTTTTCATTTCGGGCTTTCTTTGAAAAAGCCCGGCCCAGCCCGAGAAAGCCGGACTTGTTTTCATAATCCCCTTGCCTCACGACTTTTCGTAATTTTGAGATTTTTCCGAGAGGTCATTAAATCGAGTGACCGACAACAGAACGGGATAGGAGAGGCGCTATACACAAAGTACACACAAAGAATAGGGCCTCGCGTCCGGCGTGTGTTGTCGGTCACTCGATTTAATGACCTCTCGGGAAATTCTCAAAATTTGCCAATTGAGAGAGAGAGCAAAGACGCTCTAGCGAACTCTCATCGGTTCCTTTCTGGAAGATGTAAAGCCCGAATAAGCCCGAGTTTTTTCCTTTTTCAGTTAGGAAAAAGCCCGGCCCGGCCTGTCCAGAGCGGGCTCCCGGCCGGCCCAAGAGAGCCCAAATCTCACCCCTGGTCCACATATTGGATTGATCAGAGAATAACTCGAAGTAAAAATATGTTGTTGAAGTTCGTGAACTATCCACAACCTTCTGGAAGGGAAACAATGAGAGTGAGAGAGTACTCAAAAACTAATTATCGTTAGAGCGCTTTTGCTCTCTCTAAATGAATGGAACTTGAGATTTTTCCAAGAGGTCATTCAACCGTGGAACCGACATTCGCACGGGATACGCAAGGTGCTATACTTGTGTGTGGTTTTTGTCTGCGTTTCCTATGGAAAAAAGCCGTTCTCACCTGATAGTTTTCACTTTGTTTTGCTCTGTTTCTCTGTGCCTCCCTCGAGGGGAAAACTCTCATCGATTCCATTTTTACTCTTGCCTGAAAGGTCGTGTATCCTCTTCATCATGGACTTTTTTAAAACTGCACTTTCATCAATACTGCACGTCTGAGAATTTCCTGGCAAAAATCGGGCCAACTAAATCGAACTCGGTTTGTTTCCACTAGGTTTTATCGCTACAGTCAGGAGTGAGATTTGGTCCGGGCGGAAGAATGGTTTCTGCAACTTTTTCAAAAATTATATTCCCGACTTCGGGAAACAGACGTTCAAATGTCGGGTCGGGCTTTTTTCTGACCGGCCGAAAAATAATAAAAACCCAGCCCGGCCTGTGATATTCAGGCCGGGCTCTCGGCACTTTGGGCTACAATCTCACTGCCTACAGTTTTTCAACCCCTTTGTGTTAGCCTGTTTCTATTTTTTTTTTGACCCATTTCAGCGAAAGTTTCGGAAAAAAAAGTTCGGGTCGATTTTCAGGTCGGGTCTCTTAGCCGATTCCGTAAAAACTCGAGAAAAACAGATCGTGTCCGTTTTTTATCGATTAGAGATTTTTCGTATTTCTAAAAACAAACAACTTTATTACAAAAAACAAAAAAAACTTAGTTTTCCCCGGGTTTTAACTGAAAAGTTTCAATCAATAAAACAGTATGAAAGTCGTTAATTCTCACAAATCTATTCAAACCATCTTCAAACTGGTACAGATACAAAACTTTGTCAGAGAGAAAAGATCTTAGATAAGTGTTCCTTGACCAGGAGATTTTTTTTGTCTAAAAAAATGATGGAACAAGAAAAAATATTTTCAATTCTACTAATTTTATTTCTGGTGTTCTTGATTTCAAATGCATTCTGGAACTGTTCCTTGTTCTCCTCTCACACTATCCATGAAGAGAGCTACGAAATAATTGACGATGTTGATGAGAATACGTTCAAAATGACATGTGACATTGAGGACTGGAATAGTGTCACGACATTCGACATACCTAACGCCAAACACTATCAAAAGTTGGCCGATCGAGAAGTCACAAGAAGTGTAAGTTGTTTTTTTGTGTTGAAGATGTGAGACGTTTTGTTACAGGAAGGCATGACTGATGGAGATCTGCGACTTCTTTCCGCATATTTATACTCCGACGAGATTGTTGTTACCACAACTAGGCAACGTGCTACAGAAGTTGGGTACGATTTTCGTGAAAAATTCTCATTATCACAAAAACTTCTATCAGAAAGCCTATTTTGTGTCGTTATTATGATTGTAATCGGATCGAGATTCCCAATTCTACATTTCTCTCTTACCTGTTTCCAATGACATCTGTTCATTGTCTCCGACATTCTGGAGCCGAATTCATCTCGCTGAGTTTCAACGAGTCCGACATTGCACCACAACCAATATCTTTTGTCAAACGACTAGATGAAAGTTTGTTTTCACTTTTCGAGAATCGACGAATCGCTCAGATTTCAGAACCTCCCCACGAGCTTGGCATTTGTGTCGGCCAAATTTTTGGAGACGACAGAAAATGGATGAATCTCGTTGAATTTGTGGAACATCATAAAATCATCGGTGTGACAATGTTCTATTTCACGATTTTCGAGATTGAAGGATACTCGAGAACTCTTCTTGATGAATACGCTCGTGCAGGCTACGCCGAAGTGACAATGGTCAATTTGGAGTATGAACATGGTTACGAGTTCACACACATGATTCAGATACACGATTGTTTCTTCCGGTCAAGACGTCACTCGAAATGGATTCTGAACATTGATCACGATGAGATGCTCGTGCCAAGACATCCCAACTTTCTTCAGATTGTCGATTCGTTGAGTTCACAATATGCGGAGATTATTTTTGCGATGCGTAGAATTCCGAAAACGGAAGAAAGTCTTGAGGTTTATCATAATTCTGAAGAGTTGCGCAACAACATCCAAATGTTGAAATTCAACAAGACTTATGATTTTACTTTCAAAAACACTAAAGCTATGTTGCAACCAACTAAGGTATTACTGTAGTTCATCTCTTTAATCATCAAATTGATATTTTGAAGGTTGGCGCAATACTTTTGCATTGGGTCTACGGGCGGTTTCCAGGCTACAAGTCTTTATCATTTCCGAAATCGTTCGCCTTGATAAACCATTATCGAAAACCTACACCAGGAACATTCAAAAATAACTGGGAGGTCAAGGCGATTGTGGAAGTTATGGACAGAAGACATGTAAAGTTATTACAAGAGAAAGTTGTGGAAACAGTTGAGTATGTCTTCAAAAAACGAAATGTGACGTGTGATTCTGTGCCCGGAGATTGGAAGGCGATACGAATGGGATTTTTGAGAAGAATGAATATTTGTTGAACTTTTGTTTTCAGTTAATTGTCGCGGAGCTTGCGGGGAAATGAAAAATGAGAAGTGGGCGAGAGGGAGTGGAGGCGTAGACATCTTCATCCGGCAAATACGCTCTTTTGCATTGGAAATCTTTTTGACAAAAAAGAGCAAACTTTTAATTCATTTTTGTTTTCACGTTTTGTATTCAATTTGAAAAAAAAACGTCAAAAAAAACTGATCAGTGGAAGTACTGTATTTTGTTGCCTTCAAAGTTCTTTCGGTTTCAACTTTGGAGTATAAATTAATAAACAATGTTTAATTTTTCTTACGAAACAAAAAAAAAACAAAAATTCAAACTTCGCGCCATTCAAAAGAGCGTGGGTTTCTCGCAACGACGGACAAGACAAGAGCAAGCGACAAAGAAGGTGTACCAGTTTATATTTTTGTGTGGTCATTTTTTCTTTCTCCGTCCGTCTCTATCTCTCTCTCTCTCTCTCTTTTCTTTTTTTTGTGAGACATCAGTTATTATCTGCTTCTAGATGAGCAAGTCATTATCAAGCTGTTCGGCCTTCGAAGAAATCTCGTTGGAAGATAAAAAGGCTCTTAGGAAGTGCATAAGTCTAATAGTCCCACTTATGCAGATCCCTAATGTTGGAGAGCAAATTAAACGGGTTTTTTATGCCATTAAAAAATGAGCATTTTAATCGAAACTGCATAAATACTGTTTCGAAAACAATCAAAGTATTTAATATTGCCAAACAGTTGATCGTTGCTCAACTTCAGGATTGGAGAAAATATAATGAAGAGGTCGAAAACACAATCGCTGTTTTAGGCAAATATATTTTTACCATCAATCAAAGGTTTTTCATATTTCAGAAAACGGAGATCTCATTCAAAAAATGAATGAGGGAAAACTGGTATGTTCCCTAGACGTTGAGAGAAAAATAAACTCATTTATGAGAAAGTTTTCGGAGAGAACGACAATTCCAAGAGTGGCCGGTTTTTCATTATTCATTCATAGCAGGTTCCAAGATGGAAAGTCAGAACTTTACTTTGGTCTCATTATCCAGTAATTTAAAGTTCAGATCTTGAACTAGCTTAAAAATGCAGAAGATATCGCAGATTCTCGGGTGAAGATTTTAGGTGTATGGGTAGTCTGAATCAAGCCCGGTCTGATGAAAAAACTGACTCAAGAATAACAAAATCTGAATCTGACTCAAAGGGAGGGAGGGGGGGGGGGGGGGGTAAAGGGAATCGACAAGTTGTGCTTAAAAGAAAGAGAGAAAATTGAATCTCGTGAGGTGATTCAAAAACAAACAGGACCAGTTTTGATTGACAAAAACGGACCAGGCCCGATGTTTGAGTTGGGTCCGATTTCGTGTTCAAGGTGTTTCTAGTTAAATCATTTAGTTGAAATTTTCAAAAAGTTTTAATTAATACGTGTACCGTTGTTCCAAACACACGAGTGCATTTGCCAAATGCGAACAATTTTCTCGGGACTGACGTCTTCACATCTCAACATCTCAACTTCATAGATTTCTTTGATGGTGAACATTGTACGTTCTCGCATTGTCTTTATATACTGTTCGTCCAAGTGCTCAATTTGTGTTCTCCCGTAGATTTTCAACCAATCAGACTTATACGTTGTGTTTAGTGTAGATCGATAATGTCTGAGAACTGTCTCAATGCTCTAGATGTTCTATGAAATGTTCTCACCTGATCAATGCAGTTTCCGGTAACACGTGGAACACTCTAGAACCGGCGTCGCGCATAAATGCAAAATGATAAAAAAGTAAATGGACTTTCATCGGCTGAAAAACTCCTTTATAACTCAGCCAGTTTGGAATTGTTGTCAGATTGTATTTTGTGAACATAAGATTTTGAGCAACCTGAAAACACTTTGGATCAAGGTTTGGAAAATCGGAATGTTTCTTACATGACTCTCATTGGTATAATGTTTCAAATTACCCTCAAATTTAGCTTTTCTCACAACTGGGAATGATATTTCGACAATCTTGGGGTTCAAATGTCTGAAAACAACCAATTAAAAAATGATAAAAATTGTTGATTACCGTAAAAAGTGTAGGAACGACGTGTTTTTATTGAAAGCCAAACGCTCATCTAAAAATATTTTTTCTTTTCCAGATTTCTAAAGGAATCCTGTCACGTAGACATTAATTTCTAATAAAACTTTAAAATTGAAGACTTCAACTCTTAAAGTGTGCGGTTAAAAAAAAAAGTTTGGAAGAAAAAACGCACCGCTTTTTTTCGTGGGTTACTGTACCCACACACACACACACACACACACACACACACAAACAGTTTTCGCACAAGACGATCGTCGTGAGAATGAGTTAAAACTTAGCGGTTTTTCTCTTTTCACCCGACCTTACAAAGTACTTTTTTTGATTTCTGAATTTCACATATCGAAAGTAGAGGTATATTTTTATGAACACAAAAAATCCGTATCTGAGAGACAAGGTGTCTGAAAACTCACCCAGATCGATATTCAAAACCCAACGTGAGTGTTGTTTACTCCGGAAGTGGCACTCCTCAAGAAAGAACAGTTTAACTTCATTGTAAAATTTCAGAATCTCACGTTTTGTTGGATCTCGTGGTATTGATAAGTAGCATTATAACCCAAATTGACGTGTGTGGTCTCAGACAATCCTAACCGATCATAATATGTGAACACCTTGTTGTCATAGCTGGACGATTGAAACACTGTGAAATAGAACTGCGTCGCTCCCTGAAAACCAATTGAAAATGTCAAACTAAAACAAGTGGTTACCAATAATCGATGATGTTCAACGTTTTCGATAATGTCCATCCATTTCGGTTCGTTTCCATAGAACTGTCCAGCACAGACAGCCAATTCGTGTGGTGGAGTGGCGTACGCTCGGAACGTGATCGGAATCGGATTACGGTATTTCGACTCGTTGGCAAAACTCAGTGACATGTATTTAACGTGCGGTTTTCTGGCACATTGGACCAGTGCGATTGGGTAGATGACTGATTTGAACTTTGTGTTGGGAATCTCGTTTCGGTGGCAGTCAAAGTATCGACAGTAAACTGTGGTACTAGAAAATTGAATAATACTTACCAGGCCCTCCGGAACTTTCGAAACCGAAGTTCAGTTCCGAAAGAATAATTTTCGGAAAAAAGATGTGCCGTTTTTTTTTTTACTTTTTCGGAAAACGGAAAAAATCTATGTGCCTTTGAAAAACACAATTGTTTTTGTGGATAAAAAATTATCGCGCGGAATGGAAAATTTCATTTTTGAATCACTTTTTTGTTGTCTCGAACAGAGCCGTTAGAGAAGCTGTGAAATATTTTTTGCTGTAAACGAAAAAGTAAAATTTACACCATAATTCGCGGAAAAATTTCCGGAAGTTTCAACTTTAAGAAGCTCGAGAACATTTTGTTACGAAAAAGTTTCGCCTGGAAAAAAAATTTCAAAAATGGTTGGAAATTCCGTAACTCGGAAATTCTATATTCCTGTTTTGCCTAAGCCCGCTACAAATGTCAGAGCGAACTGACCCGACGTTCTCGAATCCGATACGTGTCGTTGAAATGGCTATCGATTCATTGTGCACGAACGCTGAGATTAGACGCATTTCCACCACTGGTGTCAACTCCTAAAAAAAATGTCAACTCCCCTCTCGTTTTCCAAACTGTTCGACGGTGGTCACTGGAATCACTCATCTTCGCGCTATTCACTTGGAATTCGAACGGTGTGCCAAAGATATTTTGATGAGATTTCACGAGGATTCGGATGCTCACTTGTTGAATTGGCCGTCGACAATGTATGTTTGTGATGAACAGCCGATTTTGAGCACTCTCCCAGTTATTATGATGAATGTCGACGGCAACACATCGTGGTACTGGGCTTTTTTTCCCAATTGTGTGAGTCACTGAATCCGACCTGGTCCGATCAAATCGGACTCAAACATGGCAAAATCTGAATCTAACCCGCATATAGAACATGTGTCTGAATCGGGCCCGGTCCGGTTTTTCGGAACGGGTTTTTTGAAGTATGGCTGAAACGGACCCAGATGAAAATTGAAAAAGCGTGAAAAGTTCGAAATGAAAAAAAGATAAAAAAAATAAATGGAAAAAAAAAAACCAACGAACTGGTCGATTTTTTGGGTCCATTTCAGCCATGTTTTCAACGACACGGTCCGTTTAGCCGAAAAATTCGTCTTTGAAAAAAACGACCGGGTTCGATTTCTTGACGCTGGCCCGATTCAGAAACCACCGTTTATTGGGTAAGCCTTTTTTCCAGCAAGATGAAACAACTTTGTTAGTGACTATCGGAATTCCTAACAATGACTATCCTGAACTAGCAACACGAGTTCCAAATTTGAAAATCAAACGCAACGAGATTGCCCCAAAATCCGATGAAAACATCAAACATCTTTTCCAATCTCTAAAAATGGGAAAAGACAAACTGGTAAGATCTTTAGATCAACATTGAATTATGTTTTGTTATATAGCTTATCGACATTTTGTTGATCAACGGAGGCGATATGAATTATGAGAAGTATTTTGAGAAGTTCGGAATCCTCGAACAAATGGGTATCACAGTTTGCCAGATAAACTTCGAGATCACTAATGCCGTCATGTTTCATAATTTTGTGAAGATGGCATTTCGCGAAAGAGGACGTTTCATTGCGATGCGACCATTTTACAATAAGAAAAGAAATGTGACAACGGCCTTCTTCTACAATGCCAGAAGTTTTCAGTGTATTGCAAAGTATTTATGATCGGGAGTAATAACATTTTTGAGACTGAAGTTATGTTTTTTTTTGTCTCGTCGCGACCTCTCCTTCTCTTTTTTTGCCCCGCGTCTGGCGGGACTTGCAATTTTCTGTTGTTCTAAATGGTCGTGAACAGAGATGATCCGGTTTCAAAAAATGATAAAAAATTAGTGAGAAAACTCGTAAAATTGTTGAATTTTTTTTTCTCAATTCTGATAGTTTTTCGTGCAGAAATTTGCAGGAACAAGCGTGTTCCTCCACGAAAAAAACATTCTCAACAATCTCTAAAATATTATTTATCTTGATTGAAACCAAACTTTTCTACATCTCATAACCAGTTGGTATTAGTCTTTCAAATGTTTGGAATAGGGTTGCAAATAGGGTGCGCGTGTGACACGGCACCCGCCTGTCTACTCGCCCCCACACCCGTTCGTACACGCTCTTTTTTTTTTTGAGACACCCGTTCGTACACGCTACACTGTAACGTGTATAAGGTCATACACGCGCCGTGTATGAAAAACACCCGTTTTCCTTCTTTTTTTCCATGCGCGTGTACTCAGGGAAACCGTGGCGAAAATTTCGCGAAAAGCTTAGCCAGGCGTTTTTTTCGCTGATTCGCTTACAGGCTGATCAGCCGTTTTTAAGCCAGAGACTCAGCGTAGAAATGGCTGATCAGCGGCTGATTAGCGGAGCAAAAAAACGTCTTGGCTGATATATGGCTGATCAGCTGGAGAAAATAGGCTGAAAAGAGGCTGCGCAGCTTCAACTCTGCCAAAGTTTCCCTGAGTGTATTTCGTCAAATGGTGCCGTGTCACCCGTTTTTACCCGATTTGCAACCCTAGTTTGGAATAAAAAACTTTCAGAACCGAAGTTCACAAATTTGTTTTTCGAGAAAAATATTCGAGACTCAACTTTTTTCCAGGCATTATTTTTTCGAGCTCTTCAGGCACGCATGGCGGTCGTTCTGGGGCTCACCTGGGAATAGTGGTATTATAAGTTAGGAAAACTGACGGGAAAAATCACTTTTTTTCACCAGAAGGTCTTATTTGGTGAACAAAACCAATATTTTTTTCAAACTTGGCTTCCTTTCCAACACCTGGGAAGCTCAATTTTCCCAGGTGGGCCCAGAACGACAGCCCTGGGCAAAAAATATGAGCTGTTGAAACTTCTTTAAAAATGCAAGAGAGCATCTTATATGGTATCTCGTGTACCGACATCTAACTGGTTACGGAGCGCGCCATTTCTCTCGTTTGAGTGGGCGGAGCTAATCAGTTTGAAAATTATACGATCACTCACTGTTTTCTAGCCAGTTTTTCATTCTTTTCTTTTTCGAACCTTTTCTGGCCAGAATCAAAAAAGAGGTATTTTTTGAGGCAGAAATCGGCCAGTTTTCAGTTTTGGCCAAAAAATGGCCAGATATTGGTTGTTGGCCCACCACCTGTGTATTTCTCTTTTTTCCTTGAGAAATTTTCTCGAGGTGTTTTTCGTGCCTCACCTAGTACTAAAACTTCCAGATGGTGAAACTTTCAGACCGGGGTCATGCCTAATTCCTACTTTACAACCCTACAAACTTTCGGCTTTTCCGCGAAACATAAAAAAGAGACGAAAATGTAAGGGAGACTCGGTAGAATGAAGACGACGAATGAACTGCTAGCCATACCTGGAACAATATTTTTTGAACAATGAAAAAAAAAAACTAGAAAATTTTACAAGAATTTAACAAATATTTCGAGAATTTAACGCTTCGAAATTTGTTGAGTACTGTACTTTTTACTGGATTTTTCCCAAAGTAGAGAGTGTATCAGAATGAGAGACGCAGAAAACTTTAAAGTAGAGAAAATTCCACCAAAAATTGGGCATAGCTTCCGCACGTTTTCAGAACTTTTCACAAAAATTCAAAAAATATTTCGAAAATTTGAAAAATGTTCCGAAATTTGTGGAGTACTGTATTATTTATGGAATTTTCCCAAAGCAGAGAGAGTACATTAGAATGAGAGACGCAGAAAGTAGAGAAAATTCAGCAAAAGTTGGGCATAGCTTCCGCACGTTTTCAGAACTTTTCACAAAAATTCAAAAAATATTTCGAAAATTTAAGAAATGTTCCGAAAGTTGTGGAGTACTGTATTTTTTATTGGAATTTTCATACGAAAAAATTGAGTAATATATTTTTTGTAACTCACCGTCTGCTCTGTTGCTATTGTAGGTGTTTTGAATACTGTTCCGATTGTATCATGCAGTTTTCCGAAGTTTGATACAATTCTGTAAATTTTGACCCACCATTTCGTGCATTTCTGTTAGTTCTTTAAATGACCCGGCGACTCATCGAGAGTATTCGTTTAAATTGAAAGTATTCATCATTTTAAGACATATACGAGTTAAAACACAGTTCAAAAACATAAGAAACAAAAGTTAGACGACAAAAAAGAACAATAAATAAAAATAAAGTTGGATCAAAATTTCAAATCCTAATGAAGCAGTAGAGCGCGTTTGCGCGATTAATCCAACTCTATGATTTATTTTCTGTTCTTTGTTGTGCTGTAGTTTTTGCTATACGTTGTTTTAGACTGTTTTTTCACTCACATATGTCTTAAAATGGCGAATACTTTCAAAATAATCGAATACTATAGAAGAGTCGCCGGGTCATTTAAGACTTTAAAAAAAAAATAAGTTTTACACATTTTTTATACTGATTTCTAGTTGATTTTGAATTGTGAGTGTAAAATCTCGAAACAATCCTATTTCTGGCTCGAAGAAATATAATTACTCGGGACAGGCCAGTCTGTTTTCACCGACCGAAAAACAAAAAAGTTCTAAGAAATTGGTTGTAAGAACGGCCGAAAAACGAAAAAAACGAGGCTCAGCCTGTGATTTTCGGGCCGGGCTCTAGGGCTCTCGGGCTACAATCTCATCCCGGTTTTCTCTTATTTTTAACATTCAATAAAATAAACAAAAACAATACAATTGACCACGTTTTTTTTTGAAAAAAAAAAATAAGTAAAAGGAGCGGGTCAGAAACCTTTTAATGATGCCGCAGTTACAATCAAATATGTCAGGCCGAAAGCCAAAGTCTCAAAACTACAATTTCGATCAACACTTTTTGGCGTCATTTCATTTTTGTATCTTATTTTTCAAAAACTTAAAAAACCAACCTGAATTTACTTTCACAACAGACAGCTCAAAGTAACTTTCTTTTTAGGCGGGGTTGGATGTTGTTACTTGATTTTCACATTTTCCCATTTTCTCTCCAACGTTGTCAAAATTGATGTTTTCTGCAAAAAATAGTTTAATTCAGCAATTTTTGGAGAGTTCAAACCTGTTTTTGATTTAACTTCGAAAGTGATCACTTTTGCGGTTTTGCTCATAATCGTTTTTCGAGCTCTGTAAAATGTTGAATTTTTTCAGGTTTAAGAAAAATTCAACCTTGAAAAACGCAGTACTTGATTGTTGACAAATGACGACGGCAAGAAGAGAAATCGGCGTATTCTAAAAATTTTGCGGTTTTTTTGAAATTTAGAAAAAGTTCAAACTTCTCAGGAAAAGTAGTGCAGTTTTTTGACCTTGTTCCATCTTCTCGTCTTTATTCAGCCATGTCTGTAAGAATAGAAATTGATTGACTTTTAAATGAGCTTATTTTTCGGGCCAAAATATGTGTTTTTTCCCATATTCCAGTCACATTTTCCCAATTTTTCAGTAGACATTGCGTAAACCCAATCATCAAATCCATTCCTTGCTTTCTGGCCATAACAAAAGGAAATAAATCCACACTCAGTTCGAAAACCGAATGGAGCCGGGCTCGGACTCTTGTGGCGGTACTTGCTCAGGAAATGACACACAGACTCTACTTACACAACTGGTATTAGTAACTAGAACTACGAAAACAAAAAAAAATGAAGAATACAGTAGCTAATATCAGTTTATTTCTGGTAGAAATGCAAACCCTAATCAATCACTGTCATCACTTTCTTGCCATAACAAAAGGAAACAAATCCATACTCAATTCGAAAATTGAATAAAGCCGGGTTAAGGCTTTTGTAGGCAGTAATCGCTCAGAAATTGACATACATATTCTACCCAATTGATATTAGAACACCAACATACAAACCGCCAACATAAACTTATCTGTTTAGCAAAAAATGTCGACTTCGAATCATTCCCAATTATTGAATCAATTAGTTGTTCACCGAAAAAAGAAGTAATGAAATGGACCAGCCAAACACACGTCAATCCAATGCCACGTTTCACGTCAAAATAATATCCTTTTTTTTCGATTTCACGTCTCAAAAATGATTTTTATTCTTGAAGATTGTCGACTTTTGATGACAACTCGTGACAGACCCACCTTCAAGGAATGCTCGTTCGTTGTTTTTTTTACCACTAATGATGCCCCATAGGCTAAACTGCAATAAAGCACTTTTTAGGCCAATTTTCAGGCCACACCTCTGCTGCAGACACAAAACAAGAATAATGAAGTGTGCGAAAACATTGGGTGGATTCTGAATCGGACTCGGTTCGTTTTTTCCGAGATTTTCGGACCAGACACATTTTCTGCTGAAACGGACCCAGAAAAAATCGGACCGCTCTCGAGAGTTTTTAAAGTGTGTGTCAGTATTTTTCGATTTTTATTATAAATCGCAAATTGTTTGTTATGAATCCATACCGAAAAAAACACTGAAACGGAAAAAGATTGTTATCTTGATATTTGTGTCAGATTAGCGTTCATAATTTGGTCTGGTGGTCCAGCTAATGCGGTTTTATTTGTTCATTTTTCTCTATGTCGTTTATTACTTTTGTAAGACGTATTATAACATTGGCAAGATAAGCAGCACCAAAGTACTTCAGAATTCTCATACATTTATACATTCCGCCTATTATTATGAGAAATCCAAATCGTGAGTTTACAAGTGATTGTGAGTTGTAACCAATGCAGATTTTCAGTTTGGGAAGGAATGCGATAGCGATAGTGGCCACAATGAATAAACGAACCGTTCCAAAAATATTCGACATGACCATAAACATCGTTGCCACCGATGTGAATGGTCAAAAAATGACAACGATGGCCACATTGACCAGGTTTTATTTTTTGTTAAAAATAAAATCACGAAAATTTCTCTGTTTCAGTGAAAATCTTCTATCAGAACGATGCGATTACTTGATG
Source organism: Caenorhabditis sp. 8 KK-2011 (assembly GCA_963572245.1). NCBI lineage: Eukaryota > Metazoa > Nematoda > Chromadorea > Rhabditida > Rhabditidae > Caenorhabditis > Caenorhabditis sp. 8 KK-2011. Next base: position 10,624,753 of record OY751550.1, on the reverse strand, counting down.
ATTCTGGCTCAGGCAAACACACTAGACAACATGGCGAAACTTGAAATCGAATCGAACGGCGTTTCAACATCGATACCTTTCAAACATCCTGTGAAGATTGCTCCAAGCAAAGTGATTCTATGTGTGTCGCCACAATTCGCAGCTGAACAATGGCAGGTGTTTCTCACTCATGTTCACATTGCAAAGTACTATGGAGCACATTTGCATATTTATGTTATCAGCATGATTGAATCGTATTTTGAGTTGTTGAGAGTTTATGAAAAGCTGGTGAGCCAATATGCTTTTGGGTAAACAGAGGCAAAAAAAAACAAAAGGGGCGTGGTTTATTTTGCCACTGCGACACACAATTTTTGCAAGGCAAATCCCCCTTTTTTTCTCCCTTTTTTATGGCTCCTCTGCACTCTCTCTATCTTTGACATACACTTCAGTTTACTTTGTTTCTCTCGCCACTCCACAGTGTGTATTTTTTGGTCTCCAAAATTTTGAAATTTTTTCGTGAATTTTTCTCTGAATTTCTCATTTTTAAATTATATTATTTTGGTTTAGGGAACATCCCTAAAACTGTGTCTGATCTAGAAAAATGTGCGAAAAATTTTGAGATACAAAAATACACACTGTGCACTCTAGCCTATGTGGACCATGTTTTATGCGGTGACGGTGTTTGTACTGTTTTTAGCCTGTGGGTAATGTACTAATCGATATTAAAGGAATAATTTCTCTTTAAATTATCCGGTACTTCTTTGTGAAACTCCACCAACTTCAAAACTATGAAATTAGAATTTTTTGAAAAACAAACCAAAAGCAAGATGTTGTGTTCAATTTCAAGATTTTGGATTTAAGGGCTACATCTCCATCGAGCCTTGGCTCACAATCAAGTTTGCCCATTTCAACGAACCCGTCTTGGAGCCGAACAGCAACGTGGAACTCCGCGCGCAAACTGCGGCACATACCGATTGCTTATTGATGTATAAAGAAGCAGCGAGTTTTGTTGGAAGTGTCGATATTGACGATATTCTAATCCCAATTAACTCTGAGTCCTACTACGCTGAATTCGAGCGTGAACACAATAACGACTGGTTGATAAGCGCTTTGAACTATGTGAAGGACGATTTTGAAACTATAAAATCACCAAACTTGGATGAGTTTTCGATCCGCGACATAATACAGTACGCAAAACCGCTTGGCACAAATGACACTGGCAAATCGTTTGCTCGTCCAACTCGATATAATTCAACATGGGCACATTGGAGTCGAAACGCTGATTTGATTCCACTCTATCATACGGTTGACAATTTTATGCCGGTTTTCAGAAAAATAAAATTCGCAAAACACGGAATGTTTCACATCAAAACGATGAGATTTGTCAATAACAAATCTCATTTACCAAGAAATGAAAGTTTGTCAAATTCGCTGATCAGAAAGGACGATCTGGCCGAAATCGAGAAAGAAGTGAAAAGGTGACTCGTTCCGATCTAATCATGAAACAAGTTTGAGCTATTTCAGACATCTCAACTTTCCACAAATCAAACGACTTGTCAATGATCTTCCACGAGACGACTATTACATGAAAATCATATTCAACTGCTACAATCAATCGTTCTATCACATGAGAGACACGGGTAACTTCAATCCGGATTTCACTTGCGTCAACGCGTTCTATTGCGAACTACCACAACGAGACGATTACCCATGTGTGCATTCGGATGCGACGTATCACTCGGGAGCCAGGATGAAACCGATCACGTATCATTTTGCGACGGACAAATTTTTTAGTAAAACTATAGGATGTTATCAATGAATTTTTCGAAAATTTTTCATTTGGATTTTGTGAGAGGAATTCGTTTGGGGCGGGATCGGAAAACCTTAAATTTCTGGCCTCATTCGAACCCATGTTTTAAGATTGGGTTATTTTTGGGTCCTTCAAAACGGGCCTGCTCCGATTCAGATTACATCGGAGATAAGATCCCAGAAATCTATTTTGATCTACAACTTGCTATTTTCCAGTTATTGCGGCCTAAAATTTTTTGGTAGTACTGCTTTTCACTTTTTTTTCGAAAAAGCAAAAATCGAACAAAACATAGGGAGTTATTTTTTATTCAATATACAATCTTCTACATTCGGGATCGGTCACATTGATGATAAACATTCTAATATACTCGGCAACATCGACAAACAAAGGCTTCGTCACAATGTATTCGCCGTTGGCGATTATTTGTCGAAGGAACATTTCAAACATCAATTTCTCGCCTTTCACATCATTCAAAATGTTGATGTGAACTTCCATGTTGATCTGACATATACTGATTCCATTCTCTTTCAGTTGTTCGCCTGATTCGAGATGTTTCATTATCTCAAATTCCCCTCCTTCCACATCAACCCACAGAATGTCGATTCGCTGAAAAATACATTTTTGAAAATGATTTCAAAAAACCCCAAGTTGTTCACCTTTTTCTTGATAACCTTGGTTAAGAAGTAGACAAAATCGAGGTTCATTGTTGATGATTCTTGATACACTCCACCCGAATAAATTCTCGATGATCGATAGCCGGTTTCGCCGGTGATTGCAACCGGAAAGTATTTGCCGATTCGCTTGTAGAGGACATTATTCTCGTAAGATGGATCGGAACCGTAGAATTCGATGTTCGGAAGAATCTGAATTCATTTTTCGATTCAGTATTTCAAATGTTTTTTCTCACCTTTTTGAGCTCCACCTCCGCCCCAGTATCATTTCCAATTCCCAAAGTGATCATCGTCAAAGTTTCATTGAATTTCGGATAGATGATCCATTTGGTCTCATCGTTGTTGGTCACCGGTCTAATATCCAATTTATGCGCATTGTCCAATTGATCACACTTTCTCGCGTCTCTTTCAAAATTCAACCACAACTCTTCCGTGTCGTTACTTTTGGTAAGCAAATATTGTTTATAGCAAGATTGAAATGCTTCTAAAAGAGGATTTGATACTTGCGGCTGTGTCACTTCGACGATAACTTCAGGTTTTGGACTACTAGATTCGACTGGGGTTATCAAGTGAATGTGTTCTGAAGTTGTTCTATTGACATTGTACATAATCATAATAACGGTTAGCAAAAGAATAGTTATGAAACATTGAAATCGGAATCTTGCACTTCTGACCAAATAATCCATTGAATAATTGAAACGGGGAAAAACTAATAGTATGAATCGAACAGCTAGGACTTTTTTCCAAAAAAATAGAGTAAAAAGGATCTGGTTGTGATCGAAACGATTAGCATTGAGATATTGATCTTCTGCCACTTTCTACCAACTCTAGAAAACAAGTTTCAAGAAAGCCATGGAAATTTTTCCGACCCAGAATTTTTTTTTATAATAATGAAAGATTCGTAGTGTTAAGGAAAAACCGAAACTTTTGAGAGAGTGCGAGACGCAGAGTTTGTCACGTGGCACACGCAAACTCGGATTATTTCAATGAGAAACATAAATGATGAATAGATGAGTTTCGAAACGAGTCGGTTCAACTTTTTTGTAAATCGGATTTTTCATAGTTTTCTATTTACTTTGGGACGTCTTGAGATATTGGAATTTAAATGATGCAGCATGAAGTTAATTTTGATCTACAATGTTCAATTTTTGAAATTTTGCAGACCAAACATCTAGGTTGTCAATCAAACATTCTGTATTTCAGTGGTGAACTCAGATGTTGTGCCTGCCGGCCTAGGATTTTCATTGAGGGTCAAAAAAGGCGGAACCGTTTTTCCCCGACAAAAACTGAAAAGCCGTGCACAGCCAGTGATTATCGGTCCGGATTCTCGGGCCTTCGGGTTTCTGCGCTTTCTTCGACTCGATTTTTTTCAAAGTTTTTCTCGATCTTACCTCAATTTTTTTTCTGATTACAAAATTTTTTTTTTTTTTGAAAGTTTCAATTGTATTTACTCAAACGTATTTTATTACAAGCACAACTCAACAACACATAAAAATCAGGGATAACATCCAACATCCCGACTGAACCCGATTTTTGTGGGATAATAAAAAGTTAGCGGATAGATTGGCTCTTGTTCACTGATCACACTGTCCGAATGCACACATTTGATGTCGTCTCGTTGAGGATAGTCGCACATGAAAGGACCGGGACAATTTTGAACATCACAAATCATGTCGTAAAAGTAGTACTTCTCATAGTAACAATCGGCCACAATTTTGGCGTAGAACAACTCTCTTGGTAGAAGTGGAAGAATTTCGGCGATTTCTGGTTTTGACATCATTCTGAAAACCGAAGGTTGAGAGCAGGCTTGGTCGAAAACTTTTGTTGACTGAAACTTTCTAGAAAGAAAGGTCGGAATTTTATTTGGGAAAAATTGTATTTTGAAAATCAGAGATGAGATTTTCCCGCCAAAACACATAAGCAGAAAGCCTGGTTGAATAGTTACCTTCTCACATCTTCATCAATTGCTGACACACTTTCAGGACTCATCAGATAATCATTTGTCTCATTCGTATTTTTTCGAAGATCACGTCTCGTAAACTTGTTAACCTCCAACACATTTTTCAGATGAGTGATTTCATTGTCAGTCACCGATATGCTGCAAAACACACCATTCCAAAAAAACTATTTGCGAAAAAAAAAACCAACTTTTTAAAATGCGCCGGTAGAAATGTTGGATAATGTATCCAGGTGTGATTGACCATGTTCGGATTGACCACAATTTTTCCGGTTTCTTTCAAAGTTGTCGGTTTGATAGTTTTGAACATTTTTGAGAATGAAAAAAGTTGGGGATCGGATAGCGATTTGATTTTGTGGTTCTTCTTTTCGTACGTCAAATAGGCCACGTGTTTTTGGGAATACATGGCTTTCGAAAACTCCTCATAGTATGTTGGCGCTAATCGAGGGATCAGAACATCGTCGAAATCGAGGAAAGAGATAAATTCTGATGTTTCCTGGAATAAATCAGGATCCCCGGGGGGTACGTTTCATTCAACTCACTTTAAACCTCAATAAACAATCGGTTTGAGCAGCGGCTTGGCTACGGAATTCAACTTGCAGCTTGGTATCGGCCAATGTCAGCGGAACACCCGGAAGTTCCATGTTGATCCATGGTTGGATACTCAAATAGTCTTCTTTCTCGTATTCTTGAATAAGATTGAAAAACGAGTCGACAGCACTGGCGATATAAATGTGCATATGAGCGCCGAAATGTTTATAAATATGAATGGAGAACATGAACACTTTCCAGTGTTCGTTGACGTATAAAGGAGACACGCAGAATTTCACCTTGTGTTTGTTGACAGGTGGTAGTTCGAAAGGAATTTTGGAGAGTTCGCCATTCTCGGCCACCATGTAAAGTGATTTGAGATTTGGTAGAAGTTGAGCGGTTGCAAAGATCGGCACAATGTTGCAAACCATGTGAGGGGGAATACTAGAAAAAAACTGCTGTAAAAAGCTTCAAAAAATTCTGGTTTTTTTTTCAAGTGAACATGTATTTATTTTTCGAACCTCTAATATTTCTGAAATGAAAAATTATTTTTTCTTGAAAAAAATTCCGAGTCGACGTGGAAGACGTAGAGAACGACACACAAAACATACTAGTTGCCTTCCCCGGAATTTGTTTGCAACACGTTTTTGCAAAAGTCGGTGTTGACTTATTTTTGTTAAAAAACCCACTGCTGATATCTCGAGCTGACTCGAACCGAATGAGTCGAATTCTCGCCCAACATGTTCAACAGAGGCCAGGATAGACTGGAACTCAGCCAACGGAGAGAAATCCACGAGGGAAGGCGAGTTACTTGACTGTTGATACTCATCACCAGTGCAATCGAGTTATCGCCGAGGCTGGAAACATTGAATCAGAGATGTTTTTCTCAAAATGAAACAAAAAAAACCTTTTCGATTCGGGGTAGAAATACGAAGATGTAATGAAGGCTTTCATTCTTGGCATTTCGGCGGTCGCCGATTCCCATAGTTGGCCGATTAACAACAATGCAATATAGCTGATTGATAATAAAGATAACACAATTATCAGAATTCGCAGTTTTTTACGGAAAAACAACATTTTCGAATTGTCAAAATTGTTGGGGGAAAAATCGACCGGAAGTTTTCTATGAATGAACCACAAACTTGTTTGTCTTATCTGATTTTGGTTTTACTTCCCAGTGAAATCGAGATTTCATTTTTTGCAGTGTTGCGTTCAGGGCTAATTTTGAGAGAGTACGAGACGCAGAGTTTGCCAAGACGAAATTTTGAGAAAAAATCAAATAAAAACGTGAACTGTGTAAATTTAGGCCACAGGTTTATTTTTTTCTTACTGAATCGAACGCGAGAGAATGCGCCAAAAAGTAGTTCATTAACATCGGAGAAAATTACAGACCAACTAGAAAAATCGACTAAAGTTCAACCCAGCAAAAAATTTGGGTCCGATTTTCAGGGTTTGATCCAAACTGGGGTGAGATTCTATTCCCGTCTCTGATCACTAGTGAGAAACTGACGTCAAAAATCGGGTCGGCCATTTTTGAGCGGTCGAAAAACAAAAAATCCCGGCCCGTGATTTTCGGACCAGGCCCTCGGGCCTTCGGTCTACAATCTCACCCTGTTTCGATTCTGTAGGCCATTTTTTCTGGGCCCGATTTTTATCGGGCCTGATCCTAGTCAGTGTTTGCTATTTCTTTGGAAACTATAAAATAAAAACCTTTCATTTACAAAAAAAAAACATACTTGAAAAAATTATCATGATTTTGTGTTGTCGATAGAGAAAAAAAACTAGTATTCAAAAATCAAAACTTCCCGTATGTTATAATTAATAAAATGTTTTTTCTAGCTCAAATATTATCGATTGATTTCTCAAACAAACGCGAAACACATTGCGCATTCTTCTTTCTCCAGTCAATAACCACAGCGATTCCCTCTTCGATTTTTCGAAAATCCCAATTCTTCGCCTTCTTCTCAAAGTTTTTCAACTGCTCCAAACCTTGTTCACTTTTGACGCCGCTGGTTAACGAGCGAAGCACCGAGTTGAAACCGCTACGATCTTCGGCGAGTCTGAAAACAAACACCGAAAAATAGAAACTATTTCGATGAAGAGTACCTGGGTTGCATTTGATCCCATCGGGTCAATAGGAAATTGAACATCGAGTCCTGAGCCACATGATTCTTGGAAATGTATGTGAATAGTTGGGCAACGTCTTGAAGACGGAAAATTGATCCTTCCTTTTTCATCGAGTCGAGCAACAATTTTTTGAGTTGAACAATGTTCTTCGAACACGATAACGAGTAGAGCAGTTTAGCCTTTTCCGCCTGATTTCTCTCGATTTTGTACCAGTGGAAAACTTTGTCAAATATCTCATCGTCGCCGCTTTGAACTCCTTGACAATAGGCGAGACTTCGGAATGGTGCAGGTAATCTGGAAATCAGAAAATAGTCGAGTCCCCGAATTCCATTTTTCGGCTCCGGGAAATTTCGAAATCGGACATTTCGAAACCGCGACATTTCGAAACCACGACATTTCGAAACCGCGCAATTTCGAAACCGCGACATTTCGAAACTAGACAATTTGAAACAGCGAAATTTCGAAACCGCGACACTGTATGGCGCATCGAGTGGGATGTCGGTACATACATTGTTCAAAAGGGGAAAAAAAACATAATTTCTTGAATGTTCTTCGCTATTTTCATGCTAATTTCATGCGGTTTCGAAACGTCCCGGAGTCTTTTTCTTAACTAACGTTGCACAGTGTGACAACATGTGTTTAGCATCACATTTCGCAATAACATCGTCGTGGAACATTTTGGTCATATTTCCAATACATCCCGGATCGTTGATTCCGCATTCGGATGCGATCAATAATTGCGCAGCATTTCTGAAACCAACATTTTCTTTTCTCCGGAAACACGATCTACAACTCACACTTCAAAAAATAGTTTGTCGTCCGGATAGTTCTTTGCCACATAGTGAACACCTTTGTAGGCCGGCGATTTTTCAATGAGTTTTTTCATGAACTTCTCGATTGGCTCTTTTTCGGGATCAGTTCCGTACATGTTCACAATCGATTTGAGCTCTTGCAAAGCAGTCTGCCAAACTTCGTACTCTTGCTCTTTTGTGAGATATTCGATGAGTTTGATAGGAATCTCATAGTTCATACCGGCCGAGTAGGAATTGGCAAAAGCGTCGGAGATCAGTCGAACACGTGTTCGAACGTTGAATGTCTAAAACGAACAAAATAAAACAACACAGTGTGTATTTCACTACCAACATTGAAAGCAAACAGCCGCACACAAATTCAGCCGGAGCCTATTTTTTCTTGCAAACACTGGCACACATTTATTGGCCCCGCCCCTTTTTGATATTGTGGTCCATTTAACTGCTTTGTTCAAGTTTCGTTAGTTATTGCCAATAATGTTTTGGACATTGGTAGTGACGTACACACTGTGAACAATTCGATCCCAATCAACTTACGTTATGATCTTTGAGAAGAACTTGACTGATTTCATTCCACATGTCTTGCGTGTAGTTCACTCTATAGAATCCATCAGAATTTGCATTGAAAATCAACGTTTTGTCACTTTCGATGAACAAATCTTCCGAGCTCTTGAGCCAATCCATCTGAATCGCAGAACCATCCAATCCTTGATACCAAATTGGCACATCCCATTTGAAACCCCATTTCGGGTTACTGTATTTTTCCTGTTCTTTGGCATCTCTAAGTTTTTTGAATCTCTCCTGACTGATACGCAAATGTGTGGAATTGACGCGTTCGACCGAAACCATCGGGTAACCCAATTGCGATGTCCATGGTTCGGCGAACACGGTCACATTGAACGGCTTACCGTAGGCGTCGAGTTGATCGGCGGCCAGATTCTCATTAAGGCTTCGGAACAAATCGGCCGCTTCGGCGTTGTTGTACGAGTATTTTTTGAGGTATTGATTGATGCCCTTGTTGAAGTGTTGTTCGCCGAGTGTTTTGCGAACCATCCACAGAACACTGGCACCTTTCGAGTAGGTGATGGTGTCGAACGAGTCGAGCACTTCGTAACCTTTGTCGATTTTGAATGTCATCGGATGGGTTGAGGCGATTGAGTCGGCTTCCAGAGCTTGCGAAAGATCGTCGTTCATGAATTCTTGTTCCTGAAAGAGTGTGCATTTTTCGAAGAAACTGGTGAGTTTGACCAGGGTTTGGAATTTCTCCATGAAAACCCTGTCTTGCAACCAGGCTTGGGCGGAACAGACCCTTCGGAACTTTCGGAACCGAAATTATTTTCCGAAAAAAAATTTCGGAGAAAGTCTCGTCCGAAGAAAGTCCGTTGAAAGTTTACGGAAAAGGTACCGACTGAGAAAAAGTTCCGAAAATAGTCGGAAGTTTCGGAATTTCGGAAATGCCTGCTTGCAACCTCATGATCATTCCATACCATTTTAAAATTTTTGTCACTAATCTCATCGACTCCCAAATATTGCACAATCGACGCGAAACCCTCGTTGAGCCACAAATCGTTCCACCACTTCATTGTCACCAAATTTCCAAACCACTGATGAGCCAACTCGTGCGCAATCACCACCGCCACTCGTTCCTTATTCATACCCGTGTTCACTTTTGCGTCGTACAACAAGTCCGTCTCGCGATACGTGATCAATCCCCAATTTTCCATGGCGCCCGCCGAAAAGTCGGGAATGGCGACCATGTCTTGTTTTTCGAGCGGAAACGGAAGATCGTAGTACTTTTCGTAGTACTCTAAACATTTGACACCGGCTGTCACCGCGTATTGTGTCGATTTCTTCTCCTCGGGACGAGACCAAACGCGGAACTGGAAATGGAGCCGGAAATAATAACAAGGATAATTGAGTTTCGTGAGGGGCCTCATGCTTTCATTTTTCAAATTGAAAACTAATTTCTTTATTTTTTGTTTGTCTGTAGTTTGACAAATCGTGCCAGGTCAACAGATTTTGAGAGAGTACGAGACGCAGAAAAAAAATGATGGCTCGGAAAATATTAAATTTCATTTGGAGTATTTTTGAGAAAACTTGGCGGGTAAAAGCGCAGAAAGTTAATTTCAGATAGATACTGAATCGGACAAAGTCTGATAAGAATCAGGCGCAAAAATCGGGCCAGAAGCTTGGACAGTTTTTTTGAGCTTAACATTCGGGCCCTAATCAAATTTTGCTGAAAATTTAAAAAATGATGAACTTTGAACAATCGGACCAGGATCGATATTTGCACATTTCAGCAACATTTGGGAGTCTCTGAATGGGCCAGGCCCATAAAATGGGGTCCGAAACGCAAGTCCCTGATTGGGGCCCGGTGGTACCGGAAAGTTCCCTGAATGAGGTCCAACAAAAAAGGCTCTGGACCCATTTTTGATCAAGATTTCCTGTTTTCCGAGCCCCATTCAGGATGATAAGAAAACCATTCAGAAAAGTTCGTTCAAAAATAGATCCGGGCCTTTTTTTCATGTCGGGCCCTATTCATGGAATTTTTTTCAGGGAACCTTCTGCACCAAAAACTCACTCTCACTCCACTTTTCGTCGTCTTCTCATTATACTCGAAATCAGACACGAAGATCGCCAACAAATACGACGACATTTTGGGTGTCGGGATGAAACTGGTGCTGTCAAACTCGTCCGAAACCGTCGACGTCTCTTTTTCCTTGCCGTTCGACAATGCGGTAGTGCCTTTCGGATGGATGACGGTGACAGTCCACGATGCTTTATAAGCCGGCTCGTCGAAGCACGGAACCATACGACGCGCGTAAACTGGCTCCATTTGAGTGACCGCTGACATTCTGCAAAAATTGGAAGTTCCTGTGTTTTTCAGTTTTAGAAAAACCCACTTGACTCTACCATCATCGGTCGAGTAGACGGTTTGATAGAATCCTGTCATATCGTTTCGAAGAGATCCTGTATAAACAAGTTTCAACGTGGCAATACTTCCAGCGTCCAAAGGTTCGGCCAAATTCACAAAAACTTTTTCGAAATCCTTTTTAATTTCGACACTCTCAATTTTCACTGGCACATTGTTCACCGTCAACGAGCACTTTGCCGTGTTGTACACCAAATCCAAAGAGCTCAACGTGATTTTTCGCAACTTTTGAGTAATGTTCAATCGAGTGACGAGTTGTCCCTCGATGGTCAGATTCTTATCGCCAACCGCTTTCCATCCATAACCGGGTAGATAGGTTTTGATCGTCAGATGATAGTCGAGCGGAAGAACCGTTTCGGGTAGTTTCAAATCTTCGGCCGACGCCGTCTCGGGTTTCTCGGAACTCGCCGGTGCTCCGTCGACAATCTCCGCTTTCTCATAACCTTCGAACGTTGATTTTGTAATGTACCATGTGAGAAGAGCGGTGATGACGATGGCAAGTGCTATCGCTAACACTGACACTAACACTGATCTCCCGCTGACTCCCGAACTTTTTATCTTCTCCGGAGGTTGACCCATCTGCAAAAAAGAAAATTATAACAACAATAACTGAGAATGACGTTCTTGAGAGAATATGTAGAAGATGATAAAACTAAACGACAGACCGCCGAGACTTGTTGAGCTCTGGAAAAGTCAGTGTACCGACATCTCGCGGGTTCCGCCAGACAGCAAATAGTGCCTTGCGTTTCTCTCGTAATATCGGTATACTCTCTCATTCAGAAGTCAAGACATTTTCTGAGAAATTCAATGAGGTTTAGAAATATTTTGGAAAATCTCAAATTTTGTTTTCAACAAATTTTATTAACCTTTGAAATAGAACCATAATTCACGGGCAACATTGTAGAGTGTTTTCAATAATCAAAAATGATCATCATCACAAAAACAACAAAAAAGATAAGAAAAAAAGAGCACACGTTTATTTATTTATTTTTTCTTGCTCCCTGCCAAAAAAAACGAGAAAAAAATACACACACAACAAATGGTGTTGTGAGGGATCTGAAAATGGCAGTTTTTTGTCTCACTGCTGCCAAAATAAAATTTGGGTTGTTGTTTTTTTTATCACTTGAATAAACAAGGCGTGACTGGAGGAAAATAAGAAGATTTTTTTCTCGATTTATTATTTGTTTGGAAATTAGATTAGTCAAGCAAGAACGGTTCGGCCGGGGTTTTTAGAGCCGTCCCGACATAATGAGGCAAAAGGTTGCCAGCGTTTTTTTTTTTCTGGGAATCGAAAACCTGTCACGCTATTTTTGGGGTTGAACATTGTCTTATCATTCATCGGAAAAAGTACTGTACATGGAACAACAATAACAGGAGGGTTTAAGAAACCTTATCTTATTCAAAAAATTGACAAAAATATTGAGTCACGCCTATTTAGTGGACCGTATCAAACCAATAGGAAACTGCAATTTTTGAGAGAGTGTGAGACGCAGAGATAAATGAAGAAGATCAGGGGTTTTCAGATCATGGGACCGGAATCAGATCGGGAACTTTAATCGAAACATCCAGATCAGATTTCCAAAGTAGTGTTTTGAAAAAAAAAAACTACATTTTCGGCAATTTTCAGCCTAGGCACGAATCAGAAATCGCGCTTTTTTCTCACCGAAAATATTGCAGATTCTTCCGAAAACCTATTTATTAGAATTCTAAAAATTGAGAACAAAAGTTGGGGGTTGGAAAATAAGAATAAAATATTATTTTTTGTCAATTTTCTTTTGTGTAGAAAATGAAAAAAAAAAACTGAAATTCAGAAAAAAGAAACAAAAAATGATGAATCACCGACATTCCTAATTGAAACGGTTCCATTTTTCGGTAACTATGAGAAAAAAATAATTTTGAATTGATTTTGAAATAGGCACCTTGAGAGGGTGGAAAATGATCTTGTGAAATTTTTGAAATTTTTATCAAAAAGGTTCTGAAAGATAAGCTTGGTTTTTTTTTATTTTTTCTGGACCTAAAATCACTTCTTGATGGAAAGGTTTATCAGAAAAAATCAGTTCATGAAATTTTTGAAGAGTTGTAAAAATAATTTCCCTCAAGTGCGTGAAAATTCAGACCCACAATATTTGTTTGACATTGTTCAGAATGTTGAAAAACCGTGTGGTTTAGGATACTGTAGAAGACAAGAAAAACAAAATGAAAAATAACAATGGACACACCTTGGATCTACCTGTCTAGAAAAAAAAACACGAATTTGATAAACATTTGGAAAAAAACGAATTTCTCATGAAATGGTGAGATCAACACACAACCGGTTTTGATTTGTATGACCAACCAAAAAAAGAAAGAAAAAATTATGACTGAAACTGAAATCTGGAAAAATGTAAAATTTTTCGAAGATTGATAAAAAGGTCAAAAATGAAGATGAAAAATCCTTCTTTCCTATCAATGCGACATTTTTTCAAATAAAAAAGGCTCCGACGGAAAAAAAAGCAAAAATAAAGAATTTATGAAAGTTTTTTTTCTTCTGCTGTGCAAAAAATAAACAAAAGACGAAAAATTGGATCTGTAAAAAAAGAACGAATTGATCTTTATGTTGTTTATAATATAACTTCATATATATACATAGTCTACGGTTCCATTTTTCATTACAATCACCGACAAGAAAAAAAGAATTTGCGGTAACCCCTTTTTTGATGGTTTTCTGGAAAACTGATTACTTTTGGGAACAATGGATGAAACAGGTTCGGCGAAAACATGAAAAAAGAGAAACAAAAAGTCATGACGGAAATTTTGAACTTTTAAGTATGCACGAAGTTGAAAATTATATGCACGAAAAACAATAAAACATTATACAGAAGTAATGTTCTTGTTGAAAATGAAAAATTCTAGCTTTTTGCTTTGAAAATTCAAAAAAGGGCCGCTTCAGTCATATTTTGAACTGTTCAAGCTAAAATTTATCTCTTGACTCTCGCCGGAATCTATCACATATTTTCGTGTGAGGGCCCGGTTCAGATTCGATTATTTTCGGGCACGATGACCTGACGTCCTTTTATGACGTCCTCTGAACGAGACGCAGAGAAATTAGATTCTTGCCGTTCGGGGTCACGTTATTTTTTTATTATTTAGTGTTCACCTTTTTTTAACAAAAAGCACCATAAAAATAGGTGAAGCGAAAAATATTTTTTTTAATTACCGACGTGACCTATATTTTCAGTTCATTTCCGAAAAATGTCAGTTTACAATTAGAGATGTCTTTCTTGTTTTAAAAAGAACGAACATGAAAATAATATAAACGTGACCTTTCGAACTGCACATTTCTTGTTTTTCTCTGGGTCTCTTTCGATTGGCAAGATGTAGGCCGTGATGGGCCCGATTCAGAATCCACAATTTTTGAGAAAAAAATCTTGTTTCATTTTTGGCCCCGCTTTTTCCAGATCTCATGTCTGATATATTTCAGAAAATTCAGTGCGTGATCGCACGCTATCAACCTGCGACCACGTACTGATCGATCGCGCACTGATCGCGTAACAATCGCGCAGCTCGCACGCACTTCACGCTGCGACGCGCACGAATCGCGCACTGACTTTCGAGAGTCAAAGAGAAAAGCCAGGTCACGTAAAAACAAATTCTAGATGGTTTTGTGTTTTTCAACGAAGTAACTCGAGTTCACGTGAAAACCTCTGCGCCTCGTACTCTCTCGCATATCACCGATCATCGGCTTTGCTTTTTATGGATAGAGTCACTCTAATATAGTGTGAATTTTTGCTATTTGAAAAACATTGTTCTGTTGAACAACAAATGTGCGAAACAGTAAACAAAAGGATAAAAATGTTATTTTTTCCGATTTTTAACAAAACAGTTTTTGAAAAGTATAACATTTGGAAAAACCTCAAAGTACATGAGAAACATTGAAACAAAAATAATGTCCAGGTGCTAGACATATGTTCGAGCACAACATTTTATTGGTTAACCCATTCGACAAAAAACGCACATATTGGCACATTGCCAATAGCGTTCTACGATTTTGTTTGTTTATTTATGTTAGTCAAGAATTCATTTTCAGCAACAAAAAATGTTGATGGTTTTAATTACAGAAACCTGTCTTGAACCTGGAACCATTTTTGTCACTAAAAATGATCAATTGGAAACGATTAGGAAGAGGGTGGTGGTTGGAAAAATTCATTTGATTCTAATTGTTTTCGCGAGAAGAAGAGTGGATTACAAGGTCGGGTTTGAACGTTAATTGGAAACTGAATTTTTTTTCGAACACATCGTTCCAGAAAGAAGTGGAGAACGGCAAGAGTTGAAAGAGGAAGAGACGCAGAGAAAAGAGGGAACTTGGATCTTTTTTGAGAGATTTTCTCCAGACATTGGGGGCTGCTAGCATGTTGTTCCGGGAAAAATTTAAATTTCGAAAAAAAATTAGATTCTGAATCGGACAACCCGGATCGGATCACGCAAATGATGGGACTTGCCTAATATAATTTTTACAGTACGCAAAAAATATTGGGCCTGGTTCGATTTTTGGAAAGTTTTCTGAATCGGAAAGATTTCAAAAAATCGGCCATGGGGCTATTTTTTGCTGGAAAAATATGAGGTCAGAAAAAATGCGAAAAATGAACTTGTTTCTGGAAATTTAAGGGTTTTGTCCAGTTCGAAGAAAAAATCGAAAAAAAATTGGATCACGTTGTATTTTTTGAACCTTTTTTTGTTGGAAAGTTTCGTAAAAATTTATGCGGCCCGGTCCGATTTTTTGAGCTTGATGACCATCGGCGTTCCAGCAAATGTCAAAATGGAATCGTTGAGAAATTTTCCGTCGAGATAGACACAGAGAAACAGTACAAAATAAAATCACAGTGAAAGCTGTCAGGTGAGCGTGGATTTCCTCCATGGGAAACGCAGAGATAAACCACACACAGAGTACATCGCCTGGCATATCCTGTCTGCTGTCTGTCACACGATTGAATGACCTCTCGAAAAGTTTGGTTCAAAACCAATAAATTCAGAGAGAGAGCAAGTGCGCTCTAATGATAATCATTTCGAACTCTTCCAAGTCGTGCGGGCAGGGCCCGATTCAAGATTTTTAAAAAACAGAACAAGTTTATTAATAATTAACAAATGTCTGAAAAACATACATAACAGCAGCCGATATCATTCCGGAAACCGGTATTGTCAGAATCCACGAGATGAACACGTGTTTCACAGTTCTCCACTTCAAAATTGGACCCGATCGCACTAAACCGAGACCGAAAATCGATCCGACTAAACAATGCGTTATACTTTGCGGAATGTTGTAAATATTGGTAGCCAGAGCTATTATAGCTGTGCCAAACTCAACAGCGAATCCACTGAAATTGCGCAATTTCTTGTATGTTTCGGGTGCGGTGACTTACGTGGCAGGATTCATTTTCGCAAAATTCTCACCAACAGTTCGCATGACTCGAATTCCGAGAATCCAAATGCCAAACAACACGGCAAGAGTGGAAAGTAGTCCAACGTAAATTGTCACATTGATATCGGTATTGTCGTCACTATAACTCTGATTGTACAACTGTACAAGATCTCGAATCGGCTCGACACAATTCGACACGTCATTCGCGCCATGTGCAAATCCGGCAAAGCATGCCGTGATGAGTTGGAGCAACGAGAAAAGTCGAACAGCCTTTTGATCGTCGTTGCGAATCGGCGGAAATGCCCAGTACATTGCTCGACGCAGCCAACCGCGCGGTTCTATTGGGAGTGAGTAGGATAATGAGGAGGCGATTCGAGGCAGTTCGATTGATGTTTCTGAAAACAAAAATTGTCATTATTTAATTATTTCAAAAAATGTGACATTTGAAAACAAACATCACGATCAATGAGATCAAGAACTAACTCTCCAATCGCTTTTTCATAATTGGTCCAATGACAAAAAGCGCGATGAACCCAGAAATTGCACCAAGCGCGATTGAAACACCAACATCTATCCAGAACGGAATATTTTCCATGTGCAAAGCTGAAAATCGTTTTTTTTTCTCAAACTTCAAATTATCGTCACTCACGTCGACTTCCATCCTGCATAAAGAGCATTACATTGGTGAAAATGACGACAAAGTAGATTGCTGGCAGATAAAATAGACCTGTTTTTACCGGGTTTTTCTGAAAGAACATTGTATCACTGGTGAGCGGGTGAATTCTGATCAAAGTTCGGACCAAGATTCCGTGACCCAACAACGTTCACGGCCTATTATACAATTTGTCAGGGCTGTCGTTTTGGGCTTTTTTGGTGCCCGCTCAACTTTTTCAAGGGTGAATAAAAAATTTGGTTTTGTTTTTGAGAATGATATAAGTATCATAAAATATGTATTTTGACCTGTTCTTTCATTTCCGAATCTCAGAAAAGTGAAATTTTGACTCCGAAACGAGAAAATGACAAAATAAGAAAACAGCGGGCGCCCGCGGGTGGCCCAAACGACACCCCTGCAATTTGTCAAGTGAGAAAGTGACACAGAAAAGAACAAGAAAATTGAAAGGTCACGTTTATTTTTTTCACGTTTGTTCTTTTTTCCCAGCCAGTTCGGCCCAAAACGACATCCCTGGTTTTAACAAATCAACGTGATCACAAAAATCTGTGTCTCTTTCATAAGTCGCTATGAAAACCCGTATCTTACGTCTTGTAAAATTGTAGCATCGATAATGAAAAATGTGAGAAGTGTGAAGAACGCAGAGGCAATTGGCGACAGAATCCACAAGGCTACTAGAACAAAAATTGTCGGTAACAAAAACAATGACATTCATCATGACAACTCACCCACTAACAAGAATCGATCCCATATGATTCCGTCGAAGCCTCTCAACACCAACGCAAAGCCCAAAGTGGAGCCTAATAATGAATGAACGGTCGAGACGGGCATACTATAAAATGTTGCAATCATCAACCAGACCGCGCATCCGATCAACATGGCAAGATTGCCGAGAACCAGCTCATTGGGATTATCGGCAAATGATTGTGCGTCGATGATTTGCAGCGATTTACCGGTGCCCATGAATCCGCTGGCAACCGATCCCATCATTTCGACAATTGTTGCAAGGATAAATGCTTGCGTGATGGTCACAACACCTGTACCAACTGATGTGCCAAACGCGTCAGCCACATCGTTGGCTCCCATTCCGACACCCAGCAAAAATGAGACCCCAAAAATGAGCGCCCATTGAACGGCTTCCTGAAGTTTTTGAGATTTATGAAGCATAACCGGTAGCTGTATCGTGGAAAAATAAACACTTTTTACCCTTACGACACTCCGCTGTTACACTTGCGCTATACAAGTTGAATAGCGGAGTGTCGTACACACCGTCTGTGAGAGACAACACAAAAAGAGGAGAGCGCACAAGAAAACCTTTTGTTTCGAGTTGTAATGTGTATGTTTTGCAAAAAGTCAAAATGAAAAAAAAAAAACTAACCAAATCATAGTATGGATACGGTTTGATAATATAGTTTGGAATAACTGTCGAAGAAGTAAAAGAGAAAAGTTGTTGTATGTTATTCATATTTGCAAAATGTAACGATAGAACAAATAAGCGTATAGCGGGGGTGCTTATTACTGTCTTGTTTGTTTATTTATTTACTACATTCGGAGTGACCGGTGAAACTTGAAAGTTTATTAAACGTTGTTCCAAATACGATTATCCGAAGATGAACTGATATTACTGCTGATATACGGTCTCCTGATATTTTTGTATAAACTGAGAACATAGTTTCGGTATGGCTGATGAATGAAAAGTGCGCCAACCGTCGAAGCAATTCCATGAAAAACCACAATTATCACAGAGATATTGTTGTATTTTTGATTGTAGATTTTTACAAAATATCCGATAAAATGATAGGCTAACGGAACGAGAATGAAAATCAACGGTATTGTTATCTGAATAGTTATACCTCGAAAATACGATTTTTGAACAACATTCGATCGAACTGATAGATTGAATCGATTCTCAAAGTAAATGTAATAGACACAACATGTGATGTAGAATCCCACTTGTCCCAGAATGATGGCGGTTATCAGGGCGGTTGAATACATGAAATAATCGGTCCACAATGTTTCGACCGACAACACAAAATTGTTGTCGTCGAAAAATTCGGGAGCTGGGCACGGCAATTCCTGCAGTGTTGAAATTACAGTAGGTTGTGTCGGTTGAGAAAAATTAGGGTCAAAATTGGAAAACGGGGGCTGATTTTGAATTTGCGGCGACCAAAAACTCCAGAAGTTTCGGATCGTAGACTAATTTTTTTTTCAATTTTGTAGAGCTCCGAGAGATCGGAAGCCCGCCTCGAAAATTTCGATCAGGTAAGATTTTGAAAGGTGAAATTATCAAAAAGAAAAAAAAAATTATAAAAAATCTCTGAAGTTCCAAGTGCTTTCAACTCCTGACTCTTACTATTTCGAAAGAAATAAAAAAAATTATTTAAAAAATTTAATGAAAACGTGACCTGGCCGTTTCTAATTTCTCTCTTTCTCTCTGCGTCTCTCTCACTCTCAGCTATCGCACGCTTTCTAGAAACCAATTTTCCTGACCCGATCCGGAGGTCCTTTCCAGTGGTTATGAAACTCACTTCAAGAATTTCGATTTTAGCCTTAACTTGATCAGGTGTATGGAAATAAAATGGGAATAGGTAGACGAGACCAGTGATCAGATTTAAAGCCAGTAACAGATATTGAGTTCTCGGATTTTTGATGCGAAAACGATTTGTGATTATAGAATTGCTGCGATCGGCAAAAATTGCGCAAACCGACACGCAGGTAGCTGGAAAACTAATATTATCGTAAGATTAAAAACTTTTCAAATCTGAAAAGTCATTTTCCTCCCTCTCTTGACATTCTTCTTTGTATTCTGAAACTGATCAATGATACAAATCTCGTTAGTTTTTAATTAGCTTCAGTTCTGACCAGAAATATTCTTACCAATAACAACAAAAACACCAAAATTGATCTGAGCCACCATTGGAATTTTCAAATATGCAAAGAAGCCGATAGTAAAGCCCGCAAACTTGGGACTGAAAATGAATGGTGTTACGAGAGCGCAAAGCATAAAACTGGCAAGAGCACACCAGAAATGTAGATTGAACATTGGAATTTTGATCGAATCCATTGTTTTTGGCGTTTTTCGCAAAATACAATAACCACCGAAAATGTAGAGAGGCACGAGAATGAACAGTGCGCAACGAGTGATGATCATTAACCCTGTTGAGGTGGCAAGAAATGACAAATCAGGTGAACAATTCACTTTATATACTTGATGATAATATTCATCTAAAGAATTTCTATACATTTTGTCTTGTTGATGAAATAGTAGTGAACTCAATGAGCAGCTGAAAAAAATGTTTTCTTTGAAAAAAATTGACAATTTCTATCTCATTTGCACACAAAGGAAATTGGACAAAAATAACTGTGAGCACATGAATAAAATCGTTCTTTGATTAAACATCAATTGATGTTCCAATGTCCAAAAACTCGAAGCTCAGAGAGAAGAAATTCTTCGAAAAACTCATAATTATTAGTGAGCAAATATGGGGGGAATGTTTTCAAATTTTTTTTCAACGCGTCATCATTTTTTTCAAGCATTTTTTGAACTGATTGAGCTGAAAAAGAGTCGAAGAGAAAATCAAAGAAATTTTTTTTGGGAACCAATGTTCAAAAATATGTTACAAAAAAAAACCTATTTTCCGATTCTGAATTACATACATACATACCTAATAATAAATAGTTTTCACAACAAAAACACAGTCTGAGAAACCTAACATTCTCTTCACAAAAAATGTGTATCTTTTTTTATTTCACCACTGCAATGCCCTCCAAAAGAGGGGCACGGTTTCAAATGCAACTGCCGCACATTTATTTTAGACGAAACCGTGTAGGTTAGAGAAATAGAAATGAAGTGGAAGGGTAATATTGCCACGTGTAAGGTCACGTGAAAAATAAAATATTAATTTCTAAAATTTTTAACGACCATGTTTCATGTTGATTCTCTCAGACTGTAAAAAAGTGTTTGCACGACTTTTGAAAACTACCAATATTAATTTATATATAGACTTTAGGCCCTAGAGCGCGTCTTGTGTGTAAGGCGTGCTGCTCTTTCTATCTCGTGCTAGGTTCTGAGACAATTCTTACACAACTTTCTCATACCGTTTCCCTGGAACATCGCGATTTTACGAAATTTGATTTTGCAGACTCATTGTCAGTTTTTTTTCGATCTTTCGCCCTAAATAGTTCATCAAATTTTTTTGTACTAATGTTTACTGTCGATACTTCGATTGTTACCGAAACGAACACGGTGTTCAAATCTGTCCTCTACTCGCACTTTGAGGGGAGAACTATGTTAATATAGTTAAACTATGAGAACAAATCTCCAAGGTGTTCCCACACATTCTTGAGAACGAAAAAATTTATTTTCAAAAAACTGGAAGGTTGTTATTACTAAAAAAGTCTAAGTGGCACAATGTTCAAGAAAACGTTCAATCATGCCGATTATAGCGTCGCGGTAAGTTTTGATGAGACACATTGTTGGAATAGGATCGAATACGGGGAATAAGACTATTGAGATAGTGATGACTGAACTAAAAGTTCCAAGATTTATATGAAGAATCGCGAATAGATACATCAAGAAAACTGGGACATGCATCAATAGTACTGGGATGAGTGTTTGCACTATTAGAGCGTTGAAAAGTTGCGATTGTAATCGGAGGAACCTTTGGGATCGCATGTCTCGATTTTGAACCAAACTATTGATTCGACGATAACACTTCAAACCACAAATGAAGACAATTAGAACGGAAGAAAGTATGATGAATGAGCAAACCGATACAAGGAAAATTGTTGCGAAATCAGCCTTGTAGGTTCCATCAACACGTTGTTCGTAGAAGCACACACCGACATACGGAATATCATCGATTACCCAGTCGAAAATGTAGAGAATCTCATTTCGAATTGAGTTATTGATAAAATCAGTTGGAGAAAGATAATAGGCAATGGATGCCCATGTAACACCATAAGCAAATGGAACCAACATCCAGTAGATGATACGATAACCATCAAAAGTTTTCAAGTATTTTGAGCTGAAAATCAACACTTTTCAGATACAAAATGTCCATGCAAACAGATAATCCAACGTGAAAAAGCCTTATCATCGTACCAGGTCAAAATGAATGATCTGGTTCAGGCTTGGGCGGATTCGAAACCGCAATTTCCGACCTATTTCGAAACGTTTTTCCGAAAAATTTGAACTGAACTTTTGTTTTTGAGGAGACTTTTCCGGCAAATACTGAATCGGACCAGGTCCGATTTTATCGGACCCGAAAATAACCGAATTTGAATCGGACCCAAACCTAAAAAATGTGTCTGAATCGGACCAGAGCGAAGAAATTGAACCCGACCGTTTTTTTCAAAACCTTTGCTGTATCGGGGCAACAAAATCGGGGCCGTTTTTTGTTGATATTTTTTCGATTTTAGTCTGATTCAGCTGAAATTTCAACCAAAAAACCGGGTCCGATTTCTTGACTCCGGTACGATTCAGGCACATTCTTTATGTTTTGGTCCGATTCAGATTTGGTTATTTTCGGGTTCGTTAAAATCGGACCTGGTCCGATTCAGAATCCACCGACTTTTTCTAACAGAGGAACTACATATAGGTGTTAACGGACTTTGAGATGGGATGTATGTGACCCGATAGAATTTTTCATGCTGAACATCATCTCGTAGCTAACTTTTGCAAAGCTCCAGCCAGAAATCTGAAAATCACGTTTTTGTGATAAATTTGAAATTTTTAAATTCCTCCTAACTTTTTCAAAATTATATATTTACAAAAATAAACAAATGGATCTGATGTGAAATTTAATTCTCTACACGATTGTCATTTTGAAATTCCGAGAAAATAATGAAAAAGGTGTGTTTTTTCGAGAAAACATGAAAAATCAGAAAACAATCTTCAAAATTTAGTCATTTTCACGTTTTTCAATGCAATTTTTTTTATTTTTCACGTTTTTTTGATCTACGTTTTTTATAAAAAGTTTCGGGCTCATTTTTTCAGAGTTACAACTACAATTTCGAGGTTTTTAAGGGCTCCTATCGTTCTTGGCATGCCAAATAATCCTTTAGTAGTCTCTAATAATTCAAATTGAATAATTCAAATTGAACAAGATATTCCAATTTTTGTGCTCAAACTTTGAGCTCGATTTTCAGCTTTCTGTGTGGAGCTTTGCAAAAGTTAGCTACGCCATGATGATCAGAATGAAAAACTGTATCGGGTGACACATGTCTCTTCTTAAAGTCCGTTAACACCTACTTGTAGTTCCCTTGTAAGACATTTTTTGGTCGAAATTTTCGGACTTTTTTCCGAATTTATTTTCGAAAAAAGTTCTGGTTGGATTGACAATAATTTTCTGGAAAAAAATTCATAACAAACCCTGTTGAGACAAAGTATCGATAAACAAAATTAAGTGCAAAGTTTGCCATGGAACATCCGAACATGCCACACCACACATCGTTCAATAGGAGAAGAAATTGATCGTTGAAATATGGAGATTTCGGATGTGCGATAACAACAAAAATAGAGCTAGATGAAAACATAATTGGTGAAACGATAGCGCCCAGAAGTGAATAGACAAGTTCGAATGATGAGATATAAATCAATAGGTATTTATAAGATCCAAGTTGTTTTGGTGACTTTCTGACGATTAGATAAATCAGAAAACCATTCAAGAAAACTGAACAAATTGTAGAACATTTCTCTACATTTTCGACGATAGTTTTCCAATCCATTTTTGAATGCTTCTTTTTAGATTTCTGTTTTAATTATTGTAAGTCTCTACAGACCAGATTGTTATGAAAATGAACGCTTCTTGAAAAACAAAATTAATTGAGAGAATCGAAATAACTAATTTTCAGATTTCGCGAGACGGTTAGAATTTCTCTTACATCGAACACAAGTGAATCTGAGCATTTTTAGAATTGAATCTCGATAATTTTTAATCAAAAACATTGTTGGTATAGGATCGAGTACAGGGAATAATGTTACTGTTATCGATATTATCGCGCTGAGAGTCCCCAAGTTCTTGTCGAAAAAAGCAGCCAAAAATAGTACAAAAACCGGGAAATGCATCAAAATGACTGGAATTGCTGTTTGAATGATGAGCGCGTAGAACAATTGAGATTGTAGACGATTGGAACGTTCTGATCTTCGATCTTTTCTCGGAATCAAAAGTCTGAGTTTTCGATAACATTTGAAGCCAAAAACGAGCATTGTTGAAATTGAGCTGATTATTATGATTGTGCATACTATTATCATGAAAATTGATTGAATATCAGGCTCGTAAGATCCATATTTTTGTTTGTGAACAAAGGAAACACCCACATATGTGATGTTATCGATTATCCAATCAAATGTGAGTAGAACCTCTTCTCTCAGCTCGTTATTTATCACATCGTTTGAAGTGACTGTATAACAGATGAAACCCCATGAAACACCACAGATGAACGGGATTGACATCCAAAAAATGATACGATAATCATTGAATGTTTTGAGGTATTCTGACCTGAAAGTTACATTTTTTTTTGGGCTTTGGCCGCACAAGACCGGCGTTTTCCAAGCCCGGCGTTTTTTTTTTCACAAGGGAGTTATGTAAGGAAAATTTGGAGATTTTCATTGAAATGTACGTCATTTTATAGAGTTTCGGACGCTGAAAATGATCCCGTTGTCATATTTTGCGAAACTCCTCTCAATATCGAAGATATCATCGGGTCCGTGTCGGATCCGTTAAAAATAGGGCTCGGGATGTTTCGAAACCGAATGAAATTCCAACGAAAAGGAGAAAAAGTGTTTGTTTGTCTTGGCGAATCCAGTGTGATGTCCGGTTTCGAAACGACCCGGGGCCGAAAATAGGCCCGGGAATAACCAAATCTGAAACGGGTCAGAATCTAGAAATTGGACCTGATCCGTGTTTTCAAAACAATAAAAACTTTCTGGTGTAAGGAAAATTTGGAGATTTTCAATGAATTTTTTTTCCCAGAAATTTGTCAGGCTTCCAAAATTTCTCATTAGATCAAAAATAAATACATTGAATAAAAACGTGAACACTCATAAAAAATGTAGGTCAAACTTGATTGTAATTTTTGAAGCTACATTTCTTGGTGTTTTCAGTACTTTTTCGCTGAAAATAAATGTTGAAACGTTTCTTCTCGTATGAAACAACCCCAGAGTACTTCCTTTCTTTTTGGAGCGGGTGGATTGGGCCTCGCCCGCTTATGTGCCTGCTCGGCCAATTATGAATTTTTTTCGAACTTTTCATCAGGCTTGGGTGCAATCGGAAATCCGACTGTGAATTCCGGAAGTTTTCGCCGGGATTTTCTGATGTTTTTTTTTCGACGGAAAATGTGCAATGTTTTTTTTTTTGATAAAATTGTAGATTTCAAAGTCCAAACTCCTGTTTCAAAACGCACCCAGCAGCCACGAAATATCGATAAACGAAATTTATCGAAAAAACAGCCATCGAAATGCCAAACATTCCACACCACATCGAATCCAAGTAGAACATCATTTCCCTCGACAAATACGATGACTCATTCGGATTGGAAATAACGATAAAAATTGTGCCCGACGAGAAAATGATGGGTGAAACGATTGTGGCAAGAATCGCGTAGAGAATTTCGAAGCTCGACGTGTAGGCAAGCAAATATTTGTAAGATCCGAGAAGTTTTGGAGATTTGAACAAGATGAGAAAAAGTAGAAATGTGTTGAGAAGTATTGCGAAAATCGCTGAACATTTCTCTACCGTAACGACAACCGAATTCAACTTCATTTCTGGTGTTTTGCTGATTTCACACTGCCGTTTTTATATTTTCAATTAGTCCAAATCTCTGGGCGATTGGTGATCTAGGCGATAATTCTGGGAAAGTACACGGAAGCTTTTTATCTATACAACAAAAATTTGATACAAATGAAAAAAAAGAAGTTTATGGCGCATTTCACATCAAAATCGGAACACTTAATCGTTCGCATCTCTCCTCTTGTTGTGCTCTCTGATAACCCGTTTTCATTTGAGCCATTATGTACAAAATCATTCTACTCCATACCTGAAATACATATCAGATTACTACTCTTTCATACAAACAAAACAAACAACCCACCTCTCTTTCTTTTCCTTTCTTGAAAGATGGTGGAGGGTTGCGTTCAAAACAATCGGTGAAAATATCCCAATACATTGTTTGAAAATTGGAACGATCGATGAGATGCAAATGTTGATAGCCGAGCGCTTGAAGAGCGTCGTGAGCTTGATCAAAATGCTCCTGAACGTTTGTCACCACCAGATTCAGAACAAGTGCAAAATTCGAGGCGTGTGACTTGAAATATTCGTTGTCTCGTAAACGATTCGATCCGACGTGATCGAGTCGGAACAATTTGAGAATCGACTCATCGGTGTGTAGAATGTCCCAGAAGATGTCCAGAGTACATTTGCGTAACTGCTTCTGTGAACATTTGAACCAACACGTTTCAATGATTCGTTTGTCTTCGCGAGATAGTCCAGATATTGCACCGTTTGCTGAAATAGACGGTGATGCCGGACCCGTTTCACCCCCCTCTACTCACGTCCATCCTCCGATCTTCGCGCGATTTCCGAAACGTGTCGGGTTTTCGGGAATCGAGCTGAATGACTAGATCCAACAGGTCTTGTTGGCAGTTTATCTGGCACAACTACCCGATTGTCCAAACTACGAGATCGGTTTGTTCGATTGTTTTGACGGAATAATTTCTCAACCTGTAACGACAAATGATCCTTTGTGAAATCAAAAACCAAGAATGAGTTAGTGGACCAGAGCCCGGAAATTACAGGTCGGGTATTTTTGTTTTTCGGCTCGTCAAAAAGCCCAAAAATCTGGCGCGGCCTAGGCTTTTCTAAAAATTGCGAAAAGTTTGTCAGATCAAAAATGAATTTATCGAATAAAAACGTGAACTTTGGAACCAAAGTTTGAGCTTCACAAAGGAGTTTCCGAATTTCTGACAACATGATCTTTCTCAGTGTTTCTAGTTCTATAAGATCACAAATTTTCATGCTGAAACGCCACATCGTCCCTTTTTCTTTTTGCTCAAAATGTTTCAAACTATTTCTTTCACGCACGCCAAACGTACTCTGTTGAAAACGAATACTCACCTTGTCTTTGGTATTCTCCGGACCATTACCATCGTTGATACTCACAATTGGAACATCACTCGACTGGCCGTGGCCCATGTTGTGTGTTTGCTAATGAATAAGTTTGGCTGCAATGTGTTACCCGCGCGTGCACACTGAAAATTGAGAAACCGTCAATTTGAAAAACGAGTCGTTGGGTGATGTGTGACGTCACCGCTTTGTGACACTAGTGAATGAAAGTGGAGAAAAAATGGCTGTATCGCAAAGAAAATAGAAATGTGCTCTTTTTCTATTCTCACTCTCTTTTTTTCAACAAATTGCCGCATCGCTTAATTTCAAACCTAACTCGATTGACCTTTGATGGGGTTGGAAGAGGGAACTAACAGCAACAAAAAATAAACGCGAGAAAAGAAAGAGAGAAGCTCACGCGGTGTGCACTTGTGCAATAAATAACAATGCTAATTTTCATGAATGAATTCGGGAAGAAGTGGATAGATAAATGTAAACATCGAGAAGATTCTTGATGCGTGTACGCCAATTATGCGGGACATTCCGACGAAACATGTGATGTGATGAGACGAGACGAGACAGCAATTATTTTGTGTTCACAGCAGGAAAAGGTGTTGAATTAGAGGGTCTGAGTTGAAAGAAAAATTGAGCCCTTCACTGTTTTGTCTGTCTGTTCCCGGATTTTTGAAATGAGGCCGAGATTTGTTCGCATTTAGAAAATCGTGGCAAATACTAAATCGGGAACGAAAATTATTAAATCTGAATCAGCCCACACTTAAAATAATTTCTCAATCGGGGTAAAGTCAAAAAAATTGACCCGCTCCGTATCTTCGTAGATGTTTTGTTAAATCGGATCACACAATCGGATCAGGCGTGTTTTCTGGTTGAAGAGGCCGGTTTATTCAAAATCAGGCACAGATCAGAAAAATTCTTTTTGAACGTCAAGTTGTTATGGTAGATTGAACAGAATAGATTTTCTGGTCCGATTCAGCTAAAATCTCTACAAAAAACGGAGCGGGTTCGATTCTCATTTGGACCCGGTTCAGCCGTATTTTGAATGGCCCGACCTGTTTCAGTGACAAGTTTTTTTTCTGGTCCGGTTCTGTGGCCCGATTCAGCAAAAATCTTGAAAAACCCGTATCGGGCCCGATTTCTTGACTCTGGTCCGCTTCGAGAAATTTTTATATGTGAGCCCGATTCAGAAAAAAGTTCAACTTTTTTGAATACACATTTGAGCAACTAGGAATTCGGTAAGACTAGGAAAACAATAAACCAAACCTCGTTTTTAAACAACTACTCTAAAAAATACTTTCTCCCAATTTCTGTGTTGTGTTAAGAAAAAAGATGCACAACTACAGTAGGCTTCGAAACAAAGTAATACGACAAAAGAGAGAGAGAGATAGAGAGAGAGAGGAAAAGAAAAAGAGACCGCGAAATCTCTAACCACGGTGAATATAAGTTTCCGGAAGTTGTTTGCAGTGTGTAGATATTCCGAAATTCAGGTAAAGTGGAAGTGATTTTATCTTTACACTTGTAACAATTTTCAGAAATGTTTCATCATTTCCACCAAACACATGGACATTTTTTGATTAAAACGATCAATAGAAAATAGCGAGGTATACTGTAGTTTTATACAACAGAGGACAATGGAAGTACATCAATTTTGAGGCCGAAAAAAATCATGTGTCCTTTTGAAGCCGTCAGAATTTAATTTTGTCCCAAAATGAACACACAAAATGAGACACACAGTATTTCGAGAAGCAATATAACATGAATATGAAAATGGAATAATTGTCGAGAAAATTAATCATTTTATGGGCCAACGAATGTGAATGATTAAATAATTTTTAACAAGAAGGATAGTGAGAAGAGGAAGAAGAAGAAGAAAAAGTTGTGAAAAAAACTGACATATGGAACTCTTTTTTTTCTTCATTAATCTTCACCGAACCCTTATGATGTGCATAAGAAATGAGAGATGAAAAGAAGAGTGAAAAAATATGCGATCGTTTCTCGGTCAAATTAAAACTAGAAGATGTGTGCGCAAGAAAAAAAAACACACAGGAAGAGGGGAAAAACGAGAAGAAGAAAAAGTACGAAACAAATTAGATGAAGTGTCGGCTTCACGCGTTGGACGAGAAATAGAAACAAAACTCTTTTTTCTTCTTCTTCTTGAAACCTAAAAATAAACACAACTAAAAAGAGAAAATGGAAAAAAAATATTGGGGCTTAACGAAAGATGTGTGGTGAGAAAAAACATGGGACGCAAGATGAGGCGAAGGACCACACCTAAAATCAAATTAGACGCTCCCGAAAACAACGAAAAAAAACTCTTCTCTTTTTTTCTTCTTCTTGTCGTGTCGCCCTTTTTGTTTTGGTTTCGTTTTTTCGAAATGTGAAGATGAGGGCTCTGTTTCGAAAATTGAAATTTTTGAAACTAACGGACAAGTGTAGATTCTGGAAAAATTTCATAAAGAAGTATGGAATTTCAAGAAACGGTGAACACCGAAAAAAAAAACGGAATTTCACTGCTCTAGTTTATTAGAGCAATTCTGCTTGGCACAATAAATCTCTTTTTGAAGATCGTCTAAACAGTCCTTGAAAAAATCAAAAATCTTGAAAAATAATTACGTCACATGGTAAACAAAAAATTTCATTATTCGTCGGTTCATTTCTCTCTTCTTCCATTTCGAGAATATACATTCCGCGGCGAGTGAGAAGACTGATAAACATGTGTTGTTTTCGAAAAGTAAAGTTATTTTGAGAGGAAAACATGGGGCACTATTCTGTTCTCAATACAGTCAGATCATCTAACACAAATTCGATCTAGTCTAAGTCTCTCATTTTTACCGTATCTTTCATATATTTTTTTTGGTAGGCCATTTTCCAGTTGAATTGATCTTCCAGAAGGGAATCGATGAGAGTGAGACAGTGCTCAATAAATAACTATCATTAGAGCGCTTTTGCTCTCTTTAAATTTATAGAAATTGAGATATTTCGAGAGGTCATTCAACCGTGTAACCGACAGCAGCACGCGATACGCAAGGTGCTATGACTTGTGTGTGGTCTGAGTTTGTCTGCGTTTCCAATGAAAGAAGACCGCTCTAACCTGATAGTTCCCACTATGAATTTTTTTTTCTTGTTTCTCTGGCTCTCTCGAGGGAAAAACTCATCGATTCTTATTTCACTTTTGTCTGGTCAGGAATCACGGTTTTCCAGACGTGAGACAATTTGGCAATTGCGAGAGGCTCAGAGAAAAAAAATCAACAAAGTTGCTGTTTGAAAGGCCACGTTTATATTGTATTCACGTTCCATCTGAATTTCAAAGAAATTATCAATTTTTTAATTACAAGGGAACTACAAGTAGGTGTTAACGGACTTTAAGAAGAGACATGTGTCACCCGATAGAGTTTTTCATGCTGATCATCATCCCGTAGCTAACTTTTGCAAAGCTCCAGGCAGAAAGCTGAAAATCGAGCTCAAAGTTTGAGCACAAAAATTGAAATATCTTGTTCAATTTGAACTATTTTAGTGATGAGAGACTACTAAAGGGTTATTTGGCATGCTAGGAACGATAGGAGCACTTCAAAACCTCGAAATTGTAGTTGTAACGCTGAAAAAATGAGCCCGGAACTTTTTATAAAAAAGGTAGATCAAAAAAACGTGAAAAATAAAAAAAATTGCATTGAAAAACGTGAAAATGACTAAATTTTGAAGATTGTTTTCTGTTTTTTCATGTTTTTTCAGCAAAACACACCTTTTTCATCATTTTTTCGGAATTTCAAAATGACCATCGTGTAGAGAATTAAAGTTCACATCAGATCCATTAGTTTATTTTTGTAAATGTATAATTTTGAAAAAGTTAGGGGGAAACTAAAAATTTCAAATTTATCACAAAAATGTGATTTTCAACTTTCTACCTGGAGCTTTGCAAAAGTTAGCTACGGGATGATGTTCAGCATGAAAAACTCTATCGGGTTACATATATCCCATCTCAAAGTCCGTTAACACCTATATGTAGTTCCCTTTTAGTCAGAAATATATTCTAGTGTCTAAAATCTTAAATTATCGATGTATCTCAAACAGAAAAATGAAGTCATTTTTGTTTCGATAGCCCTTCCGGGGCCAATTTCAGAAAACAATTGCGCTCAACTTAAAAAAACGGGCCTATTTTGTTTTTCAAACACACACTGTCGTCAACTTCCAAAGTTTTTCAGTAAACCTCCATTTTTCCATAGTGAGTCTTGGAATATGCCGAATTCGATAAGTTTATGATATCAGAAAAATGCTACAACTATGCATGTTCAGCTTCTAGTTAAATTCTCATACAATTCTTTTCTCTGCGGCATGAAATGTCTGCGCACCATGTGTCCTACAATATGAGCAATCGATGAGAGAGCCAAAATGACACCGGCAAAAATTGTGGATCGATTTTGTAGTGAGTCGGCAAGCGTTCGTCGACGAGTTCGTTCACACAAATAGGCTGGAAAATCGAATCATCACGGCATTCCTTGTTCCCATCAATTTGTCAAACTCACAATTACTTTTTGGTCCGTATGGTTGAACATCAATTTCCGGATGGAACATGACGATAATTGGAAAACTGAAGGAAATGAATAAATTATCAATTAGGTGAGAACAAACATACTCGAACTCTTCACTTTGTAGGGTGACGTTCAGACGATCTTCGCACACATATTTTTGGGTAAGAGGAGCTGAGAAGATTACGGATGAGTTGTCGGATTCGAAGATTGCCGTGTTGCCTGCAACATTCGTTTTGACTTATGTAGCCAGCTCGAAAAACTTCAAATTCAGAAAACTTGTACAGTGTGTGCTTTCGAATCTCAATAATTTTACAGATCTTTTAATCAGGCGCAACTTTGTCAGTGTGGCCTAAATCGATGAAAAATGAACCGAAATGAGATTCGGAAAAAGTTTCATGGTTGTTGAACACGAGAAATACCCGGGCACAGTATAACAGTATTTCCAGGGCTGTTTTGGGCCCAACGGGCCGGGCCGTTTGGCCTCATGTTGCTGTTATCACCTTTTGTAGTCAGTTTTTCATTTTGAAAAAGCAAGAAAAATACTACTAGTTGAAGCATTCATACTTTTTTCAAAATAAAAAAAACGAGGAATTTTTTGTTCCTCGAAAAATTTCAGCGGGCTCCCGGAAAGCCCAAAAACGACAGCCCTGAGTAGTTCATAACTGAAATTTCAATCATCTCATTATCTTTTTGTGGCAAAACATTTTCGAGATGAATTTTTGGAGAAACAGGGTGTCCAGATACTAAATCGGATCACCTCACTGAGTTGGACCAGGTCCAATTCAAGTCGAGCCTGAATAACGAAAAAAAATTACTGAACCCGGCCCGGACAAACAATTATTCGATGATTCAGAGATTTCCAGAATCGGACTACTCATCAAATGCAGAACATTGTCCAGATTCACTTCGAGAAAATTGGACCGGGTACGATTTAGCATTTCGTTCGAAATAATAATCACGTGCAAAACTTTGTTTCTAATTTTCGAAATAAAATTTTCCAAAAAAATAGGAATTTTTCGCTCATAAACCTCCGAATGTTTCCAAATATTCAACTTTTTTCAATTGCCAACGTAGTTCATCGACGCGTTTCACGTGCATTTCTTCCTAAAAAACGAGATTTTAAAATGTTTGCTTTCCCCGAAAAAAAAATGATTCACCGTTCGAAAAGCGAACTTCAGTTTTTTGACTCTTCCATCATTTTCTTCAATTGTCGACGATATAATTGCGATGCTTTTCCGATCGACCGCGCATTTTCCGGCAACTTTGCCGCTTGCCAAATTGAACGGCACCGCCTGTGTGTTGTTGCTCTCTCTGTTCAGAATCTCGACTCGAAATGTTACACTCATACAAATATCTCCCTGAAAACCGCGAAACAAGATTAAATTTTATGAGCATTTCTCACAATATCATTTTCCAGTCCAATTGTATGCTCGCTAGTATAACTTGTTTCACAATCAACAGACACTGAAACAACACACAAATTGTGATACACGGTGTTTCAAAACGTTCAGGAGGCTGCCAAGCGAGAGGAAAGACTGTTTGTTTGAAAATTCGCGTGATCTACGAAATTTAAACTTGTGGGTCTGGGATTTCGTGTGCAAATAACGAAATTATTAGCGCTCATTTTCAGTAAATTCTTATCCCGAAAATTCTCAAATTTGGTGCAGAACATGTCTAACACGTGCATAATATTGAAAAACAGAAAGTTCGTCGAAAAACAAAATTCAAAATTTTAGACCCACAACTTTTAGTTTGCCCCTTTAAAGCACCTTTGATATTTTTCGTCTGATCTCTCTTTTTTGATAGCAGCACTGAAACAGTGTGGATATTTCAAAAATCCGGAAACTTACCCAAAAAAAGTAATAATAACCACGAAACAAACGACATTTTTATGTGAAGAGGATTGGAAGAAGCGGACACAAAAAAAAACAAATAATTTTGAAGACACGCGCAAAAATGAGCACACACACTTTTAAGCTCTTTTGATGAATCCTTTTTTTTTCTTTTTCTGGGCGTCGTTAAAGAAAAATGTTGTCTGAAGCACGCCCAAAAATTGAGGAGCTAGGTTTTGAAATTTGTTTTTAAAACTCAAACCTTTTTCAGCTCGTCTTTTTTTTATTTATTTTTTATTTTATTTTAAAATACGTGATTGACACGTGAAATACAATTCAACAATACAAATATCAAGTATAGAGTACACATTGAAAATGAAATGAACAAAAAAAAGAAAGAATAAGGTGGTAAGTTGGATAGTCTTTTAAAATAATTTTTCTTGAGAGCTTTCCAGATCAATCTGACAAAATCGAAAAAAATCAGACATTCCGACTAGCATTCAGAATTTTTATCAAAACTGTCGATTTTTGAAAGAGAGATTACGAAACGCAGAGTTTACACGTGACACGCGTGAACTTGAATTTTTTCTAACGATTATTTCAATGGGAACGTGACCTGAGACTGCCCTAAATCCCTGTAATTTGTGCATTTTCTCTGCGTCTCTCTCACTCTCAACAATGGTACTGTTCGTTCGGCAGCGAAGAGTACGCGTTTTTCTGTGGGGAGAGGGGAAAAAGACACAAAGAAAATTGAATAGTATGTGTAAAAAGGAGAGTGCAGAGAAACAAATGGAAAAAAGGGGGATGTGAGATAGAGCGCGTATCCCTCGCTGCTGAACGAACAGTACACTGATAGTACATTATTAGAGGACACTTTTCAAGTTTTTCTTTTTTGAAAAAATGCGTCATCAAAATGTTTTTGAAGACCAGAAAAATGACTATCATTGACTTTGACGATTTTGATAGTTTTTGCTCCGGTGAACTGAAAACAAATAATTTCTCAATCAAAATTTTGTGATTCTCACCTTTTTGTCAATCTTCAGAAAAAAAAAGGTCCTAATGAGGAAATATGTGGGAACACATTGTATCAATTCGAGGTTTCCATATCTGTAGGATAGAGTTGAATAGGCTAACACAACGCGGTCAATAAACATGGCAATATCGCTGAGAATGACGTAGAATAGGGTTATCAGACAGGCTGATTTGAACACTGCGATAGCTCTGAACAAAAGTTTCTAATTTCTACATATATAGGAATTACGAACCTCAGATTCTGACGAATTAGAAATCGTTGACTCAACGATTGCGATGATCGAAACTCTTTTTGGTCATGATAATTGATTTTGAGTATTTGTGTGGAAACGAAAAATGTGATGATTTGCAATATCAAAATTGTACTTTCAGGTATATAATCGTAAATGCTAATAGACATATTAGAAAATGAGCAATAATATACGACTGAAGAATAGGTTTCACCGATGTTCAGAATCTTTGTCAACGATAATGCAAAGAAATTCTAAAAACAAAACTATCTTGAAAAGTCAAGCCACATCTAAACATTCACATGAAGTATAACCAACAGTATTCCCAACCACTTCATCTGATTTTCGTACGAATTTTTGAAAAACGTCGCGACAACTCGTTCGATAGTTGACACGATTGTAGAAGTTTCTATCAAAAATTGAGTATATTTGTAAGGAGTTCTGAGAAGACAACGGTTGAGAGATGGCAAGATCTGACAGCCTGATACCCAATGACTGAGGTAGTTGATGAGATCGATTGAGTGAAGAATGGATCTGGAGAAAATTGACAACTCATAAAAATGTTGCCCGGTGAACACTATGTAAATATCGAAAACTTTTGGAATTTTGGTTGAACACAGTGTGTTCATAGCTCGGGCAAAAACGTGGAAATCTTCTGTGAATTTTTCACACAGAAAACATTTGAAAATTTTTTGTGCGAAAACATTGACAATGAGATTCAAAAATGCACACTGTGCTGAATCGGGTGAATGCCAACCAACATAATGTTTTACCAGAAAATTTATGAAAACCTAACCTACTCCCACAATGTACTAGCAGTGCCATATACATTGACATAAAAATACATTTCGCATTGAAATGCACAATTTGTGATGTTCCAATTCGATAACAACCGTACACCGCAACAGGCAAACACATCAGCGACGTGATCAGTGAATAAATCAAGACTCCTCGGAGATACCATGAATTGGCGAGCCCCGCCATAACTTCACATATTGATGACATTGATTTTGTTGCTCAGAAAATGGATGAATCAGTGACGACTGAAGAAAAAAGAATAGGCAGTCATGCACAATCATTAATGAGCTGAGAGAACTTTGTGCTCATTTGGACAAAAAAGGACTTTGACGCTGAGCTTGCTACGTGTCACACGAAAAAAATTAGCTATTATGTATGTCCATAATTAAAAACGTGATCTGATTTTCACTAAATTTACTGTTGAAGTACATTATTACATGGCGTGACAGAGTTATTTATTGAAACATCAAAAACAAACTACAACGCAAGTTTCAAATTTGGCTTTTTTTGAACGAAGGCTTCGTCAAATTGTTTTTGAAGTTCCTCAAAGTATGCTTGGGTACATGCAACTGTTTTGAAATCGACTTTCCGGGTAAACTGAAAATTGAATCATTAACTTTTCAGAAAATACTAAATTGGGCTAAGCTCAACTATGAATATCGGACCTGAAAATAATCAAATAAATACGACTGAATCGGGCGAAAGTTCTGATACGTCATTCGCAATTCGAGGCCAAATTTTAAATATAGCTCGGCCCAGTTCAAATGACCCGATTCATAATGTACCCAACATTTCCCTCACTTTTTTGTTTGTTTTTTCAAATGCAAACACCAAAATCAAACAGTAGGTGGGAACACATTGTATCAGTTCGAGATTTGCATAATTATAAGACAACTTATCACTTGGAAAAACCACTCTAGATAGAAACATGGCAATGTCACTTAGTAGCACATAGACAGTTGTTATCAAGCAGCTGGTTTTGAAAATAGTTATCGATCTGAATTACGGTTTCATTGAAATGTTCGTTTTCTTGAATGTAATTACCTCAAGTTCTGTATGACTAAAAATCGCTGGCTCAATGATTGAGCTAGCTCAAACTGTTGATGATACCTATTATTGATGGTCAACATTTTTGTGGCCACAAAGAATGTGAGAAATTGCAATATTAAAATTGTCCCTTCCGGTATAAAATCAAATGCTGCCATACCAATTTTCGAAACTAAACAGTAGTAATGGTCATCTTCTGCTTTTCGTAAGGTCAATATTTTGACGAACAGAAACGGCAGAAGGTTCTGAAAATAGCGTTATCAATCAAAACACGGTTTCCTGTTTTCCCAATTGAAAAAAAAAAGAAAAATGTTTGAGCGAGACAGTGTGGGCTCTCACAGAGACGCAGACATTTATGTGTTTCTCGCTATGATCACTTCCAGAAGACTGTTCAAAGTTTTTTGTATTCGATTTCAAAACTGACGTGAACAAGAATTAGTAATATTCCCAACCACTTCATGCGATGTTCGTATGATTTGTTTGAAAAAGTAGATACGACTCGTTCAACTGTTGCTAAAATGGATGATGTTTCGACCATGTATTGAGTATATTTGTAGGGTCTTCTCAACAAACATCGTCCGGGAGATGGCAAGATTTGACAGGCTGATGTCCATGGGCTGAAGTAGTAATAAAGATCGATGGAGTGAAGCATGGATCTGGTAAAAAAATGTGTTTTGATTCGAGAAAAATAACGTTGAATGCAGCCTCTCAAAACCTCATTTAGCCTAAACTCTGTGTTTCTGTTTAAGACCTTTGTTGAGTTTCCGTGAAAAAAAAACGAAAATATTTCACATTTTTGTTGAATTTAAACGTGAAATACATATTCACCGGGATGAGCCCATATTCTAACTCGACAATCACGGACCGGACCGGGCTTTTTTGATTTCCATCAAGTCGAATAAAAAATCCTGGGCTGACCTAATCTTCGAAGGCCAGTTTCTCCAAAAATTGCTAGTTTCTAAAATATACTGGAGGCTAATTCAGTCCCAGTTTTTTTGGCGACCGAAGTGACTCAAAAACATCTGACTAATAGGAAACGAGAATTTGTCTCTTCGCTCTAATGGGACTGTCACGTCCTCGTTCTGACCTTTTTTAAAGAATGGAGGCTTCAGCTACTAATATAGCTGAACACTTAATCTTCCAAACCTGCTAAAACAATGTAGAATCACGGAACAAGTATACGATGCATAGACACATTTCGAGTTGAAATGCATGACTTTCGATTTGATGATACGACGAAAAAACGAACATGCAATTGGTAGACAAACCAAAGAAGTGATCAGTGAATAAATCAACGATCCCCGAAGATACCACGAATTGGCAATCTCGGCTATTATGTCACAATTTGGCGACATCAAAAAAACGAATGAAAATAGAAATATCTCGGTAAGATGCTTTTATAACAGAAAAATAATGAGCTCTTAACCAGTCAAGCAAATTATGAACTCTAGAACAATCTCGTCGAAAATAACTTTGGTCAAACTTTTTGTTTCTGCGAAAACGCGTCGTCAAACTGTTTTTGAAGATCGGCAAAGTGATTGTTCGAGTTTTTGATAATGTTGAATGATCGTTCCGGTGTGTACTGTAAAACCATAATCAAGAACGTCTATATAATTTGAGATCACCTTGTTGTGTTCTCTGACAAAAAAGTACATCATAATGAGATAGTATGTGGGAACACATTGAATGAGTTCAAGAGTTGCGAATCGAGAGGAAGGTGTGTCGTGAGTGAAGACGAGTCGCGTGACAAACATGGCAAAATCGCTCGAGAACACGTAGATTGATGTGGCAAGACAGCATGTTTTGAAAACTGGTATTTCTCTGGAGAAATTTGTTGGAAATATTCACGAAACTTTTTTCGTACCTCAAGTTTTGTTTGATTGAAAATCTTTGACTCAAAGATTGCGATAGTTTGAACTGTTTTTGAAATCGATTATTGATTATCAACATTTTTACAGAAACGAAAAATGTGATTGTTTGAAATGTGAGAATTATGGCTTCTGGCATGATGTCGTAAATAGTTAGCTGGTCATTTGCAACCGCACAATAATACTTCACATCAGCAGTATTCTTGTCGTATGTTATAACCTTGACTAACAAAAATCCGATTGAGTTCTGAAAACTGGTTGCAGCCTAATCTCAAGAACAACTCACATGAATAAGAAATAGTAGTATTCCCAACCACTTCATGCGATGTTCGTATGATTTGTTTGAAAAAGTAGATACGACACGTTCAACTGTAGCTAGAATGGATGATGTTTCGACCATGAATTGGGTGTATTTGTAAGGTCTTCTGAACAAACATCGTCCGGGAGATGGCAAGATTTGACAGGCTGATGCCCACGGACTGAAGTAGTAATAAAGATCGATGGAATGCAAGATAGATCTGAAGAGAATAATCTGTTCAAAATTAATGTGAAAAATAAAGCTGACACTATACTCAAGGAAAACGGTCTGCAAAAGTGCGTCACGGTGTTTCCTTGAAAAAATTAGAATTCCAATGAAAACCAACTGTTTCACTAGAGCGCACATGACCATGTCCCAGAATGAGTCGTTTGGGGTTTTTTTTTGTTTTTTTACGGTTGCATTAAATTTTCAGAAAATTTCTCAGCGTCTCTCGAAGTGTTTCGAAGAGAAGTATCGAAATAACGTACAGTACTCCTTTAATTCGATCAAAAACCTTTCGATCGTAAAGTCTCAGAAACAATATTCACCTGCTAACACAATGTATAATAACTGCCATAGTATGTGAAATAAGAATACATTTAGCGTTGAAATGTGTGACTTGCGATCTCCAAACTCGACGAAAACAACAAAATCCGATCGGCAAACACATCAACGAAGTGATCAGTGAATAAATCAACGATCCCCGAAGATACCACGAATTGGCTATCTCGGCCATGATCTCACAATCAGCCGACATTGAGAAAACAAGATAGTGGTATTATGATGCCTTTTATAAATAAAAAATGATGAGATCAACCATGTGAATGAAATTTCATTGTGAGTACCGATGATGAAACTAATCATATTTTTAGAAAAAAAAAGAAGTTTTCTAGTTCGACCGGTTGCAGAAATATTATACTCGAGTGTTGCGTTTTTGCAGAAAAGCGTCGTCAAATTGTTTTTGAAGACCGACAAAATGAGTTTCAGAGTATCTCACGATTTTGAACGCCTTCTTCGGGGTGTACTGTAAAAACTTTCGCATTTGATGAGTTGTTCTAGTTTAAGTACCTTATCATCTTCGCGAACAAAAATGTAGATCATAATGAGATAATAAGTTGGGACACACTGAATCAATTCGAGATTCGCATATCTGATGGAAAGTTTGTCGTAGACGAAAACCACCCTTGCCAGAAACATGGCAACATCGCTAAGAAGAACATAGACAGTCGTGGTGAGACAACTAGACTTGAACGCTGCTATCGCTCTGAATCTCTTTTTGTGATCAATAGTTCAAATATTCTTACCTTAGGTTTTGTTTGATCACAAATCGTTGACTCAGCGTATGTGTCAACCCAAACTGTTTTCGATATTTATCATTAATTTGCAACAGTTTTATTGTGATGCAAAATGTGATGAGAAGCATGAAGAAAATCGAAGCTTCTGGTATGATATCGTAAATACTAATAGTTGGACTCGAAACTGCGCAATAGTATTGAATATTTGTATGATCTTTATCAAAAGAAAGAATCTCAACGAATATAAAACCAAAAAAGTTCTGAAAGCGAAACAAGTTGAGAGTACGAACGACACAGTGTGTATTTCAGTAGCTAAATATTAGGGTCTAAAAAATTGTGAAATTTTTTTCCTGAGAGATCGAATAAATTATATTCTTCAATTCTCGTAACCTTTTATCTGATTTTCTCATTATCGAGTTATATTTTTGGTCTAGGCCACATGCACAAAACTGTGTCTAATCGAGAAAAATGTGTGAAAACGTTGAGATCCAAAAATACACACTGTGAGCGGAAAGAAAAATAACTCACATGAAATATTACGAGTACAATCCCCAACCACTTCATCCCATTCTCATATTCTCTGTTGGAATAGAACGTGGATACGACGCGTTCGATTGTTGCTAAA
The DNA here is from genome assembly GCA_963572245.1 of Caenorhabditis sp. 8 KK-2011. Taxonomy (NCBI): domain Eukaryota; kingdom Metazoa; phylum Nematoda; class Chromadorea; order Rhabditida; family Rhabditidae; genus Caenorhabditis; species Caenorhabditis sp. 8 KK-2011. Next base: position 10,584,203 of record OY751550.1, on the reverse strand, counting down.
ATGGAAGATGTTTCAACCATGAATTGTGTGTATTTGTAGGGCCTTCTCAATAAACATCGATTGAAAGATGGCAAGATCTGACATGCTGATGTCCATGGACTGAAGTAGTAATACAGATCAATTGAATGGAGGATAGATCTGAAGAAAAACGTGTCACGCGTGAACTCAACAATTGAAATATTGTTGCAAGAGCGCCGAATTTGTTGTTTGCCGATCACTACCAATTCACGGGCTTTTAGGAGACGCAGAGAAATCAGATTTTTTGCAGTTTGGGGTCACGTTAATTCATTGTCATTAGTTGTTCACGTTTTTTGTAACTAAAAAAACAACGAAACAAAAAATGAACCAATTTTATTTTCATAAATTACGAAGGTGACCTATGTATTCATTCAATTTTCCCAAAAATGGACAGTTTTTGAAAAATTTAAATTTTCCTAAAACGTGACTTTTTGAACTGTAATAGTCTTATTATTCTCTGTTTCTCTCTCGATTGGCGAACTTTTTCGTGGCTGGTAGAAGGCTGTGTCAAACGACTATCGGAATGTCGAGGCGCAATTGCGGGCTGTCTTGAAAATATTTGTGTCGCCTCGTTCGAAAGTTTACACATCTTTTTTTTTTGTCATCAGATATGAAACTCCACCTGCTAACACAATGTAAAATCACTGCTATAGTATGTGAAATATAAATACATTTAGCGTTGAAATGGGTGATTTGCGATCTCCAAACCCGACGAAAACAATAATATCCGACCGGCAAACACATCAACGAAGTGATCAGTGAATAAATCAACGATCCTCGAAGATACCATGAATTGGCTATCTCGGCCATTATCTCACAATCAGCCGACATTTATCTACTGTCACAAATATAGTAAAGTAAAGATGAAGGTGAGGTTAAGATTTTTTTTCTTGAAAACGTGTCTCGTTATGAATTAATGAAGAAGAATGCAGCCAAGCTCACTGATTACGACGTTGGTAAATATGTATAGATTTTTTTGATGCGTACTTTTTACCTGAGCTTGCCCGAAATAAGAATTCTAGATTCCGCTTCCCAGGATAGGAAAAAACCGAATATTTTCATGACGAAATGAAAAATAATAACAGTACACCTCTTTGAGCAGGGAAACAACGACGGTCGAAAAACTTTTTCAAAACAAGATGTTGAAGGTTCGAGAAAAATATTTTACTAGCGGCTGACCGGGCCTGTCTATCAAAAAATTTCAACGCGGGTCTGAAACGGCCAGTTATCCACAGGCCAAAAAAGGCATGAGCAGCTTTTCATCAATTTTTTCCGAAGTTTTTGTGTGTTTTGGTTGAGGAGTTTTTTTTGTTTTTGCTTCAACCAGTCAGTTGACCAATTTTTTTATTTATAACAAGCCAGACTTGGATGTTCACTCTAGTAAGACCGTCTACGTCTCCACGTCACATTGTCTCTCTCGTCTGTTTACCCCTTAACAGAATGTGAATTACCCAGTTTGTGGATTTCATGGCTTTCTGGTCTTTCTCTCAATCTTAAAAATATTGATTCCGCGCGCAGGTGTCAATTATCACTCAACCCCGTTCGTTTTTTCTCTTTCAATTTTTTTCCACTTGCAAAAAAATGTTGACAACGATAATCGGGTGTTGCTCAATTGTCTCGCTATTCTGCTCAGTTTTGCTAATCCTAATATCTTTGAAAATTCGACCAGACTACCTGATCCGCTATCAATACGTGTTCATTCTGATCGGCTCAAATGGCGTTGTATATAGTTTATGTGAAACGTATCTTACGGCAGTTTGGTATTCGGAAAACTCGAAAATTGTTCTCTACTCGTTTTCGACAGGCACTTTCTCGCATTTTGTCATCATGCTATTTTCGATTTCAATGATTCAGTCAATTTGGTTGATTGTTTTCTCATTCTTTTTCCAATTTTTGCACATTTGTAATAACGAGATTTTTCGCAAGTTTCCGAAATATAAATCAATTGCAACTCTATTCAATATAATCATCCTGCTCGATTATATTTTTGCTATTTTTTATTGTTTTTTAGTTTCAAAAAAAGACGACATTTTCCCGTTTGAAAATCGGACAATGCTCGGGTTTTCCAGAGAGAACATCAAGGGAGATTGGATGTTCATAGCTTGCACTTTGAATGTTTTCATAGTATCAATTATCCTATTTTTTCTCACAATTTATTGCTCATACAAAATTCAAGACACTATTCAAAACGACCTTTCAAACCGTCTCGAATACCCGGCTATCCACAATTTGTTACTGTGTCAATGTATTTCCCCATCAGTTTGTATCATTGTTCCTTCGACACTGATTTGTTTTCTTGGATTACTTGGAATTGGCTTGCCATACTTTTTCACCGAATTTTTCTCGATTATTCTATCTCTGCATCCCATGTTGAATTCGATGATTTTGATTTTTCGAGTCAAAGAATTCCGTTGTTTTTTATGTTGCCACAAAATGGGAAGGAGTAGAACAAAAGTCAGTGTAATCGGATTATGACCTTGGAATTGGTATATTTATTGGTCGATTCTTCTCGATTTTTGATATCATTCAACCTCCGATAAAAAAACGACAAAATAAAGTCTACACTTATTGATTCCAATGGATTTCATGTAAGTTTTTTTTTTCATTCGGATACAGAAAAAAATATCATCGAAAACAACGTGACCTCGTTTCAGAAATTTTTAAAGGAATTTTTTTCTACGATCCAAAAACAGAAATCAGAAAACTTGTGGAGCGTAACTATCCTCAAACACATGGGTGAGATTTGGGCTCTCTTGGGCCGGGCCGGAAGAAGCTCTGCCGGGAATGGGGTAGATTCTGAATCGGACCTTCTGAATCGGACCAGGTCCGATTTTATCGGACCCGAAAATGACCAAATCTGAATCGGACCAAAACATGAAAAATGTGTCTGAATCGGACCAGAGCGAAGAAATCGGACCCGGCCCGTTTTTATCAAGATTTTTGCTGAATCGGACCACAAAATCGGACCAGGTCCGTTTTTTTTGGTTGAAATTTCAGCTGAATCCGACTAAAATCGAAAAAATATCAACCAAAAAAACGGACCTGGTCCGATTTTGTGGTCCGATTCGGAAAAGGTTTCGAAAAAAACGGACCGGGTCCGATTTCTTCACTCTGGTCCGATTCAGACACATTTTTTAGGTTTGGGTCCGATTCAGATTCGGGTATTTTCGGGTCCGATAAAATCGGACCTGGTCCGATTCAGAAGGTCCGATTCAGTAATTGCCGTTTTTTTGTTGAAAAAAATAAGACAAAAAACCCGGTCCGTGATGTTCGAGCCGTGCTCTCACTACAATCCCACCCCCTGCAACACGTCATTTTTCGTTGCAGGTCCTCAACTCGAAATGGGACGAAGTCAATCTCATATTCATCGCATCATTGTGGCTCTTGATAACACTCGTCTCAAAAATCTTGATCGCTAAACTAAGCTCTGAACGAATAGCCGAGTCGGCGCTTCAAATCATCATCGGTGTGTTGTTTGCAACCATCTTCTGGTTGATCGGCCTACCTCCTCAATACTATCGATTCGATGCTCACATTTTCTTCGCCTTCCTCCTCCCGCCAATCATTTTCGATGCCGGCCTGTTTATGCCGAATTTGGAGTTTTTCAAAAACTTTGACTCGATTATGATATTCGCGGTGGTCGGCACCGTGTTCAACACATTTGCCATCGGTATCAGTTTGTCTGTTTTGAACCATTTCGAATTGTTCGGAAATTCAATGAGCACTCCGGATATAATGATGTTTGCCTCGCTCATATCAGCTGTCGATCCAGTAAGCAGTTATTAAAGGGACAAACTAGAAATCTCGAACATTTCAGGTGGCAGTGATCGCGGTGTTTGAGGAGATCGGCGTCAACAAATCGCTATTCGTCAATGTTTTTGGAGAGGCTTTGTTCAACGATGCGATATCTGTGGTGCTATTCGGTATATTCAAATCATTCGCATTGACAGCGGATAAAATACACAGCATAGATTATGTTTACGGATTTTTGGGATTTTTCCTGGCCTCGTTTGGCGGAGCTTTTCTAGGCATACTTTTTGGAGCAATAGCAACAATATTCGCCAAGTTCTCAAGAAATATGATAATCTCACCCGGTGTGGTTCTCTTGATCTCGTATCTCGGCTACATTGTCTCAGAGATTTGCTCGTTGTCTTCGATTATAGCGTGAGTTTTTTGTCAGAAATTCGGAAAAAATTATTTTTTTTAAGAATCGCTGTCACTGGAATGGTTCTTCAGAACTACCTGAGTTTCATACTTCCGGAAAAATCCTTGTCAGCTCTTCAATGCGCAACCAGAAACTTGGCTCTTTCATCAGAATCGCTCACCTTCATGTAAGTAGTTTTGACGAACTGAACCGCCAGTGAAATATGAATTATTTTCAGTTTTTTGGGTCTCGCGACATTTTCGATCCCTCAAACTTGGAACACTTTATTCGTCATCTTCACCATCATTTTTTGTTTGCTATTTCGAGCGGTGGCGATTTTCGGTTTAGCTCAGATCATACCCAATAAAAAGATTCTGATTGTGAGTGGTTTTTCATTCAAAGATCATTTTTGCAAAACACTTCCAGAATGAACAAATAATCATCAGCTTCAGCGGATTGCGCGGAGCAATTGCCTTTGGAGTAGTTTTGACGATACCCGATCAAGTGGCCGCTAAGCCCATATTTGTCACAACAACACTTGCCGTCATCTTTTTCAGCGTCGTTATTCAAGGATGTTTGATCAGACCAATGTTGAAATTGTTACGAATTCAATTAGACAACACCTCTGAAAATGTTAACGCATCAGAAAGCATCGAATTGGTTGGTTGTTCATGACACGATGTTTATTTTTAGCAACCTATAATTCAGGCAATTCCACATGTTGAACGTGTTGCCGGAACAACTGGGAACAATAGAATTCGACACATTTTCAATTTCATAGAGCAGAAATATGTTTTGCCTTTTTTGCAGTGATAAAGTGTTGCAACCTGTTAAGAATGTGAAGAACAAATTATGAAATTTAGGAACGAATAAAATGGAGTGAGCGAGACGCAGAGAAAAAATTCGAACTGAGAGTGTCAGGTCACGTTTTTTTATTTGACGTCTATTTTCATCGAAAGCCTCGCAACTTTTTTCTAATGATTCCGGTCCACACAAGTCTGCGTTTCGTACTCTCTCGAGAAAATAGATTTACCTGAATCGGGAAAAACGTCATTGAACGAACCTGGAACGGAACTGAGATTGGACTGAAACGGACCCCCTCGCCCGATTTTCTCGAGGTTTTTAATTTGATTTCGACCGGACCAAAAATCGACCCAAGAGCCAAGTTTTGTTGTCAATTTTTTATTTGTAGTTTCTCTTAATAAATATACAGTAAGCTTTTTTTCAGAATTCAGGTCCGATTCAGAAGGTTCAAACTATTTGCCGAAAACAAGTTTTTATCGAAAAATCTTACCGTCAGTTTTTTTTTATTTCACGTCCTCTCTCGCAGTTTGATAGATATTTCAAGAAAAATTATCGCTGAACAAAATTAAATATAGCTTATTTTCATTTATTACAGTATCATGAACAAATTATGTACATATATGGAAAAGGGCAGGTACAGGAACAAGTTCGGAATATAAAATTAAGTTATGTTTTTACATACGTATGACAAAGGACGGATGACAAAGCAGAAACTATTGAGATAACAATGACATTTTTAGCGACTTTTTCGTCTTCATTCTTTGGCAAGTCGAATAGTTAGTTGTTATGGGAAGAGAAATTGAATCTGAAGAAACATTATTTTTTGAAGAGTTACTGCGTTTTATTTTTGGCTCGGCAGCAAGGGATACGCGCTCTATCTTTCTCCCCCTTTTTCCATGTGCTACTCTGTGCTCTCTTATTTGTGCGTACTCTCTAGTTATCTCTGCGTCTTTTCCCCCTCTTCCCACAGGAAAAATCGCACTCTCTTCGCTGCCAAAAGAACAGTAACCTACTTGAATTCTTTGAGATTCAACTTGTTGATGAGGAAGAACTTTTGAAGTCAATTGTTGTTGTCGCTGAGAAAAAAAGATCGGTTCGACTATTGAAACATATTCAACTGACCTGATCAAAACATCCAACAAATCACAATCAAAACAAGTATCATTCTCTTGACATTTTTGAACAACCGTACTCCAAAAGTTGACATTTTCCATACACTGTTTGTTGCCCAAAATGTAATTGAGATTGGAGCTGCGCGAAAAGGCGACATTGACGCGTCGCGGATCCATCATAAATGTGCATGCTTCGAAGGGCGTCGAACGAGTTGTACAAATGATCGACACTTTGAACTCGCGACCTTGCGCCGAGTCGACTGTTCCAATAAATATTCGGAGATCGCGTCCCCATTTTTCAAGCAGTTCGACTTGCGCCTTATAGAAGCACACTACTCCAATGTGTTCCGGTTGATATTGTTTCAGCATTCGGTTGGCCAAAGTTTTCGCCATCTCGGCTTCCTCCATGTTTTGTAACGATTTCCCGGCCAAACTTTGAGGTGATCGTGTGTCGATAAAAATGAGAGGATATTGATTTTCGAAGGTGTTCATGTTCGGCTCGCGTTTAGTAGAGATCAATTGTGAGTCGTAGAACAAATCTCCAAGAAGTTCAGTGACTTCTTTCCGACATCGATAAACTGTGTTGAATAAGACAGTGGGGATTGTTTCTGGTTCGAGCGCGTCGCTCAAACAACTTTCTGACGCCATATTTTTCAAAATTGTCGGCACATTGTTTCTGGTGAACGGTGCGAGTTGACGATGATCGCCAACCAGCGCGAATCGAGAATGAGGGAGAGTTGCGAGAAAGTTGAGAAAAGTGGCTCGCGACATGACGGACGCCTCGTCCAACTGAACAGACGCAACATTGCCCGCCCAATCGAACAAGTTTTTCGAGAAATTCTTGAGAATTGAATCCGCTGTGCCGACGATAATTTTTGGTTTGCGAACCGCAAAATACCATTGGAAAAGTTTATGGTCAGTGAACTCCTTTTTCAAAATTTCTCGAAGCTTTGCTGGGTTGGTTTGAAAGTTCGGGAGTACCGATTTGAGTGATCTGATGCGCCACTCAATTTCAGATGTTTCGATTGTTCCAAGTTCGCCTTCATTTTTGTCGAGAACCTCAGAAACCAGTTTTTCGAGTTGGACGGAAAAATCGAATTTGGTCTGTAAGTATAGGTATTGGGTGGTGGAGCAAAATGCTAGAAATGTTTGGATTTCAAACAAGCGTTCAAAAGAAGACTATTCGAAGGAGTTTCCAAATCAGACTTCCTTGAAACGGTCGGCCCCAATGAATTATCATGATTTAAAAAAATTTCGTCCTGGAAAACTTTGAAAAACTATTTTTCCCAGCCCCGTTCGGGTGGTCGCTTTATTATTTTTTGATGTTACCCGTTCAAAATAGTCTTAAAATCAAATGTCATTTCTGAAAATCAGAATAGGTATTCACTACTCAAAGAAACTCACTCGAAACTCGGGTCCAAGTTGATCGATATTCCAGTCGGAGACTAGACGAAGAACTTCGGTCTCCAAATTCGGATCAATTTCGATCAGTTTCTGAATCAACACCATCGCTCCAGAATTGGTAACCGTCGCCACAACGTTCATATTTTCGTCATTCCTCTCCACTAAACTCAACGCAGCTCTCGCAATCGACGTACTCTTTCCGCATCCAAAACTCGCCGATCCAATGACTGCCGGTATGGATTCATCGCACACCATTTCGATGTATCTCGTTGCTGAATCGCAAATGTTCTCATAACTCTCATTGGCCGAGATGGTTTTCGGTCCACCGTAAATCGTCCGAATAATACGTTCGGCGTTGGAAGTTGGCGGAATTCGCGCAGCACTTCCCAGGCGAAGGGCAACTTCGCCTAGTTGCTTGACAAAAATGACATCAGTGTCAGTTTCCAGAAGTTGGACGTTTGGGAGAGCCGTTTTTGCTCGGACCAGATGTTGAAAGATGGTGACTGATTCGACCGACATGACTTCACCATAAAAATAATTGTCTTCAAGGCCTATCCGGACATAAATGTGAATCTTTTTTCGATTCCATTTTTCAAAAAGATTCTTTCCGCTGATTTTGAAATCGAAAACACATTGATCCTCTTTCACTGACCACGTTTCGATTTTTGTCGAATAACAATTCTCGTCGATGAGAGCGTCAGCGATAGTTCGCAACGCATTCGCGCCAAAACAAACCATTTTCCATAGAACCTTCTTGGCCATCTGTTCATCTTCATAGACTGCGAACGCCGATTGGAAGTTGTCAATCATTTCGAACGTTGTATTCGGTGGCCGTGTGACTTTGATGGCTGTCGGCAAGATGTTCGAAATCGGCATGACCTCCTGGCATAGAAGTTCAACTTGTCGACGACACTCAACTTTGAGACTCTTCAGGTATTGATCCGGTTGTGCGGTGGGAACGAAAACGTTGGCCAAAAACAAATTGTTGAGTTTTGTATTCTCCGGTGCGATCTTCCGACTGACTTGAACCTCATTGAATATTGTGTCCGAGGCGCAGAGAAAACTTCCGGTTTTCGTTATCTCATAAACGACTACGGTAACCTCTTTTTTGATGTCGGCGGGAAGAGTGAAGAACTCGGCCACGTCCCAAAACGTTTGTTCGCCAAAATTATCCATGTCAAATCTATCAAAATCTCCCAGCGTGACTTTTGGTTTCGGTTGAAGTTTCAGCACACAAATAACATCTCCAAGGTAAAATCGTTGAACATCGATTCGACCCGCATTCAAAGTGTCGGTTGAGAATTCGGTGAGACGGATGAACTTCAAATCGAGTCGATTTGGAGCAGCAACTTCTGGAAACAATAAGAAGTTTGGACCAGCTGAAGAAATCGGACCAGCGGAAACATTCAGAATCAGAGAAAACAAAACACTCGAATCTTTTCTGCTGACAATTTGAACCGATGAATAAATTTAGACAAAAATATAATTTTTCTGACAATTTTTGTGAGAATTTTTGAAACAAAACAATGTTCAGGTCCTATTTTTGGGGTCGATTTGTGCAGTTTGGTAGGCATTTTCTCAGGAAATTTTGCTTTCAGGTCATTTTTCATTGAAGGAACAAAAAAGTTCAAACAGTCCAGATGAGGCATGAGGCCACGCCAATTCACGTCCTTTTATCACGTCCTCTGAACGAGACGCAGAGAAATCAGCTTTTTTCAGTTCGGGGTCACGTTTTTTTTCGATGAAAAAATAGATGAAGCAAAAAATGTTTTTCAACTACCGACGTGACCTATATAGTTCATTTCCCGAAAAATGTCGTTTTTGAGACATTTTCCTTATTTAAAAAATAACGAACGTGAAAATAATATAAACGTGACCTTTCGAACTGCAAACTTCTTGTTTTATCTGCGTCTCTTTTGGTTGGCAAGTTTCTCCATGGTTTTTTAATAATTTTTTTAAGCTGACAGTAAAAAAAAACAACGACCAGGGGCCGACCGAAAAACAAAGGAAAACGTTCCGGCTCTGAACAACAAACCTCTATAAATCGGTGTCAACACCAATGTTGATCCGAATTTGTTGTAAACAACATACAACGCAAATGGAGTCTTGGGAACGCTAACAGAAGTGTTGTTCGTTTCACACATCTCCTTCGAAACACTTCTGATAAAGTTGGAACTTGTCCATTTCAATGATTGGTTTCGAAACTTGGTCACCATTTCAATAGTAAAATCGTGAACACTTATCGGTTCAGTTTCGAGATCCCAATAAAACGAGTGCCAAGGATGTTGGCTCTCTTCCATTTTTCACTGAAAAATGTAAAGTCAAACGAGAATTCAGAAAACAAAAACATGAGAAAATTATGATAAAATTGCATTTTAATTGTAATTGTCACCTTTCCAACAGTGAATATGTGTATACATACCGGGTGAGACGGGCGCAAAAAAAAATAAACAAAACAAAAAATTACCACATACACACATGTTTGGAGGTGAAGCGACAAGTACAGATGTGGTCTGAGTTAGAGATAGAGAAACGGAAAAGAAAAACGACGTTTTTTTGTAGTTAGGTACAAAAATTGAAGTTTTTCGAATTTCGTCGCCAGGATTAACGAGCCCTGGATTGTCGAATCAGAAAACTTTACGAAATATTTCGGAAAAAGTGACGTCAACTTTTCAAAAATCACGGGCCGGTCCGGCTTTGCGGAGGTCAAGTGTGAGCTGCGAGAAAATTCATCTTCAGAATTTTTACCACCCTATTAGGCCCAAAATCTTTCTTCTCTTCAAGCCACGCCCACAAAACAGTGCATGACCTTGAAAAATGTTTAATGAGATAATTGAAAAATTAAAAAATTAACATAGAAAACGAAGAGAATAAAATAGTTTGTCCAACTCGACTATTCGTCAACTTTTTTCTATGATGATAAAAAGGAGGGACAGATGTTCAACACGTGTTTTAACAGGAGCATTGTATGAATGAATAGGGAGTGACACCTTGTCCCCATAAAAATCTGAATAGAAAAAAAATGAGTTAAAAAGTGTCAAAAAATATTAAAAGATGGACCGAAAGGTTTTAAAAATATAAATTCCACAGGAGGCGAACAAGGACAAAAATATTTTTCTCCATTATTTTCTTGGACTGAACATGGAAATGTAGACACATTTTGTGATTGAAAAAAAAAACTTTTTAAACACGCAATCGGCATATTTTTTCACCGAAACAATCAGAATATTAGAAAAAATCCAATGACACAAAAAAAAACAAATTGTTTTCTTGAGTAGAACATTTATCGATGACTCACAGTTGCGAGTCTATCGTTGTCAATGCAATTTTTCTCAGGATCGCTTTCTCGGTTGAAAACGAGTAGGTTACAGGTGTTTGAAGGAAATGGCAATTTCAAGACAAAAATATTGCATACAGAAACTTGGAAGATGGCTAGGAAAATCTAGGAGACACGAAAGGGCACACCATGTGTTTGTACTGTTTTTCAAGCTGTCGCCAATAGAAATCGAAAAATTTCGCGACTTCTGCCTTGCACATTATTTTGATAATAGAAACATGAATACTGTGAAATTTTGAACTTGAACAAAACTTTTCTAGTAGTCTTATCTGGGACGATGAGCTGGCTCAATTCGAATTCAACCCTGAAATGAGGCCTTCCGAATCGGACCAGGTCTGATTTTATCGGGCCCGTTCGTTTTTTGTTAAAGGCATTCCAGCTGAAGCGGAGCAGAAGAACATGTTGTCTGAGGTTCAACAAAAACTACTTCTCATACTTATTCGTGGTCTGATTCATTTTTTTGAAAAAAACGGACCAGGTTCACTTTTTAATCTGGGACTGTTTCAGCCACATTTTGAATAACCTGTTCATGCAGAGAATGCGTCCTTCAATTTTGTGGCCAGATTCTGCAAAAAATCTCCAAAAAAATGGACCGAGTCCGATTTTTTGACTCTGGTTCTATTCAGACACAATTTTAATGTGTGTCCCAAAAATAACGGTGAATACCGATTCAACCCGAACAGGATTTTAGTAATTCAAATAAACTTTTTTTTCGATTTATTTATAATATAAGTTCAAAATTCAGAAAAAAAAACCAAAAAAAAATACTGATCTAAAAAAATGCGAACATTGAGAGACTTTTAATTGGAAAAAAAAACTGGCAAGAATCTGAAATCAGAAAATTATTGTAGCGATGCGATTTATGACCTACCGTATTGGCCAAAAACAAACAAAATCAATAGAATCGAAAACAAGAGTCAACTGGAAAAAAAATCATCACGACGTGTTGGGAGATTTGCAACCTACTGTTCAAAAAACTCAATAGTCTTTTTTTCCAAAATGAGTTCATACGCATCACTCTTCTCGATAATTCCCTCCCAATACTTTGCGTTTCTCACTTTTTTATCATTTCCCAAAATATAATTGATGTTGCGAGTTGGCGATAGAGCGCGATTGATGAGTCGGCGATCACTGTCGTATTTAGACGTTTTGAACAACAAAGTGGATCGACCGGTTAGTATGATGGACACTTTCCATTCACCATCCTGAGATGAGTCGACACTTCCGAGAAACACGCGATTTCGCACACTCCATTGATGAAGTTGTATGAGTTGCCATTCGAAGAAACAGATGATCGCAATATCTTTGGGCTCCAAATTTTGTAAGTGATACGCGGCCAATTTTCTTGCGTTCACCGCTTGATGATTTTCGCCTGATGATATAAAACAGTATCGACTAGCGTTTGTGACACGCGTATTTTCGAGTACCATTTCAGTGAGAATCTCGACAATCTTTTGCCGACACAGTCGCACCGTGTCGAACGAGACGATGGGAATTGTGCCAGCGTTGCAAGCGTCTCCGAAACAACTGCTCAACGCCGAGCATGTCAACTTTGTTGGAAATGAGATTTTGTGAAGTGACGAGATTTGATCTTGATCGCCGACTAGAGCGAATCGTGAGCACGCAAATGTTTGTAGCATTTGGAGAAAAGTTGCGCGAGTAACCATCGAGCACTCGTCGATCTGAATCGACGAAACGCGCGATGTCAACGTGTTGCAGTGTGTTGTGAATGAGTCCAGAATCGAGTCGATTGTTCCAACAATTATTGTCGGTTTTCGCATGTCGAAATACAAACGAATCAACTCCAACTTGTCGAACCTGTTGAGCAATTCATGTATTAATCGGCTCTTGGTCGGAATGTTGATCAAGACATCTCTCATTGATCTGATTCGTCCAATAATGGCATCATTCGCACCTCTCAAATTGTATTTCTTTTTTTCCTGAACAATTTCCAACACCAAATTTATCAATTGAGTTGGAAAGTCGAATTTTGACTGAAAACATTCCAATTTAAATTTTGAGATTTCAAGATTTTGAAGTATTTCAAGTTTTGTGAACAAATTATCGCCAAATATTTTCCTAAAAAAAACCACAAAAAAAAATAGTTTTGGGCTCGATTCCAGTCCGACCTGATCAGATTTTTTTGGGTCGTATCAAGTTAGTCAACAACATTTTGCCGAAAAATAATCAGTGACCCAGATATTTTTTTTCTTTTTTTGGTTTTGTTTTTTTTTTTTGAGATTTTAGCAGAATCGGACCAGAAGAATCTTTTCAGATTTGGCTATTTTCGGGTCTGTTCAATCTATTTTTCATGAGGCGCATAATAGTAATAAAACCTACTCGTAACTCTGATCCGCGTCGAGACACGTTCCATTCGGAGACCAGGCGAACAACCTCGTATTCCAAATTCGGCTTGATTGCCATAATTCTATCGATCAAAACCTCGACACTTGAATTGGTCATCGCCGTCACAATATTCAGACGTGTCGGATTGTCTTGCGACAAAATCAAAGCCGCTGTCGCAATCGATGAACTTTTCCCGCAACCAGTGTTCGCCGAACCAATCACAATCGGTAGTTGTGGATTGTTGACCATCCTAATGTACGAAGAAATTGGGCGGTCGGTGCCACGTTCATCGCCAATCTTTTCCGATCCGCCGTAAATCGCCTTGATAATCTTGTCGGCGTTCGAGCCCGCCACAACACATTTGTTACAATCCAAACGAGGTTTTTGACAAAGTTGTTCGACCAAAATGACGTCATCATTTTCGAAAAAATGAGAGTTACAAAGTGCAGTTTTTGCTCGAACAACAATCTCGGTTGTGGGTAACAAGGAGGCTCCGATGATCTCAGCGGAAAAGTGTTTGTCTTCAAAACCTATGCAAATGTGAGCGGTGACATGGCGGTTCCATTTTTCGAGACACTGATAGGCACGAATTCGGAATTGAAAAAAACACTGATTTTGAACGATGAACCAGTCTTCCACTTTCGCTGCGTATTCGTTCCAATCGTTTTTTGCGTTCTCAATCGTTCGTATTCCGTTGTCTCCATGTGAGACAATTGTCCAGAGCAGACTACGCGCAGTATCAGAGTCATAGAAAGCAAATCCGAATAGAAACTTGTTGATCATTTTCACAACATTCATGGGAGCCTCAACAACTCGGATGGCGGTCGGCGCAATTCTTCCAATCGGCAACATGTTTCGGCACAAATGTTTGACATGACGATAGGATTCGGGTTTCAAAGTCGTCAAAAATTGATCGGGTTGAACGGAGGGAATGAAAACGGTGGCGTTGTAGAAAACATTGATTTGTGTTTGTGGCAGAGCTACTCGCTGACTCAGTCGAATCTCTTCCAATATCGTATCGGAGGCGCACAGAAAATCGCCATGTTTTGAAATGCGATGTGGAATTATCAACACTTTCCGCTTTGTTGTAGAATGTAGCGCGAAAAATTCGGCGACACCCCAAACACATTTTTCTTCTCGATTTTCGATGTTGAAATGACCAGAGTTTAAGGCGATTGTCTCTGGGATTGGAGTGAGTTTTGTGAGACACAAAACCGATCCCACATTATACTGATCAATGTTAACTCGACCCGCGTTCAGAGTGTCGACCGAAAAGTGGGTCAATCGGACGAATCTCAAGTCTGGACGATCGTGAGCAACGATTTCTGAAAAAAACAAGAATTTTGAAAACATCTGGCTAGTTTTTGAACTGCGCTTACTACAGTTTTGCTAATTTTCAAACAGCTCAGCGGCTTCTCATTTGAGCTCGATGTTCTGAGCTTGAATTCAAGATTTTTGGTTCTCTGCTCCCACGCCGATCACCATTAAATGGCAATCGGCATGGCTAGGCGCGTATGCGGCTTGTTAAAAATGTGCGGACGCTGCTTCCGCGCTAACACGCGCCAATTTGTTTGGCGTACCAGCCCCCAGTTTTCCGAGTTGTTTCGATTTGGGGTTTATCCAGATAAGAAATAAAGCTGGCTAAACAAACATTGCTCACCTCTGTAGATCGGCGTCAACACCAACGAAGAATCATGCTTGCTCAAAACCGAATACAATGCAAACGGTTTCTCAGGAACATTCACTGATACGTGATTTGTTGTTGCCGTGTCACTCGAAACTCGCTCAATAGAATTGTCGTTTTTCCATTGTTCCATCGAAATCTCTCGAAACTGTTGAACATTGGTGAGAGTTGAATGGAAAATAGATCTAGAAACTGCTCCAGAATCCGAATAATATTGCTGCCATGGGTGATTCATTTTAGCTATTAGTAAAACAGTAGTTCTAGAAAAGTGTGATGTTATGTAACCGCGGGGGATAGGCGGCCTATTTGTGCGCAAATTAACGTGCGAAAAACGAGCACTGTTTTTGAATGATGAAAAAAGAAAAACATGACCGTGCATAATTTTATTTTGAGTGAGACAAAACAATTAACGTGGGACATGTATGTATGTTGAAGTAACAAACACATTGAAGTTCTCTCAACAGTGTAGGGACCAGTGCACACTATTTTAAGGCAATGAGATTTTGATTTGATTCCATCTTCCGGAAAACAATATTTTATTCCGAATACCGTGATCTTTGAGGTTTTAGAAGTTTCTCTGACTCGAATATTTTTCAAACTTCTTCAACTAGACGACATACTGGCGGGCCAGATCTGAGCGAGACTTGACAAGCCTAAAAAGAGACTAGGCAGTGATAATCAGTTTCGTGGGTTCCGCGGGGTTGGAAGGCCAGATTCATTAACCAGAATTTCAAGTGAAAAAAAAACTGGAAAACCAATGTCTGTATCCCTACATAGCTGGTCACATTTTGAACGGCTACTTCTGGAAGTGGTTCGGAATATTCAAAAGGGAGAAAACGTGGAAAGAATATAAACGTGATATTTCTTTCTCTTTGTATCTTTTTCAAAAAAAAAAATAATCCAGAACAATTTTCAGTTCTCGATTTTTGTCTCACTTCCGGATGAAGTCCGAATCTGTATCACGTTGTCTCAAAAAAAATAGGCTGAACACGTTTTTTTGCTCATGAGCACCAAAACAAAAACAAATATCGAAAAATTGTATTTATGCGACAACAGAACCCGTGGCAAATGAGTTTACCGAAGTGACAGAGAGCCTCGAAAACATATCAGTTCGTAGTTTCCTGTTGACAATCAGCATCATCACTGGTGACCTGCACAACAAGTTCGATTAAAGATTTTTGAGGCCGAAAAAAATTTGTTCAAACTCACCCAACGTTGAGAATATCAAAACTAACAATTTGAACGCCAAACAGCGATGGGTACTCGAATTGACAAATTGTACAGTACGCCCAGATGTATTGAAAACCGGCGACGACAATGAACACGAGTGTGATGAAAATTGTGGCGATGCACAACGTTTTTTCGGCAGTTCTCACTCGATGCGAGAGCATTTTCAGACCGTAGAGAGTTGCGATTGAGTTGACTGTTGAGATTATTAAAGATACGGTAAAGTAGAACGATTGAAAACGGGACATACTGGCCTGAAAGTTTTTCTTTTTTCGAAAAATTCATGAATTTTGAAACTGTTTTTCTCGACAAACCCATTGAACAGCCTTGATATAATTTGGCGAGAATCCTCCATACGCTGGATCCGCATACACCTGACTGATGGCCACGTTCCAATTTGCGCCAATTGGCAAAACCACATTCAAAATTATTATTGATTTCATGTATCGCGACCAATAGAGTCGATGTTTGAAGGGAAACATGATGCAGGTCAGTCGATTGAAAGTCAGAAATATTTGACAAACCGATTTTGTTGTTCGAATATAGTTGTCGGTGATCAGCGAGATTTTGAGAAATAACGGATGCTCGTTGAGATACGGGCCAATGATCGGACACAAGGGTGGAATGTAAATTGTGAGACGAGTGAAGAAAATGTCGTGTACCATCATTATCAAACTCTGAGAATGTGTTAGGTCATGATGGTTCAAGAAAAAAAAAAAAAAGTCTCTAATTTTTTCAAAAGTTCATTTTTCAATATCTCTTAATTTTTTTTACGAAGAGACAACCTTTTGGCCAAAAAACCACCACGAGATCCTCCAATTTTCCTAAAAAATTTTCCGGAGAAGTTTCGAAGATGGTCGGAAGTTTCCAGTTTCGGTTTCGCCCAAACCTGGTTTCGAAGCCCTGAGCATCAGGTCGTGCCTATTGTTGAGAGAAGTCGACATGTAAAGTTCGCCACGTGTCATACGTGAAATCAAATTTTGAAAAAATTATGATAATTTGATAAAACGTGACATGAGTAACTTTTTTACAAATCAAATCATCTACGCAATTCGCTCCCTTTCAAAAATTGCTCATCTATATGATCGTACGACCTTTCAGGCAAGATTAAAAATATAGTCGATGAGAGTTGCCTCCAGAGAGATACAGAGAAACAGGAAAAAATGAATTCAGGGTCTTTTTCCATTGGAACTGCAGACATACACCTCACACAAAGTATAGCTTCACGTATCACGTCATCTGTCGGTCAAACTAAACCGTTCAAATTTAAAGAGAGCAACAGCGCTCTAATGATAATCATTATTTGAGAACTCTCTCACTCTCATCGATTCCCTTTCAGAAGGTCGTGACGACATGTAGTTTTGGATTTTTTTGACCTACATTTATCAATTCGAAAGCGAATATTTTGTAGTAGCTATTATCGAGATATTCCAACTTTTTCTCCACCATTATCACGTATACCATATAAAATGTCAAAATAGAGCCAAATGAAAGATATACAAATTGAACAGCATACTTTGTCATCTCAGAATTTGGGTCATATGACGTGTCACAGTTCAACGTTGAAAAGGAAATGTTTGCTGCCATTGGGATAATAACTTTTGAGCAACTTGTGACTTGAACTGCTAATTCGTAATTCGAGAAAAACAATAATGAAATGTCAGCAAATTATAGTTTAGAAAGCCTTCTAGTTTCTTTTTGAATATGAAGTATCAAAGAATATAACTGAATTACGCAGAAAAAAATTAGCGAAACACCTGAAAAATAAAACACAATTTCCTTTGTATCGGGGTTATTATAGAATTATGTCGAAAGTACTCTGGAAAAAATATGCACAACTACAGTAGTTCAATTGTCGATATTAAGACTTGCGTCACGGTTATTTCTCACAAAAAAATTGCCATTTTTTGTAACGCCTCCAAAAATACCACTCTGCAGCTGCCACTTTTTTGCAGATTCCTCTTCGAAAGGTTTTAGAGTGCATCGAAATGAGTCATTTTTCATTCTCAAATTTTTCTTATCAGATCAAATGTTTTCAGCGAGAACAAGAAAATTATTTTGTGAATTCAGCAGTCAGAAAAAAATACACTTCATAGTCACGAAAAAGGTTTCCATAACACTTTAGAAAAAAATGTTTATCACCTGTTCCGAGAAACTAATCTGCCGAAAATATTTGGACGTTGTTAAATGTTCACTTCTTGTCTGGAACAGGAACTCGATAAGAAATTTTCAGCAAAAATTATTACTCAAAAATACGATCGTCAAAAATATAAACGTGACCCATTTTTCTGTATTTAGTTTAGAAATATTTACTCAAAGTCATTTCGGGCCAGTGGAATGTTGCTGCTTTGAAAAAAAAAACGCCCAGGTCTTATAGGCTAACGTACCAAAGTCTGGCCAGTATTTGAGGCGGAGATTTGAAAGAGCCCCGCGCGTTTCGTGATTTTCGGGCAGAGCTCTCGGCTCGTCGGACTGTAACCCGGTTATGACAATCTTGCTTGAGTTTCGATTTTTCTGCAATCATAGTCAATTTCTCTCCGTCTAATTCAATTCATTATTTCAACAAACAAAAAATGTTTTCATTAACCGCAAAAAATAGGAGAAAATTATGAAATCCAAGATGTTGGACCTGATATGTAGTAGAATGAGCTGTCAAATGAGATCCCAGATGAGTCATAATGAAAGCTACATGTGTTCCCGACCGTTCCTAAACTTCAAACACGCTAGCAGGTACAAGAGGAGGAAGACTATTCTCTACGTTTTTCTTCTTGTTTTTAGATTTCTTCTTTTTCTTCTTCTTCTCGGTGTCTGGAATATAGAAAGTATACGATTATCCTAACACGAAAATCAACAAACTTGTATTGATAATTCGATTGAAATCGGACATTTTCTCGACGGTTTGTTGTTCGGCACATTTGTCGATGATCCTCTTCCACATACCCGTGTACAAACTTTGCACGGAGCCAAGAATAAAATTCAAATGTTTGCTCCTCGACAGAGCAACATTGATACGATTCTCTTTGGCCAAGAAATCGTTGTCACTACATTTACTCGTTTTTGTTGTACAAATGATCGCTATTGGCCATTCTCGACCCTGTGCCGAGTCGACACTTCCCACATAGACACCCGTCACATCGCCGAAATCGCGAAATTCCGAAAGTTGTCCTCGATAGAAGCAGAGAATCGCGATTTGTTCGGGTTCGACGAATTTGAGCAGGTGATCTGCCAATAAGATTGCTGCTTTGGATTCTTCGACATTTGACAAAGAGAATCCAACCGAACGACATTTTGAATGTCTTGTATCGATGAAGATGATCGGATATTCATTGGATCGATGAAGCGTCCAAGCCGGGCTGGTTTTCAGCTTCTCTTCGGTGATCGATTTGATGTGCATTGATACTAACGATGACTGGTAGAACAAATCTCCGAGGAGTTCAGTCACTTCCGGTCTACATCTGAATACAAATCGTTTATCGTTGACTCTCATCTCACCACTAACCTGAAAACACCATTCAAAAAAACCGACGGAAGAAGATTGCCAGTAACACAATCTTTGAGTGTTTCTCCAACGGCAGTGTCGATCAAAATCGGAATTGCGCCATGCTCATAATACGGCGTTAACTGACGATAATCGCCGACTAACGAAAACTTCGAATTGGGAAACAGTGTGACGAGGCGAAGAAGGGTCTCGCGTGGAAGAGTCGACGCTTCGTCAATCTGAATCATTGACACATCATTGATATAAGATTGCCATGAATTGCAGAAGGCGTTGAGTACCGATTGAACGGTGCCAACAATGATGGTCGGGTTTTCGGTTGTCATATAGAAATTGAGAATGTCGTCTTCTTTGTAGCCGTCGGCACGAGAGAAAAGTCTTCGCATCTCGTCGCTTCTCAAACTTTCCTCATTGAAATACGACTTTTTCCTCAAATAAAACATTGCCTGTTTGAGCAGATCATCTGATTGTGTCGGCTCGAGACTCTGTTGACGGCGACCATCTTCTCTCACGATCATCTCTCTCAGCGCAGCAGCGATCACTGTTGGATAGTCGTACAATGATAATTGACTGTGAGGCAGTTGAACTGAGTTCACGGCGGAGATGATTCGAACAATTCGCACTCTTGGATTTAGTTGCACCAACTTCTCGATAATTGCCACGCACGCACAATTGGTGATTGCTGTGATCAATTGGAATTTTGTTGGATTCTTCTCCAAGGCATACAAAGCCGCGGCTGCTATCGCCGCAGTTTTTCCGCAACCAAACGAGCTCGATCCAATCAGCGCGATCGTATCCTCATGCGCCACCATTCTAACATACTTTGTCTGAGTTGGAAGAAGTTGAAGATCTCCAACTGTGATAAGATCGCAATCAGGTAGATCAACTTCTGGAAGCGATGGCCCGCCGTAGAGCGCCTGAATGAAACGATCGGCGTTCGAACCTTCCTCGAATTCAAAATTAATATCTTTTCCAGCTCGTTCTTCGATCTGATTGACAAACAGTTCCTCAGAGGCGACGTTTTTGAAAGACGCCTCGTCGTAGTGCGATGTTTTCGCTTCGATCATCACTGAAGCACCCTTCATCTGAGCGCTCACAACATCTGCATAAAATGAGTACGACAAAGTAGCCACTCTCAACGTCACAGTTCGATCCCATTTTACCAAATCGATGGCATGATTCAGGCTGTTGATGATGAATTCAAAATGAATGCACGGATATTTGTTAAAGTAGTTCTGGATTCGTGTTGGATAGACTTCTGAATCGACGCTGACATTTTTGAGAGCGGTGAGTCCGTTCGATCCGAAATCCACAACATGTTTCAGCACTTTGTACGCTTCTTCTCGACTCCACAATTTGAACGCTTCGCGATAATATTTGAACGCCACTAGGGTTTGATAATGAAGCGGGTTGGCTTGAATAACGTGTGGCACATAAGAGTTGGTGGTGGCGAATCGGGGACATCGAGAAGTCACGTGACGCCAAGCATCTTTCCGCAAACTGTACAAAAATGCGCCCGGTTTGATGGTCGGAACGAAGACGTTTGTTGAGAGGAGATGACCGATAGGTGGTGTAAACTCCATCCCAATGACACTTTTGATGCTTCCGGCAACACACCAAGAAGTGTCACCAACTTGACAATACGGAGTGGTGATGACGTTGCGTAGAATTTGTTTTGGCACTTGATGATACTCCGACACCTCCCAAAACTGATCACTGTTCAGCGTTCTTTGTAGTTTTTTCACACAGACAACCTCGCCGACAAAATGATTTTGGGTCAGAAGAGTTCCCGGGTTCAATGTGTCGCGAGCGTTGTAGTTGAGTTCAACGACCCGTAAATCGGGACGATCATCGGCTGCGACTTCGTTGAACACTGGCGTCAAAACAAGCATCTTCGCGTCTTTCGCGATCACAGAGTAAAACGCGAATGGTCGGTCTGGAATGACATCCGACCCGAACGTACTTGTTTGAGCGACAAGTGACAAATTTGTTGTTCTCGGCAAGCCGACCCACACATCTCGAGAAACACATCGAAACTCTTGAACATGTTCCAAAGTGCATTTGGCGTACAGTGCTTTTGACGAATTTTCCGGTCCTCGAGCCGATTCTTGATCATAGTAACGGCTCCACGGATGCGGAGGGAATCGGCTTGATGGGCCCGGCTCGTCTCGCACCGAACTATCATCTTGGATTAACGCAAGAATTTGTTTTTCGATCACCTCCTCGTTAATAATTGCCGGTTCTTCTACGTCTTCTTGAATAGTCTCCTTGACAACCATCACTTCTTGAGTTGTCGACGGCTCTTCTGAAGCAATCGGATGAGGCGGAGTGTCGTCTTGCACCACGAAGGTTCGCAATACTTCGGCAAGTTGTATGATCTGGAAAATGATAACTGTAACTCTGTCTGCAACTCGGGTGGCGATACATACCACTTCCATCATCGTACTCGCTGTTCCAGTTTTCGCCGAGATTGTGGCAAGATGAACGATGAGTTCTGAAAACGACCAAGAAATTACGAAATGTTGGAATGCAGTATTACAATTTGAAACTTTTTTAAAATAATCAAGATTCAGAATTTCAAATTTTTGGGTCCACAATTTAAAGGAACATAAGAATTTCAAATTTTGGCGCCAAGACTTGAAACTTCAAAAAACTAACACACGTGGCTGATTTTCATTGTTCTATGTATTTTTTGTTTAAAAAATTACTTCAAAAATTCATGCGAGAATGTTCTCCCAATGAAAAAAAAACAACATTTCCTCACCTCGAGACCAATTCCAAAGATGTGAAGAGGAATAGATGTCTTGTTCAAAATTCAATATCGATTTCCATCCAAGTTACTCGATGATCCTAACTACAACGATCTGAAAAACCGAAACTTTTGCATCAAAAATCGAAGATTTATAAAATATGAGTAACAATAAGTACAAATTGAGAGTGAATGTGCAAAGAGAAAGAAAAAGAGAAGCGGTTGCCATGTAAATGAGACGAATCACATTTATCCAGGGTTTATGAGGGGAGAATTAGGATTATGAAAAGATGGC
The DNA here is from genome assembly GCA_963572245.1 of Caenorhabditis sp. 8 KK-2011. Classification (NCBI taxonomy): domain Eukaryota; kingdom Metazoa; phylum Nematoda; class Chromadorea; order Rhabditida; family Rhabditidae; genus Caenorhabditis; species Caenorhabditis sp. 8 KK-2011. The sequence goes on along the minus strand of OY751550.1, from coordinate 10,561,587 downwards.
AAGGAGGTGTCGAACATGAAGTTCAAGATTAACAAATCCAAGTTTCTCACAGCGACAAAGCTACTGTACGTGGCCGCGCAATGTTTCGTGTTCAAAAGTGACAAAAAAAAACTAGAAACAAAAAAGGTAAAACCGGTTCGATCCCACAAGTGCTGAAAATTATTGGACCGACGTGATGAAAAGGAAAATGATAAGAGTTGACGTTGATAAAAAGTGTCAACAGTAGGTGTTTTTGCACTGCTGAATAGTGATAGTCGATTAGGTGAGCAAACACCTGATAACAAAAAATTGTACAAGAAAAAAGCTATATTGGTTTGAGGGGAACCGACCGTGTTTATTTTTTCTGACCTTGAGAATTTCGGAAACAAAAGAACATTGTTCAGGAACAAAAAGAGAATGACGAACAAGAACTATCTTATTTTTGAGTTGAAAAATGGAAAATGAAATATCGGAAAAAGTGTTTTTTGAGCCGACTGCTTTGAGTAAGAAACTACAGTACTTCACAAAACAAGTAGCCCTAAATTCACCAGTTGGGCTCCAGAAAGCGGCTCAGAAATGTCAAATTTTGAGTTTGTCACGAATTTTCCTTCGGAACCGATTTTTAGTTTCAAAATTGAAATTTTTAGGTCAAATTGGGGTTTTTAGATTCAACTAAAAACAAATTTTGAAAAAAAACTGAAGAAAACTACAGTAGAATAATCAGCGAGCTAAAGTAACCAAGAAGGCATGAATCATCACTATGAGAAGTGTCGAAAAATTGATAACAGAAAGGGAACGAGAGAGTAGAGAAACACAGAGAAAGAGGAAGAAAAATTTTTATGTAGAAAATAATAATGTTGTATGGTCCCTTGCGAACACCTGCTTCTAATTTTGGTGTTCTTCATTTATTGATTGCAAAAAATAACATCTGGGTGGCCACAGATGGGAAGGGAAACATTTTGTTTCAAACCAAAAAAATCGGAAAACAATAAAAAACCTAGCACCGCACCGGATGCTATCAACAGTCAAATGAATACCAGTCGAACTGAATGTCACAAAAAAAAGAACTCGAAAATGTGCACGCGACAATGACACATTCTCTGGAGAGCCTTCTAATTGTGCGGAGAGAGGGAGAGACGCAGACAACACATAGAAAAGTGGCATGCAAATGAAGAAAGAGAAGAGAGTTATTTTTGGCACTGTGAGAGAAATATTGGAGATGAAAAAACTTTGTCGGAAATATTATTAGCTGTAGGAAAAAAAAAACGGAACATTTGTTGTTGTTGTAAAATTGTGTAACACGTACTGTACAATCTCCAATTATGTATGTACATATGTACATTCGAAAGGGATCCAATTTTTTGTACTTTTTCCCCGGTTCGAGAAGTGGATTAAGAAAAATGTCGAGAAGCGAAAAACTGAAAATTCTCAGCTCAGAAAATCACTTCGCGAACGCACGCTACCATGCTGCGACCACGCACTGCCCGTGACCACGAAAGTTTGTCAAGCTCAGCAAACGTTCGTCGAAAAGTTGAAACTGTTGGAGTTTTTCCAAGGCTGAATGTTTTGCTCAACATGGTGAACTTGTTTTTTGATCCGATTGAGTTTTTTTTGGTTTCGCGTATATTTTTCAGCATTTACGTAGTAAAACGGGAGTCCACTTTTTTGGACAAAAATTTAGATTCGAAAAAAACGCCGGAAAAAATCGGTGGATTTTGAATCGAGCCAGATCCGATTTTATGTGGCCTGAAACTAACCACATCTGAATAGGACCCACACATGGCAAATGTACCTGAGCTGTGCCAGAGCTAAGAAATCGGGCCCAGTCCGTTTTTTGAAGATTCTTGCAGAATCGGGCCACAAAAGATCAGAAGATTTTTTGTTTGAAAAAGACAAGATCAAATTCAGTATTTGCAGAAAAAATCGGAACGTGTTCCATTTAGGAATACATTTCAGACCCGATTTCTTCAAACGAGATTTATCTCATAAATAATAAGAAAAAACAACAAGTATGTAAATGTAGGCAAAAAATGCGCATTCACCATGGTTCAAATAAAGCGTTCAATTCAACTGATTTTCTTCTCCATCTGAGTATGCATCATCATAATCGGAGCCATCTTCACTTCTCATCATACCTGAAACACCGAAGCATTAGATTTTTGGGCTTTTGAATCTCCATACCTGGATTTATTATCGAATTGAAATGCTTCGAGGTTATCGAACAGCCATGCTCGGTGCATTTTTCGACGACATCTTTCCAATTTGGCGCGTCATGCATACTTTTCAAACTTCCCAGAATGAAATTCATATGTTTGGTTCTTGATAGAGCAACGTTTATACGATTGTTGTTGAGCATGAATTCACTATCAGCAAAGGCTGTTGTCCGTGTAGTACAGATTATGCATATTGGCCATTCTCGACCCTGAGCCGAATCCACCGATCCAACATAGATATCCGAGTTGGCACCAAAGTCGCGTAACTCGTTCACTTGAGCACGATAGAAACAAAGAATCGCAATGTTTTGTTTGTCGACAAACTTGAGTAGATGACGTGCGAGTTCAATCGCCGAATTCCTTTCGTCGGTGTTTTCCAACGATGTGCCACGTCGTCGATGAGCCGAACCGTCTGTGTTGATGAACACAATCGGGTAGTCGTTTGATTTTCCAAGACGCCACGCTTGACTACCGCTCAACTGAGATTCTGTAATTGATTTGCGATGCATACTTTGCAATGTTGAATCATAGAACATGCTGCCGAGTAGTTCCGTGACTTCGGCGCGACATCTGAAAAGCGTCGGATTATCGAAAAGGTTAGCATAGAGCGAAAATTTTTGTTTGTGCAGTTTTTTTTGGAACTCATGAAACTTGTGAATCGAGGCAAATTAAATTTGAACTCCATTTTATTCTCACATTCGTATTTACTGTTTTCATAGAGAAAATCGGCTCCGGGACGTTTCGAAACCGCTTGAAATTGCAACAAAAGGGAGGCAGAAAAGTTAGTATGTCTTACTGTATGGCGCATCCCGTGGGATGTCGTTACACAACTCTTTTTATTTTTATTGTATATTTTTTCTGCGCCTCAATGAAAAAGTCCGGCCGGCCCGAAACGGGCCACATCGAGATTCCAAACTAGACCCACACTAAAATAAAACCCTGAACTCACCTGAAAACCCCGTTGAAATACACCGACGGAAGAAGATTATTCGTGACACATTGTCGAAGTGTATCACCTACAGCTGTTTCGATCAACAATTCCGATGCGGTGTTGACATAATACGGCGAGAGTTGTCGATAATCACCAACCAGCGAATATCTGGCATTTGGGAAAACCGAAATCATTTGAAGAAGAGTTTCGCGTGGCAACGTTGACGCCTCGTCGATTTGAATTGTTGCAATGTTGCCGACGTGTGAGCTCCAAAGAGTTGAGAACGCGTTGAGAATCGATTGAACTGTTCCAACGATGATTTGAGTTTTTTTGTATTTCATCACAAAATTGATGATGTCTACTGGATTGCATGTGACCTCTTGTTTGAACAAAAACTTCATATTTTCCGATGTGAATGATTTTTCAGATATTGCCATTTTTTTCTTCAAATAGCAAATGATTTTTTGGAGAGTTTCGCTTGGGATAGTTTGTGCCAATTTCTTCAGCAATCTTCGATCTTCGTCTTTCAGTATTTGAAGAAGAATTGTTGGATAATCGAACTCGGTTAATTGTGTGGATGGAAGTTGAGTGGTGTTTTGTGCCGAGATGATTCGAATGATCCCAACGCTCGGGTCGATTTGCAGCAATTTCTCGATCAGCGACACGACGGCACTGTTGGTGATGGCGGTGACAATTTGAAACTTTCCCGTCGCTGCCAATCTGTGAGAATGCAGAGCGGCGGCGGCAATCGCCGCCGTCTTACCACAACCAAATGAACTCGAACCGATGAGCGCTTTGATTCTCGGTTCGGCAACCATTCGTGCGTAGTTGGTCTGCGTTTCGAGTAGCACCATTTCACCAGCACGAAGAGATTTGGAAGCAGGAAGTTGAACCGGTGGCAACGGGGCACCTCCGTAGAGCGCTTGAAACAGCTGGTCGGCGCTTGATCCTTCGGCAACTCTATAGTTTATTTCACACGGTTGTTGCTCTTTTCGTTGGTGCACCGTCACGTCACGATTCTGCCAATAGGCAAACATCGAATGAGAAAACGCTTGAATCGACGTTCTTGCTCGCACATCCAAATTCTTTCCATTTTTCTGCGCACTCAACACATCGGCATAGAAGAATAGATCTTCCGATTGTATGATAACCGAAACTGCGCGATTCCATTTTTGTGCCGGCGGAACACTGGTCGCACCAATCAGACTGAAACAAAAGTAGGCATAGGGAGGTCGAGCCGAATATTTGACAATTGATGTTGTGTATTTGATTGTGTCGACCGCCTGATTCTTGATTGCAAACAGGCCGTTCGAACCGAATTCGACGACTTGTTCCACCACCTTGTACGCCGTTTCACGATCCCACAGTCGGAACGCATCGTTATAGTTTTCGAAAATGACTTTTACGTGCTCAGGAACATCGGCAACTTCGATAATACTCGGAGAATAAGTGTTCGGAGTGATGGTTTTCGGCGAAAGTTTAGCGACAGTACGCCAATGTTCACGTTTCAGACTGAACAAAAACTGGCCAGGTTTGATAATTGGTGTGAAAATTGTTGCCGAGATCAATTTGTTGACAAGATTCTCACCGAATCGTCGACTCATCTCGATAACTTCGCTATATTTCTCAGCCACACACAAAATGCGACGACGTTTCTTGTTGTTGGAGAACGGGCTGGCCAGGACGTCTCTCTTGAGATCTCTAGGCGCTGGAAAATATTCGGCAACCTCCCAGAACAGTTTGCCGTCTGGCTTAGTCACATCTTTCTCCTCGAACTTCTCGATTTGAGAGCCACTGGAGTTTTGTCGTCGCTGAAGTTTGGTGACGCAAATAACATCGCCGATTGGATGATCGTTCGCGTCGAATATTCCAAAGTTCAAAGTGTCTTGCGCGTTTGTGTTCAACGCAACTAGTTTGAGATCGAGTCGATCATCAGCAGCGATCTCGTTGAAAACCGGCATCAAAATCCGTCCATTTCCAGTTTTCATTATGACTGAATAGTAGGCGAACGGTGTGTGCGGCAGTTCGTCAGATGTTCTGATTTCAGCTTTCTCGAACGTGGCCTCGTTTTTTGTTCTCGGTTCTTTCACCCAAACCATTTTCGACGCGACGCGAAATTTTTGAACGTGCTCCAAGTTGACCCTTGAATACATTTCTCTCGGTCCACTTTTCACTTTTTTGATAGGCTCCGAATCGTAAAATTCGCACCAGGGATGAGTCTTCGCGCTTATCGACAATGTGCTCATACTATCGACTAGATTCGTCATCTGAAATGCAGAAGATTACTGTAGTTTCGGATATTATTAGAAAAATGGAGGTGTGCTTAGTTTTAACGACGGTCTGAGTGTATACTGAATCGTACCCGGAAATGAAAACAAACTGAATATCGTACGAACAGGGGTGAGATTGAATATATTTTGGACAGGCCGGAAGCCCGGTCTGCCCGGTTAGGCTCTTTATTAAAGCCAGAAATGAAATGACGACAATTTCAAAATGGCGGAACGGAGAAAAGTCTTATATTTATTTCACGCTAATATTTATTTCACAAAAGATTGGGCCCGATTTGAATTTCTCGGAGTTTTTCTTTGAAGTCGGACCCAAAAACTGGATTTTCAGCTTCGCTGAACGTTTTAAAAGCCGAATCAGACCCGATTTCTAGGCATCAACTTTCTGATGGTTCTAATAGAAAACTCTATCGTTTCAGGCCGGTCCAAGATACCTTTTTGAAATTAAATTTTCTGAAATTCAAATCGAACATACCTTTCGCCGTGTTTTTTTGAAACTGTTGCCAGCTGTTGAACTTTTAGATTCTGTAAAAATTTAATCATTCATTTTTTTTCGATCAATAGCACAGACAAAAATATAAATATATAAGGATACTCTTCTGGTCAACAAAAACAACAACAAAAATAGGAAGAGTGACCTTTCTTTGGAAAATGGGATGAGAGAACGGCAGAGAAAAAAAGACGAGTGTGTTCGAGAAGAAAAAAAAGCTAACATAAGCAATGATCGTGTAAAACGTCAGCACTAAAAACACGTCAGTGGTCGATATGTTTTTTGTTGTTTGAGGAAAAAAGTGTTGTGAAAAATATGTGGAACTTAACTTGACAATTTTCTTATCAAGGATGGGAAAAAATTATCATCGGGGTACACCGGAAAAAAACACGATAAGAACACAACCAACAGAATGAATAATTTTGAAACGCAAAAAAATAAGGGCTCAGCAGAATGTCCTTTTTTTTTAAAGAGAAGAAGACGGCTGTGTTAGGGAGAAGAGAGTGTAGAGAAGAAGAGAGACCAAGGAAACAATAAAAACAAATCAAAAAACGGTTTTTTTACATTTTTTTTTACAAAGGAGATTTATATACAAATATGTGCATGGCGCTGATATTCGTCGGTTAAATAATCCTCTTCTGAAAATATGAAGTTTGGTATGGTAGGAGTCATTCAGAGACTTCCTGTCATTCAGGAATGGAGGATCTTGGCATTGAAAGCTCTAACTTTCGATGTATGAGGTTCAAAAAATCAAAAAGTTTTGAAAGAAAACACAAGACAACTTTTTGTCGTGGGTTACTGTACCCGCACACACACACAAACGGTGTTTGCGGCCGCCAGAGAACGAATTCAAAAACAGTTTTTTTTTTTAAATTTTTTTTTCGATTTTACAAAGTACTTTTTTGATTTTCGAATTTCACACATCGAAAGTTGATGTCTTCAATATTTAGATTTTGATAAACACGAGAAATTGATTTCTGAGTGACTAGCTGTCTTTAAGAAAAAAATCGAAATTCTATTTGTCCTGAAAGTTTAGAGTTTATTTTTAATTACCCAACCTGAATAAATCATCGTTTCAAAGTCGTCATTCCGAATAATTGTTTGCTCTTCGCTGCATTTCGCAACGATAACATTCCAATTCGGTGCATCGTGCATCTTGACAACATTTCCAAAAATGAAATTCATGTTTCGACTTCTCGACAGCGCCACATTAATACGATTTCTGCTGGTCAAAAATGAGCAGTCTCGAAATGACGATGTACGCGTTGTACAAATGATGCAAACAGGCCATTCTCGACCTTGCGCCGAATCCACACTTCCAATATAGATTCCCGAATTCGCGGCAAAATCGCGCAACTCGGACAATTGTGCTCGATAGAAGCACAGTATAGCAATGTCTTGTCGATCAACGTATCCGAGAAGATGTTTGGCGAGTTCAATCGCCGAGTTCGCTTCGACGATGTTGCTCAGTGATGTCCCACGAATCGAATGGTTCGAACCGTGAGTGTTGATGAACACGATTGGATACCGGTTTGATCGTCCGAGTCGGCAGGCGGCACTGTTTTCCAGTTCCAGTTCAGTTTTCGATATTTGATGCATGCTCGTCAGTGCGGAATCATAGAACATTCTACCAAGGAGTTCTGTGATTTCGGATCGACATCTGGAAAATTCCGATTTTCACAACTTCAGTACACCAGTGATAGATCTTACCTGAAGACACCGTTGAAAAACACCGATGGAAGTAATTTATTCGAAACACAATGAAACAGTGTGTTGCCAATCGCACTGTTGATCAACAAGTCAGATTTGTTGGTTGTGGAAGGATAATAGGGCGACAGCTGTCGGTAGTCTCCAACAAGCGAATATCTGGCCGACGGAAACATTGTCACAATTTGAAGAAGTGGGTGACGTGCCAACGTGGATGCCTCGTCAATTTGAATCGTATCGATGTCATCAATATACGATGGCCATTCCATTTTGAATGAGTTTAGGATCGATTGAACTGTGCCAGCGATGATGGCCGGTTTCTTCAAAGTCATGAAGAAGTTGAGAAGATCCTCATCTTCATAATAAGTGGATTCTTCGTAAATAAACTGCAATCGTTTTGAACTCAACGATTTTTCGCATAACAACGATTTACACTTCAAATAGGAGATTGATTGTTTGAGAAGGTCTTCGGGTAGATAACCTGCATTTTCATCCTCCAACATGACTTGCTCTTTGAGAAACCTGGCCAGAACAACGGGATAGTCGAAATCGGTCAGCTGGGTGTCTGGTAACTGCGCGGTGTTTCGCGCAGAAATTAGACGAATAATTCCAATGTTCGAGTCGATTTGTCTCAATTTTTCGATCAACGAAACGATGGCACTGTTCGTGACGGCGGTGACCATTTGAAATTTGTCCGGCGCCTGATTGTAGGCGTGAAGTGCGGCCGCCGCAATCGCCGCCGTCTTACCACAACCGAACGAGCTCGAACCGATAAGTGCACTGATTGTCGGGTTGGCAACCATTCGAGCGTATCGAGTTTGTGTGTCGAGCAGAACGAGTCCGCCAGCTCGAAGTGGTTGTGAAGGCGCAAGTATGATTTGGGGCAATGGTGTTCCGCCGTAGAGCGCTTGAATGAACTTGTCGGCATTCGAACCTTCCGGAATATCAAAATCGAGTGCACATGGTGTTGTCTCTTTACGTTGATTCACAGTGACTTCTTGATCGCACATTCGATCGAACAATGACTCGGTGAGCGTATGAGTTGATGCTCTTGCGTGCACTTTCATATCCGTTCCAACCATTTGCGCACTCAAAACTTCAGCGAAAAAATGGTCGATCATTGAGTCAGTAGCGCGAATAACAACAGACGTGGCTTGATTCCATTTTTGAACTGGTGGAACACTGTTGCCACCCATACAATGAAATTTGAAATAAATATAAGGATGTTGATGACAATGTTTGATGAGTCGTGTTTTATAAATGTGAGCATCATTTTCGTGATTCTTGATGGCATGATTTCCATTTGCTCCGAACTCCACAACCATCTTCACATATGAATATGCGGTTTCACGATCCCATATTTTGAACGCCTTTTCAAAGTTTTCAAATACCATCTTGATGTCTGTTGAAGCATTTCGAAAACTCAACACAACCGGCGAGTAAGTGTTCGAAGTTGTCAGTGTTGGCGAGAGTTTTGCCACAAATTGCCAGCAGTTCATCTTCAAGTTGGACAGAAACTGGCCCGGCTTGATTAGCGGCTTGAAAACTGTGGCCACTATCAACTGATTCATCTTACAACTACCGACTTTGTTGGGCATCTCGATGACTTCTCGAAAACCTTGGCCGACACACAAAAAACAATCACGTGCTTTATCGAAAAAGTATGGACATGTGAGCACTTTCGATTGCTGGAAGAATGGGGCTGGAAAGTATTCGGCGACTTCCCAGAAATATTTTCCATTCGGTGTTGACACATCCTTCGGGCTGTATTCATCGATTCGGTTGATTTTGCTTGTTTGTTTCTTCTGAAGTCTGGTGACGCAAATGACTTCGCCGATCGGATGTAGTTTCGCTTCGAAACGTCCCTCGTTCATTGTGTCGATCGCGTTCGCATTCATATGAACCAGACGAAGATCGAGTCGATCGTGCGCAAAAGTCTCGTTGAAAACCGGCGTCAGCACTAGCCAATTGTTCTGGTTCGCAATCACCGAATAGTAGGCAAACGCACCGTGCGGGAACTGAGCCGACGAACGAATCATGGCTTTTCGAAACTCAAAGCGGTTGCTGGTGCGTTGCCCGAACACCCAATGAATTCGCGAAACATTTCGGAATTGTTGAATGTGCTCCAGTGTCAACTCGGCGAAAAATTGTTTCGACTCGTTTTTTGGTTTTTTCGACGACGCTTTTTCTTCGTAGAAATCATTCCAAGGATGAGTCAACGGGCTGTTTACTCTCAACAAACTCATCAAGTCCGGAAGATCGGCCATCTGCAAAAATTTAAGATTACTGTAGTTCAAAGTTTTTCAGATACCGAGTAGGGCGAACTGAATGGAAAGGAAGGTGGTAAAAGGAGAATCGTACTAATATTTTCATTCTTCAGTTGAAAACAGGGGTAAAAGTTGGGCTCTTTTGGGCTGAACGGGTTTTTTTTTCTGGAGGCCAGAAAAAGCCCAGCCTGAAACGGTACTTGAATATATCTGAAAATAGAGCATTTTCAGACACAAATAATACATGTTTCAGAAGCATGAAAGCGTAGAATCAGTTCCCAAAATTTTTTCAAAAAAATTATATTCGCAGCACTGCGCGCGCGCGTGAACTGACGTTCAAAACTCGCGGCGAGCCTGGCTGGGGGTTTTCTTTCCACCCCTGGATTTTTACTCAAGAAAAAACCGGTCAGGGTCTGGCTTTTATTTCATCCGAAAATCGGACCGGATTACTCAAATTTTCACTGAATTGAACTGGTAAGAAAATAGGTACTTGACCCTAAAACTGGGTCAGTTTTTGGAAAAAAGGGTTTTTCGCCCGATTATTTTTCAGCGTAACGATCAATTTTTCAAAACTTCCAAACTAATTTTCAACATCTGGACTATGTAGTTTCAGTTTTTGTTTCGTCCCTTTTCAATGATTGAAAGCGTTCAAAAAATTTTCGCAACCCAAAAAAAACTCACTTTGTTGTTTTCTTCCAACCCGTCAAAAAAGTCGAAAATGTCCGATCTTGACAACTATCACACGTCTGAACTATCACACGTCTGAACTATCACACGTCTGAAAAAATGACCCGATTTTTTTTCACGAAATGAACAAAATAATATTTGGTTTGCAAGTAGAAAAAGAACACACACATTGGAACATGTGAACAAAAAAACAACAACAAAAAAAACACCCGTTGTTCCCATCTGACAAAGTGCAAAACGGGCAGTAAGAGAAAGAGAGAGAGCGCGAAAAAGAGACGTCTTTTTTTGAGCTGGGCAGAATTATGTGTGCTATAATACGAACAATTTGGAGAGCTGCCAATAAGTGAGAAAAAGAGAAGGAGAGTAAGTAGTGCAAGGTGTTGGAAACAAGCAACGGATTAATTGCATCTTCCTATATTATAGTAGTGAAAATTTTGGTTTTGTTTTGGATTATGAATGTTCTCAAAACCGAAAGATTAGGGGGACCGCCGAATAATATTCTTAGACGGCGACCTCTTCTAGGGATGATGTCCTTTCATAAACTGCCTTTTTTTTAGTACAACCAGATGTTCTACTGAAATAAGCAATGTTTGAAAAACTGTTGTTTACGTTTTGTGTGTCAGTCTTCAGTTAGCGCAATTTTCAGAGAATTGTGAAATATTTGAGAAAAAAATTCAAAAAACAGTGAAACTACAGTAATCGAATTTTTCGCTACTGAATTGGACCCGACCCTAAAATTTATCAAAATCAGGTTCAAAACTTGTTGTCTAGAAGTTTTATCTAGAAAAAAAACACACGAGTTTATTTTTTTTCCGGGAAAACAAATGTTGTGAACGTTAAAAAAATTGACGTCGAAATTGAAAAATTTCCTAACCTTTTCGAAAACTATACACGTGGGTCTAATTTTCCGGCCCGCATACCCTATGAAAACAATTGACCAGATTCCCGATTTTCATTGAATTCAAAAAACATAAGCGGCGCGCTCTCAAAACAAAAACACGGATGATAAAGTTTTGAGTTGATAAAAAATGTCAACAATGATCTGATAACATAAACATGTACGAAAAAAACCCATGGTGGTTTGAGGAAAACTAACCGTGTTGTTTTTTTTTAGTTTGCCACATTTTTTTGACCTTGAGAATTTCCGAAAAAAAATTGTCGAGAACAGAAAGAACAAAACAAGTGGAGTTTCGTGTGAGAAATGAAGAAGAAACATTTTGGAACACAGTACGAAACTCACTGTCACAGTCATCGCACAGCACTTTTTTTCTGAACTCTACACGAGGCGAATTGGAGAACATCTGTTTCAACGAGACATTCGGCGTTTTTTTCTCATGTTGCAAATTTGCGGCAAAAAAATGGATGATTTTAAGAAGAACAGACTTTTTATGAGAGAAAAAAATTGTCGCAAATTTGCAGAAAAATGTCGAAAAATTAGCGGATTTTCTTTCGAGTTTTGCTGAATCGAACCAAGTAGGTTTTTTTTGTTGAAATTTTATCGCCTTTAGTCTTATTCAGCTAAAATTTCCACCAAAAACCGGACCGGGTCGTTCGATTCAGACACATCTTTAATGTTTGAGTCCGATTCACATTTGGTTATTTTCAGGTCCGATAAAAATAAAATCGAACCTGGCCCCATTGAGAATCCACCCGAATCGGCGTTTTCACTCCATGTACAACTTTTTTCAACAATTTCATCCAGTAGATCTACTCTATAGACATGGAATTGCGAATCCCATAGGGCCAGAATGGAAAATACCGAATCATACCTACAGAAACGCACACCAAAGTCAAGCCTCGTACGAAACTGAGGACTTTGACCGACTGGTTTTTTTTTCATTTCGGAAAAAAAGTTTGCGGTCCCACTTTTTTTTTCAAATCCAATTCAGTTTTTCATCTACCTAGAAAATCTGAAAATTTGTATCTGAAAGTACCACAGGAAACCTGAACAATGATGATAGCAGGAGTGTGATTTGTCTGATTTGTGAACTCCAAAACTCTAAAGAACAATGAAAACTACGCTTCATTGTTCTCGTTTTCGATGTTCGACCTATCTTCTCTAAATCTCCAGATTAGTCATATCATAATAACAATAATGAGTTTTATAGGCTTATCATCAAAATCACAAATCATCATACTTCCCAATGACACTTCGTTTCTCACGTCTCATTGTTTTGTCGAATGTTCTACAGATCTCCGTGTGACTCACGAAAAGTCTAGCTCTTGTTTTTCTGTTCAAAACATTGTAGTCGCCGAAAAATGTAGTTTTCAAAGTATTTGTATTCATTTTCCAACAAAAAACCTTCTGTAAGAAAACACAATGTTCGAGGGCGGACGAATCCTTTCAAGCCGAAGTACGGAAAGATATTTTTGGCTGTCCTCTTTTTTTTTTGAACGTCATCAGTTGAAATCAACAAAAAATGACTTCACTTCTAATTACCAATTGTCTGGTAATCGTTTTTTTTTCTTGGAGAAAAAATGTAGTCGACCTTTTATGCACTAATGAGGATATACAAGAGTTTTTTATTATAAATTCATTCTTTTGAATCTTTGCAAAGATCAGACATCTAACTGGAAAAATCTAGGTACCATTCAGTTCCTTGTTGTAGTTCGAAGAAGTTGGCGGGGGTTTTTTTCTGACCAGGAAGAGCTAACAAAATCGGTGGTCTTCGCGAATCTTTCGGGTTGATCAATCAAAGCGGTGCTTCGAGTCAGCCACACAACAATCGGGAGTTAGTCGCACACATTACGGTAGTTTTTTCTACTGGAAAATATACAAAAAATGAGAAGGCTGAAATGGATTTCATAGAAGTCAAAAAGTGTGAAACAAAAAAACATCCCGGAAAATGGCCGCGTTCTCAGTAAGGGCGCCCCGTTGTGAAAGAAGGTGCGGGCGCTGCTTCCGCGCTTCCACGCGCCGATTTGCGCGGCGTGCAGACCCGAGTTTCCTGAAACGTGAGATGACCTACAATCTTCCTCTTCTTATAAGGCAAGGGAACCATTTTTGGTTAATATTTAGGAAGTGGATGAAAATTTTACAGTGGGTAGATATAGGTACTGTAAGGTCTGTCAAAAACACAATTCCAATCATTTTGATCTATAAATGTGAACTATATATTTTAAAAAATGACAAGACAAAAATATGGGCAGATGGTGAAACAGGGTAGGCGTCTGATTTATATATTGCAGACCTAGGTTCGATTTTGTTTTGATGCAATTTGTTTTTAATTTTTTAGTTTTTTTTCAAACTAATTTTTTGTCGCCAAAACTGTTAGCCCTCAATTTGTTTTTGCTATCGTCTTATTTCTTGTCCAACATTAGCCGTCGGCTTATCCTTGTCATCAATTGTGACTCCTTCATGTGTGTTTGAAAATTGTTACGTGTCTCCCGAAAATATTTTTGTCAGAAGATTTAAAGAAGATTTTTTCAAGATTAGTACGGATGGGAAGTTTTTCCCTCGCATTTGTGAATAACCACCCCCGATTACTTTTTTTTATTCATAGGATAATCTGAGTTTTTTTTTCACGTGAGAAAATGCAGAGAAAAGGTTTTTTGATTTTTGAGACAGATCATAGATTAAAAATTGGAGTAGGGTTGGAAAAATAGTGCTTTAGTGTGCCCGAAAACACCTTTTTCAATCGCCCGAAAACACTCGTTGCCCGAAAACACCTGCCCGAAAACACTTTTTCCATTATTTTTTGAAGAATTAGTGCTTTCGGGGAGAGTGTTTCCGGGCGAAAACGTGATTTAGCAATGACCGGACATGAAAAGCGGGCCCGTTTTTCCAACCCTAAATTGGAGAAAAGTTGGAGATAAAATTATTTTCTCGGAATTTCGATGCAGCTCTACGGTTTACAGAGAAAAGGATGGTAATACGCTGTGTGCATGAGTGAGATTTTCGAGCCATCCGGAAGCCCTTGGCCGAGCTTTTAACTTGAAGGGCAGAGAAAAAAGTCCGACCGGAATACTTGCAGACACAAATTCTACGTTTTCTTGAAGAACAAGAGTGTAGACACGATTCACACAACCTTTTCCAAAAAATCTATTCGCGGCTCGGAGAAACTGACGTTCAAAAGTCGGGCCGGGCCTGACCAGGCTTTTTGACCGACCGAAAAAACTCTCGCGCCATGGATTTTCCTCCAAGTATAAGTTGGTTTTCCCGAAATTTGTTCGACCGAATAGAAAACCTTTTATTCCATAGAAAAAATGCATGTTTTTTTTTGTCTTGAAACCAAAAAACAATTGGTTTTCAATTGAACGACGTTGTGAAAAAAACAAACAATGTTATGTCTAGAAAGTTTCCGGATTGAATAAGCATTGTCCTTTAAAAATAACTTTATAAAATATATGTACAAAAAAACTATCACATTATGTGTTACATCAAAAATAAATATGTACAAAAAAAATGTGAACCGCAAAAACATCGTTTTGTAACAAAAACATGTTATTTAAAAAATAGAAAATTGAACCCGTAGTTGTAAAATTAGTAAGCGTTTTTTATTCGATGTGTTGTTATTAAACATAGCTCGGCATAGTTTCGTGTAGAAAATCATCATAGATGATCTAGAAAAAAAAAAGTTAGTAACACTCTTTCAAAATGGTATAGCAATGAAGCTGATTAGTCTCACGTACATAGTCTCGATACTCTCGTGCCAACGAGATGCCAATTATCCAGAAGCCTGTTAGAACAACGAAGATGAAAAAGAATCCCAAATCCGACCAGGTTGTGTAGAAGGTGGCGCGTGTCACCACGTAGAGGAAGAAAATTGCAGATAGAAGAATGCTGGAAAAAATAGAACATCTTTTTAGGAACCTTCAATGTTTGGGTGGGAATCGCAAAAAAAACCAACCAGATAATTAAATGGAGTAGTGCACAAATGATGAATGGTTGCAAATAATGCGCCTTTTGCAATTGGATGCCACGATTCAGTAGGTAGACGATGAAAATGTTGAGAAGTTGTGTGGCCGATAAACCGACTAGAAAAATGTTGGAAATGTTTTTTTGCACGTGGACACTTCTCATGAATATTTATTAGTAAATGAATGCGCAAAGGTGGCCCAAAGTTTCAGATTCAAAAATGAAAGTTTTTCGACTCAAACACTTTCTTTTTTCTGTCAAAGTACTGTAGCGCTAAATCAATCATCGTTGATTTCCCTTTTACTAACAACAATGATCAAAAATAAATAAAACGAACCATAATAAATGATATTATTGGAGAGTGTGTGATTTTCCGTGTTCCAAAGAGCACACGCAATAATGCTCGAAATGATGGACAAGCAAAGAAAAGAGCCTCCAATGATGCGCACACCAAGTGCAAGTCCGCAAGTTTGCGGCGAGCTTCCAGTAACTTTTGTTAGTGAAATTGTCATTTTCTGGAAAAATAAAAACATGTGACTAATATCGTTTTTTTCTCGAGAAAAAGGTGTGTTACACAACAATAATCAAAATACGAATCATAGTTAACAAGAAAAGAATAATAATAAAGCTAAAAAATTCTGGTTTTTTTCTTCATATTATTCGTCGTCGAAGAAAACGAGTGAAGATGTTTTATGGGCGGAGCGCAGATGAGAAAAGGGGCGGAGCTTAGAATGATGAAAACAGAGGTTTGGCGAGGTGCCAGGGTTGATTCTAAGAACAGAGAACCGTTTAAAGAGGAAATGTGAGAGAATTGCAAATTTTGTGTAGTCGGAAATTCAGTTATGTTTCTCGTTTTACGTGCAGAGTTTCAATTTCGCGATCTTTGGAGGTACTTTGAATGTTTGAAAAGTAAAAAAGTATAGAAACATTTATAATTAAATATTTTAAAAGACACTTGAAAAGGACGAAAAACTTGTTATAAACATGGGGGGTTTTTTGAAAAGAGGTACGCTTGTAAGAAAAAAATGCTGAAAAGCATCTATGACCTGGCCTACTGAATCGGACCCCAACAAAAAACACGAGATCTTGGTAAGAGTAAAGCATGGACCAAATTTTCAAGCGATTTGAATACAATTTTCATTTTCAGACCCTAATTGTGAGCGGTTAGCCTCGGTCTCATTAAGCCTGATTCCCACTTTTTTTTAACTACCGTTTTTCAAAAAATTTTTTGGCTGTGGGTGATTTTTGAAGTCGTTTATGAAATGTGACCGTTCTTTGTCTCATTAATTCCCAAACCCGTCAGTTTAGTCATAATCTGTTCAAGATTATTTAGAACCAGCGAATCTCATTTTATGTTCTGGTCGAAACCTTGAACTTGAAATAATCATTTTCTCTTCTACAGTACTTTAAACTCCGAAAATGTCAATTGACATTTACCTTGCTCCAAATTATAAAAAATTATAACCTGCCAAGTAATTATATGATTCATGAAAGATCTTTGCTTGGAAGACTATAACATGATGTTAGATTTGAATTGTCTCTTGGCAACACTACAAAATATTCGTAGTTCTTTCAGCAAAAAAAACTGATAAAATTGTATATCTTCCAATAATGGAAAATGTCTAGATGTGTGGTGTTCGAATATTGTATTCTGAGTAGCTGAATTTTTAGGTCTCCAAAATTATGAAAAATCTCTGTGAATTTCTCATTTTTTCTCATACAGTTACATATTTTTTTCGGTTTAGTTCACATTCACAAAACTGTGTCTGATCTGGAAAAATGTGCAGAGAGATCCAACTACAGAAATACTTACACACTGTAATTTGTATTCTTCCAACTGTTCGCTGTTCCCCGAATCATATCCGTGAGCTTATCCCGGCTTCTGTTCGCAATGAGTTTCATACTTGGAAGTGTGTGAAAATTAAGATGTTGAATTCGTTTTCTGATTCATCGTGGATTTTGGAAAAGTACCAACGTTTCCTCTTCTTCGACAATTTGACTCCTAACGTCTTTGAGACATTAAAGTCACGTGACCAGTTAATCTGGTTGTTTTCGAAAACACGTGAAGTCAAAAAAAAGGCTGACTGAGGATTAAGTTTGGTCGAACAATTAGCTAGTGAATGATCAGGAAAAATTGAGCACTAAAAAAAATGTCATTTTTTGCACGGCAAAAAAAAAAACGTTTCCGGAAGAAGATGTTTGTCGGATAAAGTTAACAAGTTTGAGGGATAATCCAGCGAATCCTAACAAAGTTAAGATCAGGAGTCGTTCTGACCAAGAGATATGAGTCAAAATGCACTGGATTCACGAAAAAACAATATTTTTGATGCATTTTCTTGTGACGTGTTCGTTTTCATTTCATCCTTGACAGTCAACAAATGAAAGTACACGAGAAAATGTTATTATGATTGTAATTTTTGATGTGAGAAAAATTGAACATGACTGAGAGAAGAAAAAAAAACAAAACTGTTTGAATATTCTACGAAGTGTGATATATGAAAAACAAGGAAAAACGAAAATGAGAAAAAAAAAAACAACGCATTGAAACAAAGTCAAAGATTTCGAACAGAGAATGGTGGAAGCCAATGTGGAGATTAATTAGGAGTCGTTGTGAGGTGACAAAAATTTTTGTCTGTCGTTTTTTTTGAGAGAAAAATGAATCATGTGTAGTTTGGTTGTCTTGGCTTTAAAAAAATCTCAAGCAGAGATTGTAGTCTGAGGGGCGCAGAGCGCGACCCGGAAACACGGGTAAGGCTAGACTGTTTCATTTTCTGGCTGGTCAAAAAAGCCCAATCAGAACCAAATCTTTTGAAGCTATTTTCAGACGCAAACTTTGCCACCAGGCTTGGCCGAAAGTGACTCTTCGAAAAAAATTTCCGAGAAAATCGGTCAGATATTTTGTTTTCCGAAGTAAGGTTTACAACAATAATGGCTGAAAATTTTTGCCAAAGAGAAATTTCGTGAAAAAACCGGAAATTAAATCTTCAAAAAGTTTCGAATTCGTTTTTTTTTGTCGAAAGTCAGAAGTTCCACATTCTTCTGAAATCATAAGTTTTTAAGTAAAGCGATTTTCAGTTATCTGAAAACAAGTTTTAACTCTTCGAAAAAAATTCGTATTTTTTAGAAAATTTTCAACCGGAAAAAAAGAAATACATTTTGAAACGTGACCCGAGTCTATTGATTCTCTGCGTCTTGTTCACACTCAAAATTTGCTCTACGCTGATCCGTCACAAAATGTATGGCATGATTCTTGAGGCGACCGAAA
The DNA here is from genome assembly GCA_963572245.1 of Caenorhabditis sp. 8 KK-2011. Lineage (NCBI taxonomy): Eukaryota > Metazoa > Nematoda > Chromadorea > Rhabditida > Rhabditidae > Caenorhabditis > Caenorhabditis sp. 8 KK-2011. Next base: position 10,542,905 of record OY751550.1, on the reverse strand, counting down.
ACTTTTTAGAAGTTTTAGCACCAAAAAAAAACAGGTATTTTTTCAAAGAGCCGTGTTTTTTGGAATAGTCACCTGATCTCTTTGCAAAAAAAAATGTTTGACAAGTAAATCAGATTCCGTATTTATAGTCTTATTTCAGAACAGTTCTACAAGGTTTTTCCGAGAAGCCCGGTGATTTCTGGCCATTTTTCAGGAATCAAAATATCGAAACCTATAATTTAGTTGTTGCTGACATTCTCCATAACTACTACCCAATATTTCGAAAATTGTGGGCGCCCAAAAAAAATGGAAGATCATATGAAAATCTCGCGTGACAGACACCTTGCAATTAAATCGACATGAATTTCCCAACACAAAACGAAAAACCCTTGTTTCGGAATGATGTCAGTCGGGTTGGATTAGATTCTTTAGAAAATCAACTCGTGTCACTTAATTATGATAATCCTTCTTCGCAACATTTTCAAGGAAAGGGATACGAGAAAAAAACAGAAGAACGAAAATATGAGAAAAAAAAGACAAAGAGAAGGGTGAAGTGAACAATACTTGAACGATTCTATTTTTTTCCGGACAAAAAAAATAATCGAAGAATTGAAAAAAATACGGATATTTTTTTTGTCTCTTTGTGGAGAGATACTCGTGGAAAAAGTCGCAAGTTGTCGCAAGCCTTGCGCCAAACAAAAATAAATTAAATTTTCTAGAAAATTCATTTTTTTCATAGTCGGACACGAATTTTGTATTTTCGGTCCATCTGATATTGTCAATCCAGCCAGATCATCCAACGAGAAAACGATCTACCGTCTGAGCCTCTCATTTTAGTATGATCTTTCGTCGACTTTTTGTGGTAGATCACTTTTCCTGTTGGATGATCTGACCGGATTGACAATATTTTCATGTTTTGATCTACATACAACTGTCTGATTCTCACACGTTCAATCACTATTTTTCTCGATGGATCTAAAATTCGGCTCCGCGACATTTCAAAATAGGACATTTCGAAACCGCATAGAATTTTTCTTTTTTTTTGCTGTTTTTCAATAAATGTGTGTGCCGACACGTCGCGACATCTCGCGGGTTTCGGGAGTCAGTCTGTTACCTCTTCATAGCTCAATGTGTCATTCTCTGGTTTTTCATTTGGTTTCGAAATGGAGCCAAAAATTCAGGATGGACACATTTTGTTCAACGAAATTTCAAACATCAGCCCAATTGATGATTCAAAATTCTAACAACAACAACAACAACAAAAATACGAATTTCAGATTTTTTGGCAATATGAATGTCTAATTTCCTCGTGTTCCTTTTGAGTTTTTGCAACAAACAAATAACCCAAAAAAAAGAAGGCTTTGCAGAAGAAAAAACTTGCAACTCTATTGTGAAGTTATTGTTGTTGAAAGATTTTGTCGAAATGTGAATAGAACCTAAATACATATGAAAACCAAAGTATTCATATTTTCTTTGAATTCAGAAAATGTTCCGATAAGTTATCAAACCACGTTACGGGCCAACACTTGGAACATCATGGCTGGTCCGATTAAAAAAAAAAGTTTTTTAGGACCTGATTTTTCGATGAGATTACTTTCTAGGTTCTTTTCATCAAAAATTGGGTTGGGTCTTATTTTTTGAGACCATCTAATAGTCCTCAATTTTTTAATCATTTCTGCAGGTTTGATTTGATACAACCAAAATGATGAATCGAGGTTTTTATCTCCGAATTTCTGAAAATCTTGAGCTCTGCACAATCTCCACGAGCATCTTTTCATCTCATCAACCTGATCAACATTAGAACATTACATACATAACGTCATCAGGTTTTAAATTTTTTCGGAAAAGTGCAAAGTAGAATGAGAATCTGATCGGTGAATGTTAAAAATAGAATAATAGTGATGTGAACTCTAAACATATTTTTCTTTCTCCCAATCTCATCAACCACGCACATAAAAGATTCGAAAATTCACACATTTTTTACTCTCATACTAAGTAGAACTATTGTTTGTTTTTAGTCGAATTCATCATTTATTCAATTTCCGGAAACTAGACGAAAAAAAACTATTAGGGTGTTGTTTATTTTGGTCGTTGACACGTCACAAGTTGAAAGTGTTGGTCGTTCGACAAGATGTTTGAAGCGCTATTTTTTACGACTCCATCCAATTTCAGGAAAACACTCGTTTTTTTTTGGAAACCATGTTCGGGTCTCAAAAACCGTTAGAAAACTGATTTTTGAAGACAAAAAGTTTTCAATGATCATCAGCTTCTAGAAATGATTTTTGCTTGGGAAAAAAACAAGATTAGGGAATTTTGAACAACCAAAAAAAAACAGCGCGTTTTTTGTTTTGTTTTTTGTTGACCAAGGATTTAATGATCTGAACGGTTTTCAACAAAAACGTTTTTGATGTTTGAGATAGCTGGAATCGAAATTTGGACATGCGGCCTATCAACTGTGTTTTTTAGAAATGTCAGAGGGAGACCCAGAAAATAGTCAGGGGTGAAATTTGGTTTGTGTGCAAAAGTTTCAAAACCAACAGTATGCATAATAAGACAAGACATCAAAAAAAAAAGAAAAACTCGAATATGTATAAACCTCGAAATCTCATTCCTAGTTTGTACTCAGTTTAATTGTATCAGAAACTTTTCTATGTTTCTTCTCGTGAGTTTTTTCTCCGCGAAAATCAATTTTACGACAGATTATTGTGATTTCTGACAAGGGAACTATGATGGCTTACTAACGGACTTTGAAAAGAGACATATACCACCCGATAGAGTTTGTTATGCTGATCATCATCCCGTAGCTAACTTTTGCAAAGCTCCAGCCAGAAAGCTGAAAATCGAGCTCAAAGTTTGAGCACAAAAATTGAAATATCTTGTTCAATTTCTATTATTTCAGTGATGAGAAGTTACTAAAGGGTTATTTGGCATGCTAGGAACGATAGGAGCACTTAAAAACCTCGAAATTGTAGTTGTAACTCTGAAAAAATATGCCCGGAACTTTTTATTAAAAAGGTAGATAAAAAACGTGAGAAACAAAAAAATTGCATTGGAAAACGTGAAAATGGCTAAATTTTGAAGGGTGTTTTCTGATTTTTCATGTTTTTTCGAAAAATTACATTTTTTTAAAATAATTTTTCGGAATTTCAAAATGACAATCGTGTAGAGAAATAAATTTCCTATCAGATCCATTAGTTTATTTTTGTAAGTGTATAATTTTGAAAAAGTTAGAAGGAATTTAAAAATTTCAAATTTATCACATAAGTGTGTTTTTCAGCGTTCTGGCTGGAGCTTTGCAAAAAGTAGCTACGGGATGATGTTTTGCATGAAAAACTCTATCGGGTCACATGTATCTCATTTCAAAGTCCGTTAGTAAGCTATCATAGTTCCCTTGTGAGTGACGAAGTATCTTAGCAAAGTTTGAGCTAACAAGGAAGTTGAGAAGAAAGGATCTAAGAGATTTTGTTATTATTTTTAGACTCTAATCAGAAATCTATCGGACACAACGAACATTTCAAATAGTTGAAATCAGGGGTGTCGTCTCAGCCGCCCGCAAGCGCCCGCAGCCCGCACTATGCTGCGCCGGGCTCGTCCAGCCCGCCCGTTTCAAAATTCAATCAACGGGCATAGCTTGAGACAAGACGAAACTATAGTTTCTGAGCCGGAAAAATATTTTTTCGTCTCCGATTTTTTCCAGTTCAACTCTGGGAAACTCTGAACAAAATGGGATCAGGCCCAAGTCAGTTGAAATTGTTGTGGCCAGGTTCAAGCCCGCAATTTTGGTCAGAATTTTATCGGGCCGCGTAAAAATATATAAATGAACTTCCATACATAAAAGAATATCATGGAGTGTTTTTCTAGGGGGGAATGACATCTGTAACTATAATTACCGCCTATCACCCATAGAAATCTGGATAAAATTGTTCATTTGTGGGGAAAGTTCAATTGCGATGAGATTTCGACATCTGTGCAAACTTTAGAGACCACACATTACTGTAGTGCAATAAAATGCCTTTTCTCACTAATGAAGTTTTCAGCTAAATATCTGTCAAATAAAGTTCATGTTTGTTGAATGAAAACCTAATTATGTATGTGTTTTTTCCCAAGAAAGTGTTTATCCTGGGCTTCCCAACTCTCATAAATCTACTACATAATCACAAAAAACAAATTAGGTGTGCTATTCATAAAGTAGAAATTGTCTTGTTTACTCGATAACAAAAAAGGACATAAATCCTGGAAATGTCTAATCTTTTCGCTCTTTGTTTTGTGTCTACAATAGGGAGTTTCTGCTCGCTGAAAATCTCAGAATTATTTCAAATTCACCGGAAATTCGACATCTTCCGTTGCGTCAAGTGAAAGTATGCAAAACAACGCACATGTGTGTCGCCGGAAATTCAATTAAAATAATTTTGAACGACGAAAAAGGGAGATGGAGGTGAGAAACGAGGGTATTTAATGACCGAAAGGGTAGGTTTGATCTTTGAAAGATGGAATATTAATCAGTTGTGTGTGTGCAGCGGACTACAAATTGTTTTTTTGCTGCTGATTAATCACGTGGAAACAAAATGTGTCGGGACGAGAGATTACACACCAATGAGAAAGAGGGTGGGGCTCAAAAAAAAAATAAAGGTGTTTTTTAAATAGTCAGCACCTTCGGTATAGTCTAACCCCCAAGGGAATTTTTACCGAAAAGCCCAGGAAACAATTTCCAAATTTGGTGACCACGTATACGTTGAAATTTGGAAAATTTGGAATAATAGCATACATACGTTGAAAAAATTGAAAACTTTTTTTTCTCGAAGACTAGACTTTTTCTCCAAAACTCTCTCGATTGTTTTTCCATACAACCCAAATTGTGTTTTTTGAGTTTATGAAGAGTAATTTCAAAAATTAGTTGCCAATATGTTTTGACATGCTGATCCAAACATTTTTGAATATTTTTCTAAACATTTTTGACTCAACACTCCACGGGATACTGTAACACTACCATTCTTTGTCTGTAGGTTTTCTTCTGAAGTTTCTGGCTTGTGTATACATATTGTAGTTGATAATGCGTTTATAGAATATAGAAAATGCTGTGAAATATTTTTTTCAGATCACAGTTTTTACATAAACTGACAATATTACTAATTTTTCTCGATTTTTTTTTTGTTTTTGATGAGTAATAATTTGTGATAGTCTTTCAAATTACTTTCAGCCATTTTTTAATTTCGAAAAAAAAATTTAATAATAATTTTATATCCTCTCTCTTCAGAAAACCTTACTCTATCGATTGATGAAAACTATTTAGAAGTGCTGAAAAAATCACACCGATTCAAAAACCCCTGTACACGAAAATTTTCCGGAAAAATTATTCGACATGTTTTGACGTCAACTGAATTGTTTTTTTGTTGTGTCTCGAACAATAAGACTCAGCGTATCGAATATAAGTTTATTTGGTCAATTGTACTTCACATGACACATTTCACATAAACATTCTTCACATGAGTTTATATTTTTTCACACAATATATTTTTCACACTTTTTTTTTTCACACAAAATTAATATTTTTTCAGATATTGTATTTTTCGCACAGTTTTTTTTCACACGTTTTTTTATCATTTTTCGCATATACCGTTTTTTCCCCAAAATGAATATTTTTTCAGATATTGTTGTTTTGTCAGTTGTTTTTTCACACAATTTCTATCATTTTTCACATATACCTCACATTTTTGTGTATTACATACATTTTTTAAAAATTCGTGTATTTTTTACTGCTCTGTGTAAAACACCGTTCTTTTCCTTTTTTGCTCACATTGTTTGACCAGTTCATTTCCAGTCCCAGGTTTTCTTACCAAGTGTTGCTCAACTCGCAGCGCCTATGATTTTCAAAACATCTGAACTTTACATACAATGAAAAAACAAGGAAAACACCTCAGAGATGTTTATTGTGATAAAAAATGGTGGTCTAACTTCCAGCGATTATAAAATTGCACAGGTTTTCGATATTCGAATCGAACAAAAAGCAAACAACAAAAACAAAAAATTAACAAAACAGAGATTGAGAAAAGCAACTTTCTCTCTACTTTCAAAAAATCTATTATCGGAGAAATGTTCCTCGTCAGAACACTTTCAAGATTTCTAGAATTTATTACTTTTCGACAGGTCAGTCAAGAAAATTTAGTACTGTGACTTTCTAGTATTACTTTTTCTGATTATTTCTGATGTAAGAATATTTTCTGGCGTGTCAAAAACTAATAATTCGAGAATTCTGGATCAAAATACTTCGAACAGAAGAAACAACATTAAAATATCGTTTTGGAACTATATTAAGAAACTGGAACCGAAACAGAGAATTTTTAATGTTGAATAACTGAAGGAATTTGAGAGAAAAATGAAAAAAAAAATAAAATTTTAATATTTTTCTTTTTCAAAAATGTTGTTAAGAGATTTGCTTTTCTCAAACTGTTGGATTACAATAAAAAAATTTGAATGAATATTATTCAATAAAAAACAAGCACTAACAAGCACTAACAAGGCGAACTGTAAAAAAATATATTGTCTTTTATGTTTTCGTTTTAAACTTACAATATTCTTTTTCTTCTATAATTTTCGTTACTCAAACGCTGAGAAGCCCGCCTTTTTTGAGTAGATCTTGACGACGATTGTGTAGTTACAAGATGGGAGATCTTTTTATTTTAAATGTATGAATGAAAACTGAAAACAGAATCTTACCTTCTCACGAATTTCAGCTAATCGATGATATTGTTCGCCTACTTCAAAGGACACAGTCGAAAAGTTTCCATTTTTACAGGTTTGACAATATTGGCTGTAAAAAGGTACTGTGATTTATAATATGATTGTCGTACCTTTTGGCTATAATGCATACTTGACAAGTATCACACATTTTTATTCCATGTATGAACGCTCCGACCACCGTGTTGATAACCTGTAAAAAATTGATGTTTAAGTGGTTGAGAACTTATTTTCAAAATAATCCAATCCGAATCGGACCCACACAAATAGAATTTATTGAATCGGGTCACAGTGAAAAATCGGACCGGCTCTGATTTTTCAAGCTTTTTAAATAAAAATGGGCCAAGCGGTCTAAAAATTGTTTTGCCGTAAACCTGGAACGAGGTCACTTCAAAAATCGGGACCGTCATTCAACAAAAATGCTTATTTTCTCAAAAAGTTTTGTCACTGTTAAGAATATCTTTGTGAGTGTGAATGACGACTTAAAAACGAAAACAACTGGAAAATATATGCCAAAATTTTTTGAAATTCAAGGAGCGTAGCAGTCCGTTTTCGTGACGAGACCCATACATATATTTGAAAAAAAAATGTCATTGGGAATTTTTTTCAAGAAAAATTTTACGGTTTTTTTTCAGTTTTAGCGTCGAAACATGCATTTTTAAATCTACTTTTTGTAATAAAAATACTCACTGTAGTGTATTCCTCATTTGGCGTAAATATTTTGTTTGATGCCAAAACATATAAATTTTCATCCAGTGTATTGTCGGATACCATAGTTGTCAACTGATTCACAACAAGTTCATGATGAGCAGTTTCTGGAGAATTGGCCACTTGTTGTGGGGACTGAGAGACGACTGATTCAGAATCTAGAGCTGGCTCTCGAATGTCCTCTAATTCTACTGGAACTTCTAAATTGAGCGAATCGTCTATATTGATCACCGAGCGATCGATTGTTTGATCAGATTCATAATCAATATCAGCAAAAATCGGATTTTCGACTGTTCGTCGAATCGTTCGAATTCCATTGTTGTGAGAACGTTCAGAACCTTTCCGCTGTACGTGCTTTTTTCCAGCTCCATTTGGTGCAATCCTCTTAGCAACTTCTCGTTCGGTCAAAAACGATTTTGCAGCTAATTCCAATCTTGATAACTCGTAATAATTTTCGTCCGATTCGATTGTTTTCAAAACACAAATGCTGTAATATTTGAAAGTTAAATGAAAAAATCATGTATATCTTACATGTGTTTGCATAAGAACGTCGGTAAATAATTATGGCAATGTTGACACGTGAGAGCTTTGTTCGGACCAGCTGGAGCAATGGTGACAAAACTGAAAAATTTCAAACATTTCTCTCTCCAAAAACTGTAGCACACCGCATTTTTACCAGACCACTTTTTCGGATCAAACCTGAAATGAGAAGAAAAAACCATGATTTTTTTTGGTTTACTAAAAACATTTTCTAAAATAAATGCAACATTTTCAAAACTACAACAAACTTCGAATCGTGTTCGCCTGGTTCTTCTATAGTGAAAACTCTGCTATCGCCGAATTTCACATGGAGATTTCTTGAAGCAACTTCTTCTTGCGCTAGTTTCATCAGGTTCATTTCTGAAAATTAGGTTTTCGTTTTCAATTTTCGTTGTTTTCAATCAATAAGAACAGATAATTCATTTTCTCCACTCTAATCCAGAACTAAGAATAATACAATTTTTATCATTTATTGTACTCAGGAAAAAAACATCAAAGTACCGACGCCCACCTGGCCCGGCTTTATGAGCGTAGCAATTTTGCCATAAATTTTCATTGTTTTCTAGAAAACTCCAATGCAAATTTCAAAAGCGCATAGACTTTCCGGTTCTGGTCTCGTTTTTGAGAAAGAAAAAATAAAATTTTATTAAACCGGCCAAAAACGTGGAAAACTTCATTTTCAAAATGTGTCCCGTGATTTTTCACAAAACACTTTGAAAGTTTTGTACGATCTGGATTACTGTATGAATTTTTTGTTTTGAAATTGTGCTCCGTGGAATTCCACGTTTTTGACGAGAATTTTTAATTTTTCAAATAAAACTCACTTGCTAAAAAACTCGATGGCCATTGCCATAAAAGGCATTGATTATCTGACAGACCAAGCGACCCAGTGTAACTCAACAACTCTTCGTTCGACATATTTTTCGTTTTTTGATAATCGACAAACTGATATTCACCGGTGTTGGAACGAAAGCTTGAATATATCTTGAGAACTTGGTCTAAAAACTTTCATTAAATGATCAGAAAAAATAACTTACCATTTGAGTATTCTAGAAGGAATCGGGCAAGGCTTTCGTGACTCTTTTGTTTGGAAATAGATCGTTTGAAATCTCTATTTTTTTGTTCTATGACGTTCGTTGAATTGAAAACTGACACACTACCAGTTCCGAATTGTGCAAGAAAAGAACACGTATCCATAAGGTTTGTCGTGTTTTGGATGAGCCATTCTTTCTCTGGTTCATTAATCTCTCCTTCTGTTGCGAGAATCTCAATTTTTTTTTTCATTTCCCGATCACTCCCACTGTCTAACAGTCCCATAATCCAATCGGAATCCTCGTTCTGAATTCCTCATTTATTTGAAAAAAAAACAATGTTTTCCTACCTGGTAACCTTTCAGCAATTGCACTATTCTGTCTCCACGCGATTTGAAAGTATTCTTAATATTTCCCGAAAGATGTACCAAACATCGCAATTGCTTCACTCCCAAAATCTGAACCACACGTTTTTATGTAGATTTAAAATTTCAACTAACATTCGAATATTCCTTTAGAGCAATTTCTCCGTCAACAGTGACCGAAGGAATACGATGAATCCCATCCTTCATTTTTCTCCTTATAAAATCTGCGAATTGTGTGTGGTTGTATTTTTCTTTAGTAGAATGTATCATCCATCCTATTAACAAATAGACCGATTTTTTTGTTGATGTAAGTCTGAAACTCAGACGTTGACTTTTAAAACAATTTGACAACGTACGTGAATAAATCTCCGACCTCTCCAAAAATTGGAGTTATGAAGCCGTCTGATAAATCGAAAGTGACATCAACCTCAATTCTTGAGCGAAACTTTTTTCCATCTTTGTAAGATTGAAAAAATCCATCTATAAAATATATTTCCTCAGAAAAGTTATATATTTCCTAAGTTTTCGAAAGGTATAGAACACTATTCATGCTTACAGTTTCGGACCACATGCTCGCGGTGTTTGCACATTATTTTCAAATAATGTGCAAAAACCGCGACATGAAAACGCACGAAAGTCTCACAACCTTTTTTTCAGTTTCTGGAAAGTTTTTACCTAGAGTTTTCACTGGAAAACACAAGCTTATTTTAAAATAAATCGTTTTAGATTCAGGACATACCTGTCACAAAAAGCAAAATTTTTGAGAAATTTCGGTACCTTCCTATGACAGTTACGATTCAGTATTACCTTTCATAAGCGTTCTTTGTTCCGAGCGAAGATTCGAATACTCAATAGATTTTTGTTGTTGATCATGAACTTGATCTTGTGTTGGGCAACAATTTGTATAGATATCCATGCATGATTTGTTGATATCGGTAAAACAAACGGCCATTTTCTCATCAGGCGCTGAAAAAATACAATGAAAACAATTTTGAACCATTTTTCCCTACTTGTATATGTTTTTAGTTCAGATTGCGAAAATCTTTCTGAATGGAAGCGCATGAGATCAGCTGGTTTCGAAACTACTTTCCGTCCTGTTCTTTCTTTCAACATGGTCTGGTTTTTTGTAGTTTGATTTGAGAGCTGCATCGCCGAATAAGAATATCCATCGGTTTTCAGTCGAAGTGATGCCGCTTTTTTTGTTGTGTGGTTTAAAGCCGCTTGAATTATTTCCGAGTCTTTACCTAAAATAACACATCGAGGTCATACATAACGCGTCAATATTAAAATTCTTACGTTCTAAACGCGCAGAGTGACAGCTTGAAATATTAACATCTCCTCCTTCAAGAAAATAAATGTCAACGATTCGCAATTCATCACGAATCACAATTCGCATAAATTGTGTGTTGCTGACTTCACGGCATTTCGCGTATTGCATATTAGTTCCCGAAATATCACCAAGCTGGGGAAATAATTTTAGTTTGGACGCTGAAAATTCTCATTTACAAACATTATGTTACTTTTTCACTTACAATACCAATTGAACATGTTTGGCGGATAGCGCTTCTCTGAGAGTTTGCCGCTGTACTCGAATGATAACCTTTTTTTTGTTTTCAATTCGATAAGATCTGTTGGATGAACCAACCTGTCGAGCCGAGTGTGTCTGAAAAGTAAAAGAACTGATTGTATATACGATATCTAAACGTAAAAACCAACTCTTGATTCCATTCAGCTTTGAAGTTTACATCTGGATAAATTTTCGTTCGCATGATCGTTGAGAACCTGTAAAATACTCAAAATTAATTGAAACTGTCATCAGAAAAAGAAAAAAACATTAATCGAGAAGCGAAATCAGAGGAGGGTCTTGTTGCGATGGTATGCGCCTTCAATAGTTGGCTGAGTATCAAACTTTAAAGTGTGTGTGGAGAGAGCCAATTTTTAAATTTTATTATCCTAAAAACTAAACAGCCGGTTTTTTATGGTTTTGACTTTAAATGAGTTGTGATTCTAAATTAACTGTTATTCCGGAGCGTCTCTCTAAAAAACATTTGAAAACTAACACTGCCCAAACCTTACCTCATTTTTTGCAGCGCGGAAAGACAGCCGTTTTATCGCAACAACCGCACGATTCAATCAAATCGCGAAAATCTGAAGACGACTGTCGGATTCGTAGGGCAACTTCGAGAAGAGATGTACTACAATCGTCAGTAAAATAGATTTGTGCACTGTCAATTCGTGAGTTTTTTTATGGGAAACGTTTTTACATCAATCAATAAATTTACTTGTAGAAAAACCTCGATGTAAAGCTATTTGGTCATTTTTTCGAAATTTAAAATTGACACACTTTCCTTTTCCGATTTGGGACTTTGCAAGAGAGAAATGGGCGCCGAACTAGCATATCTAACGTAAAAGTGTGACAAAATTTTTTGTGACTGTGAAACTTTTCTGAAAAGTTTTGCTACTAGATTATTGTTTTTAAAGTTCGAAAATTTATCTTTCATTTCGATGAAAATTAAAGTGAAATTAGTGATAGAATATTCTTGATTCACTACGTGAACCAGAAAGAACGTAATGAATATTTATTAAAAACAATTTCCCAAGTAAAAAACTAACCGCCTCGATCCTCTTTTCTCAGCACCATTTTGTTTCCTACAATTTTTTTTCGGAAACCATCAGACTGTTAACGATTCTTGATCCGCAAATTTCAGCTCTTTCGGTTCCTTTTTTGATTAACAATAAACGTATCATCGTTTCCAGGAACATTTATTCTTTGATTTCTTATAACTCGAAAAAAAAACAACGATAGTTCCGGCTGCTTCCTTCCAGCCGGTCGTGTAATCGATCATATCTACATGCTGCAAAAAAGTATAGTTTTTCTATATATATATCTCTTCCGATAGTTTAGAGAATGTTTTTGCGAAAGGGGGCATCAAAAAAACTACTTAAAAACAACAAACATTGCATTTTCTTACAGCTCTGAACACACATACAACAAACATGACCAACACCAAACGCGCCAGTCTTCTGCTCGAAAAGGCGCTTTTTTTGTATAATAATTTGCCGTCTAAAACCGTGTTCTCCAGAAACAACCGGATTCGTATGGTTTGGATCGATTTGGATTCCAAAGTGTTGATTACCTTGAAATCGTTGGATAAACGCAAACATAAATCGAACTCAAATTCGAGGACAAAGTCGCCAAATCCAAAAACTGGATTTGATTCAAGACAAATTTCTGAATCTTCTTCACTTGCTCATAGGAAAATGGAAGCAACAACAAGATCAGAAAGCTTAACAACAACAAGATCAGGAAAAAAAAATTTGATATCAGGTTTGTGTTTGAAAAATTTGGAAAAAATAATATATAGTGGAAATACCATGCCTTCCTTTTGTTTACAAAAATAATTCATTAACATATACTTAAATTTTCAACTACTGTAAAAAGAGTACTGATTAAAAAATTAACGGTAGTTTTTGTATAGTGAATACTGAGTATAGGGAAGATTCAAAAAAACAAAAAAATATAACATTATAAATTTCAGCTCTGCCACAATTGTACCATTTCCGCCGTGCTTCTACGAAAGACTTATTTTCAACGACGTCGAATATAAATTTCAATTCATGTCATATTTTTATCACAATGTTAATACAAATCGTATGTAAAGTTCAGATGTTTTGAAAATCATAGGCGCTGCGAGTTGAGCAACACTTGGTAAGAAAACCTGGGACTGGAAATGAACTGGTCAAACAATGTGAGCAAAAAAGGAAAAGAACGGTGTTTTACACAGAGCAGTAAAAAATACACGAATTTTTAAAAAATGTATGTAATACACAAAAATGTGAGGTATATGTGAAAAATGATAGAAATTGTGTGAAAAAACAACTGACAAAACAACAATATCTGAAAAAATATTCATTTTGGGGAAAAAACGGTATATGCGAAAAATGATAAAAAAACGTGTGAAAAAAAACTGTGCGAAAAATACAATATCTGAAAAAATATTAATTTTGTGTGAAAAAAAAAAGTGTGAAAAATATATTGTGTGAAAAAATATAAACTCATGTGAAGAATGTTTATGTGAAATGTGTCATGTGAAGTACAATTGACCGTTTATTTGGAACAAATTGGACTAGCAATAGAATATATATATCACAAGGTAAGCTGGAGTTAACAACTAGAAACGGGGTTTGATCAGAGACACAAAAACATAGAAAAAAAGGCGCTGGCGGAATAGGGTAAAACACAAATAATACAAACTTTATTAACATTCAACAGATATGTATAGTATCAAGTACGATTCATAAGTGAGAAAATGAATTATAACAGCGCATTCAATATTGCAAACCCTCTTAACAATGGACTTGCAATAACCATTTGACGGATGGGTAAACATGTGACTGATTGTTCTTCGTTTTTTCGGTATGGTCACTGCGCAGGAAAACGCATAAAACACGTTTTTGGCGAATGCTGAATGGTTGAGTTAATACTCAGTGAGATTAGATTTTCAAAAATTGCACTTTTTGGGAGTTCACTTAGCCTCTCGTGCGAGAGATTAGTACGGAATGATATCAGAATCTGATTATACGTACGTGTCTAAAACGTCAAAAAAGTAAACTGAGTGTTATTTTGGGAATATTCGTCGCTAAAATTTCAAACTACAGTAACCGCGTGGCACCCACTCGTGAATGGCTAATAACGGAGACCCCCCTCTCGGGAAAAGCATTCAGTATTTGCCCGTTTTTGATTCGGAAAAGTGTCATAACTTTGATATTGTAGCATTCAATGAAAATCAGTGAAATAATCGGGGTGATGAGAGGAACGAAAAGAAGGAGTGTCATGATGTTCTCCTCCAAAAGAGGACTAGAATATATATTGAAAATTTGCAACAAGTAGAGTATTAGTGCTATCATGTCGATTTGAGGTAGAATTGCTTGAATAGTCAATGTTTTCAGCAATTGGCCATGCATTTTTCTGGTATTCGAACTCATTTGGGTGGCCAAATTTTGCAGTTTTTTAACGATTTTTTTACGTAAAACTAGTATAATTTGATAAACTATCAACGGAGCAATAAGCATGTGGCCGAAACTATAGGATGAATAGGATGTAGTGATGTCTAAAGTTCCAGAAACAACATAACCGGTCAGATTGTAAGCAGGATATTGCTTATGGATAACGTCGAACACTTCATCGGGAGAAGACAGTCCAAGACGAAATAAAATCTGTTGAAAAAATTGCTGAATCATTAGAATACACAAGTTGTGTTTAAAAGAAAGAGCACCGAAAATATATGAACCACACCATTTAGAAATCCGTCGATGACCTTCATGTGCTCCGGAAAAATCTTGAAATTCATACATTTTTTTCTGAGATTTTGAAAAAAAAAATTACAACAAAAATCATACATCGAAGATCTCATTTTTTTTTTTTTTTTTTGAATTTTTTTGTTTGATTTTCGTACATTTTTTTCCAGATTTTTGTGCGTTTTTATTGCAATAGTCGTCAGTTTAGAGTTGAACATAGTCAGCAAACAGTAATTTAAACACTTTATTTGGAAATGAAACAACAATAAAAAAGTACGAATTCATAAGAAAAATTGACTATACTCGATTATGCAATCCGTCAGATCGAAATTCGACACGTTGTTGTTGATCCCGAATGGAGTGTCTGGAAACAAAGTAATTTTTTATTAAAAACGAACGAAAAATCATGAAGTCAACTTTACTAGAGACAGTAGCGACACACTAGCATACCCTATTTTAGTTCAGAAGGTTTTCTTTGACGTTACCAAAAATCGTACATTTTTTTTCGACTTTTTTGAGAAAAAAAAAATTTAGTTTGAAAATTTTTTGAAAAATGTACGATTTCTGAGATGACTGAAAATCGTACATTTTTTTCGACTTTTTTTCAGAGAAAACTTGGTTTTTGAAAATTCTTTGAAAAATGTACGATTTTTGACGTTACCAAAAATCGTACATTTTTTTTCGACTTTTTTGAGAAAAAAAAATTTAGTTTGAAAATTTTTTGAAAAATGTACGATTTTTGAGATGACTCAAAATCGTACATTTTTTTCGACTTTTTTTCAGAGAAAACTTGGTTTTTGAAAATTCTTTGAAAAATGTACGATTTTTGACGTTACCAAAAATCGTACATTTTTTTTCGACTTTTTTGAGAAAAAAAAATTTAGTTTGAAAATTTTTTGAAAAATGTACGATTTTTGAGATGACTCAAAATCGTACATTTTTTTTCGACTTTTTTCAGAGAAAACTTTGATTTTTTTTGAAAAAATGTACGATTTTTGAGATGACTTAAAATCGTACATTTTTTTCGACTTTTTTTTTGAAAATAAAAATGATGTTCGAAATTTTGTCAAGAAGATGTGCGATTTTTGAACTGTGTTTGAAAAAACGTACATTTTTTTGAAGCTTTCGAAAAAAAAACTTCGATTTTTTTGTTGTTGATAAAATGTACGTTTTTCGGACAGTTCAAAAACCTACATTTTTAATAAAGTTTTTGGATAAACTCTTGGTTTTAAAAACTTCTGGAAAAATTTGTGATTTTCGAGGTGCCCAAATTGTAAATGTGAAATTTTTAGGAGAGGTATTGTCAATACATCTAGAACGTGACATTGATCTACTGTCTAGGTCTCTCATTTTGTCGTGCTCTCTCCGCGGTTTTTGCTGGTAGATTATTTTTGCGTTGGATGATCTGGTTGAATTGACAATAACCTCTTGAAAAAATGAAAAAAATCTAGAAAACGTGACAATTGTAAAAAGTAGAACCATACTAGACTTTCCAAAGTTCACAATCAAAAATGGAATTTTTTTCATAATTTTTTATTTTGAAATAATTTTTCCTGGACAAATGTGCATTGAAAAAATGGTGTTTTTTTTATTTTATTTTTTGATTGGTTTTATCAAATTTTTGGACTTAGCACTCACCTTCAAAATTAGCAGTCGTTTGAGACGTTGCTGTCCTGTGTGAGCGTCTTTCTGAAAAAAAAATTATGAGACTATTTTAAAGTTATAGATTGGCAATTTATTTTATAAATTGGTGCATTTTTGTTTACTGTTGTGAACTTTTTTTTTGGATTTTTCTTTGTTAAAATGTTTCATAATTTCTTTGTTCAAACACAGTTCGAGTGAAACTCTGCCTATTTTGAAAAGCTGAAATTTTCAGTTTCGTGGAGACAACTTGAAAAAAAAAATTATTTTTGAAAGAGATGGCAAAAATAATAAAATTAGACGTGGGCGTGACATACCGGTTCTAAGAGAGTAAATAAAAATCTTGGAAAAAATATTTCGGTCACGCGTATGACGACAAAAAAAAGTGACAGGGGTTTGGACCAATTTTGAGTTTTCGCATGAAAGTTTGCGGTCTCATAAATTTTTTACGCTGAAAAATATTCCGTTGTCAGATTTCGCAAAACTTCTCTTTGAAGTTCGATAATCGACTTCATAATTCGGGGGAAAATCAGCAGTTTCGAAAACTAGAAGGTTTTATCGGAAAATATTTTTTCGGATAATGTCCAGAAAGGTTCATTATTCAAAGTTGAATCGATTATTTCTACTTTATCATTTTTTGAAGTGATTAGTTAATTGATTATTTGAATTTTTCGAAAAACTAGATGTTCCACATTTCCGTTCTAAATGAAGATTCGCAAAATTTGACGATAGGATCTTTTTCAGCGTATCAAAACCTATCAGACATCTCAATTTCACCTGAAAACTTCAAATCGACCCAAAACTATTTTTTGTAAGAAAAATTACTGCGACTTTTTAAAAATTTGAAGTAAAATTACTGTTTTCATGTTTTCGTGAGGTGACCCGTTTTCGTGAGGTTTTCAGCTATTTTTCTCTATTTTTTTCGTTTTTGTTCTTATGTGTCATTTTATTGATCAACAATAATTGGTCAAGCATTGGAGAAAGGGTCACACCTGTTGTTGTTATTTATGATGTTATCAATACTACAATAACAACAGATGTGACCTAATTAGATCGTTTTCACACCTCATAAAATTTGAACTTTGTATGTGCCGTACTGTACAATAAGCTTAGTCGGAGCCGGAAATTTTCCGAAGAGCCAAAACTCACTTCAAAAAAAATCCCTGCCCACATCTGTTAATATTTTTTACTTAACATTAGAAAACGAATGAAAATTTCTTAAGAAATGAAGAACTTTCAGCCTATGATTCAAACTAGGAGAGAACTTTCAAAAAACTGCAAGTAATTTTTGAGTCAACATTATTTTAATGAACCCATTTGCACTTTATGCACTTGACCAATTCTATGAAATTATTTTAGGCGAATACTCCCCGAGCTAACAGTTTTTGTTATTTTCATTAAAATTTTTGTTCAAGTTGTTTCTGTTAGGTTAAAAACCAAATTATCAGAAAATGAACTCACGCTTCTTTCAAAAATCCAACTAGCTTGGTCGCTCGGTTGCCTCAATCGATTACATATTTTTGATCACTCTGAAAATGAGAAAAAAGCTGAATTTCTCTTTTTGTTGGCTAAAACTCACTTCCGTTGCTAAGTTCTCTTCTCTTTTTTTCTCAATTTTTCGTCAAATTGCCGAGTGTATCTCGTGTTCTGAAAAATACACAGTTTTGATAGAAAACAACGTGTGAAACAAGAAAAGAAAGAAAACGGTCCGATCCGAAGAAAAAAAAAACTAATGTGTGCATTTTCGCGTCAATGTACTTTTGTTCGTCAATGTGTCGGACATTTTTTTTTCTTTTTTTTATGCCAAAAAACACAAGTACACCTCGTTTGAGAACAGAAGTGAGTTAACTTTTTCAACAACTTAATGAATACTCATTATTTTCAGGATGAAGAAATGTCGACCGATGAAACAAATTGAAAACGAGAGAAAAAGCTGAATGATTCAAGTCAACGGTGAGTGTTTTTCTAAGAATGTTATTTAAAATTGTAATAATTTATGAAGGTATAAGAAGACCATTTTCTGTTCGTCTCACGATTCTAACAAAAATCTATTTCTAAATCACAAACCAACTTTAACAAGCAAGAAACAGTTACTTCTTTAGTTGAAAATATTAACAAAGTAGTCATACATGGGATACCTGTGGACAGGGGCTCAGAGTTATACCCCCCTCCTTAAGGAGTTATCCCTCCCCCCTCTTTCTTCGAAAAAAAATATTTTTCTTCACATTTTTTTTGAAAAAAAGCTTTGCCCCAAAATTTTTTAAAGTGAATTTTTCCAAAGTTACACCCTCTCCCCCTGTTCGAAGGAGCCAAAAGTTACACCCCTCGGGGGAAAAATCGCAAGTTTTGCGCCGATTTGGCGCAAGTTTGCGCCAATTTGTTGCCAGCTTGCGCCATTTTTGTGTTGCAACCTTTGCAACACGCTTGCGCCACATGGCGCAAAGGTTGCGCCATATTCATTTTTCATTTTCTGTCTTAAAATTGTCAATTTTGTGGCTCATGCTGGCAACAAATTGGCGCAAACTTGCAACAACAGAAAAAAGTGGCGCAAGGTTTGCGACAACTCAGTAACTCGGTGCGTAGCTTCACGGGCGAAACTACGGAAATTTCAGCAAACGGGAAAGAGTCGAGGACACCAGTGTAGCTCCGCACAATTCTCGAGTTTTGCGGAGCTCCACTGTAGCTCCACACATTGTACGCATTGTGTGAGACATAATGGGGAAGACATTTTTGCGTAGCTACACGGGAGTTCTTGGCGTAGCTACACTGTTGTCCTCGCATGGTTCCGGAGTTTCGCCCGTGAAGCTACACAGCGAGTTACTGAGAACTTGCGCATTTTTCCCCGAGCCCCTATGGCCAAGTGGGCGGGGTATCCCACGTATGAAAGTAGGAATCATGAAAAAAAATCATAACACAATCAAGTGCAACACGGAAATTAAACTTTCTCATTTTCAGAGTGACTGAAAAGATGTGGGCGATTGAGGCAGCCGAGCGACCGAGCAAGTTGGATTTTTGAAAAAAGCGTAAGTTCATATTCTGATAATTTTATTTTTAACCTAATAGAAACAACCTGAGTAAAAAATTGTGATAAAAGTGAGAAAAACGGTTAGCTCGGAGAGTATTAGCTTAAAATATTTTCCTAAAAATTGATTCTTAAGAAAATTTTTGTTCGTTTTCTAATAAATACAATTGTGTAAAGTGAAATGTATTTCGTAAGTCATTTTTTTCATTTTTTCAAGAGGTTATTGTCAATTCAACCAGATCATCCAACGCAAAAATAATCTACCAGCAAAAACCGCGGAGAGAGCACGACAAAATGAGAGACCTAGACAGTAGATCAATGTCACGTTCTAGATGTATTGACAATACCTCTCCTAAAAATTTCACATTTACAATTTGGGCACCTCGAAAATCACAAATTTTTCCAGAAGTTTTTAAAACCAAGAGTTTATCCAAAAACTTTATTAAAAATGTAGGTTTTTGAACTGTCCGAAAAACGTACATTTTATCAACAACAAAAAAATCGAAGTTTTTTTTTCGAAAGCTTCAAAAAAATGTACGTTTTTTCAAACACAGTTCAAAAATCGCACATCTTCTTGACAAAATTTCGAACATCATTTTTATTTTCAAAAAAAAAGTCGAAAAAAATGTACGATTTTAAGTCATCTCAAAAATCGTACATTTTTTCAAAAAAAATCAAAGTTTTCTCTGAAAAAAGTCGAAAAAAAATGTACGATTTTGAGTCATCTCAAAAATCGTACATTTTTCAAAAAATTTTCAAACTAAATTTTTTTTTCTCAAAAAAGTCGAAAAAAAAATGTACGATTTTTGGTAACGTCAAAAATCGTACATTTTTCAAAGAATTTTCAAAAACCAAGTTTTCTCTGAAAAAAAGTCGAAAAAAATGTACGATTTTGAGTCATCTCAAAAATCGTACATTTTTCAAAAAATTTTCAAACTAAATTTTTTTTTCTCAAAAAAGTCGAAAAAAAATGTACGATTTTTGGTAACGTCAAAAATCGTACATTTTTCAAAGAATTTTCAAAAACCAAGTTTTCTCTGAAAAAAAGTCGAAAAAAATGTACGATTTTGAGTCATCTCAAAAATCGTACATTTTTCAAAAAATTTTCAAACTAAATTTTTTTTTCTCAAAAAAGTCGAAAAAAAATGTACGATTTTTGGTAACGTCAAAAATCGTACATTTTTCAAAGAATTTTCAAAAACCAAGTTTTCTCTGAAAAAAAGTCGAAAAAAATGTACGATTTTCAGTCATCTCAGAAATCGTACATTTTTCAAAAAATTTTCAAACTAAATTTTTTTTTCTCAAAAAAGTCGAAAAAAAATGTACGATTTTTGGTAACGTCAAAGAAAACCTTCTGAACTAAAATAGGGTATGCTAGTGTGTCGCTACTGTCTCTAGTAAAGTTGACTTCATGATTTTTCGTTCGTTTTTAATAAAAAATTACTTTGTTTCCAGACACTCCATTCGGGATCAACAACAACGTGTCGAATTTCGATCTGACGGATTGCATAATCGAGTATAGTCAATTTTTCTTATGAATTCGTACTTTTTTATTGTTGTTTCATTTCCAAATAAAGTGTTTAAATTACTGTTTGCTGACTATGTTCAACTCTAAACTGACGACTATTGCAATAAAAACGCACAAAAATCTGGAAAAAAATGTACGAAAATCAAACAAAAAAATTCAAAAAAAAAAAAAAAAAAATGAGATCTTCGATGTATGATTTTTGTTGTAATTTTTTTTTTCAAAATCTCAGAAAAAAATGTATGAATTTCAAGATTTTTCCGGAGCACATGAAGGTCATCGACGGATTTCTAAATGGTGTGGTTCATATATAGTATAATGCTCGAGGGGATTTTAGAAGAAAAATTCTAGACTCGAGAAAAAAAGTTTCCATATTTTTTCAACGTATTTTCAACGTAGCTATTAAAGAAGGACAACGGCGGGGCTAATTCGGCGTGAACTCGGCTAGGCGCCACGCCAAATTGGTCATTTCTGAACGGCGGGGCTGGTGGCTAGCCGATCAGCCGAACGTGAGGCTGGGTCAGCCATTTCTTGGCGCCGATTATTTGGCTGAAGGAATGGCGCGGCGGGGCTGAAGCCGAATTTCAAAGAATGACACGTTTCGACTGGGATTTTGAAATTATATTCAAAAAGACGTGTTTTTAATTTGAAAAAAAAACTATTTCCTAGAGATCTTTTGACAAAACATGTAAATAAACTTAGTTGTTCAAGAAAAATGTCAAAGGCTCTAAAAAAGATAGATAGTTAAAACCAGGGGTGAGATTTGGGTTTTTTTCAAGCACCGGCCTTGTTATATAATGCCATGAAATGACACCAAGGCCCAAAAATTATGAAGCCCTGCTGATAAAACCAAGACCGGGACTGTTTGGACCTCGATAAGAAGGCCTCCAGCATTTTGAAAAAGCTCGGGCCCCGAATTTCACCTCTGGTCTCACCCTCACCCTATAATACCGTAATACCTAATCGGCTAGCCGCCAACCCCGCCGTTTAGAAATGACCAATTCGGCGTGACTGGGCCGCCACGCCGTTTAGCCGTTGTCCTTCTATAATACGTGCGACTATTCCAAATAATCCAAATTTCAACGTATACGTGATCACCAAATTTGGAACTTTTTCTTAGGCTTTTCGGTGAAAATTCCCTTGGAGGTTAGACTATACCGAAGGTACTGATTATTTTAAAAACATAAGCAAAAATATCAAGCAGTTTTGAGAAACTCACAACTCCCAGTATGCATGGAATGTAGAACAAGAAACAAACGACGGATAGTTGTTTCACATATATTTGTATGCTATTGAGTACTAAATACCGATATGAAAACGAGATGAGTATCAAGTACAATGCATAATTGAAACAATGAGTTAAAACAGCGCACCCAATACTGCAAGCCCATTCACCAATGTACTTGCAATAACCATTGGACGGATGAGCAAACGTGTGACCGATAATAATTGTTCTTGGTTTTGTCGGAATAGTTACTGCGCAGGAAAACGCATCGACGATTGCGTGAATAAAAATAATCATTGAATACATTTTGACAGTTTTCGGGGTGCTTGAAACGACACAATAGATTAACAGACTATTCGTGAATATACCAAGAAGTGAAACTGCTGTTTGAGATAAAGACAAACTCATTACTGTAAAAAATTCATTCAAAATGATATTACTATGAGAAAAAAACAAACTTTCGACAATTTTGATTAAAACACGAAAAAAAAGAAAACAGCGACTTAATTTGTAAGAAAACGTTCTGACTGCCTGATTACACAGTTTATTTCACTACTAATATCCAAAACATGAATTGCGACAACTAACTAAATTCGAATAGAAAAGTTGAAAACAAGAAACATTGTATCAAATTTCACAGAAAAACCAAACCGTAATTGTTATGCGGCGTCCAAAATCGAAAAAACAAGAAAAAAGTGTGTCCAAATTCAAAACACGAAAAATGCGGAATCAAAGGTACATCAGTATTTCTCAAAAAAAATTAACTTGTAAAAACCTTGATGTTCATATGATCCCACCCTTTTCGCTACAATAACGTTGTGTTCCTTTGAATAATTACGAGATTTCGTTATTTTTTATGTTTGAAATTGGACACACTTGTTCACTTTTTTTTTTGATTTTGGACGCCGCATTATTGAAAGGAACACAACGATTTTGCAATTAAAGGGAAGAGGGTAGCACGAATCAGCAATAGTATAATGCTCGAGATAATTTGGAGAAAAAGTCTAGTACTCGAGAAAATGATGATTTCATTTTTTTAGTCAGCAAATTCGGAATATCTTTCCTAACTAGGCTTTTCGGTAAAAATTTCCTTGAGGGTTTTTACTATTTTGCGGGTACTGATCATTTTAAAAACAACCTCGATATTCGTGTTATCCCTCTTTAAAGGTGGACTGTGAGATAATTGTTTGTTTAGTTTATAAAACGACCCTTTAGAACTACAGAAAATTACAGATGGCGTGCCAGACGCGTGTAATAGAAAATAAGAGGCTAGAGAACGAGAGTTTGTGGCGAAGCATTTCAAAAAACGCTGTGGCGCGTTGATTGTTTTCCCAAGCGCATTCTGATTGAGTTATCAAAAAGAAAAATTATTTGTGCAGTGTGCGCTTACTGCGAGTTTCACGTTAAGGTTTTTCAAACACGCAGAGTATAACCAAAAAATAGGCCCAGATTTTCACAAAATGTAGAAAAATCATCCGAAAACTGAACTCTTCACATAAAAAAATGTTAAAAAAAATTGCCGAAAACAGACATTTTTACATTTTCGAAATGTAAGGGACCAATGTATTCGTGACAAAAAAAATGAAAAAAAATTGAATTAAAAATTAAATTTGCCAATTTGCGCACCATTCAATAAAATTTTACTTTTTTTCTTAAAAAAAGTTGAAAAAAATGATGATTTTTTCGAGATATGGCGAGACCAATCCGGGAAAATCTATGCGCCCTTAAAATTTGCATTGGACTTTTCTAGAAAAACAATTAAGTTTTATTTAATGGCGCGCATTGGCAAATTTAATTTTCAATTCATTTTTTTTTCTATTTATTATTGTCACGAATAGATCCATTAAAAAACTGTTGTGACCGAACCCCAGAAAGAGAAAGGATTTAAAAGTGAAAGATCCAAAATTCTCTTGAAAAAAAAGTCTAGTACTCGAGAGAAAAAAGTTTCCAAATATTCCAAATTTCAAGCTATACACGTCGTTTTCCATTGCAATAATTGAAATAGAGAGAGACGCAAAGAAAAATACATTCCGAGAGAACTACAACATTGTTCCCACATATGTGCTCTGTTGTTCCACACAAATCCATAAAACACACAGGCAAATTCCTGGACACATGTGGCAGGTGTGCGGCAGCGATGTTTTGCTGGCAGACGTCAGGCATGTATGTCGCATCGATGCCGCAGCTCTGGACCCGATTCCGGCATTCATGCAGCAGGCCTACGGCAGGGATGCCGGAATTGGTCCAGAACTGCGGCATCGATGCGACATACATGCCTGACGTCTGCCAGCAAAACATCGCTGCCGCACACCTGCCACATGTGTCCAGGAATTTGCCTGTGCAAGCCCCCCTTGCTAACTTCTCAAAATCTTGAATTTTGGATTTATCCAATAGAGATATTGAATCTCGGTACCGACAACACACGCGTCTCGCACACTGCCATCATTTGTGTGCGTGTTGGCCACGCCCACACTGCGTCTCGCTCTATTTCAATGATTGCCAATTCTCTTTTGCTTGATACGACGTGATATACGTGGTCACCAAATTTGGAAAATCTTTCCTAGGCTTTTCGGTGAAAATTCCCTTGGGGGTTTGACTATATCGAAGGTGCTGATCATTTTAAAAACAACATCATTTTTCCCTTCACTCCCCCCCCCCCCCCTTTATATAAAAAATTAATCTAAATCTATATGTTCTTCACGTATTATAAACGTAAAAAAAGTTGGCGTCGAAATAATATTTTTTCAAATCATAAATTTCGCGCGCGTCACGAACACACAAAAATCCAATGACAATTTGTGTGTTCGTGACGAGACCATGTGCGCGCGAGGTTTTTTGGTTTGAAAAAAATTTTCCATTTCGACGCCAACTTTTTTTTATGTCTATAATGAAAAAACTGTAAATGGTTTCACAAACATTTAAGACAACAATAATATCCACTTTTCGGATATCATCAGCGATCGCCGAAGTGTTCAAAGGCGCACACTGAAGATCAACTCTTTGTTGCAAGACCCCGCGTCTCTCCTTTTTCAATTGTCAATCATTTTTTGTTTCGTTTTTGAGTCATAGTACAGAAGTTGTCGTTTAGTTCGACAAATAATCGACTCCTGATGTTTTCCAGTGCGATAATCGGATTATGGGTTCCAGGCAAATCTGTTCATTTTAACAAAACGACGGTTGACGGATGTGTTTGACCTCATATTTATTGCTTAACAACTACATTGCATAGAAAAAGTCTCTGGCTCTCGAATGCAACCCTAACTTGAGTTTTTTGTTCATTTCAAAAGGCTGAACCGATGGTTCCAGTAAAACCATCTAGAAAATTTTGTTAAGCTTACATCCGAATTTCTCACGACATTTTATCGTTGGATTTTGTTTGAAATACTTTGAATCGAAACTATAAAAAACAAAAAATAAAGTTTGATCTCAATTTCGAAGTATTCTGACTGATTCGGCATTGCTGGGTTCTAAATGTTCGTGTAGATCTCCGATTTCGAACCATCCAGAGGGAATACCTTCATGGCCAGCACTGTAGATTGTTTTCGCAAGAAGAAGTGACAATCGTTGGACAACGGCAACACTGGAATGGTATCCACGCGATTGGAAACGGCCGTTGAGATGGTCAGATGAAATACACAAAACCCGCTGTAAATATGACAACAACAAAAAACTGGTCAAACATTGGACAACTCGTGCCAAAGACCGAGATTTATGGAGAAATGTGGTCCGCGCTACATGCTGAAGAACGGATCAACTAAGTAACTAAGTATGTAAGCAATGAAGTTTGTAAAAGAATGCCTCGCAGTAAGCGCACACTGAACAAATAAGTTTGATAACTCAATCAGAAGGCGCTTGGCAAAACAATCAACATACATGAAGTGTCATTATAATATAAATGCATTTATTTTGAGAAACTTGAACTATGAAAAACACAAATATTCATGTCTTATACTGGGAACACTGGTTGTTTTATACTGGGAACACTGGTTATTTTGATACCCGTTCGAGTTTCTGTTGAATTATATCCCCCATTTTCAACAGCTTTTCTTATTCGGAGAAGTGTCAAGATTTTGATATTGTAGGGTTTAATCAAAATCAGCGAAATAATCGGGGTGATGAGGGGAACGAAAAGTACAAGTGTCATGATGTTCTCCTCCAGAAGAGCGCTAGAATATATATTGAAAATTTGCAACAAGTAGAGTATTAGTGCTATCATGTCGATTTGCGGTAGAATTACTTGAATGGTCAATGTTTTCAGCAATTGGTCATGCATATTTCTGGTGTTCCGACTCATTTGGGCGGCCAAATTTTGCAGTTTTTTCACAATGTTTTTTCGTAAAACCAGTACAATTTGATAAATTATCATCGGAGCAATAAGCATGTGGCCGAAACTATAGGATGAATAGGATGTAGTGATGTCTAAAGTGCCAGAAACAACATAACCGGTCAGATTGTAAGCAGGATATTGCTTATGGATAACGTCGAACACTTCATCGGAAGAAGACATTCCAAAACCAAATGAAATCTGTTGAAAAAATTGCCGAATCATTATTTTTCATATATGGGATATTGAAGAGGTCATCCCCCCTTTAAGGGAAATTAAAGGGAATTGAATCTTTATTCGGTTGATAGAATTTATTCAATTACACTGAGAAATTTCGAGTGAAAAACAATGTTAATCGGTTCCTTCCGGCGGTCAAATGATAAAGCACGGACCACAACACCTGCGAGACACAACTCAGTGTGCGGGAGTTCAAACATTTGTTTTTTTTTCTCGATAACTTTCTCAAAATTGTTGATAATATCAAAAAGAGAATTGATTTCATATCCAAAAAATAATTGAAAGATATACTTGGAATCGTTTGTTTATAGAAAGAGAGCAAAACACTCATCATTCGAACTCCCGACACATATGCAAAAATGTTTGTTTGCAACTACGGCACACCATTTTTTTCATTGGAATGCTCCGGTCACGCCCCTTTTTTTGCAAAAGTACGTGGACGCTTTTTTTCATTGTTTTTGTTTGTTTTTTTTTGCATGTGCCGACATAAGAATTGTCCATCGCGTTAGATACAGAAACGGTTACCAACCTGCCATCATTAGCCTGTTAGAGAAAACAAAAGAATCTACTGTAATTTTTTGGCATGTTTTTACGTCAACTGCATTTTTTTTTTCATTTTTCTTTTGACAATGAGAACTTTTAACAACAAAAAAAAATATCCGGCAGTTTTGAAACTCACAACTCCCAGTATGCATGGAATGTAGAACAAGAAACAAATGACTGATAATTGTTTCACTTTCAATTGTGTGCTATTGAGTATTAAATATCGATATGCAAACGAGATAAGTATCAAGTACAATGCATAAGTGAAAAAATGATTTATAACAGCACACCCAATACCGCAAGACCATCCACCAATGTACTTGCAATAACCATTGGACGGGAGGGCAAATGTGTGACCGATAATAATTGTTCGTGGTTTTGTCGGAATAGTTACTGCGCAGGAAAACGCATCGACGATTGCGTGAATCAAAATAATGAACGAATACGTTTTAACAGCTTTCGGTGTGCTTGAAACGACACAATAGATTAGCAGACTATTCGTGAATATACCAAGAAGTGAAACTGCTGTTTGAGATAAAGACAAACTCATTACTGTAAAAGAAATAATTGAAATAATAATAATAATAGTAATAATGATGATGTTGTGGTTTAATATTCACCAAAAACGCGCCCACACACAAGTGTGAGATTCAGGCATTTTATTTAGGCCCCCGAGCGGAAGTCCGCAGCCATCAAAAAAGAGGGAGCAGACGGAAAAGATCAATGGTGCTTCAAAGGCGCACATTGAAAATTGTGGGTCTAAAATTTCGAATTTTGTGTTTCGACGAACTTTCTGTTTCCCAATATCATGAAAAATCTCATCCCTGTCTACAAGTTGTGAGAAAACAACGGCATGGTAAATGAAAAGAAACGTCAAATGGAAAAACGTCGAGACATACACATTTTGAAAGAAGTAATGAACTATGAATTATATCAATCACGTAGCAACTTGCAAACAGCTGGCAAAGATTAAATTTAAAAAACTTGGCAACGTCGTTGGCCACGAAGCAATAATGTTTCAAACCTTTAAAAGGGGGGGGGGGATTTTTTCGCAAACTTGAATTTTTCACAAAGGTTCAGGGTCTAGGGGTAATTTGGTACGAGGAACTTCATGGAAATGTTTTTTTTTTCACGTGAACGTTTTTTTCGTTCTGGAAGGGGGCCCATCTGGAAAAGTGATATTGAAAAATTGAGAAAACTGACGGGAAAAATCATTTTTTCACCAATAAGACATGTGGGAACATAAAAGATCTTATTTGGTGAAGAAAGCCATTTTTTTTTCAAACTGGGCTTCCTTTCCAACACCTGGGAAGATCAATTTTCCCAGGTGGGGCCCAGAACGACAGCCCTGATTACAGGGACTCCAAATCTCTTTCTTCAAGTTATTGGAGTTGTTCTTGAATTTATGAAGTTTTCCCGAAGTTTTGAATTTTCTCGAAAAAGCAAAACTTTAAATTGAAAGCCGCAGTATTTGATAAGGGATGAACGTAAATGGAAAATAATTAAAGAGAAATTTTGGTTGTTTTTTCGTTCCGTTCAGGAAATTTCATATCATCTGGATGCGTTTAAGAGAATCATATTTTCCCTCAATTTATCCGGTCGGTATGAACTTGTATTGTGGTTCAAACCATGATTTCTAAAAAGAAAAATTTAAGAAAAAGTTGGACCAAATATGAGGCATATATTTTTATAGACGTCTTTGATCGTATTCGTCAGTTTTCTCTTCTTTGCTAACAGCTTCAAGATACTGTGTGAAATGAAATATTGAGCCCAACGAAAACAGGCCATGTCCGATCAAAAACAGACCAAACAAGATCATCTATTCCCAACCACAGTTCCCACAAAAGACTCACATTTTGAATACGAATCACATTTTTACGGAATAGACGGAGAAAGAAATGGCTCGATTCTGGAAACTAAAGTAACCCAGTTATTTCTGATTGGGTTACGTTCAGAATTTTTTTTTTTAATTCGTTTTTTTTTTCAATGTAAAAAGTTGATTTTCATACCGCGCAAAATTTTGTCTAGAGGATTCAAACATGATGGTAAGTAAAAACAATTAGTTACGTCTTTTTTCGAATATTTTTCATTGGCGGAGAAGCGAGAAAGATGTGGACGGAAAAAAAACTTCAATCAGTTCATAGGTATGAATAAGTTTTGTAGCTGAAAATATGCCACAAACATGAATGAATTTGACCGGATTGACAATAAGTTGGGAGGATTGACAACAGTTCACATGGTTCAATTTTCTTACGTTTAGGCTTAGCGGAGGAGGTAAAATACTGTAGTTTTAGACTAAATCTGAGAAGGATTTTCAGTTTTGTTAGATTTATTTTTTTAGAATCTCTTGAGAAATTTAACCTTGGAAATAAAAATTGCGAAAAAAACATGGAAACTTGTGAAAAAACATGAACCCATGTGGAGAAACAACGTGTAAAATGTGCCAAGTACAACTCAGGAAAGTCGCAGCGCGATCTGTGCGTGGTCGCAGCGTGGAAGCGTGCGACCGCGCATTCACTTTTCACAGAACACATCCTGAATGAGGCTATTTCACAGCCTGAGAATAACAACCTGTGCTCGTATTCATGAAATTGTTTACAAGGGAGGTTCAACTTGTCCCCATCTCAAACAATCATTTTTTTCGGCTAAACAATTTCATGACGACGGGCACTGAACCATTGTCGTTTTTGATAAGAATGCGTTGGTTTTCTCAAGCTGTGACTTTTTGTGACTAATTATTTTTGTTTTTATGATTTTTGTTCAAAAACAACTTTTTCCGTTTTAATTATTTTTGTTCGCAGGGGAATGGTGTAATGAGAATTCGCTTTATCATTTAAATACACACTGTCACTCAGAAATGGTTTTTTCATGTTCATTAAAATCTTGATGATGAAAACTTCAACGTTCGATGTATGTGGTTCAAAAAACAGAAAATATTTGAAGGAAAGAACAAAACTATGTTTTGTCGTGGGTCACTTTTTGATTTTTTTGATTTTTGAATTTCACAAATTGAAAATTGAAGTCCTCAATATTGAGATTTTGATGAACACAAGAAATTTATTTCTGAGTGACCAGGTGTCTTTAGAAACCGAGCTGGAATACTTCAAGAAAAATTATGTTTTCAAAATTCAACAGAACAAACTCAAAAATCAAAACTACTCAGACAACCGCAAATTACTTAAAGTTAACAAATTTGGTTCTAAAGATTAGCTACGAGATTTTGTTGAAATTAGCTAAAAAAATTTTAGCTCTCAATTGCAACTCTATGATATTTGGCTAGCTAATCTTTATGCCCGAAATTTTGTTTTTCACATCCTCGAAGGCTCGAAAATATTCAAATGAAGAACGATATAAAGTCTGCTGAATTCAGTTGACTACATACGCACCAACTACATACGCAATAAACTCGAGAAACACCGTTCATTTTTTAGCTACGCAAGGTGTGTACAAAATCTTTGCGTGCCCCAAAACAGCTAAAATTCTATTTTCAGCTACGCATGACGTAAAATGTCGTTTTCTGAGTAGCTTTCTAATGAGACCAGTTTTCGTTACTATTGTAAAATTTCTTGATTAAGGCCAGAGCTCAAAAAATGATGTTATTCGCAATAACATTTACATCCTATTAGAGATGCCAAAAGGAAAAAAAAATATTCGAGAAAAAATAATTTTAGTCACTTACAGTACCCAGTTCCGTTTGGGGTAGATTCTGAATCGGAAAATGACCAAATCTGAATCGGACCAAAACATGAAAAATGTGTCTGAATCGGACCAGAGTCAAGAAATCGGACCCGGTCCGTTTTTATCAAGATTTTTGCTGAACCGGACCACAAAATCGGACCAGGTCCGTTTTTATCAAGATTTTTGCTGAACCGGACCACAAAATCGGACCAGGTCCGTTTTTTTTGGTTGAAATTTCAGCTGAATCCGACTAAAATCGAAAAAATATCAACCAAAAAAACGGACCTGGTCCGATTTTGTGGTCCAATTCAGCAAAAGTCTTGATAAAAACGGACCGGGTCCGATTTCTTGACTCCGGTCCGATTCAGACACATTTTTTAGGTTTGGGTCCGATTCAGATTCGGGTATTTTCGGGTCCGATAAAATCGGACCTGGTCCGATTCAGAAGGTCCGATTCAGTAATTGCCCCGTTTGGTGTGTCACGCAAACTAAAATCGATTTTTTAAATCCTTATCAGTGATAAGTTATCACCCTGAATAAGGTCCAACAAAAGTGACTGAATTTGGTCAAAAAACCGTGCTCGGTTTATTTTTCATTGTGGTGTCCTATTCTTAGAAGTTCTGTTCATAAATAGGTCCCGGCATCTTTTTTTATGTTGGATCCATTCAGGAGATTTTCGGTACAAAAAACCCAACATGTAGTTTTCCTGGTCCGATTCAGCTAAACAAAAAAACAGACCCCTATCGCAACAACAAAAAACAGACCCGGCCCATGTTCATATTCATCTACAGTTTTGCTCTATCACAAATAATGATCAAATATTGCGAAAAATAGAGATTTTATACACAAAAATGTTGCAAAGTTTCGGAATTCTATCGAAAACAATCGGCAAACACTGAACCGGACGTTTTGAATCGGACCAGGTCCGATTTTTCGGACCCGAAAATAACCGATTCTGAATCGGAACCGAACCTAAAAATGGGTCTGAATCGAACCAGAGTCAAGAAATCGGACCCGGTCCCTTTTTTTCAAGATTTTTGCTGGATCAGGCCACAAAATCGGACCAGGTCCGTTTTTTTTGTCGAAATTTCAGCTTAATCGGACTAAAATTGAAAAAATATCAACCGAAAAAAAAGGTCCTGGTCCGACTTTGTGGTCCGATTCAGCAAATCTTGATAAAAACGGACCGGGTTCGATTTCTTGACTCTGGTCCTGACTCATGAAATTTTTGGCTGAACCAGCGAACGTCCGGGACTGACACAAGAACGGTGAAACGGTGCTTCCAATAGTACTCAGAAAAGTTAATGCGCGACCGCTTCGCGCGGATTGGACTGAGTGTGCGTAGTGCGTGGTCGCAGCGTACGATCGCGCACTCACTTTTCCAACTAAAAGACCGAAATTTGAAAATTTGATTTTTTCATAAGAGTTTTCTGCTCAAACAACTTTCCACATCTAAATGCTTCCGATAAGAAGTGATTTAAAAAATTTAATGATTCATTCCAGCGCTGTGCACTGGTGTAGAAACCGCGAATAAGCTGGCCAAGTGTGTCACAGTGTGTATTATTGAATCGCAATGTTTTCGCACTTTTTTTCTGGATCAGACACAGTTTTATGGATGTGGCTTAAACCCAGGCATGTTCCTGGGCCGGTCCTGGGCGGCCTCAGAGACAGCTGCGAAACCGCCAGTATTTCTCCGAGATATTCAAGATCTTGACAAAAAAACTTAAAAGGGGGGGGGGGGGGGGGTAAACGAAAAAATCAAGTTGTTTTTAAAATGATCAGCACCTTCGATATAGTCAAACCCCCAAGGGAATTTTCACCGAAAAGTCTAGGAAAAAATTTCCAAATTTTGTGACCACGTATAATTTGGAACATTTGGAAACTTACCACGTACAGCTATACGTTGAAAAAAATTTGGGAACTTTTTTTTCTCGAGTACTAGACTTTTTCTCCAATAATCCCTCGAGCATTATACTATATTTTAGGTGCTCTTTCTTTTAAACACAACTTGTCGATTCTCTTTACCCCCCCCCCCCCCCCTTTAACATACATTTCGTGGTGAATTTCTAAGTGATATCTGGGCCAGACAGGGCCGACCCTAGGAACATTTCTGCCTAAACCAAAGAAATATAATCCAAAAATAGAAAATTCAGAGAAAAGGCCACGAAAATTAATTTGGTCTAAAGCGAAAACTTTTAAAAATTTTAGACACCTAAAAATTTTGCGACTGAAATACACACTGTATGTGTGTATTGTACTCGGTACAGTTCAGTCAAACACCTGAACCATGCGTTTGAATGTTGTTAATTTGTTCAATTTCCGAACCCGAAGTTCATGGCACTTATCGCAATACTGAGAACAGACTGAAAAAAAAGTATTAAAGCAATTTTCTATTCGGAGTACTCTTTCTCGGGTTCTGTTGATTATCAGTGGACCGGAACTCTGTTGTCTAATATTTTTTCAATAACTTCCTTACACTCGAAGCCATTGTAAATTGAGCAGAAATACATTCTCGTCTCTACATTTTTCTCATTTTGTCGTCTCATATATTCATCTCACATCAGTTATCGCATGTTGTTGTTACATTACTTCAACCTCTCCTATTTTTTATCCGAATACCCAGATTCCTATATTTATTCGTTTGCAGTTTTTGAGACATTGATTTATATCATTGAGTAAGGTGACAAAATAGAACTCCCCCAATTGTTGTTGAGAATTTCAGCACCGTTTATATAAGTCTCTTTTGTGGCCTTCTTTTCAAAGCATCGCAATTCCATTTCAACTTTAATCTAATTTCCGGATTTCAATACATTATTCATGCTATTGACAATGTTTTGTTGATTTGTATGAGGATAATGATGTTGGTCAACGATGAGAATGTTGAAAAGGAGAAGATGTTTGATTTTGTTACAAGAGGCAGTGTGTTTTGTTTTTTCTCAGGTAAACTTTTTTGTGGTTTTCGGCGACAAAAATTGTATGTTGAGAGATGACTCAGAGAAAGATCGAATGTACGAGAAAGATCGAATGTTTTTTGGGAATTGACCTGAGTTGGGTTTTATCAGTGTAAAACGTAAGATTACTGTAGTTAGCGAATATCTTTTTCAATTTCACTTTACATTTCGAATTTCATCACAAAAAAAACTAAGATTTTCGAAATCTTACGTTTCTAAAACTTATCCAGAGAATATTGAAGTTAAAAAAAAAAACTAAATAAAAATTTTTGATGCCGACGGAATCGCTTTGAACACGGCGGACCTTGAAAAGCCCACAGCTCGGCCCGGGCTTTCTTAGGCACGTCGAAGTAAAAGCCCGTTTAGGCCCGCTGGAACACAGACTGCCTGTTGCAGCCCGGCTCAAAATGGCATCCCTGATGGAGAGATAAGGAAGTTTTTTTTATTAAAATTGAAACGTGACCGATTTATCTCTGCGTCTCGTTTTCTCTCATTTTGGGTTTTTCTGATTTGATAATATATTTTTTTTTCAAGTTGAATGATCTACCTGTAGGATGGGGAGAATGGGCTTGTCGGAGATGGTCGGACATTTTCGAATCCTGTCCCATTTTAGCCCGGAAACAATCTCTCCGAAACCACTTGTTGCTCGAAAAATAATCGGGAATTTATGATTTGGAAGGCCGGAAAAAACTTATTTTCCAATCCTATCTTACTGACAATAGTTGTACGAATTCTGGACTAGAAACAGAGCTCTTTTTGAAAGACATCATTTTCATTTGCAAATTTAGAATTCTTCTAAAAAGTCAATTTTTGCAGCCATGTGTAGTTTGCCATTCTTCATGATTGAAAGATGTCTCGCCACTTTTTACATCTCCGACTACGAGTTCAACGAACGGCGAATAATATCTTTTCTTCTAGTCACTCTTCAAATATTCGTTGGTCTTCTAAGCACCGTCCTTTTGAGAGATGGTAAAACAAAAACAACAGCAAGTTATTTTTACTTCAAGTCTTTTTTCCCAGAAATTCTGACGAGATACGTTGTGGCTGTTTTGATGGCTTTTAACATTGCTGCATTGGCTCTGAAGAAGTTTGTAGAGATCTGGAATCATCGAATTTTTACGATACACGCGAGAAAGTTTGACTCGAGGTATTCGTTGGCAACAAGATATCAAGTTTCGGAAAATATCAAAGCGTTGAATGTGAGAATCTGGGGATATCTGACTTGGACCTTTTCCAGATAAGATCTGAAAACATTCACTCGCTCTGAGCAAAAAAAAAACATTTATGATTATGACCTAGCTCGATCTGTGCTGTTTTGTTTCGGGCAGGGTTGTTCATTTTGCCTGTGGTTTTTTTTTTGTTGAAATTCCAAGAAAAAAACATGAAAAGTGTGACACCACCCGTTCATGAAAAAGGCATGAAAGGCAAAAGGCAAGGCTGTGTTTTGCCTTGCCTTTTCATTGCCTTTCCGAAAAACGGCTTGCCTTTCTTTTTGCCTTTTCGAAAAAGGCAAAAAGCGGCAATTGCCGGCGTTTTGAACATCCCTGGTTTCTGGCCGTAAAAAATCCATGATGTTTATCGAGAAATTTTTATCGAAAAAAAGTCCCCGGCTTGCGGTAAAAACTGAGTCGAAGCTTCTGAATCGGGCCAGTTCCGATTTCAACGAAGCCAATCTGAATTGGACCACAACGTAAAAATGTTTCTGAATGGGGCCATAGTCAAAAAAGCGGATCAGAGGATCAGAACAGTTTTTTTTTGCTTAAAGGTGGACTGCGAGATAATTGAGTGTTTCGTCTATAATATAGTTTGTGTGCCCCTGAAAAAATGATGCGAAAACCAAAAAAACGCAAAAAATTTGATACAGTGCCAGGAAAAAAACAAACACAAGCAATTCCGCCTTTCCGTCTTCACGACCATGTGCGCTCTATCGAACCATTATAAATTCAAAAAAGTACACACATTTTCGAAGAATTTCACTACACTATAAATGACGCAACATTGCACACCGTCTTTCTCAGATATATCGCAGTCCACCTTTAAACGGACCGAATTATTCAAAACTTGGTTGAAACGGGTACAGATCGGATCCGGTTTGTTTTCTCTCAAGGGCAATCGGCCCCGAAATAGTGTGAGAAGTATTTTTTTTTGTTGAACGTCAAACTGTTATGGTATTCAACAAAACATGTAGATTTCCTGGTCCGATTAAGCTAAAATCGCAACAACAAAAAAACGGGCCGGGTCTGATTTTTTCCGTGTCCCTTTCGTTCATGTTTCAACCAAACGACCCGTTCAATTGAGATTTCTTTTGTGGGCCTAATTCAGATTTGGTAATTTTCGGGTTTGATAAATTCCGTCCTCGCCCGATTGAAAAGAGCCGATTCAGCGTCCATCCCAAAAGTAAGTTGATTTTTTTTTCATTATTTACAGATGATAACCCATTTGGTGCAATTCCAAAGTATTATGAACATCATTCTGATCCTGAGCGTTCTTCTGACCAGTTTCAACATTTCTCAAGAGTTCAATCTTCTTTCAACAATTCTTCTCGATATGTTCATATTCATCTACAGTTTTGCTCTACCACAAATCATGACCAAATATTGCAAAAAATGGAGATTTTATACACAAAAAATGTTGCAAAGTTTCGGAATTCTATCGAAAACAATCACTCCATTACGCAATTCCTTTGGCATGGAAATTTCAGCTATTCCAACGATGAATCAACACTTCGATCAGTTGAAAATATATTGGGAGGAAAACTGAGCCAAACAGAAATGTTGAGAGCCGGGAAGTGATATGAAATCTATATGTGAATAACAATAATAATGTCTGTTTTTATTTTTACAATAACATAGTTCCCTTAAATGTACGATGTTTTTGTTTTTATTCCTATTTTTGTCATAACATTCTAGGCTTCGAAAATTACATTTCGAGTTTTTTGAATACAAAAACAAGTACGATTTGTGATCAACTACTCCGTTTCAACCAATTCCCAGATGAAAACTAGAATGTTCTCGTTCCTTTTTATAGATCAGGTACGGTTTGTTTTGTGGAGGTGTCAGAGCTGTCGTTTTGGATCAGCCCGGTCCAAGAAAGAAAATACGGGCTTCTCAGGCCCGCGGTGAAAATTTAAAAGAGCAACGGAACTTCCTGCTCGGCCCACAAATGACCCATACTATGTAAAAATGTTTTTGTCCACAGAATGACATATACATACTTGCCATACTCGTTCGTTAAGTTTTTAACGAGCAGGCTTTCAGGGTTTTCGAAAAATAATGTCAGAAAAAAATGTCGAGACCATTACTTTCCAAACAATTTTTTTCGGGACACAACTTCGGTTCCGCCCAAGCCTGGTCCCAATCCATTTCCAGTTATGCCTCCTTTTATTTTGCGAATCGAAAATTCTACGCAAAAAGCTATTTATCTCTTCTTGAAAAAATAACATTTTCATAAAAAATGGATCAAGTTGACATATTTTATTGAAAACACTAGTGAAAAACAGGGAGAAAAATTAATTCACGTTTTTATTTTCATAAATAATATTAGTTTTTTTTTACTTCTCTATCTTTTTTTTTCCAAAACTTATTCATCGTTGTTGAAAACAAATATCCAATCTATTTCTATTCAACAAAAACAACCAAAAATGCAAATAATCCTTATAAAATTTCAGCACCTCCCACCTCCAAAACAAATAGTGTTCTTCTCATCGCAAAAAAAAACTACAACTTTTGATTCCTGCACGTTAAGCTCCGCCCACTTTTAGTGCTCTCTGTTTTTTTTCTTGTCGCGTGTATCTTTGAATTGTTGAATGACCAATTCGACGGTGATGCTAATGTTGCATTTTTGGAATATTTCGTATTTCGAGAATGAAAATCGGGAGTGGTATTCCTTCGTTATGGCGTATTTGTATGTCGAGACAGTCATCTATGTCATCGAGTGAGTTATAATGTTTTTTTTATTCCAAAAACGGGTCCAGGTAACTTCGAAACCGCGAGAAATTTGTGCGAGAAAACGTTGTTCATAGGCTTTTAATGAAATTGTCAACAGAATTTTTTGCGGCTTTCCAGATTCCGAAATTTATTTTAATTTCTAAAACTCCAACAAACGACCTCGTTATAGCCCATTTTCACGTTGTTCTTGTTTTTCTTCAGAAAAAAAAACATAAGTGGTGAATAGAAAATTAAAAACAATATTAAATTTCAAAAAAATAAGGTTCTGAAATGTTAAATTTTTTCGTGATCTTTTCTCTGAATTTCTCATTTTTTAATTGTATTTTTCCGGTTTCGACCACATCCCCAAAACTACGTCTCATCTAGAAAAAAGTGAAAAAAAAGTGATTCAAAAACATAAACGTAACTTCAAGAACATCACAGTTTTCTACTCGAGTTCCAGCTAAGAATCGGCACATTTTGTTTACCGCAACATTTTCAAAATCAGAATTTTCAGTGATTTTGTCGCTGTTTTTTTTTTCTCACGGAGATAATCTTTTTAACATTTTCAAAAAGGAGCCATATAAAAACAAAGGCGATGCAAATTTTTTCTGCTATTCCAAAAACACGTCAAAAAAAAACATGAGGCGGAAATCCACAGAAATAACTTCGGCAACAAACGCAATAATCATCCAAAAAAAAACAATTTTCTCATTTGAAAATCTTCGTCGTTTAATTATTTCAATCTTGTTTCAAAGAGAGCCTAAGAGAAAAAAAACCATAAACATTTCAGACCAGAAATGTTAGAGAAAAAATTACTACCGTATACAGTTCTAAAATCTGAGCCCGAACCTCACCCCTGGTTCAACGAACTTCGTTTTCCTTGTTGACCAAGAACTTCATTTTCCTACTGTAATTTTCAAAGATCCTTGGAATCACTTCTCGAAAATTCGATCTTTGTCATCTACCGTAACCAGTTCATATGAACTAATGTTTTTGATTGGAGTTTTTGTATTTCCTTGTGGAAAAACATATTTTATGATTTATATTCATTCTCAACATGAACAGTTTATTGACTATCATTGACAGGGAAAGTAAAATTAAAATGAAAAAAAAATATTGTAAGAAATTGAAACTATGACTAACGCATCCAAAAAATTGTAGTGTTTTCAATATGATGTTCTACATTTGGCTGATTTTCAAAGCTGCACAATTTCACTACAATTTTAACTTCATTGTCGGATTCTTTCTCGGGACTCATCTTTTCCATGATTTTGCCATTTTGACATATCGATTCGTCATGATCACAACACCCGATTTCAATCAAATAGATCCATCTCTTACTCGATGCTGCATCAATATTTCGCTCTATTCGATGGGAGCAGGTTTGTGATAGAATTCTTGGAATAATACGGAGTTGTCTTGATTAATTCAGCATTGAGTTGTTTGCCATTTTTCATGCTCGAACGATGTTGCGCCACATATTATTTGTCGGATTATGAGCTCAACAATCGACATCATATATCCTATCTCATAACTTTCACACAATTTCTAATTGGATCTTTCACTTGTTATTCATTACAAGATGAAAACAACACATTCATCGTTGTCGGCGCTTTGTGTTGTTTGAATGTTGTTGCAATTGCGATACTCATTCTACTCATATTGTATAACAATCGAAAATTCAAGTCGTTTCATGAGGGGTTGAGTCAGTATTCACTTGCGATGCGATTTCAGATTTCGGAGAACATCAAGTGTCTCACAGTGCGTTTGAAAACTGTGAGAGATATTTGGAGAAAAAGTGAATTTCAGATGATAACAAAGATGATTCTCTACATGGGATTGATGAATTCGATTCTTGTGTTGGTGATGCTGATGTCCAGTTATCATTTGAGTAATGAGTTCCGATTCATAAGCGCAGTAGCAATGGATATTTGCATTTTTGCATACGCGTAAGTTTCCCTATGTCAATAACAAGTCTGTGAAGAACCGAAAAAAAAAACTGTGTCTGAATCGGAACCGGTCTGTTTTTTTCAAGATTTTTGCACAATTGGAAAATCGGGCCCACAGAAATTTCCCGAAAATCGGGCCCACAGAAAACTTCAGAAGAGTTTCGAAAATGAATTCCGGAAATTCGGGAAGTTTCCGGTTTTGGTTTCACTGAAGTCTTGTCGACAACAAGAAACAGATTGATTTCGGGCCGGCCCGAGATCTTTATTCAAATACGCTGGGTTTAATTTTAACTTTTCGGAAAACTTGACCCCGAAAATCGGGTTCACAGAAAAATTCAGAAAATCTCCGAAAAAATCGCCCCTTTTCCAGATTTTCTATTCCGCAAATAATGACAATGTGCTCTGACAAATGGCAAGCTCAACTGCGAAGGACATTACGATGTTTCTCAAATCCGACAAGACTTACACCTCTTCGAGACTCCTATGGCGTCAAAATGGATCAGACACAATCGACTGATGATCACTTCGAAACGTTGAAAACTGTTTGGGAAGCGAGAATAGCTTAGCTGACAGTTTTATCAAAGAAAAATACGATAAAAATAAAGATACAAAAATCGAAACTAGTCAAAGTATAAGTCGGTGAAAACGATATAAAATCAATAAATGTTTTCAATGGCTCATCGAAAAACTCATTTTCATCCAATTTATGATGATTCTCCACTTGGTTGATCCTTCGAATCCCGAAAAGTCAATGGATTTTTGGGGGTTGCAGAATGTTTCGCCGTTTTTTTTTAACAACAAGTCAACTTTATTTCATAGCAACGATGAGCATGTCTTTTGATGAGTTTGTATTTGAAGAGTGTTAGCAAAAGTGTCGAGATTGATTTTCTAGCCACACTTTTGTTAGCATCAATTTTTACTAATAGGTTAGAAGTTTTCAAAGACATTCATCATCACGTTTTTTTCTAGTTCCTTCACACCACGATTTATGATGAAGAGTTGTCCACGTTGGGTCCACGTTAGTAGAATAGCCTGACTTTTTTTACATCACGCGAAAAAAGTCCCGACCGTTGGTCATGACTTTTTTTACATAGGAGAGATAGGGAGATCCTTCCCCCTCCCGTGAGATAGTATAGAGAGCATGAGAGAGTACAAAGAATGGTGGCCACCCTGCTCGAACGGGACTTTTTTTACATGTGAGAGAGTGAGAGAGCGCAGACATGCGCGAGTCGGGACTTTTTTTACAGGTGAGAGAGTGAGAGAGCGCAGACATGCGCGAGTCGGGACTTTTTTTACAGGTGAGAGAGTGAGAGAGCGCAGACATGCGCGAGTCGGGACTTTTTTTACATGTGAGAGAGAGAGAGAGCGCAGACATGCGCGAGTCGGGACTTTTTTCGCATGTGAGAGAGTAGGAGAGTGCAGACAAGTTATACATTCGGGACTTTTTTTACAGGTGAGAGAATAGGAGAGTGCAGGCAGGATGATTGGGATAATTACGGTGTACTGTAACTACTGTATAAATGAGTCTGAAATTAGAAAAACTGTAAATGGAAAAATTGTCAGATTTTTCATATTTTCGAAATTAAATCTGAGAGAAATTTTTCAAATTTTTTGAAAAATTAATCGCAGAGTTAATTTCGAACGGCCAACAATCGGAGGATACGCGACACGGAGTTCAAGCTGTCTAGGATTCAATACGCGATAATATGACGGAGGAATTCTTTTTTTTTTCGGTTGTTTTGATTCAAATACAAGTTTATAAATTTAATATTTTTATTGAATCTCTCGATAAAATACAGGTAGACATTATTTTTTTTTTAGGTTTGTGATCTGCTGGGGTGGAGATGGTGTGTATTGTAGTTGCGATCGGGGATGGGTTCTGAAAAAATTGAAAAGTTGAAATTTGAAGAAATTAAATCATTTACCATGTTATGCATGCATCGGTTGCGGCGATGATGATGGCGGTGGTGGCGGATACTGATGATCCTCACGGCCTGAAATTGAAAGAATGAGAAAAAAAACAATGTAGAGACAATAACTTACCTAGGCACCAATTTGTCATGCATCGTTCGAAAAGTCGTTTCTTAGTTCTTAGAGCTGGAAATAATGATAATTGTAATCAAGCAAGTAAATGTAAACACTCACATTGTTGTGCACCCAAAATGCGCACGTACATGGTTAGTAATCGGATCAATCCGTCCACGTCTTGTTCAACCGACATTGTCTGATAGATTCGGAATAATGACTAGCGAAAATAAAACTCCCACTTTGAGGGTGTGTAATTGTGATCCTGAGGGTGTAATGGTGAACACATGTTTATCACAATGTTTAAATTAAATTGTCAAAATAAACCGATTGAGCTGATATGCAGCTGTTGAACGGCTGTTTAGATTTAATCTGTCAAAACATTTTAATTTTATTCATTAAATATTTGTGTAAAATTTTGAAACTTTTAAATTTAAACAATTTGATAAATTTCAGGATTGTAAACTGTCAGCTGTGAAATTGTCAAGAGGCGTCCCAGTTTATCGGCAGCATAATCATTCGTCATGCCAATGTCCACCAGCATGGACGCTTTTACTTTTGCTGAGGCCCACGGTCTCAATCTGACCAGTAATAATAAAGACATATTGAAACGTCTAGCCCGTATTTTTGAACTTTTCACCATAAAATGTTCTGTTCCTCATATCGATGGTGTTATTCTCGAGCCACGAGTTCTACCACTGAGAGCCGGAGTTGCGCGAACTTACTACAAAGGCCTGTCGGTTACTGTAGCCCACTACTACAGGCAAAGGTTAGTTTTTTTTTTCTTCACGTTTCCCAGTCAACTGATAGTTTCAGATATGGAAAGATAATCAATGAGAATGAGCCATTATTGTTCAGTTTTTCAAATCCCGGATCCTTCTTCCCTATTTCGGTTGTACGCATTACAACCGACATGGATTAGGATGTTTTATTATTTTTTACAACCAGCTAGTACTGTTGTTGTTGTACATTTTACAAGACAATGTTGCGTCATTTAACGGACAAGTTCTTACAAATACATTTATTAAATAATATTATTATACATGGACAAATATTTTACAACTATTGTAACCCCAATCTCCAATATGGAAACACACCGCCCATTACCCAAAACTTATTCATTTTTTCATTTTATCTTGTACCTTTCTTGGTTTTGTTTGTAAGATAAAGATTTTTATATTATAGATGTATCATTCCTCTAACGCTAACAACTCTACCTCTAGAAAACGCGCGGCATCACGTGATGTAAGTTTGAGAATACAGATGGTTAAAAAAAAAAAAAAATGAACTAATGAACGAAATTTAGGAATATCCGAATGCCAAGCGTTTTGACTACGGTAGCGAAACCCCAGTTCCTACGGTAGACATACCGGACCGTAACAATTACGCTTACGAGCGATCGCCTA
This sequence comes from Caenorhabditis sp. 8 KK-2011, assembly GCA_963572245.1. Classification (NCBI taxonomy): domain Eukaryota; kingdom Metazoa; phylum Nematoda; class Chromadorea; order Rhabditida; family Rhabditidae; genus Caenorhabditis; species Caenorhabditis sp. 8 KK-2011. Next base: position 10,499,794 of record OY751550.1, on the reverse strand, counting down.
TCAGACCTCGTCATTATCATGGCTATCCGGATCCTTCGTTGATGGCGCGGCGTGAGCATCGATATGGCTATGAGCAAGCGCCTGCGCCGACGCGTCATTATCATGACTACCCAGATACTTCATTGATGGCGCGGAACGAGTATCGACATGGCTATGAGCAAGCACCTGCGCCGACGCGTCATTATCATGACTACTCTGATCCTTCATTGATGGCGCGGCACGAGTATCGACATGGCTATGAGCAAGCACCTGCGCCGACGCGTCATTATCATGACTACCCAGATACTTCATTGATGGCGCGGCGTGAGCATCGATATGGCTATGAGCAAGCGCCTGCGCCGACGCGTCATTATCATGACTACCCAGATACTTCATTGATGGCGCGGCGTGAGCATCGACATGACTATGAATCAGAGTTCAACCAGATGTCAAGACCTTCAAATATGCCTCGTATAGATTGGAACCCAGAGACACCGGCTCCGCGACGAAACATCCGAAACCTCAACATTCAACACGACGACGACGTAATGATTTTGCGATCTTCACCACCATCATCATCGCGCCCAGTTCCGGCTCCGCGGCGAAACATTCGAAGCCTACAACACGACGACGACGTTGTGATTTTGCACGCATCACCACCACCACCATCATCATCGCGCCCAGTTCCGGCTCCGCGGCGAAACATTCGAAGCCTACAACACGACGACGACGTAGTGGTTTTGCAAGCTTCACCGCCACCAGTTCCGGCGCCACGCCGTAGAATCGCTAGAAGTCCTGTTCAGCGTGTCGACGATGAGATCGTGATTGCACAAGCAGAGGCATCAATTGCAGCTTTGAAGTCAGAAATTGCCGCTGCCAAGGCGCGCATTGCTGAAAACCAGATCGAGACAATGGAGAATCACGAATCACAAGGAATATCGATGATTGCTGAAAATGGTTCGATTGATCGATCTCTCGATATGAGCTTCATGGATTCGAATCGATCCTTTCAATCTCAGGAATCGTTTGGGATGGAAGACGAGCATGTTCCACCAGCAGCACCATCAAATGCTGAGGCAAACATCAATGAGTCAGGACGGCCTGTCCCCAGCCATTTCGCCGCTTCAACATCTATGTGGCAACTTGGCGGGTTTTTCAGTCGTTACCTGAAACCACTATTATGCATGAAGCACGAGGCTTCCGGGTACCCAGCAGATTGTGTGACGGAAGCGGACAAGGCGCGATACATCGCGGAAATCAAGGCCCGAGATGGAGTAGAAATGGACCCGACAAAAATCAAGAAAAATCCGGCTCTTCGTACACTGGCTAAATTATACCTCAATTCAACATGGGGTAAGTTTTTTTTTTTCCAAAACTACAGTAATCATTTTTTAATTTTACAGGTAAATTCTGTGAACAGCCAAGAGTGTCCGAATGCCGATTTTTCCGGACAAAAGATGCAATCGGGCAAGCCAACTATTTTAACGAAAAAGGCTTCATGTTCCACGCAATTGAAGACTTTGACAATGATTGGACACTCGTCTCGCGGATTATGAAAGAAGAATGTGTGGACACGAAAAAGTTCACCAATCTTATAATTGGTTTGTTTGTTTGTTTTTTTTTTCACACCTCTTGATTTATAGGCATCATTACAACCGCTATGGGTCGTTTGTTTCTGTATCGTGGAATGAAACTGGTTGGCGCCGACTATATCATCTACATCGACACAGATTCGATAAAATATATCCAGCCCGACAACAAAGAGTGTTTAGTAAAACCACTCGTCGGGAAAGGCTTGGGAATGTTGGAGGATGAGGTTCCTGAAGGCTGGAAGATTACCGAATTCATATCCAATGCGCCCAAGTCATATGGATGTCGAATGGTGAAGGGAAATGAGGAGGAGGTCACTATCAAAGCAAAAGGTCTCACGCAAACGGAAGGAAACAAAGGCCTCATCACCCTCGATGAGATGCGTAGAATGGTGAATTTTTTTTTTTTTTCAAAAAATAGGAAAAAAAATATCATCAAGTTTTAGGCACAACAATTGATGGACGGCGAAGATCCAGATCCGGTGATGGCACCAATTCAGAATATTATGAAAAAATTTCCAATTTTGCATAAGACCGTCGAGACCACAAAAGTTTTGAGACCGGTCATGGACAAAATGACGCTGATTCGCCCGGACGGTTCAACAAGACCATATGGTTACCGCGACACCGCCATCATCGCCAACGACTACATATACTACAAAGGTTCAAATGACCACGAAAACACGCCTGAATTTGTCTATGTATAATATTATTTAATAAATGTATTTGTAAAAAACTTGTGCAGTAAATGACGCAACATTGTCTCACAAATGTGTCAACATTGTCTCGTAAAATGTGCAACAATTGTAACAGCTGAATGTAAAAAAAAAAAAAAAAATTTATGCAGGAAAAACACAATTAAACAACAGTTTCAATTAGAGGATTCCGCATGTGGTCGAAGGCAATAATTTGATCAAATTCGGCATACACTACACAATAAAGTCCACCGACTGGCACTGGTGCTCGGAAATTGATGCGAATACTGACATTTGTTTGACGAACCAACTCGAAAAGAGATGTGTCTTGTGCGATTGGGCTCAATTCAAATCCATAAATTGTATATCCCTTTTCTTTAAACATTGATGTATCAATAGAATTACAACTTGTGTTATTTCTCGCGTGACCCAGTGTCTCTTGCATTTGCACATATGCTTCGATAAATTTGTTATTTTGAAAATCGAGTCCCATCGGTCTGCCCGGAATAGTCATTCCGCAAAAATCCACATGAATGTCGCTAATATCATAAGGTTTGAAGTTGAACGGTGATGAATGATAGGTTCCATTATATGCAGCACTTGACACTAATCCGATGAACATTCGACGAGGCATTTTGCTTGTAAACAGCGTGTTTGATGGTGCATCCAAACGGTTGGCTTCAATGTAGAAACTTCGCACTTGACCGCTGATGACCGGGTACTGTAGAATCTGATGCTCCAGAATAGCCTTCTCCATCTCGTTGGTGAGTCCATCAGTCAAATCGAATTCGTTGACCAGGGCGTACACATCATCCACATGCATTCGGTACCGTACATTACTCGGAACCACATTGTGTGATTCGATGAGAAATTCGCTCGAGTTTGGATAGGCTGTCAATTTGACGTTGCACGCATTCATGAGTACTCTTGGTTGATTCATCAAGTCAATTGAAATGTTTGCGGCAACTTGTAGAGTTTTTCCGTTTGATGTCCAGCCGCATCGGGTGATGTAACCAGGTGAATTTGGATCATCAATACTTGGTTCGTGAACATAGCCAGAGGCGGTGAGTACTAAAATCCAGATCATTGACGATGACATCACTGGATTTAGGGTCGAGACGACTAATCATTCAGAAAATTGGAGCGTGCAACGTTTTTTCTGATCAAATGAGGTTTCAGCACCGCAACTACGCCTTTTGTACTTTTTCTGGACCGGCCTAGGCCTGTCAGATTTCGAACAGTTGTTCTTGCATTTCGCTTTAGAGCAGTTTTGACGTCTTCACCTTGACGAATGTCTGAAAATGCACTTTTCCCAGCCCTCACGAGTTCTTGACCGATGAACGAATTCAAAAATTGAGGAATTAGCCGCGCAGCGGTAGCCAAAACACCGCCAAGACCTGCGCCCATTTGGGCGCCACCACGTTGATAACGCATTCCCATGAAAGGCCCATTACCAGGAACATCGTGTCTAATGAGACGTCGATAATCGATTTTTGTAAAGTCGACTGCTACTGGAGCCATTATAAAAAGCCAACAAAACCAGTAAAATGTTTATTTTGCCAATTTTCTCGCTATTTATAGTGGTTATGTACGCCACTCAAATTTCGGATATTCTAAAAAATGATCCACAAACCAGTAAAACGTTTTTGGGCGTGTTTTGTGCTGACGAATTGGCCCGACTAAGAGTCAGACGTCGTAAATTTGGATTCATTGTCAACACTGATGTTGCGTCAGAACCAGGCCGTCATTGGCAAAGTGTTTTTGTCAGCGGCAACAAGTGCTATTTTTTCTGTTCTCTAGCAGAACCCCCAAACATTTATGTTGAAAGATTTATTCATAAATATCGAAAAGTATTTAAAAATGTGGCCAGACAACAAAGTCTCAAAGCTGTCACGTGTGGTGGTTACTGTATTTTCATTCAGGCCATGATGGCTCGCGGTTACAAGTTCGAGACTCTATGTGAAATTTTTGACAAAATTGAAGATGACGATAAATTCATAGAGGACTATCTGAACGACACTTACAATTTCTCATTTTCCAGAAGCTTGTAATGTCCTTTTCCACCTATTGCGCAATGTGCGCCAAACATTTTCCCACCATCTCAGAGCTGGATCATCATGTGGCAGATACGCACGCAAACATGTACGCACCTGATCCGAAATGTTCAGAGCTCAAGTTTCAAATGATCACATGTGCTCAGCCTGAGGTCAAGGTGAAGTTTTGCCCAGTCTGCTTCTGCTTTTTTCCTGAGCTGACAAAATGTGTGGATCATGTTCGAAAATTTCATCCAATCAATACGGTGAAGCCGTGGGTGATTTACGACTGGCAACGCGTCATTCGAAGCGTCTATCCGGGTTTTTGGGAGAAGGTTAGTTTTCTGAGCTGGAATTTAATCAAAATTGTCGTCATTCAGCACTATGAACGCCCTGACGATTTGGCGAAAATCTTATTCGAAAAGGAGGAATTGGAGAAAATATTGGATACTTTAGCCTATTGAAGATGAATAATGCCCGACTCATCGAGCCACTCGTCAAAACTTGGTGGATATCCTTCCCATCGAACAAGGACTTGTTTTTTGCCCCTGTAAACGCGTCTGTCAACAATTTTCTCAATTCTAAATGTTGCATCTTCCTCGTATATACATTTTGACATTTCATGATAATAAAATTTTCCAATTACGTCTTCACCGTTTTTGTCATCCCAATGGTACACCTCGTGGAATCGAAGAATCTTGTAACCTTCTTTCAGCGCCTCATTCAATTCCTCCGAATACCACTTTCCGGTTAGATACCGACTCATGACATTGTCATGTTTACATGACGAGTTCGGATCCATATGCTCTACACAGGATCTACACAACGGGAAATTCAACTTTCCGTGCTCCTGATATGGTAGAACCGGTAACTTCAGATTCGGAGGCGGCAACACATCGCAATACACTACTCCACGGTACCGGATCCTGTCGGTGGTGTCGGAAATGTGATCGAAATTATCCTTCACAATTTCGGTCGGCTGTCCCATAGGATATTCGACCTTCATATTCACCGCCGGATAGAGACTACAGTAGTCGAAGCTCTGGATGGAGAATCCCGGCTCGGCTTCTGTGATCAGTCTGAAGGGCTGAGTTCTCCCACCCATCATCGCTTCACGCGGAATCAAGTGTGACGTGTGTCGACACTAGAAAAAAAAAAATAATGATTAAAAAAAAAAAAAACTCACATTAGCGAAGAAATCTTTTTTCTCCTTGTTCGCCTTCAACTCATCCTCGATTTCATGGGTCCACTTGCTGATAACGTTGAATCCCGCACGCTTCAGGGTCTCCTCGCGCTCCATCGTCTCACAATACAATTGATTGTTTGTCAAATTTCCTCGACGCCAAAAACAAATATCTTGTGGTTGAGTGCATTTTTTGCAACCATGGTAAATGCATCCATTTATCTCGATTATAGTTTTCGTCGCGGAAATATAGCCATCCACCTTATACTTTTTTCCATTGACATCCAATTCTCGCTCGCCCACCGATCGGGCATGTTCAATTTGAACACCCATTTCCTTTTCCATCCACATGAGCTCCTTGATTGCGATCGCAGATTGGGTGTCGGTTGGAAATCCATTCTCCGGGATGTATCCGTTTTCACCCTCAAGGATGTGTTCCGTTTTCAAGAGGAACATCACATGAGACGCTATCGTGGTGGACACCAATAGCGGATTCCAGCCATTGAGTTTGTTCTCACAAATCTCAATGAATTTCTTCAGTGATTCGACTAGAATATCGCAGTCCGACATGCAATATTCTAGCAATTCACGGTCGCAATCATAGTTGTTGTGCTTATTCGCCTCATACCATTCTCTGAACTTCTCCGCATCGCTCATATTCTCGGTATTGTAGTAACGAAGTGCCGGCAGCCCCGAGTAGACTTGCCCGTAATGGGCTGGGTTGTTGAGTTTATATGGGTAATAACCCTTTTTCATCTCATCAATACCAAAGGCTGCCGGCATCTTTGATAGACTCATCGGCAGCCAATTTCGCGAGTCCTTGAGCGTGAACCCGTTGTGACCCGTATGATATTTTGTGGGCTTTCGTTCCGTCACTGTCGCACTGATCAGTTTGTTGCCTCGTTTGACAATTTTCATGTCAATATTCTCGGCCTGCAACGCCCTGATCAGATAATAGTGATCATATTGGCCCGCATTGTGACCAATTACAATAGAGCCGTTGTACCATCTATTATGCAACAGTGTTTTTGCGAAAACTCGCATGATATCCCCGGGAGTGTTGGAATAGGCCAAGGCCTTTTTTCCGGGGCACGCGGCGCACACGGTCTGGCCCGGCACCGATTTACATGTCTCGCAAAATGTTTTGTAACAAAGTGCGTTGGGAACATGCTTTTCGGCATGTGCCAGTACTCCACCTGTAAGACAAGCATGATGACTAGGCATGAAAAAAAAAAAAAAAAAAAAAAAAAAAAAAAAAAAAAAAAAAAAAAAAAAAAAAAAAAAAAAAAAAAAAAACTAACCATTTTCCGTGCACACAATCGTTTCGATGTCGTATACCACAACTTTACAATTTGAGTGTTCAGCGCGCAGATTCGCTTTTCTTTTATCCGACACCGGATTCCAGCAGCAATTATGGCCATCCGACTCGACATAATCTAGACATTTTTTGCAGTATGTCGTCTTTCCACATACGTGTGGATATTGTCTCTGTCTTCTCATTGGCACTTTTACTCCACAATCCACACATCTGTAACGTTCATTTCGAATTAGGGATTTAGATAAATTTTCAACTTACACAAAAACATTTTCACACTTTGTGTGAGCTCCATTCTGCGCCGCTTTCAAGTGGTTATCGTGACAGCCTTGTGTCGCGAATGTACACTTGCACTTATCGCAAAATATGCGGCGGCTCACGGTGTGAAGGCCATTTTTCCGCGTGCAATTGTAGTGATTGCAATCCGAACAAATTGCACTACAATTTGTGCGATGGTTTCTATCGGCGTGTTGTTTCATGCAGTGTTTGCAGAAGCTGAAAAAAAAAAACTACAGTAATCCCTCACATGAAAAAAAAAAACTCACATTGTGGACATATTCAAACGGTTCGGTTTGATATAATCAAAGTGACCATTCTTATAGAAAATGTGAACCTTCTTCACAGCCGTCGGATTGTACTCCCGAAGACGTGTCATGTTGTTGACGCCGTCTTCACGGGTGTGAACCGTGAAATGCCAATCGGAGTAGAAATTTGCAATTTTTTCGAGGTCTGGTGTCGAATGGGTTGACCGGGCCGGTAAATTAACTTGTCGTTCGATGCGGGCCGCTGCCTCATCCTGTTGTCGGGCCTAAAAAAAAAAAAAGAATGAAGATAAACCTTAGAAAAGAAAAAAAAATCAGACTCACAATTCGACACATGTTGGTGAATATCCGTTGATACTTTCGCTTATCAGCTACCGATGCAGATGCAGCTTCATATTGAGCCATGCTCAGTGCGATTGCTTTGAGAAGACATTTTCCATCATTGATCACTGTTGTCGCAAATCCACCTTCGTTATCGAGCATACGCTTGCCTTTGTAAAAATCGGTCCAGGCCGTAACGCAACCACCGGCTAGTTCAGCTTTTCGCCAGACTTGGACTTCAAAAACAAATGCTTGGTCTACGCTGACTTTTTTGTTACTTTGGCACAAGTCTTCAAGTCTATCGGCAATCGCAGTACCATTATTCATTTTATAGCAGCGACGCCCAAACTCAATCGAACCATTTATCAAGTGGGGATGCCTAATGCTGAAAAAAGAATAAATTCAGACAATGTAGGAAAAAAAAAACTTACACAATCGACACCTCATCTTTTTCCAAATCGCCTTCCGAGATCGAGACGATCAATCGGATGACAATATCGAAACATTGACGAACCGTTAGGAACGGTGGTGTACCAGGTGTGTACAGCTCTCTGAACTTTAGCACGACCCGATTCGATAAGCGGTCATCGTTGCGCCGTACCACGTTGACAACTTCAATGTCGGTAATTTTTTTCAGAAATTCGTATTCTGATGCTGAAAATTTGATTATTTTATTTTTTATTTGTCAAAGAAAAAAAAAACTCACGTGTCACATATTCAAAACTGCCGTCGGCCTTTTGAAATCTTTCCACATCTACAGATGTTGAAGCTGCAAAATGACTTCCACCGAATTGATCTGGCCCACGACGTCCTGGTTCATCGGCGCCAGTAATATCCTCGTCATTTGATGGTGTCGATCCTGGCGGTGGTGGTGGGGGTGGAATCGTGATTGGTTCATATATTAACCAACCGGATGAGAACCTCGTTGTACAAGAAAACACACCAGAACGGGTTAGTTATTTTTTCTGTATACAGTTGCAAATAAAATGACGAAAATCGGAATAGAGAGAGACGAGATAATTCGGGTGCCCATTTTTTCCATCTATTTTGTCGCTAAATGTGAACCAAATTGTGGTCACGCCACGCATCAACCGACAAGTTCATTTTCAATTCTCGATCTTATCACTTTTCGTCACATATTTTTTCACTTTTATTTAAAATGTTCTTTTTTCCAGCTGCCGTTACGCAACATGAACATGAACCGGTGATTCAGAACAATACATATTTAATTGTTATTTTATTTTCAACGTTTAACCAAATAAAACAATATTAACTACTCACTGTTTTGTCTGAATATTCACCAGCGGTTCAACTGTTTGTGCGTCCTTTTTGGTCGCGGTGCGGCACAGATAAATCACGATTGCGCCGATGATCAATCCAAAAACCGCAAAACCAGCAATCTATAACGATTAAACTTGTTTAATGTACAGAAAAAAAAAACTCACCGTCATCCATCCCACATTTGACGAGTATTCACCTTTTGCGATGCGGGCGATTTTTTCTGGTGCAACGCATAACTTCTTCAGTCCGAGTTGCATGCAAATATGATCAGCTGGGCACTTGCGGCAAAAATCTTCCATTTTAGCCCGTAGAAGTTTTCAGAAATTCGAATTTTTCTTCGCGAAGAAAAAAAAACAAGTTTTCAAATTTGGCTGTGCATTTGTGCGTGCGCGTGTTTGTATGTGATTGCATACCGTACTCCATGTAATTAAATTATTTGGAAAAAACAATAACAACTTGAACGTTTGTTCGTCTACTTCCTCTTAGAAGAATCAATAAAAATATTAAATTTATAAACTTGTATTTGAATCAAAACAACCGAAAAAAAAAAGAATTCCTCCGTCATATTATCGCGTATTGAATCCTAGACAGCTTGAACTCCGTGTCGCGTATCCTCCGATTGTTGGCCGTTCGAAATTAACTCTGCGATTAATTTTTCAAAAAATTTGAAAAATTTCTCTCAGATTTAATTTCGAAAATATGAAAAATCTGACAATTTTTCCATTTACAGGTTTTCTAATTTCAGACTCATTTATACAGTAGTTACAGTACACCGTAATTATCCCAATCATCCTGCCTGCACTCTCCTATTCTCTCACCTGTAAAAAAAAGTCCCGAATGTATAACTTGTCTGCACTCTCCTACTCTCTCACATGCGAAAAAAGTCCCGACTCGCGCATGTCTGCGCTCTCTCACTCTCTCACCTGTAAAAAAAAGTCCCGAATGTATAACTTGTCTGCACTCTCCTACTCTCTCACATGTAAAAAAAGTCCCGACTCGCGCATGTCTGCGCTCTCTCACTCTCTCACCTGTAAAAAAAGTCCCGACTCGCGCATGTCTGCGCTCTCTCACTCTCTCACATGTAAAAAAAGTCCCGTTCGAGCAGGGTGGCCACCATTCTTTGTACTCTCTCATGCTCTCTATACTATCTCACGGGAGGGGGAAGGATCTCCCTATCTCTCCTATGTAAAAAAAGTCATGACCAACGGTCGGGACTTTTTTCGCGTGATGTAAAAAAAGTCCCGACTCGCGCATGTCTGCGCTCTCTCACTCTCTCACCTGTAAAAAAAGTCCCGACTCGCGCATGTCTGCGCTCTCTCACTCTCTCACCTGTAAAAAAAGTCCCGACTCGCGCATGTCTGCGCTCTCTCACTCTCTCACATGTAAAAAAAGTCCCGTTCGAGCAGGGTGGCCACCATTCTTTGTACTCTCTCATGCTCTCTATACTATCTCACGGGAGGGGGAAGGATCTCCCTATCTCTCCTATGTAAAAAAAGTCATGACCAACGGTCGGGACTTTTTTCGCGTGATGTAAAAAAAGTCAGGCTATTCTACTCACGTTTAACTTCAAAATTTTCTTCAAGACACTTTTGGCAAACGTATGGAATATCGCAACGACAACATTAACACATATAGCTGAAAGATATTGAAGAAATAACTTTAGAGCACACCACAATGTTCTGCCTTCAATTTTATCCACATTTTTTGGTTTTATGTGCAACTTCCGCACACTTATTTTGAATCCGACAAGACTGACATCTCTTCAGATGATTATTTCAAATTGTTGAAAACTGTCTGGGAAGTTTGAATAGCATTTCAAGAATTGACTGAAAAACAAAGATACAAAAATTAGTTTTGGTTTTTGAATCTACAATTGTTTTCATTCTTTTCGTCTCATTCTTCTTACCGAGTCCTGTTTGAGAAATGCTTATCATCCACTACTGGGACTTCACATCTATCGAAAAATATTCGAAGTTTTTCTACTTCTTCCTCATTTTCGAAACGTTTCTTTATTTCTGCGAGTGAGTGGTATTGGAAAATTAGTAACTTCGAAAAATCTTCTGTTACAGTATGATGTACATGTTGTTTTTTGTTTGGGTCAACTTCAAGGCTCAACAGTTTCATCCCAATTTTACGAGAATTGTCGGATTCCTTTTTTTGATTCATTCAATCAATGATCTCGTTATCATTTTCATCCGATTTATGATGATTCTCCACTTGGTTGATCCTTTGAATCCCGAAAAGTCAATGGTTTTTTGGTGGTTGCAGAATGTTTCGCAGTTTATCACATTCGCTGGTGAGTTTCGAGAAATATACTGCGCACAAGGGAACAGGCTTATTGTCAATCCAAGCAGATCACCAACCATGCCGGGTGCTGTCTAAATCTCTTAATTTGAAATGTTCTTTCTCAGTTTTTTATTCGTGTTAGATCGTTTTCACGTTTGATGATCTGGCTGTACTGAATAATTGTTTTTCGAAATTTGTCATTTCCAAAAAAGTATTTTGTCGGTTTAGGTCACATCCACAAAACTCCTCAAAAAACTCTGTGAAAAAAAATCAAAAGTTTCTGTGAAAAAATACGTTTCAAATTGTTTTTATAAATTGAAAAAATTAGATGTTTTGGTAATCTTCAATCTTTGAACTGTTTTCAGCAATGTGTACTGTTCCATTTTTGATACTCGAAAGATCAATGGCCACCTACTATCTAGCTCACTATGAGTATAAGAAGAGCAACATGATGTCCGTTCTAACCACAATTATTCAATTAATTGTGGGCACTATCGCATGCACCACTCTGCAAAATGAGGAAAATACGGGAATCGTAATAGTAACTTTAATCGGTTTCAACGCAATCTCAGTTATGAGTCTCATTTTTCTACAGACCTGGAATTGTCGAAGACATCGACGAATATCCAATCATTTGGGATCTTATTCACTCGCCGAACGATTTCAGATCAGCGAAAATATTAAGGCGTTAACGGTAAGTTTTCAATTTTTTCGATTTGAGAAAATAGCAAACTTCAGATGTTAACAAGTCAACTTTATTTTATGGCAACGATGAACGCGTGCCTCTTGATGAGTTTGTATTTGAAGAGTGTTAGCAAAAGTGTCGAGATTGATTTTCTAGCCACACTTTTGTTGGAATCATCAGTCTTTGTTTATAGGTTAGAATTTTACTCTGTAGATTTCGGAGTCGGTCCGAGACCGATAAAAATCAACAAAATCTTAAAATCGGGCCCGGTCCTGGTATGTTTAACAAAGAATGATTCTGGTCCGATTTCATTGCACGATTTAACTAAAAATGACACAAACATTTGTTTTTAGTTTCTTCACACCTCGATTCATGATGAAGAGTTGTCCACGTTGGGTCAAACTAACTTCAAGATTTTCGCGAAACTTCTCAAAAGTCACGTTTCTCCAAGACACTTTTGGCAAACGTATGGAATATCGCAACAACAACATTGACTCATACTTCAACTCTCTGAAAGAGTCGTGGAATTGAAGGGGATTAAAGAGTACAAATCGGAACACACTACAATGTTTAGCCCTTTATTTTATTTCTTCATTAGCTTTATCTACACTTTTTGTCGACTATTTTCTTCGCATATTTTATTGATGTTCATGTTTCTGCCGTTGCTGTTCTTGTTACTCGAAACATCAACTGGTAACGTGATGGTTGGGACGGTTGTGACTAACGAGTTTGGCACGTTCCTCTCCTCAACGTGAGTCATTCTTTGAAAATCTAGACGACGAGGCCTAGAGTTTTTTCTAGATTCGATGTAGTTGGTGATGAGACAAATCACGTTACTCCTCAAACGTTGCTGATGGACATGATAGAACAAGGTAAACTAAGCTAAGCCTAGCGTTAAACCTCGAATTGCGGTCCGGCCTTCGACCAGCCTGCGAATAAGACTGAAAAACATTTTTAGATCTTTTCACTGATGATGGTTTCGTAAAACAATCTCTGCGTGGTTTCCACAGTCAAGATCAAATCTATTTTCTTGGTCGCCAAAATCATAAATTGGCTATCGATGTTATTCCGTGCATGTTGAATATTCCAAAGCTTGTTGATTTTGAAAGATCAAACTTCACTGATTATACCAACCAGCTGGAAAACTTTACAGATTTTTTGATGACTGTAAGATCTGAAAAGTATTCCTTACGCACATAAATCATGTTCTCAGGCCCGACTCGAATCAGGAGCATTGCTCTCAGAAATCACCTGGAACTGCCCGTTACATGCTGGTCAATGTTGTGGACTAACCTGTTGCGAACTTCATATAATCACGCTTGAAAATCTTTTCCAATTCATGTCCGTCTTAATCGTTGGGCTGTATGTTTCTCGATGATTTTCACTTTCAAAATCATGACGATCCAAATTTCAGCGGTGCCATCGTGTTCATCGGCTGGATCATAAAGTCGTTTGCCGTATGGTTCGTCTATGTTTGCCGCATCATGTGGCAACCGTTGTTCGCGAAATTGTGTGGTGGTGCGTGGACAAGAAACTATGATGTCAGAGAGTTTGAACTTCTCGAACACGAGCTCAACCCGTTGAGACGATCCAACCGTTTTGTTCCATTGGCAGTCTAATTTTTCTCCACTCTATCTATTGAACTCTTGTGTAGTTTTTCTTTTTCACGTCACCAATTAGTTTTTTGATCAGAGTCAATTGAATTTTATATACGTGAAATAAATCTTATTATTTGCAGCGCTGAGGGAAAACGGGATTCCCACAAAAGTCTAACCGTAATTTTAGCCGTAGCCAACTTTTGAAAAGTCTTGGTGGTCTTCTCGTTATTGATCGGAATATTAATTTCGCATACACATAGAAACGTGACCTCGTAGAAAAAAATGTGAAGGAAAATTACGATTTTTGATCTCAAAAAAAAAAACGCTGAGCTTGTTGCTTTATGAATTACTACAATTGTGAAATTGTTTTGATCTCTAGATTCTGATAAAAAACAAACCTGGAAATAAAAACCAGAACCTTAAAAATGTGACTGAATAGAAGCAGAGTTGAAAAATTGAACCCGGCCCATTTTTTTTTCCAAGATTTTTAGTAACTTTGCACTGGAACGAGTTAGATTATTCAAAATTTGACTGAATTGAACACGTCTCAAAAATCTGGCCCGGTCCGTAACAGTCTACCAAAAATTTCATGCCCATAAAATTGCAACTTTTCTATATTTTTCTATATTTCCGATATTTCCTGCACAACACGACTAATTCAATTTCCCAAATATCAGACACCTGCTCGCTTGCTCTAAGAAGCTCAGTGTTCGTGAAAACAAATCTCTATTTTTTTAAAAAATGTGCGATCCTGAAAGCTATTTGCAGTCTTCCGAGTTTTTGCTATATACGTGTCACCTAATTTCGTTGTTCAGTATTCCTTTTCAAGTCTATGTTATTGTTCTGGTCTATCTGAAGACTCCAAAAATAATGCTGAATATGAAGAATGCACTTTTGAACACATTGATTTTTGGATTGATTGCAGATATTTCTATCAGTAAACTAACTATTCCATTCATAATGTTTCCTGTTTTGGGTGGAAAACCATTGGGGTTTTTGAGATATTTTGATATCAACATCCATGTTCAATCATTTATCGTTCTTGGTGCTATTTCTGGTAGGAGTTGAGAGTTTCTAAAGATGATCAATAATGTGTTCAGGAATTGGTACATCGACAACATTAATCTTTGAAAATCGTCATTTTCATATCGTTCAACCGAAATGGTTTCAAAATGATACTTTTAGAAACTTTTTCATTTTATTTGACTATGTTATTGGGCCGATCGGTTGGCTTCCAATATTCTTCAAAATTCCGGAAAACAAAGTTTTTTCTGTTGTTGAAATCAAACAACTTCTTCCTTGTGTTTATTCGGAGTTCATCACATCTGGTGAAGTGTATCATGTCAGTGATGAACCGTTTTTGTTGGGACTACTCATCATACAAGAGCTAACTTTCTACATTTCCCAGTGCTCCTATTTTATCATCAAAACCACTGCCTATCTAGTTGTATCTCATTCAGCAGTATCGTTGCGAACCAAAATGTTACAACGAAGATACTACATTGGAGTTTGTCTACAAGTGATTTGTGCCATCACAATTATAGCCATCCCGTCGGCCTACTTTTGCGTATCGACAATTTTCGACTACTACAATCAGTATTATAATAACTTGTGTTTGATTCTGTTAGCCCTTCATGGATGCATCACTAGTCTTACAACTGTTGTTTTCTATGCGAGATTTCGAGAAATCACGTTTGGATGGTGTTCACCGGACGAGAAACGCTCTCAGAGTCACAACTTGTCGATTCAAATTTTTTGAAAATTGTTTTACGTCAGCAACTCGTGACGTAGGGCTTCGCTACAATATTTTTTGTAGCTACAAGCGCACACTCGGTGTAGATGTTAGATGTATACGTTTGGGAAAATGGCAGGGAAACGTCAATTTTCGATGAAGTGAACGTGTGTGCATAATGAAATCCCATTTTTTTTTTTTTCGAATTTTGTGTTTGTGATGAACTTTCTCTCCTGTGTATTTTTCAATGTTGGTGCATTTTTTCAATGAAAATATTATCAGAAGATTTGACATTTCGGATTTAGTTTGAAAATCGGATCATCAGAATCGTGTCGGGTCCGTTGAAAATAGGGCTCCGGAACATTTCGAAACCGCATGAAATTCCAACGAAAAGGAGAGAAAGCGTTTGTTTGTTTGTTTGCCTTACTGTGTGGCGAATCCAGTGTGATGTTCAGTTTCCTAATGTCCGGTTTCGAAATGTCGCATTTTCGAAAGTTCGGGTTTCGAAACGTCGCGGAGCTGAAAATAGGCCCGGAAATAACCAAATCTGAAACGGGTCAGAATCTAGAAATTGGACCCGATCTGTTTTTTCAAAATCATAAAAACTTTCTGGTGTAAGGAAAATTTGGAGATTTTCATGGTACACCTAAATAGGTCAACTTGATTTAATTCACCATTTTGAACAACATGCAATTGATATTTTTCCATGAAAACGTTTAGTTCTACTGATAACATCGATTTTCTGAAAATTCCCAGAATTTTGTCAGGCTTCCAAAATTTCTCATTAGATCAAAAATAAATGCATTGAATAAAAACGTGAACACTCATAAAAATGTAGGTCGGATTTGATTGTATTTTTGAAGCTATTTTTTTGGTGTTTTCAGTACTTTTTTGTTGAAAATAAATGTTGAAACGTTTCTTCTCGTATGAAATAACCCCAGAGTACTTCCACTTCCATAAAAAGTTCAATTTTGAAGGAGAAAAATGAGATTTTCTGCTCAAACTTCGGAGCCAAATTTTGAGCTTCGCAGAGGAGTTTCGTAACTTCTGACAATAGGATCTTTCTCAGCGTATTGAAACCTATAAAACCACACAATGTCATCCAAAAACTCCAAATTGACCCTATACCATTCTCTTGTTAGCATGAGAATTTGACGTTAAAAATTATTTTTTCTGGTCCGATTCAGAATTTGTTGTTCTCGGGCCCGATTTGTATCGGATCTCGGTCTGATTTGGTATTTGGTTCGGGACGGTCAGAAGTACTTTCATGTCAAGTTTGCATACTTCTCAATTGAAAAGTTAGTGAGAATGATTGAAGTACAGTTTTCAAGTGTAACAATTCGCCATCAAAAGAAGGGGAGAAGATTTGTAATCCGATATTGCGCACAATGTTTTCGCATTCCGTTCCTGTTTGCTTGTTTGTTTTCAATACTCACCTCTTCTATCCTCACCACTTTTTCTCTCAATTTTGTCAATCTTTTCGTTGTCGTTGTTGTTGTTGTTGTTGTTTTCGTTATTCACTCACAGTTTGACTTTTTTCCCAAACCCGCCAAAATTGTCTTCCTCGCCACACGATTATTGAAATTCGTATGAAGGTCACATATGTTTTGGAAAATGAAAGACAAATTCGTCTTTTTCTCCCCTCTCTTTTCTCTTTCGTCATTCACAAAAAGTATTTTTTTTTTCTTGATTTTTTTTTGTTGTTGTTCGTTTTTATATATTTAGCAAAGTAGTATTAGTAAGTGTCAGTTGCTCTTGTTCCTACATTTGATTGAGAATCTTTTTTGGCGCCACGCCAGGAAAATCTCGTGGGAATTGCAAGAAACTTTAAAATGTTCTGTTTTCTGTTTTCAGGATGCAAAAAGTATGGCGACAACAACTACTTCAATAAGTAGTCAACGGGCCAGGCTGCATGCAAAAGTGTTTTATGGGCAGATTGTTTTTGTGAGTTTGTTTTTTATGATTCGAAAAATGTAAATTTTGCAATTTTGCTCGAGGCCAATTTTGCTCCAGGTCTCCTAGTAACCAAAAGAGATAGCAGACACAAAATGAGAAAGAGTTTTTCGAGAATCTTCAAAAAAAAGTGCGGGTCTGAAATTCGAATGTTATCAGCTCCTATTGCAAAGGGAAAATGCGAAAAACTAGGGAAAAACTGTGAAACGTGACCTTGTTTTTTCCCGAAAAAAAAATTCTATGCGTGAGACTACAACTTCGGTTTGCGTCTATTATGAGCTCATCGATCCAACAGAAAAAAAATCACTCATTTTTTACTTCTGTACGTTTTTGTTTTTTCTCACATTTTTCAGAAAACCCACTGAAAAAAAACTTTCTCAGAGTACTTTTGGGAATGTGCTTCTAATTTTCACCTGACTTTTTTTTCTAGTTTCTCACATAAATTAGTTGTGCCAAAAAAAATAGAAAGTTCCCATTTTGGTGTGCAACAATTCCGCACATTTTTTTCAGAATACTTGCGAGATTGGAGAAAAAGGTCACGTTCAAAAAAACTTTTGCGGACATTATTTGAAAACCGAAAAAAGTTGGGTCGTTCGGTCCCGATATTTTTCGGGCTCAAAATTATCTCAAGTCCAATTTGCGCAGTTCCAGAGAATAATTTTTCCAGACAACATGCACATTCTTTCTCGGAGCTCGCGCACTTTTCACACGTCATTTACCATTCTTCGCCTGGCTTCCTGCACTTCTCCTACTTTTAGATTCAACACTAGCCTTCGCCTCTCTACTCTATCTTGATTTTGTGAGTTTCAAACTTTTCTGACTTACTCTATAATTCCTCATTTTGAAGAGCCGGCAGAATACTTCATCATTTCTCCGACTCATCCTTTCATTGGTAGTTTTTCGTGTAGCTTGTTCGATTATTCTGATAGCAGAACTATTCCTACCTCATTCCGATCCTTCTGTATCAATTCCGTTATCAATTTGTAAGTTTTTCTCATTTCTTTGATCTCCAAAAAATAATAAATTTTTTCAGTCTCCGTAATTCATTCAATTTTCAATCTTCTTTCGTCGATTCAAGTGTATAATCTGACAAATATCCAAGGTACAGAAGAAGTTTCAATCAAAATGCAAACATGTGCAAGTACAAATACACTTATGACGGATTGTGACATTTGAGAAATCGGGTTTTATTGTTATTATGAATGTGTAAAAAAGAATGAAAATAGAATTTAGATTGAGTTATGCTCCGCCAAAAAATGAGTCGTAGGTCGACATTATTGAGAATAGATCCGACCAGAAACTGCTCGAAGAGGCGACTTGTGAAGAGGCACGATAGTTTTTGTGATTTTTTGAGTATCCAGATTTTATTATCTGAAGGAAAAAAGTAATACATTGTCTCAGAAAACAGTGAACCCTGAATCGGATTATCTCAGGAAAATAGTGGAGTTTGACTTGAAATTTAACTACTGAATAACACACTGGGAATCGGCTCCAATTGAGAAAAAATATCCAGACAAGAATTTTGAAAAAAATCCTTATGGATTTTTGGTAATCCAATTGCTTCCACAAAGATTTGACCCTGATTCGGATTTTTTTTCCTGAATTCAGGCCGGGCCTTTTTTTTTAGAACCCGATCCGACGAGTCAGAAACTTTGCCAGAATCCCAAAAAAAAACTCACCGGCTTGCTTTCCACCACAAAAATGGTGATGAGAAATAAAATAAATAAAAGTGCAAGTTTTGATGTCATGTTGACCACTGGAACGTTTTTTTCAGTCTAAACTTTTTATACTCTCATTCATTATTTTTCATCATATAACATCATCATTAAATATTATGATTTTCTTATCACAAACAACTACATCCTGATAATAATACCAATAAATTATAAATATTTTCTGACACGTTCTGCTTTCAATGTTTGTCGGCGCATCGTCGACCGCCGAACCCGCCAACACACATACACTTCGTCTCGCCACGTCCCGTTTTCAAACAAGTACCACCGTTCTGACAGAATCCGTCGCATGCGTCAGCGCAATGATAACCGTTGCCAACGAAGCCCGGTTTACATTTGCACGAATACATTTTACGATGATTCTCGTCGGGTAGATCGATACAGAAGGCAAGCCAGTGACAATTGTGTCCTCCTGATTTGCATTGATTCGTCCACTCGCACATTTTTGCATTGTTAGCGCCTAGTTGATAGGTTGTCGTCGAGACTGGACATTTCTGAGAGAAAATAATGTTTGAGGATTTTGAAGGAAAAATGAAAACTCACCTTACAGATTCGACCATCGTACTCATCCATGAAGCTGCCATACTCACACGGTTCACATTTCAATGTGGCTGGGTCCAAAATTGTTCCGGGGAAGCAAATTTCTAAAGAAGTTTTCAGAAATTTCCAGACCGCCAATTTTCAAAAATGTAACTTTCCTATATTTTTTTTGAATTCGTGGATTCTAAGAACACACACCATCGCTCAGGCTTCACAGTATTTCAAAAAGCAAGAAAGTGAGAGAGAAGACGTGAGGTGGAAACGCAGAAACTTGTCTGCGTCTCCTTTCACGTGCTCCCTCTCACTTCTTTGCAATTTTTCATTGGGGTCAAATAGTGTGGGCGTGGTCCCTTCGGAAACGTTTTTTGCGAATTTTGGGAAAATTTTTACCCACAAATAACATGGACCAAATAGGACTAACTTATGTGACAGGCTGCCAAACTTTTCGAAGCCTTCGACATTGTCGTTCGACCCGTCGGACACATCATACAAACAACATCATCGTCCGATTTGAACGATCCAATTGGACACGGTTGACACGTCGAACCATCGGCACTTCTTTGCATTCCAGCGCGACACTTATCCATACAATGTGTCAACGATGTCGAGTTTTGATAGATTGGCACATTTCCGACCGGACATGGAATGCACATGTCCTGACCGCTCAGCGGTTGATAACCTCGAAGACCACACGTCTCACACATTCGAGTCGTCACGTCGAAATAGTATCCAGCAGGACAAACGTCTATAAGTGTGTTGGGTCAGAATAGTCGCCAGCAATTCGACCTACTTATACATTGCTCCTTTTTGAATGAGCCGGTTCCCACTGTGTTCGTTCCTTCTGGACATGTTTTGCATTTCGTTCTACCGTACTCCTCTTGAAACTGTCCTCTATCACAGAGCGTGCATTTTTCTTGCACCTCGTCGTAAAACCATCCCGGTTGACATAGTTCTGAACAACATTTTGAGAATTTGATTTTTTTTTCTCGTCAGTTATTAGAATAATTTATTAAATACAGACGCATGCGGAAGTGTTGTTTTTTAGGTGGGATTAATTAATGACGGAGTGCGAGTAGATTAGACAACGCGATTGGTTCGGCGATTTCTTCCAAAATCGGCGAATCGCGTAAACGTCTTCGGTGCTCCTTACGACATTTATCGGTGTTGACTAGGGTTGAGCCGCGATTGCAGAAGAACGCTTCGTCGAACTTCAGTTTTGGCTCCGGTTTGCCAAGTACCTGTAAAAACACTGCATTTTTCAGAGTCTGCTGGCCCGGGCTGACTTTTGAAAGATCGATTTGGGCAGGGTTAGGGTTGTAGCCCGACTGCCTGAGAGCCCGGCCAGAAAATCACGGCCCGGGACAGGCCTTTCTCTGGCCTTCAATTAAGAAGCCCGGTCAGGGCCTGGGAGATCAGAGCGGGCTTCCGGCCGACCCAAGATAGCCCAAATCTCACCCCTAGATTTGGGTCATGTTTTTTGAAAATATTTATTCACGTATAACACGTGGCGAGGTCGAAAATTTTCAATTTTTGTAATTGAAAATATTTCCAGCCTCCACAGCCTGAGCAGCCCAACATTCTCTTCACAAAAAAATTCGTCGTTTCTTTTTATCTCACCACTGTAATGCCCTCCAAAAGAAGAGGTGCGGTTTCAAATGCAACTGCCGCACATTTATTTTAGACGGAATAGTGTAGGTTAGAGAAATAGAAATGAAGTGGAAGGGTAATATTGACACGTGTAAGGTCACATGAAAAAATAAAAAATTCATTTCTAAAATTTTTGACAACGATGCTTCATGTTAATTTTCTCAGGCTGTGCCTTATTTTTCAATGATCATTCCACCCGAATCAGTTTTTTTTCTAGCTTCAAAAACTCACCTTCAACGCATTGGTGTACTGGAAAATACCGCCTTTCAGTCCAATATGAGCGACGGCGTAGACTGTTGAAGTGGCGTCAACTTTGGCGTTTTTCACCGGATCACGTTCGGCGATGAATGTCACGTTGATACGATAGTTTTTCTCGCCAACAATCTCACCAGTCACCTGAGCTTTACCGCATTCGTTGTTCGAGATTGACCTGCAAACAAGTTGGTTCTATTTTTAGGTTCATGGAGGTTTGACTCACTCTCCAGGTTCGGTGTCTGCTGATCCACAAATCATCCAATGTTTGTTGATGAATTTGAGAGACGCAAGAACGCTGTTACGCATGATTGCGTTCCATCTGAAAATGAAGAAAGCTACTTGATTCTGAATTAAACTAAAAAATATTTGAAAAAAAACTCCAGACATGAAACTGTCACGATTTTTAGAACACTTTCAGAAGTTTTTCAAAGTGAAAACTAACTCAAACTTTTGTTTTTAACTCATTTCAAAAATTTCAGAGTACACCCGCAGACATGCGACATTTTTTGTGTTATTCCCATTCGACCTACTTGTGAATTTTTTGCAGATCCGAAATAGCCGCATTCTTATAATCGACCTGAAGTCGGACAACTCTCACTGCCGGAATAGTCACATCGTCTCTGCCATTAGCCACTCCAAGAACGGCGGCAAAAAAACAAAAAATGCCAATCTTCATCATCCACATCTCTTTGTGAATGCAAAAAAAACACTAATAATAAAAATAATAATAAAACAATGATATTAGTAGTTTTTTCTCTGTTTCTTTTTGTGAAAAGCGCGCGCGCGAAAAAGTGGGCAAAGTAGGTGGAACGGACTGGTTTTATTCATGAAAGTGTTTCGAAAACCATAGAGAAATAAGGAATAACAAAAATATTCTAGAACAACGCAAAAACAGTTATGTGGCTGAAACCCAAAATTATCGGAAAATGGTTAGGCGGGGTTTTTCCCGCCGCCCAGTGCGACCTGAAAACAATCGAGCGATAACATCTGTTGTTATGATGAATAATAGAAGAGGTGTTTGAACTTTACAACACTTCCTCTAGATCAATGTCCGGATAAATGAGATCGACATCGGCGAATTTGTAATTTGTTAAATGTTACGGAGGAAAGTGAACGGGCGTTTAGATCTGTCTTCGTATCAGTGATGGCAAACTTCGGATAATCAACGTGAATCTACCACAAAACAAATCTATTGTCAATCCAGCCCGATCATCCAACCAAAAAATGATCTACTGTCTAAGTCTCTCATTTCGACCTGATCTCTCGTCAGTTTTTTTTTGGTAGATCATAATCACGTTGGATGATCTGGCTGAATTGGCAATGTGAAGCCAAAATGGGAGATTTTGACAGTAGTAGATCGCAGTCGCGTTGGATGATCAGACAAGAATGACAATATTTCTCACGCTGATTGATTCTGTTGTCAAAAGTTAATGAAACGTGTAATTTTTCATTAGTTGCAAGACAAACGAAAACAAGTAATCCTACAAAGAACGAGTTGCTCTGTTCTGAAACTTCATGGTTTTCGATTGATGTACTGTAAGGGTTTCATTCGCAGTCGATGAATCAAAATGAAAAATTTTTTCACCGCCTTTCACCGCCGTTTCTGTAAAAAAGTGATGTGAATATATAAATAAAATTTAGCCTCATAGTGGATGACAAACACCAGGTGAATTTGACTTTGATTACATAGAAAAACAGCTTGCAGAAAATCAACTTCATCATAGATTTTTGATAGCATTTTTTTGATTTCAATCATTTGATTTTTTTGTGGAATCAACATCCGCGCGACCTTGCAGAAAGGAATCGATAAAAGATAGAAAAGTATTATCATAAGAGCGCTTTTGTTCTCTTTATGGGTTTAGAGAATTTTCCGAGAGGTCATTCAATTGGGTGACCGACAGCAGACGCGATACGCGTGGTGCTATACTTTGTGTGTGTGTTTTATGTCTGCGTTTCCAATTGATGAAGACAGCTCTCACCACATAGAAAAACACTGTGAATTAGTTTTGTTCTGTTTCTCTGTGTCTCTCGACTCTCAACGGTTCCATTGTTACTCTTGTCTGAAAGGTCGAGCCCACAAGAAAAAAGGTATCACGGATTGATTGTATTTATTGAAATGTGTTCCGAAAACTAACATTAAAAAAATAAGCAATAACAATAGTCCTAGACCGAAAAAAATAAACAGTTATGTTGCTGAACCCTGATTGTCAAAGTAAATATCATCGGGAAGAAGATTACGCGGTCGAGCGACTCGCGGTTTTTCTCGCCCGCCCAGTGCGACCTGAAATCAATAGATCATCAAATAACATCTGTTGTTGTTGTGATGAATAACAGAGTAGGTGTTTGAACCTTTCAAACAAACCTCTAGATCAATGTCCGGATAAATGAGATCGACATCGGCGAATTTGTGATTCGTTAACAGTTCGGAGGCAAGTGAACGGGCGTTGAGATCGGAGTGTTCGTACCAGTGATGACGAATTTCGGAATTTCTACTTTTCACTGAGATTTTGATTTTACCATATTCGATATCAGAGAAGCGAACAAGTAACACTGAACGAGTACTGCATCGAAGAATATTCTCAGCGTCCTCTTTACTGCAGAATCCATAGATGAGACTGAAAACCGAGCTTTTCTTCGCCGTCTGAGAAAAAAGACGTGGTTTTTAGCCCGGGCCCTCGGGCTACAATCCTACCCGTGGTTAAGACTACTTACCCGTCGTACCACATGCTGTACAGATATTTATTGACAATTTCAGCCAACTTGAAAAACCAATCGTAAAACGGTACCAACTTCCATTCACCATCTGATGTCGATTTTTTCTGATGAAATTCCTCCGAAACGGGTAGTCTCATAAAATTGTCCAACACTAAAAATCCCTGTTGATCGGGTTTCAATCGGGTGACAAGATGTTGTTTCGCTTGCATTGTGAATTTTCTCGGTTGAACGATCGAGGGACTATCTGTGTTCTTGATCGGGGTTTCGACAATCGCCTGAAACTTCATCTCCAACGCATCAGCCATTTCGGCGCATGAGATATGAGTGGGAATATCGGAGAGTGGATGACGAACGAGATCGGCGAATGATCTTTCGAGAAACAGCTTGGCCTCAACATCCGATTTGGGTCCGACAAGTACTGCAAATGGTAACGACACCTTTTTGCCGACCAACTCGATGCCGCAATTGGTTTGAAGTTGTATGTTGTAGCAGAGACAATATCTTTTGGTTGCCACAGAATCTCGACGGAGTTGAACTTTTTTCGCCACTTTCATGTCGTCGAATTTCGCTTTGAGACCTCGTTGATCTTTTTTTTGGAATTGACTGGCGTTCGGTTCGATGCAAAATTCTTCCGATTCAAAAATATCTAGATACGCGTTGTTGAGAAGTTGTCTGGCAGTTTCATCGGTTATCAAATAACAGTCCACCTTGACGCTTTGATTAGTTTCATCAATTCCGAAAGATCTGCCACCAAGAACTCTGAAATTTCAAATTGAACATGATTTTCAAAACTATTGAGACAAGGGCTCGGAGTCGGACAGAAAACTATTGCTGAAGCAGGTTCTGAAATTCTGAAAGTTTTTCTCCGGATCCTAAAAACATTGAATTTGAAACAGGCTTGGCCCGGATCGAGACATGTTCTGAATTTTTTTCATGGCGGCATCTTTTCCGAATGAGAAAAGTACACCCTGATGAAACCCCTACCGTATTTCGGTGTTGAACCAAAACCGACTTCTTCGATGATTTTCAGCCTCGCCACATTTCACAATAACTGCCGGTGGTTGTCGACTAACAATTATTGAAAAATATAAAAAATAGTGTGCCATATTTCGAATTTTTTGATGAGCCTCTTCGAATCCGACATTCGGATAGTATTGTTTCAAATAATCCAACCCGGAGAGAGTTTGTTGAAGTAGTTCGCCAAAATATTCGAATTGTATGTGAATCAAATCTAGTTCTTTGTAGTGAAGTTGTTGCGTGTACAATGTGCCAATGCTCAGCTGCAAAAAAAAACACTTTACCAAGACTAGACTATAGTATTCACCTTTTGTTGTTTCATGGCCCAACTCAATAGAACATCAGTCATAAGGTGTTGTTTCTCATCTTCAAACGTCATAATAACATTCTCGCAAACTTGCAAAGTTCTTTGAATGAACGACAATTGTTCATGTTGCAAAATTTTGCCGGATAACAAGCTATCCGCGCATTCTTTGAAACTTTGATAAGCCTCTGCGCTGACATTGTGTTTTGAGACGAATCGCGCATCAACGACTGGTTCAGCCGGCGAAAATGCTGAGGACGATTCGATGTCCATCGCGTCGGAAGCGACGGATGACGTCATCTGAAAACCTCATAAACATGAAAACAAAAACTGAAAAAATAAATACACAAACAAAATCAATTTCACATCGATCGTTTAACCTAGAGAGAATAAAAAACCCGTTTTTGATCGAGAATTGAGAAAAAAAGAAGAAAAGAGAATAGAAAGAAGAAAAAATTAGTCATGTTTATTTATGAAACGTATTTCACGTTGACTTCTCAAGTATTTACAAAAATCAACGAGGACCGATATTAGGTTGATGAGCCCCGACGTGATAAGAATTCCAGTCAAGCCTGAAATTAAGTTTTGAAAGTTTTAGAAAAGTATCAGTCCGGTCTTACACGCTCGACCAGTGTCATCAGGCTTCCATGTCATGTTCAAACTCATTCTTTCGAAGAATCGTCTTTCTTTGGTGAGGAGAATCATGTAGAGTGTTAGGAGAATGAAGCAAATGATCAACATGACATGATGAAGAATCTGAAAAGTAAATTTGTTTTTTTTTTGCTTTGGGCTCTCTTGGACCGACCAGAACCCCGTTCTGACTGGCCAGGCCTTGGCCTGGCTTTTAACAGGAGGCCAGAAAAAAAAGGCCGAGCTCCGTCCTACAATGGACTCGATAAAGTTTTAGTTTTTCAAAAGACCCTATTTTTAAACCCGAATCTGTTAATTTCTGTAAAACATTGTGTCGTCAGAACTCACTGAATACAAGTTAGTCGGTTTTGTCCATTGTCTGATCGGTTTGAAAACTTCTCCACTCTTCGCATACGTCGCCTTACATATTTCGCAATCCTTCTTTCCCGACATGTTGACCCATTTCGTCAAACATGCAACATGCACATCACCCACAGTACCCATGCAATCGCACGGTCTCACCATGTCATCTCCTTCATCTGACATTTGACAAATGCGACAACATCGTCGACTCGATGATGTTGTTGTTGAGATCGGCGACAGGCCGAACATCCATTTGACCGGTTTCGGCGTTTCCGCCTGTGTTGAAGATAATGAAACTGTACTTGAACTTTTTGACGACATTTATTAAATGGACAAAAATAGAAATGAACTATTATTATTATTAGATGATTAGGAGACTATCCGGTCTTCACGTGCTTCGAATAATCTAGAAATTATTGTATTTTCTATTTGTGTGGAATATCTCTGAAGAGATCTTACCGGTAAACGCATAATGCAATTGTGGATCCAAGAAGTGGCCCAGCCCAATAGATGTAATGATAGTTCCATACTTGAAGGTTCGGAAGTAATGCGGAGGCAACAATGTTGGGTCCTAAAGATCGTGCAGGATTCATCGATGCTCCGGTGATTGCTCCACTGAAAAAAAGGAGATTAAACTGATTCTCATGACCTGTAGCTCACGTCGCAAAAATATCAATAGACAGGGTGAGTCCGATGGCTAACGGTGCCAACGTGACATTGTCCGCATCGGCGGCACTGATCAGAATAGTATGAACTAGAAAATAGGTGACAACCATCTCCGAAATCAATCCTTGCCACCATTGAGTGTCAGCGCTCAACAACGTTGCGCCAGCGCCAATCGACGCAAGTTGATCGTTGCTGAGAATAGCGGCGGCCAAAAACGCGCCGCACGTGCCGCCGAGAAGTTGCGACACGACGTAGAACGGCAGATGAAGTGGTGGCATTTTGCCGGCGCCTGCGATCGCCCATGATACTGCCGGATTGAAGTGTCCGCCACTGCAAAAAATCATGATTTTTGTTCCCTTCCAATTTGCCACGCGCGAAACGGAAAAATTTGGAAGTTGTAAATTTTACGACTCTTGGTTATTATTATTAGCGGTTGATAAGACGTTATGCACCCATTTGTGTCAATATTTCATTTATATGTGCACTAAAAATAAACATGAAACCAACCTGATATGACCGAAGGCTGTGGCGAGAATAAAAATGGTAAAACCGTGAGCAAGAGCAGCGTGAGTGATACCATCTCCTCCGGCGAAACCTTGCATCACACCTGCAAAGTTTGTAAAAGTATGTCTATAGTCGATCAAAAAACACGCAAATCACTAAAATTTGCTGAATCGGGCCACAAAACCGGACCGGAAAAAAGAGGCCAAGCTGAAAAATAGCACTCGGTCCACTTCTTCGAATCTTTCGCCTTGGTAAAATTGGATTTTTTCGTTAAACCTACAATCAAAAACTTGCTGAATTAGGCCCATGCCGAAAATCGGATCTGGTATCTTTTTTCTGTGTGACGAGGTTCAACCAAAAAATTCCCATTGGCCCGATGTTGTCCGGGTCCGATTCATTACTAAAAAAAGCTCAAAAATTTGAAGGAAAATTACATTTTTTTAAAATAAATTTTCGTGCTGTTTTTTTTTCAAAAATGTCACGTTACTTTTTTCCCTTTTAGCTAACAACCATTTTTGGCCGAATGGAAAGTCGCTGCAACAGAGCGACTACAAAACAGGTTCGGTTTCTTTGTTTTGGTAAAAATATTAGTTTGAAAAAAACTTTAAAAAAAAAAACTAATTGCACCAAAAGAGAATCGAACCTAAGTCTGCAATATATAAATCACACGCCTACCCTGTTTCACCATTCGGCCACATTTTTTGATGTCATTTTTAAAATATATAGTTCACGTTTATAGATCAAAATTATTGAAATTGTGAGGTGAAAAAAGTTCAAATTTCAGACGCTCATAACTCCTCTCACAGGTCGATTGGGGACACCAAATTTTTTGACAGACCTTACAGTACCCATATCTACCCACTGTGAAATTTTCATCCACTTCCTAAATGTTAACCAAAAATGGTTCCCTTGAACAGTGTGTATTTTACTAATAATGTCCAAAACATTATTGGCAATAACCGACTAAACTTGAACGAAACAGTTGAAAAGACCACAATATCAAAAAGGACGGGGTCAATAAATGTGTGCCAGTGTTTGCAAGAAAAAAAATAGGCTCCGGCTGAATTTGTGTGCGGCTGTTTGCTTTCAATGTTGGTAGTGAAATACACACTGTGCCTTGTGAGGTCCGTCCCGGTTGCATTCTCGATTTTTGGATCAGAATCAAATTTGTTTTTGTTTTGGTCGGTTTTTTTTTGAGCCGGCCCGATTCCAAAAACACTCTGCGTGACTATTAAACTCACCAACAAAAACGAACGTCAAATCACCCAAAAATTCGGCAACACACTTTGTGAACAAAGAATACTCTCGTTTGACAAACGATACTTTTCTTTTCTCCATTTCCGAACTCCACGCTTCCTCGGGCTACATTAAAATTTTTGATTTTTTTCTCGAAACAATAAACTAACCGAAAAAGATGACATGTAAGGAGGCCGTTCCATTGGCGTGACCATTGTTGATAATTGCGTTGTTGGATGAGAATGTTTATCATTATCATGCTCTTTATTAGCGCCCCGCCCACTCGACCAAAATTGTTTCTTGACAATGACAAAAACAAATCACAAATAGTTTATTTCTGATCATAAGAGGATTATTTGCAACACCTTTAAAGAGACGATGGTGTTCGATTTCAGGACGAAGTGCAGTTGCAGGTTTTAACAGTCGCCGGTTGGCCACAAACATAAGAGACGGCGGTGGTAACTGTGCACGAGACGGTGTCAAGAAGTCCGGGAGATGCAGTGATTCCGGTTGTCGGTCCCGTCGACAGACCAACACAATTCTCAATGCTTCTGAATATTTCGAATGTCAGGTTTCTCATCGGAGAAGTTAGATATTTACCCTGAGTTATCGGGCGTTGATGCCCATACAAAACCATCAGTTCCTGACACAAAACCATCTGTCCAACGAAACGAGGATGTGGCCTAGAAATGCGTTTTTGGATGGATGAAACTAATTGTTCATTGGTTTATTGGAGAATGCTGATAAGCCAAGCTGCGAATTGTCATCTTTTGTGTTGATAATGAAAACAATAAGGGTTTTCGAATAAAGTCAGCATTTTCAGGTCAAAGTATACATGTACCAAAATGATCTCACTGAGAATTATAAAACTTCCCTGACGATTCCTCTCACTCACCAGCGGTAAACATGCAGCTGAACTAGCGTAGTTGGGTCCGTAACACGCGCCAAGCCGCGTCGCCCCAATCCACACATATCCCAAAGAAGTTGTGGCGGCTTGTGATAGTTCAAATATCAAACTGGCCTCATCACTGTTTTCGATACTGGCCAGTGTCGAATTTTCGAGTTCACACGCCGACACCGCCGCATACACATTGATGCCCGCGTTGGCCACCACCTTCATACAATATTGACCATTTGTTCGAGTCACCTGTGTGTAACCGGTGGGACATGTGTAATCACCAACTGAGAAGAGAATCTGAAAACAGTATTTATAAAGAAAAAGTTTTCTCATTCTCACGACGAACGTCTTGTGCAAACACCGTTTGTGTGTATGTGTGCGGGGTACAGTAACCCACGAAAAAAACATGGTTCTTTTTCTTCCAAACTTTTTGGGTTTTTTTTACCACAAAGTTGAAGACTTCAGTATCCCTTGGGTAATACTTACATCTTCCATTGCACATAATGATTGACTATTGACATGCGAGTAAAAAACTATGGAAATTATAAAAAATGTGAGAATCATCATAATTATGAAGAAAAAATATAGCCATTTTCCATGTTTATATAATCATCATATTTCTGATTTGAATAACAAAGGGTTTTGTGTGAAAAACATTTTGCAACCATTTTTTGCAAGCCTGTCAGCCAGAGGGGTCTTGCGAGCCCCACCCTTTTTCAACGATCAGAAAACACACTAATGATAAGGTGATTAACGACTTTTTAATGACAATAGATGCATTTTTGCTCGCTTGACGTGGAAATTTTTAATGACCGGAGTTGATGTTGATCTCATTATGTTGTGGTTTGAATTGGTACACTCGGATTTGGACACACAGCGTGCACTTAGCTAAAGTTTTAGGTTTCCAAAGTTATAAAATTGTTTTGTGGCAAAATTGTTCTTTTTATTTTTTTTCTCTAAAACTCTCATTCTCAAATTATCTCGTTTCACGGCCTTTTATGACATCTTTCAAAAGATACACAGAGAAATCAGATTTTTTTGGTAGATACTTTTTCGATTTTAGTCTGATTCAGTTGAAATCTTGATAAAAACGGACCGGGTCCGATTCAGACACATTTTTCATGTTCCGGTCCGATTCAGATTTGGTCATTTTTGGGTCCGTTAAAATCGGACCTGGTCCAATTCAGAAGGTCCGATTCAGAATCTACCGAAAAAATAGTTGAACCGAAAAAATATATTTTTTCAATAACTGACGTGACTTTTGTATTTAGTTCATTTCCCGAAAAATGTCAGTTTTGAGATATTTTCCTTGTTAAAAAAAAAGAACATCAAAATAATACATACAAACGTGACAACTGCAAATTTCGTATTTTTCTCTGTGTCTCTTTTAATTGGCAATTTTCTTCATAGCTGGTAGGCAAAAAGGAAAAGAAAAATCGAACAAAAGGAGGATTGAGAAAATGTCAGATTGCGTTACCATTGGCGTGGAAATTTTAAAGAATACACACTGAATATCTGCGCTGCAAAAAAACATGTCATGCGGATTCCGGTCCGCCCACACTTTTCCGGTCCGCCCACGTCGATTCAGAACCTCACTTTTTAGGAACTTTTTCAATTCAATTTACTTGCTTCTAGAACTCATTGAATAATTTACAACACATTACAACGAAAAAATGTTATTCTACGAAAAAAATAGGAGCTTTCATCTGAAATACCATCGTTGTTGGTTCATGTCTTGTAATCGTGGGTGCGTTCCGATGAAAAAAGTTTTGAACTGCTTTACGATAAGGCACAATGAAATACATAGTGAGCAACGGGTCGAGAAAAGATGGAATTGTTATAAGAGCCCCGACAGAATATTGTGAAATCATGAACCCTTCTTTTCCTTCGATTTTGGAGATAGCAAACATGATCGAAGTCGGTACATAACATACAACTGGTATGAATATTTGAACTGTGAAACCCTGGAAATATTTATTGAAAATATACGGGCATTTAGCAGGGCTTACATTGATCATGCTCCTGACTTGAGAGTTACTTCTGATTGACAATGTTGTCTTCATTTTGTCAAGCTCTCGCAGTGCAATTGTCTTACATGTATACCCAAAAAGCGGTGAACAAATTCCCATTGTCGTCAGAAACATAGTCAGGATATTTGTGTTAAAACTATTTGGATTTGAGAAGCCTCCGAATTGTCCATACGGTTCAAGATGAAAGTCGGGGTGTTGATTTATTGTCTCGTTGTACACTATCGGTATGTCAAAATCAGTGGTTTCACACAAAATCATGGAAATGATCGGTTCAATATAGAAGATGAAAAATATCGATGATTTGCTTACTAGTTTCCGTCGCTCTCGACTTTTGATGCAGATCATTCGATAGAAAATTGTATGCGCCGTAATTATCCCAACAAGACTGTTCATAGCCTGTAAAAATTGTTCGAGAGTTCGGCTGAACGGAAAAATTGACTCGAAAATAACCAAATCTGGATCGGGCCCAAGCATCAAATATCAAACACCGGGCTCGTACGTTTTCGCTTCATTAACTTCGAACCACAAAATCGGATTTGTGAAATTTTTCTCAAACGCGACCGGTTTTTTCAGTGGTGTTTTTGTTGTGATTTTCAGCACATTTTTTTTAAACCAAAAATGGATTTGTCAACTCACCAACATCAAACAATACGTATGAAAGCATGTTTTACCACCAACATCTTTACAGTAGCCCTGACCCAAAATTGCAAGACTATTCGGGTTGCGCACTGTTCTGAGTTGTATGAAAAATGTGAGAAACGAAAGCACCATTACTGCGGTGTTCGAAGGAATTAGAAAATATTTCAAAGTTTTGAAAACACTGGTTGTTTTTGTGAAAATTAAATAATAGAGACCAACATTTAGTGAGATTCCAACAACCAAGTAAATCGGATAATAAACTGCCATAATTTTATTGAGAGTGTCGTCCATTTCGTATAACTGAAATCTAAGAAACTGATCGGCTGGAATATTAGTGAGTCAGTATGATGAATGACAAATTCAGCAATGCAAAACAGGTGAATTTTATTCCCAGATATACCTTGATAATTTGAAAAACATGTTTCGGGAATGGTTTTTTCAATTCCACAAAATTCAGTTTATCCGAAATTTCCGAGAACCCGGCCCGAAAACGACGTCAAGTTTCAAGATAAAAATATTTTTGTATTTGAAACAGGATTCGGGGAAAAAGTCTAACCCATTTCGGAACATTTACCTGACGGATATTTTTCATTTTTTTTTCTTGAAAAAAGTCTGAAAATATTTTTCGGAAGAAATGAGCTTCCGGTAGGCCCAAATTTCGGGCCCGCTTAGTTCGGCAAACTGATCTTGTCTAACACAGGTGTACAAATAGTTCTCTGCTTGTTTTTTTTTACATAATAAACACGTGAACTATTTCTAATATTTTCAAATTCTGTTTTCTCAGGCATTTCTGATAAAATTGATGTTCAAATATTTGTCGCTACCTCTTGCTATTTTGATGTAACTCTCAAAAACAAACACCAAAATCGGCCAACATTTTTTTATAGAATTCCAACAATTTGTGATGTGCCTACGGTAACTTATCTCAACAACGGAGACGATATTCCGTTGACAACTGTCATTGCGCGAAACTATAATAACGACGAAATACTCGATGCTTTCAATATCAAAATTGTGAGTTGCATTGATCCGTGCTGAAAATACAGTAACCCTTTTTGACAGCAAATCGGTTGTGTTCTTCTTACAATTGGATTTTTTATGATTCCAACACTCTTGATTCTGATCCATTTGTCTCGAAATATTCCCATCAATCATCAAAGCAGAGCGTTCCATTATGTTCAGGATGATGACGCCAAAAAATATGTGAGGACATTGTAGTTCGAAAGACTGGCCCGCAAATGACGGGGCGGCTTTCTTTTTATATAAAATTATATCGAAGACTTCACGTTTCGATGTGTGTTGTTCAAAAAGCGAAAAATTTGAAAGTAAAAAACATGGGTTACTGTAACTGCATACAAACACAAACGGTGTTTGCGCAAAACGTTCGTCGTTCTATTTTTTTTCAGCCGTATTTCATTATTTTAGAACTTCACCCATCAAATGTTGAAGTGTTCGATGAGAAATCCATTTCTGAGTTCCAAAGACTAAAACCTATTTTTCAGGAACATGCATTTGGTGAAATGGTGAGAAGAGGAGCAGTGGATAAAGCAAGTGAAGTTAGTTTTTTTTTGGTTGCCAAAATAATTTTTTTCAAATTTTAGTCATCATTTTTCTTCTTTCAAAAATGGACTGGTTACATTTCCACAGCTCGGAAGTTGTTGAAAACTTTCGAACAAGATTTCGATCCGACGAAGGCGAAGATGACTCCTGAACAATTCTTGAAGGTATTTATGATGAGAAGTTCTTATATCTTTGGAATGTTCCAACTTTTCAGGAGACCAATCGGGAGGTGGAAGTGATGACTTTGACAGCCAACAAAGTTCTAGAGGATGATCTTTGAGATGAGCAAATGATTCAATAAATTTCATGTAAATATTGCTAAATAAAGAACGGCTTCGAAAACAAACAAAAAAAAACCCGATTGAAGTTGAACGATATTGGGCATCATATAAAGTTAAGAAATTATGAAAGATAGATCATTTCGAGACCAATAATAGTGTTTGCTGTATCGTGTGAGATGTCATCAAAAAATTTGTGCCTATGACGATAAGAAGCCGGGAAGCGATGGTGGCGGCATCAATTCGCGATCTTTGTCCTCTTTTGCAACGTTTCTCGACGCCTCCTCATATAGATCATCATCAACGCATCGATCTCTGAAACAAGGAATTCATGGTTGAGAGAAGTGTGGTGAGTTTTTTTTTTTACTTTTCAGTTTTCTTCTTCTTTGGCCGTCCTCTTTTCCGCTTATCATCTTCGCCATTCGCATCAATTGACGTTCTCTTGACGCCATTTTGAATTTTCTGGGAAAGCCCAGCTATTTGCGTATTCTGCAGCGGAATTCCATTTTTCAACATGTCCATCATCTCATTCGCCTGTTAATTTGGCCAAAATAATTATTTTTGAATTTATTTCAAGCTTGATCGAGAACAGGCTTGGGCGGAATCTAAACCGGAAATTTCCGGAATTTCCGACCATTTTGGGAACTTTTTCTTACCTTTTCCGAAAAATTTTTACGGAATTTTTTTTTCCGAAACTTTTGAAAAGTTCCAAAATGTCTGGTTTTTTCGAAAAATAATTTCGAGGCCATTTTTTCCGCAAAAAAGTCGGAACCCTTTTCGGAACTTTTTCTCGGAGAATAATTTCGGCCCCCAAAAATTCCGAAGGGTCGGTTGCGCCCAAGCCTGATCGAGAATCTCGATTCAAGATAGGCAAAAATTTTCTTGATTAGTTTGTACGTCTGCTGATAAGAAAACTAGTGTTTTTAACTCGAAATTATGTACAGTACTTTTTTTGCTGGCATTTTTACTTTTCGAAAAACAAATTATTTGCACGTTTGAGCTAGGATCAGAAACGCGGAGAAACTTACAAGTTGCGTTGTAGGTGTCAGAGGAACCTCTTGAACTGGATAAACTCCGTTTCCATTAATCTGTGGTGAATCTGAAAATTAACCTAATAATCTTGAGATTTGAATAAAAAAAACTCGTACCGTACGGTTGCTGAAGTTTAAGATGAGCATTTGCCAGAATCGCATTAGCCATTTCATTGTTCTGATGCTCTTGCAAACTGCTCTGCGAAGCCATAACACGTGACATGGCGATTTCAGCGACACCTTGCGGAACTGCGATATCTTTGAGAACGGTTTCAAGAAAACTGAAATGTGGATTACAGATCATCGCTTGTTTCATGTGTTGTGGTGTCAAAGTTTTAGAGTTGGTGAACTGTGTCGCGTCGGCCGTTGCTTGTAGGAATTTTTCGGCAAAATGCTCCATGGCTCTTCCAATGCTGACAGGCACTGATTGAACCATTCGGCCGATCTCTTCGTCGGATTGCATGACTTTTTTGATGCGCGTCTGGAAAAACAAAAGATACCATTTCAAGTAATTTTGTAAGAACAGTTTTACCGGTTGGATTTTAGCTGTGCTGAATCTTCGCCGTCTGATAACACCTGCTTGTTGCTGTTGTTGAGCAGCGGACCCGATTGGAACTGCGAAGTTTACCGAAGATGATGATGTGGAAGCCATCGGCATTAGTCCTCTGTTTATGACAGCTGAAGAAAATGGAGTTTGAGTTTTTTTTAAACAAAGATTCTGTTTTTGATAGGAGAGGACAGTGTCTATTTTTGAATTCTCAATGTCTTTGCACATATTTTTAGGTTAGGCACAGTTTTGTGGATGTGGCCTAAACCGGAGAAACATAATTTGAAAATGAGAAAGTCAAAGAAAAGGTCACGGAAATTAATTTGACCTACCACGAAATTTAACAAAAATTTTGAGACCCAAAAGTTTAGCTACTGAAATACACGGTGGTAAATGAGATTGCAAATTTTGTAGGGGGTATTTATGAAGCATGTATAAATTATGTTTTTTTTTTGTGAGAGAATTTTAGATTTTAATGAGAAAATCTTTAAAAACTTCAGAATTCACATTTCCAAATAAATAGAGGATTGAACCGATAAAAATTTGAGTACATCATCTTACTTTCTGAAAAATCGAGCCGTATTCACATTATAGCTATTTTTTCTATAATTGAATTCGGCTTGGGTTTTCATGAGAAAAAAAACGTATTTCTCGAAAATAATTACTTTTTCGTGAATACGAACACAACATGCACTTGGTAGTGGAATTTTTAGGTCTTCAAAGTTCTGAAAAATATTTGTGGTAGGTCTCGAAAAAAAAAAATATTGCGTGAAATTTCTGAAAACATTCAATATCGATTTAAAGAATTTTTAAAGTTCAATTCGAGATTTTCCTCTTTTTGTAAACTTTTGACACGGTAAACTTTTGATTAAATGAAGTTGAGCTTGAGTGGTAAAAGTTGTGGACATAAGGGAGAATGGCGCTCGGAGCGAAAGTTTTGTCTGTTTTTTGTGTGAGAGCAGCTCGGCAAAAAAAACTTTTCTGGAGTCAATTTCAAACTTTTGTTTTGGTAAAAAGTTTTTTCTTAAAAATTTTTGTTACAAAAAGCGTTTTTAGTCACGCGATCTACATGTTGGGCTTATGCATCTGGTTTAGATTAATAAGATTTGTGTGCATACATTATCTTTTTGGAATATTTACGAGATTTTTTTTCCTCTGTGATTCTGTCTGTTTTGTGAATTTATGACTGTTTACAAAATATTTAAAAAAAAACCAACAATTTCCTCCGCCTCCAAAACTTGGTAGCATTGGTACCGCAAACTGCGACGATGAATTGGCATCCATTCAAAAAACCCGATTGATAAACTAGAGAAGCAGGGTTTCACACAGTGATTGAGAGAGTAGCTAGAGATGAAAAGAAGATGGCGAAAAAAATAGATGGACTACAGAGAGGAAAATGACGAAAATCGCCTCGTTTTATATAGCAGCACATGTTAGTGATTCGCAGGTCTTCTAGCATACTGTACATTGACATGAAGAGACGCAGAGAAAACTGAGGAATTGATCGGGTGAGTGAATGAGTGTGTGCTATATAAATGAAAATGTGTATATATACGTTCGTTCTTTTTTTTTTCTTGCAGTACTTCGTTGTATGTTTGAAAAGAGAAGGAAACGGAGGGAAAATGATGGATTAGTTTTATATCAAACGATGGGAATGAGCGAAGTACGAAAAAAGCTCCAAAAATCTGACCAAATTGGCACAAAAAACAACCCTGTGTAATGACTATTCCAATTTTTATACAGATCGTGTCGAGGCATTTTGATCTACAAGTTTTTAATTCTCTGAATCTGACAAGGTAGATCATAAAAGATAAACTCCTAATAGGCATTCACTTCCTGCGTAAAAGTTTCTGATAGAATTGCAAAAAAATTGGATGTATAACTCACATGCTAGAACTTTAGGCTATTGAAGTTTTGAAAATTTTTGATGGTAGTTAAAAATTTTTATTACTTTTCTTCAAGTCTCTCATTTCTTAATGATGTTTATCCGATTTAGACTGCATCTACGAAAGTGTGTCAGGTTTAGAAAAATGTGCGAAAGTATCGAGATACAAAAACACACACGCGTCTTTTTATATCCCGCCATCAATGAATTTTTTATTATAAACATTAACAAAAACAAGAGTTGTGTGGAGGTAATTTTTCAATTGCAACAACAAGGTTTGCTTTTTTGTCGGCACGCCTACTGGAACAGCTAGAGATTCAACAATAATTGTGGTTTCTATTTACGCTTGAAAAATATTTTTTCATATCTTCGAACAATGTATTGTATTTTCTACTTTTTAGGACACCATGATGAATGTTCTGTTCAATAAGAACATTTGCATAGTTGACATGAACAGTCTTGTATTACTATGTTTGTCATCAAAAGTACACTTGGCATTTTTATCTTTCATTGCATTAAAAATTGCTCTTTTTTGATCAAAACGGTTATTTTTGTCGAATTTTCAGGTACAAATTTACATCATTTCTTTTAAAAGTATTGAATATCGCCTTTTTTCTTTTTTTTTTCAATGCAAAATATAGCAAACCTCTATGTAAGCGACGGTCGTTAGGCAAACAATGCAATTTCGCTCCAGCGATCGGCGTTGTTGGTTCAAATATAGATAATAATACAACGTCAGCTAGAAAGAATTCGAATATTAAAGTTGATTGTGGTTAAAAACGTTTTATTTTTTATCGGAAAAGAAAAAAAAAGAAAATTTGTTTTTTTTTTGTTTCAAGACCTTTTTGTAAATCGCTGTGTGCCTTTGAAAAAATACCGTATTTTTGTAGAAAATATTCAAGGTGCATTACTTTTTCATTGTGGGTCTCGGAACGTTCACTCTTTAAAAAAATATTTTATTTATTTTTTTCGCCAATATTTTTTTTAATCGTTATCGTCTGGTTTGTTTACGTGTAGTCTTTGTATGATCGTAATTGAAACATAAAAGTTTCATTTTCAGGTATGGCTGCAGGTACCAGTCTACTTTTTGTCGCTGTTCTATTAGTAGGAGCAGTTGAAATGGTCAAAAGAGAAGATTTCAAAACCTGCGATCAATCTAGTTTTTGTAAAAGACATCGGAACGTGAAAGATACTGGATATGAGCTACTTTCCAACACTATCTCCAGTCATGGCGCTGAATATACTGCGAAATTGCAAAACTCTGATAATACATTAAAGTTGACAGTCACCGGCTTGATCGATTCAACTTTCCGTATTCAAATCGATGAAACTGAAGCGGCGATTCGAAAACGATACGTTCCAACTCCTGCTTTTGCTCAAACTCCAGAACTCCTTCCATTCACTTCGGTCAACAACGCAGGAATCGAATCAACAATCGTTTCAGGAGATCGAAAAATCAAGGTTGTTATTAACTACAAACCATTCCTTGCCAGTATTTTCAACGAATTTGGAGAACTTGTCGGCCAAGTCAACCGTGATGGAAAACTAAAAGTTGAAGAATTCCGAACAAAAGAAGAGGGCAAAGAGTATCCAGAAGGATTTTGGGAGGAATCATTCAAATCCTTCAGAGATAGCAAACCATACGGTTCGAGTAGTGTTGGGGTGAGTCTTGTCTTTGAAAGTTGGAGAATGTCAATTATCTTTCTTTTTTTTAGGTTGATGTTTCATTTGTAAACTTCAAAACAGCATACGGTCTTCCTGAACACGCTGACGCATTCGCTCTCAGAAACACTGTTGGAAACACCGATCCATATCGTCTTTATAATTTGGATGTTTTTGAATATGAGCTCAACAATCCTATGGCCTTGTATGTTGCTGTTCCGTATATTTTGGCACATCGAGCTAATCGCTCAGTTGGTGCATTATGGTGAGTTGTTATCTCTCTTCACATAATTCCCAAACTATTTCGTGATCCAGGTTTAATTCCGCTGAAACTTGGGTAGACACTCAATCGTCTGTAACATCTCGAGGATTGTTCGGAAAAATGTACGATTCAGTGACTGGAAGCTCAGACAATGTTCCACATTTTGACGCGCACTTTATCTCCGAAAGTGGTCTTGTCGACATTTTTTTCTTTGTCGGTCCAACAGTTCGAGATGTTCAACGACAAAATTCGAAGATTGCCGGTACCTCTCCACTCCCTCCATTGTTTTCAATCGGTTATCACCAATGTCGATGGAATTATAACGATGAACAAGATGTTGAACAAGTCAATCAAGGTTTTGATGAACACGACATGCCGATGGACGTTATCTGGTTGGACATTGAACATACTGATGGTAAAAAGTATTTCACATGGGACAAGTACAAGTTCGCACATCCGGATGAAATGATCAACAAAGTTGCTGCCAGAGGTCGTAAAATGGTGACAATCGTCGATCCGCATATC
This sequence comes from Caenorhabditis sp. 8 KK-2011, assembly GCA_963572245.1. Taxonomy (NCBI): domain Eukaryota; kingdom Metazoa; phylum Nematoda; class Chromadorea; order Rhabditida; family Rhabditidae; genus Caenorhabditis; species Caenorhabditis sp. 8 KK-2011. Next base: position 10,459,675 of record OY751550.1, on the reverse strand, counting down.
AAAAAGGATGATGGATACTATGTTTATAAAGATGCCAAAGATAAGGGCCTTTATGTCAAAAAAGCCGATGGAGTCACTGATTATGAAGGACATTGTTGGCCAGGAACCAGTGAATATTTAGACTTTTGGCATCCAGAGACAAGAAGTTATTGGAAAGATCAATTCAGTTTCGAAAGATACGCTGGATCCTCGCAGAATTTGTTCATTTGGAATGATATGAATGAGCCATCGGTGAGAATTTGTTATCGATTTATTCCTCAATTAAAAAAATGTTTCCAGGTTTTCTCTGGTCCGGAAATTTCGATGGACAGAGATGCGATTCATTACGGAGGAATTGAACATCGTGAAGTGCACAACATGTACGGATTGATGTATCATTCGGCAACATTTGACGGTCTTCTCGCTCGTACCAATGGTCGCGATAGACCGTTCATTCTGTCTCGATCAGGATTCATAGGAACTCAAAGAACTGCGGCCATTTGGACTGGTGACAACAAAGCAGATTGGGGGCATTTGGAAATGACTGTTCCGATGACTCTGTCGCTCTCAATCGCCGGTATTCCGTTTGTCGGAGCCGATGTTGGTGGGTTCTTTGGAAGTCCCGACGAACAATTGTTGACGAGATGGTATCAAGCGGCTGCTTATCAACCATTCTTCAGAGGACACGCTCATATTGACACGAAACGTAGAGAGCCTTGGTTGTTCTCTGGGCAAACATCGAATATTATCCGCTCGGCTCTGAAAGCGAGATACGCTTTGTTGCCTTATTGGTATACTTTGTTCGAGGTGAGAGTTTTGATTTGCAAAAATGGTATTCGTGGTTTTTCAAAAAAAAAAATGAAAAGAGAATTTTGATAAATTTGAAAATAACATTGTGATATTGTGTCACGTGAAAAAATGAAAACAAATTCAAAACAAAAACATACCATGAAATTCAAAACAAAAACATACCTGACCTAACAGGGTACTAAAATTTCTCAAAATTTTTGTCACTGTGAAAATCTTGGAAAAATGTTTTTGTCACTGTGAATAACGACCGAATAAAAAAAGAGAAAAATAGCTTAAAATTTGAAAGAAAATCATAGTTTTCAAGTTTTCGTCGCGTGACCTATACATTTTTCTAGAAAATGTCACGGTACTTTTTCCCCTCTTAGGCCAGGTATGACTGTAAGTTAATCCTTCCAGGAGCACGCGAAAAATGGTCTTCCGCCAATGAGACCAGTGTTCTACGAGTTTGAAAATGATGACACCATTCTCGAAGAGCAAAAAACTTGGATGGTCGGTTCCGATTTGTTGGTTAGAGCTGTCGTGGAAAAAGATACTTACAACGTCCAAGTAAACCTGCCAACAACTGAAAAATGGTATGATTGGGTGAACGGAAACGAGGTGAAAACCGGATATTTCGATGCGCCGATCGAAAAAACTCCAGTGTTCCAACGTGGTGGAAGTGTTATTCCGACATGGCAACGTGTTCGAAGAGCTGCGCCTTTGATGGTAGACGATCCGTTGACATTGTTCGTCGCTTTGAACTCTGATGGAAATGCGCACGGTCAAGTGTATTTGGATGACGGGCAAACTCATGATTACAAAAACGAGTTGTTTGCACGTGCCAAATTCTCGTACACAACAGAAAGTGGTCAGAAGGCAAAAATTTCTGGAGAACATATTGGTGGAAAGTTGGAGGCGAAAAATTGGATTGAAAGAATTGTTGTCAGAGGAGTTGCGAAATCGCCAAAGAAAATTGAGGTGAGAAATTCATTTCTGGGTTGTTTTTCCTGCTTTTGTTTTGAAACCTGATAAACAAATGTAAGTGCAAAAACTATTTTTAGAAATAAAATGTTTATACGGGAAAAAAGTTGATTCCAATCAAAAGGAAGGGGATTACTGTAAAACATCGTATTTTTCTCGCCACGAACACACGAGATATCCGTAAATGTCGTTCATTTTTTTTTCTTTGTTGAAAGGCAGCAAGTTGAAAGGCAAAATTTAGCTCAACTCTGAAAGGGACAAAAAGTCAATTTCGGGCTTTTTTTTACAGTAATCCTGTTCATGATTTCATTTGATTTTTCAGTTCAATAGCCAAATTTCTGTATTACACGGTGTGTAAAAAAACATCTGACAATGAAAAGAAACCGGCAGAATATTTTGCTGCGTATTCGGAGTGTACGCCATACACCTCGAAAACACGCTGCAGAATAAATTAGAACAGTGATTACTTGCACTTTTCATCAACCATGTAAATACGTTTAAACGGATTTCAGATCACTCGTGTTTCGGACCCAGTTCAAACACTCGAGTTCTCCTACGATCGCGATTCCCAAGTGTTGATTATCCGTAAACCAGAGGCGCTCATCACAACTAATTATCAAATCTTCATCGAATTCTAATTTAGTGATTGCTTTATTTAATTATTTATTTTTCGGTATTTCTTAAAATCGGGCCCCAATCCAAAAATACCCATTTACTTGTGATGTTTGTTTTTCTCTTTCTTTCTATTGTTGTAGTGATTGTTTTAAGGAACATAAAACTTTTTCGAATCGAAATATTTTTTTTCGTCTTGCGCCGTTTTGATAAGAAGTTGGTTATTTATCAGTTTGTAGATTTTTTGATGATGTAGTCATTACTTTTTGTTTCGAGTTGAAGTCATTTGAGGGCTACCGTACTTTATGAGAACAATGTCCGAGACCTCGACTTGTTTACTTGTTTACAAAATAAATATCTCGTTTCTAATTGTTTATCTCTGCGTCTCGACGCATTCGTCTGTCACACACATGACCAGTGTCTGCGTCTCCGCATCTTGGCGCACTCTCTCATCCACCTCTAAACAGGGAAATGTCATCTGGCAGGCAGTTCCTCACTTCTCCTACTCCTATTTATATTTACATAAAATTGATCTTTTTTTATTTAATCGACAAGAAAAAACAACGAAAAAAAAACAGTACTATTCTGGAAAAAAGTATAATTGATAACCACGTTTTGGTGATTTGGTGATAAGCAAGGTTCAAAACTACAGTACTCTCTCCTCTCCTCCCACCCATGTTCATTTAATGAAAACGTATTCCAGATGTGTCAATAAAACCAAGCATGGACGAAGGATATACAAATGCAACAGTCCATCCGGTGAGACGACGCTATGACTCAGAGCATACTGTTCCACAATCCGAAATATCCATGTCGGTGGTCACTGATGACACACGGGTTGCAGAGGTTGGTTTTGGTTCGGAGAGATATTTGTTGTTTCGTTTTACTTTTTTCTTTGTTTAGTTACTGTACTTTTTTTGGGCTCAAAAAATGTTTCTCTAAATGACGTGACCTCACGTCCGAAATCGGGAATCCCCAGAAAAAATTGCCCTTTTTTTCGGGACAAGTTTTATCATAAAGTGTATCGTTTTTGGGCTTTTCGGGAGTCCGCTGATATTTTTCGAGCAACAAAAATACCTTGTTCTTTATCTTGAGAAAAGTTAGAATACATTGACTAGTAGTGTTTTTGTTGCTCTTTCATATCCAGGTGTGCAAAAAGTGAAAAACTTACTCAAAAAGAAGATAACAACAAAACGGGCCCCAGATCTGTTCCGTTTGGTTTTATTTGCGGGTTTCTAAAAAAAAACTTGCTTAGATTCTCCGGTCCGACCTGGAAAAACTACGGAAAGAACCTGAAATAAATCTTATAGTTTTTCGAACAAAATACAAAAAAAAAGTCTTCAGATTTTTAGAAATTTTTTTTGCAGTATCGCGACTTTGTCGTAGAATGAGACCCGCCAGGTCCGATAAAAACAGGGCCCGAAAATAATCAAGTCGGAATCGGACATCAAAAATGTGATCGAATAGAGTCGAGTCACGATTTTATTGTACCAAAAACCTTGAAAAAACAAGACGGCCCCGATTTTGGAGCTGGATTTTAGTTTCTTTTTTCAATAACCTGGAATTGTGGGCAAAATTAATTTTTTACACCCCGAAACTTTCGTTTTTGGTCATGATGTTTTAACGACGCAAAACTTTACTTTTGTAACAAAAAATATTCATGAAATTTTGATAAGAGAGCAAATATGGAAAGTTTCAAAAACGAATTTTAAATCTGATCGGAAATAGGCGGAGTTTTTGTTCTTTGGTCATAGCGTTTTTTGTGCCATGTTGATTTCACATACAATTTGGAATGAATCCATAAAGTACAACACTCAAAAATGGACCCAAAAAGGACAACTAACGGATCCATATTCTCAAAAATCATAGAAATGGTGACTTTTCGGATTCATTACGAATCCATTTTTCACTGTTGTACTTTATGGATCCATCTCAAATTGTCTGTGTTTATTTACAAGACAAATAAAATATTGGGTTTCCTAGTGGTATTATATATTCTGACTCATCTTTTCCTCACAGATTGTAGTTGTTTTAAAACTGAATAGGTTGCTTGGAAACGTGACGTCATGCAACAGTTTGAATTCGAAGAGAATAAAGATGTTCGACAGTTTCTGAAATTCAAGAAAAAAGTTTTGGTTTTTTGCAGAATGTTCGAAGAAGATCGACGATTTATGGAATTCGAGATCAGAGTGCATCATGGTGAGAAGCTTTTCAAAAGCGAACAATTTTTGATTTTTTCCAGTTGCTCCATAAATGTGGAGCCGGTGTTGTTTCTTATGACATGCTGTATAGGACTAATGACTACAACATCTTCACTTTTCACCTATTGGGCTAGATGTGTCGAGATAGCAAGTCAACATCATGTTAGTTTCCGGTTGCTGGGTAGAGAAAAACGAAGTTAATTATGAGAACGTTTCCAAGGGCGACTTTTCTTTTTTACACAACACTTGACAGAACTCAAATATGTGCAACGTAGAAAAAAGTGCGAAAAATTAGCAAAAAAAACCTAATTAGACCCTTTTTTCCGAAAAATTTTCAGAATTTTTCATTGAAAAAAAAACGTGAAAAATAAATAGAAATGACAAATAATCAAAAATCAATGGAAAATTTTGCAAATAAAAAAAAGGTCAAATAGTAAAGTTTTTTCTGCGTACCCGATTCAGAAAATGTTTTCTGATTATTGAAATCGATTAAGTTGCACTGCGCATGTTCTGGACCGCACTTTCTGCGGTGCGGCTCGGCCCGGCCCGATTTAGGGTTTTCGGAAAAAAAAATAATCTTCTCCTTCCGGTTCAATAGAAATCCAGTTTGCAGGAACAATATCCGCAAAACGTAACATACACGTGTGCACAAATTGCAAGCTCTAATGACACCCTTCAAGACAAAGTTGAAAAAGATATCGCAAGCATGAAAATATATCTACAGGTGAAATTATTTCTTACCATAAAAAATCGAATACTTTTCTCTCTAGATTTGTGGATGTCTACCGACGATAATAACCAGTTCAATAGTTGGTAATTGGTCGGATCGAAACGGCAGGAAAGCTCCACTGCTCTTCTCGCTTTTGGGATTCACACTCGCCAGCTTTCTTCAACTCATGTCTACACTGACTTATGAGTGGATGAATATTTATTATTGGGGTTTTAGTGCCGAGTTACTTTTGGCGTTGTTTGGCGGAGGAGGGGCCACGTTTTCAACATCACTAACTATTATTACTGATGATTGTCGACATAAATTGAAACCTGTAAGTTTTTGATGAGAATTGGAGTCTTTCGAACCTGATATTTTTTGAACAAAAATTGACTTTCTCATAGTCAACAGGGTATTTATGTAGGTCACGTGGGGTACTCTTTTTATAATCCTCTTCCAGTTTCCAAAAATTCAACATCTTTGGCAACTCATGAATAATGAAAATAAACGTGACCCTGAACTGCAAAAACTCTGATTTCTCTGTGTCTCTTCCATCATAAAATCTAGCGAATCGCAGGGTTCGTCAACAGTTCCATTTCGTATCGGGCTGGCGTCATTCATCCAATCACTCGGAATGCTGATTGGAAGTACTATGGTTTCTCTGATAAGTGTTCCCGCTCTTGTTTCCGTCGATGCACATGCGCATAGTTATTTCAAACTCACATTCATTCGTATGTTCTTGCTCTCTACAAATTTTTGCAAAGTTTGTTATTTTCAGAAACTGGATTAGCGTTGATCGCGCTGATCTATGCCATTTTCTTTGTTCGTGAAACGCATTTTCCGAATCGCGAAGACTTCAATTACAATCAACTAGAAGACATTGACGAGGAGAACGAAGTGTCTGAAGTGAACACGAAAAAATCAGTGTTCAGCAAAATTCAGACATACTTTGGCGAAATTTTTGGAGTTTTATTGGCTAGACGGCCAGGTTGGACAAGAGTGTGTTTATGTATCACAGTTCTACTTGTATTTGTTGAATTTCTATCTTTTGGTAAGATCCCGAATATTTTTGAGTATTAATGTTAATTTTTTCAGATCCGGCGCTATTGTTACTTCTGGTCAAACGCCTTCCGTTTGCCTGGAATGACAAAATGTTTGGGTATTTCACGACTTCTAGAGTTGTCTGCTCTTCTATTGGCATGGTTTTATGTGAGTTCTCCAATTTGGAATATCTTTCAACAAATGTCTGTCTACAGGTCCCTTAATTCTGACATGTTTTCACTGGCTGGGTAAAGACTCCTTGTTAATCATTGGAGCACTTTCTGCTTCAGCAGCATCATCGTACTTGACAGCATTTGCTACCACGACGAATCAAATTTTCTACAGTGAGTAACAAAACTTTCTGTAAGAAACACAAAGTTCAAACTCTTCTGATGTTAAATAAGAAAAAGGGTAGATTCTACTAGATTCTAAATCAGGCAATCTGGAGCTAAAATTTGGTGTGAATAAGAGCAGAAGAAGTCGGGCCCGGCCCGCTTTCTGCTGGACCTGGCTCTAAAATGGACCAGAAGAACTTTTTGATCTAACGGACCGGGCCGTTCAAAATAATGCTGAAATGGACCAAGATAAAAAACCATACCCGGTCCGTTTTTTGAGAGTTTAGCTTGAGCAAGACAAAATAATTTTGTTGATTGAAACATTTTTCAGACAATTTTTCCAAAGTAGGGGTCTGATTCAGCAATTTTTCCTGAAGTCTGTATGTATTCACGTTTTGGGTCCAACTTTTATCATTTTTTCAGCATGTCTATTTGGTATCGTCATGGGCGGTATGCAACCAGCCTATCGATCATTTTTGCCAAGAATGGTGGCAAAAGAAGAAACCGCCCGTCTTCTGACAGCTGTAAATATCATCATGTCATTCTCACCAATTTTGTCATCACTGATTTTCAACTCGATTTTCAAAGCCACACTCAATTGGTGGCCTGGATTCTCGTTCTTTGTCGCTGCAGTCTTTCAAACCTTTGTGTTTTTCGGACAAATGTAAGTGTAGTATTCTGAAACTATTTGTGAAAATGGTTGATTCAGCGTGATACACTTCTTAATGCGACCCCAATGGAAGTTAGAAAAGCAACTTCGAGCGCATCGTGAATTGGAAAACGAAGAATGGGATATAGATTATCAACCAGGTGATGCGACGCAAAGAAGCATCTCAAATACGGCCGTCGATTCGGACAGCGGGTCTCGACGCGAAAACGTTTAACCTCGTCACAACTCATGTATGTATATTGCACGGGTAATAAATTAATTTTAAGAACAAAAGCATCGACGTTAATTTCGAATAACAAATAGTTGAATCTCCCTATCTGATTCAACTGTATAGATATCTTTCTTCACAAAAGATGTAACATAATCGCGGTATGGTGCGAAAAGAAGTAGACGAGCAATTGTGGTCATCGTTCCATGCAAAGAAACCACAATGACTATGATGTTGTTCAATACTGAAACATTTTTTACCAATCAGTAAAACGTTCTTCGAACCAGAGGCACAAAAAAGAAATGAAAAATTTGAAGTTCAAAAGGTCACGTTTATATTTTTACGTTGAAAATTGTTCTGATTCTCTTACTAGATTTGAAAAAAATACGAAATATTCCAAAACAGTTCAAAGGTATGTTGAGTACAGTAATCATGCTAAGAATTGTTTTCATGAAATCTGGTGTTTCAAGACGAGTAACATTGAATGAAGAGGATGAAGTAGCGATCATGAGAATGAGATATGAAAAAAATGCTTTATTGTTTTGTTATGCATTACCTTATGGTGTTATTGAATAAAAATGTAATTCTTGATACCAAAAACAATTTATTACTCAGAAATTTAATTTATTATAGAGAACAGTTTTTCAGTGACGAATCTCAAAAACACTTTCCCCGTTAAAATGTATGTATCAGATTTTTTTCGGGCGCCTATTCAGCGTCTAGCTTTTTGAGTATATTTTTTGCAGGGGTGAGAATTAGACTCTCTTGACTCGGCCGGAAGCCCGCTGTGACCGGACGGAAAGTTCCAAGCCGGGAACGGCCTCGAATATACCCGAAAATGAAGTACTTTCGGACACAAATAAAACATGTTTCAAAAGCATAAGAGTGTAGAATCAGTTCCCACAACAATTTCAAAAAAATGTTATACCCAGCTCAAAAAACTGACGTTCAAAAGTCCCGGCAAGGCATGACCGGGTTTTTTTAACCGAAAAAAAACTAGTCCGGCCCGTTATTCTTGGTTCAAATTAATAGAAAAGTTTATCTAGTTCATCAATCCAGAAAAATGTCGGGAAATCAGTCAGATATTTGGACGTTGTCCAGCCGGAAGTGTGCAGTGATCTCGAGTACGGTTGTTGATAAAACTCTGTGCGATGATCCCAATTTATTTCGAATTTTGTTCGAAATACTCAATTTCTAGTGACAAAGAGATTAATTCCACGATAAATCTGAATTTTGGACAGGTTGTTTCTCTTGACAAACGATAAAACAAAATCTCGATAGGACGCATAAAGAATAACACGAACTATTGTCGTTAGAATCCCATGCGAACAAATTATTAAAACAATAATATTGTTGAAAGCTGTGATATGTTTTTTTGAATACAACAATTAGAACTGATTTTACCTTGGTTGTAGTAAGAAGAAATGCAACTTATGAAAATGTAAACTATTGGTAGTACCAAAACAGTGCAAGCTATAGAGAATTGAAAGCAAATGGCAAAGAAAAACTTTTTCTGAATAATTTTCGTGTTGATGGAATATGTCATGTTGGTGTTGAAATGTAGATGATTGAAAGTTTCGAAAATAAAATAAACACATTGGAAAACGAGCATTAACATTACTACCAACATCAATGAGCCAAGGAATTTTGGTTCTAAAGTGAGAACAAATAAAGGAGGTAATATTTCAGAGTCTGGCAGATCTCTGTGTAGTTCTAGAATTATTTGTTGTTTAGCGTAGGTTTGATCAGGTAAACGAGAAAATAAAATATAGCAACAGATGGTCAGGAAAGTGAAGTTGAGAATGTAAATGTTCAATGGACGGAATATTTGTAAAGGCTTTCCAGCGGTTTTGAAACAAATGTACATGTTCCAAAGAAGTGATGCAAATGAGGATGAAACCCCTGAAAGTTTGAAAATAATAAGTGAAAATATTATTGTAGAATTGAAAATGATACCTACACACATGATAAGTGTGATTAGCAATTGAAGTTCTGATGACAACCCAAACTTTTGATAGATACCTAGAGGATAAAAAGCCATTGCGGGAAATAGAAGAAATGGCTTGGCTCCGAGACTAAGATCCAAGTCCAACAATGCAATCCAGATACAAGACTCTAACATTGGCCATTTCATCGATTTCATTCTCTTATTGGTTTTGAAAATAACACAAAATATTCCGAAAAAATTGATGGGAACTTGAAGCACTGCCATGATAATGAAAACTTTGCTTATGAATTCAGGAGTTTCCAAAAAGAAAGCTGGGCGCATAACGAAACTCATGTAGTTTTTTGGGAAAGTTTTTTTTCGTGTGTTGTTATTGTTATTCCGGTGATATTGGTAATGATCGAATTACTTAACAAAACTGGTTTTTGGAACCAGAATCACAAAGAAATCAGTCGACCAAAAAATATTCGATTCAACTGATATCGAGTGAGAAATCTTCTCTGGTTACAAATCGAAAACTAGATTTACCCTGCTCGCTCAACCACCTTCAAAGTTGCAAAAAAAAAACTGGGAATGTTAACGCGTTGAAAATTGATTATAAACGGCGCGTTTTTGTTCAAAATAATAAGTCAATATTTACCGAGGAGTTCATCAAAAGTTCTATATTTTTATAAAAAATAAACAAAAATTTATGTATCACTCTAGGACCGAGCTTTAAAATTCTTCAGAGTTATTCTGAACTTCGTAGTCAAAACTTTTCGAACGACAATGATCAAGCGGGCTACTATTTTACACGCCCAATATTTTTTTCTCTCCCAATATCTTTTCTCCTCTCTCCCTCTCACCAGAACAGTTCTCTGCGCTCTCTCTCTTCTCTCGCACACTGTTTGGTGTCCTAATGGAGACCCAAGTATCACCTGGCAGTTGTTCTGCAAGGTGGCGTTTGATAAAATTCATGTAGCAGTTTTTTTTTTAAATACTAAGTTTCTATCATTAAGGAAAACAATACACCGGAGTTTTGATCAAAACTACAGTAACCCATTGAAGATGTTTCGATAACACACAAATATGGATAACTATGACCGATGAAAACGAAGAAATTATATTAGTTGAGGTAAATATTTCATGTCAAAAAATACATTTCCACCTTGGTTTCTTTTTGTACCAAAATTCAAAAAAAATTTGTTTCACTTTTTTGGTGGTGGCAGGGAGCCGAAAAAAACAAAAAAGCCCGGCCCGGCCCGTATTTTTCGGGCCGGGCTCTCGGGCCTCGGGCTTTAATCTCACCCCTGGGTGGTGGCGTTTTGCACGAGTCGTCTTATTTTTTTCTCAGAGATCAAGAGTCGGTGAACATGGTAGTTCGGATAAATCGTGGTGAGAGTGTTAGGGCATCACTTTGAAAAAGTGCTTTGACAATTTTTCAGCTTCTCAGTGAATGTTGAACCAGTCGTTTTCTTAGTGGCGTGTTGTGTTGGTTTATCAACAACATCGTCTACACTCTTCACTTATTGGGCAAGATGTGTTGAGATTGCTAGTGATAACAAGGTGAGATGAGATTATTCGAATGGGTAATATTGATTCGATAGAACAATCAATCGACAAATGCGACATACATGTGCGCAATGATTCCCAACTTCAACAGCTCACTCCAAGTTCAAGTCGAAAAAGATATTGCTGGGATGAAAATCTGGCTACAGGTATCCTCAAGAAACAAAAATATTTACCGAAATATATTTTTTGAACTTTAGCACTGAGTTGTTTTTTTTTTTTGATCTAACCTCCTCTCGAAAAACGCTGATTGTGAGACCGAACGCCGCATTTTCGTTGAGGGCACTTCCGTCGCATTCGTGTGGCAAACGCGCCCTAACACAATCAGCAGAAACGTTTGCGCCGTTTTCAAACCTGAGCACGTTCTTGGCTAGCAGCCGACAAGCGTGCCATATTTTTCGCGCCGATTCACGCGGCGTACGGAGCTCGAGTTTTCATTTTCCAGATTTCTGGATGTCTCCCAACACTGATAACTAGTTCTACAATTGGTAGTTGGTCAGATCATAATGGCAGAAAAACACCTCTAATTTTCACGCTCTTCGGATTCCTTCTAGCCAGTCTTTTGTATCTCATGTCTACTCTAACTTATGAAATAACAAATGTTTATTATTGGGGATTCGGTTACGAGTTAGTTGTGGCGGTATTTGGCGGTATTCACTCAACCTATTCAACGGCGTTAACTATCATCACAGATGAATGCAGAGCTGAACTGAAAGTGAGCGAGGCGGGCTCGATTTTAAGAAAAAAGAAAGAAATAATAGGGATCGACAGGAGTTCCGTTTCGTATTGGTTTAGCTGTGTTCATCCGCTCTTCTGGTATGCTGATCGGAAGTTCGATAGCGTCTACTATACTTGTTCCAGCACTCACATCCATTGACAAACACGTTCAAGGATACTCAAAAATAGCAATTATTGGTGAAGTCATCACACTGATTTATTATTCATGAAAACCTCAATTTTCAGTTTGTGCGTTAGCAACGAGTGCTTTGATCTATGCAATATTTTTTGTACGAGAAACTCATTTTCCAAAACGCGAACATTTCAACAATGTTGTGGATGTTGGCGAATCTGAAAGATCAGAACTTACCGCAAATACCCTGATTCTGCTCAGAGTTCGAAACATCTTGGAGGATGTTTTCAGTGTGTTTCTTGTCCGACGATCAGGATGGACAAGAATGTGTTTATGTATGACAGTTGTACTCGTTTTCGTTGAGTACACATCTTTTGGTATTGTCCGAAACGCCTCGTATTATACAATTTTCGAGAAAATTTTGAAAATGAATGAGACCGACTTGGGTCACGTACTTATTAATTTTTTTTTGCCCCTAGTGCTTGGATAAGCATTTTTTCAAAGTATTTTTCCAGACCCCGCGCTTTTGTTACTTTTGGTCAAGCGTCAACCGTTTGCGTGGAATGACAATCTTTTTTCCTATTATTCTACTACTAAAATCATTTTATCATCGATTGGAACGATTCTCTGTTCGTTTTTTGAAACATCTATCTCGATACTGTATTCTGTTTTTCAGGGCCTCCAGTATTAACGTGTTTTAATCGGATTGGTAAAGACTCTCTATTAATTATCGTATCACTGGCTGCCGAAGCTGGAAAATCATATTCCTTAGCCTTTGCAACAACGACCAGTGCGATTTTTTATAGTAAGACATTTTTGAAAACTAATTACATCTCCTTGGTTTTTTTTCAGCATGCCTATTCAGTGTCATAATGGGTGGACTTCAACCAGCTTTACGATCATTTTTGCCAAAAATGGTGGCAAAAGAAGAAACCGCCCGTCTTCTGACAGTTGTAAATATCATCATGTCATTCTCACCAATTTTGTCATCACTGATTTTCAACTCGATTTTCAAAGCCACACTCAATTGGTGGCCTGGATTCTCGTTCTTTGTCACTGCAATCTTTCAAACTTTTGTGTTTTTCGGACAACTGTAAGGGTTGAAACTCTAGTTTGTAGCTCGTATTTTATTTTTCAGCGCATTACACTTCCTGATGCAACCTCAATGGAGCGAAGAGGGGGAACAAGAATGATTCAAAGAATACAAATTTTATATGTATATACCCTCCCGCGGGTTGGATTGAAAACATAAAATTATTTTTTTTCCTGCTCACAAAAATATGCAAATCTATCAAAATACACACTTCAAAATTTGTTGCTTCGCGGTGAAGAGACGCAGAGAAAAAGAGATGAGATGGGAGCCGGGTTATATCCTGCCAGTGTTTGCTCGTAGGAATGAGTGATGTTGGCACTCTTATAGTTTTTGTCTTGTGTATTTTTAGACAGTTCACAGAGTGGTGTTATGTTACGATATGTCGCATAATATCCGTTAGTCTTTTCTATTGAGTTTCTCTTTTTCAAGTTTTGAAACGATTCTCAAAGTTATCAATTTTTCGTCTCATAATTTTTACTTTTTTTTCGTTATTCATAACTTATGAGTCATTATCACAAATACAATGTTCTAAAAATAAACTACAGTACTTGCTGAGAAAAATAACAATGTTTACTATGAAAAGTGCTAGCCTCTTATTATTGTTTTTTTGCAAACAGCTGTTTTACGCTCCCAGTCGTCAGACATTTTTTTTCTCACAAACCAATGTTTTTTTCCTATTTCTATTTTCCAGGTGATGATGACCACGACACTCACTCAAACCAAGACGAAAATGTCGCCGAAGCCGCTAAGAAAAACGAGCGAAGTCCTATTGGCGAAAGCGTCGAATTTCGGGCTACTTCTGGAGGAGGTCAAAAAGTTGGCAGTGTCCAAATCGTTTTGGGATGATGAAATGCAACGTGACTTGCCGAAGAAATGGGAGAAGCATGGTGACATGATTGTTTTTCCGCAAAATTCTTTTACCCATATTAACTGGAGGTTTATTGGTGAGTTTAGGGTGGAAACTTGAGAGGCGGGCCCGAAAATCAGGGGTCGGGCCGGATTTTTTTGTTTTACGGCCGGTCAAGAACAAACCGGCCTGGAGCGGCTCGTCTTGGCGTACTAAAATGGACAACTTTGAGTTTCAGGTCGTGAGCTCTGGCCGATTGTAGCCAAATCGTTGAACGTCGCCAGAATTGCCAGAAAGCGTCAAATCGATGAAATGCGAACGGCACATGTTGACCTCCTTTTTGGCAAAGATGGTTGGGTTGACTATGTGGATGAGAGAGGTGTACGGTAAGGGGAACGCACATAATTTCACGCAATAGTCCCGGAACCGCTTTCAGATTTTGCTACGACACAACTGTTCGGGTCTTTAACAATGCCAAGAAGATGGAAATGAAGAGAATCTCAAAGTGGGCATGTCAAGGACAAGTGATCGTCGATTTGTATGCCAGTCTCGGATATTATAGTCTGACATTCCTTGTCGCTTGCGATGCTCGCCAAGTCGTTTCAATTGACTGGAATGAGGAGATACTAGAGAGTCTGGTTCGAAGTGCTCAAATAAATCAGGTCGACGACAAACTGCTCGTTCTACACGGCGATTGTCGACGAGTTTGTCCAAATCTAGCGGCTGATCGCGTTTACTTGGGCTTATTACCTTCGTGTCGAGCACACTGGCTTGTCGCTTGCAAAGCATTGAAAGTTGACGGTGGAATTTTGCACATCAATGAGATTATCGATGTGACAGTTGAGACGACGAAAAAGAAAACGACGACTGTTGTCAAGAAAAAAGTTTTGAAAAAACAGACCACTTTGCCAGCACTGTCATCGGTGAACGAGGACGTCATTCCACAACCAACATCATCTGAAGTGATAGTTGAAGAGGGCGAGGAAGTTGAGCAGGAGCAGAAAAAGAAGAAATTCACACGGTCCGCCTCGATTGTAGAGGAGATGGAGAATCGTGTTCTGCCAGATGTTCAGATTTGGAAAGAGTTCGATGAGACATTCCAAATGCTTGGAGTCAAACTTCGAACGTATGCGATGGAATGTGCTCAGAATTGCACACGCTTCTTGAACAATATACATCTATCAGATAATTTATACGCAGTAACTATTGTGAATATCGTAAGGTAGGTTTTCACACTCAAAAATAAATTTTTCATGTTCACACAAATCTGAACATCGAAGACTTGAAAAAAAAGTTGGAGAGAAAAAACAAAAAAAAAATTTTTTCCCGGGTTACTGTACCCGCACAAACACACAAACAGTGTTTTCACAAGACGTTCGTCGTGAGAGATGATCCGAAAATATTTTTTTTTTCCTTTCAATTTTTATGAACATGAAAAATCCATTTTTGAAAGTGACAAGGTGACTTTAAGGAACTTGACGTTTACCACCAATAATTTTTGCAGATACGGAGAAGTGTCAAAAGGAAAGGAACATGTGGTGTTAGAGTTGTTATGTTATCCACAAAACGCCTCCATGGAACACATGATTTCTAAATTTACAACTGAAAATTTGAAAGTTTGAGAAAGGAATGAATTTGTTGAGAGTATTTGAAGCAAATTTCTTCCAGAAAGCAGGAATGGCAAATTTCTGAGTCAGGCCACAAAAAATCCCGGCGGCTCAGAAGGGCCCAAATCTTAGTCAGAAAAACTACTCACTGTTTTCTAATTGTTTGTAGTTATTGTTGTAGTGAATGAAGTCGGAAAGCAAAACAAAAAGACAGCCCCTGATAACAAGAATCTATGTTTTTGTCAGTTATGGTGCCTTGTACCTAAACACACTCTAAAGCGGATAGTGATTTCTGTTTTGTTATTTATTTTTTATTGCAGCACAGCCTGATAAATCAAACATTCTCTTCACAAAAAATTCGTCGTTTCTTTTTTTTTTTTTCCACTGCAATTCCCTCCAAAAGAGGGGGTGCGGTTTCGTATGCAACTGCCGCACACTTACTTTGAGAGAAATAGTGTGGGGTAGAGAAAATAGAATGTAGTTTGAACTCGATTGAGAGAGAAAATTTACGCTAATTCTAGTAGATCAAACTTTTCAACAACGATGATTCAGGTTGTTTTTCTCAGGCTGTGTTGCAGTTTCAACAAACATAAAGTGAGTGAAACAGTTTTTTTTCAAGTTCTCCTCGTTTAGATTAATGTTCCACAAAGTGGTTCTTATAGAAGTGGAGTGTTCAGAAATGACAACACACTCGTCAAACCTTTCAAAATCAATGTAGATCAGAAAATTATTGATGATCTCAAACTTCGGTTGAAAAACTCGCGCGTCTCACATGCACCTCTCGAAGACTCGGATAATGCTCACTATGGTATGAACTCGAAACATCTTTTGGTAAAAAAAAATGAAAGTTGAGGGGTATTAGTGTGAATTATATTACTCAGAAAGTGCGCGACTATTGGCTCAACAATTACGATTGGCGTAAATACGAGAAGATACTGAATGAGTTTCCCCAATTCACAACAGAAATCGAGGGTCTTCAAGTTCATTTCATGCATGTTCAACCACCAAAAGATATATACAAAACAGTGAAACCGCTGTGAATTTCTCATGGTTGGCCGGGAAGTGTTTTCGAGTTTCACAAATTTGCTCCGATTTTGACAAACCCCAAGAAGTTTAGAATTCAATCAGATGTGAGTGCCAAGGTTTGTTCCAAAACAAGCCGTTTCTTCCAGTTCGCTTTCGAAGTGATCGCGCCGTCAATTCCCGGATTCGGATGGTCAGAACAACCCAAGAAGACTGGCTTCTCTCAATTGGCCTGTGCAAGAGTTTTCAAAAAACTAATGCTACGTTTGGGTTTTGAAAAGTTTTACCTGCAAGGAGGAGATTGGGGAGCGGTGATCACTTCATTGATAGCAAGAGCGTGGCCAGAGAAGTGAAAACTGTTTTTTGCTTAGAAGTTCATCTCTCATTTTCAGCTTCCTTGGACTTCATCTCAGTTTGATTCTCATCCCACCTGGTCACAGTTTCATGGCTACATTCTATGAGATTGCTGGCACCTTCTTCCCAAGTATCTTGTCATCTTCTAATCTCTCGAAGGATTTCGATGTCTTCTGGAAGTACAAGATTCTCGCTATTGAGACAGGATACTTCCACATTCAGGCTAGCAAACCAGACACTATTGGTAACACGGTTTCTGTTTGATGATTGAAAATTTATAGAATCTGCTTTCCAGATACTTGTCTGAACGAATCACCACTAGCTCTTGCAGCGTACATTTTTGAAAAAATTCCAACTTGGACAAATTGGCGAGATTTAGACCGACGGAGGTTTGAACAGGTTATGGAGGTTTGAACAGGTTAGTTGAAACATTATTATTTCGATAATAAAAAGGATTTTTGAAATTCAGAAAGTTTTCCAATGATAAACTACTGACAATGATAATGATCTACTGGGTGAATGAGAACATTGTCTCGTCAGTCCGATTCTACAGAGAAATGTTCCTTGACTCAAACATTGATGCACTGTTGAAGTAAGCTTATTTTCATTGACACAATCATGTGTCTCTGTTTCGATTTCAGACAATACATTTTGCTACCGTGTGGTCATGCAAGTGGTCTCAATGAAATTTACGATCGAACTCCCAACGAAGCGTCTCGCCAGCTGTACAACATCACTCACTACGAAGAAATTGACATGGGCCATTTTTCCGCACTTGAACAGCCATTGTTTTTGTCCGAATCGGTTTTTGAACTCGTGTCGGAATTGTGATTTTTGAGAAATAATAAAGTTTTTTTTGTTTTCACATTCTTGAGGTCATCTCGAAAAAAAGTGTAAATAATACGCTTTTTTCTGAATCGGACGCGAACATGAACATTGTGTCTGAATCGGACCATAATCCAGAAATAAGAGCCGCCCCGTTTTTAAAAAAACATTTTTTTTAGATTCGGGGACAATTCAGATTTAGGTATTTTCAGGTCCGATAAAATCGAACCTGGCCCGATTCAGTATTTTCCCAACTTCGTTTATTTGTGCACAAAAAACTAAAGTGTTTTCAGTTGTGTAACTTTTAGCCAGACGTTTGATTTTTCGCCGATCATTTGCGCTAGGGACGAGTCACGAAATAGTTGAGTCGGAAGAGTTGAAATGAAAAAAAAATCTAATGCAAACCACATCGGAGGACACAGTCATTGATGGTCAGCCATTTCGAGCTGGAACTGTTATCACTACCCAACTCTCAATGATTCACATGGATGAGAAACTCTTCAGAAATCACAAAGAGTTCCGTCCAGAGCGGTTCTTAGAAGATGAACAGCTTGAAAAAGTGCTCATCCCGTTTGGAATTGGGAAACGAGTGTGCCTAGGTGAATCACTAGCTAGAGCGGAGTTGTACTTGGTGAGTGAAACTGGGAATTTGTGTTTGAAAGAGGTAGATTATGAATAGGAACGTCTGAACCAAGCCATGTCCGACGTTGTCGAAAAGACCAAGTCTGAGTCGTACCGATATAATGTAAAACGTTTCTGGATCAGGCCAGTTTCAAAAAATCGGACGACCCGTTTTTTTCCGAGATTATTGCTGTATCGGGCCACAAATACGGAGCGCAAGAATTTTTCGCTCGTAAAAGCCGGGTGGTTCGAAAAAACTCACAAGCGAGGTTCAACTTGTCCCATCTCAACTTTTAGTGATATTTAACAAGTTTACTACACCGAACCTCCTGATCAAAAACGTGGCAATAACTTTTTTCTTTCGAATCTGTGAGAAAAAAAAACCGAAGAAAGTTAAAAACAATGAAAAATATTCCTCGCAAAAAAGATGAAATTTTGAATTAATAAAAACGTGAACTTTTTACCCGGGCCGATAAGGATGGATCAAAGTGTGTTGGATTCTCAAACTGGCTCAGTTTCAACAACTTACGTATTTCAGATTCTTGGTAACATACTTCTCCGATACGAAATGCAAAGTGGGAACGGAAAAATCCCCAAAATCGAGACAGTTGCACCATACGCCCTTCTGAAAAGACCACCGAGATACGAAGTGAAGTTCGGGCCACTGGATTGAATCTGAAAAATAATTTCCAAATATGTGAATAAATGTATTTGTGAAAGTTTAGATTTTTCAAAATTTGAGACCGAAATAAGCAAAGAAACAAGATTCTCATCAATAATTACATCTCGTTCCAGATTTTGTTGTTGATTCCAAATAAATTTGGTCCAGAAATGACGACTGTTGACAGAATCGTATGGCATTCATGAAAATCAATTATTTCTCCCTTTTCTGGAAAAAATAGTCAAGAACTCTGATTTTTGCTCGATTATGATTGATAATTTCCAATTTTTCATAGTTTTTGTGTTTTCCGTAGTTTGAAATGTTGATAAATAATGATTTTCGTGTTTTTATCAAATCAAAAATACACAAACTGTATATTTAAAAGAAAGTTTATGATAAAAAATACCAGTTGTTGTTTTTTTTCAATGTTGTTTTTGCTATTTTTCACGATTTTTCTTGCATTCCTCATTCACCTAGAGTTTGTCAGACGAAAACTACCAAAAGGTAAATAATTTTGAACAATATTTGATTTTATTTGAAATACGTACATGATAAATACAGGCCCACATCCACTCCCTCTTATTGGCAACATCCATCAATTGATCTACTATCTTTGGAAAAATGGGGGAATTGTCGAAGGATTCAACGAGATTGCGAAAATTCATGGAAAAGTGTTCACAATTTGGTTGGGCCCAATGCCAACTGTTTACATTGCCGATTACGACATCGCCTATGAGACACATGTTAGTCAAGCACACAGTTTCAGTTTCCGTTCTTCTTCTGGAATGTTCAATTATATTCGTGAGGGACGTGGAATTATAGCGTCGAATGGAGAACATTGGCAGGAACATCGTCGGTTTTCTCTTCACACATTTCGTAATTTCGGAGTTGGTCGCAATTTGATGGAGGATAAAATTATGAACGAGTTGGACTCGATTGTTCAAGATTTCGAAAAATCACAAAACTCTAAAGAAATAGTTGTGGACAATACGTTTTTTGATCTTCTTGTTGGTAATGTTATCAATCAACTGTTAGTCTCAAAACGTTTCACGAAAGATGACAAAACTTTCGAAATATTGAAGACAAATCTTGCTTTTGGTACAGAGAACATGGGATTGTTGGAACTATTCTTACCCGTATCAATTCAGAAATCGAAGTTACTTCTGTGGAGGTGATTTTACTTCCTATTCACAAATTGAAAATCAGAGTTCTTAATTTCAGACAAAAGAAACTATTTGCCACTATTGAGCAGATTCATGACTACTGTGTTGACGAAGTTCGAAAACGTCTTGCTGACCCATCACCCAGTGATGAACACAATGATTATCTGGATGTGTATCTCGACAAAATCGAGAAGAACAAGTTAGACTCTAACAACAATTCTAGTTTTGACATTGACAATTTGGCAATCGACATGATGGATTTGTGGGTTACAGGACAGGAGACAACATCTACCACGTTGACATGGGCTGCAATTTGTCTGATGAACAAACCAGAAGTTCAAGAGAAAGCAAGAAAAGAGCTTGTCGAAGTGACTGGTGGCACGAGGATTTTATCTCTTGGCGATAAGAAAAACACGCCCTACTTGAACGCTGTTATCAATGTAAGACCATCTTGAATATCTGTATCTCAATAAGATTTTGTGAAAACCTTTTGCAGGAAGTCCAGCGAATCTCTTCGATTCTCAACATCAACTTGATGAGAAAAACAACTGAAGACACATTCATTGATGGTCAACCAATCCGAGCGGGCACAGCATTCACCACACAACTCTCAATGATTCACACAGACGAGAACTTGTTCGAGAACCACAAACAGTTTATCCCAGAAAGGTTTCTGAAGAATGATCAACTTGAGAAGATTCTCATTCCGTTCGGAATCGGAAAACGTGCTTGTCTTGGAGAATCATTAGCCCGAGCCGAATTGTACTTGGTATGCGATTCAAGTTATACACTCCGAAAAAAAATAACTACAAGCATGAACTTTTTTAGTCGTTTTGATATCAAAATTTCAGACTTTCCTGTGATCAATAGCAGATGTAATAATTGGACAGTTTTTTTTTCAGTTTCTGGGAAACATTCTTCTTCGTTATGACATGAAATGTGTGGATGAGAAAATTCCGAAAATCGAGACAATTTCGCCGTTCGCCGTTTTGAGACGACCACCGAAATACAATTTCAAATTCGTGCCAGTAATAGTATGAAGTTTTTTTATACATAATTTCAAATAAATTTTATTGTATTAATTGCCATCACGTGTATAACCCGTTTCTGACAACGATAGCTCTGAAAAAAACTTGAAATTTCGCGATTTTCCAACCAAAATGTTGTTCGAAAATCGGACACAAACTTTTTTGATCTCAATTCAGAGTGATAGGCCTCAAGATCTTTTTTTTACTACTGTTCGTTCAGCAGCAAGGGATACGCGCTCTATCTCACATCCCCCTTTTTTCCATTTGTTTCTCTGCACTCTCCTTTTTACACATACTCTTTTATTTTCTTTGTGTCTTTTTCCCATCTCCTCACAGAAAAACGCGTACTCTTCGCTGCAGAACGAACAGTACAAAACCAACACGTATCGCTCACCCTGTATAGAGCGCTCTATAATGTAGTGTGTCTTTTTTCTAATCATTCTCCAATAATTTTTGTGCGATTCGTGTTTTCTGTAGTTTGTGTGCGAAGAGAACAATTTATGTTGTTGTCTCACAAAAAAACCCACATATAAAGGTTAATGTTCTATAGTTCTATCAAAAAGTATTTTTGTCTTACCTCGATGTTTTTATTTCTGCTAATTGTCACTTTTTCGCTTGCTCTTTGTGTACATTTTGAATTTTCACGTAGAAAACTACCAAAAGGTGAGCTGAAAATATTATTTTCTGAGAAAACTTGAAATTATTGCAGGCCCATATCCACTCCCTCTTTTTGGCAACATCCATCAATTGATCTACTATCTTTGGAAAAATGGGGGAATTGTCGAAGGATTCAACGAGATTGCGAAAATTCATGGAAAAGTGTTCACAATTTGGTTGGGCCCAATGCCAACTGTTTACATTGCCGATTACGACATCGCCTATAAGACACATGTTCGTCAAGCTCACAGTTTCAGTTTCCGTTTTTCTCCTGGAATGTTCAATTATATTCGCGAGGGACGTGGTATCACATCTTCGAATGGAAAATTCTGGCAAGATCACCGTCGTTTTTCTCTTCACACACTGCGCAATTTCGGAGTTGGTCGAAATTTGATGGAGGATAAAATTATGAACGAGTTGGACTCGATTGTTCAAGATTTTGAGAAGTCTCAAAACACGAAGGAACTCGTTGTTGACCACTCATTTTTCGATTTACTTGTTGGGAGTGTTATCAATCAACTGTTGGTGTCAAAACGATTCACGAAAGAAGACAAAACTTTCGAAAAATTTAAAAGAAATTTAACTTCTGGAACGGAAAAATTCGGAATGTTGAAATTGTTTTTGCCAATATGGGTTCAAAAATCATGGATTCTGAACTGGAGGTGAGAATAGATTAGCGTCAAACACATACAATTCGAGATGGATCCATAAAGATCCATTTCAGACAAAATGAAATGTTCGCTGTTTTCGAGTCTATTCATCAATTTTGTGTGGATCAAATCAAAGAACGTGTAGCTGATCCATCGAAAAACGAAGAACTTAATGACTATTTGGATGTGTATCTCGATAAAATTGAGAAAAACAATGCGGATCCCAAAGCTATCTCAAACTTTGACTTGGATACTTTGGCTATTGACATGTTGGATTTATGGATTGCTGGTCTGGAAACAACATCAACCACATTGATATGGGCGGCTCTATGTCTTCTAAATCATCCTGACAAACAGAAAAAAGTTAGAGAAGAACTCGATGAAGTAACAGGTGGAACGAGACATGTATCACTGGCAGACAGAAAACACACACCCTACCTCAACGCGGTTATCAATGTATGATTTTTCTTGTTCTTTTTATAACAACCACAATTTCTAACAGGAAGTTCAACGAGTCGCCTCAATTTTGAACATTAATTTGATGTGAAAAACAACTGAAGATACATTCATTGATGGTCAACCAATTCGAGCTGGAACTGTATTCACCACACAATTATCAATGATTCATACAGATGAAACACTTTTTGAAAATCATCAAGAGTTCAGGCCAGAAAGGTTCCTAGAAAATGATCAACTCGAGAAAGTGCTCATTATATTTGGAATTGGAAAACGAACATGTGTCGGCGAATCTCTGGCGAGAGCGGAAT
This sequence comes from Caenorhabditis sp. 8 KK-2011, assembly GCA_963572245.1. Classification (NCBI taxonomy): domain Eukaryota; kingdom Metazoa; phylum Nematoda; class Chromadorea; order Rhabditida; family Rhabditidae; genus Caenorhabditis; species Caenorhabditis sp. 8 KK-2011. Next base: position 10,436,511 of record OY751550.1, on the reverse strand, counting down.
TGTACTTGATGAGAACAACCGGCCGAGTCCGGTCAGATTATACTGACTTCTTGTAGATGCTGAGCAACATACTGCACCGATATGAGTTACGAAGTATCGATGAGCACATACCCGAAATCAAGACTTCTTCGCCATTCGCTATGACCAGAAAAGCCCCGACATACAAACTTAAACTTTTACCGCTTTGAAATGTTTCCATGAAAATTTGAATTCTCACATAAATGTTTTTTTAGTTATTCGCTGAGCTGAATGATGCAACCAAAAGTTTCTGACGTTGAGATTTCACGTCAAATTTTTTTTTTCACGTAAAAAATTTTCATATTTTTGACGTCAAATATATTTATATTTTTTCACGTTTCTCAGGTCAAATACTGTTTTATTTTGTCATGTCAAATATGTTTTATTTTATTTCACGTCAAACATTTTTTCACGTCAGAATTTTTCACGTTTTTTCACGTCAAACATTTTTATTCTTTTCACGTCAGAATTTTTCACGTTTTTTCAAGTCAGTTAGTTTCACGTTTTTTCACGTTAATCACGACAAAAAATGTTGTCTTTTTCCACGTCACATATTTTTATTTCACGTCAGAATTCTTCACGTTTTTTCACGTCAAACATTTTTATTCTTTTCACGTCAGAATTTTTCACGTTTTTTCAAGTCAGTTAGTTTCACGTTTTTTCACGTTAATCACGACAAAAAATGTTGTCTTTTTCCACGTCACATATTTTTATTTCACGTCAGAATTCTTCACGTTTTTTCACGTCAAACATTTTTATTCTTTTCACGTCAGAATTTTTCACGTTTTTTCAAGTCAGTTAGTTTCACGTTTTTTCACGTTAATCACGACAAAAAATGTTGTATTTTTCCACGTCACATATTTTTATTTCACGTCAGAATTCTTCACGTTTTTTCACGTCAAACATTTTTATTCTTTTCACGTCAGAATTTTTCACGTTTTTTCACGTCAAACATTTTTATTCTTTTCACGTCAGAATTTTTCACGTTTTTTTCACGTGAAATATTGTTATATTTTTTCACGTTTTTTCACGTCAAATATTTTTTTTTATTTTCACGTCAGAATTTTTCACGTTTTTTCACGTGAAACATTTTTTTTCACGTCAGAATTTTTCACGCTTTTTTCACGTCAAATATTATTTTATTTTTTTTGCACCTCAAATTTCTTAATCTTTTTCACGTCAAGTAATTTCAATTTTTCTCACGTCAATTATTTTTTATTTTTTGCACGTCAGAACTTTTCACGTTTTTTCACGTGAAACATTTTTTTACACGTCAGAATTTTTCACGTTTTTTCAAGTCAGTTAGTTTCACGTTTTTTCACGTTAATCACGACAAAAAATGTTGTATTTTTCCACGTCACATATTTTTATTTCACGTCAGAATTCTTCACGTTTTTTCACGTCAAACATTTTTATTCTTTTCACGTCAGAATTTTTCACGTTTTTTCAAGTCAGTTAGTTTCACGTTTTTTCACGTTAATCACGACAAAAAATGTTGTATTTTTCCACGTCACATATTTTTATTTCACGTCAGAATTCTTCACGTTTTTTCACGTCAAACATTTTTATTCTTTTCACGTCAGAATTTTTCACGTTTTTTCAAGTCAGTTAGTTTCACGTTTTTTCACGTTAATCACGACAAAAAATGTTGTATTTTTCCACGTCACATATTTTTATTTCACGTCAGAATTCTTCACGTTTTTTCACGTCAAACATTTTTATTCTTTTCACGTCAGAATTTTTCACGTTTTTTCAAGTCAGTTAGTTTCACGTTTTTTCACGTTAATCACGACAAAAAATGTTGTCTTTTTCCACGTCACATATTTTTATTTCACGTCAGAATTCTTCACGTTTTTTCACGTCAAACATTTTTATTCTTTTCACGTCAGAATTTTTCACGTTTTTTCAAGTCAGTTAGTTTCACGTTTTTTCACGTTAATCACGACAAAAAATGTTGTCTTTTTCCACGTCACATATTTTTATTTCACGTCAGAATTCTTCACGTTTTTTCACGTCAAACATTTTTATTCTTTTCACGTCAGAATTTTTCACGTTTTTTCAAGTCAGTTAGTTTCACGTTTTTTCACGTTAATCACGACAAAAAATGTTGTATTTTTCCACGTCACATATTTTTATTTCACGTCAGAATTCTTCACGTTTTTTCACGTCAAACATTTTTATTCTTTTCACGTCAGAATTTTTCACGTTTTTTCACGTCAAACATTTTTATTCTTTTCACGTCAGAATTTTTCACGTTTTTTTCACGTCAAATATTGTTATATTTTTTCACGTTTTTTCACGTCAAATATTTTTTTTTATTTTCACGTCAGAATTTTTCACGTTTTTTCACGTGAAACATTTTTTTTCACGTCAGAATTTTTCACGCTTTTTTCACGTCAAATATTATTTTATTTTTTTTGCACCTCAAATTTCTTAATCTTTTTCACGTCAAGTAATTTCAATTTTTCTCACGTCAATTATTTTTTATTTTTTGCACGTCAGAACTTTTCACGTTTTTTCACGTGAAACATTTTTTTACACGTCAGAATTTTTCACGTTTTTTCAAGTCAGTTAGTTTCACGTTTTTTCACGTTAATCACGACAAAAAATGTTGTATTTTTCCACGTCACATATTTTTATTTCACGTCAGAATTCTTCACGTTTTTTCACGTCAAACATTTTTATTCTTTTCACGTCAGAATTTTTCACGTTTTTTCAAGTCAGTTAGTTTCACGTTTTTTCACGTTAATCACGACAAAAAATGTTGTATTTTTCCACGTCACATATTTTTATTTCACGTCAGAATTCTTCACGTTTTTTCACGTCAAACATTTTTATTCTTTTCACGTCAGAATTTTTCACGTTTTTTCAAGTCAGTTAGTTTCACGTTTTTTCACGTTAATCACGACAAAAAATGTTGTATTTTTCCACGTCACATATTTTTATTTCACGTCAGAATTCTTCACGTTTTTTCACGTCAAACATTTTTATTCTTTTCACGTCAGAATTTTTCACGTTTTTTCAAGTCAGTTAGTTTCACGTTTTTTCACGTTAATCACGACAAAAAATGTTGTATTTTTCCACGTCACATATTTTTATTTCACGTCAGAATTCTTCACGTTTTTTCACGTCAAACATTTTTATTCTTTTCACGTCAGAATTTTTCACGTTTTTTCAAGTCAGTTAGTTTCACGTTTTTTCACGTTAATCACGACAAAAAATGTTGTATTTTTCCACGTCACATATTTTTATTTCACGTCAGAATTCTTCACGTTTTTTCACGTCAAACATTTTTATTCTTTTCACGTCAGAATTTTTCACGTTTTTTCAAGTCAGTTAGTTTCACGTTTTTTCACGTTAATCACGACAAAAAATGTTGTATTTTTCCACGTCACATATTTTTATTTCACGTCAGAATTCTTCACGTTTTTTCACGTCAAACATTTTTATTCTTTTCACGTCAGAATTTTTCACGTTTTTTCAAGTCAGTTAGTTTCACGTTTTTTCACGTTAATCACGACAAAAAATGTTGTCTTTTTCCACGTCACATATTTTTATTTCACGTCAGAATTCTTCACGTTTTTTCACGTCAAACATTTTTATTCTTTTCACGTCAGAATTTTTCACGTTTTTTCAAGTCAGTTAGTTTCACGTTTTTTCACGTTAATCACGACAAAAAATGTTGTATTTTTCCACGTCACATATTTTTATTTCACGTCAGAATTCTTCACGTTTTTTCACGTCAAACATTTTTATTCTTTTCACGTCAGAATTTTTCACGTTTTTTCAAGTCAGTTAGTTTCACGTTTTTTCACGTTAATCACGACAAAAAATGTTGTATTTTTCCACGTCACATATTTTTATTTCACGTCAGAATTCTTCACGTTTTTTCACGTCAAACATTTTTATTCTTTTCACGTCAGAATTTTTCACGTTTTTTCAAGTCAGTTAGTTTCACGTTTTTTCACGTTAATCACGACAAAAAATGTTGTCTTTTTCCACGTCACATATTTTTATTTCACGTCAGAATTCTTCACGTTTTTTCACGTCAAACATTTTTATTCTTTTCACGTCAGAATTTTTCACGTTTTTTCAAGTCAGTTAGTTTCACGTTTTTTCACGTTAATCACGACAAAAAATGTTGTATTTTTCCACGTCACATATTTTTATTTCACGTCAGAATTCTTCACGTTTTTTCACGTCAAACATTTTTATTCTTTTCACGTCAGAATTTTTCACGTTTTTTCAAGTCAGTTAGTTTCACGTTTTTTCACGTTAATCACGACAAAAAATGTTGTCTTTTTCCACGTCACATATTTTTATTTCACGTCAGAATTCTTCACGTTTTTTCACGTCAAACATTTTTATTCTTTTCACGTCAGAATTTTTCACGTTTTTTCAAGTCAGTTAGTTTCACGTTTTTTCACGTTAATCACGACAAAAAATGTTGTATTTTTCCACGTCACATATTTTTATTTCACGTCAGAATTCTTCACGTTTTTTCACGTCAAACATTTTTATTCTTTTCACGTCAGAATTTTTCACGTTTTTTCACGTTAATCACGACAAAAAATGTTGTCTTTTTCCACGTCACATATTTTTATTTCACGTCAGAATTCTTCACGTTTTTTCACGTCAGAATTTTTCACGTTTTTTCAAGTCAGTTAGTTTCACGTTTTTTCACGTTAATCACGACAAAAAATGTTGTCTTTTTCCACGTCACATATTTTTATTTCACGTCAGAATTCTTCACGTTTTTTCACGTCAGAATTTTTCACGTTTTTTCAAGTCAGTTAGTTTCACGTTTTTTCACGTTAATCACGACAAAAAATGTTGTCTTTTTCCACGTCACATATTTTTATTTCACGTCAGAATTCTTCACGTTTTTTCACGTCAAACATTTTTATTCTTTTCACGTCAGAATTTTTCACGTTTTTTCAAGTCAGTTAGTTTCACGTTTTTTCACGTTAATCACGACAAAAAATGTTGTATTTTTCCACGTCACATATTTTTATTTCACGTCAGAATTCTTCACGTTTTTTCACGTCAAACATTTTTATTCTTTTCACGTCAGAATTTTTCACGTTTTTTCAAGTCAGTTAGTTTCACGTTTTTTCACGTTAATCACGACAAAAAATGTTGTCTTTTTCCACGTCACATATTTTTATTTCACGTCAGAATTCTTCACGTTTTTTCACGTCAAACATTTTTATTCTTTTCACGTCAGAATTTTTCACGTTTTTTCAAGTCAGTTAGTTTCACGTTTTTTCACGTTAATCACGACAAAAAATGTTGTCTTTTTCCACGTCACATATTTTTATTTCACGTCAGAATTCTTCACGTTTTTTCACGTCAAACATTTTTATTCTTTTCACGTCAGAATTTTTCACGTTTTTTCAAGTCAGTTAGTTTCACGTTTTTTCACGTTAATCACGACAAAAAATGTTGTATTTTTCCACGTCACATATTTTTATTTCACGTCAGAATTCTTCACGTTTTTTCACGTCAGAATTTTTCACGTTTTTTCAAGTCAGTTAGTTTCACGTTTTTTCACGTTAATCACGACAAAAAATGTTGTCTTTTTCCACGTCACATATTTTTATTTCACGTCAGAATTCTTCACGTTTTTTCACGTCAGAATTTTTCACGTTTTTTCAAGTCAGTTAGTTTCACGTTTTTTCACGTTAATCACGACAAAAAATGTTGTATTTTTCCACGTCACATATTTTTATTTCACGTCAGAATTCTTCACGTTTTTTCACGTCAAACATTTTTATTCTTTTCACGTCAGAATTTTTCACGTTTTTTCAAGTCAGTTAGTTTCACGTTTTTTCACGTTAATCACGACAAAAAATGTTGTCTTTTTCCACGTCACATATTTTTATTTCACGTCAGAATTCTTCACGTTTTTTCACGTCAAACATTTTTATTCTTTTCACGTCAGAATTTTTCACGTTTTTTCAAGTCAGTTAGTTTCACGTTTTTTCACGTTAATCACGACAAAAAATGTTGTATTTTTCCACGTCACATATTTTTATTTCACGTCAGAATTCTTCACGTTTTTTCACGTCAAACATTTTTATTCTTTTCACGTCAGAATTTTTCACGTTTTTTCAAGTCAGTTAGTTTCACGTTTTTTCACGTTAATCACGACAAAAAATGTTGTATTTTTCCACGTCACATATTTTTATTTCACGTCAGAATTCTTCACGTTTTTTCACGTCAAACATTTTTATTCTTTTCACGTCAGAATTTTTCACGTTTTTTCAAGTCAGTTAGTTTCACGTTTTTTCACGTTAATCACGACAAAAAATGTTGTATTTTTCCACGTCACATATTTTTATTTCACGTCAGAATTCTTCACGTTTTTTCACGTCAAACATTTTTATTCTTTTCACGTCAGAATTTTTCACGTTTTTTCACGTCAAACATTTTTATTCTTTTCACGTCAGAATTTTTCACGTTTTTTTCACGTCAAATATTGTTATATTTTTTCACGTTTTTTCACGTCAAATATTTTTTTTTATTTTCACGTCAGAATTTTTCACGTTTTTTCACGTGAAACATTTTTTTTCACGTCAGAATTTTTCACGCTTTTTTCACGTCAAATATTATTTTATTTTTTTTGCACCTCAAATTTCTTAATCTTTTTCACGTCAAGTAATTTCAATTTTTCTCACGTCAATTATTTTTTATTTTTTGCACGTCAGAACTTTTCACGTTTTTTCACGTGAAACATTTTTTTACACGTCAGAATTTTTCACGTTTTTTCAAGTCAGTTAGTTTCACGTTTTTTCACGTTAATCACGACAAAAAATGTTGTCTTTTTCCACGTCACATATTTTTATTTCACGTCAGAATTCTTCACGTTTTTTCACGTCAAACATTTTTATTCTTTTCACGTCAGAATTTTTCACGTTTTTTCAAGTCAGTTAGTTTCACGTTTTTTCACGTTAATCACGACAAAAAATGTTGTATTTTTCCACGTCACATATTTTTATTTCACGTCAGAATTCTTCACGTTTTTTCACGTCAAACATTTTTATTCTTTTCACGTCAGAATTTTTCACGTTTTTTCAAGTCAGTTAGTTTCACGTTTTTTCACGTTAATCACGACAAAAAATGTTGTATTTTTCCACGTCACATATTTTTATTTCACGTCAGAATTCTTCACGTTTTTTCACGTCAAACATTTTTATTCTTTTCACGTCAGAATTTTTCACGTTTTTTCAAGTCAGTTAGTTTCACGTTTTTTCACGTTAATCACGACAAAAAATGTTGTATTTTTCCACGTCACATATTTTTATTTCACGTCAGAATTCTTCACGTTTTTTCACGTCAAACATTTTTATTCTTTTCACGTCAGAATTTTTCACGTTTTTTCAAGTCAGTTAGTTTCACGTTTTTTCACGTTAATCACGACAAAAAATGTTGTATTTTTCCACGTCACATATTTTTATTTCACGTCAGAATTCTTCACGTTTTTTCACGTCAAACATTTTTATTCTTTTCACGTCAGAATTTTTCACGTTTTTTCAAGTCAGTTAGTTTCACGTTTTTTCACGTTAATCACGACAAAAAATGTTGTATTTTTCCACGTCACATATTTTTATTTCACGTCAGAATTCTTCACGTTTTTTCACGTCAAACATTTTTATTCTTTTCACGTCAGAATTTTTCACGTTTTTTCAAGTCAGTTAGTTTCACGTTTTTTCACGTTAATCACGACAAAAAATGTTGTATTTTTCCACGTCACATATTTTTATTTCACGTCAGAATTCTTCACGTTTTTTCACGTCAAACATTTTTATTCTTTTCACGTCAGAATTTTTCACGTTTTTTCAAGTCAGTTAGTTTCACGTTTTTTCACGTTAATCACGACAAAAAATGTTGTATTTTTCCACGTCACATATTTTTATTTCACGTCAGAATTCTTCACGTTTTTTCACGTCAAACATTTTTATTCTTTTCACGTCAGAATTTTTCACGTTTTTTCAAGTCAGTTAGTTTCACGTTTTTTCACGTTAATCACGACAAAAAATGTTGTATTTTTCCACGTCACATATTTTTATTTCACGTCAGAATTCTTCACGTTTTTTCACGTCAAACATTTTTATTCTTTTCACGTCAGAATTTTTCACGTTTTTTCAAGTCAGTTAGTTTCACGTTTTTTCACGTTAATCACGACAAAAAATGTTGTATTTTTCCACGTCACATATTTTTATTTCACGTCAGAATTCTTCACGTTTTTTCACGTCAAACATTTTTATTCTTTTCACGTCAGAATTTTTCACGTTTTTTCAAGTCAGTTAGTTTCACGTTTTTTCACGTTAATCACGACAAAAAATGTTGTATTTTTCCACGTCACATATTTTTATTTCACGTCAGAATTCTTCACGTTTTTTCACGTCAAACATTTTTATTCTTTTCACGTCAGAATTTTTCACGTTTTTTCAAGTCAGTTAGTTTCACGTTTTTTCACGTTAATCACGACAAAAAATGTTGTCTTTTTCCACGTCACATATTTTTATTTCACGTCAGAATTCTTCACGTTTTTTCACGTCAAACATTTTTATTCTTTTCACGTCAGAATTTTTCACGTTTTTTCAAGTCAGTTAGTTTCACGTTTTTTCACGTTAATCACGACAAAAAATGTTGTATTTTTCCACGTCACATATTTTTATTTCACGTCAGAATTCTTCACGTTTTTTCACGTCAGAATTTTTCACGTTTTTTCAAGTCAGTTAGTTTCACGTTTTTTCACGTTAATCACGACAAAAAATGTTGTCTTTTTCCACGTCACATATTTTTATTTCACGTCAGAATTCTTCACGTTTTTTCACGTCAGAATTTTTCACGTTTTTTCAAGTCAGTTAGTTTCACGTTTTTTCACGTTAATCACGACAAAAAATGTTGTCTTTTTCCACGTCACATATTTTTATTTCACGTCAGAATTCTTCACGTTTTTTCACGTCAAACATTTTTATTCTTTTCACGTCAGAATTTTTCACGTTTTTTCAAGTCAGTTAGTTTCACGTTTTTTCACGTTAATCACGACAAAAAATGTTGTATTTTTCCACGTCACATATTTTTATTTCACGTCAGAATTCTTCACGTTTTTTCACGTCAAACATTTTTATTCTTTTCACGTCAGAATTTTTCACGTTTTTTCAAGTCAGTTAGTTTCACGTTTTTTCACGTTAATCACGACAAAAAATGTTGTCTTTTTCCACGTCACATATTTTTATTTCACGTCAGAATTCTTCACGTTTTTTCACGTCAGAATTTTTCACGTTTTTTCAAGTCAGTTAGTTTCACGTTTTTTCACGTTAATCACGACAAAAAATGTTGTCTTTTTCCACGTCACATATTTTTATTTCACGTCAGAATTCTTCACGTTTTTTCACGTCAAACATTTTTATTCTTTTCACGTCAGAATTTTTCACGTTTTTTCAAGTCAGTTAGTTTCACGTTTTTTCACGTTAATCACGACAAAAAATGTTGTATTTTTCCACGTCACATATTTTTATTTCACGTCAGAATTCTTCACGTTTTTTCACGTCAAACATTTTTATTCTTTTCACGTCAGAATTTTTCACGTTTTTTCAAGTCAGTTAGTTTCACGTTTTTTCACGTTAATCACGACAAAAAATGTTGTATTTTTCCACGTCACATATTTTTATTTCACGTCAGAATTCTTCACGTTTTTTCACGTCAGAATTTTTCACGTTTTTTCAAGTCAGTTAGTTTCACGTTTTTTCACGTTAATCACGACAAAAAATGTTGTATTTTTCCACGTCACATATTTTTATTTCACGTCAGAATTCTTCACGTTTTTTCACGTCAAACATTTTTATTCTTTTCACGTCAGAATTTTTCACGTTTTTTCAAGTCAGTTAGTTTCACGTTTTTTCACGTTAATCACGACAAAAAATGTTGTCTTTTTCCACGTCACATATTTTTATTTCACGTCAGAATTCTTCACGTTTTTTCACGTCAAACATTTTTATTCTTTTCACGTCAGAATTTTTCACGTTTTTTCAAGTCAGTTAGTTTCACGTTTTTTCACGTTAATCACGACAAAAAATGTTGTCTTTTTCCACGTCACATATTTTTATTTCACGTCAGAATTCTTCACGTTTTTTCACGTCAAACATTTTTATTCTTTTCACGTCAGAATTTTTCACGTTTTTTCAAGTCAGTTAGTTTCACGTTTTTTCACGTTAATCACGACAAAAAATGTTGTATTTTTCCACGTCACATATTTTTATTTCACGTCAGAATTCTTCACGTTTTTTCACGTCAGAATTTTTCACGTTTTTTCAAGTCAGTTAGTTTCACGTTTTTTCACGTTAATCACGACAAAAAATGTTGTCTTTTTCCACGTCACATATTTTTATTTCACGTCAGAATTCTTCACGTTTTTTCACGTCAAACATTTTTATTCTTTTCACGTCAGAATTTTTCACGTTTTTTCAAGTCAGTTAGTTTCACGTTTTTTCACGTTAATCACGACAAAAAATGTTGTATTTTTCCACGTCACATATTTTTATTTCACGTCAGAATTCTTCACGTTTTTTCACGTCAAACATTTTTATTCTTTTCACGTCAGAATTTTTCACGTTTTTTCAAGTCAGTTAGTTTCACGTTTTTTCACGTTAATCACGACAAAAAATGTTGTATTTTTCCACGTCACATATTTTTATTTCACGTCAGAATTCTTCACGTTTTTTCACGTCAGAATTTTTCACGTTTTTTCAAGTCAGTTAGTTTCACGTTTTTTCACGTTAATCACGACAAAAAATGTTGTATTTTTCCACGTCACATATTTTTATTTCACGTCAGAATTCTTCACGTTTTTTCACGTCAAACATTTTTATTCTTTTCACGTCAGAATTTTTCACGTTTTTTCAAGTCAGTTAGTTTCACGTTTTTTCACGTTAATCACGACAAAAAATGTTGTCTTTTTCCACGTCACATATTTTTATTTCACGTCAGAATTCTTCACGTTTTTTCACGTCAGAATTTTTCACGTTTTTTCAAGTCAGTTAGTTTCACGTTTTTTCACGTTAATCACGACAAAAAATGTTGTCTTTTTCCACGTCACATATTTTTATTTCACGTCAGAATTCTTCACGTTTTTTCACGTCAAACATTTTTATTCTTTTCACGTCAGAATTTTTCACGTTTTTTCAAGTCAGTTAGTTTCACGTTTTTTCACGTTAATCACGACAAAAAATGTTGTATTTTTCCACGTCACATATTTTTATTTCACGTCAGAATTCTTCACGTTTTTTCACGTCAAACATTTTTATTCTTTTCACGTCAGAATTTTTCACGTTTTTTCAAGTCAGTTAGTTTCACGTTTTTTCACGTTAATCACGACAAAAAATGTTGTCTTTTTCCACGTCACATATTTTTATTTCACGTCAGAATTCTTCACGTTTTTTCACGTCAAACATTTTTATTCTTTTCACGTCAGAATTTTTCACGTTTTTTCAAGTCAGTTAGTTTCACGTTTTTTCACGTTAATCACGACAAAAAATGTTGTATTTTTCCACGTCACATATTTTTATTTCACGTCAGAATTCTTCACGTTTTTTCACGTCAAACATTTTTATTCTTTTCACGTCAGAATTTTTCACGTTTTTTCAAGTCAGTTAGTTTCACGTTTTTTCACGTTAATCACGACAAAAAATGTTGTCTTTTTCCACGTCACATATTTTTATTTCACGTCAGAATTCTTCACGTTTTTTCACGTCAAACATTTTTATTCTTTTCACGTCAGAATTTTTCACGTTTTTTCAAGTCAGTTAGTTTCACGTTTTTTCACGTTAATCACGACAAAAAATGTTGTATTTTTCCACGTCACATATTTTTATTTCACGTCAGAATTCTTCACGTTTTTTCACGTCAAACATTTTTATTCTTTTCACGTCAGAATTTTTCACGTTTTTTCAAGTCAGTTAGTTTCACGTTTTTTCACGTTAATCACGACAAAAAATGTTGTCTTTTTCCACGTCACATATTCTTATTTCACGTCAGAATTCTTCACGTTTTTTCACGTCAAACATTTTTATTCTTTTCACGTCAGAATTTTTCACGTTTTTTCAAGTCAGTTAGTTTCACGTTTTTTCACGTTAATCACGACAAAAAATGTTGTATTTTTCCACGTCACATATTTTTATTTCACGTCAGAATTCTTCACGTTTTTTCACGTCAAACATTTTTATTCTTTTCACGTCAGAATTTTTCACGTTTTTTCAAGTCAGTTAGTTTCACGTTTTTTCACGTTAATCACGACAAAAAATGTTGTATTTTTCCACGTCACATATTTTTATTTCACGTCAGAATTCTTCACGTTTTTTCACGTCAAACATTTTTATTCTTTTCACGTCAGAATTTTTCACGTTTTTTCAAGTCAGTTAGTTTCACGTTTTTTCACGTTAATCACGACAAAAAATGTTGTCTTTTTCCACGTCACATATTTTTATTTCACGTCAGAATTCTTCACGTTTTTTCACGTCAGAATTTTTCACGTTTTTTCAAGTCAGTTAGTTTCACGTTTTTTCACGTTAATCACGACAAAAAATGTTGTCTTTTTCCACGTCACATATTTTTATTTCACGTCAGAATTCTTCACGTTTTTTCACGTCAAACATTTTTATTCTTTTCACGTCAGAATTTTTCACGTTTTTTCAAGTCAGTTAGTTTCACGTTTTTTCACGTTAATCACGACAAAAAATGTTGTATTTTTCCACGTCACATATTTTTATTTCACGTCAGAATTCTTCACGTTTTTTCACGTCAAACATTTTTATTCTTTTCACGTCAGAATTTTTCACGTTTTTTCAAGTCAGTTAGTTTCACGTTTTTTCACGTTAATCACGACAAAAAATGTTGTATTTTTCCACGTCACATATTTTTATTTCACGTCAGAATTCTTCACGTTTTTTCACGTCAGAATTTTTCACGTTTTTTCAAGTCAGTTAGTTTCACGTTTTTTCACGTTAATCACGACAAAAAATGTTGTATTTTTCCACGTCACATATTTTTATTTCACGTCAGAATTCTTCACGTTTTTTCACGTCAAACATTTTTATTCTTTTCACGTCAGAATTTTTCACGTTTTTTCAAGTCAGTTAGTTTCACGTTTTTTCACGTTAATCACGACAAAAAATGTTGTCTTTTTCCACGTCACATATTTTTATTTCACGTCAGAATTCTTCACGTTTTTTCACGTCAAACATTTTTATTCTTTTCACGTCAGAATTTTTCACGTTTTTTCAAGTCAGTTAGTTTCACGTTTTTTCACGTTAATCACGACAAAAAATGTTGTCTTTTTCCACGTCACATATTTTTATTTCACGTCAGAATTCTTCACGTTTTTTCACGTCAAACATTTTTATTCTTTTCACGTCAGAATTTTTCACGTTTTTTCAAGTCAGTTAGTTTCACGTTTTTTCACGTTAATCACGACAAAAAATGTTGTATTTTTCCACGTCACATATTTTTATTTCACGTCAGAATTCTTCACGTTTTTTCACGTCAGAATTTTTCACGTTTTTTCAAGTCAGTTAGTTTCACGTTTTTTCACGTTAATCACGACAAAAAATGTTGTCTTTTTCCACGTCACATATTTTTATTTCACGTCAGAATTCTTCACGTTTTTTCACGTCAAACATTTTTATTCTTTTCACGTCAGAATTTTTCACGTTTTTTCAAGTCAGTTAGTTTCACGTTTTTTCACGTTAATCACGACAAAAAATGTTGTATTTTTCCACGTCACATATTTTTATTTCACGTCAGAATTCTTCACGTTTTTTCACGTCAAACATTTTTATTCTTTTCACGTCAGAATTTTTCACGTTTTTTCAAGTCAGTTAGTTTCACGTTTTTTCACGTTAATCACGACAAAAAATGTTGTATTTTTCCACGTCACATATTTTTATTTCACGTCAGAATTCTTCACGTTTTTTCACGTCAGAATTTTTCACGTTTTTTCAAGTCAGTTAGTTTCACGTTTTTTCACGTTAATCACGACAAAAAATGTTGTATTTTTCCACGTCACATATTTTTATTTCACGTCAGAATTCTTCACGTTTTTTCACGTCAAACATTTTTATTCTTTTCACGTCAGAATTTTTCACGTTTTTTCAAGTCAGTTAGTTTCACGTTTTTTCACGTTAATCACGACAAAAAATGTTGTCTTTTTCCACGTCACATATTTTTATTTCACGTCAGAATTCTTCACGTTTTTTCACGTCAGAATTTTTCACGTTTTTTCAAGTCAGTTAGTTTCACGTTTTTTCACGTTAATCACGACAAAAAATGTTGTCTTTTTCCACGTCACATATTTTTATTTCACGTCAGAATTCTTCACGTTTTTTCACGTCAAACATTTTTATTCTTTTCACGTCAGAATTTTTCACGTTTTTTCAAGTCAGTTAGTTTCACGTTTTTTCACGTTAATCACGACAAAAAATGTTGTATTTTTCCACGTCACATATTTTTATTTCACGTCAGAATTCTTCACGTTTTTTCACGTCAAACATTTTTATTCTTTTCACGTCAGAATTTTTCACGTTTTTTCAAGTCAGTTAGTTTCACGTTTTTTCACGTTAATCACGACAAAAAATGTTGTCTTTTTCCACGTCACATATTTTTATTTCACGTCAGAATTCTTCACGTTTTTTCACGTCAAACATTTTTATTCTTTTCACGTCAGAATTTTTCACGTTTTTTCAAGTCAGTTAGTTTCACGTTTTTTCACGTTAATCACGACAAAAAATGTTGTATTTTTCCACGTCACATATTTTTATTTCACGTCAGAATTCTTCACGTTTTTTCACGTCAAACATTTTTATTCTTTTCACGTCAGAATTTTTCACGTTTTTTCAAGTCAGTTAGTTTCACGTTTTTTCACGTTAATCACGACAAAAAATGTTGTCTTTTTCCACGTCACATATTTTTATTTCACGTCAGAATTCTTCACGTTTTTTCACGTCAAACATTTTTATTCTTTTCACGTCAGAATTTTTCACGTTTTTTCAAGTCAGTTAGTTTCACGTTTTTTCACGTTAATCACGACAAAAAATGTTGTATTTTTCCACGTCACATATTTTTATTTCACGTCAGAATTCTTCACGTTTTTTCACGTCAAACATTTTTATTCTTTTCACGTCAGAATTTTTCACGTTTTTTCAAGTCAGTTAGTTTCACGTTTTTTCACGTTAATCACGACAAAAAATGTTGTCTTTTTCCACGTCACATATTCTTATTTCACGTCAGAATTCTTCACGTTTTTTCACGTCAAACATTTTTATTCTTTTCACGTCAGAATTTTTCACGTTTTTTCAAGTCAGTTAGTTTCACGTTTTTTCACGTTAATCACGACAAAAAATGTTGTATTTTTCCACGTCACATATTTTTATTTCACGTCAGAATTCTTCACGTTTTTTCACGTCAAACATTTTTATTCTTTTCACGTCAGAATTTTTCACGTTTTTTCAAGTCAGTTAGTTTCACGTTTTTTCACGTTAATCACGACAAAAAATGTTGTATTTTTCCACGTCACATATTTTTATTTCACGTCAGAATTCTTCACGTTTTTTCACGTCAAACATTTTTATTCTTTTCACGTCAGAATTTTTCACGTTTTTTCAAGTCAGTTAGTTTCACGTTTTTTCACGTTAATCACGACAAAAAATGTTGTCTTTTTCCACGTCACATATTTTTATTTCACGTCAGAATTCTTCACGTTTTTTCACGTCAAACATTTTTATTCTTTTCACGTCAGAATTTTTCACGTTTTTTCAAGTCAGTTAGTTTCACGTTTTTTCACGTTAATCACGACAAAAAATGTTGTATTTTTCCACGTCACATATTTTTATTTCACGTCAGAATTCTTCACGTTTTTTCACGTCAAACATTTTTATTCTTTTCACGTCAGAATTTTTCACGTTTTTTCAAGTCAGTTAGTTTCACGTTTTTTCACGTTAATCACGACAAAAAATGTTGTCTTTTTCCACGTCACATATTTTTATTTCACGTCAGAATTCTTCACGTTTTTTCACGTCAAACATTTTTATTCTTTTCACGTCAGAATTTTTCACGTTTTTTCAAGTCAGTTAGTTTCACGTTTTTTCACGTTAATCACGACAAAAAATGTTGTATTTTTCCACGTCACATATTTTTATTTCACGTCAGAATTCTTCACGTTTTTTCACGTCAAACATTTTTATTCTTTTCACGTCAGAATTTTTCACGTTTTTTCAAGTCAGTTAGTTTCACGTTTTTTCACGTTAATCACGACAAAAAATGTTGTATTTTTCCACGTCACATATTTTTATTTCACGTCAGAATTCTTCACGTTTTTTCACGTCAAACATTTTTATTCTTTTCACGTCAGAATTTTTCACGTTTTTTCAAGTCAGTTAGTTTCACGTTTTTTCACGTTAATCACGACAAAAAATGTTGTATTTTTCCACGTCACATATTTTTATTTCACGTCAGAATTCTTCACGTTTTTTCACGTCAAACATTTTTATTCTTTTCACGTCAGAATTTTTCACGTTTTTTCAAGTCAGTTAGTTTCACGTTTTTTCACGTTAATCACGACAAAAAATGTTGTATTTTTCCACGTCACATATTTTTATTTCACGTCAGAATTCTTCACGTTTTTTCACGTCAAACATTTTTATTCTTTTCACGTCAGAATTTTTCACGTTTTTTCAAGTCAGTTAGTTTCACGTTTTTTCACGTTAATCACGACAAAAAATGTTGTATTTTTCCACGTCACATATTTTTATTTCACGTCAGAATTCTTCACGTTTTTTCACGTCAAACATTTTTATTCTTTTCACGTCAGAATTTTTCACGTTTTTTCAAGTCAGTTAGTTTCACGTTTTTTCACGTTAATCACGACAAAAAATGTTGTATTTTTCCACGTCACATATTTTTATTTCACGTCAGAATTCTTCACGTTTTTTCACGTCAAACATTTTTATTCTTTTCACGTCAGAATTTTTCACGTTTTTTCAAGTCAGTTAGTTTCACGTTTTTTCACGTTAATCACGACAAAAAATGTTGTCTTTTTCCACGTCACATATTTTTATTTCACGTCAGAATTCTTCACGTTTTTTCACGTCAGAATTTTTCACGTTTTTTCAAGTCAGTTAGTTTCACGTTTTTTCACGTTAATCACGACAAAAAATGTTGTCTTTTTCCACGTCACATATTTTTATTTCACGTCAGAATTCTTCACGTTTTTTCACGTCAAACATTTTTATTCTTTTCACGTCAGAATTTTTCACGTTTTTTCAAGTCAGTTAGTTTCACGTTTTTTCACGTTAATCACGACAAAAAATGTTGTATTTTTCCACGTCACATATTTTTATTTCACGTCAGAATTCTTCACGTTTTTTCACGTCAAACATTTTTATTCTTTTCACGTCAGAATTTTTCACGTTTTTTCAAGTCAGTTAGTTTCACGTTTTTTCACGTTAATCACGACAAAAATGTTGTCTTTTTCCACGTCACATATTTTTATTTCACGTCAGAATTCTTCACGTTTTTTCACGTCAAACATTTTTATTCTTTTCACGTCAGAATTTTTCACGTTTTTTCAAGTCAAACATTTTTATTCTTTTCACGTCAGAATTTTTCACGTTTTTTCAAGTCAGTTAGTTTCACGTTTTTTCACGTTAATCACGACAAAAAATGTTGTCTTTTTCCACGTCACATATTTTTATTTCACGTCAGAATTCTTCACGTTTTTTCACGTCAAACATTTTTATTCTTTTCACGTCAGAATTTTTCACGTTTTTTCAAGTCAGTTAGTTTCACGTTTTTTCACGTTAATCACGACAAAAAATGTTGTATTTTTCCACGTCACATATTTTTATTTCACGTCAGAATTCTTCACGTTTTTTCACGTCAAACATTTTTATTCTTTTCACGTCAGAATTTTTCACGTTTTTTCAAGTCAAACATTTTTATTCTTTTCACGTCAGAATTTTTCACGTTTTTTCAAGTCAGTTAGTTTCACGTTTTTTCACGTTAATCACGACAAAAAATGTTGTCTTTTTCCACGTCACATATTTTTATTTCACGTCAGAATTCTTCACGTTTTTTCACGTCAAACATTTTTATTCTTTTCACGTCAGAATTTTTCACGTTTTTTCAAGTCAAACATTTTTATTCTTTTCACGTCAGAATTTTTCACGTTTTTTCAAGTCAGTTAGTTTCACGTTTTTTCACGTTAATCACGACAAAAAATGTTGTCTTTTTCCACGTCACATATTTTTATTTCACGTCAGAATTCTTCACGTTTTTTCACGTCAAACATTTTTATTCTTTTCACGTCAGAATTTTTCACGTTTTTTCAAGTCAGTTAGTTTCACGTTTTTTCACGTTAATCACGACAAAAAATGTTGTATTTTTCCACGTCACATATTTTTATTTCACGTCAGAATTCTTCACGTTTTTTCACGTCAAACATTTTTATTCTTTTCACGTCAGAATTTTTCACGTTTTTTCAAGTCAGTTAGTTTCACGTTTTTTCACGTTAATCACGACAAAAAATGTTGTCTTTTTCCACGTCACATATTTTTATTTCACGTCAGAATTCTTCACGTTTTTTCACGTCAAACATTTTTATTCTTTTCACGTCAGAATTTTTCACGTTTTTTCAAGTCAGTTAGTTTCACGTTTTTTCACGTTAATCACGACAAAAAATGTTGTATTTTTCCACGTCACATATTTTTATTTCACGTCAGAATTCTTCACGTTTTTTCACGTCAAACATTTTTATTCTTTTCACGTCAGAATTTTTCACGTTTTTTCAAGTCAGTTAGTTTCACGTTTTTTCACGTTAATCACGACAAAAAATGTTGTCTTTTTCCACGTCACATATTTTTATTTCACGTCAGAATTCTTCACGTTTTTTCACGTCAAACATTTTTATTCTTTTCACGTCAGAATTTTTCACGTTTTTTCAAGTCAGTTAGTTTCACGTTTTTTCACGTTAATCACGACAAAAATGTTGTATTTTTCCACGTCACATATTTTTATTTCACGTCAGAATTTTTCACGTTTTTTCACGTCAAACATTTTTATTCTTTTCACGTCAGAATTTTTCACGTTTTTTCAAGTCAGTTAGTTTCACGTTTTTTCACGTTAATCACGACAAAAAATGTTGTCTTTTTCCACGTCACATATTTTTATTTCACGTCAGAATTCTTCACGTTTTTTCACGTCAAACATTTTTATTCTTTTCACGTCAGAATTTTTCACGTTTTTTCAAGTCAGTTAGTTTCACGTTTTTTCACGTTAATCACGACAAAAATGTTGTCTTTTTCCACGTCACATATTTTTATTTCACGTCAGAATTCTTCACGTTTTTTCACGTCAAACATTTTTATTCTTTTCACGTCAGAATTTTTCACGTTTTTTCAAGTCAGTTAGTTTCACGTTTTTTCACGTTAATCACGACAAAAAATGTTGTCTTTTTCCACGTCACATATTTTTATTTCACGTCAGAATTCTTCACGTTTTTTCACGTCAAACATTTTTATTCTTTTCACGTCAGAATTTTTCACGTTTTTTCAAGTCAGTTAGTTTCACGTTTTTTCACGTTAATCACGACAAAAAATGTTGTCTTTTTCCACGTCACATATTTTTATTTCACGTCAGAATTCTTCACGTTTTTTCACGTCAAACATTTTTATTCACGTCAGAATTTTTCACGTTTTTTCAAGTCAGTTAGTTTCACGTTTTTTCACGTTAATCACGACAAAAAATGTTGTATTTTTCCACGTCACATATTTTTATTTCACGTCAGAATTCTTCACGTTTTTTCACGTCAAACATTTTTATTCTTTTCACGTCAGAATTTTTCACGTTTTTTCAAGTCAGTTAGTTTCACGTTTTTTCACGTTAATCACGACAAAAAATGTTGTATTTTTCCACGTCACATATTTTTATTTCACGTCAGAATTCTTCACGTTTTTTCACGTCAAACATTTTTATTCTTTTCACGTCAGAATTTTTCACGTTTTTTCAAGTCAGTTAGTTTCACGTTTTTTCACGTTAATCACGACAAAAAATGTTGTATTTTTCCACGTCACATATTTTTATTTCACGTCAGAATTCTTCACGTTTTTTCACGTCAAACATTTTTATTCTTTTCACGTCAGAATTTTTCACGTTTTTTCAAGTCAGTTAGTTTCACGTTTTTTCACGTTAATCACGACAAAAAATGTTGTATTTTTCCACGTCACATATTTTTATTTCACGTCAGAATTCTTCACGTTTTTTCACGTCAAACATTTTTATTCTTTTCACGTCAGAATTTTTCACGTTTTTTCACGTCAAACATTTTTATTCTTTTCACGTCAGAATTTTTCACGTTTTTTTCACGTCAAATATTGTTATATTTTTTCACGTTTTTTCACGTCAAATATTTTTTTTTATTTTCACGTCAGAATTTTTCACGTTTTTTCACGTGAAACATTTTTTTTCACGTCAGAATTTTTCACGCTTTTTTCACGTCAAATATTATTTTATTTTTTTTGCACCTCAAATTTCTTAATCTTTTTCACGTCAAGTAATTTCAATTTTTCTCACGTCAATTATTTTTTATTTTTTGCACGTCAGAACTTTTCACGTTTTTTCACGTGAAACATTTTTTTACACGTCAGAATTTTTCACGTTTTTTCAAGTCAGTTAGTTTCACGTTTTTTCACGTTAATCACGACAAAAAATGTTGTCTTTTTCCACGTCACATATTTTTATTTCACGTCAGAATTCTTCACGTTTTTTCACGTCAAACATTTTTATTCTTTTCACGTCAGAATTTTTCACGTTTTTTCAAGTCAGTTAGTTTCACGTTTTTTCACGTTAATCACGACAAAAAATGTTGTATTTTTCCACGTCACATATTTTTATTTCACGTCAGAATTCTTCACGTTTTTTCACGTCAAACATTTTTATTCTTTTCACGTCAGAATTTTTCACGTTTTTTCAAGTCAGTTAGTTTCACGTTTTTTCACGTTAATCACGACAAAAAATGTTGTCTTTTTCCACGTCACATATTTTTATTTCACGTCAGAATTCTTCACGTTTTTTCACGTCAAACATTTTTATTCTTTTCACGTCAGAATTTTTCACGTTTTTTCAAGTCAGTTAGTTTCACGTTTTTTCACGTTAATCACGACAAAAATGTTGTATTTTTCCACGTCACATATTTTTATTTCACGTCAGAATTCTTCACGTTTTTTCACGTCAAACATTTTTATTCTTTTCACGTCAGAATTTTTCACGTTTTTTCAAGTCAGTTAGTTTCACGTTTTTTCACGTTAATCACGACAAAAAATGTTGTATTTTTCCACGTCACATATTTTTATTTCACGTCAGAATTCTTCACGTTTTTTCACGTCAAACATTTTTATTCTTTTCACGTCAGAATTTTTCACGTTTTTTCAAGTCAGTTAGTTTCACGTTTTTTCACGTTAATCACGACAAAAAATGTTGTCTTTTTCCACGTCACATATTTTTATTTCACGTCAGAATTCTTCACGTTTTTTCACGTCAAACATTTTTATTCTTTTCACGTCAGAATTTTTCACGTTTTTTCAAGTCAGTTAGTTTCACGTTTTTTCACGTTAATCACGACAAAAAATGTTGTATTTTTCCACGTCACATATTTTTATTTCACGTCAGAATTCTTCACGTTTTTTCACGTCAAACATTTTTATTCTTTTCACGTCAGAATTTTTCACGTTTTTTCAAGTCAGTTAGTTTCACGTTTTTTCACGTTAATCACGACAAAAAATGTTGTCTTTTTCCACGTCACATATTTTTATTTCACGTCAGAATTCTTCACGTTTTTTCACGTCAAACATTTTTATTCACGTCAGAATTTTTCACGTTTTTTCAAGTCAGTTAGTTTCACGTTTTTTCACGTTAATCACGACTAAAAATGTTGTATTTTTCCACGTCACATATTTTTATTTCACGTCAGAATTCTTCACGTTTTTTCACGTCAAACATTTTTATTCTTTTCACGTCAGAATTTTTCACGTTTTTTCAAGTCAGTTAGTTTCACGTTTTTTCACGTTAATCACGACAAAAAATGTTGTCTTTTTCCACGTCACATATTTTTATTTCACGTCAGAATTCTTCACGTTTTTTCACGTCAAACATTTTTATTCTTTTCACGTCAGAATTTTTCACGTTTTTTCAAGTCAGTTAGTTTCACGTTTTTTCACGTTAATCACGACTAAAAATGTTGTATTTTTCCACGTCACATATTTTTATTTCACGTCAGAATTCTTCACGTTTTTTCACGTCAAACATTTTTATTCACGTCAGAAGTTTTCACGTTTTTTCAAGTCAGTTAGTTTCACGTTTTTTCACGTTAATCACGACAAAAAATGTTGTCTTTTTCCACGTCACATATTTTTATTTCACGTCAGAATTCTTCACGTTTTTTCACGTCAAACATTTTTATTCACGTCAGAATTTTTCACGTTTTTTCAAGTCAGTTAGTTTCACGTTTTTTCACGTTAATCACGACAAAAAATGTTGTATTTTTCCACGTCACATATTTTTATTTCACGTCAGAATTCTTCACGTTTTTTCACGTCAAACATTTTTTTTCACGTCAGAATTTTTCACGTTTTTTCAAGTCAGTTAGTTTCACGTTTTTTCACGTTAATCACGACTAAAAATGTTGTATTTTTCCACGTCACATATTTTTTTTTCACGTCAGAATTTTTCACGTTTTTTCACGTCAAATATTTTTTTTATTTTTTTTGCACCTCAAATTTCTTAATCTTTTTCACGTCAAGTAATTTCAATTTTTCTCACGTCAAATATAGTTATATTTTTTCACGTTTTTTCACGTCAAATATTTTTTATTTTTTTTGCACCTCAAATTTCTTAATCTTTTTCACGTCAAGTAATTTCAATTTTTCTCACGTCAAATATTTTTTATTTTTTGCACGTCAGAATTCTTCACGTTTTTTCACGTCAAACATTTTTATTCTTTTCACGTCAGAATTCTTCACGTTTTTTTCACGTCAAATATTGTTATATTTTTTCACGTTTTTTCACGTCAAATATTTTTTTATTTTTTTTGCACCTCAAATTTCTTAATCTTTTTCACGTCAAGTAATTTCAATTTTTCTCACGTCAAATATTTTTTATTTTTTGCACGTCAGAATTCTTCACGTTTTTTCACGTCAAACATTTTTATTCTTTTCACGTCAGAATTTTTCACGTTTTTTCAAGTCAGTTAGTTTCACGTTTTTTCACGTTAATCACGACAAAAAATGTTGTCTTTTTCCACGTCACATATTTTTATTTCACGTCAGAATTCTTCACGTTTTTTCACGTCAAACATTTTTATTCTTTTCACGTCAGAATTTTTCACGTTTTTTCAAGTCAGTTAGTTTCACGTTTTTTCACGTTAATCACGACAAAAAATGTTGTCTTTTTCCACGTCACATATTTTTATTTCACGTCAGAATTCTTCACGTTTTTTCACGTCAAACATTTTTATTCACGTCAGAATTTTTCACGTTTTTTCAAGTCAGTTAGTTTCACGTTTTTTCACGTTAATCACGACAAAAAATGTTGTATTTTTCCACGTCACATATTTTTATTTCACGTCAGAATTCTTCACGTTTTTTCACGTCAAACATTTTTTTTCACGTCAGAATTTTTCACGTTTTTTCAAGTCAGTTAGTTTCACGTTTTTTCACGTTAATCACGACAAAAAATGTTGTATTTTTCCACGTCACATATTTTTATTTCACGTCAGAATTCTTCACGTTTTTTCACGTCAAACATTTTTATTCTTTTCACGTCAGAATTTTTCACGTTTTTTCAAGTCAGTTAGTTTCACGTTTTTTCACGTTAATCACGACAAAAAATGTTGTATTTTTCCACGTCACATATTTTTATTTCACGTCAGAATTCTTCACGTTTTTTCACGTCAAACATTTTTATTCTTTTCACGTCAGAATTTTTCACGTTTTTTCAAGTCAGTTAGTTTCACGTTTTTTCACGTTAATCACGACAAAAAATGTTGTATTTTTCCACGTCACATATTTTTATTTCACGTCAGAATTCTTCACGTTTTTTCACGTCAAACATTTTTATTCTTTTCACGTCAGAATTTTTCACGTTTTTTCAAGTCAGTTAGTTTCACGTTTTTTCACGTTAATCACGACAAAAAATGTTGTATTTTTCCACGTCACATATTTTTATTTCACGTCAGAATTCTTCACGTTTTTTCACGTCAAACATTTTTATTCTTTTCACGTCAGAATTTTTCACGTTTTTTCAAGTCAGTTAGTTTCACGTTTTTTCACGTTAATCACGACAAAAAATGTTGTATTTTTCCACGTCACATATTTTTATTTCACGTCAGAATTCTTCACGTTTTTTCACGTCAAACATTTTTATTCTTTTCACGTCAGAATTTTTCACGTTTTTTCACGTCAAACATTTTTATTCTTTTCACGTCAGAATTTTTCACGTTTTTTTCACGTCAAATATTGTTATATTTTTTCACGTTTTTTCACGTCAAATATTTTTTTTTATTTTCACGTCAGAATTTTTCACGTTTTTTCACGTGAAACATTTTTTTTCACGTCAGAATTTTTCACGCTTTTTTCACGTCAAATATTATTTTATTTTTTTTGCACCTCAAATTTCTTAATCTTTTTCACGTCAAGTAATTTCAATTTTTCTCACGTCAATTATTTTTTATTTTTTGCACGTCAGAACTTTTCACGTTTTTTCACGTGAAACATTTTTTTACACGTCAGAATTTTTCACGTTTTTTCAAGTCAGTTAGTTTCACGTTTTTTCACGTTAATCACGACAAAAAATGTTGTCTTTTTCCACGTCACATATTTTTATTTCACGTCAGAATTCTTCACGTTTTTTCACGTCAAACATTTTTATTCTTTTCACGTCAGAATTTTTCACGTTTTTTCAAGTCAGTTAGTTTCACGTTTTTTCACGTTAATCACGACAAAAAATGTTGTATTTTTCCACGTCACATATTTTTATTTCACGTCAGAATTCTTCACGTTTTTTCACGTCAAACATTTTTATTCTTTTCACGTCAGAATTTTTCACGTTTTTTCAAGTCAGTTAGTTTCACGTTTTTTCACGTTAATCACGACAAAAAATGTTGTCTTTTTCCACGTCACATATTTTTATTTCACGTCAGAATTCTTCACGTTTTTTCACGTCAAACATTTTTATTCTTTTCACGTCAGAATTTTTCACGTTTTTTCAAGTCAGTTAGTTTCACGTTTTTTCACGTTAATCACGACAAAAAATGTTGTATTTTTCCACGTCACATATTTTTATTTCACGTCAGAATTCTTCACGTTTTTTCACGTCAAACATTTTTATTCTTTTCACGTCAGAATTTTTCACGTTTTTTCAAGTCAGTTAGTTTCACGTTTTTTCACGTTAATCACGACAAAAAATGTTGTATTTTTCCACGTCACATATTTTTATTTCACGTCAGAATTCTTCACGTTTTTTCACGTCAAACATTTTTATTCTTTTCACGTCAGAATTTTTCACGTTTTTTCAAGTCAGTTAGTTTCACGTTTTTTCACGTTAATCACGACAAAAAATGTTGTCTTTTTCCACGTCACATATTTTTATTTCACGTCAGAATTCTTCACGTTTTTTCACGTCAAACATTTTTATTCACGTCAGAATTTTTCACGTTTTTTCAAGTCAGTTAGTTTCACGTTTTTTCACGTTAATCACGACTAAAAATGTTGTATTTTTCCACGTCACATATTTTTATTTCACGTCAGAATTCTTCACGTTTTTTCACGTCAAACATTTTTATTCTTTTCACGTCAGAATTTTTCACGTTTTTTCAAGTCAGTTAGTTTCACGTTTTTTCACGTTAATCACGACAAAAAATGTTGTCTTTTTCCACGTCACATATTTTTATTTCACGTCAGAATTCTTCACGTTTTTTCACGTCAAACATTTTTATTCTTTTCACGTCAGAATTTTTCACGTTTTTTCAAGTCAGTTAGTTTCACGTTTTTTCACGTTAATCACGACAAAAAATGTTGTCTTTTTCCACGTCACATATTTTTATTTCACGTCAGAATTCTTCACGTTTTTTCACGTCAAACATTTTTATTCACGTCAGAATTTTTCACGTTTTTTCAAGTCAGTTAGTTTCACGTTTTTTCACGTTAATCACGACTAAAAATGTTGTATTTTTCCACGTCACATATTTTTATTTCACGTCAGAATTCTTCACGTTTTTTCACGTCAAACATTTTTATTCTTTTCACGTCAGAATTTTTCACGTTTTTTCAAGTCAGTTAGTTTCACGTTTTTTCACGTTAATCACGACAAAAAATGTTGTCTTTTTCCACGTCACATATTTTTATTTCACGTCAGAATTCTTCACGTTTTTTCACGTCAAACATTTTTATTCACGTCAGAATTTTTCACGTTTTTTCAAGTCAGTTAGTTTCACGTTTTTTCACGTTAATCACGACAAAAAATGTTGTATTTTTCCACGTCACATATTTTTATTTCACGTCAGAATTCTTCACGTTTTTTCACGTCAAACATTTTTTTTCACGTCAGAATTTTTCACGTTTTTTCAAGTCAGTTAGTTTCACGTTTTTTCACGTTAATCACGACTAAAAATGTTGTATTTTTCCACGTCACATATTTTTTTTTCACGTCAGAATTTTTCACGTTTTTTCACGTCAAATATTTTTTTTATTTTTTTTGCACCTCAAATTTCTTAATCTTTTTCACGTCAAGTAATTTCAATTTTTCTCACGTCAAATATAGTTATATTTTTTCACGTTTTTTCACGTCAAATATTTTTTATTTTTTTTGCACCTCAAATTTCTTAATCTTTTTCACGTCAAGTAATTTCAATTTTTCTCACGTCAAATATTTTTTATTTTTTGCACGTCAGAATTCTTCACGTTTTTTCACGTCAAACATTTTTATTCTTTTCACGTCAGAATTTTTCACGTTTTTTTCACGTCAAATATTGTTATATTTTTTCACGTTTTTTCACGTCAAATATTTTTTTATTTTTTTTGCACTTCAAATTTCTTAATCTTTTTCACGTCAAGTAATTTCAATTTTTCTCACGTCAAATATTTTTTATTTTTTGCACGTCAGAACTTTTCACGTTTTTTCACGTCAAACATTTTTTCTTTTTTTTTACTTTCTCCTCTTTCACCTCACGTGTTCCATTCGCATTAGATTATCGATCAATTTATGACTTATGTGTTATCATCTGATAACCAAAAGTGCTCTTCCATTCGTTCATGTTTATTAGTTGAGTCAGATTTGCACCCATATTTTTTTCCTTTTTCCCCATGATATCTTCGAAACAATAAAAAGAGTTTCTGCCGGTTGCACATGCTACTTTTTCACTTTTTTGAAATTCTGTGTATAATGGTAAGGTGACCAAGATGAGTAGACCTATTAAAGGGGGGGGGAGGGGTCAAGGGAACGCTATACGTGGAAATTTGGAATATTTGGAAACTTACAACGTAAAATTTGGAAACTTTTTTTCTCGAGAACTAGAGTTTTTCTCCAAAATTCCCTCGAGCATTATACTATGTTTTAGGTGCTCTTTCTTTTAAACACAAATTGTTTAATTTTTTCTGGTAAGATTTTTTGAGACTAAGTTCGTTTTAGATCTACTTTCTTTCATTCATCCTGTTCGGTAGTGGTTTCTCTTCCATTGCATAAGAATTTTGGATTGACATTATCGGTTCGAGTTTAAAATTTAACAGAGTTGAACGAGAAAGATTAATAAAACAGAAAAAACGACATTTTTCAATTTTGGTTTTTTTTTTCAATTCAGATTTGATGAAATTCGAAAAATGTTATTGCGAAATCCTGATTGCATGACTCAAAGCACGCGTACTAAATCAACACATAATGTTATCAACCATTCATCATTTTTTTCTTGTCGATGATGCTCTTGACCATCTTAAGTATTTATTTCAGTTACCTCTCCAATTTCATTTCCATATTTTTATTTTTCTCTGGTTTTATTTACTTTTATTGTGTGCAAACATTTCGAAAATCAATATGAGCGTCACTTTTTGAGCTTCATTTTTTCGTTTTTTTTACACTTCAATATTTTTTTGTAGTTTCGTCTTAAAATGGAGCAAGGCTATGGAGCGGCACACTACGACGAGAACCCGGATGGCAAGTATAGTCTGCAGTTCAGTCAGCAGAGTGTTCGAGCGGGTTTTGTTCGCAAGGTTTTCATGCTGGTCACTTTGATGTTCACATTTGTCGCCGGTCTGTGTGTGATACCAATAGCATCGGAAAATTTCCGTAATTGGGTT
This sequence comes from Caenorhabditis sp. 8 KK-2011, assembly GCA_963572245.1. NCBI lineage: Eukaryota > Metazoa > Nematoda > Chromadorea > Rhabditida > Rhabditidae > Caenorhabditis > Caenorhabditis sp. 8 KK-2011. The sequence goes on along the minus strand of OY751550.1, from coordinate 10,408,096 downwards.
TTCAACAATTTTTGGATTTATATTATTGCAATGTGAGTTTTCTATTTTTGATGAAACTTGTACGAGAGAGATCGCTTAAGTGTAGGAGTCTCGGGGGGAAATTCGAATACTGTGCGACATATGGCGCACACTCGCCGCACAGTGTGCGACAATATGCCGCACATATGCGGAAAAATGTCGCACAATGTGCGGATTTTCCCATCGAGTTGAACGCCTGTGATTTTCTCACGCATTTTTCAGACGAGGTATTTTTTGTGGGTATGACCTCAAACTAACGGAAATTCAAAATGTACTCCGTGATTACTGTAGTTCGAGAAATTCTCAGAATTTTTCAAGCCTTTAATTTCGAGTACACTTCCGAAAAATCTTTCATTAGAAAATATATTTGGCATAAGGTCATTTGACCTCCGATTGTTAAACTTCTGAATCCTAATAAAAACTATTTGAGAGTCGTCTTCTTGGTTGTATCTATAGCTCTGTCATGCTGTTCAAATTTGAGAAGAACATTCCCAACGAACATCATTCTTCTTACTGTCTTTGTGAGTTTTTCTAGCTGAAGCTTAGGAAAAATTCGAATTTAAAATTTAGACAATCGCGGCGGGAGTCATGACAATGTTTGTAACAGCTTGTTACAATGTTCAATCTGTCCTGATCACATTGTTGATCACGACTGTCTGCAGTGGAAGTGTCATCATTTTCTCAATTAAAACCAAACACGATTTGACGAGTAAAATTGGCGTTGCTTTTATGTTGAGCATGGTTCTTTTCTCGTTCGGCATCTTTGCACTCATTTTCAGTTTGGCGTTCAAATGGCAGTTTCTTTATTCGGTTTACTCTGGTCTCGCTGCTCTTTTGATGATGTTTTATCTAGCTATTGATATTCAGGTGAGCCCACAGTGTATAAAAGCAGAAAAAAGGAATACTGTTTCAGATGCTGATGGGTGGACACAAATATGAATTGTCACCAGAAGATTACATTTTCGCTGCAATGCAAATCTTCCTCGATATTCTCAACATCTTCTTGATGTTACTCAATATTATTGGACGATCTAACTGATGTTTGAGAAATTTTATGTGTAAATAAATGTTGTGATCAACACTTACTCTTCAAACCTTATTATGTTGAATTCGGTGGAATTTGAGAAAATGTTGAATTGGATCAGGAGAATTCATTTTCCGGGTCAGACTTTTATCAGAAACTGCGAGATTCAGATGCTTCGAGTTCTCCCAGATACAGGCAAAAAACTTGGTTTGAGATTTTTTTCAATTAAAGAAATTTGCGACTCATCGAACAGAAAGAAATTTGATGAGCAAAACACACTGAGTATTAACTTTGTTTTTTTGGTCGAATGAGTTTATGAATTAAATTGCAATTTCTCAGAACTCGGTAACTGATTGCACTTGAACGATTGAATTACTGCGCTCTCTATAACAGTTGAACACAGTTCTCCTAACATTACGATCTAGTATCAACAAAACAATTGGGCCACTAATAATGTAAAAATCGTTGGAAACTTGACTGAATAGCACGAAAGTCTCGAGAAAGTTTGGTTGTTCAAAATAGAATTCAGCTGGAACCAGAAGAATGACAAACGACAGACCGAGAACGACAACAAAGCCGATGGATAGAAAAATCGTCGAAATGAACATGGAAATTTCGATCCGTCGCATGTTTTGTGAAAGGCTTGAGAGTCGCGAAACGATTGTGAAGTTTGCCAAAATAATGAAAACCAGGGAGGGTACCATGATGATCACTCGAAAGTTGCTTGATCGAAAATACGGAATGTTATGCACATAATTGATTGAAACCTCGTTTTTGCTGACAAACGCGTATGCCGGACCGGTGAGAACGGGCGAAGTGGCGATGGCCGAAACAAAAATTTGAGCAAGTATAACATGACGAATATGAGTTCTCCAAATCTGCAACATTTTTAATACATTTTTTGTTTTTTTTTTTTTGAGAAAACTTACACGTTCATGTGTCAAGGGAACAACAACACTGGTGAAGCGATTAGCAGACAATGTCACAGTTGACACCGCTTTCATGAATTGGAAAAATAGATGAGTGAAATAATAGGGTGTTAGCAGGTATGTTGGTTCTTTGAAATTGAAGTAGAGCCACTCACAGTACGGAGTGATGTATCGTACCAAACGAACGACGGAGTATTCGAAAAATATTGAACATACACTCTGAAAAAAGTTTTTTTTTTCGATTTTTACAGCTTGCTCGTTTTAACGAATCACACTGATTTTACCACTACCTAAATAAAGAGTTGTTTGGAAAAAACATTGCAACAAAGAAGACCAATTTCGAAAAAAAACTAACCCATATTCCATCGGCAATGTAGAGTGTGAAGAACGTATCTGAATACGTCGAATTATCTTTAGCGATACTAACCAAAAATTTGATATAAATAACAGTGAACGGAATAATGTAAGAGAGTTGGACTGATAACTTGACTAGTTTCCACGTTTCAGTCACATCTGAAGAATAACATGTTTCATTTTGCGCGGCTACTATCTGGTAGAACGAATCACTCATCACTTTTTTTCAGTGAACAAAAAAAATTAGACACAAAAATATTTTTCGTTACTCTGTTCATTAATTAGACAAAACAATGTGCATGATGATAGAGTTACGAATATTTGATCTGATTAGAATGACCAGAAATCATTTTTTTCTCTACTTTTTCACCAATCGCTGCCACGCGGGTACTGTAGATTACCGTAGATTTCAGCAGCGAAAATATCCAAAACAAAATTTTTCACAAGTGTGAAAAGTATATTTTTAGATTTTTTTGACACGTAGAATCAGATGCTGATATTAAAATACGCTGGGAGTCACTTCTTAACCGAGTACACGAACATTTATCAAAAGATCGAAATGCAATCTCCGATGTTTTCCCTCACGATATACGAATTTCAGTTTTCAGCAAAACTACCAAGTTTTTGAAAACCATGGTGAAATGAAGTTTTTAATCACTAAATGTTGATAAATGTGAATGAATTATATAGAATAAGTCTTTGGCTCTTGATTCCGACTCTATTTTTGAAGTTTCGTTGATTCCGAGAGTCACACCAATGGTACTAGTGAGACTATTTGTAAAATCTATTTCGACTAACTTCGGCCTTTTACACGAATTATTATCGTTAAATTTTGATCAAAATACTTCAAAAAGATGTTTGGTACAATAAACCACGATATTAGAATTCATTTTCGACGATTCTGTGCCATTTCGACACTGCTGGACTCTAGATATTTCTCTAGATCTTCGATTCTGGTCCATCAAGGACATTAAAAATAAAATTTCAATGATGGATTTTGTTCCTAATATGTGAAAGTTCAATACTCTTCTTCACCTTTTCATAAAGAAAATCAATGGTAAACAGAGTAAAATTCGGCAGTATCAGTTTTGATGTGTTTTTCTCCAAGTTCACGGTCGGAAAATTGTGAACAAATTTACGAAGTTTACTACAAGCATCATGAAAACATAATCCACCAACAGAAAGTTAATTTTAATGTCCTTGATGGACCAGAATCGAAGATCTAGAGAAACATCTAGAGTCCAGCAGTGTCGAACTGATACGGAAACATCGAAAATCAGTTCTAATATGATGTTTTATTGTTGCAAACATCAATTTAGAGTGTGTTGATCAAAAACCAACGATAATATTTCGTGAAAAGGGCAGATGTTAGCCGTGCTGGATTTTACAGATGGTCTCACTGAAACCATCGGTGTGTCCTTCGGAGTCAACGAAACTTCAAAGTTAGAGTCGGAATCGAAAGCCGAAGACTCCTTCTATATAATTCATTCATATTTAGAAATATTTCGCAACTAAAAACTTATTTTTATAGTGGTTTTTAAAATTTTGGTTATTCAGCTAAACACTGATATTTTTAGATCGACATGGAAAACATCGGATTTTGCATTTTGATCATTCTGAAGGGTGGACATGATCTAACTCACCGTGAAAAACAACCGCAAAACATTTTTGAGTCTATTTACACTGTTTTCGCTTCAAAATTCAGCAAAAATCAAAATTGTGTATCCTATTGAACGAAAAAAAAAACTACTTGTGATCTTGTGAGAAGTGAGACAGGAAATTAGATTGGTAAAAACAGAACGTTTTCGAGCCATATCAACGGAAGTTTGCTACAACAGCATGTCGCTTTTCTAACTCCGCTTCAAAAATCATAGATCAAGAAGTACAGTAAGATTGATTGGCTCCCTTCACGAGTGTGTTCAACACTTCGTTCTGCCTTTCGGTCAGCCCAAAAGAAAAAATTCAAAACGATATCAGGTGCTTTTTCAAAAACAACTTATCATATTTCAGTACAAGATTAAAACAATGCTATAAAAATCAAAAGCACAATGTGATCAGTACGTAACTGTGTGAACTTGAACGCTGTGATTTCGCGATGAACCTCCTCTCCATTGGAAAATTGTTTTGCGAATGTTCTGATTCACGAGTAACAAGACGACAGCACCACTGCAAATGTTTCTTTGATTTCATATTGAATCCAAGAAACATACCTTGTTATATAAAAATCTTTGGAGATTCTGAAAAAAATCAGGAACGCTTCGAGAATCGTGGAATTATCGACTGCAACTTCTACAACTAGAAGGGCAAACGAAAAAATAACGACGAGAACGAATCCAAAAGAGATGATAATAGTAGAAACTGTCATGGCTATTTCCGTTTTTCTTATTTTCATTGATAGTTTTGATAACTTAGAAATAAGAATAATGTTGGAAATAATTATGAAGATCAATGATGGAAACAGTATCAAAATTCTGAAAACGCTCGTACGAAAATAAGGTGTAACATGAACATAGTTCATTTCCACCATGTTGTGATAAATGAAAAAATAAACCGGACCAATAATAATAGGCGAAGAAGAGATAGCAGATAATATTACTTGAGTTATTATAACCTGATGTACATGAGCTTTCCAAATCTGATAAAACACTTTACTTTCATAGTAAACTCACAATAAAACTCACAGTTTTATGTATTATCGGAAACACTACACTTGTGAAACGATTCGCGCTTAAAATTACAGTACACAAAAACTTCATATTATAAAAGAACACGTGAATGAAAAACAATGGAGTTAGCAAATATGTGGGTTCGGGAAAAATCGAAAATATCTTTTCACAATAAGACGTGACATGATTCAACGGTCGGAATACAAGGAGATCAATCAAAATCAAGATAATACTCTGAAAATTTATATGTGCTTTTTTTTGGGAAAAACACAAGTTAAGAGACTTGTGAGTGAGTGATTTTTATAGGAGAATATGAAGAAAGCAGTATCCATAGAAACTTCAAAGTTTTAAAACCCCGCCGTCATTAATTAATTGTTGGTTACTGTAGCCACACATGTCCGCGATGCAGATTGTTTTAGTTTTTACGGAGTGTGGTGAGTCAAACCATACTCGAAATAAATCGTACCGAGATTCCATCGACAATATAAAAAGTGTAAAATGTATCAGAATAACTTGCGCGTTCTTCCAAAATATTGTAAACAAGTTTCAGATAAAAACAGAGTGATGGTATTATGTAAGAGAGTTGGATGATGAACTTCACATGTTTCCAGGCTTCCGATACACCTGGCGATGAACAAGTGCTGCCCTCGAACAGATACCATTTTGACGACTTCTCCATTGTAAATCAAAAAACAAAAACCAAGATGTTGTTTATCAAGATAAAACACACATCAATTACAAAAACAATGTTTTTCTTCTCAATAATACTACCTTAGAATTTCGAAGAATTCCTGCCTGATTTCTGTTGAATACGGATACCAGTGATACATGAAGGATGATAAAATCTTGATAGATGATCAGTATGTGATTGTTTGAACACGGGTGCTGAAACTCTGAGATGGGCCTTGTTGTCGTTTAAACATTGATTTTCGAATGTTCTCATTTTGAAGTAGTAAAACGATAGCGCCACTGAAATTTCTTTAGTAAAATGAGAGTCAGAATATGAGAAACTTGCCTACTCATGTAAACATCGCCAGCTATCCGAAAGAATATCAGAAATGCTTCGAGAAAGTTGGGGTTATTGACGGATACCTCAACGACTATCAAAGTAAATGAAAAGATTATGACAAAAATGAAGCCGATGGAAATGAAGATGGTGGAAATTGTCATTGAGATTTCCACTTTTCTCATTTTTGTTGATAATTTGGAGAGCTTGGAAACGAATACTATATTTGAAATGATGATGAAGATCAAAGACGGAAACAAGATCAAAATTCGGAAAATACTGGTACGAAAATAAGGTACAACATGAACATAGTTGATTTCCACAATATTGTGGTAAATGAAAAAATAAACCGGACCAAGAAGAATGGGTGTTGATGAAATCGCGGATATTATTACTTCTCCGGTAACAATGATTGAAGTATTTTTGTTCCAGATCTGAACGTTTGATGATTTTTTCCTCAAATATTACCAAATCTCTTTGAAATCTTTATCATTTATTTTCAATTTGATGATAACTGAAAAAAAAACTCACATTCTTATGGGTTACTGGAAAAACAACACTCGTGAGGCGATTTGCACAAAGAGTTACCGTCCCTAACGATTTCATGAAATGAAAAAACACGTAGGTAAAGTAAAATGGTGTGAGAAAGTATGTTGGTCCACTGAAAACAGTAAACATCATCTTGCAGTATGTTGACACATAGTTCATCAGCCGAAGAGAAAAAAGATCAAACGAGATCAGATATATACTCTGAAAGATGAATGAGAAACTTTTCGATTGATAAAAAACCTACCGATATACCATCAACGATGTAAAGTGTGAAAAATATGCCCGAATAGTTTGCCCGCTCTCTTGTCACACGATAAATGAACTTTATATAAATCATAAGGGATGGTAGGATGTAGGAAAGTTGAATTAACAACTTGACAATTTTCCACGTCTCCGAAACATCGGGCGATGAACATGTACTTCCTTCGAGACTAGAAAACTGTGAAATCTTGTCCATCTGGAAAACAAATTATAGGTAAAATGAACAAGAATGATTTCTAGTCATTATTGTGATACAGAGAATGTGAGTCAGTTTTTTTGCATTCAAGTAGTAATAACAATAAAAATTAATAACATACCGGAAAGTGGACTCGTTGAGAGAAAAACAACACATTGTGAATAATAACTTACATAAAAATCAAACTTGTTTAACGCGGGATTGAATTTTTCAATCAGTTATCGTTCGTACTCGTATTTTGGAAGTTTGCCGGGACTTTGCTGAACACGGGAAAACTGATTTCCGAACATTGTTATTCAAAATCAAAAGAACGACAGGACCACTGAAGAGTTTTTTATCATGAACATGCAGTTTTTTGATCGTACCTTGTTACATAAACATCATTTGCTAGATGGTAAAGAACGCCGATAACAGTTATGGAAGCTTTGAAGACTACAAGTGCAAGCGAAAATAATAAAACCAGAAAAAAGCCGGCGGAAACAAAAATCGTTGAAACTATCATAGAACGCTCAACCTTTCGATTACTTGATGAGAACTTGGAGAGTTTCGAAATCATAACAGTATTTGAAACTATGATGAAAATCATTGACGGTAGAGTTATGATGATTCGAGGATAACTTGTTCGATAATGAGGTATCACGTGAACGTAGTTGACTCCCACAACATGTTGGTGTATAAAGAAATGAACTGGCCCAAATAAAATGGGCATCGAGAAAATTGCCGATAACATTAATTGAGCTATTACAATATTATAGATATATTTTCTCCAAAACTAACACAAAATTTGTTTTCAGAACTAACTTTCTGATCATGAACACTTACATTTCTGTGTGCGACTGGATATAAAACGCTGGTGAATCTGTTAGCGCATAGTGTTACTGTGCATAAACATTTTGTGAAATGAAAACATACATAAACAAAAAACAACGGAGTTAATAAATAGGTTGGTTGTTTGAATAACGATCCCATCCATTCACAGTATGTTGTTAGAAAGTTCATTGCTCGAATCGTTACAAGATCTATCAAAATTATAATTACGCTCTGGAATAACAATTTGTCACAAAAAGCCAATGAATATTTTCCGCCCGATAAACGTACCGATACGCCATCAATGATGTAGAGTGTGAAAAATGTGTCTGAATAAGTTGTATGATCTCTGACAAGATGATATAGAAATTTAATCTGTATGAAAACAAATGGAAGAACGTACGAAAGTTGAATGAAAAACTTGGTCATTTTCCAAATATCTGACTCATACGGGGAAAAACAAGTATTTCCTTCCATTGTGCAATGAAATCAAAAACGTAGACAAGATGAAAAATGAATTATCTGAAATGTGTTTACCCGCAACTAATATCACGTTGTGACTGAAATTTGTGTCTGCTGTTTTGCATCTGGAAGGCAGTGATCATCAATTATGGAATCGTCTGTTTTGGTTTTCTAAGGTTTCTAATAACAATAATACTCCAGAAGGGAAATATCGAGTTCTTGAGTTTTTATTTTTTTCTGGCAGTGTATGTTCAAAAACAGCCCGTGACACGACAAGGCTGACTTTGAACGTCAATTTCTCAGACCTGAGGAATTAATGTTTTTTTCTTGAAACTATTTCTACACTCTTGTTTTCCTCGAAAAATACGGGCCGGGCCGAGCTTTTTTGTTTTTCGGCCCGCCAAAAAAAGCCCGGCCAGGCCCGCCCCGACTTTTGAACGTCAGTTTCTGAGAGCCGGGAATAGATTTTTTTCGAAAAAGTTGTGAAAACCATTTCTACTCTCTTGGTCTTCTAGAAAAAAAAATATTATTTGTATGTGTAAGTAATGAAACTCCGGATATATTCAAGGCCCGTTTCCGGCCTTTAATTAAAAAGCCCGGCCAGGGCCCGGCCGGTCTGAGCGGGACTCTAGTCACAATGGGTGGGCTTCCGGTCGGTTCAAGAAACAATTTTGAAATTTTGAAAAATTTGATAACGCTACCGAGATTCCGTCAACACTGTAAAATGTGTAGAACGTGTCTGAATAAACTGCACGTTTTTGACAACGTTGCACAAAAACTTTATATAAATCGAAATCGATGGTATGATATATAAAAAGTTGTAGGAACAGTTTTATCAATTTCCAGGTTTCTGAAACATCCGGGGAGGAACAAGAACTTCCTTCAGGTTGAACATTTTGCTGTGTTTCGCTCATAACACCCTGATTTCACGAATGGATCAGAGTTAATGAAGTGAGGTTTATCATGGTTGAGAAATTTTGCTTAAAAAAAAACAAATTTTTTCGAACAAAAACCACCGAGTCGAATATAACGCCCATCAGAGGGTAGTTGAAAATTCAAATTCCCACAATTTAAAAACTTTTCTGTGACAAATCTCACAACCTTTTTTTTGTCCATTGAAATTTTCATAAAAAAACGAGGAACTTAAACGTTGAACAATCAAGTATAAATATATTGTTTTTTTTTCTTCCCGGCGTCTTGCAGAAAAAATGGTCGCGCGCGATGGAAGGAAACTCCTAAAAACAACCGTTTCCACAAAATGAACTGATTATGAATGTCACGTCGGTTATTTATTTATTTTGATGATGATTTCCAGTCATAAAAAACTGACAACACTGAAAATATTAAATAACGTGACCGTGAACCGCAAAATATTTTTTTTCTCATTTCCAACACAGTTAAACTTCTCTTGAAAGTTGTGAAATAAAATCTTCCTAGGGTTGGAAAAAGGTAGATTCTGAATAGGACCTTCTGAATCGGACCAGGTCCGATTTTATCGGACCCGAAAATGACCAAATCTGAATCGGACCAAAACATGAAAAATGTGTCTGAATCGGACCAGAGTCAAGAAATCGGACCCGGTCCGTTTTTATCAAGATTTTTGCTGAATCGGACCACAAAATCGGACCAGGTCCGTTTTTTTTTGTTGAAATTTCAGCTGAATCAGACTAAAATCGAAAAAATATCAACCAAAAAAACGGACCTGGTCCGATTTTGTGGTCCGATTCAGAAAAGGTTTCGAAAAAAACGGACCGGGTCCGATTTCTTCACTCTGGTCCGATTCAGACAGATTTTTTAGGTTTGGGTCCGATTCAGATTCGGGTATTTTCGGGTCCGATAAAATCGGACCTGGTCCGATTCAGAAGGTCCGATTCAGTAATTGCCCCCCGAAAGCACTTTACAATGTCACGTAGATATTCGAAGTATACGTTGCAACGTTTTCCCCACGATTTCTAGGTATTTAGAAATGAGTGAGTGTTCTCGGGAGAGTGGTGTTTCCGGGCAAGTGTTTTCGGGCAGCTACGTTATACTACGCGCTTCGGGCCCGTTTTTCCAACCCTAAATCTTCCAAAATACAGTAATTGTGAAATGTCTCACGTAAATTCACGACTTGTATGTATTTCAGTAATTAGCTAGGAGTTCATGTCTCCAGAAAATATCTAAGTGCTTTGTGAGAATTTATTTTTCAAATCGTACATTTTTAAAATTTTTAAAGGTCTCGTGATGTGTTCGCGGCCAACCAAAAAAGGAGAAATAAATACATCTATGAGTGTTCAGTTATTGTTTGAACGTGAGTGACGGAACTTCTTCGTGGTTGCGCATAACAATGGAATATTGATTTTCTTATGTTCTCATTCAGAACCAACAAGACGATCGGACCACTGAAACTATTTTCCAGTTCGCATACAGTTTGGACAACTAACCTAATCATATAGAAATCGTTTGTGAGTAGACTGAAAGTTGAGAAACCTTCAACGAAATTTGGATATTTGGCGAGGAAGTTTGTCGAAATGAGGACAACGAGGAAAGAGAAAATCAATACGAGAGTATAACCGATGGAGATGAATATCGTCGAGACAACCATTGCAATTTCGACCTTCCTCATGTTGGTCGATATTTTTGATAGTTTATGGATTATAATGACATTTGAAACAACTATGAATATAACTGATGGTAACATGATTAGAATTCGAAAATAGGATGTTCGAAAGAACGGTACTGTATGCACGTAGTTTATTGTCACAAGGTTCTGATAAACAAACGCGTATGCTGGACCGGTTAATGTCGGAGTAGAAGCAAGGAGTGAAATGACGACGTGAGCAATGACAATTTGATGAATGTGAGACTTCCATACCTGAAGGAAGAAATGAGATTGTAGTCCGGAAGCCCGGAAAGCGCAAACTCAGACAACTCACATGATTATGAGCTACAGGCCACACAACACTGGTGAATCTATTTGCGCACAAAGAAACTGTTGATAGATATTTCATAAATTGGAAAACTAGATAGAAGTAATAAAATGGTGTTAACCAATAGGACGGTTCTTTGAAGTTGAAAAAAACCCATTCACAATAAGGTGAAACGTATTTGAGCATTCTGATCAGGAAGAAATCAAGGAAAATCGAGGCTATACTCTGAAAATTATACTTTTTTCTTGATCAGGTTTTTTTTTCAGAATTCGACATCACACTTCCTTTACTCGCTGGTCCCACTCCAACCCACCGAAATTCCATCAACCATGTAAAGTGTGAAAAAGCTGTCGGAATACATTGAGTGTTCGCTAACAACACAATATATCAGTTTCATATAAATCAAGATTGATGGAACTATGTAAGATAGTTGAATAAACAACTTGACCAATTTCCAGGTTTCCGATACTTCCGGGGAAGTACATGTGCTCACCTGTGAGAGCGACAACTCTGTCAACTCGTCGATCATTTGAAAAAAACACTAATGCGATGTGCAAAGTAAGGAAAAATGCAAAAAATCTGCAAAAAATATCGCGCAAAGTAAAAGTTATTTTTTCCGATATTTGAGGAATGGAGCATTTTATTTCAAAAATAATTATGGGAAAGTGTGTAAAATTGAAAGAAAGTCATATTCCAACATGCAGATTTTCTAATTTCTCGGAAAAAATACTGTTTTTTTCAATTCCCATTTTTTGCCAGTTTTTTGCCCGTTTTTTACTTTGCACATCGCATAATGAGAAAAATCTGTTTTTTTTTCGGTACGATGAGCAAGCGATACGAAATCGTGGTCTTTGTGTTCTCGGAACTTTTTTTTAACACACACATGAAATACGTGCAGAATTGAAATATACTTCATTTTGATTAGAAAAAAACTTAAGTTGATGACCATTTTGGCTGTCTTTTTTCGGCGAACGATTTCATCCCCTCTTTTCGATCGTTCTGAAAACACTTCTAGTGAACGTGAAAAAAAGTCAATAGAGGCTTACTGTAGCAAAAGTTTGTTGAAATAATTGCTGTTCACTTTGAAGACCTTGATTGAGCGTTGTTTCGTAGGCAATGTTGACTGATCTCTGAAGATTATTCGATGTTCAATAGATCAATAACTGATTTGAAGTTACCTTCACAGTTTGAACAATGATTGGAGAGTTTTTAGCGATTCTATCTGCCAGTTTGATAGTCTCCTCCAGAAGTTTATCAACGGCGAAAATTTTGCTGACAAGTCCAATATTTTTCGCCTCTTCTGCGTTCAACTTATCACCCGTCAAACATATTTCCATTGCTGCAGATTTGTTGGCAAATCTGGGCCATCTTTGGGTTCCGCCAAGACCCGGAATCGTGCCAATCGTTACTTCCGGTTGACCGAAAATGGCCTTCTCACCGGCGTATACAATATCACACATCAGAGCAAGTTCAGTGCCTCCGCCTGGATATCAAAGATAAGATGTTGTACATGAATGTCAATTCTCACCCAGAGCGAAACCATTGACAGCGGCAATGACTGGTTTTCTCAATTTCGAAATAGTATCCCAGCTCTGGAAATACGAACCGGTGAGAAGATCGGAGAATCCAAGATCAGACATCTCTTTGATATCAGCACCGGCAGCGAACGCCTTCTCACTACCGGTTAGAATTAAACACTTGAACGTATTGTCTGCGTCGATTTTGAGAACCAGGTCAGATAGTTCAATCATCAAATCTCTGCATAATGCATTGAGAGCTTTTGGTCGATTCAGAGTGATCAATGCTACATCATTGGCAGCTCCAACTCGTTCGAATTTCAGAAATTGAAGAGAATCTGGGGAAAAATGAGTTTGTTATTTTTTTCAGAAATATCAAAGTTCATGAAATTTTCAAAATGAAAGATTACTCAAAAAAAAAAACCATACCAATTTTCAAATCGCCAATATAAAGTTGATCAACCATGTTATAGAGAAAATAAACAAAAATGAAAAAGAGCTGATAAAAATATGTGTGCGTATGTGTGGTGTGAACGAACAATCAGACCATTGAAGAAACACAACAAAAATATGTGTGTATTTTCTGGACGTTCATTGTTGGTAATTTGGTTGAAGAAAAGAAGAACATGGAGAATTGGTTAGTGAAATTATACTCTTGAGAATAAAAACGAGAAAAATTTTCATTCGAATTTTTCATGCACGACCTTCTGGAAGGGAATCGATGAGATTAAGAGAGTGCTCAAAAATAATTATCGTTAGAGCGCTTTTGCTCTCTCTAAATTAATGAAATTTGAGATTTTTCCAAGAGGTCATTCAACCGTGTAACCGACATTCGCACGCGATACGCAAGGCGCTATACTTGTGTGTGGTTTCTGTCTGCGTTTCCTATGGAAAACGGCCGCTCTCACCTTATAGTTGTCACTGTGATTTTATTTTTCTCTGTGCCTCTCTCGAGATGGAAACTCTCATCGATTCCATTTTTACTCTTCCCTGAAAGGTCGTGCATGAATTGATGAATTTCCGGTCCCAATTCTCAAACAACTGTATCATTATTATGTTTTTCCGGACAGTCGAAAACTGTTCAGACTGATCCGAGCATTTTTCAAAAAAAAAAAAAAAAACAAAAAACAAAAACTCAGAAAAGTCATTGCGCGATCGCACGCTACCACGCTGCGACCGCGCACTCACTAGTCAATTTTCAGTGATTAATGACAAGAAATGATAAAAACGTGAACTTTCTATTTTTGTCTTTGAAGATTTTAGTTGTGATAAACCACTGAAATTATGAACTTTTTCTCGAACTGCTTGAACAAAAAAGTTAAAAGTTCAGTTAAAAGTTCAGTATAAAAATCTCGCCAAAAGTTGAGATGGGACAAGTTGAACCTCCCTTGTACATAAGTTATAAAAAATGACAACTTTTCTTTCCAAAAAATGTATCATTTGTTTGGCTATGTTAACTACATCGTGTTAGTCGTTCAATACAAACTACAAATTGTGCTGTGTTGTAACAACCGGTCTTTCATTTGAAAATAATGTTTCTGTGACTGACCAAAATCATTGAGATCTTTGTTATCCATTATTTCTACTTTTAAAAACTATGTACTTCAAAAAATTTAAAACTTTTAGATGTTTGAAAGTGAAACAGATGTGGATGACGAACACTTTCATCTTCCAACATCAACGAGATCAACGGCCACAACAAAAACGACTTGTTCAATTTGTGACGAAGAAGGAGACGGATTTCATTTTGGCGCTGAATCATGCAGGTAAAGGAAAATAATTTTGTTGATCACTTTTATTTTCAACATTTCAGAGCTTGTGCGGCATTTTTCCGTAGAAGCGTGGCGAAAGCAAAAACTTATTATTGTCGTGTTGAGGGAAAATGTGAAATCAGAGGTGGTAGGTAGTAATTATTTCCCAAAACTTTTCGAGCTTTCTGGCTTGTTCTTCGCTCGGCCTCCCTGGCCTCGACAGCCCCCGAAAAATAACAAAATCTGAATCGGACTTAAACATCAAAAGTGTGACTGAATAGATTTCCAGAAATCGAACCCGATCTGTTTGCTTATGTTCGATTCTGTTTCCCGATTAGGCTTGGGCGGAACCGGAACCGGAAATTTTCGAAATTCCGAAATTTCCGACTATTTTCGGAACTTTTTTTACGTCGGAATTTTTTCCGAAAAAATATTCCGGAACTTTTTCCTGACGGAACCATTTCCGAATGTATTTTTGAAACTTTTCCCGAAATTTTTTTCCGAAAATGTTTCGGAAAATCGGAAAAAAAAACGCATCTATGATGTTCACTTTACTGTTTCGTGTTTAGCTATAGTTCCTAGAAAGTTTAAATTTCTAATTTTCTCTAACTGAATACCAAAAAAGTAAATAATTATTTCCTATTCTGACAAATTTTTCCAATTTTTAATGATTTTGTGTGTGAGTCTGAAAAGTTCCGAAATTTCCGGAACCACTTTTTTAAAGAAATTTTTTTTCGGATCTAAACTTCAGTTCCGAAAGATCCGAAGGGTCGGTTCCGCCTAAGCCTGTTCCCGATCCAGCGAAACTTTTGAAAAAACGGTCCGAGTGCTATGGAATCCCTCCATTCTTTGCAGGCGTTCGATGCATGTGTCGTGCCTGTCGTTTCGAAAAATGCAAGAAAGTCGGCATGAACCCGGTTGGTGTTCAACAACCACGTGAAACCAAGAGTAAACGGGTTTCTCTTCCGAACCCCGATTCACCCTCTGACTCTGGTATGTTACACGACGAAGATTTATCAGCTCTCATGCCCATTCTTGGAAAAATGCGTATAAATTACGAAAAACTGGACAATGGGCGAGCAGTGATACATCAGAAAGAAGAGGACAGCTTGTTTGTGGTGAGATTCAGCAAGAGACATTCGATACAAATTCATTTTTTTCAGCCAAAAGTTCCGAGAAGTCTCACCTACAAAGAATCGGCAATGGTGATTGAGAAAGAAATGGGTATGGTTGTTGATTGGATCTCGTCGTGTTTCGAAGACTTCAATAACTTACCCAGCGAACAAAAACGTATTCTGTTCAGACAGTTTCTGATGAACTTTACATTACTACAGAACGCCTATTTTTGTCACATCAATAGTGAGTTGAACTTTTGAATGGAAAAAAAAATGAAAATTCAGATCGCGATGATGTTATAATTGTGTCATCAGGCGATTTTATTGATCTTAGAAACTTGCAAAACTTTTACCGAGACGTAGAAAACTTGGACGCTCCACAAATAAAATCGTCTGAAGGTGCGGTGAGGTGAGTGAGAAACTCAAAAAGTTTCGGAAAATGAAATTTCAATTGTTTTACAGATATTTTCAACAATCATTCGAGATGTTTCGAAAATCATTGATCCTCCCAATGATGCAAGAAAACATTGATGATTACGAATTTCTCGCTCTGTGCACATGTATATTATGGGATTTCGGTCTTGATGGTCAAAGTGATGAGTGTATAGAAGTTGGCAGAAACATCAAGGAGAAAGTGTTCAAAGAACTCTCGTTCTACCTGACCACTGTTCGGAAGATCGAAGAGCCGTCGATACGAATCGCCATGCTTGTCACATTGCTTCCCTCGTTGAACCGATCGGTGAAGAAATTCCAGGAAGATGTGGAGATTTCGCACGTTTTCAATATTTTCCCGGTTCCTAGTCAATTTTATCACATAATCAATGGAAGCTTCATTTAGTTTGCTCATTATTTTTTGTGAAAATACTACTTTTTGGCAGTTTTGGCAGTTAGATATAGACGCGACGTCTATATTTTCACCATTTCATTTTCCGAAAAAGTGACAGAGACACAGGCGCATGTGAAAAATTAGTTCAAAACAAGCTAACAAACCGTCATCGCGTACATACTTCGGGAAAAGAAAAAAACAACTAAAAAAGTGGGCGGGTTTTATGTCGCCATCGCGACACGTTTTTGTTATGTCTCTGTGTATACGTAATACTGAAGTCTAGACACTAAGTCTTTATTTAGCCAATAAGGTAAAAGTCTCGTTTACTCTGGAGGGAATGCTTCTTTTATACGCATATCACGATAGTGATCTGATGACGTGGCATTGACGTTTGACGTGATTATCTTATTACACAACATCTCCCCCTTTGACGATGTGGTTGCTCGTCCTCTCATTCGCTGGATACCGAATCACTGGACGACGAACCCTTGTACCTCGACGAAGTGGTTGGTTGGCAACTGGAATACGTGAGCTCCGATTCTCACTTGTTTCGACCACTGGCTCTTCGACAACTTCTTCCATCGGTTGCATCAATACATCCTTCAACGTGTCGAGCCACTCTTTTTCCTCTTTGTCTGCCACATATCTTGAGCGCATTTGATTTGCATGAAATCTTTTCAATGTCCCATTCAATTCCACCAAATACAGTACACGACCCAAGCGCTCTTTTACGACACCAAAGTTCCATGACCATTTATTATTCTGGACGACCTTGACGAATACCTTCTCTCCACTGGTGTAACATCTTCCTTTTGCACCATGCCGCTTGTCGAACTGATTTTTCATGTTCTCCTTGTATTCGCCCATTTCTTCCTCCGTATCTTTTGAAGGAAACAAAAGTGTCATCTTTGTTCTCAAACTTCGGCCCACATGAAGCTCTGCCGGTGTCATTCCACCTAACGATGCATTCGGAGATGATCGATAGTGTAGCAACAACTGATTCAATCTTTCCTCCGGTCTCATACCAGGCTCTATCAGCTTTGCCATTCCACGTTTCACAATGTCAACAAATCTCTCTGCTTGACCATTTGATTGTGGATGATACGGTGGTGTTCTGATATGTTCGATACCGAACTCTTCACACATATCACTGAACTCCGCGGACACAAATTGTACTCCATTATCGGATACCAATTGTTCCGGAAAACCGTGTCGACTGAAGATCGTTTTCAAAGCGCCTACTGTCCGAGATGCCGTCGTTGAAGTCAAGGTAACCACTTCAGGCCACTTTGTCTTCGCATCTACAACCACCAAGTACCAGACACCATCCTTTGGACCAGCATAATCCACATGGATTCTCTGCCACACCCTTTCAGGCACCTTCCACGGTTCCAATGGTACTTTCCTTGGTAACTTCTGGTTGTCCTGACAGACTTGACACTTTTTCACCGCCTCTTCACAGTCCTTATCTATACCGTACCAATATACGAAGGATCTCGCGATTTGCTTCGTTCTCACTATCCCGGGATGGCCCTCGTGCAACTGTCTCAGCACAGATCCGAATAGAGTTCGTGGAACGACCACTCTATGATCTCTCAGCAAACATCCCTTGACCACACTCAGCTGGTCTTTCACTCGATAGAATCGAAGCAACTCATCCGACATATCTTTCTCTTTTGGCCATACTCCGGTCTTGAAACACTCAATTGCATCAGCAATTCCTGGATCTCTTTCCGACTCTTGTCGAATATCCGTTTCGCGCACCGGTAACCGTCTCATACTCTCTTGGAAATAGTCCACGTCCGCAACTTCTGCGACTACGACTTCCTCATGATCCAATGGCACTTTCTGAATCATACGAGACAACCCATCGGCTTGACCGAATTTCTCCGTACGAACATGCTCAATCTCGTAGTCATAACTCATCAACACAATGGCCCACCTAACCAATCTACTCTGCGAGTGTACTGGTAAGTCCTTGTTCGATCCAAAGATAGCAAGCAATGGTTTGTGATCAGTTTTCAGCGCGAACCGTCTTCCATACAGATACTTATGAAATTTCTGTATCGTGTATACGAGCGCCAGACCCTCCTTCTCAATCTGAGAGTAGTTCTTCTCGGTACTTGTCATTGCTCTTGCCACATGCGCAATGGGAACTTCCCGACCGTCTTTCATACGGTGACTGATCACACCACCAATTCCATACGAACTTGCATCTGCTGCTACTACAATTGGCAGATCGTCTTGAAAATGTGTCAAGTTCAAATCCGATGCCAGAACATCTTTCAGTTCTCTGAACGCTGCTTCTTCTCGGTCTGTCCACTTCCAGACAACCTCTTTCCTAAGCAACACATCCAATGGAGCCCGTAGGTTACACAACATTTCTATAAAACGACTATAGAATGAAACCATTCCCAAAAAGCTAGCCAATTGCTTTTGGTCTTTCGGCGCCTCCATGTTCCGGATAACCTGTGTTTTCATGGGATCTGGCTTCCTGCCATAACTGTTCACAATGAACCCCAAAAACGTTATCTCTGGCTGTGCAAACTTGCACTTCTCGAGTCCCACTCGAAACCCATACTCCTGCATTCTCTCAAACACAGCATGCAAATTCCTATCATGCTCTTCCACCGAGTTGCCGAACACTACTATATCATCCAAATAGCAGCAAACACCTTCCAACCCGGACGTCAACTTGTCCATGATCCGTTGGAACAACATTGGCGCAGTACTGGCACCAAACGGCATCCGCTTATACCTATATAAGCCTCGATGTGTGTTTATGCAGAGTAGGTTCTTGGATTCCTCATCCAATTCTACCTGAAGGTAAGCATCCGACAAGTCCACCTGAGAGAACACTCTTCCGCCCAACTTAGCGAACAGATCTTCGATGACAGGCAACGGATGCACTTCATCTTCTAGTGCCCTATTCAAACCGGTTTTGAAATCCGCACATACTCTCGTCTTGCCGTTCTTCTTCTTCAGTACCACTATTGGTGCAGCCCAGTAACTATGGTTAACTGGCTCTAGAACACCCATGAGCACGAGTCTGTCAAGCTCCTTGTTGACCAGCTCTACCGTTCCGTACGGTACCTCACGCGCTCTCTTGAAGACTGGTTTCACACCATCTTTTACACGAAATGTGGCTTTTTCTTTCGTGCAACACCCCAGACCATCAGCAAACACCTCCGGGAACCTCTTTTTCAACCGGTTTGCCACTTCTTGATCGTTCGGCACAGTCTGGTTCGAATTCACCATTCGTTCCATATGATACATCATATTTTCTGACTGCCGAATCCAATCTAGTCCCAGCAAGTTTCCACCATCTCTAACGTACACGGATCCATGACCCTTTACGTCCTTGAGCTTGAAACTACAGTTCAGCCTTCCGTGTATCTTCATCTCAGAGCCGTTTGCACACTTAACGTTCATTGTGCACTCTTCCAACTTTGGTGACCCCAACTTCTTCCATTCTTCCATACCGATCAGTGTGATGTCTGACCCGGTATCAAGTTGGAACCGAAGTGGTTGGTTTTCCACAGCCACGCTGACAAATTGTCTTAGCGCCGTCACACCATTCACCAATTTCTGCTCTTCAATGCTTACACCTGAAGCTTCAACCGCTTGACTCTTCGGATTGGAGCCCTTACTGGCTTTACAATGCCTAAGAAAGTGACCTGTTTTCCCACAACCGTAGCAAGTAACGTCACTCGTCACTTCTCGTCTTTGGTACTTTTTCTTCTGCTGACGCCCTTTTGGCTGCTCCACCTTCTGTACAACCTTCTGTTCAACTGATCTCAGCGAAACCAACTCCGAATCTCTTTTAAGCACCAGCAGTCGCGTCCACTCCTCATGAAGATCAGACAACGTCGTTGCCTTTTTCTTCATGATTCTGGCCTCCGCGAACTGCATCAGATGCGTCCGAATCGCAGAATCATCTGGTTCGTCCATTGACCTTATGAAGATGTGTACTTTCCAATCATCTACAGTCATCTCTTTGAGCTGCGCACTTTCCACCAACTCGTTGACACGATTGGTGTAATCGATCGGTGCTTTCGGTCGAAAAACACTTTTCGAGAACATTGTACAATCATAACGCATCACAAACAACGACTTATCCACTTGAAAAAGTAATCGCAACTCTTTGACCGTATCCGCCCAAGACACTTCATGAGTCGCCCTTGGTTTGATTCTAGTCACAAATCTGTCATACGTCAATTCGTCTAACCGATCTAACAAGACTTCGGTTTTTTCGCTATCAGTAAGCTTGTCCTCCTTCCCTATCAGTTGACCGTACCGTTCGAACCACTTGTTGAACGTTATCGTACTCTCCTGGTCAAAAGAATACTTGGGAATTCTCTTCGACAATCTACTAACAATTGAGGCCGACGAGTCTCTGCTCCGTCCCTCCAATTGTTCTCGTAGTTGAACGTTATCCTCTCTCAACTGTTGCACTTGCCTGAGCACTTCTGCTAACACAGCATTTTCGTCCGATTTACTCGGCATCCTGATCGCCACTGTTATGTCTCTGTGTATACGTAATACTGAAGTCTAGACACTAAGTCTTTATTTAGCCAATAAGGTAAAAGTCTCGTTTACTCTGGAGGGAATGCTTCTTTTATACGCATATCACGATAGTGATCTGATGACGTGGCATTGACGTTTGACGTGATTATCTTATTACACAACAGTTTTGCAAGGTGAAAAATGTTTCTCTTTTTTTTTCTATTGGCTTCTGAAAGGATTCGTGGTCACGTTAATTTTTTTCATGCAGTGTTCACGTTTTTTGTAACTAGAAAACCACATTGAGAAAAATAGATCACCCGAAAATTTTCTTGAATTATCGACGTGATCTTTCAATTAATTTCCCGAAAAATGTCAGCCTTGACCAGGGTTGGGGAAACAGGCTCCAGGTGGGCTTCAGCGAGCCCACTAGAAAAAATAATTCATTTTTCATCACGAAAATTCAAGTTCAACTTCCGACTTCCATGTTCCCACTTCCGGATTCCTGAATTTTTCGAGCTTCCGAGTTCCGACTTCCGGATTCCGACTTTAAAAAATCCATTCCGCGCAACACTAATACACATGTAACAAATCGACCACAACAAACCAAACCAAAACGTTGTTGTTTGTATTTCTCTGCACTCTCTTATGTATTAACACATCACTTATTTCTTCGTTTTTATGTATGTTTATGAGTGTTTTCTTTTCTGCATAGTAAAATAATCATCATCATGATTTTCGATAATCTGTTTTTGCCTTTTACATCGTTTTTTTTTCAAAAAATGTTATGACAGAATTTTTTTTAAATAACAAAAATAGTATGAATTTTGCTGTATGAAAAATCAATAAGTGAACGATAGAAAAATTTTAAAAATTATTTGTTTTATCAAGACCCGTTCCAGATGCCAGAACATTCAGATAACAATGAAAGTCAACTGCCAACATCGACTAATTCCGAAAAATCGAAATGTTCAATTTGTTGCGCAGAAGGTGATGGGTATCATTTCGGAGCCGAATCGTGTAGGTAGGCAAGAACACAAAAGTGAACTTTTGAGTTTTTCTACCTCCATTTTTAGAGCATGTGCGGCTTTTTTTCGAAGAAGTGTATCTACGAAAAAAAAGTACATTTGTCGTGGTGCTGGGAATTGTGAAACTACAACTGGTGAGTTTGAATAATATTTTATCAATTTTTCTCAAAAAGTCGTACCTAAGAATCGAACCGGCCCTGGTTCCATTTTTTGAAGTTCTCAAAGGTGGATTTCAAAAATCGAACCCATCATAATCTTTCGAAAAAACGAGCCCTAAAATGTTTTTGTTTTCATTGAGAGTCATCTAAAACCTATTTTTGATCTTTAACTCCAGGAGTGTCGTTTTCACTATTTTGAAATGCAGATAGGAGGGAAGAAGCTCAGTTCACGTTTTTTTTGTTTCCCCAAAAAACGTGAATTTATTTTTGTCATTTCTGAAAATGAACTGGAAGTTTTTGTTTTTTTTAGAAATGAAAATTACTTTTTTCCCAGACGTCCGATGTATGTGTCGCGCGTGTCGTTTTGCAAAATGTGTGAAAGTAGGAATGAGCCCGGCCGGTGTTCAACGACCACGTGATGCTCATGGAAAACGTCTGCGACATGCGAAAGACGAACACACGTTTCCGAATCCTCGTCCCATCGACCAAGTGCTGAAGGAGGCTTCAACAGCAATCAGCTCGTCATCCAGCACAACTCCCAACGTGGAAAACATGCCAATCTTGGAGAAAATGCGTCAGAATTATATGAAAATGGTACAAAATAGAACGATTCTTCATCGAAGAGAAGGCGATAGTATGTTCAAGGTAGATTGAAGAGTTTTTGTTCTAACAAACATTTTCGTTGATAGCCGAAAGTTCCGAAAAGTCTGACCTACAAAGAGTCGGCGTTGGTGATCGAGAAAGAAGTGTCAATGGTGATCGATTGGGTCTCGTTCTGTTTTGAAGAGTTCGAAGCATTGCCCGGTGAACAGAAACGAGTTCTATTTCGAAGTTTTCTGATGAACTTCACATTGTTGCAAAACTCCTATCTTTGCCACATCAACGGTGAGTTCAAAAATGTGACTTCAGAAGTTTTTTGCGGAATGATTTTCTTTTTCGAAAAAATGTCGAAAATGTTTTTTTTTTGTTTTTGAAATTGAAAAAGTCAGAGTCAAGAAATCGGACCGGGCCCGAATTATCGAGATTTTTGCCTAATCGGCTTGAAAATCGGCCCAGAAGCATTTTTCTGAACGTCAAATTTTTTCCCCATCTCAGCTCAAATCTCAGAAAAAAGTCCGGGTATGATTTTGTATCTCGGTCTGTTCTACTACCGATATACAGGTAGATTCTGAATCGAACCTTCTGAATCGAACCAGGTCCGATTTTATCGGACCCAAAAATGACCAAATCTGAATCGGACCGGAACATGAAAAATGTGTCTGAATCGGACCAGAGTCAAGAAATCGGACCCGGTCCGTTTTTATCAAGACTTTTGCTGAATCGGACCACAAAATCGGACCAGGTCCGGTTTTTTATGGTTGAAATTTCAGCTGAATCAGACTGAAATCAAAAAAGGATCTACCAAAAAACGGACCTGGTCCGATTTTGTGGTCCGATTCAGCAAAGGTTTTGAAAAAAACGGACCTGGTCCGATTTCTACGCGATTCAGACACATTTTTTAGGTTTGGGTCCGATTCAGATTCGGTTATTTTCGGGTCCGATTCAGTATTGCCCGATACACATGGGTCTTAATTTCAGATCGTGAAGATGTTATAATAATGGCCTCCGGTGATTATATTGATTTGAAAAATCTGCAAACTTTTTATCACGACGAAGAAACTCCAGATACTCCTCACACCATGTCGTCGGAAGAAGCTGTGAAGTGAGTAAGGTTTTTTTCTCCGAAGACGAAGATTTCACAACTCCACGTTTTCAGACTTTTTCAACAATCATTCGAGATCATGCGACAATCGCTAACCCTTCCCATGATGCAAGAGAAGATCGATGTTTACGAGTTTTTCACTTTGTGCACATGTGCATTATGGGATTTCGGGCTCGATGGTCAGAGCAGCGAATGTATTCAAATTGGTAAAAGTGTCAAGACCAAAGTGTTTAGAGAGCTTCTGTTCTACCTGACCAATATCAGAAAAGTTGAAGAGCCGCCGATTCGAATCGCCTGGCTTCTCACCTTGCTTCCCGGTGTGAATCGAACGGTGAAAAAGTTTCAGGAAGATATTGAGATTTCGCATGTTTTCAATATTTTCCCGGTTCCTAATCAGTTTTATAACATTATGAATGGAAAGTTTTTGTGATCAAGTTGAAGAGATTAATAAAAATTTACAGCAATATTTTTTTGCTAGCATTTTTTCATGCTAGCAGCAGTACAACTTGAGAAGTATCATCATCATAATAAAAAACATGACAGAACTCCATCATTATCATTTTTATTTCGTATAAACTAATTCTGAAAAATTTCAGAAATATTGTATACTTCCAAAAAACCTACAATTATCGAAGCTTCGAATTACTTGCTTACTTCGCGACCCTCTCTAATCACACATTGCAACAACTCACATCACTGGTTTCATTTATTTTAGGCTACTTTTCTCGAAAATTGAAATGATTTCTCTGCAAAATGTGATTGTCTACATTGGATTCTGTTTCTCAATTATTGTAAATGTTTTCCTCCTCTACATGATTAAAAAGAAAACAACCAAACAGCTGGGCGCTTATAAACACCTCATGCAATCATTCTCGATTCTGGAACTCACTTTTTCAACTGTGGATCTATTGAATCAACCAACAATTTATGTGGGTGGTGGAAGTTTGATGGTGTTCAGCACAAACCCGTTGCGTCTTCCTCTGATAGTTGCGAAACATCTAAACAGTGAGTCGTTGAAATAGATGTTTGTAAAAAGGTGAACATTGATTTTTGCAGTTTTGAACTTCACATTTTCTGGAATGATCATCTCTCTGCTTGCCATCCATTTTATCTACCGATACTTTGCAGTTTGTCGGTAATATTCTTCGTTTTCAGAATTAGTAACTTTGTGGATGTTTGATGTTTTCAGAACCACATGGCTTACGGCGTTTGATAAACCTTACATTTTGCTGTGGATTGGTGGATACTTTGCGTTTGCTTTCGAGTGGTACACAGCTTCTTATTTTCTTGGAGACGCTGATCAGAGTTGTTTGTTTGACATGTATGTTGAGGGATAGAGAGTCTCACCGATCCGGGTCCAAGTTCAATTAACGGACCGAGCCCGACTTCACCTTAAAACTTATTGTTGTTTTTTTATTCATGTTTATTTTCCAGTGATCACGCGAATCCAATTTTCGACATTAGTGTGTCTGTCGGCGTCAGATATTCGTACCACGCCGCACCTGGCTCGCCCCTCATTATCTGCTGGCAATCAATATTTTATGCTCTCATTCTTCTCAAAATAATTGTAAGTATGAAGCGCTACCCTATAATTGAAGGGTAGAGCTTGTTCAACCTCACTTTGGCGTTGACATTTATCACGTAAACAAAGTCTAATTTTAGCTTCTCTCTGGCATCATAGTTACTTATTGTGGATTAATGACGTACAAGATGATGTCGACGAAACGAACCACAAGTCGACGAACAAGCGAGATGCAGAAACAGTTGTTCAAAGCGTTGGTGTTTCAAACCCTCATTCCAACCATTTTGTTGTATGTCCCATTGTTTATCATGTTCGTCGTGCCAATTTTTGGATGGACAATCAGCCAAGTTGCGGTATTGCTCCTCAGTCTATTCGTTCTGTATCCAGTTCTAGACCCTTTAGTGGTACTTTATCTTGTTCGCGACTATCGAAAAGCAATCAAGACAATGTTCCATGATAAAATAACCAAGTCTCTTCTCAAACTTCTACGTTCATCTCCACCTGTCGCCACGCCACAGAGTCTGTATATAGTACAAGTACAACAAGCGAACAGGATTTTTTATTAAAGACACCCTGTCACTCAGAAATGGTTTTTTCATGTTCATAAAAATCGTAATATTGAAAACTTCAACTTTAGATGTATGTGGTTCAAAAAACCAAAAATAGTTTGAAAGAAAAAACAAAAGACTTTTTTGTTGTGGGTTACTGTACACGCACACACACACACACACAAACGGCGTTTGCGGCCGCCAATCTTCCTGAGAACAAATTCAAAAACAGTTTTTTTCTTTTTTTTCGAACTTGCAAAGTACTTTTTTTGATTTCCGAATTTTACACATCGAAAGTTGAAGTCTTCAATATTGAGATTTTGATAAACACGAGAAATTTGTTTCTGAGTGACCAGGTGTCTTCAAATTAAAATATGGCTTTATTATTAATAAAACATGAGATCAGAAAGTTTTTAAACATCTTGGAAAAATTCTACAACTTTTCTGTAACATTGTGATGAACAGATTGCTTCTTGGTCAATTCATAATAGGCGCCACGCATAGCCATCAACTCCAAATGTGTTCCTTTTTCGATGACTTTTCCTTGTTTCACAACCATGATACAATCCGAGTTGACAATTGTGGATAATCGATGAGCCACAACGATACATGTTCGGTTCTTGGCCGCCTCATCTAATGCAACTTGAACATGTTTCTCGTTTTCAGTGTCGAGTGCACTTGTTGCTTCATCGAGAAGCAGGATTTTGGGGTTGCGAATGAGTGCGCGAGCGATTGCAATACGTTGTTTTTGACCACCAGATAGTTGAGTACCCTTCTCACCGACACGTGTTTGATAACCCTGTAACAAAAGTGTTTGTTTGGCTTGAATTTTCAATCAACTCACATCAGGAAGTCCTTTGATGAATGAATCAATGTTTGCTTTCAACGATGCTTGTCGGATGTCTTCTTCGGTGTATTCAGATGCATTCAAACCGTAAACAATGTTATCTCTGATAGAAGTATCGAACAGAATCGGTTCTTGTGATACGAGCGCAATATGTTTTCTCAAATGCTTTGGATTCACTTTTCTCAAATCATTGTTATCCACAGTAACTAGACCGTCCAGTGGATCATACAATCTCTCCAGCAATGAGATTACGGTAGATTTTCCACATCCACTGGGCCCGACAAGCGCCAAAGTCTGTCCTGGTTTCACGTCGACATCCAAACCTTGCAAAATTGGAACTCCCGGTCGTTCAGGGTATCTGAAGTAGACCTTGTTCAATTTCACCTCTCCAGAAATTTTCGGTTTCTCTCCGTTTTCAGTCATCCCATCGATTCGCGGTTTCTCTTCAAGCATGTTGAAAATAAGACCTGCCGCAAACGTGGCCTTAATGTATTCTGGGAAGTAGGATGCCGCAAAACCAACAGTAGAGAATGAGAATGAAATGGCGAACAAAACTCGAAGAACTTTGATGGGATCCATCATCACAGATGGTTCAAACATCAGAAAAAGACCAAATCGGAAAGCAGCCGCGTAAATGAAGTAAATGATGGATTGGGCAAATCCATACAGTACTCCTCGAATGATAGCTTTTGAACGGTTTGCTTTATGGGGCTTCTCGAGATAATCAGTGAATTGCTGCCATAGTGTTTGCTGAAGTGTCAAGGCTTGCACAGTTCGGATGTTCTCAATTGCCTCCATCGCTATTTTTCCACTGTTTTCCATGTCTTTTGCATCGTTAGTTGCCTTTCCAGTATGGAACTTGATTTCGATTGCCTGTCCGATGGCAACTAGTGGGAAAATTGCAATTGTGAGTAACGCCATTTGCCAACCATAATAAAACGCGATGACCATACCACCAACTATTGAGACAATCGCATTGAACACACTTCCAAGTCTGAAAAAAGTCAAAGTTTAACAAAAAAAAACTGTTGGGGTTCTCATACCTGTAGTCAATAGCAGATCGTACATTTGGAGCATCAGTAGCCAGACGTGTTGTGATTCGACCCGGTGAATGTTTGGGCATGTCGAAATACGTTGCATCTTGACGAAGAACATTACGATAAACTTTCGATCTCACTCGCATTGTCAATCTCTCTGAAGCGACTCCGAAGAAGAAACATTGACCGAGCATTGTGATTCCTTGAACACCAGCGAGCACCAAAAACATGAACGCCCAGAAGTGACCGTCTGATCTCATCTTATTTCGATCGGGATTTGAGAAAACGTCAATGATTTGAGAGAAGAAAAGAGAGAATGCTGGAGTGACGGCGCCTTGAATTAGTGCACAAATCAGAGCCAACAAAATGAGATTCCATTCGGGTCGAGAATAACGAAGGATTTTGAAGAGATTCGCGCGAACCGCTCCTTCTTGCTCTAATTCTTTTTTCAGTCTTTTGATGTCATTCTCGGTTTGTTTTGGATCTGGTTGACCAGTTTGTTTGACCTCTGTTGGTTCTGAAGCTTTTCGTTTGATAACTGAAACTTGGCTCGATACTTGTCTCTCAGTTTTTTCAAAGTCCGATTTGTCGGGCGAGTCGACATCCGCAAAAACTTGAGCATTGACGAGTTCATGATACAATCCATTCAATTTCAAAAGTTCATCATGAGTTCCAACCTCTTTCACTTCTCCCAACTTCATCACAATAATCTTGTCAGCGTTACGAATTGTTGATAGACGATGAGCAATAACGATGGTGGTGCGTCCTTTGGAAGCCTACAATGTCACATTTTAGAAATGGTTATTGTTCTGTTGACCTACATTTTCGAGAGCGGTCTGCACGACGTGTTCAGACTCGGCATCCAATGCGCTAGTGGCTTCATCCAACAAAAGAATTCGCGGATTTTTGACCAGAGCACGAGCGATTGCGATACGTTGTTTTTGACCTCCAGACATTTGTGCTCCACGATCACCGACCAATGTTTGAGTACCCTTCAAAATGATTTTTCGCTACAGTGACAGCTACAAGATACAAATACTCACATTTGGAAAACTTTTGACAAACTCATAGGCGTTAGCCTTTCGGAGTGCTTCATCAATCTGATCGTCAGTCACATCTTCTCTTCCGTATCTGATGTTTTGTTCAATTGTGGTGTTGAACAAATTTGGCTCCTGGGATACGACTCCAATCAATTGTCTCAAATATTTGATATTGATTTCATCGATTGGAGTTCCATCGATAGTGATGGTTCCACTGTCGGGATTGTAAAATCTTTGAAGAAGTTGAATGATCGTACTTTTTCCACAACCACTAGAACCAACCAATGCGACAGTTTGACCAGGTTCAGCGTCAATGGATACATCTTTAAGAATCGGAACATCCGGTCTAGTTTGGTAGGTGAACTTCAGATTCTTAGCATTGATTCTTCCAGAAATGTTTGCAGGCCGTACTCCTTCCTCCGAATAGGCATCAATCTCCGGAACACGATCAATGACTTCATAGAGAGCAGCAGCGGCACCCATCGCTGTTCCAACAGTGGCAAATTGTTGACCAGCTTGTCCTAATGCCATTGATCCCATCATAACGGAGAAGAAAACTGTGAACACAGTTCCACCTTGAAGACGTCCATTGAACACAAATTCAGTGCCAACCCAAAACGCCAAACAATAAGAGGAATAAATTATGACAAAGAACATTCCTAGCCCGGCCCCGATGTAGAAGGCTTTTTTGATTCCAGTTTGTTTTCCTTTTTCCAATGCATCATCGTATCGTTTTGCTTCGTATTCCTGACCATTAAACGCTATCACAGTTCGGATCGAGGTTAACACTTCTTCAGCTATTCCGCCAGCAATCGAGTATAGTTTGGCTTCTCTTGTCGCAGAAGTGGCCAAAAGTTTAGCGATGAAGCCACCACAAATCATCATGAACGGCGAGAGCGACATCATAATGAGAGTCAACAGCCAATCATAGGTAAACGCAACGGCAAAGCCACCGATGAATTGAGCCATCAATTGGAAACCAAGACCAACTTTGTCACCAGTTCCCTCTTTCACTCTCTCCAAATTACTGTAACCGGCATTCCTGTTAGGAGCGGAAACAAAGTGAGAACTTACTCGAATAACTTGGTAGCCAAGGTTCCAGATGTATTCTTGTCATACCAACCAATATCATGTCTCATGACAGAGTGGAAGAATTGTTTTCTCAAACGATGAACAAGATTCTCACAGATGATCAAGAAAAATGTGCATTGAATCAAACCCGCGAGAAAAATACCAACACCGATGTAAACGTAGTTCAGACAATTCTGAATGACATCGTGAGAGAATTGGTGTTTTGCTGCTTCTTTTTCGGGTTCTGCAGAAAAAAGTTAGATTAGATTTTTCCTGAAAGATAATTGAAAGTTGTTATGAATAAACCTTACCTGTGGAGTTGGGATTAGTCAAAACCATGGCGACTGTCATGAAATTTTGCGAAACATTTCCCATGACTACAGACATCAGTGGTAGTCCAAGTCCAGTTGCACAAGAGACGCAAATTCCGATCAACAACATAATGCGATCCTTCATGTCTGTGTATCGGAAGAGTTGAAAAATCGAGATCGTCGGTGGTGGCGGTGATGTCTCCTTCTCATCTCCTTCATTGTTTTCCCCTTCTTTTTTCTCCGATTTCTTCTTGAACAACCCCATCGCTGGAACTCTGAAAGATTGGCACAACCTGGTGATGAAACTGATAAATTCCTCCCATTTTTATCATTTAAATACGGGTTTCTTTTTATCATGGAAAAATGTTTTACGAGACCGGGAAAACTTATTTGGATATTTCGAAATATCGGAAAAGAATCTAAAAACTAAAATTGAAAATAAACACATTTTTTATTTGAAGACAATATTTTTATATTGAAGGAGAGCAAAGTAAACTTATCAGACAAATAGACTAAAATAATATTTGATGGTGGATCAACAGCACAAAATAAGATTTTTTGATTTTTGTGCTTCGATTTCAGAAAAATGTGAAATCTATCAGAAAGCTAGAAATGTTTCTAGAAATGTTTGTTGAAACTCTAGAATTTTTTTATCAGTGATGTCCAATTGGTCAGAGAACGAAACCAAGAAATGTTGGTATTGTCAATCCAGCCAGATCATCCAACGAGAATATGATCTACCGTCTGAATCTCTCAGTTTGACATGATCTTTCATCGACTTTTTGTGGTAGATCACTTTTCCCGTTGGATGATCTGACCGGATTGACAATATGGGTTTTTGCAGTTTCTGACATTGTGTGTACCACAGTCTGAGAAGCTCAACATTCTCTTCACAAAAAATTCGTCGTTTCTTTTTTCATTTCACCACAGCAATAAAAAAATAAGACGCAGAGAAATCAGGGTCTGGGGTCACGTAACTCTCCATTATTCGTAAGTTTTCACGTTTTTTGTAACTGAAAACATTTGTTAGATGAAAAAGATAATGTGATGTGCAACGTAGAAAAAAAATGCAAAAAATTTGCAAAAAACTGTGCAACGTGACCTCATTTTTTTCAAAAAACTTGCAACATTTTTCATTGATTTTTGATCTTTTTTCATTTCGATTTATTTTTCACGTTTTTTTCAATGAAAAATGTTGCAAATTTTTTGAAAATTAGGTCACGTTGCACAGTTTTTTTTGCAAATTTTTTTCTACGTTGCACATCGCATAAACAATAACAATTAACAATGTGACCAATTCTGATCATTCTTCAAAAATTTAATTTTCGAGGGTTACAATAATATGGGTGAGTTTTTATTACAGTATGACTTCTTGTGTTTCAAAATGTCTTCTCCACCTGAAAACCATCATCGTTTTTTCGGAGCTCTCTCAATTTTCATCATGTTTGATGCCAAAATTTTTTATTGCATCAAACTACAATTTAAACGTATTTTTCATAACTTTTTCCAAACCATCAGTTCATGTCTATTGTTTGCCGAAAAAAAAACGCACACACCATGACTGATAAGAAATCAAACAAATTGAAAGAGCACAGAGCACGGTTTGACAACGAGTTCGTCAAGAAAAAAAATTCTTTAAAAAAAATATGTAGAAGAGATGATGAAAGTGTATAACGAAAGGGGTTCGGTTTTTTTCCGGGAAGAAAATCATCATGATAAGAGGTCTCTTAATGTTTTTTAGTTTTTGTGGAATTATTGAAATTTTTCATTTGATTTATGGGTTTCTCGGGTAGATTCTGAATCGGTCTCGGTCCAATTCTTTCGAAAACGGGTAATTTCTTGACACCGGCCCGATTCAGGCAGATGTTTAATGCATGAGTCTGATTCAGATTTTTGTTTCTGGACCTGATTCAGTATTTACC
This sequence comes from Caenorhabditis sp. 8 KK-2011, assembly GCA_963572245.1. Classification (NCBI taxonomy): domain Eukaryota; kingdom Metazoa; phylum Nematoda; class Chromadorea; order Rhabditida; family Rhabditidae; genus Caenorhabditis; species Caenorhabditis sp. 8 KK-2011. Next base: position 10,376,017 of record OY751550.1, on the reverse strand, counting down.
GACAGCTCGAGCTGACCCAAATCATGATGAAAGAAGATATGAATGTACTCTCAAAACCATCTCCTGAACAACTTTTCCAAAAAAGAAAACAAAATCAAATTTTGGTGATCAAGAATGAAGGATCTGGAGGATGGAACAATTGAAAAACAATGTTATTTTGAACACTGATGTTGTTCTCATTTAAATACCACATGTCTTCTTAAAGTACTCTCGTCCGCGTCATTTTGATTTGTTGCTCAAGTTTTAAATCAGAAAACACTATAGTGCGCTATCAATTGAACGAGCGGGTGATAAAGTACTGAACTTTGACCGTAATAAAGGTGCGGTCAAACTGATTCCTGATTTAAAAAAAACCCGAATAAATCTAGTTTGAAAAAGGGAAAATACACATAACAAAATCTTCGGAAGTCGTCTCAATTTTGAGTCAGCTTTACGCTTGACAGCAGATGTTTTCAAACATAAAAACGTGACTTGACTCCTTGTAACACTTGTTAGTTGGAAAATGCTAAAAATGTTGAAACAACATGTTTTTGGAAGAAGTGTGACCAGGTCGCATTATATTTTTAACAGAAAAATCTCCATAGACTCACACGAAATCAGACAACAAACTTTCCAAATGTTGTGCATGAAGCGATGTTGCAATCTGCAAAGTTTATTTGAAATTACGAAAATTTGACCTGGAAACTCACGTGATTCATAATATTTTCTGGCGCCCTTCAAATTTTTGTGAATGTCAAAAACAAGAGTTTACATTTACATTTTATTGACTAGAGGTATGAGATCAAAAACAACATGTCCACAAAGAGAAAAACACCTTAAAGTTTTTCATTATTCTGATGAATCGACTGTTTTTTGGTCAATTCATAATAGGCGCCACGCATAGCCATCAACTCTAAATGTGTTCCTTTTTCGATGACTTTTCCTTGTTTCACAACCATGATACAATCCGAGTTGACAATTGTGGATAATCGATGAGCCACAACGATACATGTTCGGTTCTTGGCCGCCTCATCTAATGCAACTTGAACATGTTTCTCGTTTTCAGTGTCGAGTGCACTTGTTGCTTCATCGAGAAGCAGGATTTTGGGGTTGCGAATGAGTGCGCGAGCGATTGCAATACGTTGTTTTTGACCACCAGATAGTTGAGTACCCTTCTCACCGACACGTGTTTGATAACCCTGTAACAAAAGTGTTTGTTTGGCTTGAATTTTCAATCAACTCACATCAGGAAGTCCTTTGATGAATGAATCAATGTTTGCTTTCAACGATGCTTGTCGGATGTCTTCTTCGGTGTATTCAGATGCATTCAAACCGTAAACAATGTTATCTCTGATAGAAGTATCGAACAGAATCGGTTCTTGTGATACGAGCGCAATATGTTTTCTCAAATGCTTTGGATTCACTTTTCTCAAATCATTGTTATCCACAGTAACTAGACCGTCCAGTGGATCATACAATCTCTCCAGCAATGAGATTACGGTAGATTTTCCACATCCACTGGGCCCGACAAGCGCCAAAGTCTGTCCTGGTTTCACGTCGACATCCAAACCTTGCAAAATTGGAACTCCCGGTCGTTCAGGGTATCTGAAGTAGACCTTGTTCAATTTCACCTCTCCAGAAATTTTCGGTTTCTCTCCGTTTTCAGTCATCCCATCGATTCGCGGTTCTTCATTGAGCATGTTGAAAATTAGACCAGCAGCAAATGTGGCTTTGACGTATTCGGGAAAGTAAGATGCGGCAAATCCGATTGATGAAAACGAGAATGAAATGGCAAACAAAACTCGGAGTACTTTGATTGGTTCCATCTGTACCGATGGTTCGAAAATTAGGAAAAGACCAAAACGGAAAGCAGAAGCATATATAAAGTAAACGATCGATTGAGCGAAACCGTACGACAATCCCCGAATAATCGATGTTGTAGTGTTGGCTTTATGCGGTTTTTCCAAGAAGTCGCAAAACTGTTGCCATAGTGTTTGTTGAAGTGTCAGCGCTTGCACAGTTTTGATGTTCTCAATGGCCTCCATGGCAACCTTTCCACTGTTTTCAATATCTTTTGCATCACTCGGTGCATTTCCTCCATGAGCCTTTAGTTGAATAGCTTGACCAGCAGCGACGAGTGGGAAAATTGCGCACGTCAACAAAGCCATTTGCCAACCATAGTAGAAAGCGATGCACAAACCAGCAATCACTGATACAAACGCGTTGAACACGCTACCCAGTCTGTAAAATAAAGTTACTGAAAAAATGTTCGACTCATCCCTAACCTGTAGTCAATTGCTGACCGAACATTTGGAGCATCGGTGGCAAGACGGGTTGTCAGTCTTCCCGGTGAATGTTTTGGCATGTCAAAGTAGTAGGCGTCTTGCCGAAGTACATTACGGTAAACTTTCGATCTGACTCTCATTGTCAATCTTTCGGAAGCGATTCCGAAGAAGTAGCATTGACCGAGCATGGTGATTCCTTGCACGGCGGCGAGCACCAAAAACATGAGCGCCCAGAAGTGACCGTCTGATCTCATCTTATTTCGATCGGGATTTGAGAAAACATCAATGATTTGAGAGAAGAGAAGAGAGAACGATGGGAAGACGACACCTTGTATCAATGCGCAGATAACGGCAAACGCGATGAATGCCCATTCCGGTCGAGAGTAGCGAAGGATTTTGAAAAGGTTCGCTTTTACAGCTCCCTCTTCTTCCAATTCTTTTTTGAGGCGTTCAATTTCGCTTTCGGTTTCTTTTGGATCCGGTTGACCGGGTGACTTAGCTCCGGCTACTTGGGAGACTTCTCGTTTCACCACTGATGTTTGATTCGACAACCTTCTCTTGGTTTGAACTGTTTCTTGTTTATCTTTAGAGTCGACATCCGCAAAAACTTGGGCATTGACGAGTTCATGATACAATCCATTCAATTTCAAAAGTTCATCATGAGTTCCAACCTCTTTCACTTCTCCCAACTTCATCACAATAATCTTGTCAGCGTTACGAATTGTTGATAGACGATGAGCAATAACGATAGTAGTACGTCCTTTGGAAGCCTGTAATTTTGTAGATCCAATGAGGATGTGCTCAAAGAGGGACCCACATTATCAAGAGCGGTTTGTACAACATGTTCGGATTCAGCATCAAGAGCACTTGTGGCTTCATCGAGTAAAAGGATTTGTGGATTTTTAACAAGAGCACGTGCGATAGCAATACGTTGCTTCTGACCTCCAGACATTTGTGCTCCACGATCACCAACCATGGTTTTGATACCCTAAAACATAATTTTTTTTTGCAATTAAATTTCAGATATGGACTTACATCTGGGAAGTTTTTGACAAATTCATAAGCGTTAGCTTTTCTGAGTGCTTCATCAATCTGATCGTCAGTCACATCTTCTCTTCCGTATCTGATGTTTTGTTCAATTGTAGTGTTGAACAAATTGGGTTCTTGAGATACGACTCCAATGACTTGTCTCAAGTACTTGATGTTGATCTCATCAATCGGAATACCATCTATAGTAATTTTTCCACTCGCTGGATTGTAAAATCTTTGAAGAAGTTGAATGATCGTACTCTTTCCACAACCACTAGATCCAACCAGCGCCACGGTTTGACCAGGTTCAGCGTCAACGGAGACACCTTTAAGAATTGGAACATCAGGTCTTGTTGGATAGGTAAACTTCAAGTTTTTCATGCTGATTTTTCCAGAAATTTTTGCTGGTCGCTCTCCTTCCTCGGAGTAGGCATCAATTTCCGGAACACGATCAATGACTTGGTAAAGAGCTGCTGCGGCACCCATAGCAGTTCCAATTGTTGCGATTTGCTGACCAGCTTGACCCAGAGCCAACGATCCCATCATGACAGAGAAGAAGACAGTCAGAACCGAACCACCATCAAGCCGACCGTTGTACACAAAGTCAGTACCAACCCAAAAGGCAAGACAATAAGACGAGAAGATGATAACGAAGAATGTTGCGAGACCAACACCGATGAAAAATGATTTACGAATTCCCACCGCTTTTCCCTTCTCCAATGCGTCGTCGTATCGTTTTGCTTCGTATTCTTGACCATTGAACGCGATCACAGTTCGGATCGAAGTCAAAACTTCTTCAGCTATTCCACCAGCAATCGAATAAAGTTTCGCTTCTCTAGTCGCTGAAGTGGCTAGAAGTTTGGCGAGAAAACCACCGGAAAGCATCATAAACGGGGCCAACGAGAGCATAATCAATGTGAGAAGCCAATCATGTGTGAAAGCGATAACGAACCCACTGACAAATTGAGATACCAACTGGATACCAAGACCAACTTTATCACCAGTTCCTTCCTTTACTCTCTCCAAGTTACTGTAACAGATTCATGTATCAGAGACGCAACAGAAAATGGAACTTACTCGAATAATTTGATGGCCAAGGTTCCTGATGTGTTCTTGTCATACCAACCAATATCATGTCTCATGACAGAGTGGAAGAATTGTTTTCTCAAACGATGAACAAGATTCTCACATATGATCAAGAAAAATGTGCATTGAATGAAACCAGCTAACAAAGTAAGACAACCAATATAAACGTAGTCAAGGCACTTCGTCTCGACGTTCGACGAAAAGACAGCCTTGGCCGCTTCTTTCTCAATATCAGTCGCGTTCGGATCATTCATAATCATCGCAATAGTCATGAAACTCTGCGATATATCACCCATCACAACAGCCATCAATGGCAATCCAACACCAGTGGCACACGACACTAAAATCGCAATCAACAACATGAAACGATCTTTGAAATCAGTGTAGCGGAATAGTTGGAAAATCGAAATCTTCGGTGGTGGTTCTTCGTTAGCCTCACCATGGTTCGAATCTTCCTTCTCTACCTTTTTCTCAGTCGCACCCATTTCTGAAACAAAAAGTTTTTTATTGTTAAGCAACAAAAATTATGAATGAATGAGACGAGTGACTGACAAATGCTATCATTTTTCTACTATTATAAACAGGCGGAGTTTTATGAGCCAGGGAAACTGTGTTTCGAAGAGGTGATACAGAAAAAAATGTGTTTGAGTTGTGTTTTCTCGTGATTAAATTTATGTAATATTTTTGGAAGTCTCATACTAACATTCTCGTTGTAGAGAACCGATGTGTTCCGTGAAAACATGTTTACGTTTTGTGTTCGATCTTTTCGGATTTTTTCTTGAAAAACAAAAAACTTCACATGTTCACTGTGTATTTTGAGAAACGTGGGAAGACCATGGGTGGTTTCAGTATTGAATCCCTTCTTTGTCCTTTGGCCCGGGCCCGAACAGACTTTCGAAGGTCAACTGGCTCACTACGTTGTGTTGAATTGTTTAAAATACCGTATTTAAGGGCACCTCCAGTAGAAGGGCGCCTCTAATATTAGAGCAGTCAGTCCGGTCTCATTTCTCATGATTTGTCAAAAATTATTCTTTGTTGGTGTGTTGGTTTTGTTGTAACGAGTCATGCAATGGTTGTTTCATCAGAGCACGTCCGAAAACGAAAGTGGAACCTCAAAAAACACAGTTCTTCTATGACACGAGTTCTAGAAAATATGGATTGAACAATAGAAAAGCGTGCCCTCATATTAGAGGAAATACGGTATACGATGTTTGTTTTGGTCTTGTCATTTTGTGTGAAAAAAAAAATGGAAAAAAAAAACATACATGGAAAATAAATATGGTTATTTAAAAAAAACTTGATCATGTCAAATCAGGTTGAAAACCACAGTCTGTATTTTTGTATCCAAATTTATCTACCACAAAAAACTGACGAAAATGAGGGATTCAGACAGTAGTCAATTTTACATTGGATGATCTGACTGGATAGACAAAATTGTTTTCACACCTTCATTAATTCGCCAAAATTTTACCAGGTTTTTTTTTCTTCATTTTTCTTGTTTGCATAAAAATTCCACTATGCTATGAAAAGAACATTCACGGTATTTCAGGGGTGCCATCGAAAAAAGAGAGAACAGACGAAAAAGATCAAAGGTGCTTTCAAGGCGGAGAGTAAAAATTGCGGGTCTGAAATTTCGAATTTTGTTTTTCGACGAGATTTCTCTTTTTCAATGTCGTGTAACTTCTCAACATATTCCACAACTAATTTTTGAATTTTCGAGATAAAAAGTTACCGAAAATGAGTTCTAATAATAGTGTTATTTGCACACGAAATTCCAGACCTACAAGTTTAATTTTTGTAGATCACAAGCGCTAATTTTCAAATTATCAGATTTTCCTATCGTTTGGCAGCCTCCTGAAGGTTTTGAAATACCGTGCATTGAGCACACAGCACATCCTCGGAAAACACAGCGCACAAAACACAACTGATAAGAAGGCGGCAGGTATGAGATGAACAATGAGTGGAGTACTGGTTTGGCAAATGAAATGCATATGAAATTTGATGTTTATCGTAGATTTTGAATTTCACTTTTTCAAAGTTGTCTCGAATTTCCGGAAAGGATTGGTCATGATTTGTCGCGAACAGTGATTCAGAAATACCTTTTTGATAATGAGAATTTACTTGAATCAGATTTATGTGTTCGCACTACCTTATAACTTTGCACTAAAGTTCTTTGTCATACATACAATTTGTTTAAATTTGTTTATTATAGAGATGACGATGAAAAAAATCATCGTACGAATGAAAAATTTGACAATGGCGTCGAAAGTTTGAGACAAAAGTTATCCACGATCAAAACATTGAGATTGTCTCAAAACCACTGGGTTAAGATCTGCATTTTTTTTTCTTAAAACTAAAAAAGTCTGTACCTAAAATTATCTGAAATTTGTTTTTCGAGTAAAAATAATATACCGAAATAAATCCTTCTTGTTTCTATTTTTCCAAATTTTAAACCCAATATTCTGACTGTTCCAGAGCGCCAGCTCTTCTAAAAACGAATAACTTTTGAAAAATTGAGGTGTTTGAATGTGAGGCAAAAGGACGCTGAAAAAAATTGAACACGATGAAACAGGATGAAGCACATAGAAAATTGCTGAATCAGAAATCGAATGGACAAATTTATGGTTTGCTTTGAAACAGTTCCAAACTCGTTCTGGTGTTAAGAGACCAATACGAGACCTGTGAACTAGCATCTGGAAAAATCTGACGGCTGGTAAGAGAAGAAGTTGTCGGAACCCACCATTCCTACGTTCTCGTTCTCATAAAAAAGTATGATTTGTACCAGCAAACATATCTGAGGTCTGTTTTTGAGGTCTGTTGCGGATATATTTGAGGTCTGTTCCCGGTCGATGTTTTCTGAGCCTTTACTGAAAAAGCCCGGAAAAGGTCGGTCGGTCCGAAATGGCCCAAATCTCACCCCGGGTTGTGTTTAGTTCGAAAAATCTAAAAATAAATTCGCAAATATTATTGTTTTCAATCTTTGTCCCAATCGGGAAAATGCACTTTAATCAATTTCATAAAACATGTTCTGCACTCAATTCAGTTTGTCGTTCAAACTGAACATTAAAATTCAATTCTTTTTTTGGCAGAGAACGTTTTTGCTGACCTCAAAAAAAAACCAAAAAAATGTTCATGTTATTTTGATACTATCGGTCATTTCTTGAAGTAATTTGATAATATTTTACTTTCGATGGCAAACATTTTTGAAAAAGGTCACATTTTTTCAAGTTTTTTTGATTATCGAATTTCTGTTTGCGGAATGAAATCTAAACAAAAATTTTTGAAAAGAAAATCACACAATCTTATATTTTCTTTTCACAAATGACAATCTTTTTTGTTGGTATTATGTTGTTACAAAAAAAAAAAACAAAAGTCACTCATAAAAAAATAACTGTTGACATTAGCGATTAACAGAATAAATTTCAATCTGAAATCGTTGTTTTTGTTTCGCTTTTTTATTGTTTTTGCTGTTTTCTGCCCGGTCATTTTTTACAACTAATACTATCGAGTAAATCTAGATCAAAATCATGCAGGTCGTTCCAAGTGTTCAAAAATAAACTGAATTTAGTTTTTTTTTTCAGCAACCACCCAAGTCAATTCTATCAAAAAGAAACAACGAAAAAGTTGGTGGGGACGGTAGGTGCAAAGCTAAATTTTTAGGCCTCGAAACTTTTGAGAATTTTCCGCGACCTTCTCTCAGAATTTCTCATTCTCAAATTATATTTTTTCGGTTTAGGCCACATCCATAAAACAGTGCGTGATCTAGGAAAATGTGCAAAAATATTGAGATTTAAAAATACACACTTTGAATTTCGAGTTTTCAGAATTAGGATCATTTTCTAGAAAAAACGTAATTAGATTCATTATTTTTTCTGAAATTTGAACATGATGAATGTTCAATGTTTTTTGCCACTTTACGAACGAAAATGTTTATAAAAACATATTTCCATACACGCAATGAAGTTGAAGAATCTCCATCATAAATAATTGAGCGAGAAAAACGCATAACTCTCCATTTTCTGGAAAATTTTTTTGACTTTTCGTGTTTTTTGTATTCTCTTAAAATAGAAGCACAGAATACAGTTTCATACAAAGTTCAGAAATCATTTGAACCTCCTCTATCTTGTTCGAAATGTCAAGTTTACTGCAAATTATTCAATTTCAGACGACAATAAATTCTTGTCATCACCGCCACCAATCGTTGTCAACAAAAAGTACGTGGTCGAACGCAAATACACACCACAAATCATGACCGAACCCATTGATCCGACGAGCATTTTGCGGAAAATGAGCCAGGCCAGCATTGTCACACTTCCCGGTTCGAGACGAGGTTCGACGGTGCCCGATTATATGAGGACACGATCGTATGATGGGGCGAGACCAAAGTGAGTGAAGATTGGTCTATGAAGTTACTGAAAAAATTGAATTTTGAGTCACATCACAATTCTCACATTTTTCATCTTTTTAAAATGGTGGAAATTGTTGAATTTTGAAAGTTTGTAAATCAAATTTATTCTGTCAGATCATCTATGGATAAATCGCATAATCCGAAGGCCCGAGAGCTCGGCCCAAGAATAACGGGCTGGGCTTTTTTGTTTTTCGGACGCTCAAGAAGAAAATTCGGCCAGGCTTCCGGACGCTGTTTTTTTGGCATTTGAGTTAAAAGTTCGACCAGGGCCCGGGCGGTTAGACTGGGCTTCCGGCTGACGAAAGAAAACCCGAACCTCAGCTCTGCATGGATATGAGAGAGACCCAGATAGAAATCATAAATTACGAAGGATTGGGTCACGTTTTTCAAAAATTTACTTGCTGTTTTTAATTGTTTCATTGAAATAATACAAGTTTCCGCGTGACAATTTGCAAACTCTCTCAAATGTTTTTCATTAGTGCAAAAAAAAATGAATCTTGAAAAATGATCTAAACAGATTCTGTTCTTATTTTTTGGGAAAAAGAGAAAGTTTAGAGAACCTTTATCAAATACGTTTCATGTTCATCTCATAATCCAACCACTTCAGAGTCACCATCAATGAACATCGCGACGATGATGATGATGAAGATGAGGAAGAGGAAGAGGATCCCGTCGATCTTTACTATCAGAAGAATCATTACACAGTAACCGGTGTTGGCAGTCATCAAGGAACGTTCAATCGTTTGCCTAAAAATGTGAAGACCCGTTTTCGAGTGAGCAAAGCAGACGAGTTCAGTAGACGAAGCGCGTTCAGCTCGCCCGGAGCACTTGGAGATGATGTTATACCGACTGAGAGAAGTGAGACATTTCTTCGTCAACTTTGAAGGTTTTCATTTTCGCAGGATTCGACAAATCTTTCTACTGGTTTGCAATGCATCGCAAAAAATTCGGTTTCAGATATCTAGCCCTTTTACTTCTAGTTCTATTTTACACTCTTTTTGGAGCAACCATTTTCTACCTTATCGAAGGGACAAATGAGAGAAGGGTTATGAGGATAAGAGAGAAGAACTTGGATGTTTTGCTGGATCATTTGGCTGACGATTTGTCGAACGCGGTGAACAATCCCAATATCTCATTCACAACTCGTGCCATGAAGGATTACATACGGGTTTGTTTGTCATGTTTGTCTTTGACAAAGATAAAATTTGGCCCATTTTGGAGCGGTCAAGAGCCCGCAGGCCCTGTTCGGGCTTTTCATTGAAGGCCAGAGAAAGCCCTGTCGGAAACAGACTTTAAATATAGCCCGGAGGTACAATTCATAAATTCTCCAGAAGATCAGAGTGTAGAAATTATTCCCACAACTTAAAAATGTTGTATTTGCGACTATGAAACGTCGGTCCGGGCCGGACTTTTTTGACCGACCCGGTCCATAGTTTTTTGGGCAGTGCTTCTCGGGCCGTCTTTGAGCCCATGTTTTTAAATAGTTAAACAAAATGAAAATAGTTTTTTTGTTGTTGAATATCTTGAAGTTGTAAATTTTGTAAACTTGAACCAGATGATCTTTTTGTGTTAGACCAACGAAACAGAACTGGAATTTTTATTGTCTTTTGTTGATAAACAAAGTTGTGTTCAAAACACAAAATTTCTAGAGAAAATCGGATTTTTCTGGAATTCTTCTAAATAAAACCAAAAAAAGAGCATTTTTCAAGGAAGCCTACATCGATCTCCAAAAACAAGAATCTCAATACAAATGGAGCACCTACTACCGTCTCGAAGATCCGGACAACAATATGAAATGGACATTTTCCAGTGCATTTTTCTTCAGTATGAATGTCTACACAACCACCGGGTATGGCGCCATATCCGCCGAAACAATTGCCGGTCAATCGTTCACCATGCTCTATGCGTTTTGTTTTGTTCCAATGACCCTGATTGTTCTTCGTGATTTGGGTCAACTTCTTCTCGTTAAATTCACGTGGATTTATGCGCATGCGTTGACGTGGATCAGGTACGTCTTTCAGAGATGGGTATAAAAAAGTGCCAGAACAAGAGATAGATAAAGCAGACAGTTTTGTTTGAGCCAAAAAAAAACAAAACTTCTCTTCCAGCTTCTTTTTACAAAATGATAATAAAACTTTGTGTTTATCTGATCAGTTCACGTTTCATTCAGATTTTTTATGATCTCTGTTCTGGCAAACATTTTTAAAATAAACGTGACAACGAGGATACCAGTGCGCAAATCACGGAACATGTTTGCATCTTGTTTTTATGGCCTTGTCGGTGTTCTCCAGAAAATTAATGAAAAAATGGGTAGATTCTGAATGGGTTCTCCTGAATGGGTGCGCACCCATTCAGAATGGGTGTCCGAAATGGGTGCGCGAGGAACGTCTGAATGGGTGCTCAAAAAATGGGTACCTGTTTTGATTGTCTGAATGGGTGCCCGTTTTGAGGTCAAGGGTACAGCTCATGTAATCGTAAGTGATGTACCACAAAATAACGAATGTTCCGTTTACATTAAAAAACTGATAAGAGCGAGATTGAACTTAGTCTGAAAACGTAGGCTTAGAACGCCTAAAAAAATTCGACCGGTCAAAAAAAAATGCCCTGTCAGACCCGCCGTGACTTTTGAACGTCAGTTTCTCAGAGCCAGGAATAGATGTTTTCTTTAAAAAAATTTTGATAAAAATTCTTGTGATAAAACAGCCTTCCTGAAACTGGGCAGGAAAAGTTCGCATGTGTTCAACTAAACTTGCTCTATTTTTTGCAACATTTACGATTACAAGCGCAGTTTTCAATGCGTAAATTAGTCGGCACCCATTCAGATATTCAAAACAGGCACTCATTTTTTGAGTACCCATTCAGATATTCAACATGGGCACCCATTTTACCGGGCACCCATTCAGACGTTCGCCGCGCCACCCATTTCGGACACCCATTCAGGAGAACCCATTCAGAAACTGCCAAAAAATGCACCGCTCCCTGTGTTTGACCGTTTCAAAACTATTTTTTTGTCCAAACTGATTTTTTCTCTGATACCTCTCACTGTCTCGACAACCCTTGAAAAACTTTTTTTTCAGAAATCTACGCGGTGACAAAAGTGTCGATGAGGATGAGATGATTCAACTGCCCATCAAGTTCTGCATGGGCATCCTCGCAGTTTATCTGATATTTTGCACAACGTTCGTCTATTTATACGACGCGTTGTCGGGTCCTAATTGGAATGACGGTCTACCGTACTTTACCGCATTTTATTTCTCGTTCATTTCGCTATCAACTGTTGGTTTGGGCGATGTGATGCCGAACAATGAGCCGGTAAACATTTTGTTTTTTTTTGTTTGATGAGAGTTGATTTACAGTACTCGCCTGTCGTCTCAATTTTATTTTTCATCGGCATGGCAGTTATGAAAGTGGTCAACCGGTCAACTTATATTGCTGTGGAGAATGGCGTTTTTGGTAAGTTTTCTTTCTCGACAAATAGTCAGCGTCAACAAGGAAATGATGTTGGGACGATGTGGCGTTTCAGAATGAAAATTTGGGATTCCATAGATTTCGACACGCTGAGAAAGATGCTCACAATTTGGCTCTGAAGTTTCCTTTTGCGAGGCTCACAATTTGGTTCTGAAGTTTGAGCAGAAAATCTAATTTTTCTCCTTCGACTTTGAACTTTTCTTGGAAGTGAAAGTACTCTGGGGTTATTTCATACGAGAAGAAACGTTTCAACATTCATTTCCAGCGAAAAAGTACTGAAACACCAAGAAATCACGGTATTTCAGGGCTGCCATCGGAAAAAGAGAGAACAGACGAAAAAGATCAAAGGTTCTTTCAAGGCGCATAGTGAAAATTGCGGGTCTGAAATTTCGAATTTTGTTTTTCGACGAGATTTTCCTTTTTCAATGTCGTGTAACTTCTCAACATATTCCACAACTAATTTTAGAATTTTAGAAATGAAAAAAAGATTTTAAAAGGATCATATGAAATGTGTTTTTCGTGCACGAACATCCAGACCCACAAGTTTAATTTTTGTAGATCACAAGCGCTAATTTTCAAATTATCAGATTTTCCTATCGTTTGGCAGCCTCCTGAAGGTTTTGAAATACCGTGGAATGTAGCTTAAAAAAATACAATCAAGTTTGACCTACATTTTTATGAGTGTTCACGTATTTATTCAATTAATTTCTCTTTGATCTAATGAGAAATTTTGGGCATTATCAGTAGAACTAAACGTTTTCATGGAAAAATTATTTGGATGTTGTTCAAAATGGTGGATTACACCAAGTTGACCTATTTAGGTGTACCATAAACTTCTTTAAAGCGATTTATATCAAGATTTACAGATTTTGGTTTTTCGCAAAAATCTCGATATCTCAATTTTGAGAGGAGTTTCGCAAAATCTGACAACGGGATCGTTTTCAGCATCCGAAACTCTATAAAATGACAATCTCCAAATTTTCCCTTGTAAGGAAACATCATCTGACTCTTTGAAGTTTGCCGAACTTGAACATGAAAATCAAAATTGGAAAAAAAAAATTTAAAGGTATAATGACGATGGTGGAACGAAAAATGGACACATTCTTCACCACCAAATCAAATCGTATCGCCATTTCAAACACTTCTACTTCTTCTTCTTCCTCTTCTTCGAACGTCTACTCTGATGGCGATTATGAAGACCAACATCGTAATCATTTAATCAACAATTTTACCGTTCGGTCAATCGCCACATTTATGAACTCGAATCAAGACATTTATGGTGGCGGGTTTGGACGTGTTGCTTTGCGACGTGGTGATCTACTTCAACAACAACAACAGCAACAACATGGACATACATTTCACGGGTTACGCCATAATCATGCAATTAGATCTATATCGGAAACGATTCCTAAATTCTGAATTGCGTGTATATAAAAGATAATCATCATAATAAATATATTCTAGTACATCGATCGTCACAATAGAATCATCACTAGTGTGTGACAAAGGATTATCTACAGTAGGCCGAAGATGTTATTTATATGTTTTGTGATTTACACCCAGACGAGAGGTTATCAAGTAGAAATAAATCATGAATTGAAATCAGAAAAAAAAAGATGGGCGCAGAATGATATCACGACTACTTTTGTTTCAATGTGTTTCGCCGATCGCCGAAAAATTCTCTGACCAAGCGTTTGCGACATAAATGGCAATTGTTCTTTTTTGATGGTTTGGTTAGCAAAGTTCTTTGATTTTTGACAACTTGACGACGTATTCTGAATCGGGTTCAATGAGAATTTCCGTTTCAACCTTTTCACTGAATCGGGCCGGGTTTTTTTTTCGTTTTTTTTGTGATCTCAAAAAGCTAACACGAAACCGTATTTTACTGAAACTGATTCAGAACGAACATCGAACCTAGTCCCTCATTTTTTTCGATTAAATAGAATGATTTTTTTTTGTGTGAGCATATTTTTTTGTAATACCTGACAACGCTCATTTTTCAAATCAGAAAAAAATCACAAAAATGATTTTGATCTACTATAAAAAATTTGTAGAGTTGAAAATTTTGCTACTCAAACTTGCACTACAAAATTACTCACAATTTTATATTCTTTTTTTCAGAATAATAAATTTACAGTTACAAAAATATGAAAATTTACGTGAGACCGGATTGCCAAAAATCTGATCTCTGCGTCTCGTTCAAAACATCTCACGCAAGACTGCTTTGCTCGAATCTCTCAACGAAATATTTTTTTGGCGAATTTTTTCACGGAATGAAAATACAGAAAGTCATTCATGTTTTTTTTTTTCGAAAAACTATTTCTCGAACTCAGTAGGTCAAAAAAGTTAGAGAAATAAGGTTCTGTTTTCAGTGTCACCAGAAGATAACTGGTTTTATCAGTCTACTTTCTCACACTTACTTCATTGTTCTAACATTTTTAGGTGTGTGTTTAAAATGAACCTATCATATTTTTTTCTGACCACTTCTTTTTTATGTTGCCTTCTTCTATTATACTATTTTTCTTCACCTTTCTCTCTTCTTCTTCTTTTGGGAGAAAAGTTTGAAGTTCGAAGTTTGGTGCAAGCGATTACCTTGAAAAGAGTTAAGCAGCCGTGAAGTTTGTATAAAAATTTTCGGAATTTTTCAGATTTTTTGCAATTTCAACAGATATTGAATTCATGGCACACGATCACTCTTTTCATGACGTAGGTCAACTTGTTTTCTATTTCAATTCCTTTTTTATTTCCAGAAATATCCCAAACATTCCACGGTGTTAGAGGAGATTGACGAGGAGAAAATCTCAAATTCGACCGATGATGAGGACCTGGATAATGAGCGTAAACGTGGAATGTCGTTTGAGAATCAGTCAGTTACTGTTGCCGAGATTTTGGAGAAAGCTAAAGAATTGGAGGAGAAAGATAACGGTGTTGAGGAACGCAAAAAGTGAGTTTTCACCATTGTTTCGTTTGACATTAAATTTTTTCAGCAACCCCGAAGAGGACGAAAAGGAGAATCAGAGCACTGTTCATAGATATGCCAAAAACCCAGGGTATTCAGAAAACTAGTGAAACAAACTCCCGATTGTATTACAGAGACGCAATTGAGAGATATTACGAGAGAAACAATTATACAGTAACGGGTCGAGATCGGAACAGCGAGTTCTACAACAAGTTGCCGAATCATTTGCAACATCGGATGAGCAGTTTACAGAATGGCGACACGATAAGTCGAATGAGCAAGATCAGCAGCCCGGGAGCGTTGGGTGAACCGCCTGTGCCCAGTGGCAGACGTGAGTTTATTTGAAGTTTGTTGATGTATTCGAAAAATGAGATTAAATATTATTATGTAATAGTTTGTTAATCAGGCTTCGACAAATCAGTTTATTGGCTGGCGTTCAACCGAAAACGCATCGGATTCCGTCACATTTGTATGGTTCTTCTCATCCTCCTCTACACACTTCTCGGCGCAGCAATGTTCTATTCAGTTGAATCGAGATTTGAAGAAAAAGTTGGGTCATCTTAAATCACCTTCCGAACTGTTTTCCTCTTTAGAAAACGCTGACTCACGTGAAAGACCTCGAAGAGTTGCTCAGCGAACTGGCTGCCAATATCACGGAAAATGTCAATAACCCGAACACAACTACGACTATGAGAGAGATGAAGGATTATATCAGAGTGGGTCAATTTCATGTCTAAAAAAGTTCTATTGAAATGTGAAAAAATTAAGGAGGCTTACATCGCTTTGATGAAACTGGAAAGTCAATACAAAGGAAGCACATATTACAAATTAGAAGACCCGGGTAACAATTGGAAGTGGAGTTTTGAAAGTGCATTTTTCTTCAGTATGAATGTCTACACTACAACTGGTTATGGTAGGTGCCTCATTATGCCTAGGACGGCCAGCTGGCAAAATGATAATGGCCAATGTTTAGAGACGCAGAGAAACACAGAAAATTTGCGGGTAGAAAGGTCACGTTTGTAAATATTGTCATTTTCTTTTCGAAGAAAACAATTTCTCAACCTTTTTATTTTTCTGATAATGAAAACAAAAATCTAATGTAAGAAACGTGACCTCGAAAAATTCTGACTTCTCTGCGTTTCTCTCGTAATACATTATGAAAACCCGAATATCATTTTTTGCAGGTTCGATCGCTCCAGAATCCGATTTGGGGCAGTTTCTGGTGGTCGTCTATGGTTTCATATTCATTCCGATAACATTGGTAACTCTTCGCGATTTGGGACAATTCTTCTTGGTGCATTTGACGACGGCATACGCGCACGTCAAACAGAAAATGCGCGAACTGCGCGGTGACAAAAAAGTCGACGAGGATGAGATTATTCAGATACCGGTTATGACGTGTTTCGGCATTCTTACCGCATATTTGGCGTTTTGCACATTTTTCATCTATTTCTATGATCAGGCGTTGGGACCGGATGAGGGAATCCCGTTGTTTTTATCGTTCTATTTCTCGTTTGTCTCGTTGAGTACTATGGGACTCGGCGATGTGATGCCAAATAATGCGACGGTGGGTTTGAGTTGAACAAAAAAGCTGAGCGAAAGAGAACGCTTTACGAAATACTCACCAATATTCGTATATTTCAGTTTTCCCCAATAATTTCAATCATGTTTTTCTTCGGAATGGCTCTGACCAAAGTCGTCAATCGAACCACTTATATTTGCGTCGAAAACGGAATATTCGGTGGAATGACAATGATTGAAAACAAGCTCGATCAAATCGTCAATACCAATAGCAACAAGGTCGAAGACGAGGAGCCGTCAACTCAGCCGAAATTCGCGAGAGCTGTCAGCGTCGACGCCGGCTCCGTCTGTCCGGACGGAACTCATCCGAACGATCTACTCAACACAATGACAGTTCGATCGTTGGCCACGTTTATGCGATCGAATGCCGATATTTATGGTGGTGGTTTTGGTCGAGTACAAATTCGACGTGGTGATTTGTTAAATCCGGATAATAATCAATCGACAATCAATAGTATATCACAGTTGAGATCGAGGAGGAACACGGTTTCACATCCTAGTAGAGAAGAAGCATAATTTAATAATAATCATCATACTTGACAACTGTACTTTTCGCAGATAAACTTTGAGAAAAATAGAAGTGTTGCCTCAGTACGTGGTTCGATTTTTTCTGCTAAAGTGGACACAAAGGTTAAGCCAAAGATTCATTTGCCTTGAAATCATTTTGAATCAGAAAAACTAAAAATCGGGCCAGGCCTGCTCTCATTCTAGGGTAGATTTTCAGAATGGGATTCAGAAAAACTCCAATCCGGCTCGTATGAATTTTAGCAAACAGGTCCCATTCGAGTGATGCGTTTTTATTGGACTTGATCCGATTTGTATTATCGGTTTACAAAAACTGAAATTTCATTTTGAAAAACTACATAAATGATCTAGACATATTTACAACTATCGAACTTTTCGGACCTTTCTTGAATCCAGGTGCAAACTCCAAAACCGCCGTTCGATAGGGTTTGTGAACTATGATTGTGACCAGCGACGAAATTCCACCATGCAATGATACCAGAACGAATGAGAAGTTGTTGAATGCTGCAAAATTTTTATTTTCACACAAACTTTTTTCTCAGAAAACCTTGATTAAAATAGCCGGTACTTTCGGAAAATACATAATAAGTACCAGGGATTCCAAAATAGACCACCGGAATGAAGGCTTGTAATATGAGAGCTTTCAGCAGCTTGATTTGCATGCCAAAAGTGACCGACGACAATACTCCTTTTCTCATATACAGTTCTCGATGAGTGCCGAGAATATAAAAAATAGCCTGAGAAGTGTTCTCGAGATAGACAAAGAGAAATGTTGCAAAAATAAAAGTTGGATCCAAGGTTAGACAATATATAAGAGGATTCTGAAGTTTTTCAGAAATACACGAAAGATCGTTCTGCAATAGATGAAACTGATTAAATCTTGTCAGCAAACTAACTTTCATCAAATAATCTATAGCATAATCTTGATCCGGACTCATCATGCCAATTGGTATCATGAATAGAAATGCACCAATGTATTGAATTGAGAAAGTGATAATGCGCAGCCAGAAAATTTTGGATGAATTTTTATCCATTACTCGGACAATTTTGTGATAACGATTCTCGAAGAATAATACGATTGTTAGGTAGTTCGCTGAAAAAGGTTTGGTACTGTATTTTTCATACAAAGTGTTTTTGGTTTTAGTAGATTTTGAAATACCGCCGAAATTAATTTATGTTTGGGTACTGTAGCCACAAATGTCTGCAATGGCGATTTTTGTAATTTTTGGCAGACCCTGCCCAGTTTCTCCCTTACCCTAACATTTTTACAGTGTTGGAACAACATGACAAAACTCACCAAAATACATGCTAACTCCCAAGTACAATTGAACAGATGTTGGAATGCTCAACTTGTTCAACACTCCTAACGAATATCCAACAAAAAATGGAACAAAAATGGTGGGCACTGCCAGTAGGTTCACAGCCATGTCAAAAGCGAAAACACTGTTAAAAAGGATGTTTTGGGCCTATCAATCGCCTTAATCAGTAAAAAATGAGATACAGTTTTGCCATTTCTCAGCTACCTCTTTCACTCTCTTAATCTCTAATTACGGGATTAAGACGACATGAGGTATTTTAGAGAGACACAGAGAAATCAGAGTTTTTGTAGTTTGAGGTTCACGATAATTTCAATAATTTAGTGTTCACGTTCTTCGTAACCGGAAAATCACAAACGGAAAAAAATTATCTGCGTGACCCATCGACTCACCTAACATGAAAAATGATCATGCTGAACTTCAACGATCGCATTTTTTCGGGTGTCTTGAACAGTATACAATAGAAGACAAGGAGATGAAGAGGTGTCACGATTAGTGTCGAAACATGCATGGCATTCAGCAAAACTTCGTCGCTTTCGAAAAACGAATTTTCATATTCGCACATGGTTTCCAACTATTGGTTGTTGTCTGATTAATAATCGTATCACAGACTTGATTGTCTTTTTTTTTTCACCTGCTCAGATTTTCCGGTTTGCAACAAAGACTTGAATTTGACAATTGAGAGTGAACTTGGTCCAGAAATTTGTTTATATTAGTACAAGGAGCCGGTTGTGAGAAAACAGTCTCCAAGTTACAATAGTTTTTTTTTTGAAAAGTCGCTCGAAAACAAAAATTGTTTTTGTAATTCGTTGTTTGAGATTCGCAGCAGATGGAAATGCCGAATGTGTAATCCGATACACAAGGTTCAAAGATTATGTGGTTGCGTTTGAAAATTTCGTACTCTTTAAATCAACTTTGACACCCTAGATTTCATCAAAACTTCATTAACAATTTATATTATCGTTAGACCTGGGTCCTACAGAGATTAACCTTTTCGGATTAATTTTCGAGAATGAGAAATGTTGCATAACTACCTTTCGGTACGGTTTGTGAACCATGAAAGTGACAAGTGATGCAACTCCACCATGAAGAGAAATGAGGAAAAATGAAAAGTTATTCAGGCCTGAAAACATGGATGAAGTGTTTGAAAAATCGATAATTCACGGCCTTTTATGACGTCATTCGAAAGAGACGCAGAGAAATCAGATTTTTGCAGTTCGGGTTCACGTTATTTTTTGTAACGAGAAACACTATGTAAAAATAGTTGAACCGGAAAATTTTTTTTTAATTACTGACGTGACCTTTTAATTCAGTTAATTTCCCGACAAATGTCAGTTTTGAGATATTTTCCTTGTTTAAAAAAAGAAAGGACGTGAAAATAATAGAAACGTGACCTTTCGAACTACAAACACGACCCTTTAGAACAACAGAAAATTGCAAGTCGCGCCAGGCGAGGGGAAGAAAAGATAAACGGCTAGAGAACGAGAGGTCGTGGCGAGATATTTTGATAAACGCTCTGGCGCCAAACTTTATAAAGTTTCTATAGCGACGAACACCCGTACTCTTCCTTTATAAAATTTGGCACTACAGCGTTTATCAAAATATCTTGCCGCGACCTCTCGTTCTCTAGCCTTTTATCTTTTCTTCCCGGCGTCTGGCTCGACTTGCAAAAAAAAGGGTCGTGCAAATTTCGTATTTTTCTTTTGGGCAGCTTATTGGCAAACTTCTTCATAGCTGGTAGGCCTTGAGTTCCCTCACCTTGATTAAAATAATCGTATGCAATCGCAAAAATATAGTAATAGGCTGGAATTCCGAAATAAATTGCGGGAATGGCTGCTTGCAGAATGAGCGTTTTCATTAACTTCATCTGCATGGCGTATGTGACTGACGAAAGAGTTTGCTTTTTCTTGTTTAAAGCAAACAATGTTCCGGATATATAGCAGCAACATTGCACAACATTCTCGACGCAAACTGATGCAAATATAGTTATCATTAGGTGAGGTTCTAATGATAAACAAAAAAAACGTGGATTCAAAAGTTTGTCGGAAATACATGAGAGATCATTCTGAATTCAAAAATTTTTCATTTCTGTGATTTTTGTTTTGACTGCGTACGTTTTTCAAATATTCTCGTGCCATTTCCTGATTAGGAACCTCCATGCCAACAGGAATCATGAAAAGGAACGCGCCAACGTATTGGATGCCAAAACCAAGTGTTCTGGCGATCAGTAATTTTTTCGAACCACCCATGACTTGAACGATTTTATGATATCGATTTTCGAAAAACAGAACGATTGTGAGAAGGCTGGCTGAAAATAAGCATCGACTTTGAATGGCGGGAAAAAGGTCACTCACTGAAAAAAATACTACATCCAAGATAAAATTGAATCGATGTTGGAATGTTGAAATAATTCAAAAAACCGAGTGGGTAACCGGCAAATGTTGGGAGAAAGGTGAGTGGGATTGAGAGGAGGTTTAGAAAAATATCGAGAAGAAACACGCTGAAAATATTAACTCGTATCAGAATAATCAAGGATAAGATTGTACCTCGAAAGTCTGAGAGCCCGGCCCACAACCTACGGGCCGGCCCGGTTTTTTGTTTTGTTTTTGGCCGGTTATTAAAAGCTTGGCCCGAAAAAGTTTCAATTCGACACATTTGCTTATTTTTTTCTGACTTTCGAGTAAAAAGACGAGGGCCCGGCCGGCGCAAGAGAAAATTGGACACGTAAACTCATCACTACAACTTACCTAAATTGGACACGTAAACTCATCACTACAACTTACCTAACAAAATTGGACACGTAAACTCATCACTACAACTTACCTAACATGAAGAAATAGCATGCTAAACTTCAACGACTTCATCTTATCCGGAGTTTTGAAAATGACACAATAAAAGACAAGACAATGAAACGGGGTGACGATTATAGTTGCAACGTGCATTGCCGTTTGCATGAATTCATCACTCTCTAGCAGAGAATTGAAATAATTACACATTATTGTTGAAAACTGATTTCTGAATCGAACAACGTGTCGACAGCTGATTACGAGAGAGTTGTAGGAGATCAGGTGAAAATCTGTCGACCATTTTCGTTTTCATAAGCTTCACAGTCTTTGTCGTGAAAAATATGAGAACGAGACCGATCCGTGTCTGCAGAAACGATGCTCATTCATTGTCTTCGGGTTTCTTTTCCGGAAAATTATATTTTGATAAGAAATCATAGTACATAACTAGGTTTACTTGCAAAAAAAAAACAACATTTTGGTATCGACAAGGACATGTTGACTTGCTAGCAATTTTCATCGACAAATCAAATGAGACAAGAAAAAAATAGTTGTGTTTCGGTGCAAAACAGCATAGAGTCTGACAAACGGTTTTCGCACATTCATGAAATTTCTGGAATTCTAGACATTTCTGGGGGCGGTAAGATCAAATCGGTAGTGAGATTGTTACCCGGAGGCGTGAGAGCCCAGTTTGAAATTCACGGGCCGGGCAGCTCGAAAAAGGGCCGGTCTGGTTTGGAAAAATGTTTGTGAAGCAATTTCTTTTCCTTCTGGAAAAATATGATTTGTACTCAATTTTCAATGCCCGTTTCTAATATTAAAAAGTCCATGAACCCGGATTGTCAAAGCACATCTGATTCTGATGATCTGGAAGCGTCACTCTGTTCAGTCCGGAACTCTTTCACTTAAATTTACACCTATCCACGTTTCTACCATATCTCAACCGCCTGCCCATCAAACATCACTTTCTCTCGCTGCATGATTGTTGTATGTCACACGTTTTGCTCGCATAATCCTGCAACAATTTCTCCTCTCTTTCTCTCTGTTGCTATGAACAATGTATCAAAGGTATTATAGTACACCTACAGTAAATTATTGCGTTTTAAATGTAACTGATAAAATCATGATTGTTTTGTTCATTTGTCTTCTTGACAAATATTTTTTTGTTCAGCTAGACGACATTTCGTGCTATCAGTGTGGATGGAACAAAAAATGTGTGCATCAGCAACATGTTTGAAAGTTTTTGGGCAGAACGTTCAAAAAAATCCGGTTCTTTCGAGTCATGCTTTTGAGGAGAAAATTCAAACGATCATGTTTTGGAGATAATTTTATCTTCTGCAATTCAAATCTCAGAATCGTGTCGGACCAGGGTCAATAGATCGGAGCTCATTCGAAAAATGTCGGAGAACTTTTCAGAAGAACTTTTGGAACGTCAAATTTTCAGGACAAGTTCAACTAGAAAGTTGCAGATGTTCGTTTTCAGAAATCAGCATACTGTGGTGAGAGATGATCAACACTTCAGCGACGCTAGAGAAACAAATGACAAATATGTTTTTTAGTTACTTTTTTGAAAACCATTTCATGGGTTTCAGTCATGCTGCCGAAAAATCGAGAAGATACAGGCGGGTGATTCAAAAACTGTCAACTCTCACATTTTACGATGTGTCAAAACTTCGGAGAATGAATGAGTCGGAAATGAAACGATAAATAGAGGTCACGTTTTTAATGAGCACTATACTACTTTTTTATTCACTCTTCCAAGAAATCCCCGTTGTTTCATAAACTAGTATTTCATTTAAACCTGGCGCAATTGTGTTCTCTGCTAATTCAAATTATCTGATCAAAAAACAATGTTCTCCAAATGTCTCAGTTGTAGTGTATCCCAAGGTTGAACAGGCTACAACAAATTGACCTCTGAATCATCTTCCGATTTCAAAGTCAATCAAATGTGTGTGTGGTTCTTTCAATTCTCTTCTGTTTGACTACAAAGAACAAAACAACTTCAAAACAGAAACCATCTGGCCATAAATCGAAATCGAACTATTTACATACTTGTGTCTACAACAACAATTCATAATCGAATAACAAGTATTTCACATGTTTTTACCTCTGTTTCTTATCGACGTTCCTAACCTCATGTAGATCTTCGACAGAAAAACAACAAAAAATCATACGACAACTTTCTCTACTCCCTCCGCCCCAATTTTCTTGTCTACAGTACTCCGACTAGATACATATAAAACACGCCGTTTGGTTTTTTTTAGTAGTTTTGGTTTTTTTATTGTCACAAAGATGGTGCAAACACAGAAAATCAAAGTGGATGCAATGATCACGAGGCAGTTTTTAGCTGCCGATTTGGATGAGATTCGGCAGATGCAGGAAGCTGCAAAGAATGTGAGTTGAAATGAGTTTATCGGTGTTAATTAGTCCACGAAGTTTAGAGGACCCAAAAATTTGCTAGCCTAAGCCCGGCCCACAGTATTACACTACCAAAAATTTAAGGTACCCAAACTTTCAAATTTTTTTCATTGGTATAAAAAAAAAATTCTCGTGATTTTTTCTCCGCGCCTCTTGTTTTTGTATGCTATTTCGTCGATTCAGGCTCCGGCTACAAAAGTGGGGCCTGTTTTGATTGTGAACTGTTTTTCTAAACTGTGTTTACCGTGTTTTTTTTCCGTAGCCTTTTTGAATCGCGCACTAAATGATTGTACCTTTCAAAAATTTTACAACAAAAAAAATCCTCGAAAAAATCGAAGATTTTTTGAATTGGTTAACGAACTCTGAAAATGTTCTCGCCAATAATAGTTTCATTTTCAGATCATACCTAAAAACGAAATCGTCTGGCGAAACGTGATGCTCTTCGCAGCTCTTCATTTCGGAGCCATCATTGGTTTATATCAGTTAATATTCCAAGCAAAATGGATGACACTTTTCTGGGTTTTCATTCTTCATACAGCCGGAAGTATGGGTGTCACAGCCGGTGCACATCGATTATGGTCTCATAAGTGAGTCTGCAATTGTTATCGAGCAACTTTTTTTTCAATTGTTTTCTTTCAGAAGTTATAAGGCTCGTCTGCCGATGAGAATTTTTCTGATGATCCTGAACAGCATAGCTCTGCAAAACGATATAATCGAATGGGCTCGCGATCATAGATGTCATCATAAATGGACGGATACTGATGCCGATCCACATGGAACTCAGCGTGGAATGTTTTTTGCACATATGGGATGGTTGATGGTGAAGAAGCATGATCAGGTCAAAATTCAGGGAGCTAAATTGGATCTGTCGGATTTGATGGCCGATCCAGTGTTACGATTCCAGCGCAAGTATTATCTTCTTCTCTCGATACTTTGTTGTTTTTTGCTGCCAACATTTGTGGCAGTCTATTTTTGGGGAGAGTCGGCGTTCATCGCGTTCTACACTGCTGGCCTCTTCAGATACTGTTTCACACTTCACGTCACCTGGTGTATCAACAGTGTCTCTCATTGGTAAGTAACTCTTCCATTGAACCCGAACATCCTAAATCTTCTAGGGTCGGTTGGCAACCTTACGATCATCAGGCTACCTCAGTTGACAACCTCTGGACTACAGTAACCGCTGTCGGCGAAGGAGGTCACAACTATCATCACACATTCCCGCAAGATTATCGCACTTCGGAGCATAGTGAGTGGCTCAACTGGACCAAGGTGTTGATCGACGTCGGTGCCGCACTTGGCCTTGTCTATGATCGAAAAGTGGCCGCCGAAGAGGTTATTCAACGACAGTGTAAAAATCAGGGATGTCTGGTGGAGCGCGGTAAAATGCTTCAAAAACTGGGATGATTTTTGATTCCTGGGTATTTCCCCCATGTGTTATTCTCTGTACATAGAATTGATAAGAAATGTAATAAATTATTTTATCATCATCATCGAAAAAATGTGATGTTCTATTCACCCGTGTTGTAAATATATAACCGTCTTGTATTGATTCTCGAAACCGGCTGTTGATCTTCCGGCTCATCCTCCCACTGTGGCTCATATCGATCAGCCGTCTGCACCGATGCCACCTTGATCTGCGTTGTTGTTTGTGTTGCACTGTTGCGCATCTTTGCACGTTCGTCAAATTTTTCGTTCAACATTTTCTTCCTGAAAACAAGAATGAAGAGGAAAAGTGTGAAAAGTGTCGAATGACAAAGATGAAAAGTGCAAAGACTGACTGATGATTGCTCATAAATCGCATGATAAACTTGTTCGTGCCATCCATTGATTGGGTATACTTGTCAGTGACATCTCCGTCGCCGTGTTCCATTCGTTTTTTCTTGGTAGGTTCAATTGATCCGATACCCGACACGCCGATCGACACTTTACGACTATCATTGGCTGAAAATTAGAAACTCTCAAAAATTGCAACTTTTCATTTTCTTGCCACAGTTTGATTTGTGATCTCAAAAAAACAAAATTTTTGAGAAACTAAGATGGCAAACGTCGAACCTACAGTCTCACGACGAACGTCTTGTGCAAACATCGCTTTTGTGTGTGAGTACAATAACTCGTGGCCAAAACATTGTTTAGTTTTTTTCTTCCGAAATTTTTGTTTTGTTTTTTGAACCACACATATCGAAAGTTGAAGTCTTCAATATTGAGGTTTTCATAAAAATGAGATATCAATTTCTGAGCGAAAGGATGTCTCCAAGAGTACATTAGGTTCGGTATGTCTTTTTAGTCTCTCAAAAATTGTTATGCTATAAAGTGAATCGAATTGGTCAAGAAAAATAAAAAGTTGCAATTTTTGGGACATTACGAGATGCAGAGATTACTTTTTTCACAATGTGTTATGCTTAACAAAATAGGAGTAAAATGTTGACTTTTTAATCTAATACGGAAACGTACAATACACTTGTTTTCAAACTCACATGTTGACAAAGAGCTTTTGAAATCGTTCTCAATGTCTTGAACAATTTTTTGGAACAGAAAATCCAACTTCATCTGCAAAACATTGATAGCCATCGACACCACCGACAGACCACCCAAGATGAAAACGATGCCACCCACAGCGACCGAATGGTTTGGTGTGATATCGCCGAACCCAATTGTGGTCATTGAGACGAAGAAAAAGTAGAGTGACTCGAAAATAGACCACTCTTCAAAAATGGCGAAATATCCGACGCACAGCAGAATCCAGAAGCCGAGAACGGTGAACGCCAAAACGAGCGGTATGGGTTGTTGACCATTTTCGCCGTCGACACTCGATGTTTCGACCAACGGCTCGAAATCGTTGGTACCCTGGATAAAAACAAGTTGTTTTGTTTTGACTCTTGATGTACAACACAACTGTTGTTTGTGAAATGTATGAAGGTAGGAGTATCATGTCAAAACTATGACAAATCACTTTAACATGACACACAACTTCTCAATTCATTCTCATAGACCAAAAAATATTGTTTGAGTGGGAAAAGGTCAGACTTAGACACCCTCATCATTTTTTTTGTTGGACTTCTTTGATCAAGTCAACACCTGACATACGGAGATGATGAAAAATGAGGAGACGCAATTACGAGGATGGGGAAGAAGTGAAAAATAGACTTTTTATCGAGGAGGAGATGATACAGAGGATAAGGTTGGAATAACTTTGGAAAAAAGAGATGAATAGTTCTGGCCTCGGAAATATTTTTTCTTGTTTTTAAGAGATCAGACATGCATTTGTGATGTGGAGAATCGTTCAGAGAATGAGAGATTTGAAAAATCCAATTTTTTTTTTGGATTTTTCGAATCTCAAAAGTTTTCCCAACTTTGCAATCAGCTGAGAACGATCCTGCACTTCGATTTTCGAAATTAAGATGAGTGAGACTTTTGGAATTTTAGAGCTTGACAAAAAAGTTTTGCAACCGAAACTTGAATAATAGTTTTCCAGACGAGTCCGTAAGGTCAATCACAGAATGAAAGAGATAACAGAAAAAACTCACCTCCTCCAAGTTTTTCGATTTTTTGATCCGAATTTTGCGACAAAATTGGTTAAAGTATCGTCGACCAGTTCGTTGCCAAAACGCTGAATGAAATTTTTCGAATTTTTCAATTTACATTCATCTCGACTCACAGTTCACACCAAAAAACAACACATTACCCCAATCGTTCAAAATCGTAATCACCATAGGGATGCCAATCATCGCGTAAACCATGGTGAATATCCGGCCGAGTACAGTAACCGCCGCCAGGTCACCGTACCCAATAGTGGTGTAAATCGTGCCCGAATAATAGAGACCACCCCAAATATCCCATTTGGGTAAATGCTGTATTTCGATGCGTATACCCATCGAAGCGTCGTATTCGTTGATGACGCGTCGAACTTTGGGTCCGGAAAACTCGGAAGAATTCGAGAACTCTGCGTAGAGATTCTGAATTTTGTTGATGAAAACAGTTTTAGCGGCAAGAGAGTTGCGAAGAATCCGAAGATTCTCTTCTTCTTTGACGACTCTTTCATTTTCGGCTTCTAGAAGAATGAAGATGAATGCGCCAATAAAACTGTAGATGAGAAGAGCCAGAATTTTTGCGACATGATGTAGGTTGTATCGCTCGTAGCTCACCGCCACCAAGTTCCATAACATTCTGAAAATATCGGAAATAATTTAGAAAGCTTCAAAATTAACTCGAAAAATTCTCACTGATTTTGATTCTCGCCAGTCAAATAAATCATAGTCAAAATATGTGTTTTTTCAACAAAAACAAGAACAAGAGTGAAAAATCAGCTAACAAGCAATACACCGGAGAAATGTAAAATGATAGGCCCTCGCAAGAAACACGAAACTCGATTCTTTGTACTTTTTCTACCTCTGATTATTTCGCGAAAGAACGGCCAGAATCATTGAAAAACGAATGGGCTCATATTTTTATTAGCGTTTTGAAAACGATTTTGCAAACAAAAAAAAACAAGAAAAAATAAAGGATAAAACGAGTGAATAGCAATCGTCCGAAACGATGAAGAGTTGTAGGAGAAAAAAAACACAACTGCTCTCTGGTGATCAACGATTTTTTTAATGTAGATAGAAAAAAGTGGGAAATTTAGATGAAACATTAAAATGAAGAAGAAATTTGACACTCGGAAAGACTCGGGGTTGGCAAAATCAGAGGACCGGGCAGGTCTTCGTGGGCGGAGCGGTCTAAAAAGAACATATATTTTTCATTTCAAAAAATGAACTCCAGGTCACGTGACAGTTTTTTTGTTGTTAATAACATTTTTCAGAGTTTTCATCAAAACGTGCCTTATTTTCAAAACCGAAAAACGAAAACCGAGAAAAAAGGCCAACTGGAAAGCCTAGGAAAAACCGCTCAGGAAATGAAGAGCGGGATTTGAGCGGACCGCTCAACTTTAGCGCCCCGCTCAACCTCCGCTCAAGTTTTTGAGCGTGACGCTCAGGTTCCGCTCAATATTTGTGGTCGTCGTTCAAACTGAGCGCGAGTTGAGCGGACCGCGGTGAGTTGAGCGCAACGGTCGCTCCGCCCTCTCATGGATAGATATAGCGCGCTGCCTAGCCAGTGTGGTGTCGGGCGCTGAGAAACTATATATGCCAATGACTTTAAAATGAAATTAGTGCCATAAAGGAGCCATGTATGTGATAAAAAATACATGGTGAATAAATTTTGAAGATTTTATGAAACTAAAGTCACTTTAATTTTTAAGGGTCCAGGGTTCGAGGAAAAGCAAAAATGCAAAGAAAAAATAGAGCGAGGGTTGAGCGGTACGCAAAATAATATCTTCGTTTTCAAAATTTTCCATATAAATTTATGGTTGTCTCGACTCTTGAGCGGAACTTGAGCGGTGCGCTCAAATGAATAAGCGAGAGCTGAGCGGTCCGCTCAACTGAAATAGAGGGACTCGATCGAGCGCTCGACTGAAATAGCAAGACTTGAGCGGAGCGCTCAACTCAGAAAAAAAATGTGAGCGGGTCCGCGGCGCGTCAGCCGCGTATTTTTATGTATTTTCGAAGTGAGCTGGGGTGGGCTTTTTTCTAGTGTGCTCGCTGGTGTCAGAGTTTGCAAACCTGATGCAAAAATGAGTCTGATTCTTGAAATCGATTCCTAAACTTCATCTGGCCTGTTTTTTCAACTGGGCCCGATTTCTCTGACTCATAGATCTGATTCGAGGATAGCCACGGTAACCACTCAGGAAGTGAAGAGCGCGATTTGAGCGGACCGCTCAGAAAATAGCAGCGCGCATCCGCGGCTGACGCGCCGCGGACCCGCTCACATTTTTTATCTGAGTTGAGCGCTCCGCTCAAGTCTCGCTATTTCAGTCGAGCGCTCGATCGAGTCCCTATATTTCAGTTGAGCGGACCGCTCAGCTCTCGCTCATTCATTTGAGCGGACCGCTCAAGCTCCGCTCAAGAATCGAGACAACCATAAATTTATATTGAAAATTTTGAAAATGAAGATATTATTTCGCGTACCGCTCAACCCTCGCTCTATTTTTTCCTTGCATTTCTGCTTGTTCTCGAACCCTGGACCCTTAAAAATTAAAGTGTCTCTAGTTTCATAACATCTTCAAAAATTTATTCATCACGTATTTTTGATCACATACATGGCTCCTTTATAGCACTTGTTTCACTTCAAAGTCAGCGGCATATATCGTTTCTCAGCGCCCGACACCACACTGGCTAGGCAGCGCGCTATATCTCTCCATGAGAGGGCGGAGCGACCGTGGCGCTAAACTCACCGCGGTCCGCTCAACACGCGCTCAGTTTGAACGACGACCACAAATATTGAGCGGAACCTGAGCGGCACGCTCAAAAATTTGAGCGGAGGTTGGGCGAGGCGCTCAAGCTGAGCGGTCCGCTCAAATCCCGCTCTTCATTTCCTGAGCAGTGTTAAAATTATCACCAGAAATATTTCTTGTTGGCAAAATAATGGCTAACAAAAAATTAGAATGACAATAGCATGCAATCTCAAATTCCTGTTGTTGACTCATCCCTCTTTCATAACAATAATTATCACTTATCTTCTAACCATAACTCTTTATTTCGACATCGATCTTTGAGAAAATAATCATTGTACTCATTTCCATATGGCTTCAACTCAACTCAACAACCTCTAATTATTCACCTTTCTCGTGTCTTGACAACTAGAACAGCTTTTCACATGTATTCGTATAATGCCGACTTCAATTTGGAATGAGAATCCTGAAATCTACAACATTATCAAACGAATATTTTCGAGTTTCATAACAGTCTTGTATCCCATTGCTTTTTATTGTGTTCTGACACGTTCAAGAACTCTTTCGAAGGTTCTTCAAAAATTGTTGCTACTTCATGTCAGCTGTATTTCATTTCAATGGATTGTGGTGGCTTGGCTCGCTGATGCCTATTCATTTTTTCCGATGAAGGTGACCCGATTCGATGGAGTTTTGAGAAATTATTTCGACGCTACAGTACTTTACTCGTTCATGTATATCACGTATTTTTGTAAGTTTTCACGCACTTTTTTGAGTAGTGTTTTTTTTCCAGTGTCGATTGGATCGTGTCTGTTAATTTATTTCAATCGACTGTTCATTATCAAACACATTTATGTTCGTCACAGAACTCTAGGCCAAAAAGTTTACGAATTCTCGGTTTATGCCTTTGTTTATGCCTATTCAACGATTCCCATCGGTGTCACAATCTCCCAAATACCCGATCAAACATTGGCAAAACTTCACGCTGTGCAGATTTTGAAATATCTTCCCGATTGTATAAATGCCTCTAATGTTGTTATTGCTTGTGACGTTTTGACTGATTGTATGCCTCGAACTTCAAGAAATTATATTATTTGGCTATTGTCAATATCTTTCATCATGATAAGCTCAACCATCTACACGTCCATCAAAGTGTCACACGCTTCGAGAACAGAAAGCTCTGCGAACCGAATCAGACACACAAGGTTTCATCGAAACACCTTTTTTCAGGTATGCAATTTCCTAGACCCACCATTTTTTCCGAGTTTTCAGGCGTTTTTTCAAATTTTCTTCGCTACCGTACCTTATTCGATTGCAAACATTTCGGTGTTGCTCCAAATTGCTCCTCCGTATTTGATCTATTTCATCGATTTCATATCGGAAAATCACGCAACTTCTGGAATTATTTCATTGTTCCTATTCTACGACCCTTACAAGGAGTATATCACAAAAATAACGAGCAGGTCGAAAAGGCAAAATGTTATTGTTATTTTCATACGATAAAATTTCTCGAAAAAAAAAGCAAAACAGTGGGCCGAACCGGGGATTGAACCCGGGACCTCTCGCACCCAAAGCGAGAATCATACCACTAGACCATTCGGCCGACGGAAACAAGGAAACACATTTCTATAGATAAGGTATAGGTTTTTTCATTAAGCTTGTACAAACAAACAAACCAATGATCAATGAAAATGGAAAACACACAATTTCACTTTTGCCAAGGACTTTTTGATTGCACAACTCATGACTAATTATGCGGACACGCTTTTTTAATTACGATCTGGACTTTTTTTTAATTTATAAACCATTGAAGGCGGGATAATTACGCGGAAGGGAATGGTAGAAAGCTTGCCAAGGTTTCACTCACAAGAGGTTTTTAAGGATATTATTTATTCGGGGAATCCGTTGAACAAAACTTTATTCAGTTTCGTAACTAATACAGTTCCTCTTCTCTGATTTATGATAAACTAGTTTTCTTTATTCAGAAGTTACAATTGATAATTTATCATTATAGTTTGTTATTTTCCTTTTTCATCTGTTTTTTTTGTAATATCCATCAAGTTTAAGACATACTTATTATAACTATACTTTTGGCTAGTTTCTTTTTTTTCGCATCTCTATCCTTTTTCGGTCCAGCTGACCGGTTCACATTTTAATTGACACCTTTCTCGAGAATTTACCAATGTGTTCATCCATCCATCCGGTTCCAATGACTTTTTTTCACGATTCGTTTCACATTTCAGAAAATATAGCCTAGGAAATGATTTTTTGGTGTTCATTTTTGTATTTGTTGAACCACGTTAGTGGTCTTCCGCGCATTTTGAACGAGTTGATTGGCGAGCCAGAAGTGATTTGTGATGTGAAAGAGATTCGAATTCATGTGACGACTAGTGAAGGGTTTGCCGGCAATTTGTACACCAAGGTGAGTGTACAAAAAAACTCTTCCTCCGAGAAACTGCCCTTCGAACGGCTTGTCCTAGTTGCCCGTTTTCCGACAGGCTGAAGAACCAAAATGCCCGGTTCGAACCGGCCCCTCGGGCTTCTAGGCTGCATAGTAGCGAAAACAAGAATGTAGAAAAATCGGATTTTGGCTATAAGACATATGAGTTTTTAGGGTTTCTTCCACAATAAAAATTGTCGTGTGCGTGGTAACACTGTTCAGAACAAACTCGAGCTCATACTTCCCGTCGATGGCGACTGCGGCATTCGCCGTAAACGACAGACCAATCCACGTGGCATTCTACTCGACACAACAATTGTGTTGATGTTCCATCCGGTATTCCTTACTCAATCCGATCGATCCTATCACATTCAATGTCAGTACACGGAGACTGATCGAACGGTGACGAATGCTTTGGACGTTAGTATGCAGTCGCCGTCAGAACTTCCGCAGTCGGTTCAACACTCCGATCCCGATCAGGCACCAGTATGCAAGTATGAAGTGTTGATGGGAAGTGAGAACGGACCACCACTGTCACACGCAACTGTTGGCGATGCAGTTTATCATAAGTGAGCCACAATCACAGATTCCAAGTACTCTCTTTTTTTCAGGTGGTCTTGTGAGGGTCCCAACAAGGACATGTATTGCATGACAGTTCATTCTTGTATCGTCGATGATGGTCAGGGTTTTGGGCAGAAGTTGGTTGATGAACACGGATGTACTCTAGACACTTTTATACTTCGAGAAATAAAATATGAGGAGGGTTTGCGCGCCGGACAATTGTCCAATGTTTTCAAATTCGCTGACAAACCAACTGTATTTTTCTCGTGTATGATTCGAGTCGAGCTCAAAGAAATGCCAACATCAACATGTTCAGTAAGAATTTTTTTCTACAAAGTTTTCCGTTAGAAACTTATATTTCTAGCCACCATCCGAGGCACAATGTATGATAAGTCGCGCGAGAAACGTGACAAACGACGTGACGACGGAGCCAAAAGTCGTTGGAGAAATCCCGAAAGATTTCCCGCGGCCACCCGATGTGACGCATAGTTCGAAACACACTGCGTTGAACTACTCGGGAGCTGATGATTCGTCAGAGGACGTGGATGATGACAATGATGATGATGATCCATTCCCAGAGGTGGAGAAACCATTGAGAATCTCACCTGCGATGTGAGTCATGAAAAGGGGTACACCTGAAATCAAGCATTCTGAAACCCGGTTTCAACCTTTCATTATTATAAGAGTAAAAAAATGGCGTCGAAATGAAAAATACATTTTCAAAAAATCGACATTTTACGTATAAAAATTTCAATTTCGACGCCAATTTTTTACGCTGATAAAAAAACTGAATAATTTATTATTAATTTTTGTTAGGAATATTAAATTCACAGGTATTTCACCCTTGATTTCAGCAAAAACAGATTAATCCGCCGCGAAGTCAACAATCGTCTTCTAGACTTTGATGTCTTCGCTCCGTCGGTCGATGTTCGCGATTTGGCCGAAACAGGTGAATTAAACACTTCTAAGTTCATTTTTTCCTCTCAACTTTCTCCTTTTTCAGACATCAACACCGGCAATCTTAGAACCAATCAATCAACCGAATCGAGAAACGATGTGTGTGTTCCTCGATTCACAATGTTCCTAAGTCTATTCATTCTCGGTGTTCTTACAATGGTCTCCATAGTCAGTCTTTATTTAATCATCTCAAATCTGACTCAGAAATCGGGGAAAATTCGAAAAGAACTGCCCAATCCAATCAATTTTTAAGAAATCCACAAGCTTTAACTATTTCTGAACGTCTAGGTAGAATTAATAAAAATTATTTATGAAGAGACAAAAAATCAAGAAAAAATCTCATAGAGTTCAATAAATATATACATACAGAGAAAGGGAGAAAAACCGGACTATGCGAAGAAAAAACTGTTGTTGAAAAGTGTGGACCCGAAAAACTTTGGAAACAAGAGAAAAAACTCTAAACGGAAATGAATAGTGAGAAAAATTGAATAAAACCATCTAGTGAATTGTGTGCAGTCCTGCTTGAAGAAGTGGATGTTGTGCGTGTGGTTGAGCGATGCCGCTCAACGCAGCGGCAGTCCCTGCGGCAGGAGAAGAGGCAGCGAAAAGGTTCTGTTGCATTCTCGCCATCAACTGTTGTTGCGTCAATTGCAGTTGTTGTTGCGGTGTGAGCGGTGAGCCGAGTTGCGAGTTGAGTTGCGAACTCAGCGAGTTCAACTGCGACTGTAACTGCAGATTCAGATTCAGTTGTTGTGGCGTCAACTGTTGCGGTGTCAGGTTGCCCAACGTTGACGGTATCGAGATGCCGAGATTGTTGTTGACGAACGGGTTGAGTGGCGAGGCTGCGGTGTTGTTGTGATTGACGGTGTTTGTGAGATGGGCAGCGGTGGCGGCGGCGGCGGTGAGTTGTGCGGCGTCGTGCGCTTTTGCCTCCTGTTCGGCGCGCGCCTTCATCGCATGCGATTTCATGTGGGCGTTCAACGATTTGACTTTTTCGAAACATTTGTCGCAAAGACGACAGTGGAAGAAACCGTCGGCACTGGGTTGCGCTCCTTTTTTGGTGGTGTTGGTGGATGGAGGAGGACGTGGTGCTGTCTGAAGAAAAGCTGGTTGAATTTGAGGTCTTGAAGGCATGTTCCCATCTATTTTGAGTTTTGCGAACACTGGTAACACGGAACCATGGAACATTTGAAAAAGTAGTACTCACCGGTTGATAGTTCTTCTGCACGCCACCAAAAACCTCTTTAGCCACCGGCGACAACGCAATCAACGGCGACTGTCGTGGCGACGACATGATCGGCGACGTGAACGCGCGATCTCGAAACTGTTGTGGTAGCAATGTGGTGTCCATACCGGATGCGTCGGTGGCAACCGATTCGACGTCGGACTCGATCGACTCTTGCAAACTGCACTTTTTCATCGGTATCGGCACATCGTCCATCTTCATGTTGATCTCCAACAATTGACGTTTGCGTCGAAGGTTTCGCAATTTACGATAGTCGTCGGGGCACGCTTTTTTCCACGTGTAATAGAATTGAACGCACTCGCGCACTGATTTACCGGGAAGCTCTTGAGCGACTTTATCGAAATCCTTTTCAGATTTATAGATGGCGTCTTGAAACTGAAACACCTCATCGGGCGTCCACATCACACAATCGTTATAGAGATGATTGAAGATGTTGCTATACTGTTCCCAGTCGAGAGTGTCACAACGAAGAAGATCTTCGACGGCCGCCTCGATGTTGCCATTGTTCTCCATGAGAAGATGAAGAGCAAGCTCTCTGTTCGAACCGGCTCGTGGACACGCTTGACTGTTGGCAAGCAATTCGAACGCGGTGATTTGTTCAGGGTCAATGTCTTTGAGAACGTCGCACGAGAAGACGATTTCGTCGCGATCCTCAATGGCGTCGAGTTCGCTCTCGTGAACCTCTCTGTCGTTCCACTTTCGCACACGGGCTTGATATTCGCGGCCAACGTTGATGTGACTGAGAAAAAAAGAAAATTCAATAAAAATTTCAGATCGTTTCAAACTCACGGGTTTTGATCCGAAATGTGCGGTCCGTCATCCCTCTCACTTGGATGTAGATCATAATAACAATCCGACATGCACGACGCTTTTCTTAAAATCTCCGACGGATCCATTGACATTTTGCGAAACGGCGACGTCATCGGGTTCATATTCTGCTGGTTCTGAATCATCAGACTCTGTCGTTCTTCGCCCATCGACGACGACGTTGACGCGCCCGACTCTTTTCGCAATTGTTCGAGTTCGTCGGCAAAGTGAGGCTGGAAATTTGAGCGATGATTGTGATGAACAAAACAATTGCAAAACTTGTTATTTTTGATTCGATTTTTGATCGGGGGCGCACAACTTGTTTACTGCCCATCGCTTATCAATCAGCAAAAACTGAGGTTTTTTGGAATGTCTGTGTGCACACAAAAAAGTGGGCGCTTATCAATTTCGAAATGCACACGTTTTAGGTTTGCTTGATAAAGTACAAGACAGCGGGGCGACTTTTTTTGTAGCTGTTGAATGATTTCTCAAACGGGCTACTATGAACCCAGCTATAGCCTGAGAGTCGGACTTTCAAAAATTGTGAAAACCGGTGATCGATCTTTCTGATGTTAAACACATTGGGGGATAGGAAAACTCGAACTTGGATCTCACCTGATTCATCTGTTGCACATAGAAGCCGTTCTTTCTCGCTGGTCCATCACCGTCTTCACTTCTCTTTTTCTCGTTGCTCATGATCATTTTGTTGTTCTCGTCCAACGTGCTGCAACTCGGCACATTGGTGATCTCGACGGTCTTGATGTTTTTGGCGATCGAACAGAACAGGCCGGAGCCGTTTCGCATTGGAGCCAGGATTGGTGGTGGTGTATACGGTAAGCCACCCTGTGGTGTTGCTGTCAATGTTTGCTGTTGTTGATGTGGATCGTTGATCGACGACACGACGGTGGACTTGGTCGATTTGAATTTGGTGAAAGCACTGCCGCGCGGAGTTCGAAGTTGACTGAAAACCATAAAATGTGTACATTCGGAATAGTGGGTGGTGGTGAACATAAAAACAAAAAGTGTCGACTCGTTATCTATCTCTATTCTATATTGCAAAAAATGACTATCACGCAAATGAACAAAAAAACATGCGACGAGAGAGCGAGAGAGTGTGAGAGAAAACGATGGAAAATAGAAAAAAAAGACCACTCATTTATTTTCGCTGCAGACAATTGTTGCTGATCGCAAAATACCGAGGCAGTCGACTTTGAAGTTTGTTTTGTGTTGTTTTTCAAGAACGAACAAAACATGTGTCTACTCAATTTTTGTTATTTTTGTCTGGTGAACTACGACCGTAGAATAATTGTAGAGATCATTGATGCAAAATTGCAACAAAAACTAAAAAAATAACGTTTTTTTTTCAAACTTGATCTCACAGAAAATCAACAAATTTTCAGGCAAAACTATTCTGAATTTTTTCATGCAACACTTTTGACAGGTGCAATTTTTTTCTTGGAAAACTTGTTAAATAAAAAATGAAATCGACTGGAGAGAAGAATGTTTTTTCTCCCATAAAAAAAACATTGAAAGACCAACTTTGACCACAGGAGTGCGATTTAAGTCGTTTCAGACCAGGTTTCAAAATAGGACAGATTCTGAGCGGTAAAAATACACAAAAGTACAGTACGCCAAAATATGAAGTAAACACTTCATAGAAAATTATTGTCATTTCTACTATGTACTTTAAAAAATATTTTTTTCTGTTCTGAGAAATTGACCCACCCAAAAAGGCCAAAATTTCGGACCGGAGCTTGGATTTCACACCTGTTAGCCTCATCACTTGTGCCCCTACACTATTTCTGATTATGAACATCGAATTATGAAACTGTCAACTTTTGAAATGGAAAAAAGAAGTTCTCAAATCATCATCAACCCGGATATAGTTTTTACCTTATTTCCGGCAAAATATCCGGGTCTCCGTCCGCCGACTAAGTACTGGCATAACAAACTTTCAACAAACTCGTAAAAAAAAGAAAAACTTGTTTTCATGTTCGATAACAATAATAACACACTTTGATTTTTCGATTTTTTCCCTGCCGTGCGCCGAATGAGAACTAATTTCAATTCCGTGTTCGCAAAACGACCTTTTTGTTTTTTTTGCAAGTTTTCGGAAGGGTTGCAAGAACAAGAGAACATGTCAGCTGACATAGTTTGCGCAAAATGAAGAAAAAACTGAATTTGAGAAGAGAAGACAATAACAATACAAGAAAGGAAGAAAAAGAAGAAGAAGAAGAAGAAAAGTGGAAAAATAACAAAGAGACCACCATTGTTGAAAAAATGTTCGCAAAACCATCATCATTGACAAATACCCAATTTTTTTGTTGATTGATGTTGAACGGAAAAAAAGTGCAAACCAAAGTGTGTGTGTGATAGTATCGAAGATCGAGAGACTTGGATGGGAAGCGAAACGCAAAAGTGCGCAGGGCATTTTTTTTTCTTGGCGGTTTTTGTTTACGCGGACACACACACAGCCAAAAGGACACACAAAATGGAGAGTTGTTTGGTGAAAAGAAAAAAAAGAGATAATAGACATGAAAACGTATATTTTGATCTATCGAACAGCTCAAGACAATGATCAACTTTTCCAGTTTACAATACGTTTCAATAAAGTTTTATCAAAAAATCGTCGAAATTGGGTCTAGTAAAATGCCCGTCAACACGATTTTTTTAAATTTTGTACATTAAAAAAAGTTATTTTTCTTTGAAGTTCGTTTTGCATTTCAGTACTAAAATTGTCTATACATGTCAGGCTCACAAATTTTATTTTAGTTGTAGCCTCTTCCATTCTAGAAAATTTCGGATTGACAATAAAAAATATAATGAATCGGGCTGGGCCGGGCCTGACATGATGTTGAGCAGTTTTCCGATTTTTTTAGCTACTAATCCGTAAAGATTCGAGTGTTCTGGCTCGACCCGAAACCCCGATTTTTATCCTACTTTATCTAATTCAGTTGGTATGAGTAATCTATTATGAATCCCAAAAAAAATTATTCCTACTGGCAAAAAAAACACTAAAAACACGAAAATTCAAAAAATGCCAGCCGTTCAGAAAAACAATTTCAGCGAAAGGACAAGAAAGGCAATCTCAAATAATAGGCTTTAAAATGGCAAATAAATATTAATACTATTTCTAGGAAAGAGCGCGGAAAACGAGAAGAAAAGCCTAAACGAGCCGCAAGTTCATAAAGCTTTTTGCAAGTGAGCAAAAATCTTGCATCCAAAAAAAAACGACAACGACGATGGGCGGGTGGAAAAGTATGTTTCCATTTTTTTTTCACTACGCGATGCGCACATCAGATGAAAAAGGCAAAAGCTTCTCCCTCATCTTTTCGGGGGAGAACAACAAAAAACATATGTGAGTGTGAGTGTGTGTGTGTGTGTATAGTGTGATCTGGAAAAAAAGTGAGAAAGAGAGATAGACACACAGTCACAAGACCCATACATTTTTTTTTTGCAAAACGAGAGGAAAATTTTTTTGAGGAAAAGATGGAGAGAAAAATAGACTGCTGCAAATGCACGTCCTCTGGAAAAGCGAGGAAAAAACGCGGGGCAACATTGTTTTTTGGCCATTTGGCACAACAACAACAACAACGAAAAAATAAACGGCGAAACGAAAATTCGACTTTTTTTTTCTCGAAATGATTATGATTTTGTTTGCGAAAAACATTGGAACGCTTGCATGAGAATATGTCGCGGGCGGGCGGGCGGGACGGTGAGAGATTGAGAGGTTTTGAGAAAGAGACAGAGTGCATTATTTCAATTTCAGAAAGTTCTGAATACGAGTGGAGTTTGGTCATCAAAAGGTCGACAATGAAATTGCAACTTTGCACAAGAATCGAGAGGCAAAGAGAAGAGACAGCGAGAGAGAAAGAGAGACGCAGAGAGTAGATTCTAAATCGGATCATCTTAATCCGCTCCGTTTCATTGTACTTTTGTAGACTTTTCATCATACCTCGGCGAAAACGTGGAATTCCACGTGACACAATTTCAAAACTTAAAAATCATACAGTAATTCAGACAGCACAACATTTTTCAAAAAGTTTTGTGTGAGCAATCACGAGGAACATTTTGAAAAAAAGGGATTTTCACGTTTTTGGCCGAGGTATGTTTTTCATGGTTGGTTCAACAAAAAAGTCAAGCCAAGAAAAAAATTTCTTCCTGGATAGTACCGCGAAAAATCTTGAAACAAACGCATTTTTATCGGACCCGGCCCGATTCAGATCCAAACATTTGCCAACAGAGATGCAGAGAAACAGAACAATTTTTCGAAAAAGTGTTATTTCAGCAGACTAGACAATCGCAATAATAATTTTGCATTCTAGCAATTTTTTAAAAACAAAGGAAGCAGACTTGTCTGCTTTGCTGCAAATAATTTATTCTGAGCGGAAATTTTTTTTCTTCAACTTTCTGTTCTGTTCAAACACCATCAACGAAAAAAAAATGCGCTCAAACCAACCCAACAAAAATGTTTCAACAACCAGTAACTCGATAGTCATTTCGACTTCGCTTTAGTTTGCTCTTTGATCTTCTCCTATCTTTGTTTCTTTGCAAAAGTGCGAAACAATCATGTTCAATTTTTGTTCTCAAAATCTGGCGTTTATTCAAATTTACAAGCCAGAAATAGCAACTCACATTATAAGCAACATTGATTGATAAACAAGCGACGGAAAAAAAGAAACCAGAATGTTTCAATTTTGGCAGAAATCACGTTTTTCACAAATTTATACACGGAAATTTATAATGATGAGAACTTTATTCGAAATTTGTTTGTTGATTGATTCGATGAACATTTTGCCTATCTGTCATTTTCAGAACACAGCGTGCAACCACAAAACATCAACAGAGAAACAATTTGACACGCTTTTGTTGCAAACACTTTTGCACTTATCTCTCGTTTTTGTTGCGGTGTTTTGGAAGAAAATGGAAAAGAAGAAGAGGAATGACAAGGTCATGTTGATAGTAGTGCTAAGTTGAACAGAAAAAAGAGAAAACGTACTTTGGCGGTTGAACAATCATTTTTTGCAAATTGTGCGGGTCAAAATGCAACTTTGCCTAGATTATGACAGTTTTTCTGTTTTTTGAACATTGGGCGAATAGGTCCAATTTCTTCTGATCAATTATCTTTCTAGCAAAAATAAGTTTTTGGCCCGTTTTTTGGGTCCGTTTCAACGAAAATAAGGCTTGGATTTGATTCAGAAAACCTAGACCTCATCTGATTTTTTGTTTGATTCAGATTGAGAGAAAATTTCTGGTTGCCCAAATACATAAATGCAAATAAGGAATCAATCGATTATTTTGGTTGGCAAACGAGCAGACACTACAAACAATTAACGATACAAAAATAAATGAATATTTGGAATCAACAAATGTTTTTGTCTCCAATTTTTTCTTCTTTTGTAAATGTAGTTTTTTGGAAGACATCGTTGTTATAAAGGATTTTGGAAGATTACAACAGCCAGTCATCATGTGACTCTAATGGATTCCGTATTGATAAGGTTGTTCGATTTCAAAAACGAAACATTGAAACTAACGCGTGGGCGATGAAATGACTCACGACGGCGAATGGGACAACGTCTAGAGACGGCGAAACAAAGACAAAAACCCTTACGCGCAATCACTAAAGTTTGGTACAAAATCGAGTCAAAAGGACAGAAGGAAGCAAGAGAAAAACTGTTTAGATAAAACATGTCGTGTCGCCGATTTATTCGTGTGTTCGCCGCCGCGCAAAAAGTACACTTTTCCGCAAAGATTTTGGACGTTTGCCAGTTTCAAAAAAAAAAAACGAAAGAAAATAGTGTTGTTGTTGTTGATGTTTCAACAAATGTGGCGAGAGAAGCGCTTTGCAAAAGTGTCAAGCAAGCAAGCAATCACATGAGAGAGGGCGGGAAAGGGAACTGAAAAAGAAGACGGCGCGACGCGATTGCGACGCGATGCGACGAATCAAAACAACACGCTATGCGTTGGAGATGATGACATGTTATTCCCGGAGGGTGATCTTTGATGATTGACAATTTTTTTTGTGTCGACTATTACTATTCTTGCTTCTTCTTTTTCTTTCGCGATGCAACGTAGAAAAAGTCATACGACATGGCGAGCTCGAAATTTTCGCAGAAGTTCGATGAGTTTTTGAAATGGCTGACTGGATCAAACTAGACCGGATAAAACTGGAAACTTTGAAAAGGGTTCAATTAGAAAAAAAAACGAGGCTTACTAAACAGGTCAGATTAAGTACACATTCCAGTGGTCAGGTACGATTTTTGGCCATAGTTTTGATCTCGAAATTGTTCTGATACGTGGCCAACTTATGCTTGAAACTGTCTTTGTATAGATTTCTCGGTACAATTTCTTGAAAATCAGAAAAATAATATAGTGGTAAGAAGTGTGCACAGATTACAAGTTCGACATCATAACTAGTTGGAAACAACTGACCTTTTCAACGCCATCACTGATGCTTTACGTGTTGGCACATTTGGATGAGATCTCTGCTGTTGCTGATGCTGTTGTTGTAGCTGTTGATGTTGTTGCACTTGTTGATGTTGTAGTTGATGTTCAGCATGTGAATGTTGAGATGGAGTGAATAGATACGATGAATTAGAAGAATCGAGTTCCATCTGCAATAATTCTCATTTTCCAACATAAATAGTTCATAAGATTAATCGAGTTTCCGATTTGATTAGCCGTATTCTACGAAACATTGGCATGAATCGCGACCAAAAAAATTTCAACACAACACTTCCGCTAGTGAACTAATAATGTTATATTGAAAATAGCCGGATAATCGCCTCAGAAATGTTATGAGAAGGACAAGGTTAAAAGGAACCACATAGAATTTATGGATTTCGGAAATAGTCCTTCAAAACATGAGGGAGAAAATGACGTTTGAGTTGAAAAAATAAACATGATGTGACCCCTGACCACTGTTCTCAGGAGGTTTTGGAAGTTTCCAACTTTAGAAAATGAGAGAATAACTTGTGATTACAAAAGTGCAAGGTTGTTTTGAAACGTGACGTTTGATGAACAAAATAATGATTTTGAAAACGATGAATGATTTGAAACAACAACCCGGTAAGTGTATCAGTGAGAGGTTGTCCTTCGAAAGAGACGCAGAGAAATCAGTTTGTTGCATGTCGGGGTCACGTTCATTTTCATTGTTCACTTTTTTTGTAATCGAAACGTCATTATGAAAAAAAAATCGAAAATTTCAGAAAAATAACTGTTTTTACGAAGTTTAGACCGTGAAAACACCTCTTGAACAGCGAGTCTTTTCTCTTCGTAACTCTCGGTTAAAGGAAGACTTCGTTTCAAAAACAGTTCAAGAGTCGCTGTGAAACGATCTGCAAAGAGAAAAGCGCCAAAAATTTGGTGCAACCGTAGAAAAAACAAAAACACAACTGAGGCAGTCCGCGCCTTTTTGGCAACATGTGCGCTCTAGCGAACTGTGTGTTTTCATTGAAATTCAAATAGTTTTTTCTAAAACTTCGTGACGCACTTTTGCAGACCGATTTTTCTGAATTTTTTTTCTGAATTACCCCTAAAATATTATTTTCATCCAAAAAATTTTCGAATTTCAAAAGTAATGAAAATCAATCCGTAAAAAATGGAACAAAAAGACGAAAAAGATAGAAATGAAAAAAATCACATTTTTCCATTTCTTATCAGTTCTCACAAAAAAAAATGAATTCATTCGTCAACAACTTAAAGTCAAAAAAATGAAAGAAAAACACCTTTTTTGCGACATTGAAAAAAAAACTTCTGAAGTGCATTTAGCCGTTAAACTATGGTGAATATTCGATTTTATTTTGAGATTTTCAATTTTCCAGATTTTTCGCATGATCAAATTGATTCAGAATTCCACGAAAATAGAAAAAATCAAATTGGTTTTGATGAAAGACGCTTTTCCTAAGTTGAAAGACACGAGGACGGTTTCGGGAGTAAATAGTTTTTGGCGAACACCGTGAGATGTCGGTACATCCGTCACATCCACAAGAATTTTATGTGGTTTCGAAGTTCATGAAAAAATGTCTAATTCTCTAATTTTTACTCACTGTTTCGGATGAGAAACAGTTAATCAGACAGTTTTTTTTTTAATTTTCTAAGTTTCTCACTTATTAAACTAACCTTGATAGGCGACAAAATATCCGATGATGTGGCTGGAGTCGAAATATCCATAAAATCGTTGGATCGATGTAATTGATGA
This sequence comes from Caenorhabditis sp. 8 KK-2011, assembly GCA_963572245.1. Classification (NCBI taxonomy): domain Eukaryota; kingdom Metazoa; phylum Nematoda; class Chromadorea; order Rhabditida; family Rhabditidae; genus Caenorhabditis; species Caenorhabditis sp. 8 KK-2011. The sequence goes on along the minus strand of OY751550.1, from coordinate 10,331,707 downwards.
GAGTAGTTTCTATAATTAAAACATAAATAAAAGGCCGTAGATCAGCGGAAATTGAAGGTGGTGGCAGACAGTGTGTGTTCGGTTGTGTTGTACTAATCAAACCAGACAAAAAAACAAGAAAAACAAAAGATAGAACCGTTTGATATTCGATAACATTAGGGAATACATTTTGTCTTCTGACTACACGCCATGTCTAGAACGAATGAAATTCTCAATTTTCTCCCCGTTCAGATGAAAGTAAAACTTCCGGTCGCCTCGGAGATCATACACACACGGCGAAAAAAATAACAAAATGTTTTTTTTTTCGATTTCAGCCCCAAAGTTACTCGTTTTTCTTCGTCGTTTCGCAACGCGTAGGTAAAGAGACCCAGGCACGCAGACAGCAAAAATAATCAAAACAAATACATAGAGCTTGGAACGAAATGTGTGTGGTTTTCAGGGAAAAAACTAAAATGTATTTTGTCCTGAAATTTCACACTTTCTATTCCCACTTCTTGTAAATAAAAAAAACAAATGGAAAACTTTAGGCGATTTTTGATGTTGTTCGAAAATTTGAAAAAAAAAACTGGGCAAAAACACAAGACACGTGATGTGTGTGTTTTTCTATGCGTCCAGCAAACTTTGAACACAATAACAATTGTTTTGAGAGGAGGAGGGATTTGGCGGGAGAGAAAAAAACCAGCTGATAGTATTTTGTCATGTGTGTCACTAACTGAGAAACGCAACACTCTTCAATAGAAAAAATGCATCGTTGTTTTTCGATTTTCAGAGTTCTTCGTAGCGAAAAAATTGGGAATACTGATAAGAATCCGAAATCTTCCGAATTTTTTGTTTTGAGTTTTTTTTCTCTGAACATGACTCAAAAATTGGAGTCGAAGAAATATTTTTTAAAGTCCGGTAACTTCAAAAAAAGTAAAAAACACGTTTGGTCAATCATTTCCCTTCTCCAGTGTTTCGATTACCCTGACCCATTCAGTTTTTGTCCCCATGTAACTTTACTTGTGACAGCAAGAAAAAACCCCCAAAAACAGAAGGTATCAATTCTATCATTTCACAAACTCCCATTAAAAAATATTGAACTTTGTTTTTTCGGCGGGCAGGAAGCCCGCTCTGCGGGACCCTGATGAGGCCAGAAAAAAGCCCGGCAAAAACAAGCCTCAAATATTCCCGGAGGTGTCTAGAGAAGCAAGAGTGAAATGGTTTTTTTGTTCAAAAAATTGTTATTCCTGTTCTGAGAAACTGACGTTCTAAAGTGTGACCGGGCCGAAAAACAAAAAAATCCGGTCCGGCCCGAGATTTTTAGGTACGGTTTTTATCATGCCTTCAAATGCATTATGTAACAAGTTTTCAATAGTCAGATAATCATTGTGGAGGTCCCTGATAAAGTCGTTACGACCTCGCAGATAAGGTCAATTCGATGTCGTTTGGACCTCGCAACGAGCTCGTTTTTTAGTTTTCCACGAACTCCTAAAACTAAGTCATTTCTGAAAAAATGTCAAACCCAACTGGGAATCGAACTCACATCTTTTGATTGGAAGACATTCACTTTACCGACTACTCTAATCTGTTACTGATTTTAATTGTTGAAAATTTGTTTAAAACGAAGACGACAGATCAAAAACACTGACGATCTCGTAACGAGCTCGCAACGACCTCGTTTACTGTTCATTTGCCGAGCTCGCATCGAACTCGCAACGACCTCGTTTTTTCATTCGTTTTTTTCGAGCTCGTTGCGAGATCCCAACGATGTAGTTTTTTAATGACCTCTCCACGACCTCCACAATGATTATCTGAGTAGTCAAAAATTTTCGGTTTGTAAACAAATTTCTCTAGATTTTATCGGGTGGATTTGGTTCTTTGATGCTTTAATTTTATGAGTGACGAATTTCTAAATGGTTTTAACAATCGTACAACACACTTTGAGGTTTTCTGTTTATTTAGATTTCGAGACGCTGTTCGAACTTTTTTTCAGCGTAATTCAACAAGTATTGCGAACTTGATTATTTCAATTTGAAGAGTTGGAGAAAAATAATTTCTGAATTCAGTTTCAGTTAAACTAATTTTTGCAACAAACCCCGAAAAAGCCAAATTCACAAAAAAAACAGTCTTTGCGTGTGAAAAAACTAAAGCTCCTACTCTCTCTCGAATAGCAAAAAAATTACCCAAGCGAACTACTTTCAAAATCCCTTGTATTTTTAACAAAAACAAACAATTCATTTTGAAACAGTTTTGTTTTTCAATTTTCACAAACACTACGTCACACTCACAAAGTGTGTACTTTCAAAAAAAAAAGTTTTTTTAGGCGATCAACAACTAATTTTCAGAAGTTCAGAAATTATTCCAAACCCTTATCATGTTTTATTCTGAGCTTCAAATATGTAAAATGTTTTCAAAAACCAACTAAACCTGGTACCTGACGGCAAATCCTGAATCGGACCGGGTCCGATTTTATCGGACCTGAAAATAACCGAATCTAAATTGGACCCAAACCTAAAAAATGTGTCTGAATCGGACCAGAGCGAAGAATTTTTTTTCGTTTTGGTTCGATTCAGATTTGGTTATTTTCGGTTCCGATAAAATCGGACCTGGTCCGATTCAGAAAGTCCGATTCAGAATTTACCAGAAAAGTAAGACAGATTTCGGTTTCTACAGTACTCCTCCCAAACCTACAATTCATCTCCAACAGTTTCGACTTTGATCTGAATATGATTTCTTCGCTGGTGTCCGTTATGTGGGTTGTGCTAAAATATGTTTTGCTACTAAAAACTATGATTCTCAGCCCTCACCTGTCCATGATTCATCCATTGTGGATTAGCATACTGGTTTGACATGAATTCGTTGTTTTGCCACGTACGAGGGGTCTGGAAATGTGTGTGTGTGTGTTTTTTTTTTGCAAAGACGGTTAGTTTTTGCACTTACGTATTGATCAGGATACATGTGATGAGAGTGATTGGCCGAGAAGAAATTCGGCGCCAAACTACTTTTTCGTGGTGGAATATGATGGTAGTTTGGTTGCGGATAGTTGGGCAGATCGTCGAACCGAACTCGATTTCGATGCGATGTCGAGGGTGTCATCAACATTTCCGGCTGAGAAGAAAAACATTATTTTTGATTACATCCAATTGGACCCATTCCGTTTTTCTTGGAATTCTTGACGAATCGGACCCCAAAATCGGAACACAAGATTTGATCGTCTAAACAGGACGGGTTTTTGAAAATGAGGTCGATTCAGACACTTTTTTTGTGTGGGTCCGATTCAGATTTGGTGATTTTCAGGTCCGATATCTGGTCCGATTCGGAAGGTTCGAATTTCCCCCTGAATCTGGTTCAAAAACAAAACCTGAAATAATTTTTGTTGGTTCGAAAAAATGTATTTCAGATTCAATTTACCAAAAAAAAATCTTTGAGAAATCGGGTCAGGATTTTTCTAGTCTGGTCTGTTTCAGTTTCTTGTTTATTTTCAGGTAATTTTCAGAGGCTGAATTCTGAGCTCTTTTTGGTCGGTCGGACACCCACTCACACGGTCCAGGCTTCTTTTTCAAAAACTGAGACAAAATCCAGTTCAAAAAAGTTCAAATTTCCAGACGAGCTAGAGAAAAAGAAAAAACATGACTTTCAGGCCGAGCTGTTGTGTTTCGAAACAATCTGGCCTAGTCCGTTGCAAAAACTTCAAGAAAGTAACGACTTTTTCTCAAGTTTTTTACACCAACCTGTTGCATTGAAGGTGGAAACGAAGGTGGTGGTGTGACATTGGGCGGTGAGAATCGAATCGGGTCGAACGAGAGCGAGTCTTTGTGCTGCAAAAATGTTTGGGAGTTTATCAATTTTTCAAACTGGGAACTAAAACACTTTTTGTTTATCTCATTCTTGAAATGATCGAAAAATTGGACACGTGTAGTTCAGAAAACAATTTTCAGAGTAAATGAGACACACGGAAAAATCTCGAGAGGATAGGTCACGTATTTATTGAGGGTTGTTATCAAATTTTTGTCCAATTTTTTCATTTCACAAGTATAGTTCAATTTTCGCCAAACGCGGAAAATTGGTCCCTCAAAAGTGTATTCAGTTTTCTCAAAAAATCCCTCGTTCAAGAACCGATTTTTGAACTTTCCTCCAAAGTCATTGTTCTAGAAAACGTTTTTTCTCTTATTTTTTTATACTTCTGTTTTTGACAATGAAAAATGCCCAGTGGGAATTGATTGATCTTCTGGTCTTTGAAGTTTTTTTTTCCACCAAGATTTGTTTCTGGAAAAATCCCATAGCTATATTTGTGTTTTTTCAAATCTAATGTTTCTTTTCTCAAATTATCGAACGAGTTGACCTCTTGTCACCAACCTGAATCTGATTCGACAAACTTGATTGTCCTGACATGATTGATGGGCGTTGTGATGACGACGACGATATAACCGGTGGTGTTTCAGCACTATCATTTTGGTACTGCAAACTAGTAAATATTAGAGAGAAAGAGAGAAATAACCTTTTTCTTTTCTTGTTTTCTCTCTAGCACTTTAGATGATCACTAACTACAGTACTCAATATGGCTCCGGGACATTTCGAAACCACGACATTTCAAAACTGCATGAATTTTTTGAAAAATTGCGCAGTTTTTTCGCCGTTTTTGAATGTTTGTGCCGACATTGTCGCGACATCTTTAAATGTGTCATTCTCTGGTTTTTTTTTTCTAGTTTCAGCTATTTTGCATAGTAATATTCCACACAATATTTCTGTACATTTTCATACAAATTTTGATTGAAAAATTTGAAATGTCGCGGTTTTGAAATGTCGCGGTTTCGAAATGTCCCGGAGCCCTCAATATCCCGGAATCCAATATCCGGAATATCTCAATATCCGGAAAATGTCCCGGAGCCCGGAGCCCCCTGAGAGTAGCTCAAGATGTTTTTTTATAGTTCCGCAAAACGTTTTGCGTCCCATTTTTTTCAAGAATCCCAGATTCAGCTCAAAACTGACCTTTTGCAAAAAATTTTGTTGATAAAACTGATTGACTTCGCGTCGATTTGGCCTGGTTATTGTGGAAATGGATCGACGCGGTTGATAGTGTTGCTGTTGTTGTTGTTGTTGCCCGTGATAATTGTGATGATGTTGAGAGGGGTTATATGATGGGTGTAAAGAGTTCCGAGGGGGCTCCGTGCCCCACTCGAAGTTGGGCGGATTATGCGACGCTTCCACCGTTACCTGCAATCGACAAAACTGTTCTACATGGTTATGAAGTAGATTATCAGCTAGAGAATGAGAGAAGGCGAATTGGAAATTTAAAATTGAGCCGGGTCCGAAAAAAAACATAGGCCCATATCATCGAAAATTTTGAGAAAAAGAGACCGGGCTCCATTTTGAGCTGGACCCTTTTCAAAAATATTTTCGAGTACGTTTTTATCAGCCCGAGGATTAGCAAAAAAGGTAATCGATGAGCAAAAATAAAAAACGGCGGAGTGAAAACAGGTGGGAATGTGAGAAAATCAAATCGCGAATATAAACAAAAAATATTATTTGCATGTGGAAAATTGGCCTGGGAAAAATGTACGAAAATAGAGGATCAGCTCAAGTTAAAAAATATGATTTTGAAAAAATCGAGGTTTCTTTCTGAAAGTTCCACACTATTTTATGTTGCAAAACCTCATAGATCTGGAGGGCACAAAGAAGAGAGAGAAAACCGAAATTTCCGTCCCATTTTTTTGATCTCTGGAAACTTTTGAGGTGTGGAACGCATGTTTTTTATTTCCAAACTTCTTTAAATTGCAAAAATACACTGTTTTGAAGAGTGCACATCCATTAAAAACATTCACACTTGCTATTTCTTTCGTATAAACAATATGAAAACTCATTCAACTCCCGATTTGTAGTAAAAATGCAAGTTCACTCCATTGACAAAATTGTGTTTCTCTGTGATCTATACACGAGAGTCTCCCTCTCATCGTTTGCAAATTTTCATTGCGTTAAAATAGTGTGAGTTCAAAGCTACAAGGTCAGATTGACACAAAAACTACAAGTCTTGCACAGGCCTAATCCTATGCTTGGAAGAAAGAGACAGACAGAGATAATCAGAAAGAGAGAGGCAGAGAGGCAGAGAGAAAGTCAGAGAGAGGTAGAGAAAGTCAGAGAGGCAAAGACGCAGAGTCGGAGTCAGAGAGAGAGAGAGGAGGTAGAGAAAATCAGAGAGAGAGGAGGTAGAGAAAATCAGAGAGAGAGAGAGAGAGAGAGAGAGAGAGAGAGAGAGAGAGAGAGAGAGAGAGAGAGAGAGAGAGAGAGAGAGAGAGAGAGAGAGAGAGAGAGAGAGAGAGAGAGAGAGAGAGAGAGAGAGAGAGAGAGAGAGAGAGAGAGAGAGAGAGAGAGAGAGAGAGAGAGAGAGAGAGAGAGAGAGAGAGAGAGAGAGAGAGAGAGAGAGAGAGAGAGAGAGAGAGAGAGAGAGAGAGAGAGAGAGAGAAAAAAAAAAAAAAGAGACGCAGAGTGTTTACTAAAAAAGGAATCGAATTTTTTTTTCTCGTAACAAATCACGATTTTCAATAATCACTAACATAATCAATTGATTTTATGACAAAGGAGAATTGATACGATTCTTCATTTCTGCCAAATTCGATAAACTTTGATCGAATTAGAAAAAAAAAACATTTTTTTTCTATTTGTCCTGGCTTAGAAAAACGATGTGAACTTCATTTCAAAAATCTGAGTTTCGGGAAAGAAATATTTTGCTGAAATGTGTCTTGGGAAAAACAACAAAAATTCTCTAATCTCATAGATAATGGAAAAATGGTTGAAAACAGGGTGAGTCGGTGGAAAATGCACGTATTGCTTTTTTTGGGGTGTGAACATAACACGACATGATTCCTGATATGCGATTTTTTTTTGCAGCGAAATAGAAAACAACAACTACCTAAAAATATATATAATTAAAAATATTGTGCTGAAAGAATGGGTTTTTTCTCAGTGTTAATGGAATGAGCCCACGAATATGTGTGTTTTTTGCAGTGTATCCGGGAAAAAATGTTTCGTAAATGTCAACTAATAACGATGATGATGATTCGAAGGGGCAGCATAAATTATACATGAGCAAATATTCGGATGAAACGCTATGAAAGGGGATACGGTAGTTTTGAGCAGAAATTCGGAGCACTCATTTTTTCTCGTCAAAACTGATGTTGACGAAGAGAAAAAATAGCGTCTCGGGAATTTTCAGAAGAGTTCAAAACGCAGAGGTTGCCACGTTTCACACGTGAACTCCAAGCATAAAAAAATTTTCCATTTTTCGGTTTTTTTTTAATGAATCGCGTGACACGTGCATAACTCTGCGTCTCGTACTCTCTCAGGAAAATTGCAACTGCGCTCTATTGACAACACTACATGAAAAAACACGTTCTGATTTTTTTGCAAGACAATATACTTGATCAGTGAAACAGACTCACAAAAAGCTAGATTTTTTCACAAAAAAACATTGCAAAAAAATCAACAAAAATGTTAATTAGTATTTTGAAAAAAAAAACTTTCTATAAGGGGCTCATTTTTTTCAAGAAACAACTTATTAGGAAATTCAAAGCTTATGCTAGTCTCTCAAAAATGGCAAATTTCAGAAATTTTTCAAACATCTAGAGGTAATTTATGCGAGTCGAAAGCAAAAAGTGTGTGCGAGTAAGAAAAAACGCGGAAGTCGAATATTTTAGAAGACGAAGACGAACGAAAAAATGTGGAAAACAGAAAACAAGAGTTGCAGAATGATGGTTCGCACACAAAATATTCGTGTCCATAAAATGGACAGTCTGAGAAAATGATACGAAAAAATTGGCAAGTCAAATTTTTGTCTGTTTTGGGATGTCAAAAATCAAACAATTTGCATATCACATTTTCATAGAAATTTTACTTCAATGAATTTCTTGAAAAAATAAACCATACAAATGGGCCTGAAAATATCGGGCTCGAAAATGTTCAAGTGTTCATCGAAAAATGCAGAACTGTCGTTCTAGGCCCCAGCTTAAAACTGGGCCCCAGCTCAGAAAAAAAATATGTTTTGCGGAAAACCCGGAACTAGAACCAAACACTCTCCAAAATGAAACAAAAACTTTTTTTCAAAGCTGGAAAAAATCAGCAAAAAAGATGCTCTCAACATTTCGCTCTTTCAGTTTGAGATTTTCGGACTTGAAAATTCAAAAATTTGGAGGAAAAAACGAACATCGAAAATTTCAATATTCAAATTTTCCGGTTTTTTGAGTTCCAAGAACAACAAAAATCGGGGGTTTATTCCTATCAGCAAAAGATATCAAAAGTTCACTATATTTTTCATACAAGGATAAACACTCATAGTCCAACAAAACACATCGATATAATCTCTTGAAATCGTCGCTCACGTTGTTTCGGGGCTGCCATCAAAAGAGAGAGCAGACGAAAAAGATCAAAGGTGCTTTAAATGCGTAAACTAAAAATAGTGGGTCTAAAATTTTGAACCAGACCCACAAATTCAAATTTTGTAGATCACACGCGCGAATTTTCAAAATAACAGCCTTTACTCTCGTTTGGCAACCTACTGAACGTTTTGAAACAACGTGCGCTCTCAACAACAAAATCAATAATTTTCACCTCAGACAGTAGACTGAAAAAAAAAGAAACACACACACACACCAAAACGCAAAAAAATCGACAGCGGGACGAGACGAACGAAAAAAAAAATGATAGCGTTTTGCAAAGTGCAATTTTTTCTTCTTCTGTTCACCATTTTCTTCTTCTTCTTCTTTTTTTGTTTCTCGCTCGATTGTTAGAGAAGACGCAGAGAGGTCGAGATGATAAGCGCGAGAGATTAAGAGACGCAGGCGACGAAACAAATTGAAAAATAATGATGGTGATGATGATGGACGGAATTCTTGATGATTGAGAAAAAAAGTGGAGATGAGACTGAAATTAGTCCCTATTTTCATTTTTCATCTTCTTCTTTTTTTTCTTGTTCATTTCATTTTGTTTTTCACGGTGTTGTGTGAGTGACTCTGCAGAAGGAAACTAAATTAGGAATGGAGAAAGAGAGAGAAAAAGAGAGATAGAGAGACGCAGACGACACATTTTCAGCCAAAATCTGAAAACACACCATGAGACTAGAGTTTAGCTTATGAAAACTTAACGAGCGCTCTTTCTCGATCGCGCTTTGAAAAAGAAAGAGAAGAGAAAGAATGGGCACAAGAAAAAGATGGAAGCGAGCAGAACCTGTGAAATGTCGGAACATGAGAGTGACAGACTTGGAAAATAAGAACACCCTGCCTCATAGAAGTAGATTTCTCGTGTTCATAAAACTTTTAACAACGAAAACTTCAACTTTCGATGTGTGTTATTCTAAAACTTGGGAAAGTAAGTACTTCGTAAGGTTAAAAAAATCTGTTTTTGAATTCTTTCTGCCGACGAACGTTTTGTGCAAACACTGTCTATGAGTGTGTCCGGATACAGTAACTCACCAAAGAATTTTGGAACTTTTTGATTTTTAAACCGCAAACATTGAAAGTTTTTATGAGCAAGAGAAATTCATTTCTGAGTGACAGGGTTTCTTCAAAATTTCCAGCCTGTTCAATTTTACCGATTCTGAGAGACATCAGCGTTCAGCGTCTTGAACTTGAGGCCAAGATTATTTAAAGAAAGAATGAAGGAATAAATTGTAATCAAATTGAAGAAACAACTAGACGACACAAAAAACCGACAGCTGACGGAAAAAAAAACTAATCTAAACTCTTCAACTTTTCATTAGAAATTTTCGAAAATCTCCATTTTCTCACATTTCTCAGCGCAAACAACACACAAATTCGGAACACTTTCAACCATGTCGACAGAAAAAAAGCAGAAAAGAAGTAGTAAAAAGTACTCAGAAAAAATGTTGTTTCTTTTTCTTCTTTTCAGTTTTTTTGGTCTCGCCGTCTTCAATGCCCTCTACTCTTCTATGATGAATGAAAAGGTCCAAGTTAACAAGACGCAGAGTTGTCGTCACGAAAAGGACGTGGGCGCGAATGCGCAACCAATTAGCAATCAAGGTCCGAGACATTTCGCGTTTTTGAGGAGATCACGTGAATGAGACGAGATGAGAAGAATGCATAACAAAATTGTCATCTATGAATAACAAAACGAAATTTCGGGGAAGTAGAAAAAAACGCGTAAAAACAAAAACACAGAAAAACAATGGGCGTGGTCGGAGGATCCGTTTTTGGACACGGAACTAGAACTGAGAAGAAATGATCTGAGACTAGTATATGGCTGTGTCAGAGCTGCCAAAAAACACTTGCAAATATACCGAAAAATTTCGGTCCGAAATTTCCATTTTTCGGCATGATTTTTTTTGGTTCTCAGAAAGAATGAGTTAACCACAAAAAAGACAACGAGAAAAAATTGAATGACGATTTCAAAATTTGAAAAAATCTAAGTCTCTCATTCTGACCTGCTCTTTCGTGGATTTTTTTTTCTGAAAAGGTTTTTTCTTTATCGAAGAGCTAAATTTGAGAAAGAGCGAGACGCAGAGAAAACTCAAAAACTCAGACAGACTTGAATCAAGTTTCGACTTTTTTAAAGGTGGACTGCGATATATCTGAGAAAGACGGTGTGCAATGTTGCGTCATTTATAGTGTAGTGAAATTCTTCGAAAATGTGTGTACTTTTTTGAATTTATAATGGTTCGATAGAGCGCACATGGTCGATAAGACGGAAAGGCGGAATTGCTTGTGTTTGTTTTTTTCCTGGCACTGTATCAAATTTTTTGCGTTTTTTTGGTTTTCGCATCATTTTTCAGGGACACACAAACTATATTATAGACGAAACACTCAATTATCTCGCAGTCCACCTTTAAAAATATTTATCTCAAATCGAAAGCCTATCTCAAATCCAAAAAAAAACGCGCACATGATTTTTAAGCCCATTTGGGCCTACTCGAATCTGGTTCCTAGTACCAAAGTCTAATAAAATGTCTACCCTTCATTTCTCCATGTTTGGCGCAAAACAAAAAGTGCAAAGAACATTGATCGACGCGATGAATAACAAACTCGTGTCGTAGGTAAAAACGAGAAACACACAGGTGAACAATTGCAGCCTGAACACGTCATTGGAAACAAGAAAAAAAACGACTACAATTTCTACGCAATTTGGGATAATCGTTGATTTCAGACAGAATAATCCAATATTTATGGAGATTTTCAAAAATGAAAAATAAACAAAAACACGGATTTGATCTTTGGACGCTTTTCTTTGGAGATTGCCATTTGGAGAAATAGAGAGAGAGAGAGAGAACGAGAGATGTTATTCAAAAAAAAAAAGAGAATAAGAAGATCTCCGTCGGAGACAATAACACTGTAATAAATATTTTATCTCGGGTTTAAAACATTTTTAGAGGTTTCCTTTAGTTATCAGTTAAAAGTTTTCTTTGAGTTTTTCACAAGTTCAAAAATGCCGAATGTACCATAAAGAATCCATATCGGCATAATGATTCAATAAACTTTTATAGTTTATTCTGGTGTTTTTGCTGCAAATATTCAAAACATGGAATGGAAAAATTATCAGCAAAGTCTTGAAGTTTCATTTGTAATGATGGAAAAGTTGTTTCAAATTCATCGGGCTGATATACCAGGCCTAACCACTAAAAGGATAACTAAATCTGACCGTTGAACATTTTTCAAAACGAGAAAAATCAGGCCAGGTTCGATTTTTTGTTTTTCAAGACCAAAATTTTGAATGAGTTTTTTTCAAGTTTAGAAACATCTAGTCACTCGTAAACTGGCTTTCTCGTTTCTATGTATGCAACTCTTAATTCTGAAGACTTCAACTTTTTAAAAAACGACGAACGTCTTGTGCAAACACCGTTTGTGTGTGCGCGGATACAGTAACCCACGGAAAAACACTTCTTTTTCCGAACTGTTTGTTATTTTTTAGCCCGCACACATCGAAATTTAAGCCTAAGCCTTTGATCTTAAAAATTTCAAGAAAATGAGAAATCCATTTTTTTTTTATGATTGTTCTTTTGGATTTAAAAATAGTTACAGTAGCCAAAATGAAATGACCAATTTCAAGATTCTCTATTTACCGAAACCCTAAAAGGATCGAAATAGAAGAAAAATCTGCGACGAAATGAGCAAAAAAATCGCGGAGCGGCGACATGGAAAGAAAAAAATTCATTAGCAATTCAGAACGAGAAAATCAATGTGGAAAAACGAGCAAAAAAACTTTCATTTTTTCACAATTTTTTTTTCTCTTTTCAGCTCATGAGAATCACGTCTTCTTTTTTCCGCTCATCTTTGCACACTGGAAAAAAAGCAAAAACACAGCAGAAAAAAATAATTAGCTGTGCAGAAAAAAAATGAAGTGAGCAAAAGAAAAAACAACAAAAGATGCGCACAGTTTTTTGGGAGGAGCTTATTCTTGTGTTTATAGACAAAAACATTTTTGAACGTCGTTGAAAAAAAAGAAAACGCTTATCAGAATGATTTTTGGTCTCTGCGCAGAAGGAAGAACCTGGCAGGAATTTTTTGGGCAGAAAAAAAACTGAACAATTATTATCTTTTTGTCACAATAGAGGGGGAAACGTAACTGATAATGAGTAAACAAAAGTGAACAGAAATGTGTAAGGTGTATTATCATTTCAAAAATGTTGCAAAATCAAAAATGTTCATGCGTGTAACGTGTCAGTGATGTCGAAAAGTTACTGTTTTTGAGCATCGAGTAAAAAGTGCTCTTTTTCTCTACAGTACGTCACACATTTTTCATTCTGTGTTCTCTCTTGTTTGTGTTCTCTCTAGTTTTCTTTGTCTCTCTCATCACCCTCTAAACAGGAAAACGCGTACCCATCGCTGTCAAAAGAACAGTATCTAAAAAGTGTCAGTCTAAATTAGTATTATAAAATAACGATAAGATGACGATAGGTAGGACAAAATAGCACAAACACAATTTTTCCCGATTTTTTAAACAGTAAGCTCCAAAGTCATGTGTTGTTGAAACGTCCATGAACAAGTGACAATGATAATCGCCAGAAAAAATAGGAAAGAAATGCAAAAATATATGGCAGGACAACAAAAAACAATAGTGCGGCCTCGCCTGAAACAGGAAAAATGAATGATAGATAACGTTCTTTCTTTCTGTCGGGAGATTTTTTTTAGTTTTGAAAAAGTTCAAAAGTTCATTTTTTCTAAATCTTTGATTCAGAAGCTGAAGCAGACTCGGAAACCGTCCTTGGGAGCAGTTTCACACAGAAATCTCGCGAAAAATCGGGCCGGGACGTTATTTATTCTGGGGTTGTTTCAGCCGGTTTTAGAATCGTGATCAGTGTGGAATTCGATTCAGTATTTCTCACCAGTGTGCCTGAGCTTGATCGACAGGGTTAGTGTGCACTCTGACATTCACGCGCTTTCATGACGTCCATCAGAAGAGACCCAGAAAAATCAGATTTTTGCAGTTCGAGGTCACGTTGTTATTTTATTATTTAGTTTTCACGTTTTTCATTACTAGAAATACCATGAAAAAAATAGATAAATCAAAAAAAAAAATTACTGACGTGACCTATATTTTGGGTTCATTTTCTGAAAAATTTATGTTTCGAAAAGTTTTCTTCTTGAAAAAAAGAACGAACGTGAAAACAATTCAAACGTGACCTTTCAAACTACACATTTCTTGTTTTTCTCTGGGTCTCTTCGGACTCCAACTTACCGTAGTTTTATCGAAGCGAGGTTGCGAACAATTTCCGGGTGATCCTCTTGTGTGTGACAGTTTTTCCCCCAGAAATTTTTCAAAATTTACAGTAATCAAAAAAGAAAATCTCTGAAAACAACCAAATAATGTTGATTAAACTATCTCGCACAACAACGAGTTTGTAAACGTTTTTTCGCAAATTTCATAAATAGTTCATAAATCATATTTCAGTATCACAAAAAAAACAACACTTCAAAATTGAAAAAAAAAACATAAGTAATATCAGAAAGACACCTGAACAGCACAAAATAATCTAAATTCTCAAAAATTCTCAAAAGTTACAAAAATGACCTACAAAAAGTGATATATTTGTCAAAAAAATCAGGACCCATTTCGAAAAAATTGTGGCAATTTTGGAGGCGGAGCAAGATGGGGGGTGTCTAGACATACCATTCCTTGAAATCTTTTTTCTTGTTGTTCGGCGGCGCGCCGTGTCCGTTTCCATTCCGCATCAAAGTCGCACCGTTGCCGTTGGTTATCACTGAACCTTTGATGGGCTCATAACCGTTTCCGTTGATCTGAACGTGGTGTTGTTTTTTTGGAAATTCATGGTTTTTTCAAACCCCGCGGCAGGTCAAGCGGAGGTTTCTTCGAGCTGCCGAAAAATAAAGAATTCCAACCTGGCCCCTGATTTTCGGGCCGGGCTCGCAGGACCAGCACACCGCCTATCTTTGACCTGTTTTTTTAAATATTTGTTTTGCAAATTCGGACTCAAATGAGAAACTTTTGGATCATCAGGCCCCCTGATTTCAACTTAAAAAATAGGCCTGGGAAAGCGGGTCTGAAATTTTGCTATGACTCAAAAAAACGACAAACAATTTCAGAGGTTCCGATATAACACAATCTGTTTTTCTCACAGTTTCAATCGAGGTACACATGTTTTGTGAAACCGACAAAAAATTGTAAATTCTTACGTGTGGTTTGGCAATCAATGGTTGTGTGCAGCTGTCGTTGTTGCCTCGATCGTGATTCATTGGTGGAGAAAGTTCTGGAGCGATCGCAGTGTAGCCGGATTGCGACTTCATTGCCTGCAATAATTGGGGTTTTTTCTCTCTAAATTTCTCTGTTTCAAAAAACCGATATAATCATGAAAGTAGGATAGTTAAGCACTTTTTTCATAAGATTCTGTTCAAGATTTTTGGTTTATCGAAAATTCAGATTTATCAAAAAGTGTACTTTCACAGATATTTAATGTCGTCGGAAATTGGATCGCCGAAATTTTATTTTTAGATTGACGGAAATTGATTTCGTAAGGGAAAGGTTGTTGAGAAAAGTCCTAGCTACACTGACCCGATTTTTTCCTCGGGCTATCCCACGCACAGATACTCGTCGTTCTGGGCCACGCCTTGGAAAATTGATCTTCCCAGATGTTAGAAAGTAAGCCTATTTCGAAAAAAAAATGGATTTTTTCACCAGAAAGGACTTCCTCTAATGTTCACACATACCTTTCTGGTGAAAAAAATTTATTTTTCCCGTCAGTTTTCTGAATTTTTAACGCCCCTTTTCTCAGGCGGCTCCCAGAACGACAGCCCTGCTCGCAATTCACTCACCATGGTATAATGTTCGGAGTGTGGCGGATTTTGTCGGCACTTGAAAACGAAGAAAACAACAGCCGCGATGGCAATGATCACTGCCAGACTTGAGCACATGATCAGCGGTGTTCGCGGAAATTCGGAATTCTGTGGATCCTGCATATTTGTGGTCGATGTGGCTGCCGTCGTCGCAATATCTCCCATAGGCGTCGTCGGCCTGACCGGATTGATAAACTGTGTTGGCCCTTTGCGAGTGGTTGTCGTTTTTGTTGTTGTTGTTGATCGCAAACTGCTCGTTATCAATGCGGTGATCTCGTCGACCGAATCACCTCGACGACTGTCTACAAATTCAAGCGATGTTTTGAGAGTTTCGAGAAACCAAAAGTTTCGTTTTCATTTTTCTGCTCGCACAAAAAGCATTCAACTAAAAGGGGGGAAAAATGGTGAGTGAGATTTTGTTGTGGTTGTTGTTCAGCCTTGCGGGAAGAATCACAACAAAATGATCACGCACACACATACACACATACACACGCACGTGAATGGGGGTTGCAAATGAGAGGGAGGGAAACTAATTGAATTGGGTGCGGCGAAAAAAAACGAGAAAAGGAGGAAATCTGAAGAGAAAAAAAAGAACTGCACTTGGTTGATTAGCTGACACATGCAAGACGACTTAATTAGATGAGCATCGAGTTCAGTCGACAACTGACCGAGTTTCAGAAATGTCTTGTTGAAAATGGGCGGGACAAAGGGTTTAGGAAATCGAGAAAACTTTTGGACCAGATTTTTGTTCAAAAATCCGAAAAACTAGACAGAGAAATTCTCACACTCGATTTTTTTTATACAACTGAGACCGATTTCCAATTATTTTCACACCTCAAAAAAAATCGGAAATGGATCCCAAAAAAAACGTCAGAAATTAAATAGGCGTATATTTTTTTGCAGTAGGCAAACAAAAATGTCAAGAGAAAAACACGATTTCTGTTTTTCAATGATCATCATCTCATCTAATAGCAAAAACACGAAGCCAAAAAAAACATATACATTTTATATTTTTTTCTTGACTTGTGACGAAAATTTTCTTAAAATCATTGAGCTCACACGTCTGATTTTCAGTGTTGTCAAGGTGATTGGCGAAGAAAACATTTCGTTCTCTCGGCCGATGTGGAAAAAAAACTATACACGGATGAAAATGGATTTGGGATTAGGTCAGTGTTCAGGAGGAAAGAAGAGATAATCCAGGTGAGGCGAACGGGAAAAACGAGAATCAAGAAAATGTGTCAAAAACAAGCCAATTTTTCTCGTGCCTTTTTTTGGCCATTTTCACTCATTCATCCCAAATCGACAGCAGAAAGAAGGATGGAAGAAAAAAAAACACATAAAGAGCAATTGTCGACCGGAAGAAGCTTTTTACCTCTTTCCATTCTGGGACCACTTTTATTCGAGTTTTCCGGCGGTCGAAAATGGTGTTGGTGGTGAGACCACGCCCACTTTTCGTGGAGATGGTGTTCGCGTGAGAAAAACTAAGTAAGCCGGTGATTTCGACAATAACAATTGCAGGGGGTTCTAGAAGGTTGGTGGGTGGTTGTTTGATTAAAGGCACCTTGTCAAAAAGACAGCGCGACTTTCAAAATCCGAAAAAAATACTTTGAAAATCTAAAAAAAGTTTCAGAAAACCGTTTTTGAATCCAGGTACAGTAACCCACGACAAAAATTGTTTTGTTTTTTCTTTTAAACATTTTTAGTTTTTTGAACCACATACATCGAATGTTGAAGTTTTCAATATCAAGATTTTTATGAACATGAAAAAACCATTTCTTTAATTTATTGTTAGTTCGTCGAGGGGTTTCAGAAACACTAGATCTGACGACAAAATGCACATTCAGTTTCAATGTGATGGGCTTTTCCAAAAGTACTGTCTCACAACAAAAAAGTGTTCTCTTTGTGTCTAAAAACGCCGAGATCAACGAAATTTGTGAAAAATAAAACTACAGTAGTCTTGAGAAGAACTAGTCGTAAATATTCAGGGATTAGTTGAGAGAGGACGTAGAGATGAACCACAACGTCATTTATTCGAAAATGTTCATTTTTTCATTGTTAAAGAAATACTTCTAAATCATGTTTGACACGTGGAAAACTCTGCGTCTCGCGCTCTCTCATTCACCAATTGATGAATATATCAAAAATTGCAGTTTTTTTCGACTAGTTCATTTTGCCACAACAACAACAAAAAATTAAAACCACCCACCAACCGTGAAAAAAGCATACACCAAGAAAAAAAAAACAACAACACTGCAAGGAAAAAAGGTGAAAATAAAAAAAGCGAAAAAGCGAAATCAAATCAGTCCATCAAAAATCTACGTACATACGATGAAACACTTTCTCGTATATCTCACCATAAAAAATGGAAGTGGTTGTGGTGGGAAGCGACGGTGTCGTCGTAGATCGTCTCGCCATCGGCATCGTTCGACCGGTCTTGTTGGTGCGCCACGCCGGTCCGGTCACTTGCGGTTCGGGCAACTCGTCGACGGCCGACCATATTGACGATCCCAGATAGTCGGGATTCTTTTCGGCCGCCTCTTGTATACTCGAATAGGGTCGGGGAAGAACGGTTTCGGCTGTTTTTCGGCGAGTTGTTGTCGAGGAAGAGGTCTCGACAACAGGTTCGCCGAACAAATCATCGTCGGCCGAACCTTCCGGTGTCTGATCGTCAATTTGAGACAACTCGAAAACCGGTACACTGCTTGTGGTCATTTTCTTAGTTGTGGTGGTAGAAGGAGGTACTGTAGTTGTGGTAGTGGAAGTAGTAGTAGTAGTAGTAGTAGATGCTAGAGATTTAGTAAAGCACGTGTGTTTGTGTGTGAGTTTACGTTTTGTTATGGTTTAGTTGCATCGATTTTTTTTATGGGAAACATTGTTAACTTACTTGTCGTCTTGATCGACGTGGTTGTGACGATAGGTTCGGTTGCAGTTGGTAGAACCGGCGAGAAGAATCCTAGAAGAAAAACATACTTGAAAATAAAACGTGGAGGGAAAATCTCTTTTGTTTTTTTTATTTGCCATGTTGGAATTTTTCATTTTTTTTACTCGATCGGGCCCAGAACAACAAATGAAAACATACCCCAAAAAAACACCCGATCCAATTTTAAAAAATCAACAAAGTTGGCTGAAAGTGGAAGAGATTCAAACTTGTTTCAAAAATGTTGGCTCCGGGACGTTTCGAAACCACGAAATCTCGAAACCGCATAAAATTGACGTGAAAATATATATAAATGTGTGTACCGACATCCCACTGGATGCGCCATACAGAAAAACAAACGCTTCCTCCTTTTCATTGGAATTTCATGCGGTTTCGAAATGTCGCGGTTTTAAAATTTCCCGGAGCCTTTTGTTGCTCCTGATTCAAAAAATTGTGAAAAAAAGGAATTTTTTTCAATTTCCAACACGTCAAGATTAGATAGATTTCTAGAAGAATTTAACCATTTTCATTACCATTTTTATTTTTATCATTCTCCTCCTCAACCTCCTCCTCCTCATCGTCATCGTCATCATCTTCCGAATCGATGGGCTCAACTTCAAGAGCCACTGCCGCCGCCGATTCGGCAGACGACGACGAAGCGGAGGCGAGAGGCGATTTTCGAATCGGCGCTCGATAGTTTGACGCGAATTTCGGGACATGATTGAGTTTGAACTGTTGGCGACATTGCTCGTCGTTCCAGTTCATTAGGCAGAGAATCGGCGAGACCGTCGTCGTCGTCGTCGAAATTGACGGCGACAGCGATTTCATGATTTTTTGTTGCTCGTTAGGTGTGAAGGAGAGGCTAGTTATGAATTATTAAGGAACTCTGGCAAGTACGAGAGTAAGAGAGACGGAGAGAAAAACGATAATTGGCAACATGACACTTTTGTTTCGGGTGACATACGAAGAATGAACTTTTTCTTTTTTTCTGACACCTTTTTTTCATGGTTCAGTGAGAGAGGAGAGAGCTAAGAGAGTGTGGAGAAATAAAAAACTAGAATACCAGATGTTTTTTGTTAAAACAAAAGTAAAAAGTATTTTACACGAGATCACGAAAAAATAAAACTCTTCAAAATTGAGTTTCCTCAAGTTTTTTCTCACTTTTTTTTTTCAAAATCAGAGAGGCAGAGAAGCAGAGAAATTTAGAAAGGCAGAGTAGCAGAGAGACAGCGAGGAAGAGAGAGGAGCTAGACAGAGAGAGAGAGACAGAGAAGCAGAGAACTGGAAAAAACTGAAAATTCCAGTTTTTTTCCAGAAGAAGTGAATTTTTTTTCTTCGCGGTTCACTGGTCTGAGAATGTAAATTTGTATTTATTTATTTTATTTACAATTTTTGCCGTTTTCCTATTTTTTGATAAAAATCCGGAAATTCGAGCGGAAATCGTTTGATTTCGCAAAAAAAAAAACAAAAATCGAGGTGAATAATAAAAATAAAAAAATTGGCACCAACCGAAAAAGCCTTATTATTTCCCATTCTTCAGGCAACAATAAAATCCAAAAACTTTTTTTTTCTACTTTTTTTGCCGCAAAAGTGACGATTGACATTCGTTTTGTGGAGGTTAAAAGGTTCCTAATTTTTCCCGTTTTTTTTTTTTTTGAAGAAACTAAATGTCCGAAAAACGTCAAACTGTCGCATTCTAATTAAACTTTTGCTTTTTACGAAAAAGATAAATCGAAAAAAAAGTGAGACGCGAAAAATGTGGCAAAAAAAGAGGAGGAAAATTTGATTTCCAACATCCAGTCGGCCCCCGGAAAACACGACTAATTGCTGGATTGGATTTTAATTGGAGTAGTATTGGTTGGACAGCGAAAAAAATACGCGGCGTCAGAGAAAAAATATAAAAAAGTTGGCCAAATTCCGCTCACACCACACGAACAAAACCACTCCCAAGGGTCCCATACACCAATCACCCTTTTTGAGGGAGCACTAGGCCATGGAAAAAAAAACATTGGAAACGTCCAGAAAAAAAAGTGCTAGAAATGGACGAGCGAAAAAATCGCCAAAGTGCAAATAATGTTTTAATGAGAATTTACTTATTATTCGAGGGTGAAAAAAAATGAATTTTTTTTGTCGATTCAAAAAATCTCGAAAGAAAGTGAGAAGCTTGTTTTGATGTCCGACTCTCGTCTGGTGGATGATGAAGAGGCGAAAAAAAGTGCCTAATTTATGGAAGAGAAAATTTTTGCGAAATTTTTTGATTCGAAACGCGCGAAACAGGGTTCGACAGATGTTACTCTTATCGGGGTATGCGATTTTTTGGCTTTGAAGTTTTTTTTTTTGAGATTTTTGACATGTTTGAGATCGACTCGGTGAGATTACTTTGTTGGTTGCCAATGTCAGGTTTGAGTGCGGAAATCGGAAATTCACATTTTTGAAAAACAAATTGACTCATGGAAGATGTTTGAGAAAATTTAGATCGGGTTCGGAGTGACTTCCTACAAAAATTTTTCAAAACTTTTGAAAAATTTAAAACTGGAATTCGGTCTAGTCCGATAAGACTAAGCCTGGACCGGATTTCTGAAAAAAACGGGCCGATTTTCTGTAATATTTTTTTTGATGACTCTGACCCGATTCAGACACTTTTCTGTGTTCGTTTTTCTAATGAAAATCGAACCGACTTTTTTTCTACCAAAATAACTTAAAGACACCCTATCACTCAGAAATAGTTTTTTCAAGTTTATAAAAATCTCAATATTGAAAACTTCAAATTTTGATGTATTTGGTTCAAAAAACCAAGAATGTTTGAAAGAAAAAACAAAAACATTTTTTGCCTTGGGTTACTGTACCCGCACACACACACAAACGGTGTTTGCGGCCGCCAATCTTCCTGAGAACGAATTCAAAAACAGTTTTTTTCTTTTTTTTTTCGACCTCACAAAGTACTTTTTTCAATTTTTGAATTTCACACATCGAAAGTTGAAGTCTCCAAAGCGGATTGTGGAAAAACATACGACCATTCTTATCGAGAATGGTGATCCTTAGAAACTAACTCGAACGACTAAACCAACTTGAAGGGTCAGGCATAATTTTTTTTTCGAAAAAATATCAAAATTTGAATTCTAAAATTTTCCAGTTCAAAAAAGAGACAATTCATCTGAAAATTTGCAAAAAAAAAAGTGGCAACCCAAGTCAAACGTGTGAAAATGTCTGGTTGGTTTTTTTTTTGGAAATTTTCAAAAAGAAAAAGTAGAAAAAGTTTCAAAAATTCAAAAGCCGCCGGTCGAGTAGGATTATCCTTTTTGTCGGCGAAAAGACAAACCAAGATTTTTGTGAAGAGCAAAAAAAAGAAGACGTATGTATATATTTCAGATATATACTAATACGTATATTATCATAATATTTGTTTATTGATAGCCAGCTTATTGCATGGTACTCTCGCAAGAAAAAAGACAGAGGGGATTTCGGAAAAAAAAACTTAATCTTATTGAACAATTTTTGGCAAAACACCACTTTTCCGAAATTTCGTCCAAATTTTATTGTTTTTTTTTCGGAGGGCCGCAGGAGAAAAAAACCGCCGTATCCAAGCACTAAAAAAGTTGTACGTCGAAGAAAAAAGAAATAAAATGCACAAAAAATATATATATAATTTTACGATTCTTTCAAAAAAGGCCAAAAATATTAATTTTCAGCGAAAGCGCCTGCCTTTCGAGACAGCCCCCAAAAATGGAACCGATCAAATTTCAGCGATGAAAATGGCGTGAACAAAAACGCTTTGACAAAAAATAGTGATCTAGAATTTCACACTTTACTGACAGGGTGTAAAATAATAGGGGAAGGACAATTTTGAGAAATCGGGAAAGAAGAAATGTAGAGAGTGTGTGAGATTAGGAGAGACGACAGACATATCCGAAATGTACGCATAATTTCACCTGGTTTGGAAGCTTGCGAAAAGGGCTTCTTCGGATTATTGAGATGAGGATTCAATGTGACAAGATTCGCAGACGAACAATTTGGATGGAAAGGTGTTTTGAACATTTCCGGTGTGGTACGAAAATGCGTTTTTCGAGAATTTAAAGACACTCTGTCACTCAGAAATAGTTTTTTCGTATCCACAGATTTCTAAATATTAAACACTTCAACTTTCGATGTGTGTTTTGTCGTGGGTACTGTACCCGCACACACACACAAACAGTGTTTGCGGACGCCGCTTTTCCGGAAACTATTTTTTTTTGGTTGAATGAACCGGGTCGTTAAAAAAAATGACTGGAACGGACCAGGGGTGAGATTTGGGATTTTTTTTTAGCCTTTGTTTTAAATAAGTCCATGAAATGAAAATAGGGTTCTGAAATGAAAATAGGGTCTCACCGCTCGAACTGACCCAGAAAACAAACTGACCCGGTCCGTTTTTGTTTGTTGAAGAATTTGGACTTTTTTATAATTTCGGAAAAAAAAATTTCGGAAAAGTTTCGAAGATAAATTTGGAAATGGTTCCGTCAGAAAAAAAGTTCCGGAATATTTTTTTGCGGAAAAAATTCCGACTGAAAAAAGTTCCGTAAGAATATTTCGGAAAAAGTTCCGACGTAGAACAGTTCCGAAAATAGTCGGAAATTTCGGAACTTCGGGAATTTCCGGTTCCGGTTCCACCCAAGCCTGGTCCGATTCCCTATTCGCCGGAAAATTGAGAAAAAAGAGACAGAAATAGGAAATTTCGGTTTTTTCATGTCTCCGAAATTCGCATCACCTTCATAACCCGCCCGCTGAGTGAGATGAAAATGGAAACAAAAATTGCATTTTTTTTTGGATCGGGCCCGTGTTTTTTTTTTCTGCGTGAGTCTGCAATCATCCCCACCTTGACTAGTATCGTCGGTCGTCTCAATATAGCACGTCTGTTGCTCTTCCAACGACAAACAGCTCGGCGCCAACGACTCGATAAGAGCTTCGTTCGAGTTCTGGAAAAAGAGAACAAATGAAATAGGAGATAAAACAAAATGAGAAAAAAAACACACAACAAGACCAGCTACAAAGAATCGGGTGTGAATAATTGACGGGCGGCGGCGGAGGCGAAGCCGATGAAAAAAAAAACATACATACTCACAGAAACCCCTTCTATCTGGAAATGTGTCAAAAAAACGTTTCTCTTGGGAAGTATTTGATATCGAACGCGAAATTTTGTTGAGCGCAAAAAAACGCGTTGTTTCTTGCCGACGGCGAATATTTTGGAAAATGAAAAAATGCCTAATTATTCCTCTCTTCAGAAAAAGGGAAAAAAGTGAATTTTCCAAATTTTCTCAAACAACAACAGGCCGAAGAAAAAAAACTGGAAAACAACAAGAAAGATTTCTGAGCTTGTCGAAAAATATTCAAATATTCTTTTCTTCCAGCCAACAAACTATCCGATAAACAACACGAGAAGAAAAAAGACGAAAAATTTCGAGGAAAAAAGTGTGTGTGTGTGTGTGTGTAAAATGTTTCAAATTGAGCCTGAGCACATCCTTATATCGTCAGTCGGCTTTTTTCTTATTCAGGAGGACAAAAGAAAATGCAATTTGAAGCATGCAACAACAACACATACACATAAAGTGCCTATTACTACAATTGACTGACACATATGTGCTTTTTTCTTTGAAAGAAAAAATAATAATAATTTCTGGTTTCAAGTTGGATTTTTTGTTGCAAAATTAGCACATACAAGTTGTGGGTCAGTTTAGAGATCAGAAAATGAAGCCCTGTAGTTTGAACATTTTCAACAGGATTGCCTTTTTTCAAAAATATGCTTTTTGACCAGGGTGATATTTGGGTCACTTTGAGTCGACCGGAAAGCCGCTTTTACAGGTACTTGCGATTTTCCGACACACAGTAGCACAACCGTCACGACACCCCGTGTGAGAAAAAAATGAGAAACATTTCAAGAAAAACCCCAGTTATGTCAGCCTCAAAATCAAACGTGTATCTATTTCAATCCTGCTATTTTCTTCTAATTGGCATTTTCGCGTTTCACCTGTTTCAGTAAACAGACAAAAAAGCCAAAAATCGCAAACGCTCTCTTTCGTCGTTCATGGACATTCACGACAACCCAATTGTTCTCATCACCTATTTTGATTTATTACCAATCGTTGCGGTGCCAACCGATATACTCGGCATCTATTTGATCATTTATAAATCCGACAAGTTTGACAACTTCAAACACTTTCTACTCTGGCTACAAATCTCCTATTTTCTTCTCAATTTGGTGATTTTATGCGGTATTCAACCTGTGATAATGTACCCCTATTTGGCTGGTCATACGATGAACGGGTATTTCTGGAAGTGGTTTCGGATACCATCCAGAATTTCGATTGTAATTTTCGGAATTGTTTTTGAAAGTGCTCTAACTTCATTATCGTGTTGTTTTTTGCGCAAATACATGGCTATATTGAAATTGAAAAATCGGAAAAGTACGGGTCTTGCAGCGAAAATAACAATGATTTTCACATTTTTTCTGAATAAATTGGCCATTATCGTATTGATATTAGCATTGCCGAGGAGAGAAGATCAAATAAAAATGGCGAATGAGAACGAATATTTCAAACATTTCGATGATTTTAGTGTTGGCAATTTTGACGGAACCCAGAAGCTGTTATTGATCGCTATCCTTGTTTGTAGTTCCAATTTGATGATCGTCATCATCTATACAACAATACGAATGAAGAACATTCTCAATTCGCAAAGTTTTGTGATGTCATCTTCTAATGCCAAGAAATACAAAGCATCAGTTTTGAGTCTTGTCGCGCAGGGTTTCACAAATATTCTGGCACTGCCAATTTTGTTTGTTCTAGTTATCGAAATATTCGAACTACGTGGCATGAAGGGTAAGGCTTCTAGTGTTCGATTAGAAAGCATGGATTTTTGCAGAAGTGGTTTCGATTTGCTTGGCAATTCCAGCCACCCTTCCCACTATCAACACCATAGTCATGATTGTTTCGAATCCGCCGTTCCGCAAATTTCTCCAATCGAAACAGGCGAATCGTGTTCGATTGATTTCTGTTTCTTTTCGATAAATGTTTTGAACATTTCGGAAATATCAGCTGTCTCGAAAAAAAATGGAAAATTTTTTTCATAGACGAAAGACCAACCGGAAACTGATTATAAATTACTCATTAGCATTTAGGCACGTTTTTTTTCGAGAGATAAAAATTTCTGAATAAGAAAAAAAAAAGAAGTTGAAGAGGAAGTAAAATGTATTGTCAACAGCGGGGCTCAAGAAAACTTTCAAGAAGAAAAAAACTCCAATAGTTGGGGCGTGGAAAGTGGATTAAATTTCGGAATCTGTTTTCATTCTATTGACCTCGGGTTTTTTTTCTGGAATTATTTTCACGAAAAAAGTTTGTGGGAAGAGTTTCTGTTTTTTTTGTTGTCTCATGATAAAATTTAAAATAAAAAATTATGAAAAAAACTTCACTACTCCCATGATAGATTCTGAATCAGACCTTCTGAATCGGGCACGAAAACTACCAAATCTGAATCGGACCAAAACATAAAAAATGTGTCTGAATCAGACCAGAGCGAAGAAATCGGACCCGGTCCGTTTTTTTCAAAATTTTTGCTGAATCAGACGAAAAAATCGGATCAGGTCCGTTTTTTGGTTGGAATTTCAGCTGAATCAGACTAAAATCGAAAAAATATCAACCAAAAAAACGGACCTGGTTCGATTCAGAAAAGGTTTCGAAAACAACGGACCGGGTACGATTTCTTCGCTCTGGTCCGATTCAGACACATTTTTTAGGTTTGGATCAGATTCAGATTAGTTTTTATCGGACCCGGTCCGATTCAGAAGGTCCGATTCAGTATTTGCCTTTGTCATGGTCAATACCTCAAAATAAACGGGAAATCAGGACCCCAAACCTATCAAAGTACAACGTGCCATCACCAGATATTCAAATGATGCGACCACATCAGCAATTCTCGCCGTCGCCACCGCCACACTATCACACGCAAACCTAGACTAACCTCATCCATTAACATCATGATTTCAGCCAACTCGTCGTCGTTCTCGTTTTTTTCTGAACTATTCGAAGTATCACTCTCACTGACTGCTGTCGTTTTTGGTGAACCAATGCTATGCACACGATTAGAGCCTGAAAATAAAAATGTACTTTTCCAAAGTGCACGGGAAAAACAGAATAAAAAACTTTTTTTTTCGTTCTCTACAACTACTAAAAATATAAATGCAATTTTGAGTGGTTGGCTGAAAATGACGGAGCTTATGGGGGAAAAAAAACTCGAGGAGAAAAAAAAATACGAAGAAGGCTATAATTTTCAACTAGTACACTCGTTCGTCCCGTTTCTTAGCACATAAATTTTATGTGTACATGTACATTTATTCATTTTTTTTCTCGTTTCGAAGAGTGTTTCAAGAGACACAGATGTTAAAGGTGCATAGACCACAGTAAACCGAATTCGATGATGTGATCAGAGTGCAAATCATAAATAAGTTATTCGAACGTACTTTCTGCTAGGATACAAAAAATGCTGGGAAAAAACGCTCGTTTTTCTATGGAAAAGAGGTGGCGATATTTTCGAAAACTAGAAAGTGCAACAAAAAATTTGAGTGGTCAAATTTGACCACTCAACTATCTTCGATTTGAAAAGAGTTGGTTTCGAACAGGAAGCTTAAAGGTGGACTGCGAGATAATTGAGTGTTTCGTCTATAATATAGTTTGTGTGCCCCTGAAAAATGATGCGAAAACCAAAAAAACGCAAAAAATTTGATACAGTGCCAGGAAAAAAACAAACACAAGCAATTCCGCCTTTCCGTCTTCACGACCATGTGCGCTCTATCGAACCATTATAAATTCAAAAAAGTACACACATTTTCGAACAATTTCACTACACTATAAATGACGCAACATTGCACACCGTCTTTCTCAGATATATCGCAGTCCACCTTTAAGAAATGAAATGGTTTTTTAGAGAATTGGACCGTGTCCAATGTTTATCGGACCCGACCCAATCCTTTTTTTTCGACATTTTTCCGCATAAATTAGATTTTCCCGGTTTTCCGAAAAATCGGGCCTCAAAAAATCCGAAAAAAATACGATTCAAAAAACAATTTCTCGGGTTCAACAAAACAAATTTCGAGAGATAAAACTTCCCACAAAAAAAATTAAGTTGGAAAAACAAAAAACGAAATAAAACTAACGAGAAAAAAACGGAGAGAGGTGTTTGAGTATTTTTTCAATCCATTTTTTTATATGACCAACCGACCAAAAGCTCTTCTAAAACGCGGCAAAAAAAGAAAAAGAAAAAAAGAGGGAGGTCAGGATATGTGAAGAAAAAGAAGAAGAAAACGCATTTGCTAAAACTACTCCTTCTTCTTCTTCTATTTTCATCTTCTACTTATAGCACAAAAAATATATATGAAATAATAATAATAATACATCTAAATAAAGAGAGTCAGAGAAGCAGGCATTCCAAATAAACTTGTGTACCTTTTAAAGTGAAATGAGAGGGGGGAAACGAGAGAAAATTACTCAAACTCGATTTACATCTTGGTTTTTCTCTCTGCGTCTCTAATTAATTCATATTTTCACGATGCCTTCCGGTCACGTCATGGGAAACACTTAAATGACACAGAGATTAAATCGGGAATTCTGAGAAATATTTTTGAGGTAAACAGATCCGGCCGAGTTTTTTCAAGATTATCGCTGAATCGGGTCAAAAAATCGGACTAGAAGAATTTCTCGCTTAAAAAGGCCGAGTCGTTAAAGACACCTGGTCACTCAGAAATAAATTTCTCGTGTTTATCAAGATCTCAATATTGAAGACTTCAACTTTCGATGTGTGAAATTCAAAAATCAACAAAATTAATTTGTAAGATCGAAAAAATAAGAAAAAAACTGTTTTCAAGTTCGGTCTCAGGCAACGCGGCGGTATTCAGTCAAATTTCCGTGGTCAGGTCTGATTCAGTAGGTCCAGTTTAGTTAGCCCGAATACGGACTGGAAAAAAACTAATATTTTTTAGAACATCAAAAATCGACAAACAAACAAAAAGCTCAAAAAGTAGTAAAAATAAATAGGCTCTCTTCCTCGCAACACCTAATTGATTCTATTATTTTCATTTTCATTTTCATTCTAGCACTCTTCATTTTTGTTTTCCAACAAAAAAACTGCATTCAATTTTTTTGCCTGGGTATAACAAAAAAACGGGAGAAAAAATCTGAAATGAAATAAAACCGTAGAATGAAATTCGATTCTATTTTCCTATTCTTCTTTTTTTCCCCCATTTTTCCTCTATTTTTCCCCTCTTCCGCCACCGGACACGACCAATTTCAGAGGCGGGCGGGCAGGAAAAAAAGGAGACCAGACCAAAAAAATAATGGCAATTTGAAGAAAGACAACAACATGAATGAGGTTACAAAAACCAACATTTGGATAGAGTAGATTCCGATTTGGCACAAAAAATCTAAACGTGAGAGAGTGCAAATTTCCGGTCCAGAACACGCTAATGGGATTATGAGTTCAGAGTAGCATTAGAAGGGACGACTGATCGGAGAGTTTGGCCACTAGAAACTAAAGAAAACAGAAAAAAATCCAGACTTTTATGACTGATAAACAAAATAAAAGAAAAATGAAAATTCGATTGTTGGTCTCTTCACTGAAGAAAAAACATTTTCGGAATAGCTGGGCCAAAAAGATAGATTTTTTTCAGAATGTTCCCCAAACAAAACATTTTGGAAAGTTTTGTGAATTCCAAGTTTCAACCAAGGTAATTGTGGCCTATTTTGAAAATCTCAGGTTTTGGCCCGGCCCAGTATTCTTCTCTATTTTTAGTCTGTTAAAAAATGCTGAAAACTAAAAAAAACTTCATTTGTTCATGAAAAAAATCGGATTTTTTTCTTACTATAATCTTCTAGAAAAAATGTTGATTTTATTCGGAAGTACGGTAAGTACGGTTAACCCGGATCCCAGCCAGGCTCAAAACTGGCTAAAGTTCTAGACTTTCGGGACAACCTCTTTCTGGAAGCTTTAGAGAACTCTCACAGAAATATTTTGAGTGAATCAAAAAAAAAAAATTCAAAATTTCAAAACTGATTTGAAAAGGCCAAACTGTTCGGAAAATAAATGGGCTAGACCTAACTTTTTGTTTTTGAAACTAGTTTTCCAAGAAATAAGTCTTTATTCCAGACGCAGAAACAAATTCAAAATTGTTGACAGGTTTAGAGCATGACTGGTGTTGTGAAAAGTTTTTTTTTTGAAAAATTAAAAATTGAAAAACTTTACCAGACAAAACCAAAATACTATACAAATACATAAATAATCTCAACAAGAAAGAGAGGAGACTAAAAACACGGAAACTTTCTTCTCTCCCAAATAAAGACATTTTTCCTTTGGAGATCGTTTATACATGTATATATGAGGGGATAGAAGAAAAAAAACGAAGAGGACTTCTTCTTCTTTTTTCTCCCCCTTCTTTCACTTTTTCGAGAGGTGGCTCATTAATTTTTAATCAAGGTGTTGGCGTGGTGAGGAGGCCGAGACGGGGCGGAGATGAAAAAAGTTTCAAATAAAAACCGCCACTAAAAACGCGCTCCTACTACTGCCGCTGCCGTGACAAAAAATTAATCCCGCCCAAACGAAAAAAATTCGGACACCGACAAGAAAAGAAGAAGCCGAAGCCGAACGTTTCGAAGGATTATAAATGAATGACGGAGCAGTTCAAACGCGAACAAAAAAAAACAATTTTTCATTTTTTTTTCTACTTTTTTTTTCGAACAAATTGGGCCAATGTTCTGTGGACAATTTTTCTTGCAAAAAAAAAATAATAATAAATATTTTTGTTGTTGTTGGGACCACGCGAACTAATGAAAACGAGAAGAACAAATGTGGAATTTTATATTGTTTTGGCCACTGGGTGGACAAGATTCAGTTTGATGTCGGAGCAGTATTTATGTAAATGCTCAATTATGTGTGGGGAGGAGAGAGAGAGAAGTGCTAATTGTAGGTTGTGAGATTTTCAATTAGTTAAAATTTGCAAAAATATTAGGAGAATGCCTAATGGGTGTGCAAGAGAGGGAAAGTTGAACGACACTAAAAATTGTCATGGATACTAGTTTTTTTGAAATTTAAACTTTTCTCAAAAATAAGAGTTGATTTTTTTCATTTTTCCAAAAAAATTTTTTCAAAGAGCATGGCCAAAAAAAGTTGATAAGAAAAAACAAAAAAATTATTTTTCGAGGGATACTGTACCCGAACACACACACCCACACACGTGGTGTTTACACAAGACATTCGTCCACTCTTGAAGAACTTTTTTGTTTGAATCTCACATGTTGAAAGTTTACCCAAAAAATCTAATTTTCTGCTGTGAGAAATTGATCTATTGTCAATCCAGCCAGATCATCCAACGAGAAATTGATCTACCGTCTGAATCTCTCATTTTGACATGCTCTCTCATCAAGTTTTTGTGGTAGATCACATTTCCCGTTGGATGATCTGGCCGGATTGACAATACTAAACCTGCTGAGTCTGTAATTGTCGGGTCGAAATCCGAACCTTTCAGGAATCAGGCACTTTTTTTTTAATCGGAGAAAAACTGAGAAATGATTATACTCACCACTCTCATACAAATCAAGAATCATCAACCCGTTCACATTGACACCCGACAATTCGCCTTGATACGAATCGAACAACTCTCGTCGTCTGCGTCTCGTTGTCGCCGACGACGACGACTCCAAATGTCGTGTGTTGAATGCGGCGCCAATCGAGATGCGCGTATGCATGTTCAACAACACCAGATCGGACGGTCTCTTCGGTCGATATCGCATCGATGGTAGACTGTCGATTTGAATCGTCAAATTCGCCTCGATTCTCGACACTTTGACAACGTGCGCGTAGCCGTCGTTGAGCGGTTTTGTGTAGTAGTTGATTTTGTGATCACGACTTCCCAGATTGTAGTGAACGTTCAGATAGCCTTTACTCAGAAATATCGTGAAATAGTCTTGATCGGCGGCACATTCGATGGACATCAGAACACCGTTGGGTTGAGTTGTTGAGAACGAGAAGACGAAATAGTCTTTCGATGTTGTTGGTCGTTCATTCGGAAGGTATTCGTAAAAAATCATCGATGGAGCATCGTCAAATCGAACTGATGTTGAAGCTGGAAAATTTTAAATCCCGAATGTGAAGAGGAAATCAAACATTTTTTGAAAATTTTTTAGCCGGGAAAAATTCATCAAAAACTCATAACCAAATTGAACGAATATAATGTTTGAAATTTTTTTCAAAAATTTTGTCGTGAACTCACACTTCTTTCAAAGTACTGATTGATTTCTGTTCTCCGAACTATCTTTTTTGTTCAGTTTCTTTTTTAGAAATACCTTGAAACAAGGAATATTTTCACAAAATTCACAAACTCGGTTTCTCTATACTCTCTCAAATTTACACTCTCTCTCTCTGTCATGCGATTTTGAGTCAATTTTTTGGACCATTTGCTGATCTCATAATCATGCATTAGATTAGGAGATCAACCGAATGGTCACTGTCAAACGAATGCGCTCAGATTAAATAGAATGTTTGAAACAGTAAAAATTTGTAGAAGATTTTTTTCTTTTTTTTATATTTTTTAAAAATTCTCCGAGTTTTTTTGAGAATTAGTTTTTCCTACTTTTTCTGTTGATAAACTTCACCTGAATTTTAAATTAATATTATCAATTCAGTCAGATCATCCAAAATGAATTTTAATGAATTTTAATTAAAATGTCTAAATCTCTCAATTCTGTGTGCTATTTCATAGATTTTCTGTGAATGATCACAATCACGTTGGATTGACAATATTAGTTTCAAATTCAGGTCATTTCAGAAACCAGAAACCATTTTTGTTTCCTAAAAAAACTTACGATTCTGACACCGATCACCCGAATGAGCGGTAAGACTACAATCACATCGAATCGACGTCCACAGTTGAATGCATCTTCCCGAATTGGCACATGCTCCAGGAACACATCTCGACACGGGTCCTGCAAAAATCATCTTCATGGGTTTTTTCGATGAGAGGTTTGTCGGTTCAAATTAAAAATTGTTCATTCCATGTATTGAAAGAAAAAAAAAGGTTGAAGGGTAGCAAAAAAAGCGGTAGGAGAAGTGAGAAAACAAAATGAACGGCGTTTACCATGTTTTTTAGTCGACGGATGTCTGGTTCGATGATGACTATCTGAAGGTGTCTAGAGAAATCGGGGGTGAGAGGAGGTTAGATTTAGAAGTTCTATCAACGTCTGGAAGAGCTTCCCAAAGATCCCAAGCTGCTAGAAAAAAAAACTTTCAGAAAAATGAAGAAATTTCTGTCGGGAAACTATTTCCAAATTTGAAAATCGGAAATTTTAAACAATTGTGTTGACCTAACTAACATGTAGAATTTTTGGAGATCTACTGTGTTACTGTACCTGTCAAAGCCTGACCAAGTTTGCCAATTTTTTAGAAGCCAAAAAATGTCAAGTCAGGTCGTGAAGACTGGCAACCCTGACACCGTGCCGTAAAGTCTCACTAACTCACCACTACACCCTCGATTCACATTCAACTTATTGTCAGCCTCCTCAAACAAATCTATAGTTTTCTCATTGATTCGCAACGACGAAATACATCCACGAAAACTGTTCGACGGACGACTCAAACCCATCGGATTACTTCCAATGTACAGTTTTCCTGCGACTCGTGGCGCCACAAACTTTTGCACATTTCCAACCTCTAGTGTCATTGTTGTGTTGTCGACGAGCACAATGTGTTCGGAGCTCTTCGCGTCTTTGTAGATCAATACATTGTGCCAACGCATATCGCTCAAATGTTGACGATACTCGAGTTTTGGTGATATTTCGTGCATCTCTTGTCCGGCCACACGATACGTGTATTTCAATCTGAAAAAAATAAAGGAGTACAGTTTTTTGAATCGATTTACCTTCCGTTGTAAATTTGCAATTTGAAACTCTGATCATAATCGTGTTTTGGCATTGTGCATAGAAGAAGAGCCGATCGCATCAGTGTTTGAAATTTGAACTGAATTCGAAACGAGCCGGTCGAGGTGAGTTGAGCAATTTTCTCACTTGAGAATGAGACGAAACCCGTCGAATTTGAAAATGATATTGATGATGATTTGGATGTTTTGCTGAAAATTCAACTTTACTCTTCAATTTCGCTAAATTTCGTACCATGAAAGTTTTGTTCATTCAGTAAACTTGGTGGAATCAAATTCGGAACTTTAATACTCATATATACAAATAAAAATCAGTCCCCGGCTCCGAGAAACTAACGGTCAAAAGTCGGACTCGGGCCTAGCCAGGCGTGATATTCGGCCCGCACTTTTGGGTATTCGGGTTTTGATCTCACCCTTGTTATTGACGTCAAAACAAGAACTCACATATTGCGTTGCCCTTTTTGATTCTCTCGCGAGTTCGCCTTTCCATTCGCCCTCCTCTTCGATCGCAGATAATCATTGCCGTTGAAGACAAACTTTGAAAAATGCCCGCTAAAATGTTCGTCTTTCGGATTTGGCGACGATGGATGCACCGAATGTCCGATACCAAGTTCATCGATAACAATTGTCAACGCGTTTGGCAGATAAACTAGAATTGGAATAAATTTTGTGATACACAGAGAGAACGAGAGAGAGAGAGAGAGAGAAAACTCACTGCTATGTCCCCAAAACCCGTCCAAATACAACAACAATTTCTGGCCGAGTCGTCGAATTTGCAACTCGTGCCAATGATTGTCGGAAAGCGATTTGCCCCATGAGAATGTCTGCAAAAAATCAACTTTTGATTGGTCGGGCAGAAAAAAAAAACATACATTATTCGAACCCGCATCTTGAATAAATAAATTGAGCAAACTGTCATTGAGAAACACTGTGATACGATCCTTTTTGCCGTTGGCACCAGTGTCGAAAAGAACACCTCGAGAATGTGAAGTCTGCAAAAGAAGCATCTTTTACTTTTTTTCTTGGATTTTTTCTGGCAATCAAAAAAAGTAATGTCTGTACGGCGTGAAAATCCACGTGTCAGACGTGAACTCAATCAAAAAATAACAAAAATGTCTCTCATTTCTGAAATTTTCTCTGCGTCTCGTACACTCTCTGCACTCTTCGACGTGTTTGGTCATCTTCCAACTACACTACTCCTAAACATCGGTATAATGAAAACTGAACTTTTTCACAATTTTAACAAAAACTAATGTAAATTCAGACCCAAAACTATTTGTCTTCTTCTTACGAGCTCCGAAAGTCCCTCAAAACGTGCACTCACCTTAAACCTAATAATGATATGTTCAACCTGTGAATATTTAGTGTGCGCCATCACGTGCACATCGTCTGCCGCGCCACGCATCTCAACACTCTGCACCTCCACATCGCACCGTTTACCCTCAAACATCGTGTTGGAGCAGTCGCATTCAAAACTCGCCGAACGTGGCACACATTTCGCATAGTTCTGACACGGATTCGGATTGCAAACGTCGATCTCGTTCGAGGCGACAGGGCATCCCATCTCGATGCCGGTCAGGTTTCGAGAAGTGTTCTCAAAGGCTTGGCCAATTTTGGCCGACACTCCGTTGATCCGAATGTTTTTGATACATCCGACGAAGCCTTTTTGCAAGGCGATCGACCAAATCGAGGCGGGATAGATGATCGACGAGTTGGGCACATTGCCAATATAAATTGGGTCATCGATGATGAGATTTGATGAGACACCTGGTGTGTTGAAGTCAATCTTAATGGCATCAACCACAACACTTCCAGTTCTAGACAATCGATCGAGTTGGACGTGATGCCACTCGCCGTTGCTCACCTTGTTGGCGGTAGTCTGAAACATGATGAGAATATTTTTCACAAATAAAAAATATGTCACTCACCTGAAGTCGAACAACACCGGAGCCTAGATTGATGATCATGTACAAATGACTATCGATTAGTTCGAAAGCGATATAATCGGTGGCGTTGTGCTGCATGACACCATGATAAAGTATCAAACCATCAGGTGTGTCGGATCGAAAATGAAATGCTGCAAGAAGAGCACAACTCTAGAGCTCATTAATGTTTTTGGGTACTTACAAAGAGATCCACTCGACAAACTGTTCCATTTGGGTAGTTCAAGATATGCCGAAGATAACGTGCCAGTGAAGCTCAAAACATCAGATTTTTGCGCGGGATTCTGGCACGAATACGAGACATCACCGCCGGTTTTGACCACACTTCCGCCATAACTTTGATCGGCCAGATTGACGAACAGAATGCGGATGGCGTCGATGTCATAGCGAACCTGGTGAAAAACAAGAGTTGAGAATTCTCGCCGGTCCAAGAAAATTCCAGACCGGCCGTGATTTGCGGGCTAGGCTCTAGGGCTCAATTTTACCCGAAAAACTTGATTGGATTTTTTTCGGAGCAATCGGAAACTCCGGAACGTTGGAAAAATCAGAAGAACAAACTCGGAAAACTCTGGTCGGAGAAAAAATTCAGAAAAAAATGACGGAAATTTGGTTTCCTTTGCCGTCCAAGTTGGCAAAATGTTCCTTGTCGAAATGTCATTACTTTCACACGAATCTCGGCTATCTCACCTTCTTCATACACCCTCGAAACGAGACCCGATTCACATCTTTAACCGCATTCGTCTTCGGAATTGATCCCACATAGGCAAAGGAGTTCGTAATGGCCTCAACCTCAGGCGCATACTGTCGAATCTCATCTCGTTTTCCATCAACAATCAAGGTCATCTGCAAAAATAGAAAAATTTTTGACAGACAACTCATCACAAACAGAATCACATGCTAATGGATTGTAACTAAAATATAGGAGTAAAATGGAACCAAAATCAAGGTGGAAGGATGAAGAGTGAAGTACGAAAAAAATCAATAACAGGTAAAGCGTATGGTGATCAGCAGATCTTAGCCAAAAACTGCAAACCCGTGCTGTCTCTTTTTTACTTTTTTTTTTTTTTTTGAAAAGTGTGAGTGAAAAATCTGAAGGAATCACACCGACTTACATGAATGGCCACCATTTCTTCCGAATGCTACAAAACCCCTTTTACATAAATCTCACATGTTTTGTTTTGATTTTCAAAAAAAAAAACCATGCTAGCCCTGTTTTTTCGTTACCATTTGAAGTGATCGTTCGAGAACCACATCATGCCACGAATCGTCATCGTATCGTTGCGACGGAAACGCGTTGAACATGCGAATTAGTCGCGCGTCGGACCCTTCGAATTTCGACGTGGCAATCATGGCGCCGTCCTGAATCATCAGATGGATGAAGCTCTTCTCGTCACCGGCGAAAAACAACATCGATGTGCCGTGAACAGTTTTGAATGAGAGAGTGATGTTTTCGCGGAGAGCGGACAGAGTGGCTGATGTGTTGGAGGAGACATCGTAGCCGACCCATTCGTCGCCGCCAAATGTTAGTTCACCGTCGGATTTTTCTGGAAAGTTAGAGTTTTCATCGTGGTCCGATAAAATTCAAGACCAAAAATCGCGCCTGAGAACTACAATTTTTTATCGAATCGGACCCGTACACAAAATCTGCATTGGCCATAATTTTTCTAAATCGGGCCCAGAGTCAACACTTGACGGAAGGACCCAGAATGAACATCAAACCTGGCCCGATTTTTTGCAATTCTCCTTTTCTCTCATTCTTCAAAACTTCAGCACGAAAAATATATTTTTGAGTTCTATTTTCTGGGCCCGATCCAGCATAAAACATTCCAACAAAACCGGGCCAGATCCTATTTTTCTGATCTCAACAATTTCTGAAATCGGCGGCCTGACTTTTGAGCCGATTTCGAGGAAGCCGGAAAAAAAATCAAGTTCGACGAGAAATCACTCACCAACATCACAATGTTGTCCATCATGATCGCTCATCGAACAATCACACTGTGCTCCCTCGTTCGTCGAATAGCAAACTCCATCGTTCTGACAACTGAACAACTCTCTCGAACTCATCGTCTTTGTTCGACAATGATCATCCTCGTTGGTTCGCGAACCGGTCGATTCGATAAGTTGTGGCGATGTTACTCCTAAATAACAAAAGATCTCTTCAAAACTCCGAATAGATTTGTGTGAAGTGCTGACACTCTGTGATAACACATTATAATGAAAAAAGTCACATCTAAAGGTACATCAAATCAGTGACACGGAACAAAAATCATTTTCTATCGGCCTTTTTTTCGAGCCAGATACTTACTATCATTTATTATGTCGATTTTAGCTGCAGAATAAAGACAATATTTTCAACACACGAACACAAAGTTGTTCAAACTCACCTTGCGGATACTGTCGATACATCAGATTTCTCACGTTCACTGCCAAATGTCGCGAATACCTTCGAAGTGGTGAACTCATCACGGGCAACATGTGCATGTTGGGTGGAAGACCGCCGATAAACACATCCGAGTTTTTGAGCATGTTGCCGAACACAAAACTTCGCTGGTTGAGAATCTTGAAAACCAACGTGAAATCCAGTTCGAGTTTGACATTCTCCCACGATTGAAAAATTGTCAAGGTATGCCATTTGTCATCATCAATTCGTACCTGGAATTTGAAGATGAGAAATTGTGATTTGACCTCAACAACAAAGTTGTCCCTCCTCCTTTTATGTAGAAAAAAAGTTCGGTCAAATGTTTCGAACCAAAAAGTCCCCCGAGATTTGGGAAGAGAAAAGAGGAACATAGTTAAAGTATAAAATATTCTTCAAAATTCGAAGATTGATTGTTTCATGTTTTGCTCTCCTCCCAACGAACCTCTCCAACACGAATCGTATAAATCGGTCGACGTTGTCCAAACTCGTTCGAATTGTCGCCGAGTCGAAAGTCGAGCTGGAGAAACCCGTTGACAATGGTCAGCGAGTAGAAGTTGCCATGAGTTCCGCCGTCGTCTGTGTAGAGAAGGATTCCGTCGGATTGTCGTGTCTTGATCTCCATCGACAGCGAATTCTCGAACGAATGAGCCCATTTTGGATATCTGCAAAAAATGGCGATTGTGAACTCTGATTTTCGATGACTCATCACGCGTCGTCGCAGAGGAACATGAACAATTATTTTGGGAAATTTGCTAGATTTTTGATTTCCGAGGTGTCTAATTTCTGCAGTTTGACCTTTCAGAGTGACGAATTTTTTGTTTGGGAATAAAGTCAGTTTTTGATGAAACTCAGATTCCGCCACGTGTCACATTCAAACTCAGTCAACACTCAAAAATTTATATGACAATTCAATAAAACTCGTGACATAAATATTTCTCAACTCTCGGCGATCTGTGATTTTTCTCTGCGCCTCTCTCACTCTCGATTATTTCACGTAGATACGACATGCATCGTAAACAAATTCCAGGATACGCGCTCTGTTATGCGACCACGTATTTTTTTCACTAAATTGGACCTGAACGGCTGATCTATTAGTTTCGAAGTATCGGGCTTCACCAATCGGGCCCCAGCACCAATTTGTTTTAATTTTTCTAGAAACAAAAAAATAATTCTGAAACTTTTCAAAAAATTGGACCAGGTTCGATGTTTTTTCGCATCTCCTTTAACCAAGAGCTCGTTTTGTTTTCGATTTTTAGGACGGGTTTGAAACAGTAAAAATCTCAGCAACAAAAAACTGCAAAAAAATGTTGCAAATTCTCTGCAACTAAACATCATCAATTAATTTGTTTTTTTCTACATTTTTTTGTTGTCTCTCTGTCTCTCTATTTTCCAACGAAAACAACAAACGACATTTTCTGAACCAACCTGGCATATGAATTGGGCGAACCATTGAGAATAATCGCATCACCAAACCGCAATAATATAAAAATCCAAAATAACCGACAAAAACCGCCTCCACCAGTATCAACAAAACGTGGTCGACACGTCGATTTCATCGTCAACTAATTCATTTGTGCATATTTCGAAACTGCAATCGGAACAATGAAGAAGTTGGTAGAAACAACACAGCGGTCAAAAGTGAGGGACACAACAAACACAAAAAAAACCCGAGCTCAAACAAAAAAAAGAGGAGACTCTCAAATCGGAAATATCATGAATAATTAATATTCACAATTAGAATATTTGCCCATCTTCATCGCAAAACCACTTTCTTCGACTTTTTCCCTTTTTTTCGTCAAAGTTGTCGTTGAGCCAAAAAAAAATAATATTATGCAGGTTCACGGCGAGTACCAAACGACAGATTTTTATTTATTGTCGTCAGACTTGAAAAATTTCGAAAAATCACGAAAATACACTTGTAATTAGGGGTTGAGGAACCAGAGCCAGCCAAAAAAAATCCACTTTTTTTTGTTTGGCAAGCAATTATTTTGGTGGCTACCGGAGCGACAAAAAAACATGAAATCTCTCGGAGAAAAAAAAACAGATTTGTTCGCGAATCCTCTTATCGTTTTTGGCTAATAAAATTGAGTTGAATTTCAGATTTTTTGGAAGATAATGTTTATTTTTGCAAAAAAAAACCGAAACACACAAAAAATCCATATATGAACCGGGAATTAGGCTCATTATATAGAGAGAGCCGAAAAATTCAAAAAAAAAATAGAAAAAAAATGATGGATTACATGTGTATATTTGGACATACAGAGCAAAACCAGTAGACCATTGAAATAAACAAACGTGGATGAATAGAATTTTTAATCGTGTTTTGATT
Source organism: Caenorhabditis sp. 8 KK-2011 (assembly GCA_963572245.1). Classification (NCBI taxonomy): domain Eukaryota; kingdom Metazoa; phylum Nematoda; class Chromadorea; order Rhabditida; family Rhabditidae; genus Caenorhabditis; species Caenorhabditis sp. 8 KK-2011. The sequence continues at coordinate 10,291,889 of OY751550.1, read as the reverse complement.
AGATCAGATTAGACGTCAGAAGCGAAGAAAAACGTGAAAAATGTTGGGAAAAAATGGAACCGTTTAATCCAATTTTTGATTTTCCGGTTGGATGAAAGTGCACGAATGGAACATAGATAACAAATTCAATTCAATGTGTGCAGGCGAAAAAAAACGTGTGCTCCGGAAAAGGAAAGAGTTTTGCAGGAAATGACACAGATTTTTAAGAGCGAGAAAAGAACACTTGGTTCTCATTTGGTTTTCAGTGATACCCTGAAACTGACCGGAAATCAATTTCGGCTGGAATACATCTAGAATGACAATTGAGCCTGGATTTTGTCCAAATTTTCTTGTATTATCGGAGAAAAATTCGAGTCCAAAGCTGATTTTCAGTAAAAAATTTTTGAAATCGAAAAAAAATCAGAAACTTTGGAAATTCAGAACAGGTCTAATTTTTGTATTCACGCTGGATTTTAATGAGGCCCGAAATTTTCGTTTTATCAGGGAAAAAACTGTAGCCCAACTAGTTTACTGTAGTTTTCGGACCATCACAGTGTGTAATTTTGAATCTCAATGTTTTCGCACATCTTCACAAATCAGACAGGGGGTTGTGGATGTGACCTGAACCGAAGAAATATAATTTGGAAATGAGAAATTGAGAGAAAATGTCGTGAAAACTATTTTGACCTGCCACGAAACATTTTCAGGTCTTAAAACTTTGCTACACACGGTCTCCTGTGAGTGACCCAAACGGAAACACACACAAAAATGCAAATTTTTCCTCAAACCGTCCACCAGCGAACAAAAAGTTAAGAAGAAAACTTTTTGTTCACAAAATCTCAGCCGGAAAAATTTTGCGATTTTTTTCATTTTCAACCCCTTGTCCCGTCTCGCATGGATTCAAAATCTGTTAGTTGTTTTTTTTGCAGCTTGATCGATTCCAAAACTAGATTGTCGAGAAATTAGGTTTTTTTTTGAAAATAGAAAAAAATCCATTCAGAAAAAAATTCCAGGAAAAGAGTTATTTCCACATTTGGGAGATTATGACCCAAAGAACTGAGATAGTTGACAATTCAAAATCTGCGCAACGGAAGATTTTTCTTTTGTTGTTGTTGTTGTTAATAAATGGCTATTTGAATGTAAAACAAGTGTCCCAAGGGGTTCTACCAAGCAAAACGAATAAAGACACCATCAAAAAACGTGCCGAGAAAAAGAAGAAGTTTATCGCGCGATGGTGTCATTTACTACAACTCTGTACTACTGAGATTAATGAGCTTTTTGTGCCCAAGAAAACACATTTCCTGGCACTTTTGAGACAAGTGGAGATGAGGTAAGAGACGAAGAGATGGAAAAGAGAAAACGTGTATGTACAAATATGTTTGAGGATGCTGCTAACAAAACAAAACACCAAAACAACAAGGTGTTCGAGATGCCAAACACTCTCTGGAAAACGTCCTCTAGGGACAAGTGGTCTTGAAACTTTGGTCCGAAACCGCGCACTGAAAACGATGAAAAAATGTGGTTGAGAGAGAAAAAATCCGCGAAACTTAGTTAGACTTGGAAAAGTCAAACATCTTCGTTTTTTTTTTCATTGCAAATGTTTTGTGGTTGCGAACGCGTTTTTTTCAATTTCCGAGGAAACATCAAAAACTTGGTAGAACTATTTTATTTTTTGTTCCATGGAAAAAAAAGGGCAAAAGTGTCCGACACATGGATGGCTGACAAGTCGGATTCAATATTTTCAATCTTTTAAGATGTCATTTTATTTCGAAGAAGATGGCAAGTTTTTGGGTGAAACAACAACAAAAGACAAACACTGTATCGGATCCGAAAATCGGGCCAGCTGACTCGGACCATGTCTTATTTTTTTCATCGAAGTTGGTCAGATTTTTGAGCTCCGATCCTGAAAACTTCAAAAAAAGAGCAACAGGTCTGAAAGTTTCAGTGGTCAGACTTTTTTTTGTGGAAATTTTCGAATTTTGGAGGCCTAATACTTTAGCTGCCTGATTGAGATTATAGAAGTTTTGTCGGCTCCGAAAAATTCTCGAAATTTTTATGACGCAGAGGTTGCCGCGTGAAATTCACTCCAATGAGAAATATAAATAACATTGAACAAAACGTGACCCCACTCACTATTGCGTGGATTTTCTCTGCGTCTCCTTCACTCTAAAATTTTGCTGATACGACGTGTAAAATATTCTTATAGAATGATGCGTAAGTTTGGAAAAAAAACTTGAAATTTTTTTGGTTTTTTTCTGAAAAATTGAAAAATCTACTGCTGACTATAGTAATAATGAGATGAAATGGACCAATGAAAAGAAAAACCAAAAGCCATTTCAGTAAAAACGGCACTAAATAATCCGAATAATCACATTTTTACAGAATAGTACATCATCTATTATATGTTCATCTCGATCGACAAACAACATAAATTGGAAAAAGAGAATAATTGAAAAAAAAAGAAACTGAAATTCGAATAAATATATAGACACGAGAAATGAATGTTCTTTTTTTTTTGTGTGTGACAACGTTCCGCCTCTGACCGCCGTCAGCGCAACAAACGAAAAAAAAAGTCTGGTGAGAGTGGTGGATGGAATCCCCCAAAGAGAAGAAGAAGCCAAGTATGACACCATATATTTTTGATTCTTCTTTTTCTTCATTCACCATTGGGCGGGACACGAAAACAAAAGAAAAACATTGTTTTTTCGTTTTCAACACACACACACCGTCACAATGAGTTAATTAGGAGAGGATTAGAGCCCAAAGGTTGTTGTGTTTTTTTTCGGGAGGATGAGCTCGAAATTTGATATTTTAATATCCAGGTAACTTTGTTTTCAACTGGGAATATTCAATTTCAAATCGGGTAAATATTGAGATTGACACAAGAGAAGGATGCGTGCCAAATACATTTTGGAAGAAAAGACTGAAGCCCGGATTTTCAACGTCGGCTTCAGAGGACAAATCCGTAAGAAGGGGACACTCTACGAACATGTTCTGGAAGTTTTGAAAAATGACCACTCAAACCTGTTCTAAGACAGTTTCAAAATATATCAAAAAATTTGGGGCAACATTGCGAATGACGACAAAGAAAACTGAAACGAATTTCAAAAGTTTGGAGGAAACCCTTTTTTTTTAAATTTCGTGACCTGACCTATATTTTTTCTTGAAAAATGTCCCGGTAATTTTTCCTCTCTACAATTTTTCCTCTTGTTAGGTCAGGTATGATTCCACTGAAGTTTTCATTCCTGACCAGGGGTGAGATTTGGTCTCTCTTGGGACGGCCAGAGGGCCTTGAATATATCCGGAGTTTCACTACTTACACATACAAATAATATTTTTTTCTAGAAGACCTCGAGAGTAGAAATGGTCCACAACTTTTTCGAAAAAATTCTATTCCAGGCTCTCCGAAACTGACGTTCAAAAGTCGGGGCGGGCCTGGCCGGGCTTTTTTGGCGGGCGGAAAAACAAAAAAGCCCCATCTGGGATTGTTTGACACTGTATTCTTTACAACTCACTGAAGCAAGGCTCTAAGAAAATGAGATATTTGAAGTAATTACACTCTCAACAAGTCTCTCTGAACATAGTTCAAAACTACAGTAACTCGATTAAAAAACACAAATCTCAGAGTAAAATAATGAGAGAAATTCAGAAAAATACAATTAGTACATCAAAAAAAATATCGGCTCAGTGGGAATGGAAAGTGTACATCTAACAAGAAAATGAAAAATGCAAACAAGTGGAATGTGATGCTTCTTCTTCTACTCCTCCAAGATTCTAATACCAAAAAGAACACGAACGGAAACGACTCCAATCCCACCCAATACTTCTCTCCCCATCCAACGACAACAACAACAATAATCAACTGATTTTCTTCTGCTCGTCTTCATTCCTTCGGCCACAAAGGACTACCCTAATCAAAGGCTCTTTTATTTGACAAAACGTTATGTGTGGGGGGAGCAAAGAGAGAGTGTGACAAATAGAGAGACGCAGACGATGCTTAACATCGAAGAAGGCCAGTTGAGTTGTGATCTAATTTGAATAACTCGACGAATAATTGCATAATTGATGGGTTCTCGAGAATGAGGGAATTTGTGTGTTGAGAAGCAAATTCTATTTCATGGTTATGATGAAGATGAAGTTGCAAAACGAACAGACAAATTGAAACTTATCCGCGGACACACAAGAAACAATTTTTTGCACGTTTTCCCTAAAGGGACAATTGGTTTGCAACACGGAATGATTTTTCCGCCTTTTCGAAGCGCAGAAAAGAAAATGATAGATGAGGTCTGGTCTTTATGTGAATAACAATTTGTGACACAATTCTTGGAATCATTTTCCACGAAATGAGATGCACTTTAAATTGTTCGGAAAATTTTCAGTTGAAAAATTTAGCCTTATAGAGCAAAAAAGGGAGAACACTGAATGGGGCCGGATTCTACAGAATTCTGGCTCAAAATCAGGCCTTCTGGATAAGACCGAGCTTACATCTTTATGAAAACTATTGTCAATCCGAAAATTTTAGAATGGAAGAGAAACCCGCTACCGTATAGGATAAAAAAAAGAAGGTAGATCAAAAATGAACTTTGTACGCTTGAAAAATACAAACAATTTTAGTACTGAAGTTTGAGAGGAAATTCAGAAGAATCGAAACATCATACAAAGTTTGAGCACATTTTAAAAATATTACAAACTTTTCTAACACCATTTGGCCGAAGTACAACTGTTTCACGAGAATTAAATTTTCAGACTCAAAAAATTATTTTTGATCTATCATCCTATACGGTAGTTTCGACGGTCACAAATTCACTCTTCCAATGGTCAACTTTTTTCGGATTGACAATACAGTAGAATAAAAATGGGATCTTTTCGTTTTTGAAAAAAACGGGGTCACGTTTGGATATGTTTCACGTTATTGTTTTCGAATCCCGACAAAAAATTATATTTCGAAAATGGCATAGTTTACATTTTCCAGAAGAACGTGGTAGTAAAAAAATATTTCGATTTATCAGTTTTTGAAGTTAAAAAAATGTTTCCTATTCTGAAAGTTTACCTGTCAGTCCGGCCAGGCCGATTTTTTCAGGTAGCTCATAAGACATGTTGTTCGAAGGTCAAAGCCACCGAATTTTCGCCGTCTGACACATCAAATAAATATTTGTCAAAAAAAAAAAATGACTAGAACAGCAGAATCACTCATAAAAGAGGGAGAACCACTAAAGATTAATAATCTACTTGATACTCTAAATAATTTTGTGTAAGAAATATACACAAAGGCGGTGGGATCTAGATACCAAGAGGATGTTTTTTTTTTCAAATTTTGAAAAATTGCGGGTCTAGAAAAAAAAAACATCCAGAACATCTGTCAGAGGCTCATTGTCTCTGTTGGCAACCGAGAAAAAGAAAAATGAAAAAAAAAACTGGAGAAAAATAATTTTTTCCCATGTGATAACATCGAAATGTTTAGAAATCTCAAACTACAGTACCCCATCTCAAAAATGAACTATTTACGTTAGAGTAAAATTTGGAGAAACCAACAAGCCATGAAAAGTTAGGACCAACAAAAACAACAAAAAAATAAGTGGAAAACAATTCGTCGCCTAATTATACAGCTAATTATATTCCACTTCTTCCTAGACCTCCTTTATTTTCCAATTTCTGGAAAAAAAACACTAAAAAAATTTGTCGGACTTCGTTTTTTGTTGTTGTTGCTTGCTCCTCCTACCCCGGCTTCTACGCGAAAAAATTGAATTTTTGCCGAAAAGCATGGGAAAAATGGAAATTTTTGACATTTTTCGCTGTCGAGTGGACGGACAACTGGCCAATTTAAACATTTCTGGCGAAAAAGTTCAAACCCTTTTTTTTGTCGCGGAAAAACGTGTCAAAAATGAGTGTTTTTTCAAGAAGAGAGAAAGGGAGAAAAAGGTGTCCATTCACTTTTTTTCGTCCTTCCAGCTGAGCTAAACAATATACATAGTCATTCCCATTGTTTTCGGTTTTGTCATGTGCTCATTGAGCCTTACAAAAATTGCGCATCTCGAAAGTTTACTCGTATAGATACACAAAATAAATGAAAAAGTGAGTATCGGTGAGAAAAGGTGAATAATTCGAAAAAAATAAAAATCTATTCATCATCCGAATCGATAGCGATTCTGGATCGTTTTCGTTTCGGCTGACTTTTCTTAATTTCGTCCTCATCCGAGTCTTCAGCCTGTTTAGCCGGTTTTTTTGCAAAAATTGAAGCGGGTTTTTTGTCGCTGACTTCTTTTTTCGGTGATTTTTTTGAGGGAGTTGGTGGTTTCTTCGCAGGCGATGCTTTGATTTCCTTTTTCGGTGATTTTTTTGTTGGTGATGATTTTTTGTCGAGTGGTGGATTCTGGAAACAATAAATAAAGTTTAAAAAAACCTGTCGGTTTTCTACAATGACACAAAACACCCACCTTTTTCTGATTTTCTTTCGAACTTCCTTCTGATGTATTCGACACATTTTTCACATCCTCTTCCTCTTCATTATCCTCGTCTTCCCTTTCTTCGTCCTCCTCCTCCTTCCCGTCGTCATTTTCAATCTTCTGATTTGCCACCGCTTCCTGACTGCGGTACATCTCCAAAACCTGCTCGGACGACGTCGCATCATCCGCATTCTTATCATCACGAATTCTCAAAAATCTGGGGAATCTCAACGAGATTCCTCGCCCGTCTTCCGTCAATCCGCTGGCGGCCATGTGTCGTGGAGAAATAGTGATATCGGCGCATTTCACCTCGAAAACCAGACTCGGCTCGAAAATATCGTCCGGTTTGAGAGTCGGGTCAAATTGATAATACGACGGTGCTTTGTCGACTTTCTTGTCTTGCAAAATTTTGTATTGTTCGGTCAAATCTTCATCACTGAATCCGGTACCAATCTGTAATTGAAAAACGGAGATGTTTTGACAGAATTTATCAAGTTACCTTGCAGACACTTTCGTATTCTTCTGACGCTGGATTGTAACAGGCTAACAAATATCCACCATAAACACCCGTTCGTTTTCCGACCCCATAATAGGCTCCTATCACAACTAGATCAAGTGTGTCTCCAACACCGTCAACATAATCTTTCTTCATTTTCAGCCAACTTCTGGATCGTCTTGAAATCTCGTACGTCGCCTCAGTATCCAATGTTTTGATCATCAAACCCTCACATTTGTTCTGGAAAGAATATCCAATTAATCAACAACGAAAATGTGGCCAGAATAGTTTAAGATCCCAGATGTTTCATTTTTTTTTTGTGTGTTCACATCGAATTATTTTGCTCGAAACATTTTGATCTACGCGTCAAAACTTGTAAAAGTTATTCATTTATAATGATGTTCGCTCGAATTTTCAACTCATTTTCTGAAAACGAAAAGATGAGTGTGGGATATTTCGCACATCAGCAAGATAAATTCGACCAACTTGTGCAGAAAAATAAAAACAAACTTCGAGCATTAAGTTTGATAAGTGGCTCGACGAATGGAGCCAAATGGTATCATTTGACAATCGTCCCATGTAGATCTAATTGCCAGTAAGTCGAATTTTTCAAACTTGAGCCAAGTACTTCTTCAGATTTATAGTCAACTTTGAAGAAAATAAAGATCCGGAGAAAGAAGATTTGAAGACTACAATTCAGAGAAGAGTTCAAAAGGGCCAGAAAAAGAAAATCAACTTGGAGGAGCTGTTGGATTATGACGATCACTACGCTACAGTATGCACAAAATGGATTTTTGAGTTTTTGTTCTACAGAGGTTATGAATTCGAATATGTCGATTTGATACTGGTGAATTAACTAAAAAATGAGATTTCGATTTTGTTTGAAGGCCCGAAGTTTTTTTTTTGCAACTTCACAAAATTTTGGATTTTTGTGCGGATTTTTTTGGTAGAGATTCACTCTGTGAAACAGCTTTCGGACATCAAGTCAAAAAAAAAGAACCAGCGGCTGAAAATCTATGTAAATAGCTTTGAAAAAAAACTGAAATTTTTTGAGAAACCTAATAAATTATACAAAAACCTTGCAGCCACCCAAATACAATCGAATTTCGAACCCGAACTTTAAAACTAAAATTGGTATTCTCGATGTCCGTGTCAGCAGCGATGAAACTGACCCACAATTAGTGGACTGGTGGTTGTCAGAACTATGTGAACCTGTCGAATTTTTACGAATCTATGCAAACGACTTACAAATGAAAATATCGAGCAACAAGATGCTACACAGATGTTCGAAAGTTCAACTTTACGGCAACACAGATCTCAATTTACAATGCATCAAAGATTTCGAAGGACAATGTTTGTTTTATAAGGAAGTTCATCCAAATTGGACAATATCGGATGAAGACTTGAAAAGGCTATTCATTGTAAGCAAGAATTTTTTTTTTTCTAAAGAAAATACTATTTTACAGTACTTGAACGAAGACTGTGGCTTCCAACTCAAGTGTATTGTCTTAAAATGGTCACTTCCTTCGGAACAGAAAGAACTTGAAAAGTTTCTCAAGCACAGATATTACAAACGCCGAGTAGAGGAAAATTGTATTTTGCATGAACATCATAATCGCACATTTTACTTCAGTATGCGAGAAACAAAAACAATAGTTGGAAACTTCGATGTTTTGGAAAATGTGAATATTGAGGACGCTTCTGAATACGGCCGATTATCGGAGAAGAGTAATCAACCTGGCCCGTCGAGTTGAAATTTTTCAAAGAATGATGTTAAACTGGCAAATTTTGAAATTCCATAGTGATTCCATGACAATTAGTTCAATAAAATTTTTTAGCCTCAATTTTCTTCATGGTATATCGAATGATGAATAACTAAACTTTTCGATAAAATCTGAAATGAATCGATCTAATAAAATTATAATTTTCATCCAACAGCGAACAGAGCACCGACGATAAATAAAAAAAATTTGCAAGATAATTTTTTTTCGAAACACACAGTATTTTTTTGATCTGCGCGGTAAAATAGAGCACCACAATACTTTTTTTCAATATTATTGGAAAAAAAATGTTCACAAAGTCAGTCTTCTAACAAAATGGATTGGAGAATTGGAGAGTTTGGAAAATATCAGCAGGACTTTATTAGGATCAGGGACAAGCAAGACAAGAAGACTGTAAAAAAGTTGCATCTCGATTGTAATTCTACTGAAGAAGTAAGTTTTTTTTTCCTTTTTTTTTTGTAGAAAATAAAAAATTTCAGGGGAGAACCTACGTAATGAGATTTATTATGAGAGATCCACCTAAGGAAACGAAACACATGTGAGTTAATTTTTCAGGAAACTCGCGAACAAAATTCAAAGGTTTTTTATAGATTCACAGTTATTATTGAACCGAATTCTGATCAATCGGATGAAACTAAAAAATCGATTACACATAGAGTCGCGACAATCAATCGAGAGGATTACGCACTGGATGTCCATTACGATAAGCTGACTGCCGATGAAATGTGCGCAAAGTGGTTGGCCGAAGTTTTGCTGCGCAAAAATATCGTCTACGATGAGGCTAGAATCACTTTGGTAAGTAGCCTTGAGAAAAAAGTTTAGTTTTTGAAGTTTGAATTACAGCCACCCAAACTCGATTCGATTTCCGAATACTATGGCAAACAGTATATAAATCGACTTTATATCACTGTTGCCGAAGATGAGAAAGATACAAAAATTGTGCAATGGTGGTTGAAAAGATTCAGAGAACCTATCAATTATGTCAAAATAACTTCGACCGAAACTCCCATCGATATCAGCACTAGTAAAGATGTAAGTGTATTAGTTTAGTTTTGCGTTCATTCGCAGAAAAAAGCGAAGACATCCTATTTTTTAAACAGAATAAAGAGCAAAACTTTTGAACTCGGTTCAAAAATTTTGTGAACTTTCAAACTTTTTCAATAGACTCCTCGGTCCGTTTTGGATAAATTTTTTACAGCTGCAAGAAGCTGCTGGAGTGGAATTAGTTGGACGATCGGATTTAGATGTTCAGTTTATCAAACGTCTCCAGGGAAGATTTTTCATTCATCGAGGTCACAATTATATGTATTCACTTAATGAACATGCACTGAGAGATCTTTGCCAGGTAAACTTTAACATAATCTCACAAGTGGGAAAAAAAGTACCGTGAGATTTTCAAGAAAAATGTTTAGGTCACGAAAATTTAAAAGAAAAGTGATTTTATCTCAAATTTCTGAAATTTTCAGCTATTTTTTTCCCAATATTTTGTCAGCGAAAGTTTTTTTTTGAGAAATTTTGGTCCCTGTTAGGCCAGGTGAACATGTTTTCAATCAATTATCGTGAAACCCTATCCATTTTCAGCATTGCAACCTCATCGATAGAAAAAAGGCTATTTTTTTGTCACAAGGAGTTCCTACAGGTCGGCCCGACATTGATGAGTTTCTGCGGAAAGAATATGATGATTTTGACAACAAAGTTTCATTCTACAGACGCAAAGTGCGAGCCAAACATTACTTCGTTTTTAGAGAGACTAAAAGTAGAACAGTGATTGGAAATTTCAAGAGAAAAAATGACACGGAAATGGATCCGTCGAAATGGGTTGATACACTTCTTCCAAAGAAAAAGGGCCCGTTACTCGAGTTTATTTGTTTTATATACAATCTATTTTAATTGTGTTGTTCTCCTCGTTTTTTTGTTGTGGACAACATCTATTTTTTTGTACCTATTATTCAACTAACATTTTGATTTAATTTTAATAAATTATTCGAATATTAATGAAAATCTTACCTGAACAGCTTCATCGAAAAATGTGTTGATCTCATCGGTATCATTGGTGTCAACTGATGTTGCAAAATAGAAACTTCCGTCAATTTTCTTGAAGTTTGTTCGGAGAAGTTCACGTCGCTTCCGGAGCGATTTTTTGACTAGTGGTTCACCGTTGAAAAATAACAAATCAAACAAAAATACACCAACTTTGACACCATTATCATCTGTAGCATTCTTTCTCTTTCTGGTTGACAACACTTGGAATGGGAGAATTGAGCCGGATTCATCGAGCGCCACAACTTCTGCGTCTACAATGAAAGAGGTGACACCATCTCCAATGCATTCACCGATTCTCTCGATGATATCCGGATACTTTGTCGTGTTGTTCTCTTGATTTCTACTGTAGATGAATATTTGTCCATCTTCTCTTTTGTGTATTTGTCCTCGTTCGCCATCATATTTCCATTCACAAGTCATCGCATTGTCCCGGAATCGTCGCATAATTTCATCAATTCCTTTGGTCGGGTGGGCCAACATGGGTTTTAGCGGGATTCCCGGTGTTAGTTTGCATTTCTCTTCGAGCATCTCAATACCTTCTTGCAGCGCCACTTCGATGATACGATCATAGTTTGGGCATTCACTGAAAAATGAAGTTTGACAAAAGTATTGGTTGCTGAAAAATCTTACCAGTAAGCAGTTTTGACCCGTTTTACGTTCTCGTCCTTCATGTTTTCGAGTTTTTCAGTTTTCACAGATTTTCCTTCAATTTTCATCAATGTGAAGGCATGACCCAAAGCTGATAGAACGCTTTGCTCTCCCAACCCGATTCTCATTTTGCCAGCCAGTGTCCGAACCAAATATCTGGCTTCGATTCCTTGACATGCAACTAAAAGTCCACGAATCGCGTCAACTTTTTTGTTCATAGCCGAAGTTCCGCTCATTTTTGCGATGTCTGTTAGTTTTCCGAATACATTAAATACGGTTAACGCTTGTGGTACACTCAACATTCTTTGATTACTTCGAGATTGTTGAGCAACTGTTCCTAAATCTCCCTGAAATAATGATGTAAGTTGGTGTATTATTCAAAATTTGTTACCTTAATTTTCAAGTCTTCTTTAATTTTGTTCTCCTTTCTTCCAGTAGCTATAGCTACAGCTTTGATGAGAGAATTTTCGGCGATTCCCAATTCCAGACCCTCATATGAAGGACCCAATTGGTTTACTGATAAATACACACATGCTGTCAAGTCTTCAGGAGAAAAATCTAGAACTTTGGTGAAAAATTTTGCCAGTTCATCAATTTTTTTCTTTCCGGATAAATCTTCAATTTTTTCCAATGTTTGTGCAAACTCTTTATACGGCACTCTGAAATTTATATATATTGCGAAATCTGAGATATAAACGAGACACTAACCTCGATCCTTTAGACCACTCAATCGCAGCTTTACCAGCTTTTGAGAAGAACATCTGAAAATGTTGAAATCAAGCTGATACAATAAATGACACGCGAACTTCCACGGAAAAAAGACTCAAAAAATTAAAATATTTTTTTCAAATAAATGTTGTGGCGGGAAGTTCAATGGGGCACGTTTGCCACACTTGAATATTTTTATTTTTATTTTTTTAATTTTTGGTTTTTGATTTTCAAGTTTTTATAGTTGAAAACTAGGCGTTTGGAATCATAACTGTATCTAAAATCCTACTTTGTGTAAACTTTGTACTCTGATCCCAAAAAAGATAGCCATTCCAACAGATTTTTCTGAAAAATTAATTCCTTTGTTCTATCAAAAAATTTTAAATTTAATTTCTAAAAATTGTAACATTTCAGATCAGTTAAACGTCTCAAAAATGGAGTATAAACAAGTGTTGTTTAGTGATTATCGGGAACAAATATCAAATGTTCGCCGTCAAGTTTACATTGTAGAACAAAAGTGTCCTGAATGCACAGAATGGAATGAAGAAGAAGAGAAAGATTCAGTTTATTTCGTTTGTCTGAAAGGTAAAACAAATTTACTATCAAAGTCAATTGAAATTTGCAGGTGAACAAGTCGTCGGGTGTTGTCGAATCAGAAATGTTGGTGATCATTTGAGAAAACTCGAACGAGTAGCAATTTTGAACGAGTTCAGAAGAAGGGGTATCGCGAGTGAGCTTATCAGGAATGCTCTCATTTACTGCCAATCCGCAGATCCTGATTGCACTATTTACGCTTATGCGCAATGTTATGCATTATCGCTTTACGTCAATCTAGGGTACACTTTTTTTCAAAGTTTGAATCTCAAATCAAATTTCAGATTCTCGGTAATTTCGAACGTTTGGGTCGAAGATTTGACTTATCTGAAACATCAAACAATATTCTGTTCAAGTCCAAATGGCATTAAAATATTTTTAGAAAACGAGTGAGTTACTAAAGTTTTGATAATTTATGCTAAATAAGTATTTACAGAAAATCTAACCCGAAAGACCCGAAAACTCTGGAAGAGTACGATGTTCATCATCCAAAGATGATTGAAAAAATCGAAAAATTGAAGCAAAGATTAGAGGTTTTATTTTAACTTTTTTCCTTTATAGACTCCTTGTCACTCAGAAATTAATTTCTCGTGTTTATCAAAATCTCAATATTGGAGACTTCATCTTTCGATGTGTAAAGTTCAAAAATTGAAAAAGTACTTTGTGAGGTCGAAAAAAAAGAAAAAAACTATTTTTGAACTCGTTCTCCTGAAGATATGCGGCCGCAAACACCGTTTGTGTGTGTGTGCGGGTACAGTAACCCACGGCAAAATTTTTTTTTGTTTTTTCTCTCGAACATTTTTGGGTTTCTGAACCAAATACATCGAAATTTGAAGTTTTCAATTTTGAGATTTTTATGAACTCGAAAAAACTATTTCTGAGTGATAGGGTGTCTTTAACACCTAACTTGTTACCTTCTTCTAGAATCTGTGATGACTGATAGTTCATGTGATATTCTTGCCTCATAAAACGTTTTTCAGGTTTTTGAAATAGGAAGAATGGAAAACCTGCATCTCTATCTAGAAGATTGGGCAATTTCAAAAATTTTGAGAAAAAGATTTTGGAAATTTTCGATGCTTCAGTTTCCCTCTGGTACATTTAAAATCAAAGAAATTAAAATGAAAAACGAGAAAAATTTCAGAAAAATTTGAAAAGGAATATGAAATTTTGGCAACATTGGCAGATGAAAAATTGAATACTGGTCACTTCAATGAAGTAGATGAAAATTGGAGAATATTTTATAGCCTGGTTACTTATGTGAAATGTTTTCATTTGTTCAACAATGAAAAATTTGAAGAGGCAATCGTATTGGCTGACAAGGGATTGTGTATGGGAAGAATCGATGAAAACAAAGTGGAGTTTCGAAAACTGGCATTTTTAATCCATTCTTGCTTGAATGTACCTGATGTTAAAATCAATCCTAAATTTCTCGAAAACCCGAATGAAGAACCCAGAACATTGAACGCTGAAAACAAAATAGAGGAATATCCGGAAGAAGATGGGTTTGAAAAATTGATTGAAGCTGTGCAAAATATGAAACCAATTATTATTCGAGGATTCGCCAAAAATATGAACACATACAAAAAGTGGAAGTGAGTGAAAAATAACATAGTCCGACGTGTTTACGTGTTGACTTCTTCAATTTTGATAAAAATCTTTTTTGATTGAAAAATAATCATTTTTTTGATAATTCAAAATTGAAAATGGTTCACAGTACTGTAACCTACAGTAACTCATCACAATATTTTTTTTACAGTTTTCACTATCTCCTCTCAGAACTTCATAGTCGAACATTTCCCGTCGAAATAGGATCAAAATATTCGGATGAAGATTGGTCACAAAAGATGATGAACTTTGCTGATTTTTTGAAAAACGAAGAGGTTCGTTGTGGTTAAGTGACTAAAATTATCACTGAGTCGGACCCAAAAAAAATCGGGCCTGGTAAGAGTCGGGCAACAATCAATATATTCGACTCAATTCAGCAAGTACTTATTTGAATTTTTTGATTTTCAGAATGAAACAGTTTATCTGGCCCAGCACCGAATATTCGATCAAGTTCCTCATCTCAAAAACGATCTCATCATCCCAGATATTTGTTTTTTGACAACCGACAACCCGGATAATGTTGATATAAACATGTGGTGTGGTCCAAGTGGTACAGTATCCCCACTGCATACCGATCCGAGAAACAATATTTTTGTTCAAGTAAGTTGATCAATTGAAACATTTGAAAAAAAAAAACTGGAGGATTTTCAGATTTATGGTACAAAAATTGTGCGAATGGTGTCTCCAGAACAGTCGAGTTATGTTTATCCGTTCGACGGCATGCTCTCAAACACAAGTCAGGTAATAATATTTTTTCAAGCCAAGCGGCAGGGGAAATCTCTAAAATGTGTAATTAATAAAAACGAAAATCATGGATCGAAATTCGTTGGGTCCCTAACATTCTACCAGTAAAAAAGCTCGAGTTTTTCCTATTTTTTCTGACATCGGTCAAAAAAATATTATTTATTTACACTGATTAAGATCAAGTTATTATGCTGTAGTTACGCGAATCGCATTTTCATCGACTGAGGTTTCTCGTGTGATTTCTGAAACTCTTCGAATTCTCTCTTTCTCCAAATAACACTTGACTAACCTGGCCTTGGTCCGTAATTCGAAACTGATCGTTGAACGATCAAAGGTGTAGTTTCATCCTCGGTTGTATTATTTTTGAAAATTCCCGTCCAGAAAGTGCATGTGTAGACGGCGAAAAAGGCGCCGACCAAAATTCCAACTAAAACATCACTCCAATGATGTTTGTTGTCGGTGATTCGAGAAAAGCTTATCGCCAATCCTCCCATCAGAATCAAAGTCTGAGCTAGTGGCACGAAAATTCGGTTGGTGATCACATTCGAAAGACGAGCTTGAATGTACAACGCTGACCAAACGGCGCAGTAGATAGAAATGGACGAATGACCACTGTAGAAACTTTTTCGAGCCTCGAGCACCATTTCCGGTCTACCGGTACACGTGTAATCGATAATGTATCGATGTTGATTTCCGGCAACACAAGTATCATTTGCCAATTTGCAAACATCAAGAAAATGTGGTCGAAGTCGTCCGACGAGGTGTTTTGTCGCAGTGTTCAACGCCATATTCATCACGAATCCGATTTGTGAATAGCCAAAAAATGTGACAAGACGCACAAAAAGCACATGAATATGACTGTTCCGCCAGCGATATTTGGGATTCTCAATATTGCTCTCCACTGTGTACATTCGATAGTATTCGACGAACAACACTGTGAATACGTTCAGCGCTGAATTGTAGATAATCAGTTGAACCGACGATATTGTGTCTGGACGGTATTCGTATCGGATTGTGTCGTCATCGCAAAAAAATCCACGTTGAGAAACACCCAGAAGAGTCGGAACTGTCAGTGTTACAGCCGCTGAAAATCGAGAATGATTTCAATTCCTTATCTCGGTTTACGCATCGGATAAAATAGAGCTGAAGCCGAGCCGGAGTCCGGGCCCGGCCTCATTTTTCTGTCCGGGTTTCTAACTATCAAGATAAACGCTGTTCTGTATGACAGCCTTGGTCGGAAATGAACCCTAGGACATTTTTTTTTCAAAAATCACGGTATTTCAAAACCTTCAGGAGGCTGCCAAACGATAGGAAAATCTGATAATTTGAAAATTAGCGCTTGTGATCTACAAAAATTAAATTTGTAGGTCTGAATGTTTGTGCACGAAAAACACATTTCATATGACCCTTTTAAAATCTTCTTTTCATCTCTAAAATTCTTAAATTAGTTGTGGAATATGTTGAGAAGTTTCATGACAATGAAAAAGAAAAATCTAATTAAAAAACAGAATTCGAAATTTCAGACCCGCAATTTTTACTATGCGCCTTGAAAGCACCTTTGATCTTTTTCGTCTGTTCTCTCTTTTTTCGATGACAGCCCTGAAATACCGTGTAAATTCTGATCGGAAAATATTTCCGAAGTCATTTTTACGACTGAAATTCGGTAGTTTTCCGTGGAAAAAATCGCAAAAGCGGAATTTTTCGAATTCGACCAAGCCTCCTGTAGAAGAAACAGATTTGAAGCTTGAACTCAACGAGAAAAGTCAGAATAAAAAATCCACAATTTCATCAAAGCTAGGAAAAATTCTACTTGAAAAAAAAACTATCAGTAACAAACAACACCTACCTATAAAATCAATCAAATCTTTCATGTTAAATGAATAAAAATTTCGAAATGAAAAGATGGACACGTTTCACGTGAACAACAACGTAAACTCACCAAAACCGTATAACATCAACAAATTGATTGCAACCGCCATCCCATTAACATCATAGGTTTTGGGATCCAAAGATGGTTCCATCACCTGCAAAAACTTTGTTTTGAAACATTTTAGATTACGTAAAACTTCAGGTGTCGTCTAATTGATACTTTCAGTAACTCAAGAATTTTTTTTTTTTTTTTGAAAAAAAGTAGGAGCGGAAATCTAGCTACAAGTTCAACCAGTTCAATCGGACAACCAAACGCAACATTTTTTTTCAACAGACTGGTCTCGTAAAGATGACCTCCGATTTCGCTGATTGAATGTCAAAGTTTAATTTCACTCGGTTCAAGGTAGTCGTCTACCGCTCAACATATTTCTGAACTTTTCAACTTACCCTTTTACCGTATCTTTCTGCCATTGTTGCACAATTTTTTAAATTTCAAAAATTAGAAAGCACCAGAAACCAGAAAATGAGGGAATCTATAAACGAAAAAAATTATAACTACTTTTTTGTTTGCTGATGTGAAAAGTGATAAGAAAAAAAGAGAAAAAGATACATACTTTCCCATACAACTTCATTGTTCATTTTTTATGACAAGATTGTGAGTCGGAAAGGACCATGAAAATGTTATAGAAATGAAGACAAAAAATTGTATCAAAGAAAAAAAAACTAAATTTACAGTGATATTTTTCTTTTTTTTTTCAACACTCCAAAACGTTTGCACAAGTCACAACTAATTTCTTATCAAATGTGTAACTTTTGAGCAAAAATGACATTTGAAAAAAAAACAAGTCATGTAGTGTACCATAATCAAAGTATAATACAGAATCGTTCTCACATTTATAGTTGTTTATGTTTATGCTGTTTTTACATTTGCATTCATAACAAGAAACAACTTCACATGTCAGAGAAATTCGAAAAATTTCTCTTGTTTAACGGAGCGGACAGGTGATTGTTGTTGTACTAAACTAGAGTACACACAACCGCCAAAAATCTGATGAAAAAATATGAACCGTAGCTGGACCCATGGGTTCACTAAACTTGAAAACGGCGTCAAAAAGTATCAGCTGGATTTTTTATCCGAAGATCCCAGTTCGAAACTGGAATTTCTTCACGTTGTCAATTAAAAAGTTGGGACAGCTGAACAATTTTTTGGTGCAAAAATAGAGTTTTGAGAACATATATTTTCGGTCATACCTTGCTTAAGAAAATAGCAAAGTTTTGTCGCAGTGAATGACAGACAACAAAACAAATAAATGGAGAAAAATCTCAGAAATTTGAACAAAAATTATAATTTCAAATTTTCGTTGCATGACCCATACATTTTTTTGAAAAATTTCACTATAAAAAGTACCATTTTCCCTCTTGGGCCAGTTATGTTTTCAGTGATTTCCCATTTTTTTAAATGACACACTCACGAGTGAATTATAAAAAATCAAGAGTTTTTTTACAACACATAAAATGTGAATTAAAAATGCAAAACAGTAGCGATATTTTCACCTGCATTTCCAATTATTAAAACCCCTCTACGCTGGTTTGGTAATCCCTTTGGGATTAAGCCTCAAATACCTGTAGGAATGAGTATGTTGAAATCTTTCGAATCATCGGCGCGACCTTTGAAGACAGTTTCCTTGCCACAGTTGACATTTCGCGAATGGCAACAACTCTGCTGCCTGAAGCACTAAACAACTGATAAGCGGGTCAAGTTTTTGTATCAGTCAGCTAGTTTTTTTTTGTGTTGTTGTTTGAAACTGTTCAAACGTAAATCTACAGTAATGTTTCTGTCCTTTTCTGTTTTGAGGTTGTCCGGGAAAGAAAACAGGCAAGAGTACTAAGATACACTGATTAAATTTGAAAAAATGTGTAGAAACTTTGATCGAGGGTGAATACTAAATAAATCGGACCTGAAAGTAGCAAAATCTGAATCGAGCCCACATACTGAAACTGTGACTGAATGAGGCGAGAGTCAGGAAATCGGACTCGGCCCGTTTTTTTTTGTCAAAAATTTTGCTGAATCGGACCATAAAATCGTATTTTTCTAAACGGACAAGGTTATTCAGAGGATGACTGAAACTGACAAAAAAACCAACAGAACCTACCCGTTCATTTCGAGATTTTAGGCGAATCGAGTAAAAAAAAACTTTTACTGAACCTACCAAAAAAATATTCACCCAAACGGACCTGGTTTCTTTTCCTGACAAATTTTTATGGGCCCGATTCAGCAAAATAATTGGATTAGATTTTTATCAAAATGGACCCTAATCTTTATTTGCCTCCCTGGAAGTAGATACGATTTACTCAACAAAAAAAGCTATTTCCCAATTCATGAAAAATCTCGAAAATGACAATAATTTTTCAGGTCGACGTCGAAAATGCCAACCTCGACGAATTTCCTTTGTTCTCGGCGGCGACGATTTATGAAGCCGAGATGCGACCTGGCGACGCCCTCTTCATACCCGAAAAATGGTGGCATTTTGTTCGTTCAACATCACCCTCGATATCTGTTTCGTTTTGGTTCGATTAGCATGTATATTTAGTTGGGTTAGTTTTCTGATTTGGCAATTACTCATGTGGGGAATTTGTCGTGGGCTAATTGTGGGGTTTGATAATTGTATGTGAAAAATATATATATATCTATAATCTCTCAACAAGAACGGAAGTTTTTTTTTAGTTTTGAGAATTTGACTTACCAGCTGAAATTGAATTGAATATCATCGTCAAAGTCTAGTGAAACACTGCGGAGATTAATGATAATCCGGATTAAAAACAACTCATAGTTGCGGAAAATGAGCATCTGGAGTTTTGTATCCTCTTACAAAATGTCAAAATTCATAGTTTATCCATTGTCAGAAATCTCTTCCGGTTCCGCTCATCTCTCAATTTCACAACTTTCTCTCTGACTAATAATAATAATTATTATTATTCATATTTTCTCGCTCTGTGTGTTTTTTGCAAATATTATGAGAACCAGAAATCTCTAGAATCAACGTCGAACCAAAATTAGCATTTCTAATTTTTTCCTCGAATAAAATGTTGTTTGTTCGAACTCGATTTTTTCCTAGTTCTGCATCTGTTTGCTAGTTGTAAAATGAAATGAGGATCTGTTGCTCTGAATTTTAAAGCAAGTTTTTGCTCAAGTGTACCACAAGTCGTTTTCCGATGTGTTTCGCTTCAAGTGAAGAGCTTTTGTCCTTTTTTTTTGACGTCTCAAGTGATGCTTTTCATGTTTAGTTAAAGATCTTTGGAATATATTAGTCACCAAAGGCGTGTATTTTTCCAAGAATAAGGTGAGTAGTTCAATGTGGGCCGAGCAGCAAGTTCCGTTTCTCTTTTTAATACTAACTTTCTTTCTTGAACCGGGCTCAGCCAGCCCGGCCCTTAAACGACAACCCTGCTTTCAAACCAGCTGTACGACAACCCTGCTTTCGAACCAGCTGTTTCATTTTCCCACAGTTTCCCTCAGGGAATTCGTGGCCAAAATTTGGTGAAAAGCTTAGCCAGGCAAATCACAGTGTTTTCCAGTTTGATATTTTTTCAACACAACCCCTAAATTCACTTTAAATCGAATGTGAGGTTGATTAACCGATGAGACATCTGTAAGCCATCTGTTTTGTGAGAAGAATTCTCACGACATTTGCTGATTCATCAAACCGTGTAAATATTTTGATCCATCATAGTCAATTAATTTTTATGCGGCGTCCAAAAGCAAAAAAAACAAAAAAAAAGAAGGAAAAATCGCGAAATTGGCCTCCAATTTCAAAGAGAAAAAGTACCGAACGAACATCACAATGTTTTGACGCGATTTATTTTTCTCGCCGTTAGACACGCATCAGAAAAGTCTCAAAAAAATTGTACGGTATACATAACTCGTACAAAAAGTGTAATCTTCCAGTTTTAAAATGACCACGGAACAGTGAATTTTAGAAAACTTCGAAAAATTAATTTTGATTTTAGTTTTGCAAAAATTATTTTTGGGTCCAATTTTTGGTGTCCTATTCGCAAACTTTTAAAAAATCGGACCCAGGCTCGACTTTCCCAGAGTAAATATTTTTTTAGGTCTCCAAATTTTCAAAAATTTTGGAAATTGAGTGACAATAAATTTCCGTGACCTTTTCTCTGAATTTCTCATTTTCAAATTATGTTTCTTCAGTCACATCCACAAATCATTGTTTGATTTCTAAAAAATTGAATGAAAACTCCGCCGTTCTTCTTCGTTGCAAACTTATTTTTAGAAACATGTAAACAAATTTGTAAAGAGCCAGAAAAATAAATTTCAGCAAACGTCAAGTACAATCTTGACATTCATCATCGGCCTGTTTTTCAGCAGAGAAAAAATATAGTGCACTTTTCACTAAACATCACAAAACTTTCTGGCTACTCTGAAATAAATAAGATTTCTCTTTGTTTTTCTTCTGGAATCAGTCGGAATTAATAAATTATAAGTTATTTATTTACCTTTTTCAGCTTCCATTTTATTTTTTTAGGCGACAAATAAAACTCCTTGTGTGAGGTTTTTTTTATTTTTCGACGAAAACTTTTTAGGCTATTTGAAAACAAAATTCAGGATCCTTTATTAGTCTTTGAAAAGTTTGTGCCCACATACACAGTCAGGACAGTTTTGATAACTTTTCGAAAACCGAGAAAGTATCATTCGTAATATAAGATACTTACAGAGAGATTACAAAGATTGTTGTTTTTTGATTCGAGTTTTTTGGAGACTTTGGAGATCTAAGAATGTTTTTCAAATGTCGTCATTTTAGAATTTTTGTTGTTTTGAGACCTTCTGAGCTTGCCCCAGAGGTGAGATTTTTGCACTTTTGGGCCGGGGTTGTGTAGAAAGTGGTTTCCACAACTTTGTCGAAAAGTTTATATTTGCGACTCTGAGAAACGGAGGTCGGGCCGGGCTTTTTTAACCATTGCTTGAAACTGTTGAAACCGAAATGAAAATGCATTTTTAGTTTATTAAGTTATTCAAAGTTGCTTTTCTTTATTTCTTTCTCTTTTTTCTTGTTATTGACACTCGTCGCCTTTTTTTTGTTGTATATTTGATTATTTTTCATTTTTATTCATATAAATACTATTTGCAGTTTTCCCCTGACTTTCTCCGGATTTCCAGGTCAACACTAATTGAACCCATCGAAAAACGAGAAAAAAAACTGGGGTTTTCACCAACGACAATCTAAACGAAAAATATGCATATATGGGGCAAAATATGAATATAAGTCAATTTTCTGTTTTGAAGTTTTCCCTTTCCTCGTTTTTTCTCAAAGTTTTCCGAAAAAAAAGTTGACATCATTTTTTTGGCCATACCTGGTGCCAAAAAAAAAATCCTTTTTGTTGTCTTTTGGTGGACTAAATTATTCATTTTTGCAAACTTTTGTTTTTGTTGTTTCTAGTCTTGCGTAAAAATGTGTGATGCTCACAGAAATTCTACTTTGAATATTCCTGAATGGAGAGAACGCGAAGAGTTCCGGTAGACAAAGTTGAGGCGAGAAAAAAACATTTCATAAAATTTCATTTATTTCTCTGGGGAGTTTTCCCCCCACAAAAAATGTAGATATCGAAACATTTTTGTAAGGGTCTTCACAAAGTTTGAACTTTTTGCACAAAAATGTTTGCTCACTTTTTCCGTATTTCAGGGGTGAGATTTTGGGTTGGCCGAAAGCCTGCTCTTTTTATCGGAGGCCAGAAAAACTCAGCCGAATTCTTCCAACTTCTTTGAAAAACTTCTTTTCACGGCGCCGAGTTTTTTTACCGGATCAAAAAAAGCACGGCCCGTCCTGTGATTTTCGGTCCCGGCTACAATCTTACCCCTGAACATTTCTGGTTTTCAAATCATGTGCAACATGAGCATTTTTTCACAGTTCTAGGAATAAGAATCTGAAAAATGATCTGATGTGAGAAATCAGTTCGCAGGTGAAATTCGAGTCACTGAAAATGTCACGTTTTCATTTTTCTGACTTTGAAATCAGAAAAAAAAAGGATTATGGAAGTGTAATAATTAAAAGTATACTACTATCAACACTTCGAGAACTTCAATAAAATAATCTATGTCTGTTTTCATTCCAGGAATGAGCAAAAAAAAATGTGGCCAAAAGAAAATAGTTTTTTTTGGGGAGACGACATTGGAAATGAAAAATAAGTGTATTTTGTGCAATGAATCCTCCCTCTCAGAATATTTCATAGGGTAAAATACTTATTGTTGTTTGTGTCTCTCTTTTCTTCGTCGCATGAACCCGGCGGATCGAATTGATGACAAAAACAACATTTCGAAAGTCTGAAATGTTCTTTTTTCGCCAAAAAAAACATTGGCGTAGAAAATGTTGACTTTTTCGAAAACCAACGTTTGCTTTGTTGTTTCTTCTCGGATTTACAGGTTTTCGATGCAAAACCGAAAAAATTGACCTCGAAAATGTGAAAATCGAACTCGACAAATCATGGTCCGAAGTACGACTCTTTATTCGGACACATACTTACAAAACAACCTCTCTTAGTTTTCAAAAAATGTTTCCAAATAAAAAAAAAATAATAAAAATAAATAACAGTTGTGCCTGCCCGTGCGGGCCCGGTTCGAGGCCTAGACCTCAAAATCTCTGTTGAGACGAAACACTACCCCACTTTTTATTAACGTAAATATTATTTTCTTGCAAAATATTGAAATATTCAACGTGGTGTCCTTTTTGAATGTGAAAACAATGCAAAGTCTTTTTTTTTCTTGTCCTCTGGTGAGCATAATAAGATTTTCTTTTGTTGTTTTTTTTTTATTTCGCTTATTCTTCCTTCTTACACTTTTCTTGTGCTGTTTTGAACTACGTTTTCCCCCTGAAAAATTTAGAGCAAAAAACAAAAGCCAATCGTTTTTTCAAGATGGCTTCTTCAAGATTTTTGACCTTGTTTCGAGTGTCTTCGATGAAATTGATTCGTACGAGAAAAAAATGTGAGAAATTGAGAACGTAGGTGTTTTTTGTTTGGTCGACATTTGATAATGAAATTTTGGGTTTCTACAAAAATAAGTGAAAAATAATATCAAGTTTTGTGAGCTTTGAGTTTTCCTAATTTATTGCCGAATGTTTTGGTGTGCCTATTTTTTCTCTGGAAACCCTTACTGAGTTGTCGGAAATTTTTTGATATGTTATCCTTTTTCCGTCGATACCGAAAAAATTTGGCCTTCTTCTTGGTCCAAACCTCTCAGGCACTGTCGTTTTTTCTCTCGCAAACCAACACTGTTCAATAGAAAAGTTTTCTGTTGAGGAAATTTCATTTTCACATACATCGTTGGCCAACATCCTGTTTTTTGTTTTCTCTTCATTCGTCCAAGTGCTCGAAAATTAATTTTTCAGAGCAGCTTAAAATTTGGTTTTTCGTTTTGGAATCTCGTTTCCAGCTGGGTTGACCACCCCCTTATTTTTTTGTATCGTTTTTCTAGTGTTTTGGTTCTGTTATTTTTTTTTCGTTTAACGACAATGTTGAAAACAGAAATTAGAGTCAAATTTCGTGGCGCAACTCGATATTTATTTTCAGATGTTTTTCTGTGATCAAGAAATATTTCATTGACATTCTGAAAACGCAGTTTTTCCACCTGTTCTTCGAGTAAAAAATTGATCCAGAGTTCGCTAAATCATACTCATATTTTTTCCAATGTTGAGAAAAACAAAGAAACTTGTTTTCATGTGAAAAAAAAACTATCGTGTTCATTTTTGTTAGTGTATGAGAGACAAGAGTCATCCTCAAATGTTTTATGGGCTCACCATACATTTTTCTAGAATACTTGGTTTTTGAGACAAGATAGTTGAACAGACAGTGTTCCGAAAACAAATTACCGCGTCTTTTCTTTTGACCTACTGATATAATTCAGTCCGGGCTTACTTGGAAGTTGCCTGATTATGCTACAGTATCTAGATTAGACCTGTGAATGTGTTCTGAATCGATGAAATTGCGTTCGAAAAAGAGAGGTTCACAAAATTGATTTTGATCTATTTAATTTGTGAAAATTTTGAGACGTTTTGAGAACCAACCCTGAAAACCCACATAAGCGGGGCCAAAACACTTTAACTGGTAACATCCACGTGTCCGTGTTACTCATAATACACGTTGTTTCACGTGTGCCACCGAGAGAAAGAGATCTCATAGAAACAGACAAATAAAGATCCATTTTGTCATTGAAATATTTAATTTTACGCATGTTAAAAACTGTCCGAATCGTACTCTCTCAAAAGTTTTGGTTTTTCATTGGCCTGACAAACTCGTAAGAAAATCTCAGTTCAAAATTGAGTTTTAAAAGACATAACACTTCCGAGAAGTGTTATTAGACAACTAGGCATCACGCCATTTTAATTCTATTGTTGCTCTCTATTTCACATGTATTTTTTCTCTCATGCTCGTTTTTTCTCGAACGATTTCCAGAATATTTTCTCACCTGCCTTGTTCTATAAATATAATTGTATAAATAAAAACGAGAATAGAAGTTCGAGAGTACAACAATCACTAGCTAGTGTTTTCGTTTTGAGAAATAATTTCATTCCACTAAAACTGAATTATAATTTTCGAGATTTCTCATTTTTTTTTCTGTCAACAAAACTGTTGAAAGTGCTCTATTCTTCTTCTTTTTTTCTTATTCTTCATCTGAAAAGTGCAATCGAAAACAATACATTCATAGTTAAAGAGACGATGATTTTTGTTATTCGTCTAGAGTGGAACAGTAACTCTCATTGTAAATAGCTATGAATTTGTGATTTGCAGACATATTGTTGTTAGTTCTTCTATCATTGTTCTAGATTATTGTTCGATGTAAACGCGCTCTTTTTTCTTCATTCAAAATCTGAAAACATTCGAATAAGGTGTTCGACTTTTAATTGAGCCCCTGGGAATTTCCGTTTTTTCTGTGTTCGTTTTTTTTCTCCTCATTTTGTCGTCCTTTTCAACAAGTTTGCCATTGTTTTTTTCCGCCTTTTTTTGTGAATACACACCGCTTTGTTACAGAAATGGGCAATGATCATTCGACAGCTTCGAAGATGGATATGAAAGCGAGACGAAGTTTAGATGCAACAATGTTCAATAAAGTAAGTGAGTGGGAAGTGGAATTACTGTAGGCATACGTTTCAACTCGGCATCAATTGAAACCTCAATTTGAAACTATCAAATTGGGTATTCTCAAAAGAACTGCTCGATTTTTTTTGTTAAAAACTGTTCGAACTTGACTGAACTACAGTAACCCATGTCATTGATAATAAGTATTCATAATTTTGTGTGGCTTTCTAGGACCGCATGAGCAAAAACTAAAATTGCTTATTTTTTGAACGTGAGAAAACACGAGAATCATGACGAATCACGTTCAACCAAGCAGGATTAAACCCGCAGAGGTCTGATGGCAAACACCAAACTTTTTTCCTGAAAAAAACAGGCCCGTGAAACTTTGATCTCAAATATTTCGAAAAGTGCAAAGTCTGACCAAGTCTTTATATCACCGTAAATTGAAACGGTCAAGATCTTGCCAGTTGAAACGTAAAATTTCTGAAACTATGCTATTCTGAACAAGTTAGCAAACTATATCTGACATTAATTTAAAAGTAACTTTTCTCAACAAGATCAAAACATGGGCTGGTTTAAAACTGTCGCATTTTTGATAGTTTCGAACAAATCAGATTTTTTTCAAACCCACTAAAAACCGCTGCAGCTCTCTACCGAAAATGTTTTAGTTCTGAAAACGGAACACTTATCCGTGCGTGAAAATGCAACAAAACCAGGAAACATAAACGGTGTTGTCTCTTGGGAATCTTGCCAACCAAAAAAAAACGACAAACTTGACAGATCGTTCTAATATTCTGGATTTCAGACAATTCGGTTCCGTGTACGTAGTATAAAATAGACATTGTCCAACATTATCTTGTTAGCTTCAGTTCAGTTTCACTTTATCACATTCCAGACCCATTCGATTACCATCTTCCGTAACTTCAGCTCTTCTTATTCATTCGGGACCACATTGAACTTTTTTGCCGAATATTCAATTACCTATGAAATAGATATGCTCAACAAAAACGTGTCTGAAACTATTTTTTCTGCGCACCTTCGAGGGAGTTCCGGAATGGGGCCTCATTAAATGGGATTCAAAATACAAGTCCCTGAATGGGACTCAGTGGCAGTTCCCATTTTTAGACCTCATTCGAGAAATTCTGTTCAAAAAAGAGAGCCGGCCTTTTTTTTTTCATGTTAGACCCCATTCAGGATTCGCCATTTTCGAAGGAACTTTTCCGAATGATCATTTCCAGAGAAATCTGTCTTCTCTTTCTTTTTCGTGATCAACCATGTGGAACTTTTGGCACCTCACATTGCAGACATTTCGGCTTGTGCTCGTTTTTTTTCGTTCTGCTTGCTAAGAATAAGTTCCATTTTTGGTCGTAAACTGCGGAGTTCCAAAAATTACCATAAATGAATGGAAAAAAGTGGATCGAATTACATTTTGTCTCCGTGTTTTTTCTTCGGATTTTTTTTGTTCTGAATCTTCGAAAAAGGTCACGTCATTTCGGGTCGTGATTGTTTGCACGCATTTTATTATTCATAAAACTTTTGAGTTTTGATGGATTCAAGTTTCAATGATCGGTCACAATGAGGTCATAATAGAGTTTTGCCATTTATCCACACACCGCTAGAAGAACTGTATTCTTCGAAAATCAAATTTTCAGAAGGTTGTGTCAAAAAGCTTTTGGGATTGTTCTTAAAACAAAACTTGTTAGTGCAACCTGTAATTTAAAAGAAAGTGAAAACCTGGTAATTTTCTAACAAAATTTAAAATTACTAGTTTCATTTTTTCGTTGAGCCAAATGGAGAAAAAGTGGAAACTAGGAGAACTTTGAAAAATGAATCGTTGACCTTTAAAAGTTTTCATTTTTTCCACGCAAGTTTGTTAAAACAACCCGTTACGCTCTATTTTCTCACATTTTTTAGTGTCTGCACTTTCCGTTTCGCAAACAACACACTCTCCTTCTTCAGCTGACACGGTGTGTAAAATAATTATTTTGAGACCGGCAAGAAGTGTTCGCACAACACCGTGGGGGTCAGTGCACACATTTGCACTTACCGTAGTCTGAAATCAATTTTCCCACGTGTTTGTGTGTTGGCCTAAAATATTCTGCAGCGTGTTTCCGGAGTGTACGCCATACACGCTGCAAAAATATTTTGCCGGTTTCTTTTCATTGTTCAATGTTTTATTTTACACACCGTGCTGAAATCACTCACATTTTTCGTTTCGGTATTTCATCGTGCGAAAAACGCATACAATTATAAGTAAGTAGTAGGGCCGAGACATACACACAAATACGAAAAAGTGAATAATGGTGACCCTCTTGCAAATGCAGAAAAAATTCATTTATCACGTTTTGTTCCGCCGCCGCTGTCGCCCGGCATTTTTGCCATTTCTTTGTCGTTGTGTGTTCTGTTTTTTTTTCTGTTCGATGACTCGGTTGTTGTTCTATTCCCAGATTTTTTATGAACATTTTTTATTGGTTTTGTTTGTTGCTGCCATAAATAAAAAAACCTCGACTCTCATAGTGACGTCGTTGTCTGTCACATCACCTGGTCGACGAACCGAATCGTGTCTCATTTTGTTGTTCAACCTCTAATCGAATTGTCTCGTCTCCCTCAATCCCAGGTGACGGGAGGCAAAAAAAACGACGAAACTTTCTAGCCGTCGTCTCAATTCAATGACCAGAAGGTGTTGTTCGCCCGACGCTAAGACGAGTTAAGCCTTTTCTTTACTCTAGGGTTTTTTTTCGGTTTTTTTTTTTTGAAAAAAAAAGGGCAAACTTTGTAGCTTTTGTCTTGAATTCGTTTTCCCATTCTTGTTTTCAAAAAAAAAAATTGTCTAACACATTCACATTTATGACCTCGTAAGAAACCTCGTAAGATGAGACCTCGTAGATTTTGTATTTTTACGATGTTGTGGTTTTGGATAAGTGAATTTCGCACTTCCTGCTCCGATGAACTTTGCTTCCGAGATAGAAATGTGTTCTTTTCGTTTCGACGTGATTTTTTATTCATTCATGATATCATTGTGCAATGAAAGACAAAACTAATGAATATATCCATTGCGCAGCGAGAAAAAAGGCTCCCAAAGTGTTCCCCGCTTTTTTTTCGTGCATATCTAATCATTGAAATTCGATTTCTCTCTTTGCTCTCTCTCTCTCTCTCTATCTACAACTCATTCTTCACACCACCATTTTTTGTTCTTTTTGGAATGCTTTGTCGGTCAGCATCATGGTGCTGCTGCTGATTATTGAGAAGGAAGTGGTGGTGAAGCGGCGAGAATTAGAGACACCCCATTTTCTAAAACCACATTTTTCCGCAACAAAAAAAAATTTGCCGCCAGCAGGGGTCGAACCTGCGACCTTGGGCTTATTAGACCCACGCTCTAACCGACTGAGCTATGGCGGCTGTTGATAAGACACTGTTTGGTTGTAGTGATAAAAGTGATGGGAGAGAAAAGAAGAGTGAAGGAACAGAACAAGAAAAAATTTGTTATTTCTCGTGTCGTTGCGCTATGCTTGCTCCTTGGGCCCATCATATTTTGGGCACATCATTCATTCATTCATTCTCTCTTTATTCAACAACTCTCTACTCTTCTTCTCGTTTTTCTTTCATGTTCCCCTTGTCGAAGGCTGTCTCTCTCTTCGTTTTTCATCAGCATCATCATCATCATCATCGTCGTGACAAATCATTATAGTTAGAAAAAAACACTACTTGACTTTGATGATGTGCTGCTCCTTTCACGCGCTTGCTTACACACAATTTTTCTCATTTTGATTTGAAGAGAATGAGAATTGGTTTTCGAATACATTCCTCGTTTTCCCTTCCTTGTTTTGTATTTCTAATGAGACACTCTTGTCTCTTTTGTTTTGTAACAAGTGATGGTGTCATCTGACAACATTCCGTTACCCTAGGATACTTTTCACGTTGACATCTTGGCAAAGCTTTTCAAGAAACACAAAGTTTGTGTCACAAACAACTCATCTTTGTTCATTCGCTCTAATCCCATTTCCGAACGGAAAGTACATCTAGTTTCCGGTCACGAGGTTCGATATTCCATATTTTTTAAAATTCCAAAATTAGTGGTGTGTTTTGTGCGGAGCCTAGAAGTAGTACGGAAACTCGAAACTTTTGTTTGCTCTCTCAATTTCGATGAAAAAGACACCAATCATCACAACTCTTCTGACCGGGCTGATATTCTAAAAAACCATTTTTATTTTTGGGTTTCGAACAAGTTCTCAGTAAATCTGAAAATCACCAGGGACCTCGAACTAATTGCCAGTCTGGCCAAACAAATATCACTACCGTATCTATTTGTCTATTTTTACACATTGGCGTGCTCCAAATCGAAAACCCAGACAAACACCAATTCATAACCACCCTAATAGCTTCTTCTCATGTAAATAGTGCATAATTAGTTGGTTATGTTTTTTTTTCTTGTCATCCATCTCTTCGCCCTCCCTCCCCATTTTTATGCTCATTTTGAACAAAAAAAAATTTGCTCCGGCTCCGCCCATTTCTCATCTTGTTTGAAAAGCATAAAAAAACGAAAAAGAAGAATCAGAATCAAACCGAAATATCAGATGTCGCGCTCGTTTCAGGCGAAACATTCGTGTTCGACACCACGACCGTCGGTCGCACTACCGAACGCAACAATTGGAGGTGGAGGTGGTGGAGGCGCCGTCACACCGTCACCTGTTCATCGATTGTCTACTGATTATTCAAGCCCGTCACCGTGAGTTTTAAACAGAGAAAAAAAAAGAGCAGGTGAAAATCAGAGAGTTTTCTTGTCTCGCTGTGAACCACCGTGTTTTTGTTATTGCTGTTTTGTTGCTCTTGATTGACCTAATCATATATGCGACAAAAATAAATAATATTTCAATAATCTTGCGTAAAAAAATGTTCGGCCAAATATTAACACTGAAATCAAGAAAAACATCTTGTTTTTGTTGAAAAACAGCCAGACATGACACAATCAGAAATCGAAATTTCACAACAACAACAAATATAAACATGTCCGAATATTCGTTTCAATGTGAACAAATGTGCATTTTTGTTTTGCCCTCTTAATTTTCGCTTGCACTCAGAAATGAGAGTTGAAACGTTTCGGGCTTTCCGGCCAAATCAGATTAAGGTTTTTGCAGCGGTGAGAAGATCTGGGCCCTGGCCAAGATTTTTGTTGACAACCAAAAAAGCAGCACGGCCAGAAGACAATTTTTTCGGAAAAAAAAATCTAATCGTGGGTCTGAGAAACTGCCGTTCGAAAATCGGTCCGAGCCAAGCTGAATTGTTTTTCTCGCGACCGAAAAATAAAAAAACCCAACCCGCCGGGATTTTCGGGACCAGTGCTCGCGTTCCTGGCCTACAATGTTCCCCCTAGTTTTCTAGTGGGGAATTCTAACTTCTCGAATTATTGAACGGTGAAAAATGAAAGATGAATCGAAAATTAGTCGATTCTTTTCACAATGTTTTTCTGGAAAAAAGTCAGGGAGATCTAACCTGTCTGCTCACATGTTCCAAGATTTTCCTTCCTGGTCCCACCTTTTTGGACCAACCGAAAAGAGACCCTCGACCCAGCCAGCCTCTGTTCGTAGCGCAGGAAATTGTACGGATTTCCGTGAAAATTAAACATTTTCGGAAAATGTAATTTCCGGAGGAAAACGAGAACTTTTCTATCTTCAGAAAAGTGTAGTTCTCTCGGATGAAAAAAAGTGGCAAATTATATTTGGGCACATACATAGAAAAACAAGATTCATCACGCTGTCTGAAATCCTTAAGGAAGCCAACATGTTATTCTTTCAAAACTTTATGATTCATTTTTTTCTCTCTCTCTCTATCTCTCGTTGTTGTCGTCTTTGGCTGTGTGAAAAAGCAGCGCGACACGCGTTCTGTATCAGAGTGTCCCATTAATGTGATACTTTAGCGTGCGCAAAATTGGGCTACCGTAATCGTCGCATCCTCTTACAAGAAGTCAAATGAACATAAAATCAGGCCCATAAAAGATTTTTCACATAAAAACCAAACAATATGAGTACTACACGCTACTCAAACTCATAACCATACCATTTTGTCGTAAAAATAATGGTGTTGAACACAGGCGTCGGTCGATTAGCGAGCAAATGGGCAACAATGTGCCGTCGCGTCGAATGAGTCGGGCCACAATTCATCTCGAGAATAGTATCGCCGAGAATGTATCGTTCGTCGACGCACTTCATTTGTCACCGTATGTTCTGGAAAACTCCTCAATTCGAGGAAAACATGGTATTTTTTCAGCCACCAAGTTCAATTGTTGGGGTCAACGTGGCCTCGCATCAAATCGTCCAACTCGTTGTTTACACAGGTTTTCAAGTGAGTTATCAATGTGCAGAAATCGAGAAAGAAACCCCAATTTATCAGACTGCTCATGACGCGATCGCCAGTCTCTCGCGAAATGTTTCAAAAAATGTCGATTGTCGGCGGATTCAGCAGCGGCGCAGTGTGCGATCTCAACTCGCATGCCAAACTGCTCAACGAGCTGCTCGACTCGTTGCTCTCGGATCTGCATCAGCCGGCGAAAATTGTGCAGGCCAAATGTCAGGATGTTGGAGCGGCACATGTCAACATGAACGAAAAGTGTTGTGGAACGGTTTTTGATCAACTCGGAGAGTGTTTCACAGAGGTATGTTCGACAATCTACAACCAGTTTGATCGTGAAAGGCGATAAAAACAAGCTCGATTTTCCACAGTATTTTGGATATTTTGCCGTTTTTTTTTATCAGCTCCCCTGCGCTCTCTCTTTTTTGCGTACTCTTTAGTTTTCTCTGCTTCTCTCCCCACTCTCCCCACTGGAAAACGCGACTCTTCGCTATCAAGCGACCAGTATAAATTTTGGAACTGTAAAATATTTTTTTAACGGCTAAGGAAAGTTTTCATAAACAAAAATCTTCTCGCCAAGATTAGATAGTTTTGAAATTACATCAATGAATCTCGAACAAAATTTTGAGTTTCACTTGTAATTTTTTTTAACAATACCAATCAGGCTTGGATGGAACCGAAACCGGAAATTTCCGAGTTTTCGACCAAATTTTTCCGAAAAAAAAATTCGGAGTTTCTTTCAGTCGGAAATTTTTTCCGAGTTTATTCTCGAAACTTTTCCGGAATTTTTTTTTCCGCAATTATTTCGGAATCATCCATGGTGTTCATTTTTCTCATTTTCCGCAAAAAGGAAGTTATCATTTCACAGTTTCTAAAAGTAAATACCAAAAAAAAATATTTTAGATTTTGACCAAAATGTCTAATTTTTCATGATTTCGTGGGCTTGTCTGGAAAATTCTGAAATTTCCGGGTTTTCCGAAAAATAATGTCGGATAAATCTCGAGCCCATTTTTTTCCGAATATTTTTTTCGGAACAAAACTCCGGTTCCGAAGGG
Source organism: Caenorhabditis sp. 8 KK-2011 (assembly GCA_963572245.1). NCBI lineage: Eukaryota > Metazoa > Nematoda > Chromadorea > Rhabditida > Rhabditidae > Caenorhabditis > Caenorhabditis sp. 8 KK-2011. The sequence goes on along the minus strand of OY751550.1, from coordinate 10,258,498 downwards.
TCGGTTCCGCCCAAGCCTGATACCAATGTTCTGCTAAAAGTGCAGCTGAAATAAAAATCGGAACTCGTGTATCATGTTTCTGAACTATATAACATCAGAGTTCTAATAAAAGTTCGCCTTTCCTCAGAAAATTAAGATGGCGTCCTGATTTTCCATTCTGACTACATTTCCCTATCTCGGCACCCCATGAAACAATAGCTCTCAAAACTTATTCATTTTTTTACGTGCTCGGCTTCATAGTTTCCGATCTACCGAACGAACGCGCGGATAAAAAAGAGACAAAAAAGCTCATCGAACAGTAAATAAAACGTGTACTTCAAAATCTATCAACATTGGCTTTCATTTTTGCAGCTTATCACCAAAGTTGAATGTGTTCGATCGAAACGCGAAGCCGTCAAATCGTGGATGTGTGTCGTTTCATACGTCGTTGACAGCATCAAAAGTGGCTACATGGAAGAATGGGCTAAAAAGCGACGAAACAATGGTGTCACAACGGGTGGTAATGGGCTTGTCAGACAATGTAAGTTGCCACAATTGACCCCCCCCCAGACCCAAAAATCCCGCATTTTTTCCAGGTCCATATTCCGCCTAATACCGAACACCTAATGCTTCTCCTTCTCCCTTTTCTCATTGCTTTTTCTTCGTCTCACATCCTGCGTCTCCTCAACATTATCATATAAGCACTGTGTTCTCTCATCCTCCATATTTCTCTCCTTCTCTATCATATCTTTTGTCTGCGTCTCGTCAAATTGATGTTATGTTTTTTCATTTTTATTTTATTTTATTTTTTGCGCTCCCCGTTGACCCCCCCTCTCGTCTGTGATCTCTTGTCCTTTTCCAGATTTTTGTGCGTTTTTGCTTCAAGCTTCACCCCAAGTTTTTTTTTTTTTAATTTAAAATATTTCATAATGAAACACTCATTTGTATATTGTTTCTTTTCTTCTCACATTTTTCAAATGAAATTTTTTGCGAAGAAAAAAGTTTGGAAAAAAACAAGTTTCAAATTTCTTCGAGTATTTCTAGAAGATTACTGTGGTTTTATCACATTTATAATCACTACAGATGAAATGGAAAACGACAACAGCGATTTTGTGCCTATACGGAGCAGTCAAAGAATTCCGACCGGCCACTCCGTTTCTAACACCGTTTTTGGTGTCTGCAGAGAAAAACCTGACATTGGATGATGTTTATTCACAAGTCTACCCGTACTGGACCTATTCGTATATGATAGCGTTGGTGAGTTATGTGTGTTTTTGAAACACGGGAATGTGATTTTCGTTTTTGAGGAAATCGGAACTAGATTTTGTTTTGTTTTTTCAGGCAAAATGCTAAATAGGGCCAGGTCCTATAAAAAGTTGACACCGAGAATGACCAAATCTGAATCGAACCTAAACTTCAAAAATTTCACTGAACGGGCCACTGTCACACATTCCGACCGGTCTGGTTTTTTTTCTAGATTTTCGCTGAATCGGGCATTTTTTTTTTGCTTGAGTGACCCAGGTTGACCAAAATGTGCATTGAAAAAGTTCCAATTTTTTATGTTATAAGGTAGTGTCTGGTCCAATAGTTGCTTGTGGTCCGAGGTTTTTTGGTTCTTTTCGGGCCGGTTTTTATTGGAATGAAGAATAATTTACAGTTGAGCCGAATGGATTCGGGTCACGTTTTTCTTTCAAATAATTGTTCATTTTTGTACCCTGAATGAGACCTCTTGTAATTTTTCAAAACATGAATTTTTGAACCTCTAACTTTTACCTGCTATTTCATGTTTGATTGCCCTATTTTTTCAGATTCCAATGTTCATTCTAACCGACCTCTTACGTTATAAGCCAATCATTCTTATCGAGGCGTTTGGTCTCGTTGTCACGTGGAGCCTCCTCGTCTTTGGACAAGGAATTCAGCAAATGCAACTGATGCAGATTTCTTTCGGAATTTCGTCGGCCGCCGAAATCGCATACTACTCCTACATCTACTCGATTGTAGATCAAAAACACTTTAAAAAAGCCACGTCATACGTGAGAACATCGGCACTTTTCGGAAAGTTGTTGGCATTTGGTCTGGGACAATTTCTGATCTCCACACATTCGTCCAGTTATTTAGTGTTGAATCAGATATCCCTCGGTGCTTGTTGTCTAGTCATAGTGATCGCCATTTTTCTGCCAAAGGTCAAGTCGAGAAAAGCGGCAATAAGAGTGTCAACGTGTGAGGAGGAGTTGGGTGAGACCAATTCGCTGATGAATCAACCAGCAACATCAAACAGCTATACCAAGGAATACTTCAAGAAGACCAAAGAGGATCTGAAAGTGTGTTCGAAGAATCGCGAGTTGTTGAAATGGTCGATTTGGTGGGCGTTGGCCAGTTGTGGAATGTATCAGGTGCAAAATTATATGCAATCACTGTGGAGAGAAATGCAGACTGATCCGGATAACGTGGCGAATGGAATGGTCGAATTGTCGAACACACTTTTAGGTAATCAAGCATGAGAGACTAAAATTTGCCGAAATGAAATTTTCAAAAAAGTTCAACATTTTTCGCAGATCAGAATTATCATTCAAAATCTTAGAAAAAATACTTTGTAAAATATTTGCTCTGAAAGATGACGGAAACAATCAAAAACGTTTCTTGTTCCAGGAACAATTCTCTCGTTCCTCATCCAATACTTGTCCATCAACTGGGCTCATCATGGACAGGCTGTTCTAACAGTCACATCACTTTTTGTCGCCGGGTTACTGTATATTTGTTCAACGACTACTGTAGTTCTTGTTGCCTATGTCTCCTACATTGTTATCAGCTCAATTTATCACATGTTGATCACTGCGGCAACGTGAGTTTTTGGTAAAACATCTGCTTTCAAAAAGTTGAAAATTTCCAGGGCCAACGTTGCTCATGAAATCGGGTCGAGTAATCACGGGTTGATTTTTGGATGCAACACCTTTGTGGCAGTGTTCCTGCAAACAATTTTAACACTGGTCGTCGTCGATTCGCATTTTCTTCATTTCGATATTCGAACACAGTTTATGATCTATTCAGGATATTTTGCAGTTGTATCTATGATTTTTGCCGTTTTTTGGATAGTCTCAAAATGTGCTAGAAAATGATTTATGACCTGTTTTGTCAATCATAAATGTCTCCAATTGTTTTACGTCTATAATAAAACTATTGTGATTTCTGAGCGACAACGTTCATTGAACATAAATTTACCAATAAAAACTTTTAAATTTCGAAATATTACCTATAATTGAAACAGGATACATTTTCAGTGCATCGTAAAGAAGTACTGGTTTGATTCCAACCATTGATAGTTAGTAGAATTTCGAGAAGTTGAACACCTTTGCAAAACGTCAGAAAAATTTAAAACAGTTTTTTGATGCAATGTAGTATCGAAATGATTAGAGTGTGGTGTTGAACATTGTGACGGCTTTTTGCGGCAATAAATAAACACATTTTGACCTGAAAAAATGTGAAGCAAAAATATGTGGATTGGTCTACAAGATAGTCTGAAATTCCGATTCGGACCGGAGATTTGAGCCTAGTGAAAATGAAAAGAACATTCAAATGCTTTTGACATTCAAAAAAAAAAGATTCACGTTTTTCTTTGTTCAATCCGAATTAAAGCGTGAACCAATCCACAAAAATAGAACTGGAAATGAAAAAAGTTATTTTCCAAAAATAACAATACTCGAATTTTTCCCAAATCAAGATTGAGAGTGAAGCCGAAAAGATTGAGGGCTCGGCTTGAAAACACGACCCTTTCTTTAAATCTCATCCCTTGTTTGGACATCTTTGAATCATGTCTCAAAATGACTCGGTTTTCGGCTTTCCAAGAACCAATTTTCCACAATTCCAACCAATTGTGTAATCTCCAAAACCATGTAAATTTCTGAAAACGTGATTAATCTGTTTTTTAATCTCAACGCATCAGTTACAGTATCCCTCAATTAATCGAAAGTGCAATGACATAGTTACACTGAAATAAGAAAAAAGTGTAAAGCAGATTCACACCGAAAAACAAGGAACTTTGAACTCCGAACCAACTTTTCCGATTGCAATTTCTGTTCTCGAAAAAGCAAAACTTTTACTCGACCACTTCATGGCAAGGTCATCCTTAAGGTCATCAACATCTAGAGAGTTTCAGATGACCACCACCACCCCCAAAGAATCTCAAAGTGGGCGGAGTTTAGTGAGATCAACGGGTATAAAAGTTGGGTGGTGATATACGAATAGGAGAAAAAAAGAAGGAGATCTCTTCTTTTTCTTCTTATCAACATTATAATGTCATCATCCACTAGTCTTTTTGTATTAATCGCCATTTTGGCAGTGTTTGTCGTTGTTGATGCGCAGTGGGGATGTAAGTTTTATCTTATTTTTTGTTTTTTTTTTTACTTTTTTTTCGAACAATTGTTTCATTTAGACGGTGGTCCTTACGGTGGCGGACCTGGATACGGTGGATACGGACCATACGGAGGAGGTGGCGGCGGATATGGCCGCGGAGGATTCTACGGACCACGATTTGGTGGATACGGCGGTGGACCGTATGGAGGTGGTGGATACGGAGGTGGACCATACGGAGGATGGTACGGAAAGAAGTAATGGTAATAATCAAAATTGCACAGACGACATTGTATTATACATGTATTATTTATTCGAATGAAAGTAATTTTTTCGAGTTTTGCGTTTTTCTGGCCTTCTTCTTCAAATTGTTGAACTGGCTCTAAACAAATTTTGGCTAATTTGACTCAAGAGAAAAGAACTAAGTTTATAGAAATTACAATTTCTCCGAGGCAAAAAAATTATTTCTAGTCAATCTAAAACCTTCTTGGGTCTCACTTGGAAAAAAAAACTTCGAAAAATCGGAATATTTTTTGTGTGACAATGTTCAGGGTTGATACTCAATCGGATCAAGCCCCATACAAATCGTACCATGGTCTACGGAACTGGAAAAATACTGAATTTTTTTCTAATATTAATCCGAAACATTTTGAGTGAAATTTCAGTGATCAAGTTCGATTCAGTTGGCCTGAAATTTGAGTTCACTTCTAATCGGGCCTGGAGACTTTCCAAACTGTGTGAAAGCATTGTGAGAGGTTTCGGGTTATGACTTCAGGTGGAAAATTTTCCAATCAGTGTTTTTTGACGAAACTGAGAAATATTCATGTTGAGAAGTTTATTATGCAAACTAAAAGTTTATGGTCAATGTCCAATTAATTTGACTAGTTGATTGTGAAGTGTTTGACCATTTTAAACTGATCCACAACTGTCAGATCCTTCGTCTCCATGTGCCCATAGGTATTATAAATGATCGACGCGTCTGAAGTTGGTATCAACGATGTTTGCCTGCCCCAAACCATGTTGTTATACCCGATCAGTTCGTCCGCATGACTCCACGCGCTGAACACATAACGCGCCTCTTTTCTCTTTTCACTATTCATGTTCATCAAAAACGTCGAATACGTCGGGTTCGAACATGGCCATGGAAGTGGGCTCAGTTCACAATTGAGATAGTTGAGACCGCACGAGTCGCCTGGCCACAAACCGTTCTTGCGGTTGCACGTTTTTTCGAGAGTTGCACCAGCTCCTTCGCAGTTACAAAGGCCATAGTTTGCACCGCTGATCCCGACGAAAACCTCAATTTGTTGACTGAGAGCAACACCCAGGTTACACTTCTCATTGGCCAGGTTGACCTCACCGCCTTTGATGATTTGTCTGCCAAGAGTGACACCCATCGAATGGGTGATTATAGAGATCTTTGGAGAGGAAGTGTAAGCGAGAACTGCTTCGACAAACTTTCTCAGTCTCAACAAATCTTTGCAATCATGAACTCGCGAGGCGGAGTTCAATGCGTCAGTGTCTTGCCAAGATGTTGCGTAGAGTTCTGCCGTAGTGTATCCGTTTTCCAAAAAATATTCAATTGATTTCGACCATCCTGTGGCTAGTGATGATTTGTGAAGTGCCGCATCCGAATTGCCGTGAATAAAAACTACCGGAACATTGGCAATTGTCTCAGATGTGTTAGCTCTTCCCCCATAACTTCCCTGAGTGCCATAGTCCTCTCGAACAAAGTCAAAAGAAGAGTAATCGTTGCTGAAATTGCAATTTTGCTTTACCGAGATTTTCCAATACTTACGCTTTGAGCCAAACTTGAAAATCGTTAGACAACGGTCCGGTAATACTATTTGAAGTATTAACGAAACCCGAGAAAAGAAATAAGAAATAAGAGAGCAAAGACGATTTTGATAACATGAAATGATTAAAGACGAAGGAGCACATTGCCTTTTTATACCCTCCTGAATTATCAGCACATGGTTGAATTTTTGAAAAATAGGGTTAAGATGGTAGACACGTGTTGTGTGTTGCTCGACTGTGTATTGGACTGGTGTGCCCATTTGTAGCGTGTCACATTTCGTCATTAAAAATTCCCAAATTTCGGAATAGTTGAAAATGTTCAATAACGATGTGTTGATTTTTCCAGAGAGATTTCTTAAAACTTATCCAGATTTTCGTCACCTCGTTCATTTTGTTGACAGATTACCGTTTTGAAACAAAATTGTGACGTCGCTTCGAAAGGCGATTAAATTGACTGTGTTATCAAAAAAATAAAAAGTAAATTCCATGAATTTTTGCAAAACAAATTCTTCATTCAAAAATCAAGTCTATCCCTGGAACACTCCCATGAAAACTGGATGATTGTCTTTGACCAATGCGAAAAGGAACGGATGGTCAGCGCGAAATTCGACAGGCTCACCCGAGTGAGCCATCATCGGAACGGCTTTCATCACCGTCGTCGCCGCTGCCACTGTTCCCTCCTCGTTGACTTCGATGAACGATTTATGCGCACCATCGGATATTTTGATATTTTTGGCGATTCCCGACAAATCGGCAGTGTCGCTAAAGATTTTGGAGATGCCTAAACTCTCGAGAATCGGCTTCAATTGAAGTTCTTTTTCGATTTTGAACTTTGGAATGACTACCTGCAAAACAAACTTTCCTGATCAAATTATTCGAAAAAGCAAAGAAAAAGAGATAGAGAGAGAGAGAGGAGACGCAGACAGTTTCATTTGGGAAAAATTACCCATTTTCATTTCCATTTTTTCAGACAGTTCACGTTTTTATTCTTATCCGGAAGGAAAACGTGAATTGGTTGTGTTTCTCCTAGAAAAATTGAGTGGAAAATGTCTGCGTCTCTTCTCACGTGCTCTCCCTCTCTTCGGATGATACATACATTCAACAAACTCTGTTTCGTCGAAGTCAGAAGATTCTGAAACTGTTTAGCTGTGAAGAAACGAAGAGTTTTGAGAAGTGTATGTCGAACTTTGGGCAAAAACATGACAAATCGATAAGATGTATCTTTGTAGGGCAAGGCGAGCACTTGGAATTGCTCGTTTTGCGCATAATCACGCATCTCGAAATACTCTTTCATAAATGGCACAGTCTTCCTATTTCTCCCATCGATTTCAAAGTCCAAATTTGATGTCGAAAATCTCGAGAAATCGTCCAACCAGTCTCCCTTGAAATAGAGCGCATTGACAAGAAGACCAACTGCGTCTTTGATTGATTCTGATGTCACCAATTTGTCGATATTTCCGTTTGTTTGCTCGGAAATAAATTCATTGATTTTCTACAAAAATCGTCGAGTTGGGAAATGACCAAAGAGTTTGGTTACCTGTGGAGAATCAGATTTTTTGAAGTCGATTGATTCCGCTGAGGCAGAGTAGAGTTTTTCTACTTTTTCCAGATATGTTTTTTCGATGGGAAATCCATCTCTAAAAAAGGAAAAAAATGTTTCTGATTTGGGTCAGAGCCGAGAGAGCGGACTCGGTCGACTTTTTTGAAAAATTCTTGCTGATTCAGATCCCAAAAGTGGACCAGAATTTGTTTGCCTATGACTAAAACGGACCTTGATAAAAACTTGGACCCGGTCCGTTTTTCTTCAGACGATTGTTGAACTGTAGTTTGTTATGGTAGATTCAACCAAAAATATTTTCTGGCCTGATAGAGCTCAAAAAACGGGCCAGGTCCGATTTTTTTCTGGGCCAGTTTCAGCCAAAAATTTTCTGGTCCGATTTTGTGGTCCGATTCAGCAAAAATCTTGAAAACACAAATCGTGTCCAATTACTGGAACTTGTCCCGATTCGGACTTTTTCATGCGTGGGTCCGATGACATCGGCCTCGGCTCGATGCAGAATCGTGACCGAGTGAACCTGGGACAACTTCACAGGAGCTCCTGCCCCTCCTTCAAACTCACTTCACGTAAACACGATTACCAACTCTGCTCTCCACCCCATTTTGTGTTTTTTTCAAACTCTCTGATATCAATTTGAAATGACTCTCAAACTTGTCCTCATCCGCATTCTCCAATAACACATTTCGAATTTCGGACTTCGACTCTCCTTTTGCTCCCGCATGAATCAACGACAAGGCCAATGCGATTGAGAGTGGCGAGAAGATGGTCGACTCGTTCAAAGGTACATTGCGAAGAAAATCGAGACCAAAACCGGTCTCCGCTTCCAACAACAACAACATTGCACTGAAGTTAAAACTGATTGAAATAACAGTTGTCAGTTTTGATTATAGGAACAATATGTCAACTGACAATAATCTTTGATACCTATATTTTTTCAAATGTGTTTTTTTGGTTGATTGATTGGTCATATTCTCTTGAGAAAAACATGTAAAATTGAGTTTTTAAAGTTCAAGCTTTGATTGAAAATCGATATGTCCTGACAAGAAAAAACAAAAAAAAAAAAACATAATAAACAACAGACGGTGGAACAGCTGGTCGTCGTTTTTCCCTGGTTTTTTATATCATCCCACACTCATCGCAAAAATGTCTCAAATCTCGCCGCTTCCACCTGATATTCTTCAAACCGAGGCAAATTTCGGGCTTCGTCTTCTCAACGATTTTGGCGTCGAACAATCGTCGATTCTGTCGCCGTTGTCGATTTTGCTCTCGTTGAGTTTGGTGCATTTGGGAGCCAAAGGTCATACCAAGGAGCAGATTCGTAACGCGATTCTCAATTCGACGCATGATCAGTTTGTCGAACACTTCAGCGCGTTGAACAAGTTGATCGATAACGATGTCAATGATGTACAATGTAATATTGCTAATCGACTTTTTGTCGGGTTAGTTTGAAAAAGATCAAGGGTAAATGAAGAAGTTCCAAAAGATCAAGACTTGTTAGCGCTATCCTGAATGAAAATTCGTTTTCGGGTCGAGTTTTTGAGTCCGATTCAGAAAACTTCGAAAAGTCGGATCAGGCCCTGTTTTTTTGTCAGAAAAATATTTTACATACCAGCGTTGTCAGGCTCGATGAATCATCTGACCTTCTGATCTCTTTTTTTTTTGATTTTCGGGTGATTCTGAATTCCTATAATACCAATTTTCCAGGCGTGACCAGGAAATTGAGGAAAACTATATGCGTGACGTCGGAAAATTCTACAACGCTTTTGCCGAAAAAGTCGACTTTGGTATTCCATCCGAAGCCGCCAACACCATCAACAAATTCATCAACGAAACGACAAAGGGAAAAATCGACGACATGGTGAAAGCGAACAATCTGAACGGAGTTGATGCGATGCTGGTGAACGCGATCTATTTCGAAGCGGATTGGCGGCACAAATTCGAGTTTGGATCGGCGAAACCTGCCGATTTTCATAGTTCGCCGATTAAGAAGAGAGTTGAACAGTTTTTGAGTGACTCGTATCATGAGAGAAAATATGCGTCGGACGACTATTTTCAGATGGTTTTGATTCAATATAAAGACAAGTCAGCTTACATGGCAATCTTCATCCCAAAGAAGAGATTTGGGCTGAAAGAAGCTATGAAGGTTAGAAATTTTGCGAAGCAAAAAATATGGGAATTTTCAGAAAATGACTGGTCAACGATTCCATGACTTGTTGGAGAAAGCTGTTTTGGAATACATTTTTGTTAGTCTCATTCTCCGAAACTAACCCTCTAAAACAATTTTTGCAGCTCTCATTTCCAAAATTCAAAATCGAAAAACAAATCAGTCTGAATGTTGCATTATCGAAACTTGGTCTTCACGAAATTTTCACCGAGTCTGCCGACTTTTCCGGAATCTCACCTGGTCTCAAAATCTCCGCCGCGGCGCACGAGGCAATGATCGAGGTTGACGAATGGGGAACACGGGCGGCCGCTGCTTCGGAAGTCAAAATCTACGGAGTTTCGGCGCCGGCTGGTGTTCCTATCGAGTTCAAAGCTGATCAACCGTTCCTCTATGCGGTTGTCAAGGATAATGTTCCGGTTTTTATCGGAATTTATACTTGAGTTTTTTTATTCGAATCGAAATAAATATTCGACTTGAACTTTAGAAAATCGGGCCGCACCTGTTGTTTAACTGAACAAAATTTTCTGAATCGGAACAAAGCCCGATTTTTGCTTACTAAAATCTGAATGAGAAAATTCAATAAGTATCTAAATTAGGTCAATTTCAATCTAGACTTTTACGTTAATTTTCATCGTGACATTTCCTGACAAAACAGAAAAATAATTATTTTCTGAATATTTCAAAAACAAAAAAATGTCTGGAGAAACAAGCCCATGCGACGTAAATGCGAAATATGCGAGAATTCGGGAAATTTTGAAACCAGGAAGGTACGATTTTTTTCAAAAAAAAATGAAAATACAATCATCATTTTGTTGCAGACCCGATTCGTTGATTTTTTTTGTACTTTTTTTCGAAATGACATTGCTATGTCTATCATTTGTTTTGCTGATGAAAATAATTTTTAAATATGGAAGGCCGCGGAATTATTTCGAATCAGAAGACGAAGAAGAAAAAGAAGAAGAAGAAGATGAGGACAAAGCAAAACAGTAAAATTGTAGATTTCTCAAATTTTTTGAACGGATTAAGTTTTTATAAATTGTGCATCTGGCCCAGAATCAAAACCACGACCTGAATTTGATTTTGATAAAATGTTTCTGAATCGTGTTCAAAACTTGAAGATTTTTTTCACTATCTGAAAAATAGAACAACATTTTTTAAGAGATTTTTTTTCAGACTCACAAAATGTTTCTGACCTACTATTTTTTTTTAGTTTTTTAATATTCAATTTCCGGTATTTCCGATCATTTTCGAAATTTTCGGCGGAGCCTTTTTCTGAAAATTTCGTGGTTTTTTTCCGCAACCACGAAAAACTTTTGTTATTTCAAAAAAAATTAGAAAAAAAAACTGGGATAAAAATGACGTGGCCACAAATTAATTCTTCAATAGTCACAAAACTCCGAATGGACAATATATTTTTTTTGTAATTTAAAATTCTTTGTTGATGCACTTCTCTGAGAAAAAAAGTGTCAATTTTCGTTTTTAATATCACTTTTCTTATTATGCAAAGAATTATAAGAATAATATGAAGATGGGATTAGTAGGGGTTTCCCTATTAATATTCTTTTCTTTTTTCTGCGCTGCCAAACTAATGGCTGAAATTTTTCTTTTTTTCCAGAAGGACATGAATTGTACTTTACTCTCTCGTTTTTAAAGTAGTTTTTTTTTCAGTACTTCCAGTATCTTTGTACTCTCCACCTTCCACTCACTCTATAAATGCTCATCTCTCTGCACTCTCCATCTTTTCGTTGCAAACGTTCGTTCAAAAATTGTTTTGGTTGTTCATTTTTTGTTGTTTCGCAAAAAAAGAGAACACTGATTCATTTCGTTTTGTCCCGCAACATTCGTTTATTGTTTTCATTTCAAGTTTTCAGCGAATATCTATCAGTGTCTGTCTTGCAATGCCTTCAGCACGTTCACAGTTAGTTTTCCCTCCTTTTTTTTTCGATTTTTTCAGCTGTTAATTTTTGCAGAGATTTGATCGACGCTGAGACCGATTTCGCTATTCAACTTCTCGCAACTTTTCCCACCAACGAGTCAACCGTTCTCTCGCCTCTCTCGATTTCCCTTGCTCTTTCGCTGGTTCATCTTGGCGCCAAAGGATTTACTAAAGATCAAATTACTCAAGCTGTTCTGAAAGGGAGTTCTGACGATGAGATTGAGAAACATTTCGAAATTCTCAATAGTTTATTGAAAAAATCTGAAAATGGTGTTGAAACACAAATTGCTAATCGTATTTTCGCAAAGTGAGTTTTGTTTTACATCAACGTGCCATCGTTGAGAGTTGGCGAGACGCAGAGAAAAATCAAAAATTGAAAAAAAAAGAATAAAACACGTTTAGGTCACGTTTTTATGACGTAAAAATTTATCAGCAATGAGATTTGGATCATTTTGGACCACCCGCTCTGACGAACCGTACCTTTGAGCAAATTGGCCTGGCTAGGCTTCTTTGACGGGCCGAAAAACAAAGAATCCAGGCCTGGTCCGTGGTTTTCGGCCAACTTTCCAGGCTACAATTTCACCGCTAAAATTCACACACTACGTTTCTACTTTTTCATTAAATTAGTCTAAGTTCACGTGTGACCAAACCTGCGTCTCCTACTCTATCTCTCTCAAAATATAGCACTCACACTGGCACGATTTCACGTCTTTTCAGCGAAGGATCAACGATCAAGTCGGAATATCTGGCAAACGCACAATCGAAATACGCAGCCGGTGCCGAAAATCTCAACTTCGGCGAAGCTGAAACATCAGCCAACACCATCAACGAATACATCACCAAACACACCGGCGGAAAAATCAATAAACTCGTTTCGTCCGACAGTTTGAGAGACACATTTGCGATTCTTATCAACGCCGTCTATTTCAAAGGTGATTGGCAGGAACAGTTTGAATCTCAATCGACATCGACGAAAAGTTTTCATTCTTCGACAAGTGCAGAGAAGTCGACTGCGTTTTTGAACGAGTACACAACGCATCGCGATTACACAGAGAATGAAACGTTTCAAGTTCTATCTCTTCGCTACGTCGACCCCTCATTCACCTTTGTCGTTTTCTTGCCAAAACAACGTTTTGGACTGGCGCAGGCGTTGGAAGATTTGGATGGGGCCAAGTTTCAAAATTTGATCAACAATTTAGGAAATCAATATTTGAATGTAAGATGAGACATCAATGTCAAAAAACTAACTCTTTACAGATTTCGATTCCAAAATTCAAAATTGAAAAATCAACAGACTTGAAAGAAACTCTCCAAAAGATAGGAATCACTGAAATCTTCGAAACATCTGCAGACATTTCTGACCTCGCCGACAACATTCACATCTCATCAGCAGTTCATAATTCGTTGATCGAAGTGGATGAGAATGGCACAACTGCGGCGGCAGCCACATCGATCAAAGCACATCTCGAAATGATGATCATGGCCGATCCGATCGAATTCAACGCTGATCATCCGTTTTTGTTCGCGTTGCTCAAAGATAAAAGTCCGTTGTTCATCGGGATACATGCATGAGTGGTTGATTGGAAGAAGATTTTTTATGAAATGAAACTTTTTAGCATGTTCAAGTCTTTGTCAGGAACACAAAACGTGGCGGCAAATTTCAACCCGAACCATTTGTAATAGAGAAACAAAGAGAACGATTAACTTTTCATTAGAAACACTATGCTGTTTATCTTGGGTCATCCCAAACGCATTTAAACTCAAAGTTGCAGCGATGATAGGGTGGACAATCGTCTATGGTCAAACATGTTGATACACCGGTTGTATAAATGGCCAGAAGAACCAAGAAGATGATGTAGAAGCGCATAGTGCTTGGAATATCAAGATCGGTGTCAAATTACATTGCAAGCTACTTTTTATACAAAAAAAGGTCCACGTCATCAATTCGAACAACAATTGTAATTCGAATTAAAAATTTCATCGCATGCAACACGACCTTCCAGAAAGGAATCGATGAGAGTGAGAGAGTGCTCAACAATGATTATCATTGGAGCACTTTTGCTCTCTCCCAAATTTATGGAATTTGAGATTTTTACAAGACGTCATTCAACCGTGTAACCGACATTCGCACGCGATACGCAAGGCGCTATACTTGTGCGTGGTTTTTGTCTGCGCTTCCTATGGAAAAAGGCCGCTCTCATCTGATAGTTTTCACTGTTATATTTTATTTCGCTCCATTTCTATGTGCCTCCCTCGAGGGGAAAACTCTCATCGATTCCATTTTTACTCTTGCCTGAAAGGTCGTGGCAAATGAGCTTCTTTCTCGAAAATGAGGCAAGTCGTTATTCTGCAAGGGACAAAATAGTGTCTGAATGTTACGTTACTATAATTATTAATTGTTACTCATAATCAAGTGAATGTTGTCAGAACTGAAAAAGAAAGGATCACACTATTAAAAAAAAAACAAATATATGAGAGCGATCTTCGATAAACTTGTCTGCGTCTCACGGCCCATGAAGAACTTTTTAAAGAAGGAAAATATCTCAAAACTGACATTTTTCGAGAAATGAACTCAATATATAGGTGACGTCGAAAATATTTTTTGGATCATCTATTTTTTTTCATGGTGTTTCTCGTTGAAAAAAAAAACACGAACACTAAAAAATAATAAATTAACGTGACCCCGAACTGCAAAAATCTGATTTCTCTGCGTCTCCTTCAGAAGACGTCATAAAAGGCCGTGGTCTCCTTTAACGTGAACTATCTATTTGTAACGTAAAATAGTGTGGGAATTACTGTAGCTTACGCGACGAGATTGAAAGTGAAAACGAAGAATTTGGAGTTTATAAATTGTCTTCATTTTCTATTCGGTCAATTTTTCATTGATCAAAGTTATTCACGTCTTTCGGAACTGGTATTCTCCTCATCATCAGATTTGTCGTAGCGTTGGATTTGACAACAATGTTCGAGTTACGTCTAAGGATGAAACTCCAATCGCAATTGAACCACTTGATTCGACCATTCTCAACTGGAATTATCGCTTGTCTATAAGGTTTGTGAATGAATAACATGGAAATCGATGAGACAATTCCATGCCAAGCACTATCCAAAACCAAAAGATTATTCAGAAATTGATTGTAATAGCCGTAACGAAACGAGTATAACGCATAGGTCCATGGGATAAATAAAATGCTGATTGGAATGAAAATTTGTAGTGTTATAGAAAAGAAAAATGAGATTTGAAGTTTTTTTGTTCGTCGTGAAAGATTGTTATTGTTCTCATATTTGATGTGATACACGGTGGCGAACAACAGACCAAAATATTCGAGAAGTACAAAACCCATCAAAAAGGCTATGCAACCACCAATGATAGACACATTTGAACTGAACACGAACAGAGAATAAGAACGAACAGATAGAGGTATGCAAGGTAGTTCCTAAAGTATTATCATTGATGCGGTATGATCGGTCAAGACATTACTTCATAAACCCGTTGAACAGCAGAAATTTGATCTTTGGGTAGTCCAGTTAGAAATAGTGAACACGTAAAACAACAAATCAACGCATTGAACGCATAAATATAAAACACCTGGTATTTGAAACTTTTCGAAGTTATCCGACTGTATCGATTAGCCAATAAACAGGTCAACGATGTTGCACAGCCTGCAACATGCATAACATATTTTTCCGACAAAGTAGCGGCCTAACCCGACAACGAGACACCACTGAAAAACGCTTGAATCAGTGTTGGGACACCCAAGTGACTATAGACGCCAAGTGGCACTGCTGCAACTGCCGGGAAAACAATATAGGGAACTGTCAACGTGGCCAAATGTACGTCCAGTAATACTGTCCAAACACACAATGTCAACATTGTCGTTTTCACAGATTCCATTTTTCGAGGAGTTTTGAAAATGACACAATAGAATGCGAGTGTATGAAATGGTAGAGAGATGATTGATGTGATGTGAAGAGCAGTGATGAGAAAATCGGGAGTGAAAAAATATGACGAAAATATAGAGCACAGCATTTTATCGAACAAACTTGTAGAAAAGTGTAAGGCGATTTGGTGATTAGTTCGCCTAATTCAATCGAAAGTAATTCATAATATTTTCTTGTTTTTCGTTATTCTGTTACTAGGAAATCAACAACCCTTCAATTAACTCCAATTTTGTTATACGGAAAGTAGATAAGTTATTGGAAAATGTGCATACGTTTTTTACGAATACAGAAAAAGTGGGCAGACTCGCTAAAGGTGTGCCTTCTGGATTTTCATTGATCTCATATTTCTTTGCCACGGAAACGATTTTTGAACTTAGGTCATGGGCTTCTAGGAAGACCCGGGCTTGTGTAAATCAGTAATATTTTCTCATTGTAAGAAAACAATGAGCGTGACCTCAAAAACTACAAATGACTCTGCTTTTTCTGCGTCTCTTGAAAAGCAGATTTGAAATTCGTATTGGTCCCGCCCGATTCACTAGTTGGATGCTTAGAAGGTTTTTTGAAATTCTCCAATGAAAAACTATAATTTTATTTTTTCCACTTCCGATGATTAGATCTAGCAAGAAAGTACAGTAGACGACATTCAATTTTCTCAAAACTTGCTCTTGTCTGTCACTCAAACACAACAACAACTAAAGCAAGTACGCACTCGTTCAAGTACGCATTTTATTTTTCGTTAATCTATTTTCATCCAGCCAGTAAATATCAATCAACAAATTGCCACTTTTTAATTGTGATTTTTAACATGTTAAAGTTTGACTTTTTGTTAGTTAAAAGACGCTTCTCAAAAACATTAATTTGAGAAAATCTTGATTTTATGAGAATTCAGAAAGGTAAGAATTTCTCATTTGACACATGATATCCGCACCAGACATATTTCAGATCTCTTTTTTGTCCCTTTCAGATCTTTTACAGATCTGTTTCAAATCTAGTGCTAATGTTCTGTGGAACCAGGAACCAAACTTTTTTTGTGAATCATCCATTTTTCTGTGTCTTGCTCATTTTCAAAAGTTTCAATCTGCTGCTACGTGTTTCTTTAAACACCACTCAAAAATCTGACCCGGGCCGAGAAAGTTAATTTTTTTGAAAATAAAAATGATCAGGCCGTGATTTCCGGGTTAATTCAAACTTGGCTCATTTCATTCTATGAATGAAAAGAAACTACCAAAATATTTTTCTATGAATCCGGTGATCAATTTTGTTCTCCCGGTTTTTTTTGAGCGGCAGATGAAAAAAAATCAGGCATACGTATTTCAGTTTGTCAACATGTCGTGCTCGACATTTTCCTCGTTTTTATACACTCCCGAATTTTTCGAGTTTGCTCTACACCTCACCTCGATCATCGCCATACCTTGTCACTTCATCGCATTCTATTGTGTCGTTTTCAAAACTCCAAAAAGTATGGAATCGGTGAAATGGCCAATGTTGGCAATTTGTGTTTGGAATGTGATTCTCGACATGCAACTGACGTTACTTTCGGCGCCGTTTGTCATGTTTCCCGCTATTGCCGGCTATCCGATCGGGTATTTGTCGCGGTTTGGAGTTAGTACGATGGTTCAAACTATCATAACGGTTCTGGTCTTGGAAGGTTTGTGAGTGTTTTCTCGCATCAAAAGTCAGTTGGCAGGTCTTCCTTCATAAACACGCAAAAACTGGAATGTTGAATCGGGCTTGAACACTAACTTTTTTTAAAAACAAAATATATTACTGACAAAAACCATACAGAATTGGACCGCTTGACTCAGACTAGGTCCGATTCGAAACGGACTCATAAACAGGCCCGATTTTTTCGAAATTTTCTAGTGAACCGGACCCAAAAATCGTGTCGAATACGGTGAAAGAAATATTGAGCCCCGATTTTTTCAGTGTCCACATCATCGAAGAGGAAAAATCTACACTCTCACAATTGTACTTTTCCACAAAACAAAAAGTTATTTTCAGGCTCGTTAACCTCCTTGGCATGTTTGTTTCAAAACCGATATAATCGAATGAGATCGAAAAGTGAGAACTATCACCAATTCTACATTTATAGCTTCAACATGACACTCCTCCTAATACTCCTTTTTTTTGTGTGTAGAGATATTCCTGAACAAAAAACTGCACTTGCCAAATTGTTTCAGGTGATTTTTCTCCCGCGTTTTGACTCTTCAAACAGGACATTTTCAGAAGTTACCGTGCTTCCCATCTCATTTTCAATCGCTACCAATTTTTGTGATCAGCTCTAACAAGATTCGAGTCGGTCTTTTTATAGGATTAATTGTTTTTTTGAACAATTTCCAATATTTCTACTTCTTATTTATCACTTTGTATCATTTCAAAGTTCATCGTGAGGTGAAAACATCGAAGCGTACGCGAAATCTCCAAAAATCATTCTTCTTCTCAATTGTCCTCCAAATCTTCATCCCGGTGTTGATCATCTTCATTCCATGGCTCTATGCAATCTATTCATGCTTTTTTAATTACTACAATCAGGCTTTCAACAATTTGTTGACCTTGGATTGTGGTTTACATGGAACTGTCTCATCAATTGCAATGATAATGATTCATAAACCTTATAGAGATGTTATTTTTTCGCCAAGACGCGTCAAAGTTCGCAGTAATTATGAAGCAGCGCCCGTGAGACGCAAATTTTTTCGTGGACCTAGTTTCATCGAAAGAAGTTTTACAACGATACCTGTCTAAATTCACATTTTTAATAAAAGTTGAGATTTATTCATTATTCATATTTTATTATCACTGAGATCACAATTGAGATAACAAGAATGAAAATCACCTGTAACTCAATAAGGGTTCATAGGTGAAAAAAACAGAAACAGAAATCGGTAAACACGCCGTGATAACTTGCACTATTATGAATTATTGAAGTCATGAAAAAATGTTCTTGAAAGCACTTTCCAATTTTTCTGAAACATCGTGACCGTTGCCTGATGTGCAAGGACCATCATGACGTCGTTCAGAAGAGAATGCAGAGAAATTCGACGCAGAGACGCAGAGAAATCAAATCTTTGCAGTTCGAGGTCACTTTAATTTTTTATTATTTATGGGCCTATTCATGACAATTAAAAAAAGAAAAAAATTGAATGAAAAAAAAATTGCCAATGCGCGCCAAGGAAAAAAAACTTTATTTTTTTCTCAAAAAAAGTCACGAAAAATGATGATTTTTGCGAGATCGAACCGAGAAAATCGAAAAATTCAAGACTATTTCTTGGTTTGATTTCGCCAAGATTCGCATAAATCATCATTTTTCGAGACTTTTTTTGAGAAAAAAATAATTTTTTTTCCTTGGCGCGCATTGGCAAGTTTATTTTTTATTCAATTTTTTTTCTTTTTTTAATTGTCATGAATAGGTCCATTAGAAAAACCATGAAGGAAATATTTAGATGAACCAAAAAAAATTTTTTATTACCGACGTGACCTACAGTATCGTGCAAAAAGATACGAACCCCTGAGTTTGTGATGTAACTTTTCTGAAAATGACGCATTGAAATCGGTCTGAAAATTTTATCAGGTGTGTCAAAAACACAGTAAATTTTTTTTGAGACGTATCAGTTGACTATCCGAATTTTTATTCGATTTTTTGCTGTTCCCAAAAAATCACGAAATTGGCAAATGCACGTTCTCACGCTGTTTCACGCGTGACAACGAGAGAAAGAGACCCAAAGAAATAAACGAAACTCTCACAAGGGAACTGTGAAAACTTACTAACGGACTTTGAGATGAGACATGTGTCACCCGATAGAGTTTTTCACGCTGATCAAGATCCCGTAGCTAACTTTTGCAAAGCTCCATGCAGAAAGCTAAAAATCGAGCTCAAAGTTTGAGCACAAAAATTGAAATATCTTGTTCAATTTGTATTATTTTAGTGATGAGAAGTTACGAAAGGGTTATCTGGCATGCCAAGAACGATAGGAGCACTTAAAAACCTCAAAATTGTAGTTGTAACGCTGAAAAAATGAGCCCGAAAATTTCAATAAAAAAAGTAGATCAAAAAAACGTGAAAAATAAAAAAAATTGCATTGAAAAACGTGAAAATTATTAAATTTTAGAAATTGTTTCTGATTTTTCATGTTTTTTCAGAAAAAAACACTTTTTTCAAAACTTTTTTGAAGTTTCAATTAAACCATCGTGTAGAGAATTGAATTTCCTATCAGATCCACTAGTTAATTTTCATGAGTATGAAACTTTGAAAAAGTTAGGATGCATTTAAACATTTCGGACTGATCACAAAAACGTGATTTTCAGCTTTCTGCATGGAGCTTCGCAAAAGTTAGCTACGGGATCTTGATCAGCGTGAAAAACTCTATCGGTGAGCATATATCTCATTTCAAAGTCCGTTAGTAAGCTATCATAGTTCCCTTGTCAGAGAACTCTCAGAGAATTTTCAGAGAACTTCTCACATACGAAAAAATAATACAAAAAAAAATAAAAAACGTCACCACGTATTTTCGAAAAAAAAAGTGAAAGTGGGCGCGTTACAGTTTTGCGGCACACAGTTTGAGAAAGAAAACAATGAAAAACATTAATTTTAGCGATAAAACTGTGCGCTACAATTGCAAATAAAGTGGTTGGTGCCTAATGTCCGTAGTGTTTGTATTTTGGGATCATTTTTTGGAAAATTTTCAGTTGTGACAATGTTCCTTCTTTAAAAAAAAACGAACGTGAAAATAATATAAACGTGACATTTAAAAAACGTGACCTTATGCGGCGTCCAAAATCAAAAAAAAAGTGAAAAAGTGTGTCCAATTTCAAACAAAAAGTACCGAAATCCCATAATTATTCAATAAAACAGAACGCTATTGTAGTGAAAAAAGTGTGATCATATGAGCTAGACATCAAGGTTCTTCTACAAGTAATTTTTTTTGAGAAATACTAATGTACCTTTGAGATTCCGCATTTTTTGTTTTTTGATTTTGGACACACCTTTTTTCTTTTTTTTCGATTTTGGACGCCGCATTACAATTTTTAGTTTTTCTTTTTGTCTCTTCCGACTGGCAAATTTTTTCATGCCCGCCACCTAATAACTTCATTTTGGCAGACGCCAAAAAGCGAAACATAATTACATGTTCGAAAATCAAGATAATTCGATTCATTTCCGTGCACAAGTTCTCCTCGCTGGTTTCTCAATGATCGTTAATATTAGTTGTTATGCAGCTGAAATATTCAACATGCATCGTTGATTGACCAAAACCTTTCTTCTATTTTTCATATGGCCATGTTCTGCTCTAAATACTCGTCGTATTTGTACACTCCCGAGTTTCTCGGAATCGCTCTTCAGACAACTTCGATCATTTCGATTCCTTGTCACGTTCTTGCGTTTTATTGTGTGATTTGGAAGACTCCCAAATCTATGGAATCGGTGAAAATGACCATGTTGGGATTATGTGTGTGGACGGTTATATTGGACTTGCAAATCACCGTACTATCTGCGCCATTTGTCATTTTTCCCGCTATTGCAGGATTTCCACTTGGCTATTTGACGTATTTGGGATTGAGTACTCCACTTCAGACTATCATCACGATTTTAGCTTTAGCCGGTGAGTAATCGAATTGAAAAAGGGACGCGCACGTTTTGAACCCTATAATTATTAATAATGTTGAAAACAGAAGTCGAAGTTTCTAGAAATCACGTCTTGTTTTTTTTTTCAAAAAAAAAACGCAGAATTTTTCACTTTTTTTTCGATTTTAATTAAAACGTGACCAGTCGACACGTGTGAAAATCTCAGCTAGAAATCTGGCCGACTTTACAAAAGTCTGATCCTCTCTACGTACCCACAAAAACTTGTAGGATGGTCAAACAAAAAAAGGTGGTTTTCAGGATGCACAACATCTATAACATGCTTGTTTGCCAATCGATATAGTCGTATAACCTCTCGTGGTCTGAAATATCAACAAGCCTATATTTATGTGGTTAACATGAGTGTGACAATCATCGCGTCATTCATCTGTCTTTCAGAGATCCCTGAACAATTTCCAGCTATTCAACGGGTTTTTGAAGTGAGCCATATCCATAAAACATTGACTCACGCTTCGTATTTCAGAACCTACCCTGTATATCGCCAGACGTTCGAAGTCACCCGGTTCATGTGATTAGTTCAAACGTGACACTTGTTGGAATATGTATTGGATCTTTGATAATAAGTGTTGTGATGCAGTATCTATTTTTTATGATTGCCACGATGTATCACCTGAAGTTCAAAACGAGTTCATCCGTCTCAAAACGGACGCGAAATCTTCAACAAACCTTCTTTTTCTCGGTTGCACTTCAGATTTTTATACCAGTCTGCATCATTTTCATGCCATGGTCGTATGCAGTTTATTCGTGTTTTTTCGATTACTACAATCAGTCGTATAACAATCTTCTAACTCTGGACATTGGCCTTCATGGAATCGTATCGTCGTCTTCGATGTTATTGATTCATAAACCTTATCGACAGGCGATTTTCCGGGTGAATGATGTTAATCGTAGTGTAAATGAGGCGACATCGTTTGCTGGAGCGAGAACGGTTTTTCGAAAGACCAACATGGTTCATAGAAGATCTTGTGGTGACATTTTTCATAAATTTTCTCTCTGATGACTTTCCATGTTTTGCTTGAGATTGAAATTGAATACACTTTTTCTCTTTTTTTCTTTGATTTTTGACGCTGCATGAGAAACTGATATACAGAAATCGGGGCGGGCCTGTCTGGCTCTTTTTGACTTACTGACAAACAAAAAAAACCGTCCCGGTCCGTGACTTTCGGGCCGAGGTCTCGGGCTATATTCTCACCCTGTTTTTTTTCATAATCGCAGTGTTGGAACTCGAATTGAGAGAGGGTTATTTGAAGCTACCGAAATGATCGAAACTCAAATCTTACCGGAGAAATATATTTTGAAAATGGGAAATTCAGAGATACACAAGACCACGAAAATCAATTTGAAATACCAAAAAAATTTTAAAAATTTATCGTGACCTTAAAATTCAGCTACTAAAACACGCACTGTCCTATTGTTCATCCGGAATTTATATTTCCCATTTGAAGAGTATAGCGCCTCGCATATCCCGTCTGTTGTCCGTCACTCTGTTAAATGACCTTTCGGAAAATTCTCCAAGTTCAACGTTTTGAAAGAAACAAAGTCGCTTCAATGATAATATACTTTGTGCCCTTTTTCAGTGTTGTTCATTCACAGCCTGAGAAATCCAACATTTTCTTCACAAAAAATTCGTCGTTTCTTTTTTTTATTTTTCCACTGCAATTCCCTCCAAAAGAGGGGGTGCGGTTTCATTTGCAACTGCCGCACACTTATTTTGAGAGAAATAGCGTGGGGTAGAGAAAGTAGAATGTAGTTTGAACTCAATTGAGAGAGAAAATTTTTCAACGACGATGATTCAGGTTGTTTTTCTCAGGCTGTGTTCATTCCCTTCTAACATAAGGAATCCGTGTTCAGCTCTTGATTAACCGAATGCCGTATCCGATGGTTTTTTGTAATAGTAAAACTCCGGGACGTCAATAAAACTTGGGCAAAACGTACAACACGACCCCACAAAACGTATCAGAAGACCCCGCGATAGAAGTGTATTACACGACCCCATACCATGTATTTCAAGACCCCAAAATTGTTGGGGTCATGTTCTACATTTTTGGGGTCATGTTCTACACTTTTGGGGTCGTCTTCTACATTGTTGGGGTCGTGTTCTACATTTGTAGGGGTCATTAAATACACTTCTATTGTGGGGTGTTGAAATACTTCACGTGGGGTCGTCTTCTACATCTTGTCCGGGTGATGTAGAATACGACCCCACACCCTTGTAAGCCAGTTACTTTACGACCCCATCAATGTATTTCATGACCCCACCAAGTATTTCATGACCCCACTTTACATCAAGACCCCCATGTATTTCAAAACCCCACCCTAATGGAAATGGGGTCTCGAAATACATTTATGGGGTCGTGTAATTCGCTGGGGGGTCATGAAATACGGTGGGGTCGTATTCTACATGTTGTCCATAAAACTTTGTTTACTTTTTTCAATTACCCATTTCACCTTATTTTTCTACTTGTTTTCATTACAAAAAAGTAACTCTGTGTCTTGTTGTTGGAAGAAAACCTCTCGTAATTCGCTAAATTGAATAAGGTAGTTATTTTGACACAGAAAAGTGGTTTTTTGATAAAATTTGATTTTGGAAAATAACAACTTATCGGCAATTTTTTTTCAGGCATCAACTACAGAAAATTATCGAATCTCTTTTTTAAAACCACCAGGTGAGCTCAGAAAAGTCAACGTGCGATAGCTGCGCGTGCAGAGGTAGCGCTTAGTGGCGCGATCGGTGAGTGCTCGCAGCGCGATCAGTGAGATAGTGCGTGTGCGCTGCGAAGTTAGCGCGTAATCGCAGCGTACTAGCGCGCTACCGCGCGTTGACTTTTCCGAAAGTCATTTTCGAACTCAGAAACGAGCTGAATGATCGATTTTGCAGTTACGCGAGCATGTACTGCTCCGAGTACTCTTCCTACTCATACACTCCGCAATTTCTCATGTTCGCTCTTCACGCCACCTCCATCATCTCGTTACCTTTTCATATTCTTGCAATCTATTGTGTGATTTACAAGACTCCCAAAAAAATGGAATCGGTGAAACCGACAATGTTAAGTTTGTGCATTTGGACGGCGTTGCTCGATCTCCAACTTACTATATTCACACAGCCATTTCTTCTATTCCCGGCCATTGCCGGTTATCCAATGGGTGTTCTCAACTACTTGGGCGTTGGCACGTATTTTCAGACGTTTCTATGCGGTATGGGGCTTTTTGGTGAGTGAAGTGTTGCGAAACTTCAAATGAGGATGGAACATCTTCTGGGACATTCGAAACTGCGACACTTATGAACCAGACATTCAGCTGGATCAGGTCACAAAATCGGACCTGGATCATTCCAAATATGGCTGAAGCGCCTAGATGAACAAAAGTGAAGAAATTGTTTCCACGACTTTTTCAACAAAAAAACCTCAAAAATCGGCCCGGACCTGGGCGGGCTTTTTTCACCGACCGAAAAACAACCCGGGCCGGCCCTTTATTTCCTGATCAGGATCGCGGTCTACAGTTTTTCTATTGTCTGAAACTCTCATTTGTTATTTTGCAGGTTGTGTCACCTCATTATCATGTCT
This sequence comes from Caenorhabditis sp. 8 KK-2011, assembly GCA_963572245.1. Taxonomy (NCBI): domain Eukaryota; kingdom Metazoa; phylum Nematoda; class Chromadorea; order Rhabditida; family Rhabditidae; genus Caenorhabditis; species Caenorhabditis sp. 8 KK-2011. The sequence continues at coordinate 10,233,580 of OY751550.1, read as the reverse complement.
GCTGGCCAACCGTTACAGTCGAATAGCTAATATAAATTTGAAATGTCAGCAGTTGTATATTTACGCGTCTCATTTGATTATTTTTGCCTGTGCTGGATTGATATTCAATTTGAACCTACCGGAGCAATCTTCGGCTATCAAATACGTCTATAATGTGAGTTTCAACATCAGACATGAAAATTAACATTTTTCAGGAACTTCCATGTATACCGTGCGATGCTCGATCTCCAATGATATACGTTTATAGTATAGAAGTGACTGTTATCGGTTCAGGTATCGCCTTTATGATTCTAGGCATGACTGTGGAGTATATTGCCATTCTGATCGCCACATTGTACCATCTGAAATTTAAAACCAACAGAAATGTGTCGAATCGAACCAAAAATATGCAAAAATCGTTTTTCTTCTCGATTGTTCTTCAAATTTTCATTCCGATTTGCATTCTTTTCATACCATGGGCTTATGCGGTTTGCTCATTTTATTTCAGTTATTACAATCAATTTCTGAATAATCTTCTTGTTCTGGATAGTGGATTGCATGGAACTGTTTCGTCGATCTCCATGTTTCTTATACACAAACCCTATCGACAGGCTATTTTGCAATCTGGTGGCAAGAAAGTGAAATGTTCGAAACCGGTTTTGAAAAGTTTATCCATCCTTTTGTGAAATGAAGACTTTTTCGAAATTTTTCAAAAACACAAACTTTTCCGAGAGTCCAAAAATTTTGGAATGTTTTACACTCATGTTACCGAAATTCAAGAATTATTCGTAAAATTCTAACTTTTTTTCTGTTAATTCAATGTGTACTAACGGGTGTTGTAATGGTGCGTCCAAAAGCGAAAAAAAAGTGAAAAAGTGTGTCCAATTTCAAACACAAAAATACCCAAATTATTCAAAGGAACATAATGATTTTTCACCGAAAATGGTTTGATTGTATCAGGTGGACATCCAGCATCTACCACAACAATTTTTTTTTGAGAAATATCATTGTTGTTCCTTTAAACGGCCTAACAAGGGAACTATGATAGCTTATTAACGGACTTTGAAATAAGATTTATGTGACCCGATAGAGTTTTTCATGCTGATCAAGATCCCGTAGCTAACTTTTGCAAAGCTCCAGCCAGAAAGCTGAAAATCACACTTTTGTGATAAACTGGAAATTTTTAAATTCCTTCTAACTTTTTCAAAATTATACATTTGCAAAAATAAACTAATGGATCTGATAGGAAACTAATTCTCTACACGATGGTCATTTTGAAATTCCAAAAAAAAAACGAAAAAAATGTGATTTTTCGAAAAAACATGAAAAATCAGAAAACAATCTTCAAAATTTAGCCATTTTCACGTTTTCCAATGCAATTTTTTTTGTTTCTCACGTTTTTTTGATCTACCTTTTTTATAAAAAGGTCTGGGCTTATTTTTTCAGAGTTACAACTACAATTTCGAGTGAAAATTGTAGTTGTAACTCAAAAAATTGTTTGTTCGTATCTTTTCCGCCGGTACTGTACATCGAAAGTTGAAGTTTTCAACATTATGATTTTTATGAACATGAAATAACCATTTCTGAATGTGAGGGTGTTTTTAAAACATCAAAAACTTGTCGACGTAAAACCTCAAGTTGTAAAACGTCTTCATGAAGAAAAGCAGAAGTTTTTTTTTAGCTTTATTTTCCAAAAACAAGAAGGAACAAAAATAGACGAAAATAAATAAGCAAAGGGGTTCAATTAATTCTTATTGAGTTTTTTTTTCCAATTCCACACGAATTAATGAGACCAGTATTTCGTAGCTCACCATTCAAATTTTCTGAAAACGGTACGAATTTTTCAAAAAACGGTACGAATTGTTTCCAACCTTATTATTTCTAGATCTAGATCATTATTTTCGTAAAAAAAAACTAACGAACAACTCATTAATGACGAAGCGACGCGAGGCGACATTTAAATCTTAATGAAAAATACGCAGTTTTGATTTTTTTTTGGCAAAAACTGAGTTCGACTAACATTTGAATCGAGCCCAAAAATCGAAAAACAACGAACCTGGTCTTGATTTTTTCAAAATCATGTTCGAACCCAAAAACTCTTGTGTAGAAATAAGTCGATCGTGAAAATCAAATTGTTTTTTTCTCGAATCTTTCCGAAACTTTCAACTAAGTTTAGCCTTTTTAGGCCCTATTCTTCATTCTTTCCGGATAAAAAAAATTGAATTTCCAATGTCCGGCCTCATCAATATTCGGGCCGGACCTTTGGGCTTCATTCTCACATGACATGCTGAAATAAAAAGTCTATTTTTTCCGACATCAACTAATTCACTTTTCCCAGATTGTCATCATGTGCCAACCCGAAACGCCGTTCGAGTCTGCTCAATTTGTGTTTTCCCTATTTGTTTCTTCCTGTTTTGACTGGCAAGACTTTTGGAATTTTGAACTTTTTCAAAGTCAATGACGATGAAAAGTTTCTCATACAACTTTTCATCGTCAGCATCGGCCTTTCTGGTGAGTTCTAATTCTGAAGTTTAACGTTCAGATTTGAAGAGAACATAAAACTAGGGAAAATAATCTCACAATTTTCATAAATTTTTTTAAACAAGTTTTTATAAATTGTTTACAAGGGAGTGGTGTAAGGAAAATTTGGAGATTTTCGATGAAATGTATGTCATTTTATAGAGTTTCGAACGCTGAAAATGATTCCGTCGTCAGATTTGTCAAAACTCCTCTCAAAATCGAGATATCGAGATTTTTGTGAAACACCAAGATCTGAAAATCTTGATATAAATCGCTTTACAGAAGGTCATGGTACACCTAAATAGGTCAACTTGGTGTAATCCACCATTCTGAACAACATCCAATTGATATTTTTTAGTTCTACTGATAATATCGAAAATTCCCAAAAATTTGTCAGGCTTCCAAAATTTCTCATTAGATCAAAAATAAATGCATTGAATAAAAACGTGAACACTCATAAGAATGTAGGTCAAATTTGATTGTATTTTTTGAAGCTACATTTCTTGGTGTTTTCAGTACTTTTTCGCTGGAAATAAATGTTGAAACGTTTCTTCTCGTATGAAATAACCCCAGAGTATTCCCACTCCCATAAAAAGTTCAAATTTGAAGGAGAAAAATGAGATTTTCTGTTCAAACTTTGAAGCCAAATTTTGAGCTTCGCAGAGGAGTTTCGCAACTTCTGACAACGGGATCTTTCTCAGCGTGTCGGAATCTATGAAATCATAAAGTTCCATTCTGAAACGCCACATCGTACCAACACCATTCCCTTGTTAGATAAACATTCAAAAAAAAAAGTCTCGTATTCGAAAGAAAATTGGAATATTTTTCGAATTTTCAGAGGTCGGTTCAGCCATAGCAAGGCTGTTCGAGAATCGTCACTTTTACATTGTCGTGGCTCAACGAACCGAAAATCCAAAATACCGAAACACGTTCATTGTTTTATTTTCTGTCTCAAAACGGTCAATTTTTTGGCGCAAGCTGGCAACAACAGAAAAAAGTGGCGTAAGACTTGCGACAACTTGCGACTTTTTCCCCGAGTTTGCGAATAGCATTTGATGGGCACAAAAAAAGTGGTTAGACATGCCGACAAATTTTCTCTGCGTCTCATTAATTTCACAGGTCCCACGAGGGAAGTGGGTGGAGTCAACCAACCAACTGGGTCTGGGTTTTCAACAGGGTGGTCTAAATTTGATCGCCGTTTGAAAACCAACATAATCGTGGCCAGTTTGCATATCTTCAGACAATAAAAAGACTGTCCAAACCGGTCGGATGAAATTCGGGCCTGATAATTTAAGATCTAAAAGAAACGGGTTTTGTGATGTTCCTTTAAAGACACCCTATCACTCAGAAATAGTTTTTTCGAGTTCATAAAAATCTCAAAATTTCAAATTTCAAATTTCGATGCATGTGGTTCAAAAAACCAAACATGTTTGAAAGAAAAAACAAAAACATTTTTTGCCGTGGGTTACTGTACCCGCACACACACACAAACGGTGTTTGCGGCCGCCAATCTTCCTGAGAACGAATTCAAAAACAGTTTTTTATTTTTTTTCGACCTCACAAAGTACTTTTTTCAATTTTTGAATTTCATACATCGAAAGTTGAAGTCTTTAATATTGAGATTCTGATAAACACTAGAAATTAATTTCTGAGTGACAAGGAGTCTTTAAATGTCTTCACAAGGGAACTACATATAGGTGTTAACGGACTTTGAGATGGGATGTATGTGACCCGATAGAGTTTTTCATGCTGAACATCATCCCGTAGCTAACTTTTGCAAAGCTTCAGCCAGAAAGCTGAAAATCACATTTTTGTGATAAATTTGAAAATTTGAAATTCCTCCTAACTTTTTCAAAATTATACATTTACAAGAATAAACTAATGGATCTGATAGGAAATTTAATTCTCCACACGATGGTGATTTTGAAATTCCGAAAAAATAATGAAAAAGGTGTGATTTTTCGAAAAAACATGAAAAATCAGAAAACAATCTTCAAAATTTAGTCATTTTCACGTTTTTCAATGCAATTTTTTCATTTTTCACGTTTTTTTGATCTACCTTTTTTATTAAAAGTTTCGGGCTCATTTTTTCAGCGTTACAACTACAATTTCGAGGTTTTGAAGTGCTCCTATCGTTCCTAGCATGCCAAATAACCCTTTAGTAGTCTCTCATCACTAAAATAATTCAAATTGAACAAGATATTTCAATTTTTGTGCTCAAACTTTGAGCTCGATTTTCAGCTTTCTGTGTGGAGCTTTGCAAAAGTTAGCTACGGCATGATGATCAGCATGAAAAACTGTACCGGGTGACACATGTCTCTTTTTAAAGTCCGTTAACACCTACTTGTAGTTCCCTTGTCAGTACTTTTTTCTTCGCTATTGGACAATAGCCCTTGCCCATATTCTGAATTTTTTTTCGATTCACATCAGTCTTTGGTTTGGGTCCGATTTCCTAACAAACTTTGCTTCGAAGAGACAGATTTCTCTGAATAAACAAAACAAGCATTTGAGCATTTTTATGTATGCCATTCTCATCAATTCTGGAAACATTAACTCAGCAAAAAATCAAACTTGAATGTGTTTCCATTTGATTTGTTGAATAATCTGAAAATGTAAAACTGAAATTCAGACGATAATTGCTCTTGGAACTAACCTATTATTTTCTGAGGTGGTAGTCTGGACACGATTTCATTTCGAGGTCAAACTCGGCGTTTCGATGGAAGGTGAGGTGAAAAACCGACTGAAATTTTCAACATTTCCTAGTGTCCTTGAAAGAAAAGTACTCACCACAAAAAACCGAGAAAAGCAGTTTTCCGGAATATTCTTCTGAAAAAAAATTTTGTGCAAAGTGTCGAAAAAATTAGTAGATTACCATTTTTTTGTCCTAATTGGTGGAAACCAAAGATTACTGTAGTTTAGATACAGTTGTGGTGTCCATTCCCACCTGAAACGTGAAAAAATTGAAATTCGATGAAGCAAGATTAGAAAGAGAAAAAAAGTGTTGAATAATTTTCTGTCTGCGTGTCTATCAACTATTGTCGGGCGCTCAAAAAAACTGTGAGGAAGAACTCTCTCTCTCATTCTGCGTCTCTCATTTCTTCGCAGAAAAGAGGCGCGATTGTGTGCGATCCGTACATGTGAGTTAATCAATAAAAAACCAGGAGCGATATGAAAAAAATAGTCCCCCAAAAAAATAGAAGAAAGCTATACAGAAAAGTTCTATTACCGTCTGCGTCTCTCTAGGTGTCCGCGCGTTTCGTGTTTTTGGCGACTCGCCAAATTTGAGGGCGTGAGAACTACCTTATGAGAACTTTTGAAGTTCAATTTAGTTGCAGTAACCCCTGATTGCACGAATCGGGATAATGTGAAAAAAAAGAAGCGGAAAGCTTGTAAAATGTGCAAACAGTGAGAAAAGTGAACAAACTTTACGGGCGGTCGCATTTAAATTTACGATTCTTTGTTTCAGAGATCATAAATTCATTCGGAGACCTCCGCAACTCGTGAGAAAATTCTATCAAAGCTCATTCATCTTATAGCTCGAAATGTTTCGATTTATGTTCCAACTTTTTCGCCTAATAATCAATCAGGCCTAGAGGCTTGCAGCCAGGTGGCCTTCAGCAAGCCCACTAGAGAAAAGCTCACTCACTATACAAGTGGAGTTTTCCTCGACTTTCTAGTTGGTGATTGTTGGTGTTTCTCCTCTCGATTTACAATTTTCGTTTTTGTGAATAAGATCACGTGAAGACGTGATAAATTCCTCAATTTTTGTGTTTTTTCAGTATTTGAAATTAATTTCTGAAAAAGTCACGTGTCGTTCTAGTTTCTAAGTCTACCTGGGCTTACCACGAGAAGAGTATGTGTTTTTTTTTTGGGAAATTGATAAATGGGAAAAATTCCGGATATTTCCCATTTTTAAACCGTAGGCGTGTATCTGAGAATACATACATCCCTAGCAGAAAAAGTCACTTCGATGACTCTGTTGATTGTTTCTTTCCCTTTGGCCTTTATTGATTGAAATTTTAGTTGAGTCACTGTGCCGATTGCGCCCATCGTGTGTTGTGAGAGACGCAGAGAGTCAGCAAATTTGTAGACTTCATAAAACCGCTCACTCATTCGGCTTCTATTGTTAGATATTTTATAGGATTTTGTGAAATTTTTTGTGACTTTACCGACAAAAAATGTAATTTTTATCACAGTTATTGTCCAATTTTTCAGATGGCAATTAACACCAAAACTGTATCTAAACTACAGTAATTTTCGAATTTCAATTACTCGAAAAATAAAGGTTATCAAATGAACACATCGATTTGACTTCGACTCTTATAAATACAGGAGTGAATGTGAGCTTGAACTTTTTGGTGTTTTCAAAAATGTTCAATTTCAAAGCGACTTGTTCTATCAACACAACGATCAAGACAATGGAGAACAAAATTCGTTTGGTTTGTTAGAGATTGAAAGTTTCAACTTTTTGTGATTTCAAAATTTTCAGTGCTAGAGCCACATTCTTCAACAAATTTTCAACAGTTCGAACAATAGTGTGAAGAAGAATGTGATCAAAAAATGAGGTTGGTTTTTTCACAAAAATAAGTTTCAAAAATTGGATGTTTTTTTTTCAGATTTAAATCAAGTTCATTATAATTGTTGAAAAAAAATAAAATTTGTTAGAAATTTTCTGTTGTTGTTATATTCTTGTTTTCAGAATCAGTTTCTCAAAATGAGAAAAGTGGGTATTGAAAATGTATTATCTCGGGGAAGAATCGGCCCGCTGTGTGGCAAGTCCCCAGTTATTTACTTAGTTCAGCGGCAGCTCGGACCCGAAGAGCTTGGAAATACTCTGTGACTAAGTGATCGAGTTAAAATGAATATAATATTTTTTCGAAAATTTCACAAAACGTTTTTATGATAAATTACGGCATGATTCTTTCAACGCTTTCCCTTTGCCACACAAATTGCGAAATGTTCAAAGGCGCACACTGAATAATAGCTCTTCGTGGCAGTATCCTGTCTGCGTCTCTCGTTTTCTCATTGTCTTTCAGTTTGGAAATGACGTTGATTTTACAGAAAAACTCGAAACAATTTTTTCTTTTTCGATTTTTTTTATCACGGCCTACCAGCCATGAAGGAATTTGCCAATCGAAAGAGACCCAGAGAAAAATAAGAAATTTACAGTTCGAAAGGTCACGTTTATATTAATTTCACGTTCGTTTTTTTTCAAACCAGGAGAAAATTTCAAAACTGACATTTTTCGGGAAACGAACTAAATACAAAGGTCACGTTTTATTTCATCTATTTGTTTTGTGGTGTTTCTTGTTGAAAAAACATCAACACTAAATAATAAAAAATTAACGTGACCCCGAACTGCAAGTCTGATTTCTCTGCGTCTCCATTAGAGAACGTCATAAAAGGCCGTGATATTTTTGTCGTATCACTCTGTGACTATTCCTAGTGTTTTTCCCGCCGTCGTTCTCATTTTTTGTGCCCCCGGAGACGCAGAGACAAGGCTTGTTCATTTCCTCATTCTCACAGCGTCCTCGTTTTTGTGCACTATTTTTTTGCCCTCAAAAAAGACCACCTGTAAGAAAAATGTCTTTGTTCGCCGCGCACAAAGAATTGTAGATTTGTCGTAAATGTAGTTCATTCATTTTTTTTTCTTCACACTTTTTTCGACTTTTTGGAACCGTCATATTTAAAAAATAGTTTTTTTTTTTTTCAGATGGGAATTGAAACCAGTACTGTATCTAAACTACAGTAATATTTGAATTCAACAAATCAAAACGAACGAAAGTGAGTTTTCATTATTTTCCATTGCCACCGATTGACTTCGTTTATCCAACAAGACATTCGGCAACACTGTTGACTTTGGACGAGACTCTGGACACGATGCACCTTTCATCGACCGGCAACTATTTTTGGAAATTGGATGCGCACAATCTTATCTATTACGAGAACCATATTCATTTCTTGGCTAGAGAAAGGTTTGAGTTATGAAATAATAACAGTGCGGACCACCCTGTGAAAAAAGTCGAGACCCAGTTAATTGGCAGACTCCGCCCACTGCAATCAGCGGGAATAAAATTTTTTACCTCGGAAATTTTTGATAAGTTTATGGGAAAAATGGAAACAGGGGAAAACAATTTTTGCATTCGTGCGATCATGAGCTAACATGGTTAGGTTGAGAGACGCAGACACATAAAAATAAAACAATTACCCAAATTTTTGTTCGGTAAGAATTCAGGCCGAGTTTTTCTTTTGACACCATATCTGAAAAATTGAACCACTGGTTTTTGATTATTTTTAAACTATGTGATTTTGCAGAACAACTTCGAGTCACTGCCGTTCAATTCTCGAATTATAACAAAAATTCGTTCCGAAACGTGAGTAAAAAAAATGTCAATTTTTCAAAAATAACTTTTTTACAGTCACGTCACGATTGCGTACGTTTGCATTAAATTGGAGAGAACATGAATTGTGAAAATTTTGATTTTGAAATAAATATTCATTCTTGAAATAGAAAAACGTTTATTTTCTTTTTTTCTAGAAAGTTGGCCCAGCCAACAGTTTTCGGAACCAGGCTCTCGAGTTTTTTTTTCAATTTTGATGAAAATGTTACTTTTCATGAGACCACCCATACCATTTTATCGATTTTCACCAGTTGCCAGAAATGCTCCTCTCTCTCCCTCTCTCTTCCATTCAAAAATGTTGCCGCGCATATTTTTGTCGTGTCACTTTGTGCTGTGCCCGCGGATAGAGTTTAGGGACGCAGATGAAATGTGTACTCCGTCTTCATTCAGACAGTGTTTTTCTCGACTTTTTAATTTGAAGCTTTGATTCTATAGGTTGTTTCGAGAATTTCATTCCAAAGTGCAGGGGTGAGACTCGGGCCTTTTTTCGAGCACGGGCCTTGTTATAATTAAAGACTCCTGGTCACTCAGAAATTAATTTCTCGGGTTTATCAAAATCTCAATATTTAAAACTTCAACTTTCGATGTGTGAAATTCAAAAATTGAAAAAAGTACTTTGTTAGGTCGAAAAAAAAGAAAAAAACTGTTTTTGAATTCGTTCTCAGGAAGATTGGCGGCCGCAAACACCGTTTGTGTGTGCGTGCGGGTACAGTAACCCAAGGCAAAAACTTTTTTTGTTTTTTCTTTCAAATATTTTTGGTTTTTTGAACCAAATACATCGAAATTTGAAGTTTTCAATTTTGAGATTTCTATGAACTCGAAAAAACTATTTCTGAGTGATAGGGTGTCTTTAAGGCCATGAAATGAAAATAAGGCCCAAAATGTGTGGTTCTTGACTTTTTTATAAAGCTCCACTGATAAAATAAGGTCGGGACTGTTTGGTCCTCGATAAGAAGGCCTCCCAGCACTGTGAAAAAGCCCGAATCTCACCCCTGCCAGAGTGATTTGAGTAAAATTGCTAAAATCCAAAAAGTAGATTGTTTCTGAAATTTTAAATATTCACCCTTTATTTAGCCCTGCTCTTTGTTTAGGCCGTTTCAAAATTTGTTTCCTGACCTCCTACATTACCCCTCTTATTGTTATGCGATGTGCAAAAAAAAATGCAAAAAATTTGCAAAAAAATGTGCAACGTGACCTTATTTTTTCCAAAAATTTTGCAACATTTTTCATTGATTTTTGGTCGATGCTTTTGTTACTCGATCAAAATGTCTGTTTCTCTGTCCTCGGCGCTGATCATAGTGTACTAGCAACACGAAGCTCCCTGTCAACACTTTTGTTCCGCAGGCCTGTATGCGGTGTTGAGAGACGTAGACAACGAGAGACACCATGTTAGACGCTTTTCTCACATCTCATTATTACTTTTTATGACCCTTTCAACGCGAAACCCTTTCAGACCACCGTGGAGAGTTCGCTTTTTTGCATCTTCAAACAAAGACCCATATATTTTATGAGACCACTTCCGTAAACTTGATCAAATGTGCACATTTTCACTCACACATTTATTCATATTTTTCTTTTGACACTCGATTCAAACAAGTAGATTCTTAATCGGATCAGGCCCGATTTAAATCTGGCTCACATTCGGGACGAACCTATTGAATCACAGCCAAAAATCTTTAGAATAAGAAAACAAATCTGAAAAAAAAAGTGAAACATTCGGACCAGATTCAATTGCTAGTTGGGTTCATTACAACTAACATAAACTGGTTTTTGACACATCTCGGAGTCCGAACTTCGGACCACCCTGCCAAAAAACCCGTACTCCAGTGATTCGTAGACTCCGCCCACTGCCCTTTCCGTGGGACTCAGGGAAACCGTGGCGAAAATTTCGCGAAAAGCTTAGCCAGGCGTTTTTTTCGCTGATTCGCTTACAGGCTGATCAGCCGTTTTTGAGCCAGAGACTCAGCGTAGAAATGGCTGATCAGCGGCTGATTAGCGGAGCAAAAAAACGTCTTGGCTGAAATATGGCTGATCAGCTGGAGAAAATAGGCTGAAAAGAGGCTGCGCAGCTTCAACTCAGCCAAAGTTTCCCTGAGGAGCTACTAGAAAGGAAAAGAAAAGTTGAACAAAAATAGTTTCATTTATTTCTTCCTTTTTATCAGCCTTTTTTTCTTCTCGTAAGACACTCATTTTTTTTCTGAATCTTCTGACCATACCTCAAAGGAGGAACGGGAAAGTAATAGCGCAGAGTTCGCCACGTCTCCGCCACACGAACTCTCATTATTTCGAAGAAAAATGAAAAACTTACGTGAAAATTTAATAAAAACGTGACCTGCAAAAAACTCATCATTTCTTCTCTGCGTCTCTCTCACTCTCAAAGATTGCTCGCTGATTTTTAAAGTTCTCGTTTTTACCTGTTCTTTCTCAAGCTTGGCGCTGTTTTTCTACGATGGGCGAATGAGAAGAGACGTTTTTAAAAGACCACCCATAGTTGGCCCGGATTTATTGATTTTTTCCTTTTTTTCTGCATTTCTTCACTTCACAGAATGAAACATAATGTTAGAAATTGAGGAACTCGTCATTCAGAAAAGTATTTCTTGTGTTCCTAATCTTGAGGACAAGAAAAACATTTTGAGCTCATTCTCCCGACGAACGTCTTGTGCAAAAACCTTTTGTGTGTAGTACTGGTACAGTACTGCACTGAAAAAATATTTTTTCCGTTTTTTTTCGAACGTTTTGTTTTTTGAATACCCGGAATTCTCTGTAACTATTAGTTTTCTCTTGAGGTAATATTTGTCCACTCATCAATCATAATTTTCTACTTCCAATACTTTCAAATATTTTTGAAAATCAGGTTTCTTCTCGATTTTCTGAGAAAATTGCCCACAATTTTCGGACTAGGCTCTGCTTTTCAGTTTTGATTAAACTTTTTTTCCAAAAGACCACCCATACCATTTTATCGATTTTCACCAGTTGCCAGAAATGCTCCTCTCTCTCTCTCATTCAGTTGCCGCGCATATTTTTGTCGTGTCACTTTGCGTTTCTTTTTTGTGCCCGCGGGTAGAGTTCAGTGAGACAGACACACCCCGCCTCCAGATAGCGCGCTTCTTTGCTAGAGTTTGTGAGAGCAACTTCTCGTTTTCCTTGACTATTTTTTCAGTTTCAAATTACTCTGAATTTTTTTTTCCAGGAACTCGGAGTTAAACAATTACTGTACCTAAACTACAGTAATCTCACATTCAAAATATCAATTTGCGCAATCATTGAGGATCTGCTAGGCAAATGCGCTAGAAATATTTGTTATCAAAAAACTGTCGGTGAGTTCAACCCAACAGAAACCTCTGTTTTTCAAACTCTTCTCTCTTGTCGAGGCTCGCAACATTTGGGGAAAATTCCGCAGAAATCAGGCTTGGTCGAGATAAGGAATCGGAAGAAATCGGTTCTGACATTTCTCTTTTTTTTTTCGCCGAAACATTTCCGACTTTCCATTCTTGAAATTTTTGGAAAGTTTCCTATTTTTGAAAATAGATTTCTTCAAATTTGCGAGTTCTCCTTTTTCGGAAAGTTTTCTGAAGGACCACTTCCAACTAAGCCTGGGATAATCATCTTGCAAAAAAAAGTGGCAAAAATAGAATCGAAAACCGTAATCCAAAAATGGCACATCATGAACATCGTCATCCGCGGTACGTGTCTGCGAGCGGTCTCGTTTTCCTTTCCCTCTCCACCGCGTCGCAGACACGCTTTGCGGCCATCCGCGTCGCGGACACGCTTTGCGGCCGACGACACCAACGGACGAGTGTTTTTTTTTCAAAACAACTAATTTTTCGAAATTAATTTTTGCCACCTGCTCGCAAGATGTAATGCGAAAGTTTTCATTCATTTTACGGATGTTTTCCAGGTTGTTCAACAATTACCATGGGAGCTGACATGGCACTGAAGTGAGTTCTAGTTTCTGAATAAAATCACATTTGCGAAACTGTTTTTATTTCAGAAGACTGACAGACTTCGACAAGTTGCTGAAATTGCTTTTCTAATCATCAATACAATAGTTGCCTGAGCCAACTTGAATAAAAAATTTGAAAATCAACTTTTGTTTTTTTTTTGTTTTTTTTTTACAGAATATGTTTTACAAGGATCGAAAAAAACGGAACTTTTTCAACACAGAGTCCCTGAGAGCATCAAAAAGTTCGGGCCTATTACTTCGGGCGTTGAAAAAAATCAAATCTCGCATAGTTTTCAGGATGGGGCCAAAATCGAAAATATTAATTAGAAATGAAAAATTCAGGGGTTCAAGGGTTAGGGGTCACGTAAACTTATTCAACCTACTACGAATATTTATCAAAATTTTGGAGACCTGAAAGTTGAGCTTCTGGAAAAAATGTGCATTCCGAGAATGGCGTTTTTACATGACTTTTTCACTCCTAAAGGAACATTCAAAAAAACCCAAGAAAAAGGAAAATTCTTTTAAAACATTTTGGCGTTCCAATAAAAATTCTGAGAAAAATTGTTTGTTGTATGCTGTCAATCGGTGCACACACTTTTGAAAAATTTGACTACACTCCAAATGACGCAACATTGCACACACTTTTCTCGGATATATCGCAGTGCACCTTTGATTGTAACGTCGATTTCTGTGTCCGATTAGTAAACAGCGAAGATGAAACTTCGATCAGAATGTAAAAAATTCATAATGTACAAAATTTTATTAGTTTCAGAGAAAAAATTTAACCCGAAAAAGTCAATAATACTGAGCTTTCATACCACACACAACTCCATCATGAACATCCAATCGATTGACAGCATACAACAAACTGTTCTGTGTGTCAACCATAATCAGAACTCGATACCAATACCCGCCCGAGTATAATACTTTCGAGTACGACGGTTCACTTGACGCCCAATTGAACCCGGTCTTCCCGTTCGTATAGCCGTCTGTCCAATAGAACGAGTTTTCCGGTGTACACGAGGCGGTTTGAGCCACCAACTGACATGCGGTTGTTTTGTGCGCGCCGATGAACAGGTAAAGTGTTCCACTTCGTTGCGATCTGGCCACCGCAGTCATTGTGGTTATCTCGTTGACATTTTCGAAGCCCGAAGGAACTGAGGCCGAGTTGAGAGCGGTGCAAACCGCGTCACGTTGATCACCGTTGTCGCTTTGATAGGCAATCTTCATGCACCATGAATAAGAGCCTCGATTGAAGAGGGTCCAACCGGAAAGGCAAGAAAGAACCGGTGCAGTTGTAGTGGTCGTTGATGTTGTTGTTGTGTCTGAAATCAGAGAACTTGTAGCGAGAGAATGAGAGAACATGGACAAATTGGGTTTCACTTTTTTATCGTGTTTATAAAAATCATAATATTGAACTACAACTTCCGATGCTTGAGTTTCGAAACAAAAAAAAGTAATCTTTAAGATCGAAAAAAGAAAAAAAACGAACTCATTCTCAAGATGAACGTCTTGTGCAAACACTGTTTGTTTGTGTGTGTGCGGGTACAGTAACCCACGAAAAAAAACTTTTTTTTGTTTTTTTCTTGCAAATTTTTTGTTTTTCGAACCGCACTCATCGAAAGTTGAAGTTCAATATTAAAATTTTTCAAAAACCTGAAACAAACAGGTTTGCTCGAGAATGGTCTATCAAAAATGGATACCCTGAACTAGCTGGAAACTCAAAAAAAAATTATTTTTCTGAATTTTTCTCCTGAATAAAACAATTTTTACCAAAAACCAGCCCGATTTTTGTGATCGATTCCAGAAGAACCATCTCTTTCAAATCACAAAACATACCTTCCAAATGTTGTGTCGGGACACATGAATAACATAGTTCAACGGATAAAAAAATGATTGTCAAAAAACATTGAAACAACATCACGAATGAATTATCTTCATCATCAAATGTTGCCCAATTTTCTATCATCCCGAAAAATTCAATTTCTTGCAATGCAATCATCAAAAAAAAACACACACAACAGGTTTGATAGCTATGATGTCTGTCGGTTTTTTTCGCAAAGGATTTGAACTTTAATGGTCAAACATCGAAAAGAGATAGCCATGAGATTTGAACACAAAAGACAGCTTTTTAATGTACGAAATGTTCGTCTGCGAGTTTTTGAAAAAAAAATTTCTACTCTCAAGCAAAAAAAAACTTTTAAAAAAAATGAAAAATATTCTGGAAATTTTTATATCAAAATCACAACAGAAAAAAAAAACATTATTCTATCCAAGAGTCACAGATGCTAGTTCCACATCGACTTTGTTCTCCGGTTTAACTCCAGTTATCAGCGACTTTGGAACTTCTATCATTATTCGAATCATCTCTTGTCGATAACTATCAACAATGTATAACAATGGGATAGGATCAATGACCGGGTATAATGCGAACGCAACAACGATGAGCTTATTGATTGTAGAAATATTGATTGAAAATATTGGGAGAAGAAACATTGATCCGATTGGAATATGCATGAGACAAATCGGTATGAATGTTTGAGCCAGTAACGCTTTATAAAGTTGTGATTGCAGTTTTTTGGTAAAGTTTGATTCGCCAGTTGACTTGTTCAAATGAGTTATCAAAAAATACATTCGTGTCGCATAGTATAATACCAATGAAAGAGATGTTGTCATAAAAATAATGAGGAGAGTGATACCAATACAGTGGGGTATATAAGGCTGGTTTGTATCGTCAAAATAAATCACTGACACATAGGAAAGTGAGTCAATTGAGACATTGAAATGAGACAACACATTCATCGAAATGAAAGTGTTTGTAAAATGTGTGGGTTTGAAAATCACATACGTAATTGACGACCATAGTATGCCACCGAACAAGGGAATTGTGAGCCAAACAACAAGACGTTTTCGTTTGAAATAGTCGAGTCTGCCTTTTCTTTCGAGAGCAAAATAACGAAAAACAAAATGAATAACAAGAAACGAAATCGACACACCAACACATCCACATAATACGATGACTATCAGAGTGGTCAGTGGTCGAGAGATCAGGATTTTGCTTGACACAACGACAGATGTTCCCCTGGTGTAGATTATCTGAAAAAAGCTCTGTTGACGTCAAAATCAAGCGAGTCTCGAGCCGGACCTTGTCAAATTTTTGAACAGGGACCGTTGCATGAATAAGATTGTAGTCCTCGCCGAGAACTTGACCCGAAAATCACGGGCCGGGCTTTTTCGTTTTTTTAGCGGTCAATAAAAGCTCAACTAGACTCGGCTCGAAAAAAATTTCAATTTGAATAAAAACTGATAAAGATAACATTTTTTGGAATAAAAATGTGAAATGAAAATGTCAACTTTCGCTCTAATGAGACTGTCTGCGTCTCTATCTCACGCTCTCTCTCATTTTTTGTTACAGGGTGCCGTCCACGGTCCTTGCAATTTTCCTCGCGATTCAAATATTCAAAAGACCTTACCGGTTGTGCGACAACGTCCACGATCGCATAAAACATGGCAAAAAGAGCGAAAAACAACATGATGTACTTGTATTCACCAATCTTCCTTGGCGACTTTTTCGCAATCAAAAAAATGAGAAAAGAATTGAGAAAAAAAGAGGCGATCAACGAGACTTGTTGGCACCACATTCGAATGTATTTTGGAATCAATGATAGACCACGCGCTAGAAAAAACACGATTTTTTTTGTTGAGATAATCACAGGGGACTGCATCTAATTGGGTGTTAGAAGAATTTATTGGAAATGAAGTGATGTATAATTTTGATAAACATTCATTTTTCACACACCGGCTCACGTTTTTTTCGGTGTTTCGTCAGAAATTGGCAAATTCCTGGTAGAGCTGCGTGGTACCTGGCTGACCTGCCGCACCTCTGCCGCTTCGGGTCGTTTTGGTTCGGGCGGAAACGTGATCTGTTGAGATTCCCTAGAGGATGGCGAAAACGTAGAATCAGACAAAAAAAAAGTCTTTATTTATCAGAATTTTTCAAACAACGTACCCAATTTGTGGTTTCTGACACCAACACAACTTCGAAACTCTGATTGAAGTCCGTTTCGTCTCGCTCGCGCAATTGCACCAACTCCGTGTCCTTCACACGATCTATCCGATCAATCAATATCATCTGATTGGATGGATTGTGTGATGGTCGCTAAGTTGGCGCATTTTAAAATAATGCGCCAAAGAGAGAATAAAAAAGAACAAATAAAGTTTGTGAAAAGGAATGAAATTGGAAACAAAAAAAGGAGAACATTGTTTTATGGGATGTGCTAGGAGACCTACTAGCAACAAAAACTCCAATTTATTTTTGAACGTTCATAACGAATGAATGAGATGTGCCAAACGTATCATTTTGTCTACCAATTTTCAAGCCGAAAATCTTTTTGATTCTCATTTTGTATGGCTTCATGAAATTCAACGAGATGATTGGGGTGATTATCGGAACGAGCAGGGCGAACAGAACAACACTTTCTTGAGTGAACTGGCTTGTATAAACATCGTAGATCTCGAGAACAACGACGAGCACAGTGAGAGCATTGACTTGTGGTAACATCGATTGAAGTGTCAACGATTTCAACAACTGCGAATGCATGTTTTTCGTATTCTCACTCATTTGCGATCGTTTGTTCTCGAGATTGTTCACGATTTTTCGACGAAGACAGAGAATCGTCGTGTAAATTGGGAATGTGACAATGATCACGTTGAAGAAGGCGAGAATCCCGTTGGGAGTTCGAATATCGGCAATGCCATGAATTGTGTAGTCAGTCAAGTTGTAAATAGGATACTTGTGATGAATAATCTCCAGAAGTTCCGCATTCGGCGACATGGCGATTTTTAGGAATACCTGGAACAAGGTTCGTGTCAAGCCAAGACAAGTTTTCAGAAAGTACAAGGCCAGGGTGGAACCGGAACCGCAATTTTTGAGTTTCCAAAATTTTTGACCATTTACGGAATTTTTTTTCAGACGAGACTCTTCCGAAAAAATATTTAGGAACTTTCGGAAAATCGGAAAAGTTAATATTAACTTTCATGGTTTTTGAAGTGTGCTTGAAAAGTTTCGAAATTTTCATTTTAGTTTTAAATATAGCTGGAAAAAAAGTCGGAGCCATTTCTTCCCGAATAAATTTTTTCGAAACTGAGTCTCGGTTTCGAAAGTTCCGGATGGTTGATCCCGCCCAGCCTGTTCGATACGCAGACGTGTCCTTTTTTTTTTTAATTTCAACGTGACCCTACCCTGCCTCACTCTTGCCAACCAGATCGTTCTCTGCGTCTAGTTTTTTTCCCCCACAAAGTAAGACATGTTTTTGTTAAAAATTCTTCTCTGGAGAGTAGACTTATTTCTGATTTTTGATTATACTTCCATGTACTGAACCAAACTCATCATCCAACTTACGTTTTGCAAAACACATGGAACATAAAACAACGCGCACGCCCACAACAAATGTTTCGCTCTCAAATTGACATTTTTGAGCACCAAATATCGATAGAAAAACGAGATGACAATCAGATACAATGCATAGTTCAATCCATGTGAAACAATACCGTAGCCAATCAAACACGCTGAATCACCAATCATTCTACAGTACCCATTCGTTGGAAAAATATGTGACCAACCAATCACCATTATTCGCGGTTTAATTGGTATCACTATCAAACAGACCAGCCAATCGAACAACGAATGGATGAGAATGACTACTGAATAGGTTTGCACAACTTTTGGAGTATGAAATATGACACAGTGAACGAGAAGGACATTAGTAGATACCCCGATAAGCGATACGATTGATTGTGTTGCAGAAATACTCATAACTCGATCGAGGGAGAAACACTCTAGTTTCACTACGACGAACTCGTGTTCGCATATGAGGAAAGTCATCGAACCACCCATTTTCTCAGGCTTTTTGTAGCTTGCGAACTGCTTACTTTTTCTTGCAATGTGTTGCCGCCATTCATCCAAAAATCACTTTTTTATGTGAAATGATAAATATAAACGTGACCTTTCAAATTGCAAATTTCTTTTTTTTCTCTGCGTCTCTCTCTCTCTCAGTTAGTAAAGTAGACCGTGGAGACTATTACACATGGCCACGCCGGTTTTACGTTTTAAGATTGTTTGATCAGGTCTGACAGTGCGGAAGTCTTCCGATTATGATTTCCACCTTGCATGAAAAGTCTGAACAAGAACAATTTAGTTTAATATAAAAAACTTCATTCAAAGTTTCATAACAGTTGAGCTAAATCCTCTTCTCGCTGTCGTCGATACGGTTGCCTTGTTTTTCGACACTAACATTCCCAATTGTTCATTGAACAAAGAACGATATTCGACAGATCGAAAATAACAAACATAGGCGTTTTGCGAATAAGCCACCAGGCCGCACATAATCTGAAAATTCAAAAATGATCTCTTCTTGAAAAAACTCCTCTCCTTACATTATAGTTTTTAGCTAGTGCAACCGACTCATCATCAAATCCCAGAATGACTAGAACATTCATGAAAAATGTGGATAATAATCGGAAAAAGAGAAAGATGACGATTAAAAGTTTGAGAGTTCTCATTGCTTTTTGCTCGAGAACTGGTACATCGTCCTTCTTTTTACCTGAAAACACGAGATTTTCTATGTATCTCTTTTTTTCACCACAAACTTACTTTTGTAGAACAATAGACTGAATGCTAGAATGTAGAAGCCAAGTGTGAGAAACGAGAATGTGAACATGAGAATATACCAAAAATTATTGACCGACGCGACCAGAGCCGATGGTGGATTACACATTGGGATGAGCGCATCGTCGACGTAGATTGCGCCAAGAATGACAGTAACCGCACCGTACACGATGGCAGGCGCAAAAAGGAACGGGAAATAGACGCGAGTATCGATTGTCATGTGTTTGGAGGGTAGAAAAATGGTGAAGAACAGATCGAGAGCCAGTTGAAAGATGATGCCGGTTTGAAGACTGTGCGCAAAAACGTAGGGAAACATTGCGTAGAAGCAGAGGCGACGATGGATTGGGAAGTTGTAGAAAGATGCAAAAACACAGTTTTTATTCGGCGAAATGAATCCCTAATTGCTGACAAATTTGGGTGGGAGGACGATTGGAAAAAACAACTACAGTAATCCATAGATGTGATCAGAAACTTTTAGGTTCTCATGGTTAAAGTGTTTTTAAGAACAGGACTAGTACTCTCTTCTGTTCACCACGCAAACAAAACCGTTTTCAGAAAAAATTTTGAGAATTGCCAGTGAAATATACGTTTCAGAACATTGATTTATTTTTCTCAGATATTTGTGGTTTCAATCTATGAGATTGTCCAAACCAAAAAAGTTTGCACAAACTGAAATAGTTTTGCTCATGCCCTTTTTAAAAACTAACTGGCAATTGCTAATCCCATTGAAATATACTCGAAACATAAACAAAAACAATGAACCACGGCCAATATCATAAGTAGAAGCCCTGTAAAAATCGAGAAAAGTTTGAAAAACACATCTACCTCAAACCATATTTAGTTTGAAGTGACTTTTTTCGATACGTCAAAACTATCAAATTGATATTCCCAAAAAGTCCGATGATTTGAAATGTGAAGACAAACGAATAAATAATTATACGATTTAACGTGTAGGTTGATTCAGCAATCATGTCTGCAAATGAGAAAAAATCATAAAGCACAGTTTTTGACGACAAATACGAGATAATCTGATTGGAAAGTTGATCAAATGTTATCGGAAAATTGGATTGGAAATGAACCGGAACAACGGAAAAAAGTTTTGTGTTGATTCAAAAAAAAACCGGGGGTTTCATTTTCTAAAATAAAAAAAAAACAATAATTTATTCCTGGGAAATGGAACATACATACACAAAGAAAACCTAATTAATCAAGCCAAGACAACTGGTAAAGCATAGAGAACTGCTACAATGGTCTTTTTGATCACGATCAAAAAATTCGGATACCTAGACACCAGAAAAATCTCTGAATATGTTTTGTGTCGAGAAATTCAGAACTTTGATGTAACAAAGAAATACTGGAAAAGGGGGAAGTTGTGTTTTATAAAAATCATGCAAATTCAATCATAATATAACCGATAATAGGTATTTTATATTAATAGAAGCTTGTTGTTCTATTTAGTAAGAACTTTTGGTAATTGTTTTTTTTTCTCGCTTTCCGTCCACCAAAAATTGCAAAGTGTGTGATGTAACATAGTTGTCAATTAAGTCAAAAATAAATAAATGCGTTTGAAACGTAACCATTACTGCTCAAAAAAAAACTAGTCTTGTTATTTAGAGATACTTGTCGTTTTGTGATTTGAGAAATTAAAAATTCAGGGAAAATTTTGTCGGGCCCGAAAATCGATCATTTTTGTCGGGCCCCACTTTTCGCAGAATTGGACCTAAAGCGGCATACAACTAGTGGTTTTCAAATTTCGATTAGAAAACTTCGAGAAAAAAATCGAACTACCGAATGTCATTATCTTGAAATTTTTGAAAGTTTCTTTTTTTCAAATGATATTTCGACAAACTGGGCCACATTCACAAAAGTGTGCCAAAACTCCAAAAATTCACGCGGTACTCAAAATTTTTCAGATATCATCTATGAAATGAAAAAGGGCTTTTTTTCATAACTACGAATTATACTCTGTCAAGGGGATTTTTTTCAAAAAGCAAGAAAACAGTTGGATAAATTAGAAGCTCATTTTTAGAACACAACCGTGGTATTTTCACAGAGCGTTTTTTTTTTTTGAAAAATTTCACATCGCATCAAAAAAAAACACAAAAATTAATGTCGTCCAAGAGTTCTAAAATTTTGAAATCCCGCCGAAATCAATTAGTAGTTGAATACTGTAGCTACAAAAACCCGCAATAACGATTTTTGTAACTTTTGTGAGACCGTGAGTAATTCGTTTTATTTCCAAAGATCAATCGGTGCCACGAGGCTACTGTAGATTGAAATTTCAGCAACAAATATTTTCAGCACAAGCTTTTATAATTTTTCTAATATTTCTAACATTGCTAGACTTTTCAGACGCGTATCAAACATTTCTGAAAATCTCTTCTGAACCGAGGGAAGGTGAAATTATCAATAGAGCGCGTGTTACCGTTTCGATTATGGAAAGTAGACTTCAGCAGGTCGACAGTTCAAAGTACGTTTCAAAATATCAACTAATTCGACTAGATGACGCCGAATGAACATGTTCTATGCACTATGAAAATTATCAGCAAAAAAATCGCGTTAAATCTTTCGTATAAATGTATCCTAGATTTATGTTTGAGCGAAATTATTTTTGTTATGAAACTTGAGAAAACTCCTAACGATGAGAAAAAACAGAAACAATAATTATCTAGACAAAAATCTTGTCGGACGATTTTTCGACAAAACTCCAATCATTGCTCAACTCTCGCATTCTCTCTTCACAGAACCAAACTGTGCTTCGACAAATGTTTCGTTCTCTGGAAAATTCGAGTTTTTTTCTGATCTCTTTCTGTTTTTCAACTCACACTAACTCTTGAATACATTCGGTGACACCTTTTATCAGATCACGATTGAAGATTGGCTTCGTTTCGAAAATTTTCTGCAATGTTCTTTGAATTCGGAGAACTCGAGAATAAGAGTGTTGTTGGGGAAAGATTGTGAAGTTGAGGTCGATTGTTGGGGCGCTGTCAGTGTAGGCGTTCTGACGATAATGGAGCAGTGCGGCAGAGCTCTGATAAATATGATTTCCAGATTTTTTGGGTTCCACTTAAGACTCTCTCAAACTTCAAAAAAATAAGAGCTCACCAATTTCTTTGCATGTTTCCGCTTGTCTATGAAAGCATTCACAGAATGTGTCAACAAAACATCAACATCGTCCGTTCGGAAAATCAATTTCGGCGGTCCTTTCTTGTTCAAAAATGTCGGATTTATGACTCCCAAGAACTCCAAACTCTCGATTCTCGGATTGAACTTGACGAAATGATGAATGAACGAGACGGCGCCCAGATTCTCATCATTCTCAAACTCCTCTTTGACACGTTGCAAAGTTGTTTGATTCGCCGACACCAGAATCTCATCGAAATCTGAAATCGCGCCAAACTGCGTGCTCATTTCGAGCACACACAAATTCTGCGCCATAGTATGACCGCTTCGATAAGACGATGAATCTAGGCTCGAGTAGTTGATTCGCATGTTCAATGGTAGATCGCCGAATCTAGGCCATGGAAGAAGACGAAGTAGGCCAATGTTCTGATAGTATTGGAGAAGTTTGCGGACTGGTGTGGTGCCAGAGTGATAGAAGACTATGAAGTTTGTGGCACCTTGCGATCTCCACGCCTCAAAATAATTATGGAACTTGTGTTATTTTTTTGGAACTCAAATTGCAGTAACTTCGCTAGACACAAGGTTCTGAACAAAGACAAAATTGAGCTCCGTTGACAATTCGATTCAGAAAAACCTACCGTGCTCTGTTGGAGTCGTTCCAAATGTTCAAAGTATGAGAAACACAGAGAAATTCTGATTGACAGGGAAAAAGGTCACGTTTTTATTAATAAAAATCTTCTATTTGTTTCTTTTTGAGACTCTCTCAAGATTTGTCACTTTTTTGGAAGCCCTCGAAAATTGTCCGCAGAAATAGAAGACTTTCAAAAATCACTAGCAAAAACTGTGAGCTAATAATACTGTTAGTTCGCCGTTTATCGTGGAAAGAGGAACAGAGAAAACTAATGACTTTGCGAAAAAAGAGAGAGAGAGAGCGCAGAGAAAACGGTGTAATTGGTATACTCATAATGTGGAGAAATAGAGCTCTATGCCAAAAACTTGAAAAACGGCTATCCAATTTCAGTCAAAAACTACAGTACCAACCTCGATGAACAGAGCAATGTTGTGAAGTTCGGAATAAAAATAGACGGGTTGCACACAGATAGTCAATCCTTCAGCTTTCTCCTTTTTCACAATTCCCATTTCGGTGAACTCGACGACTCTTCCTTCGCCAACAGAAACTTGCAATTTTTCGGGAATTTCTCGAATATTCGCTTCAAAAATGTACGAGTTGTAGTAGCACGATTTGGCCCAATGCCAAGGACATTCTCGTTCGGTAGGTCTGCCGAAAAGTTGGACAGATGATGTGCGATTTTTGAAGTGTACTTTGGCGGTGAGATAGAAATTCGGGGCGATACACGGGTTCATCGAGAATATTCGCAACTTCCAATTTGTCGAATATCGTTGATCCACATAGAACTTGTGATAAAACTTGATGGGAACATCGGATCTCGAAACTTTCACAGCCTGTTGTGGTTTTTGTTCGCGATAGAAAAAATAGAAGAATATGAATGTGACGGCTAAAAGTGTTCGCATTTTCTCCTCTTTTTTGTGCACGACCCTTTAGAACAACAGAAACACGACCATTTAGAACAACAGAAAATTGCAAGTCGCGTCAGACGCGGGGAAGAAAAGATAAAAGACTAGAGAACGAGAGGTCGCGGCGAGATATTTTGATAAACGGTGTGGCGCCAAACTTTTTAAAGAATCTCTCGCGATGAACACTCGTACTCTGCCTTTATAAAGTTTGGCGCCACAGCGTTTATCAAAATATCTCGCCGCGACCTCTCGTTCTCTAGCCTTTTATCTTTTCTTCCCCGCGTCTGGCTCGACTTGCAAAATAAATGGTCGTGGAAAATTGCAAGTCGCGCCAGACGAGGGGAAGAAAAGATAAAAGGTTAGAGAACGAGAGGTCGTGGCGAGATATTTTGATAAACGCTGTGGCGCCAAATTTTATAAAGGCAGAGTATGAGTGTTCGTCGCGATAGAATATTTATAAAATTTGGCGCCACAGCGTTTATCAAAATGTCTCGCCGCGACCTCTCGGTCTCTAGCCTTTTATCTTTTCTTCCCGGCGTCTGGCTCGACTTGCAAAAAAAAGGGTCGTGTGTGCGCCCCGATGAGGAGCCAATTTTCAATACATGTTTCTGTGCAGCAAACAGATTGTGGCCATTTTTGTTGTTGTAATATGAAAAAAATTGCAAAAAAAGCACTTACACCGAACAGCACCGGACAGGCACTTAATAATTGTATCAAAAAAAAAATTAAAAACAAAAATGTGGTTGTGGTGATAAATGGGCAGCTGTCCGACGCGTTAGTTATGCATCTGGTCACAGAACAAAAAGTGGTATAAACAATGCACAAACTTTTTTATTAGATAATAAATTATGATTGTCGCGTCAGCAATAAGTCTGTCGCGTCAGCAATATTGTAGTATTTAAGAATGCTGATAACTTAGGTGGGGGGTTTCCCTTATCTCAATCATGTAACTCATTTATATTTCAATAAACACTATTAGCCTGCTTAGTATTAGTAAGGAGGGACGAGGATGTAACATGATGATGATTTTCGTTTTGAATTGGAATATAACTTGGTAAGTACATCACTGGTGTGTTCGGACGCCAAGAACTGGTTGATTGTAGGGGGTGGAAGAGTTGACAATCCTGGTTGCCGTTTCGCATGGAGTGATTGAGATTGTTTGCCGGCTCCGAAAAGGTGAAAGAAGCAGGTATTAGGAGTGTACCCGTGGTGTGTCCAAGCATTTTTCAGGTTTTGGTTGTTTTGAGACGGGTGAGAAGCTTTCAGAAATTAGTTCGGTATGTGTGATGAATTTTCTGACGATTAGCCTGTCGATTTTCAGTTGACTCAGGTATCGTGGTTTTGTCCGTTGTTGTTGTTGGACAGATTTTGGAAGGAGAGCCTTGTCTTTCTTTTCCATCAATCTTGATTTTCTCCGAGAGGGGGATAATTCACCGGATAGGTAGTTTGCGGCCGCCCATTTACTCAAACATTGTGCTCTTTTCTCCATCAAATTCACAACTTTTTCGGGTTTCCAAAGACGAATTTGATTTGCCGCTCCGACGGGATGTTTTAGAAAAGAACCAAAGAAATACATAATTTTTTGGACCAAGAAATACAGATTTTTTTCAAGTAATACAACACATTTCTATTCATGAGTTGTATCTCCAAGTTCTAAAAGTCCAGACTTTAGGCCCTTTCCGGTGCACCTTTTTTCAGGCCTTCAATAAAAAGTTCCGGCCTGGTCCGGTTGGTCGGTTGGCATCGGGCCGTCTAAAATGACCCAAACCTCATATCTGACAGAAAAATTATGTTCAATAAAAAAATGACAGTTTTTCTTTTTCATAAAAGAACGAACGTGACCTTTCAAACACACATAAATTTCCTAGTTTTTCTCTGTCTCGAAATTTTGTCGTAATCCATACTGCTGCAAAAAAAAAGGATGTTATTCCAAATTTTCATTTTTCTACTATTGCTAAATATTTCCCAATGTTGATGTTGTTCTGATTTGTGTTATGTAATCAACAAAGAATAAAGAACAAAATCAAAAAATGTTTATATAAAGAGAGTTTTTTCTACTTCTGATTCCGACTGACAAACCATGCTAATCATCCTATTTATCATTACAATTACCTTATACTCTTATCACCATTTGTTTTGGAAACGTCGTCACTTGCCGCCCGGTCCAACACCATGGCCAATGGTTGGCAATTTCCCAACACTTCTCATGTCGCCACCCGGTTACACGGCGATGACTCGTTGGACAAAACAGTACGGCGATGTCTACACGTTGTGGCTTGGATCTACGCCGTTCATCTCAATCAATTCGTACGAGAAAATCAAGGAGACATTTGTTAAAGACGCCGACACCTATGTGGCCAAAAAGGCGCAAGAGTTTCAGGAAAAGTTTCGCGGTGGCTCTTACGGTGTGATCGAGACGAATGGCGATGTGTGGAAGACGCATCGACGATTTGCGTTGATGAACTTGAGAGATTTTGGGTTGGGAAAAGATGTGATGCAGGAGAAGATTTTGATCGAAGTTGGTGATCTTTTCAAGCATTTCGATGAGAAGATTGGCGAACAAGTTGACATTCCGGCCCGGTTTTATGATGGTGTGGCGAATGTGATGAATCAGTTGATGTTCGGCTATCGATTCGAAGGGGTTAGAGTCAAGCTTGGGTGAAATTGAAATTTCCGATTTTCGACCATTTTCGTAACGTTCTCAAACAAAACAGTTTTGGTGAATCGGAAAAACGCATTCATGGTGTTTATTTCGTTCCGTTCTCAGCAAAAAAGTCAAAAAAGTTATTATTTCAGAGCTTCTAAAACTTAACAAAATTGTCTCCTGGAAGGTTCCGAGTTTTTTTCTCCTAATATTTTTTTCCGGAGAACTAAACTTCGGTTCCGAAAGTTCTGAAGGATCGGTCCCTTCGAAGCCTGGTCCGAATCATAATTCGAAACCAGTTCAACCAAAAACTTTCAGGAAAAACAAAAAGATTTCGTCAGTCTCAAAAATCTCGTCGACTACCAAAAAGACGCCTTCAATCACCCGTTTGTTTTCATTCAACTTTTCATCCCAGCCATCGGAAAATTGTATCCACGACGAAGCTTGGACACCATGTAAGTACCCAAATTCCAAAAAAAAAACTCGTTTGAAATCATTCTTCTCAGATTGAAATCCTTCCGAGAGGATTTTTATGGATTTTTTAACGAGCAAATTGAAAATCATCGTCAGAAGATAGATTTTGATTCAGCAGAAAATTCGGATTACTGTGAAGCGTATTTGAAAGAGCAGAAAAGGCGAGAAGAGGCCGGCGATTTTGAGAGTTTTTCGAATGAGCAACTCTCAAATATGTGTTTGGACATGTGGTTTGCTGGCCTGGTAACAACAACCACCACCATTTCTTGGGCACTTGCTTATATTCTAAATACGCCCGAGGTTGCGATGAAGATTGATGAGGAGCTTGAGAGGGTCATAGGTAACGAGAGACTGATAACAACTGCTGATAAGAATTCGCTTCCTTATATGAACGCGTTGATCAATGAGACACAACGATGCGCCAACATTGTTCCGATCAACACACTTCACGAGACCACACGCGACACAGTCATCAATGGATATCGGATCAAGGCCGGCACCGGTGTCATTGCTCAACTCAGCACAGTTATGTTGGACGAAAAAGTGTTCCCCGAACCGGAGAAGTTCGATCCGTCACGATACATTGACAACGAGACGGGAAAGTTTAGCCGAATCGAACAGGTCATTCCGTTTTCGATGGGAAAACGACAATGCTTGGGAGAAGGACTGGCGAGGATGGAACTGTTCTTGTTCATTTCGAATTTTTTGAACCGATACAAGGTTAGTTTTCGGTGGATGTTTTTGTTATCAGAAAATTCGCTTTTCCGGGTTCTCCGACATTTTTCAAAAGTGTTTTCTTCCCGCGGAAACTTTTTTCCGACGCTAGTTTCCGAAAAAAGTCGGAATTTCCAATAACCAAAAAATTTCGTTATGCATCTCAAGCTTTGATTCAAAAAATCTTTCAGATGAACGTTCCGAACATCCCATCAATCGATAAATCTTTGGATACAACAGTCACTCCCCGAGACTTCACCGGATACCTCGAAAAACGATACGTGTGAAAATAGGCCAACTAATAAAATATTTATTACTACTTGTAGTTAGAAGTTACTCTTATTGTCGTCGTAACTTACGATTTTCTAGCAGATCTTAACCTAAGCTGATCTTTGAACATTTAACGATACTCGGCAGATCGAAAATAACAAACATACGCATTTTGCGAAAATGCAACGCATGCACAGATAACCTGCAATCAATAACTCTTTTCGTGAATGTCAACTAGTCTCTATAGTTTTTCGCCAGTGTTACAGTATCTTCGTTGAATCCCAATGGAGCGAGAAATCCCATGAGAAATGTGGATAACAGTTTGGTGAAGAGAAAAATGAAAATGATAACTTTCAGAGTTTTCATTGCTTTTTCTCGAGCAGTGGAGGATTACCTGTTATTTTCGCTGCAAGATGGTTTTTTCTGATGTTTTCGAAACTCACATTTAAAAAACAACATTCCGAATGCTGAAATATAGAGAAACAGAGTGACAACGGAAAAAAGAAACATAGTTCTATACCAAAATCCATTGACAATTTCGCCCAGTGCGGAAGGTGGATTACACATTGGGATACGTTGATGGTCTAGATGAACCATGCCAAGAATTAGAGTAGCAATTCCATAGATGAGTGAGGGGCGAACAGGATCGGAAAGTATAAACGGGTGTCAAGAGTCATGTGTTTGATTGGAAAACAAATTGTTAGAAATAGGTCGAACGAGAGTTGACAAATTATTCCGGGTTGAAGGCAGTGAGCAAAGATGTAGGGAATCATTGCAAAGTAACATGTCGAGCGATGAATTGGGATGTTGTAGAAGGTCACTGTAAACTCGATTTTTCTGAACATTTAAATTTCTGAGAATTTCAGACCAGGCTTTTTGGCCTGTCAACAAGTCCGGCCAGACTACCGAAGATCAGTTTTCTTTTGGATATTTAGCACATGTTTCGGATTAAACTATGGTTCTCAAAAAATTGAAGTTGTTCGATTCGATTTTTTCCTCCGTTTTTTCCTCCATTTTTGTTGGACCAGTTTCAGTGTTTGTCAGAACTCACAAGCAATTCCGAAACCCATTGAAATAAATTCGGAAGACAAACAAAAACAATGAACCATTGCCAAAAACATGAGAAGTAACCCTGAACCGCCGACTTTTTTCCAAAATGCAACCCGTCGAGCTTACCGTATTTCGTTTGAAGCGCCTTTTTACGCATCGTCAAAATGATCAGATTAATGTTGCCGAAAAGTCCGAAAACCTGGAAAACGAAAACGAGCGAATAGATTAGAATACGATTGAGCTTGTAGTTCGACTCGCTTATCATCTGTGATATTTTGACGCATTCCGGTTTTACATTAAAAACCAGAAATAATGCTGGATAATACGATTTGCTGTTGTTATAGTGATATGATTGTTACTATGAAGGAAGTTATGTTCCCCGTTACTCTTGGGAATATATGACAAAATCTGGCACACTATTTTAAAATGCCTAGAGATGAGAACGCAGACAGTTTTAACCTCAGTTCACGTTTTTTTCAAATCTTGCAAAAAAAACGTGAATTTTTTTACCGTAAGCAAGTAAACTGGAAATGTTTTTTTTTTTCCCCGATAAACACTTTCACGTGCCCCCTCTCACCTTTTTGCAAATTTTCATTGGGGTAAAATAGTGAGACATGTCAGATTGGAGGAGAAAATCAGATTTTTTAGAACTCGGAGTTTTGACATTTCATAATTTGAAGAAAAATAGTCCGGCCCTGTTAGGGTGAATAATTGTTGAACTTGTTTTATCTTGCCTTTCAAATCGCCCATTTCTCGGGACAATCTTCAGGTCCCCAGAGTTAGGTGCACTTTTTCTTCTGCTTATTGTCATTTTACATCATTCTTATCGAAACGCTCAATTAATTTTGCAAGTTCTGATGTCACATCTTTTTGCATTTTCCAGCAAATATTTTGAAAAC
The DNA here is from genome assembly GCA_963572245.1 of Caenorhabditis sp. 8 KK-2011. NCBI lineage: Eukaryota > Metazoa > Nematoda > Chromadorea > Rhabditida > Rhabditidae > Caenorhabditis > Caenorhabditis sp. 8 KK-2011. The sequence goes on along the minus strand of OY751550.1, from coordinate 10,203,360 downwards.
TTTTTTCATTGTAGTGTTTTCACACTTTCTCGCCATAATTACCTTATCTTAATCGTTGTTTTTTCCACCTTTCTTTGAACATTAGCACTTTGTCGAACAAATTAATATCCGGGTTTTTCTTACAAACTCTCGACAAGTGAAATGATCGACGAGTCCACTTACAAGAAACACTGTGCCATCATCTACTCTTTGGTTTTCGTTTTTCAAATTTTCGGGTTTTTCGGTAACCTTAACCTTATAATTCTGACAATGCGCAAAAAATCTCTCCAAACCAATTCAGGTGAGGTTAGAAATACGTGGTTCAAAAAGTGAAAAATAATTCTAGGAATACTTCTGATGATTTTGGCAATATTTCATTGTGTGTTTGAGCTCGGAGTACATTTCAATAGGCTTTGGAATTGCGTGTGAGTTCGGAGCTTTGTTGAGAAATTTCTAAAAATGTGTTCAGCTTCATTTTTTGGCTACCGTATTCATCGTCCCCTTTGCTTTCACACAATGATCTGCTACATTTTTTCGCATTGTCTTCAAACGGGTATTATTGTTCAATTATCATTCGACCTCTTTCTTGCAGTTTCGATACCTTCAAAGCATCTAAAACTCGAAACTCGATATTATTTTCCAATTCTTTTCACACCGTCCATTCTCTATGGTATTATAACTCTGTTTCTCGGCTATACTCATTTACAAGATCAGGTTATTTTTCTATGTAATCCACCTTCAGCATTGGGTGAAAAAATCAGCAGTTTTTGGTATGTTGTTATGTTTGTGTTCTCGTTTATCACATTGACTTTCTACCTACTCACATTCGGTTTATTATCATACAAAAGTGAGTGGGACTCCAGAAGGGGTGAGATTTGGGCTCTCTTGGGCACCGGGCCGGGCTTCCTCGGGCTACAATAATACCCCTGGGCTCCAGATATCCTACAAAACCACAAATTTCAGGTAAAATGAAAATGACAGTCCCACGGAAGGAGCAAAAAGCCATGAAAAGCCTGAAAGTCATCATTTTCATCTTCCTCTTCGCCAGACTATTTTCCACATTTCTTATGAACTTTCTAGACAATGTCGGATTTCACGAAGATACTGTAACACTTGGTAAAAATTATAATGTGAGTAAAACAGTTTTTTTTGTTGATAATCTTATTTGGTTTCAGGTTATCTGTGCTATGGTTACATTTTCACAAAACGCCTATGTTTGTTATTTTCGATCAGCAGAATATCGGAATTTGTTCAATGAGCAACTTGGTCTCAAAAATAAAAGCAATAAGCCATTGTCTACCAAAATTTTTTCGATTTAGACACTGAAATTTTTAAGAGTTATTTTGTTTCGATGCGCTCTGTTCTTCTAGAAATTTCGGGCCAAGTTTTTAATTCGATCAGAATGATCTACGGAAATAAAATTGTTGTGTAAATTTTGACGAAATTTTTTAATTCTAAAAACAAAAATGTTACTTATGACAACAAAGGGGACGGACTTTCAAGTGGTTTCCTCAAGCTCTTCTCCGATTCGTTGACCTCGTTTGTGGTCTTCGAAACAATATAGTCGCGACAAACAGCAAACATGTACAATAACTTGCGAGCACACACAATTCCATAATGTAATGCGAGCTCGTAAAATGAAGAACTGTTGGAAATTTGAAAGAGGCCATAACCTTTGATTTCTTTCATCGATCCTAGTCGTTTTTCAACGGTCGTCCAGGCAAAAATTAACGGTTCTACCTATAAAGAATGAAGTGGGTCAAATGATTTTTTGAGGGATTTTTAAATTTTTTAAAAGGAATAATAACAACTTTGAAGACTAGTCCGGGCCTAAACTAATTTTCAGGAGCGAGATTAGGATGTAGGGGCCCCATAGGCCCGAAAATGATGGGACGGGTTGGGCTCTTTCAACAATTTAAATTCAAAAAGTCTCCGGCCGACCCGCCTGACCAAAATGTTCGAATCTCAACCGTCTCAACCGTTTAAAAAGAAAATTGAGCGTTTGTGACAGTCCGGCCCGGAAAATTCGGGACGGGTTTTTGACCTTTTTTTCTTTTACAAAACAAACCCCGCCCGCTTCAAATCTTTGTACTGGATGAAATGCTGATTTTTTATTTGTGTTTTTATTTCCGTGATTCAATTTTCCAACTACTGGCTTACTTCCAACAACAATTGCTGCATATTGTCTTCCCTTCCCTGATCATAGAAATTCATTTGTTCCTCAAACCCTTTCAACGCTTCCTCATACCGATCAAACCATTTAACAACCGCCTCTTCTAATAACTTCAATTTTTTCTCATTATCTTGCAATGTTTTCAGATATTTTTCCAGTTTGTTATTCTCAATGAGCATGTCTCGAACTAGATCGTCCTTTACATTTCGCAACAGATCTTCATCGTCCATTTCTTCGGCTGTGAATCTAAAAATCTTTCAATTTTTCGCAGTCAAACTTCCCACTTCTCACTCCGTCGGTTCTTCTTGTGCTGGCAAAATCGTTTCAGCACTTGCTTTGAAAATTAGCTTTTGAGTTGACTCAGATTTCTTCTTGGGTCTGAAAATATCTAGGAAATTTTTGAAAAACTTTCACACTTCCACAAACTTCTCCTTGTCCTTTTTTATACGCTCTATATTTTCTTGAATTCTTCTTCTCTGAAAAACACTCAAATGTGAAAAACGGTCAGATTTCATGGAACATTTAATTCGAAAAAGTACTGTAGTTTCACACGCTGAAAAAAACTTACTTCTAGTAACTGTGCTAATCGTATTTTTTGTGGATTCATTGTATATAAAAATGACCACATAAACATTTACGTCGTTTTTATTGAACCTAGGTCACGGAAATGAATAATATAAAAATTAAAATATAATTATTTCAAGCAAAACTAGACACGAATAGAGATCTACATTACATTAACAAGACAAGTTAATATTATTTAAAAATTTCATCAAACAAATCCCCCGTGTCTTCTTTTTTGCCACCATTTGACTGGGCAGGTCCCATTAGTGGTTGAGGTTTAGCATTGGCGCCAGCTGGGAAACATTGGACGGGAAAATCGGGGCGTGGTGCAAACGGTGTAGCTGGCTGGAATGGTTGTGGCACAACGATTGGAGGTGGAAATTGACCTATTGGTGGTGGCGGCCCAATCGGATTGAATTGAGGTGGTTGACTACTAACACAAGTTTGAAGATAATTCATGATTGGTGCAATTGGAGGCTGATACGGGGTTGTCATATAGGCAGGCGCCGCTGATTGCGTTGGCGTCGGTGCCACAATCGTAGAATAGATCATCGGCACCGGCGGAGCCACATATTCTCTGGCATTCGACTGGGCACGTCGTCTGATCTTCTCTTTTTCTCTTTCTCGACTTCTCTCTCTTTCTTTCTCTCGTCTCTCTCTATCTCGTTTTTCTCGCGCGCGACGCTCATCGGCTTCGCGGTTCGATCTTCTACTGGATTCTTCCGATTTTTTCGTCGATACAGACGATGTAGAAGGAATAGGTTCAGCCGTTTGACACTTGAGAAAAGCAGCCTAGAAACAACGTCGATTCAAGAATAGAGGCTGAACATGAATGCAGAAGAAGCAAAGGAAGTTGAAAAACCTACAACAACCGATTCTTGTCGATTCCAAAATGTTGTAGATGCTTCTCTCACGAACGCCGAAAACTTCTTGCTCATGTCTCGATCGCCGGTAACTGCCAATTAAAAAATCAAAGTCAACAAAAAAAAGATGAAAGTGGTTGTGATAGGGAAAAGGCAAAAAAAAAGTGATTTTCGTAAAAAAAAAAGACCTTTGAAAACTTTGAATAATAGAGGGCGATATAAAGAAACAACGGTGAATTGCATTCAGGGCGAGGTTGTCCTTTCTGGGTTCTCGGAACTCGCGGATTTTTTTTTGAGAAACAAAAAAAAGCACCTCGTTCTTGAAACAGAGATGATTAATTTTTCAAAGTAATTTCTTGTTCTCTTATAACAGCAAAAACGACCAAATGGCCCGACCCGCTAGGAGCCCGAAAACGACAGCCTTGATTCAGGGGGGTTTATCCGGTGATTCGGAGAGTTACAGGGCGCCGGGGAGGTTCATTATAATCAAAATTAGAGAATTGTTAGATTTTATTCAGCAGTTGATTTGAAATCAAGTGATAATGTTGTTCCATTTTGACGAGTAAAATTATTTCACAACAGTATAGCTTTTACAGAAACTTGAAACTACTTGAACAAAAATAAGAGTTCCATGTCGAAAGTCCAGAACGAGCTGTAAGCTAGAGAGAAAAATACTTACCACTGATTTGAATTCCATAAATCGAAATTTCATTGAAAAACTCATTCATAATACTGGCCAAAAACACTGGGAGCGTCTGAACAACAAAAATTCCTGAACCAAGAAAAAATGTGAAAAACTCACTTTATATTTTTCGAAATCTCCTCGTATATTGGTCGACAAAATACCAAAATTGACAAGTTTTTCGAAAAACTTCTCAACGCTGTGATTTCTCGACTTTCTGAAAAGTTTAGTTTCTATTTCGAAACTTTATGCAAATATCTCTTACTCTTTCGTCGATTTCCCGATGGATGTAGCACTGATAAGTTCCTTGGGAATATTAGTGACGTGGCAAACAGTTGTCCATTCATCATACCCTTCCGAAGTTTTTTTAGAAGATGATTCGTAGGTTAGTGATCCTAAAGCACCGCCGAGTTCTTTGAAAAACAATAATATTCTTTCAGTTGACCGAGAAACAGATGATAACGATGAAGACGAGCTTTTGACCGTTTCTGAGTTTTTCGGCGCAATTGTACTTTTCTTTTCCCGAGCTCTGCGTCTAGATTCTTCTTCTGATAACTTTCTTTTCTTTTCAGCGTCTTCTTTTTTGCGTGCATCGTCTCTCTCTTTTCTTTCGAGATCTTTCAAATGTTTCTGTTTTATTCTATTCGCTTCTCGAGCAAGAATTTCCATCTGTTTTTTTTCTTCATACGCTTGTCGTTGGTCTTCTCTAAAACTTTGAAAAATATTTGAATTTTATCAAAAAATGAAAACAACTCACAATGCTCTCGCATTTCTTTCCCTTTCTTCTTCCTCTTCTTCGTCTCCAAAACATCCAGGATAAACTGGCACTGGATCGGCTCGTATCTCATTTTGTTCTTGATTCCAGAATATCGGAAAAGTGAAAGGTTCTCGAGTGTATTGCGGATCTGGATAATCTGGTGGCTCATAACGTTTTTCGACTGATGTCGACGCTTCATAACTTTGCCGAAAACTATTGATTCGTCGAAACTGGTCTCTATTATCTGGCTCTTCTACAATTCTTCTAGGTGCACTCCTGTCTTCGTGTCGATGAGAAATCGACGGAGCTCTATGTGAGCTTCTCTCTCTTGAATGAGATCTTCGACGAGATTTCGAGCTAGTACTTGTTTCCGATTTTTCTCTGCTCAATCGCTCATTACGATTTTGGTAAGACTGGATTTTTTGAGTTGTTACTTCTAACGATTTGTCCAGTTTTCTGATTTTTTCCTCCATTTCCATAATCCTTTTCTGACTCGCTGTCAAACCACTTGCATCTGGTTGTGGAGAACGTGAAAGACGTTCACGATTCGACCGTCCATGTTTGGATAACGAGGAGCGCTCATCGTGACGACCTCGATACATTTACTGAAATCGTCTTTCATTTTTAATTTAAAAATTTCTTTCAGCTCGTTAAACAAAATAAAACAAGACAGTTTTGCAAAAACGAAAATAAAAAAAATAAAATGGCATGACCCGCCCACAAGCAGTTGCTTGCCGCACACATTTTCTGTCGTTTTGCGGCGTGTATTTTTAATTATTTTATTAATTTTTGAACAAAACAATTTATTAAAATAAAGCTTATATAAGAGTATCATAAAACATCAAATATAATACAAAAACATCTAACAACAAAATATCAATTTACTTCACTTCGTCAGGTGTTTTTTGTCGTTTCCAAGATTGTGGAACAATGAGAGCCAAAACTAACAAAGTGTACAAAATCATGGTGAGAATTGAGAAAGAAGCGACATATTCCATACGATTGTTACATGACAAATTTTGGAAACACGATCTGACAAAAAAATCCTCTCGAAAAATCATGGACGTAGAAAACTTACGGAGCGCTTTCGAGTACTGTAACATATCCGACGACACATTGGATGCATGCCAAAACGAGTAAACTTGCTCCAACTGCGCGATGCACTGGAATAAGTCGAGCACGATAGCTTCCCGGTGCACACGGGAGTAAAAAAGAGAAAAATCCGAATGTGAACTGTAAAAAAGTCTGCTTTTTTGTTTGACATCAACAATTTACCTGAATGATATACACGGCCAAAAGACAAACACCTATCCAACTATGAACACTGTAGAAGTGAGAATAACCATTGATATTTTTATTGATAATAATAGCCACGAGGGAAGTGATCCCTAATCCGAGAGCCAAAATGTGGAGCACACTATGAATCAATTTCGAGATAATCTTCGGCTCGTATCGATATACTCTATAGGATAGAAGGGCTGAAAAGTTCGAAATTGGTCAATTTCATGTTCGGAATAGCAGACATACCTTCTCCCTGGAAAAATATAAAACCTAGAACCATCAAAAATCCGTGAAACTGGGATCCGATTCCCTTCCCCTTGACTGGCCAACCAAGACCATCTTTAAAGGTATTGAAAAAATATCCGTTCAGAGTGATTGTGACGAAACCGAAAAAGTGAGCAATGGCGAGAATGTATTCATAATACGTGTTAGAGGTCCGCGCAGAGGACATCTGCAAGAAATATACAATTTTAATGAGTCATGTTTTCTGCATATTTGTATGCAACTTTTTGATAAGAGAAACAAGCATTTTTCTATGATGAGTCGGAGAAATTTTGGTTTCGATTGATGTAGATTTTTTCAAAGAGTGGTTTCGCGAAAAAACCGGAAACTAGATGGCTTTCAGAATCTGAATTTTAAAAAATTATGAAAGTTGTATGAAACAAGTTCGGCCCGATCCAGAAAAACCAACAAAAAATTGAGGGGTGTGTCCTATTTTTCACAGGTTGAGAAAAAAAACGAACTATCGTCATCTTTTTTTACGGTTTTTAAAATTTCGAAAAAATTTTCTTGTAGGTCAAAATAATTTTCGTGACCTTTTCTCTGAATTTCTCATTTTCAAATTATGCTTTTTCGGTTGAGGTCACATCCACAAAACTGTGTCTGATCTAGAAAAATGTGAAATGAACAAATTATATTGCTGTTTTGAGAAGTTAGTTGTTCAAAATCCGGCTTAGCTATGGCCGGGCTGAAAAATAAAAAGAATCCGAATAGAATTAAAAGAGTCCGTACTTCCGGCCCGAGATGATTTTTCTCGATTTATCAGAAATCATCAAACAGAAAATCAGGATAAACAGCAATTTTAAAATAGTTACAACATCGTGAAACATTTCAAGACGAAAATTAACCCGAAAAAAGACAAATCAATGACACAGAAAAATGCCTCATAAACTGCACAAAAATCATCGTACAACACGATTTTAACACCCTAAACATTCTTCCATAGAAAAAGGAGAAAAAGTTGATAAGAAAAAAAAAAATGCAGAATGTACACAATTATTGTTATTAGTAGTACTGGACGTCTTGTGTTATCAATACGAATTTGGTTGTATGCATGCATTTGTACCATCGTAAAAAACGCAGTAATACCAACAAAATAAGAGCCTTGAAAAGTTCTCGCGGACAAAGTGTATGCGTCATTTTGTTCTGTGCCAATTTGCATGTCAAAAGTTGAGAATAAATGAAACTACTACTGATAAGCAAACTGGTCCTTGATCTTCATATCGAAAAAAAATCGAACATTTTTAAGTTTTATCTACCTGACAGCAAGAAACATGGTTCTAATTTTTCGGTCCGGCCTGTAATATCCGAATAGACCCTCGGCCCTGTTTCTTGTACAATTTTTATTGAAAGTACGGATGGGGGGGGGGGGTTGTTTATAACTGCTTTTTTTTCAAACACCTTTGAATCCCTTTCAAGAAGTCGAACTGGTTGCGATATTAAAAACTCGATTGATCGCGGGAGACATGTCGCAGCGAAGTTTCTCGTTGACAATCAGCATCATAACTGGAGTTCTGGAACAAATATTAGTCAGAATGACAAGATCTTGAATTTAAAAACTACCCAATGTTGAGAAGATCGTAACTGATGAATTGTAAACCGTAGAAAAAGTGATACTCGTCTTTACAAATCTCACAAAACACCCAAAGGTATTGGATAGCAACGACAATGATGAAACCAACAGTAATGAACAGAGTGGCGATGCAAAGTCTTCGTTCAACATGTTTCATACGTTGAGTGAGCATTGTCAAACCATATAAAGTTGCCATTGAGTTGAATGTTGAGACGATAAATGAAACTGTCAGATATATCGATTGAAGTCGAGACAAACTTGCCTTAAATGTGAATAAACCTGTTTAGGCTTATTGGTAAAAATTCCACTGGAGTTTTTACTATATCGCGGGCTTTGAAAACATTATATTTTTGAAATTTTTTTATTGTTCTGTTGTTTTCAAACTCCCGCTTTGAATGATATCAGGACTTAGGCTCGTCACCTTCAATGTTAAACTTTTTTTCTTCACTTGGCTAGAGTATGTAATTCAACTATCCTAATATGAATTTTCGCTCATTTACATCAGCTCCTTTTTGCGGCAGGCACGAGACCTGTCAGCGATAAGAAGAGATCACAGAAAAAACCTTACCCACTCCTCCGCTCTGATATACTTCATAGAGAAACCTCCATAATCTGAGCTCGCATAAACTTGACTCATCATCAAACTCCAGATGGCACCAAAAGGCAGAAAAATGTTTGCAATCATCACCGGAATTTTCAATCTATCCCAATATAATTTGTGTTGTGTTGAGAAAACGACACAAGATAATCGATTGAAAGTGAGAAAAATCTGACAAACTGATTTGGATGCGCGAACATAACTTCCAGATACCATTGAACATTTTAGGAGAAAAGGATTGTCGACGAAATAAGGTCCGATCAGCGGACAAAGTGGAGTTATGTACAATGTTAATCTTCCGAAAAGTATATCAAGAATACATGAATAGAGACTCTGACAGAAGACTTTGAATTGGGAGAAAATGGTATTGGTAAAAAACTTACTGTAGTTAGCTCAAAAACGAATATTTGGTAGTAGCTATTTGTGAAATAACTGGATCTATTTTTTATCATCATCACATAGAACATGTAGGTTATCAAAACTGTGCCAAAAGACAAATAAACAAATTGAATAGCATACTTGATGAATTCAGAAACCGGATCATAAGAAGTGTTACATTCTAGAGGGATTGGAGTTGAATTTGACATTGAAATGCTGTTTGATGAAGGTTATAATGAAAATCAACAAAATGATTTCGAATTCCGGTCTAAAAAACCATACAATTAAAAAAATAATTAGTCAGAAAGCACATAAATTATACGGCTTCGGAAAATGGGTGAATAGGGCAAAAAACTGAACACGAATATTTTTTATTTCTAGATTCGTTCAAAAATACGCTTTAAATCAATTCTAATCAAATTTAGAGGGAAAATTGTGTCGGACAATAATTTGAGAAAAAAAAGACATTTTGAGTTATGAGTTCGTTTTCAAACTTCGATTTGAGCTGGACAAAATCGGACCGAAAAAAGCGGATCAGATTTATTCTGATGATATTTCCAAGAAACTTTCTTCCGGGCCGGCCCGTTTTTTTTTCACCTCAGCCCGTTTCAAAATTTTTTAAAATCCATTCAAAATCCACATTTACCCCACCTTGTTTTCTCAGTTGTGTTTTTTTTCTGTTACAACATTTTTTGAAAATCAAAAAATAAAATGTGTTTTATTCATTTTCCGATTGTAGTTTTTTAAAAGATTAGTGATGAAATTCATTTCTCGACATCGAACTCGTTACGATATTAGCAACTCGTTTTTTCGTTGGGAACATGTCGCAGCGAAGTTTCTCGTTGACAATCAGCATCATAACAGGAGTTCTGAAACAAATATTAGTCAGGATAACAAGATCTTGAATTTAAAAACTACCCAATGTTGAGAAGATCGTAACTGATGAATTGTAAACCGTAGAAAAAGTGATACTCGTCTTTACAAATCTCACAAAACACCCAAAGGTATTGGATAGCAACGACAATGATGAAACCAACAGTAATGAACAGAGTGGCGATGCAAAGTCTTCGTTCAACATGTTTCATACGTTGAGTGAGCATTGTCAAACCATATAAAGTTGCCATTGAGTTGAATGTTGAGACGATAAATGAAACTGTCAGATATATCGATTGAAGTCGAGACAAACTTGCCTTAAATGTGAATAAACCTGTTTAGGCTTATTGGTAAAAATTCCACTGGAGTTTTTACTATATCGCGGGCTTTGAAAACATTATATTTTTGAAATTTTTTTATTGTTCTGTTGTTTTCAAACTCCCGCTTTGAATGATATCAGGACTTAGGCTCGTCACCTTCAATGTTAAACTTTTTTTCTTCACTTGGCTAGAGTATGTAATTCAACTATCCTAATATGAATTTTCGCTCATTTACATCAGCTCCTTTTTGCGGCAGGCACGAGACCTGTCAGCGATAAGAAGAGATCACAGAAAAAACCTTACCCACTCCTCCGCTCTGATATACTTCATAGAGAAACCTCCATAATCTGAGCTCGCATAAACTTGACTCATCATCAAACTCCAGATGGCACCAAAAGGCAGAAAAATGTTTGCAATCATCACCGGAATTTTCAATCTATCCCAATATAATTTGTGTTGTGTTGAGAAAACGACACAAGATAATCGATTGAAAGTGAGAAAAATCTGACAAACTGATTTGGATGCGCGAACATAACTTCCAGATACCATTGAACATTTTAGGAGAAAAGGATTGTCGACGAAATAAGGTCCGATCAGCGGACAAAGTGGAGTTATGTACAATGTTAATCTTCCGAAAAGTATATCAAGAATACATGAATAGAGACTCTGACAGAAGACTTTGAATTGGGAGAAAATGGTATTGGTAAAAAACTTACTGTAGTTAGCTCAAAAACGAATATTTGGTAGTAGCTATTTGTGAAATAACTGGATCTATTTTTTATCATCATCACATAGAACATGTAGGTTATCAAAACTGTGCCAAAAGACAAATAAACAAATTGAATAGCATACTTGATGAATTCAGAAACCGGATCATAAGAAGTGTTACATTCTAGAGGGATTGGAGTTGAATTTGACATTGAAATGATGTTTGATGAAGGTTATAATGAAAATCAACAAAATGATTTTGAATTCCGGTCTAAAAAAACCATACAATTAAAAAAATAATTAGTCAGAAAGCACATAAATAATACGGCTTCGGAAAATGGGTGAATAGGGCAAAAAACTGAACACGAATATTTTTTATTTCTACATTCGTTCAAAAATACGCTTTAAATCAATTCTAATCAAATTTAGAGGGAAAATTGTGTCGGACAATAATTTGAGAAAAAAAAGACATTTTGAGTTATGAGTTCGTTTTCAAACTTCGATTTGAGCTGGACAAAATCGGACCGAAAAAAGCGGATCAGATTTATTCTGATGATATTTCCAAGAAACTTTCTTCCGGGCCGGCCCGTTTTTTTTTCACCTCAGCCCGTTTCAAAATTTTTTAAAATCCATTCAAAATCCACATTTACCCCACCTTGTTTTCTCAGTTGTGTTTTTTTTCTGTTACAACATTTTTTGAAAATCAAAAAATAAAATGTGTTTCATTCATTTTCCGATTGTAGTTTTTTAAAAGATTAGTGATGAAATTCATTTCTCGACATCGAACTCGTTACGATATTAGCAACTCGTTTTTTCGTTGGGAACATGTCGCAGCGAAGTTTCTCGTTGACAATCAGCATCATAACAGGAGTTCTGAAACAAATATTAGTCAGGATAACAAGACTTCAGCAATTATAAAAAACTACCCAATGTTGAGAACATCGTAACTGATGAATTGTAAGCCATAGAGAGAGGGATACTCTCTGCTACAAGCCGAGCAGAACACCCAAACGTATTGGATTGAAGCGACAATGATGAAACCAACAGTAATGAACAGAGTGGCGATACAAAGTCGTCGCTCAACATTTTTGACACGTTGAGTGAGCATTGTCAAACCATAAAATGTTCCCATTGAGTTTAGTGTTGAGATGATCAATGAAACTGTCAGATATATTGATTGAAGTCGAGATAGGCTGGCCTTCAAAGATGAAAAGCACATTTTTTAAAATTTCCAGCTTTTGTATTTTTATTTTTGTTGCGAGAAAAAATATGAAATCTCCAGTTTTCACAACATCGAAAATTTATACATTTCCCGTATCTCGATTTATTTTTTAAAACCGCAACCTCTCCGTAACATTTGCAGCAATGCCCACAAGCCCTCGAAAGCCCCCGCAGTAATTGCGGCTCAATTTACCGCAAATATGCGGGAAATATTCCGAGAAGAGAGAAACATCGAAATTTTTTTTGATCTACCAATGAAAATTTTTTGAAATTTCGGAGCCATATTTACAGTTTACGTCAACAAGATGTGTTTGAGAATTTATGCAACGCGAAAAAATGTTTTACTAGTTTCTGACGAAGAGGGTGATTATTTAAATCACGTTTTTATTATAACCTATTTCTGGTTTGTTCCTCATTGAAATAGTTTTTGTTCTCTCTTGTGACAGGACAAACTCTTCGCCTCGTATTCTTCACAGCCTGAGAAAGCCAACATTCTCTTCACAAAAAATTCGTCGTTTCTTTTTTTATTTTTCCACTGCAATTCCCTCCAAAAGAGGGGGTGCGGTTTCATTTGCAACTGCCGCACACTTATTTTGAGAGAAATAGGGTAGAGAAAATAGAATGTAGTTTGAACTCAATTGAGAGAGAAAATTTACGCTGATTTTGGTAGATCAAACTTTTCAACAAAGATGATTCAGGTTGTTTTTCTCAGGCTGTGTTCTTTAAAAAATATCACATTTAGATCAAAAATAATGGATAGTTCTTTATGAAACTCTCTTTTGAATTGATCTTACCCACTCCACCGCTCTGGTATAGTTTGTAGAGAAACCTCCAAACTCTGGACTCGCATAAACGTCACTTATCAACAAACTCCAAATGGCACCGAGAGGCAGAAAAAGGTTAGCAATTATCACCGGAATTCTCAATCTCTCCCAATATATTTGGTGTTGTGTGGAAAAAACGACACAGGATAAACGGTTGGAAGTGAGAAACATCTGACAAACCGATTTGGATGCACGAACATAATTCGAAGAAACCATTGAACACTTTAGAAAAAATGGATTATCCACGAAAAATGGTCCAATAATCGGGCAAAGTTGAGTTATGTACATTGTCAATCTTCCAAAAAATATATCATGAATGCATAAATAGAGACTCTGATAAATGTTGTTGATAATATGAGAAATTGGCGGGAAACTTACTGTAGTTAGCTCAAAAACGAATATTTGGTAGTAGCTATTTGTGAAATAATTTGAACTATTTTTTATTATCATCACATACAACATGTATGTTATCAAAACTGTGCCAAAAGACAAATAAACAAATTGAACACAATACTTGAAATTTTCAGAAACCGGGTCATAAGAGGTATTACATTCTAGAGGAGTCGATGTTCGACCTGACATTAGAATGATGTTTGATGAAGGTTGTAATGCGAAATGAACGAAATGATTATACCTCTGAGACTAAAAAGAGACATACAATTAACAATATGAAAACGATTACAATAAAAAGTTAACAACTGGTCGGGTTTATTACTCAGCTGATATCAGCCCTTTTTTGCACTTCTAAATCAAGTTAACAGTGGAGTGTGAACTTTTGGAAAATTAGTGTGACATGGAAGATGTGTTGACAATTGTTGAGGGTTTGACTGACGAAAATCTTGGGAACATATGAGATCGAAGTTTCTCATTCAGCATGAGAAGTGTGACTGGTGTTCTAAAAATAATAAATTAATTGACTTTTTTGTTTTTGATGATATTAGATTAGATTACCCGATGTTCAAAACGTCGTAACTGATAAATTGAAGACCGTAAAGTGATGGATACTCTTTGCTACAGACCGAACAAAACACCCAAATGAATTGGGTTACAGCGACGACGATGAAAACGATTGTGATGAAAAGAGTGGCGACGCAAAGTCTTTTTTCGACTTTTTTCACTCGTTGAGTGAGAACTGTTAAACCATAGAGAGTTACCATTGAGTTACCTGTTGAGATGGTTAAGGAAGCGGTCAGGTATATGGATTGCAGTCGAGACAAACTTGCCTGTAAACTTTTCTCTGATGCATTAAGAAGTTTTGTCGTAAAAACAATTTGAGCCCGATGAAATTTTGTAAAAATGGTAAAGTGGGTACGTGAGTGGCCACGCAAGTAAGTTGAAAATAATTTTATTTTTAAACTTTTCATTTCAGAAAAAAAAGTTCCGTTTTACATAACTTATTCACGTTTCGTCGAACAACATTTTTTTCAGACTGAAAACTTGAAATGAAAACTTGTTGGAAAAGAAAAAAATAAAATGAAATTGTCAACGTTCTCCTTCTCTTTTTTTTTTGGTTTTTCAAAATAGTGTACCCATGGGTTGGGATTGGACCAGTTTCGGGCAGGCTCGAACTTTCCGGCCCGTGAAGTCATACTACTGTATTTTTCTGAAAGTTTTGAGGCTCAGACCCGATTCAATCCGATTTCTTGGATCCAATTGGAGTTCTAATAAAGACTCCCACTCTTCTCGGTTCTCTCTATTCTCAGAAATTATCCTGCTTCGTTGACTCACCCAATCAACCGCTCTAATATAATTCGACGAAAATCCCCCATAGGTATTGTTTGCGTAGACTTGACTTATCATCAAACTCCAAATCGCTCCGAAAGGCAGAAATGCGTTGGCGAAAATCACCGAATTGATTGCTCCATCCCAATGTTTTCGATGATAAACTGGGAACATAATACAAGTAAGACGATTGGTGGTCAGAAATATTTGACAAATCGATTTTGATGCGCGAACATAGTTTGTTGAAACCATCGAGATTTTCAAAAGAACTGAATGAGTTGAGAAAAATGGAGCAATAATGGGGCAGAGAGGAGCAATGTAGATTGTGAGTCGACCAAACAAGACGTCATGTATGATCAAGTAGAGACTCTGAACATCAAAGTTCAAGAGGGAGTCGTCAGAGTTTTCGATGAACTCACCGTCACTAATTCGAAAATAAATATTTTGTAATAACTATTCGAGCAATAACTTGATTTTTCTTTGATCAACATCACGTACAACATGTAACCAATAAGCGAACCGCCAAGGGACAAGTAAAAACATTGAACCGCATATTTCATAACTTCGGTGAATGGATTGTAAGAAGAATTGCACGTGAATAAAACTTCTTCATTGTGAGATGTGTTGATCGACATTGCCACTAGAATGAAGTGTCCAGGAAGTCAAACTATAATAGTTTCTTATAGATATTATAGTTGCCAACGTCAACAGATCTGAAAGTATAATTCTGTTTCTTTTTGTATCCGCAAAGAAATATTAATTTTTGACTTGTGAAACGATTCCCAAAAACTAATAACAAGGGGGGGGGGGGGTGAAAGGAAAGAACAGATATTGTTCAAATGAAATTGAGAACTAAATGAAGCCCCTGAGGAAATTTCGAAAAAAAGTGCGGTGTTCGAGAAAAAATTCTTCGGGTAAACATCATTATACTTAGTTATTTTTTACGTGAACCTTACACGTGCAAAGTTGATCCTACAAAAATTCGGAAAAAATACGATGAAGCTTCGAAATTTCTGGAATTTCCGCTAACATTTTATTTGAAGACACCTTGTTACTCAGAAATAAATTTCTCGTGTTTGTCGAAATCTCGATGTTGAAGACTTCAACTTTCGATGTGTGAAATTCAAAAATCGAAAAAAAAAGAAAAACAAAAAGAAAAACACTTTTTTTGAATTCGTTGACAGGAAGATTGTGTGTACGGGTACAGTCACCCACGACAAATTTTTTTTGTTTTTACTTTTAAACATTTTTGGTTTTTTGAACCATATACATCGAAAGTTGAAATTTTCAATATTAGGATTTTTATGAAAATGAAAAAAACCATTTCTGAGTGACAGGGTGTCTTTAAAAAACTCAAGTTCACTTTTTTGTCGCTCCCTTTAAACTTCAAAAATCATTTTCAAGTGCATTCAATTGTTTCATCAAACTTGCAAGGTTCAATAATTTATGATCTAGATGGTTGCGGAACTTACGTGGTGTGAGAGCAGTTCGATAGTCGTCTCAAATTTTTCGTGGTACGATGTGGCTCAATTAAGAGAGACAGAGTAAATAAAAAATAATCAGACTGAGAATCGCTATGAAGTCATGAAAAGCGCCCCAGTTTCGAAACCGTTTGGGAAATAGCAAGAATAACACTAAAATCTGTCTGAACGTGTATAACGCATGAAAAAAACTAAGCTCATATCGCAACATTTTCGAGAAAAATAAACTGGTCTCGTTTCTATTCATGCAGAAAACATCAACTTCTTCTCACGAAGAGTATGTTTTAATTAATCAGTACATAAGATCAAACAATAAGCTGTGTTCATAATGAAGTATACATATTTTGATCTAAACACAAACTACGCTGTGAGTTTCATATTATCGGACACTGAAACAGAGATAAAAAGACAGTTAGAAACATTTGAACTGCAAGAGAACACTGTAATTTGATCTCTATATAACAAAAGTAATAAACACATTTGAAGGAACATGTATACTGATTTGGAACCTGGTCCCATTTTTTCCGAACTTCTTTGACCTCTAAAAATCATACCGCGCCCAATTTTTTAGAAATCAATTTTCAAAGTGATTTCTGAGAAAATGAAACTAGAGCCCATTTTTGCTCGGCTCAGGGATGGAGAAACGGACCCGAACTACTCCCATAAGAAAATCAACATTTCAGTTAAAAAATTCTTGTTTATTTCACAAAGAAATTCCCACATTTAGTATTTTAGTAGTTAAATTTTTGGCTCTCAAAAATTTTGAAAATGGTAGGTCAAATTAATTTTCGTGACCTTTTCTCTAATTTTCTCATTTTTCAAAGGTATTTCTCCTGCATCATTTTTGCAACCGTAGCTCAGCAGACCCTATTCAAAAATCGAAAAAGTCACTCAAAACTATTTTTCGTGGCGAATCCTGAATGAGGGCCCCATTAAATGGGGTCCAAAATAGAAGTTTCTAAATGGGGCCCAGTGGTACCGGAGAGTTCACTGGATAGTGTCCATCATGAAAAAAGGGCCCGGGCCCCATTTTGGAACAGAATTTTGTTTAAGAAATGGGACGTGCCACGAAAACTAAAATCGAATTTTTTTTATTCTTCTCGCCCTGAATGAGGTCAAACAAAAAATGGCTGAATTTGGACGAAGACCCGTGCTCTGCCTATTTTTTCATTGTAGTCCCATTTTTGAACCCCATTCAGGGAAATTTCTGTTCAAAAATGAGGTCCGGCCTTTTTTCATGTTGGACCCGTTTCAGTGAACCTTTTGATACCATCGGGCCCCATTCAGGGACTTGTATTTTGGAATCAATTTAATGGGGCCCGCTCCTGTTCAGGTGGTCCCATTCATGAACTCCCATTTTTTGTGTCTCGCCACGACATGTCTGTGTAAGTCTACTATGTAAATCTCACTGCGTCTTTTTTTGCAAATTTTTCTATTTTTAAATGGCCATGTACTTAGTGCAAGTCCATTCGAAATTATGCGAATAATATATCTCATTAAGTTCCAAACACGTAACAATTTTTTGACCAAAGTTGCAGGAAACAAAACAAAGTCGAGTTCTATTCATGTGCCTATTGTCATAGAACATACAATCAAACTAATCAACGGACAATAAGAGCAAAAAAACACACACCAAGGCATGGAAGTTGTTTAGCAGAAGGCTCAAAAAATCGTATTATTTCCGGGAACTGACACTTGCTGATCAATTTGTACTCATAAAATGAAAAAATAGCTAGCCGCACCCAGTCAATCAGAGGTGAATACAATTTTATGTTTTGTTATTTTTAGTCTTTTCACTTCTGAGTTTAATAAGATCAAGTTTAATACATCGAAGAAATAGACACTACTTTTTTTCTTGAATCGGACCTGGCGGATCGAACCTAAAAATCGGAGCCGACCACATGAATTTTCACTGAATGAGACACGACTTTTCGAAGTTTTCTGAATTGAACCAAAAGCTGTTTTTGGCTGAAACTGATCGTGAAGGATTGGAAAATCTGCGTTTGCCCTGAGATTTGGGGCAGGTTCTTTTTGCACACGATTCTATAGGGACAATGTTTCACACAAAAAACCAAATCTGGCAACATTCAGATTTTCCGTAGTTTTAGAAATATCAGGATTGCAAAAGTCGCGCGATTTTCTACCTCTCCCGGTGAATGAGGTCCGGAATTTTCCGAATCAGAATTCCAAGAAAAAAACACGCTAATATAAAGTTAGCTACGTGTGGTGTGTTTTTTCGTTAACGTCTCTCCGAGTTTCTCATTTTCAAACTATTTCGTCGTTTCATTTATTTACGTCACATCCACAAAACTGTGATCTTCGCTGTCAAAAAACATCAGAGAATTGTTTTGTTTCCTTGATCATGATAGCCCCCTAGTGTGTGAAATTGTGTCTCTTGTCTCATCTTTTCTATTAATCATGAAGAAGAAAAAATATTTGAAGTGCAGATACGTTCTTCTACGCGGCTTCCGCGTTTGAACCACATCGATACAAAAATTTCCTCGATACCTGTCGAAATTTTTGACTTTTTGATACGAACCGGATTACGTTTCATGGAACTTCCTGCTGCGATTGTTTGTTGATAAATTACGTAACACATTACGTCACATGATAATTGACTATGAAATGAAAACGGAACCTCGCCAAAAGTTTAAGGGGAGCTTGTAGATCGGACGTCCGCCCGCGGGCAAGAAAATACAGAGTTTTCAGAAATTCAATGAAAAAACTCGGCCTGGCCCGGCCCGGTTCCCAACGTCAGTTTCTTGAAGCCGAGAACAGACTTTTTTTAAATAGTGAAAAGTAGTGATGAAAGTGATTTTTTAGAAACTCTTATTCTTCTGGAGAACAAATTATTTGTACACTGAAGCCGATTTCTTGGCCAATACTTTTCTCTCACAAGGGAATGGTGTGAGGATGATGTGCCGTTTCATTATGGAAATTTGCGTTCTTATAGATTTTGACACGCTGAGAAAGATCCCGTTGTCAGAATTTCCGAAATTTCTCTGTGAAGCTCAAAAATTGACTCCGAAGTTTGAGCAGAAAATCTCATTTTTCTCCTTCAAATTTGAACTTTTTATGGAAGTGGAAGTACTCTGAGTATTTTCATACGAGAAAAAAAAGGTTCAACATTTATTTTCAGCGAAAAACTACTGAAAACACCAAGAAATGTAGCTTCAAAAATACAATCAAGTTTGACCTACATTTTCATGAGTGTTCACGTTTTTTTCAATGCATTTATTTTTAATCTTATGAGAAATTTTGGAAGCTTGACAAATTTTCGGGAATTTTCAAAAATCGATATTATCAGTAGAGCTGAACATTTTTAGGAAAAAAAAATATTATTTGGATGTTGTTCACAATGGGGAATTACACCAAATTGGCCTGCTTGTGCATACTCTTATACACCTCCTCGAAATCAATTTTTATCAAGATTTTCTGATTTTCGTTTTTCACAAAAACCTCGATATCTCGACTACGAGAGGAGTTTCGCAAAATCTGACAACAGCATTTTGTTCACCGTTCAAAACTTTATAAAGTGGTATGAATCTTGTGGAAAATATCCAAATTTTCTTTAAATCACCTGTCAGTCGAACCTGACGAACTATCGTGATTACGGGCTCAGTTACGATAAAAATTGAACATAGAAGCTGAAACTGGCTCGAGATTTCTCTGAAATTTTTTGAACATCTGGAAAAATATACTTTTCGAATGTCTGATAATGGTTTCTCGCAATTGCATTGAGAAATGTTGCATCTCTAGACGTCAAGTTTTTTTTGTCTGCGAGTCTCTATTTTTTATTGATACGACTTATCACATGAAATTTCACTTTTGGAAAAGCCTCCTCGACCAATTTAACACTATATTCAAATGAGCGGTATATAAAGTGTGGCGTTATGCGGTTCTTCATCAAACGTGCAATGTTTTCAATCCGACAATTATTGGCTTTCTTGCTTGTCATCATTCTCATTGCCGGTGCCAGTGGATGTCATACAAATGGTCAATTTGGTAAGTTCTGAAAACATATTGATTTCAAGAATGGAACTCATTTCAGATCGAACAACTAGTAGACCAAAAGTGAAAGAAACAACTAAAGCGGCGACAACAACAACAACAACAACAACTACTACTACTAGTACACCGACAACAACTGCGGCAACAACCGCAGCAACCGAATCAACCACTGAATCCGCAACAGAAACCGCAGTCATCAGTGCTGGTAAATAAACAAATGTATTTATTGAATAAAATAGTTTACGTCTACAAGCCCGTTGACAATATACTTAGTTGGCTATCAGCGATATTGGTATACTTTTTTAAATTAGCTACTGTTTCCGTCATACTAGATACATTTCATGTGATCTTTCGTCTTGATTCTAGTTCCAATCGCATAGTCCATCTCTTTTTTTGAATGATATGCAACATTGTATTAATGATAAGGTCGATGATAAGAAATGTGTGTTGGGTACTGTAACATCATCGACAGACAAGGATCGCAAAAATCTAGTGTATTGAAAAGTAAGAGACACCCGTTCATTAAAATAACGTGGTAACAATGTGCAAGATTAGAAAGTGAACAAAACGCAGATGAATTTCTGATAAACAGAAAATTCAACTAGACGCAGGGCACGTTTTTATTGAAAGATTTTTAGCTCAAATGAATAGGCCAAGTTAACGTGTGACACGTGGCAAACGCTGCGTCTCGTTCCCTCTCAAAAAGTCTTTGTTTTGTTCGGTTTTTTTAAACAATTTTGGGAATAATCCGGGCGGCTGGGAGAGGAATTGTCGCCCAACCATCCGGTCGGAATTGTGTCTGAAAAGTGAGTCGAAAAAAAAACAGAACTTAATTTGAAAAACATTTTTTTGTTGGAAAAACACACTATAATTTTAAGATTGAGGTCACAAATGAGTTATGGAGAAGTTGTCCGAGGAATGTAGATCTCTATTGAAAACAATCATCACCAGTCCATCAAGCACATGAATGAATAGCCATGGAACGGATAAAGTCAGAAATTTGAACCAGGTTTCAACACTCAATAATGAAATGTAGAAAGTGATGAAGATGTGAATGACATAGAGAAGGTCTTGAATACAACTTTGCACGAGGAATTTCATCAGTTTCCTGTGTCGTTCAACATTTCTTTCGCGTAACTTTCCCTGAGAATGAGAAATGTTTTTGATTCCGGAAAGTTCAGTGATACCTTGTCGTGAAGTAGTTTACCGAGTGTCATTCCATTCAGAATATTTGTAACAGCAGAAACAATGAACACGTATCTCATCAATGTTTCGGAAAATGACCAATCTTCAGGAATCCATAAAAGGCGATCAACGTTATAGAGGTATCTAGAAGTAGCCAATGTTCCGAGAAATACTATTGACCACGTGAAAACTAGAACCCCCTGAAAACCATTTTTGCGAACATACAGTATTGAGGCTCTAACACTTACATGTAACAAATATTTTTGTTCGAATTTCATTCCGGGCCAATAAGTTGCGTACAATCGATTAATCGAAATTTTCAGTTGAACAATGAGTCCGAAAATGTAAGAACAAATGATTAGACGACCAAAAATCACGTTGAAAATGTTGGGAAGGTAGCAGTAACCGCTGAAAAATAAACACATACTTTTATTGTATTTTTTTTTGATAAACTTTTTTAGAGATTTCAAAAATCGCGAATTAGGTTCCCTTTTATTAGATTACGTGTTGTCAATGCAAAAATGTTTCGATAGTTTACAGAACGTGAAAACTGGAATAGTCACGTTCCGGGTGGGATTGCAGTCCGGGGACCCTACAGTCCGGCCCGAAAATCACGGGGTCGGGCCGGGCTTTTTTTTGTTTTTCTATAATTTGTATCCCAAAGTACTAAAACTCTGGATATTTTTCGTTGACTTGACGTGGTGATATTTTCCTAAATTGTGTTTTTTTCTGAGCCACTCACATAATTGTACTTGGTGCAGACCAAACTAAAAATACTGCGCAAAATATGCAGTTTGAAATAGTTCGACTGGCACACAGAATATAGAAATTATTTTGAAAACGAGAAGATCTCAAAAACCCAATCAACACGTACACATTCACAAATAATCCCAACGACGAAAGCTTCAAAAAGAAATGAAACTGACACTGGCAAAATCTCATCTACTCACTGTCAATAAAATAAACCCGGCTATGAGTCGAGTTGTTGTCATGACAAGGTCAGATGCCATCGTTTCCATTGTTGTTATTACTTGGAATAGTTCTAGCTTTTCTTTTAGAAACGAAAAAAATTCAGGTTTCATTATAGAAAAAAAACAACTTTTTTATTGTGAAAAATGTTTTTTTTTTCGTTCATAACGGATTTCAACAATTAAAACATCAATATTTTTTTCAATGTGTTTGGCAATAAAATTGTTGTGAACTTGTGGTAAACTAGAATGTTTGGGGGGAAATAAAATGTGGAAAACAAAGTTGTGAAGGAATAACGGGCGAACGTGACCCCTCGAACTGCAAATTCCTTGTCTTTCTCTGCGTCTCTCTCTCTCTCTCTCTCTCTCACTATCGCTTTCAGGTCTAATTTGCTGGAATGGGACCGACAAGAATTGTCAGTTCAATCAGATCATCAAACGCGATTTTGATATACTGTCTAAATCCATCCGCTTTTTCAGAACCTTTGCTGAAGCGGACCACAAAATCGGACCAGGTCCGTTTTTTTTGGTTGATATTTTTTCGATTTCAGTCTGATTCAGCTGAAATTTCAACAAAAAAAACGGACCTGGTCCGATTTCTGGACTCTGGTCCGATTCAGACACATTTTTTATGTTTCGGTCCGATTCAGATTTGGTTATTTTCGGGTCCGATAAAATCGGGCCTAGTCCGATTCAGAAGGTCCTATTCAGATTCCACCTCAAATGGTGACAATTCCACCTCAAATGGTGACAATTCCACCTCAAATGGTGACAAGACATGATTTTTGGAGAATATTGGAAGAGAGTTTGAAAATGCGCACCGGTCAAAAAGGGGTTGATCTTGTAAATCATTTTAATAACGTTCAGCTAACATGCCACAAACGACTCCACGTGAAGGCGATGCTGTGAAAACATCGTCCATCTGACCGTAACCATAAATCATGGCATATGTCTGAGGACCCAGGTTGGGACTGACTCCATTGTCCGGTTGAAAGTTTGACCTACATTTTTATGAGTTTTCACGTTTTTATTCAATTAACTTATTTTTGATCTAATGAGAAATTTTGGAAGCCTTACAATTTTTTTGGAATTTTCAGAAAATCGATATTATCAGTAGAACTAAACGTTTTCATGGAAAAATATCATTTGGATGTTGTTCAGAAAGGTGGATTACACCAAGTTGACCTATTTAGGTGTACCATGACCTTCTTTAAAGCGATTTAGGTATATCAAGATTTTCAGATCTTGGTCTTTCACAAAAATCTCGATATCTCGATTTTGAGAGGAGTTTCGCAAAATCTGACAACGGGATCATTTTCAGCGTCCGAAACTCTATAAAATGACATACATTTCATCGAAAATCTCCAAGTTTTCCTTACACCGGTTTCGAGATTTCCGGTTTCAAAATTTTTCAATTTGAGATATTTCGTTTTACCATTGATGAAAAATAGGACCATTGGAAGAGAACCAATATGGCCTAGGAAACCAAATCTAAAGGACCATGAGAAAAAAAGAAAATTTCCCATTCGTCATGAAATGTCTAAAATCCACGTGTACAGAGAAAATTCTACTGTATGTAGCCGTGCTTACCGAACATCCTATTTTCCAAGAAATAATGCTAAATTTTTTCATCAAAACCCTATCATTGATGCGCAAAACAAAACTCTTCTTTGTTTCCCCGAACGAAAATAGTCATTTATTCGGAATCTCAAATTATCCCTCTTCAGTCTTCTACATCTATCTACTTGTTGGCCATGAAAATAAATTTCGAAACTCCTCGTTTTCTTCTAATGTACTACAATTTGATCGACGCCATCTCGTTGGTGTTCAATGCTCTCGGAATTTATTTGACCATTTTCAAAGGTGTCAAAATGGACAACTTCAAATACTACATTTTGGTTTTTCAGGTTTGACAAACTGTTTGAGACATTCAAAGTTGTGCGTAGTTTCAGATCTGTTGTACAGTGCTAGATTTCTATTTCACCTCATTGATGAGACCTGTTGGTTTATTCCCTTTGCTGGCCGGTACGACACATGGATTCTTGAATGAAATAGGGATGACAACAAGTGTCCAAGTTGCCGTTGCCAATTTTTTGATAACCGCTCAAACTGGTTCAATTGCAGTGTGTTTTATTCGAAAGCATCAGGCGATTGCAAGAATTGACCGGAAATATCTGATACCTCAAACTGTTTTCATTGCTCTTTGTCTCACCAAAATCATCTGGCCGTTTGTAGTTCTTCTACTTTTTCTCGAGTCTGGAATGTCACATGATCAACAAATGGATTATATTCAAAATCACGTGTCAGAGTATTATGAAGAGTTCAAAAATCTTCGCGCAAATTTTGCGATCTACAAAATCGATAATATAACATTGATGGCATTTTTGATGGTTATCGTGAATGGGTGTTATTCAGTTTTCACAATTTTATGTGCCACACATCAAATGCTCGCAAATCTTCGTCAAAATCGCCCGAAAATTTCGTGTTACAGCTACTCGAAACACAAACAAACATTGATCAGTCTTTTCGCGCAATTTGTCACTTCTTCATTATGTATCGTTCCACCGGTTATCATTACGATCAGTGTTGTTTTTGAACTGGAATGTTCGCAACAAGTCGCATATTATGCAGTCGCAGTTTTCTTCTCGCACTCTACAATTAACACAATTGTTATGATTGTCACATTTCCAGCCTATAGGAAATTTTGTTTGTCATGGATCAGGTCCGCGTGAAAGTGAAGAATTTTGAAAAAAAAAACAATTTTGACATTTTCAGGAAATCTAAAAATGTTTCTGTCCCCAATGTCATCGAAGTTCGATCTAATAGTATATTTCAATGAACATACGTCTCTAGCTTTCATTGTCTACAAGACGTACAAGACATGAAGAAATCTGCCAATCGAGAGAGAGAGAGACGCAGAGGAAAACAAGTAGTTCGAATCGTCACGTTTGTATTATTTTCACGTACCTTCTTTTTTAAGAAAGAAAATATCGCAAAACTCCACTTTTTTTCCGAAAAATGAATTGTTAACCTCATTTTTGTTATCATTACCGTGACCCCCGAACTCCAAAAAAAATCTGCGTTTAGAAGACGTCATGGGGAAGAACTTCACAGTGCACATAAATAATAATATTAATAATAATAGGGAATAATGTCACTATGAAAACTGAAAGATTATATTATAAGTAATGAAAATTGCACTGTGTAATTTTACAGCCGGACTCCGGCCCCAACGAAAGTCATTTTTTTTCCAATACAGTAAGATATATTCATTTGAACTTGGGTGAATTGTATCTACAAATAGTTATTTACACGCATCGCCGAATTGTTCATTGTGCCTACGACGAGCACGTCGATGTTTCGACACACACTCCCGTCGTTGAATCTCTCGAAAACCCATCTACACAGGCGCATCCACTCCAACACTGATCACAAGCCGGATTCGTCGTCACTCCGCACATCGCTTCGCAATTGTGGCACTTTGACCAACTCTCGTTGGTGCCGCACGTCGTTTTTGTTGCACATTTTCGCAAATGAACACAGTTGCCATTGTCGTCTCGTCGGTAGCCGGTTCGGCAGATGCAACCGGGTTGACATGTTGTGGCGATGGTGGTTGTTGAAGTTGTACAGTTCTGGAAAAGTGTTTCCAACAAACACGGGATATTCTAATATTTCCATTTTTCAACGAACAGAATGAAACTAGTTTCAAATTAACGGGATTATCTGATAGTACTTTGTGTATGTATTCGAAAAACATTGAACAAATCATAAATCACATCTTCATCCTCGTTCTTTTTTTTTTGCGTTTCTCAACTAACCGAACTACGCGCACAACTCTTTTCACAACTTGGCATACAATCGGTATACTGTTCAGCTCCAGAGCATGTCACATTGGAAGTGGAAGTCGCATCACACTTGTCCATCAGTTGACATTTACCATTGATCCTCACATATCCGCGAATACAACCGCATCCGGCAACGCAGCTCGTATTCGAGCATGTCTGAAAAATTCAAGTTATTACATGAGTTACTCGGTCGCTCAACTCACTGGAGATGGGTTTTCACACGTCGCGTCGCAACCGGCTGTGCAACTCTGATACTCTTCATTAGTCGCATCGCAAATTGGCGCTTCCAATCGATCGATACATTTGGCACTCTGACCGGATTCCTGATAACAAACCTGACCCGAAACACATTTCGTTGTCAAACATTGTCCCTCCGACACATCCAATGATTGATAACAAGTGTATTTGTGTTTTGTCACATTGTCATAGCAACTCATACCAGTGTCACACGGATTGTCAGCGCAGTATTTGGTACCGATTTGACGGGTGACACAAGACTCAGTGGCGTTGATATCTTTAACACAGACCTCGGATGTTAGATTACATGAGACGGTGGAGCAAAACATTGCGGATTCCAGAGCCATGTTGGGAATCGCGGCAAAAGTTTGTAGATTCTTCGTGTGGTTCAACGACAAGGCGTTGGTTGATGACAATGTCACCAGGCTCAAACTTGGCTGATTTTCATCCGCTAATTTCACCTTTCGAGTAGTTGAGATTCTTGAAGCCACAGGCTTCACCGTTTGAGTGGTAACTGTGAGATTCAGAGTTATTGGCCTCAATGTTGGAAGCCCTGTTAGGTTGATCGTCGGTAATGTGAGATTTGCAGATGGGAGTGTCGGAAGCACAAATGCCGACATGTTGAAGGGTGGAAGAGTAGGAAGTACTGACAAGTTCAACGGTGCAAAAGTGGGGAATGAGAAATTGAGAGGTGGCAAAGTTGAAAGTCCCAACGCGGACCAGTTGAAAGGCGCCAATGTTGGAAGAACAGAGAGATTGAGTGGCGTCATTGTTGGCAAAGTTCCAAGACCTAACGATGACCAATTGAACGGGGCCAATGTTGGAAGGGCCGACAGATTGAGAGGTGCAAAAGTTGGTAAACCAAGAGAAGACCAGTTGAAAGGGGCCAACGTTGGAATAGCTGTCAGGTTCATGGTCGGGATTGAGAAGTTGGTAGTGAGCGGAGCAGCTATAGCATCAGATAACTCCAATCCCATATGAGGCGCTGTTAGGTTCAATGGTGTCATTGTCGGAAGTGCCAAAGAAGACCAGTTGAATGGGGCTAGCGTTGGTAGAGTGGCAATTCCTAGCGAAGACCAGTTGAACGGTGCCAATGTTGGCAAAGGCGACACTCCTATTGATGACCAATTGAACGGTGGAATAGTTGGCAAAGAATAGTTGCCAAAGTTGAGAGGTGAAGCGATTGCCGTGAAGTTGAAAGCGGTCAAGTTCAGTGGCGTCATCGTCGGAAGTGCCAACGACGACCAGTTGAACGGTGCAATCGTCGGGATTCCCGACAAGTTCATGGGCGGTAATGTGGGCAAACCCAATGCGGACCAATTGAATGGGGGCAATGTAGCAACCTCGAACACTGACCAATTGACTGGTGCCAGTGTGGGAAATGTGAACGCGGACAGATTGAGAGGGGTGAATGGAAATGTTTCATTGATGGGCGACAGAGTGACAGGAGGCGCCAATGTTGGAAATGTGTAAGCGGAAAGATTGAAAATGGTGAACGCGTTCGTCAAGTGCGATGAAGTCGTGGTGTAGTGAAGTGGTGTTGTGGTGACATTTTTGTGAACACCTCAAGTATGTACATCAGTTAGATAGAATGGCAAAATCTCCGGTTTCAGATTCAAAACATGAGTCGGCTCTCACCCATTTTTTCAAAAAGTCAAAAAAAAATTTCAAAGTTTCGGACCCAATATAAGTTTTGCCTCAAAATCGGATCTTACCCGTTTCCATTTTGACTTTGGACCCGGAAAATTTTCCTCCCAAACCAGTGATATTTTGGACTCGAATCCAAAAATTCCCAGAAAACTCTAGCGGTTCAAAGTTTTTGTATCATCAGAGTGGCGTCCATATCCCGATGCACTTACCAACAGTTGTCTTTGACTCGACTCCTACCAAAAATCCAAAAAACAACAATACTAAATTACAGTAGCCCATGTTATTCGGGGCACAAACCAACAGAGAAAAAAAACTTGTTATGCCAAACCACTACCCGGTATTTATAGTTGTCTCTCCATCTCGCACGTCCGAATGATCGGTGCCTGATCAAACTAAGCCCCTTACAATAACAAACCCCATACATTTTTGTTTGATCGTTACACGCTCAGCAGACAAAAAACCAACAGAACAGATGATGTTGTAAATCGGTTTGAACTTTACTCATTTTATCGTGTACCCCGTACAATAAAATGTGAGAACCTCGTGGGAAAGATTTTGAACTAATAGAACACGGAAAAAAAACAAGCACCATTTTTTGTTTGCACTTTTTGGATTTCTGGTAAACACGAGGGACAATTTGCATTTTGAATCTACAGTAACCTGGAAACAGTTTCTCATCAAGTTTGAGTGTGGACCTGAAACAGACGGGTTTGCACGCCTTGACGCATGTTTTGGTTGTTGTTTGGTATTCAGATACCAAAAAACACAGTCTGTTTGTTGAGCTGCAAGTTTGGTTTGAAATTTCAAAATGTTCGTAATTTTTGATAAACAACTCCCAGATTTCCGCCTTTTGCAAAAAAAAAACAACTAAAACTGTAGTGCAAAAATGAACGATTTGGAAAAAATGTCACGCAAATTATTTTGACCTACAAGAAAGAATTTCTACAAATTTGGAAAAATAACATAGCTAAATACTAGGCTTGGGCGGAACCAAAACCGAAATTTCCGAAATTCCGGGATATCTGATCATTTTCGGAACCTTTTTCAGACGGAACCTTTTCCGGAAACTTTTCTTCGAAATTTTTTCCGAAAATTTTTCGGTAAGTCATTTCCAGCGAAAAAGTTTCGAAATTTCCTGTTTTGCCGAAAAAAAATGCCGGAAAAAAATGTCGAGACCATTTTTTTCCGAAAAAAATATTCGGAAAAAAGTCGGAACTTATTTTTTTCGATTTTTCTTTCGAAAATACTTTCGATTCCGGAAGTTCCGAAAGGTCTGTTCCGCCCAAGCCTAATAGCTACTCAATTTTCATTTTCAACTTTCGAAAAAAAAATTATTTGTCCCTATTCTCCAAGTTCCCGTTTCATGTTTTCGCGATGAAAACAGAAGACATAAAGTAGGCCCGAAAAAAAATCACAAAATTGTTTCAAGTTCGACGTAATATATCTTCAAAACCCCCACCAAGATACTGGCAATACTAACCAGTGGTTTTTGCTCATTCATACTGTGCCATGTGCCAAAAAACAAAAATCTTCAATTTGTATTTACATTTTTTCACAATCCCCAAAACAAAAATAGTCGGGAATCTGATTTACAAGGGAATAGTGTTGGGACGATGTGGCATTTCATAATGAAATTTTGTGATTTCATAGATTCCGACACGCTGAGAAAGATCCCGTTGTCAGAAGTTGCGAAACTTCTCTGCGATGCTCAAAATTTGGCTCCGAAGTTTGAGCAGAAAATCTCATTTTTCTCCTTCAAATTCGAACTGTTTATGGGAGTGGAATACTCCGGGGTTATTTCATACGAGAAGAAACGTTTCAATATTCATTTTGACAAAAAAAGTACTGATAACACCAAGAAATGTGGCTTCAAAAAATACAATCAAATCCGACCTACATTTTTATGAGGGTTCACGTTTTTATTCAATGCATTTATTTTTGATCTAATGAGAAATTTTGGAAGCCTGACAAATTTTTGAGAATTTTCAGAAAATCGATATTATCAGTAGAACTAAACGTTTTCATGGAAAAATATCAATTGGATGTTGTTCATTACACTGAGTTGACCTATTTAGGTGTACCATAAACTTCTTTAAAGCTTATTATACCAAGATTTTCAGATCTTGATTTTTCACAAAAATCTCGATATCTCGATTTTAAGAGGAGTTTCGCAAAATCTGACAACGGGATCATTTTCAGCGTCCGAAACTCTATAAAATGACATACATTTCATCGAAAATCTCCAAATTTTCCTTACACCCCTCCCTTCTTAGATTATTTGGTTTGAGCAAAAATCACGAGCCGTATTCAATGTGAAATAGGAGAGATCTTCGATGTTAGAATCTACATACCAAAATGACCCCGCCTCTTTTTTCCGAATATAAATAGCTTCGCAGTTTGCATAAGTATATTGTAGTCTCTTCCAGGATGGTGTCCATCGGTAACACTTGGCTCAAAATCAATGATATTTCGGATACCGTCGGATTCACGTCGACGTGTCTTGTTAACACTGTACTGATAAGTTTGTTAGTGACTCGTGGCAAAAAATTGGGAACCTATCGATATTTGCTCATGTTCTACTCTGTTTTCACCGTGTTTTATGCGATTGTCGAGTCAGTTTTGCGACCGGTGAGTTGTCCTTCGATTGTGTAGTTTCTAGTTTATGAGATGTTTTTCAACAATTTTCGAATGTCCTTCATTAGTGAATGATTTTCAAAGATCCTCAATTGAGTTCATTCATCATCTTCTTTCCCTATTCAACCAAGATCAAAATAACACACTCGTTAATTTAACCTATTCATAGTCCAACCTCAATGATTAGGCGCTTTTTTCAGATTCTACACATTGAGCACAATTCATTGTTCCTGATATCCAGGAAGCGATTCGATGTTTCACCTCTTTTTGCAAAACTCAATTCAGGTGACAGAAAAGGGACTTTTGAAAACAGAGAGATTTACGTTTGGAACACTAGGATACAAAATGTGTTGTACCCTTTACAACAAACAAGGGTATAGGTTTCAATAACTCCTCATAGATTCAGTTTATGCCAGGTTTTTCTATTGTGATCATTTGCCCATGGTTTGAAGTTAATAGATAACTTTTTTTTAAATAATAAAACCAAAAATTCAGCAGTCACAAATACAGAACAACTTCTATTTCTAAATAACAAAACATTTTCGAGGTCTTTACTGTGCTTGTTTCGCATCAAGCTTCGTCCTCGTCGCCGTTCACTTTGTCTACCGTTATTTTGTCGCTTGCAAACCGCATCTTCTTCACATGTTCGACGAAAGTCGCCTAGTTTTTTGGCTTCTCATTGCTCTTATTCCAATCAGCGCCTGGGCGTGTGTCTCGATGTTTCTCTACCCGAACACCGAACAAACTGAGAACATTGTTTTGTTAGTTTCAGAATAACACATTTCTGTTGATGTTCAATTGTTTTCCAGAATGATGCTCCGCGATAACTACTATCCATTGTCACGAGAAAATGTGACCTATATTGGATATATTTATGTGAGTGTGAAACAAACATTTTTGAGGTTTGATTTTGTGATTACAGTACACTTATAATGAGAAAGGAGAGCGAGAGATTTACATGAAAAATGTGTTGGGTTTCATAGTTCATTCGGTGGTTATGAACGGCTCGTTTTTTGTCATTTTTCATTGTGGAAAACAAACCTACGAAACCGTAAAACACGCAGTTCATGCGTCGAACCGCACCAAACAACTTCAAAGGCAATTATTCAACGCGCTCGTTATCCAGGTTTTCATTTTTCATTCTTTTAATCACAAAATATTTTGTTCTAGACGATTGTTCCATCTGTCATCATGTACATTCCGATTTTGATCATGTTCATTTTTCCGTTTTTGGACTATCCGTTGAGAAGTTGGACAAACGTTGCGGTTGTTTCGTCGTTCATCTATCCCGGAATTGATCCGCTGATTTTGATTTGGGTGATTCGAGATTTTCGAATGACTGTCGCAGGTAATCGGACACGGCATTTTATGACGTCCTCCAAAGGAGACGCAGAGAAAGCAGATTTTTGATGCTCGGGGTTACTCACGATAATTTTTCATTTTTTACAATTAGTGTTGACGCTTTTTGTAACGAGAAACACCTTTAAAAAAATAGTTGAACCAAAAAAAAATACCGACGTGAACTAGTTCATTTCCCGATGAATGTCAGTTTTGAGATATTTCCCTGCTTGAGAAAAAACGGATCGATCGCACGCTACCACGCTGCGCCGACACGCTGAGAAAGATCCCGTTGTCAGAAGTTGCGAAACTTCTCTGCGATGCTCAAAATTTGGCTCCGAAGTTTGAGCAGAAAATCTCATTTTTCTCCTTCAAATTCGAACTGTTTATGGGAGTGGAATACTCCGGGGTTATTTCATACGAGAAGAAACGTTTCAATATTCATTTTGACAAAAAAAGTACTGATAACACCAAGAAATGTGGCTTCAAAAAATACAATCAAATCCGACCTACATTTTTATGAGGGTTCACGTTTTTATTCAATGCATTTATTTTTGATCTAATGAGAAATTTTGGAAGCCTGACAAATTTTTGAGAATTTTCAGAAAATCGATATTATCAGTAGAACTAAACGTTTTCATGGAAAAATATCAATTGGATGTTGTTCATTACACTGAGTTGACCTATTTAGGTGTACCATAAACTTCTTTAAAGCTTATTATACCAAGATTTTCAGATCTTGATTTTTCACAAAAATCTCGATATCTCGATTTTAAGAGGAGTTTCGCAAAATCTGACAACGGGATCATTTTCAGCGTCCGAAACTCTATAAAATGACATACATTTCATCGAAAATCTCCAAATTTTCCTTACACCCCTCCCTTCTTAGATTATTTGGTTTGAGCAAAAATCACGAGCCGTATTCAATGTGAAATAGGAGAGATCTTCGATGTTAGAATCTACATACCAAAATGACCCCGCCTCTTTTTTCCGAATATAAATAGCTTCGCAGTTTGCATAAGTATATTGTAGTCTCTTCCAGGATGGTGTCCATCGGTAACACTTGGCTCAAAATCAATGATATTTCGGATACCGTCGGATTCACGTCGACGTGTCTTGTTAACACTGTACTGATAAGTTTGTTAGTGACTCGTGGCAAAAAATTGGGAACCTATCGATATTTGCTCATGTTCTACTCTGTTTTCACCGTGTTTTATGCGATTGTCGAGTCAGTTTTGCGACCGGTGAGTTGTCCTTCGATTGTGTAGTTTCTAGTTTATGAGATGTTTTTCAACAATTTTCGAATGTCCTTCATTAGTGAATGATTTTCAAAGATCCTCAATTGAGTTCATTCATCATCTTCTTTCCCTATTCAACCAAGATCAAAATAACACACTCGTTAATTTAACCTATTCATAGTCCAACCTCAATGATTAGGCGCTTTTTTCAGATTCTACACATTGAGCACAATTCATTGTTCCTGATATCCAGGAAGCGATTCGATGTTTCACCTCTTTTTGCAAAACTCAATTCAGGTGACAGAAAAGGGACTTTTGAAAACAGAGAGATTTACGTTTGGAACACTAGGATACAAAATGTGTTGTACCCTTTACAACAAACAAGGGTATAGGTTTCAATAACTCCTCATAGATTCAGTTTATGCCAGGTTTTTCTATTGTGATCATTTGCCCATGGTTTGAAGTTAATAGATAACTTTTTTTTAAATAATAAAACCAAAAATTCAGCAGTCACAAATACAGAACAACTTCTATTTCTAAATAACAAAACATTTTCGAGGTCTTTACTGTGCTTGTTTCGCATCAAGCTTCGTCCTCGTCGCCGTTCACTTTGTCTACCGTTATTTTGTCGCTTGCAAACCGCATCTTCTTCACATGTTCGACGAAAGTCGCCTAGTTTTTTGGCTTCTCATTGCTCTTATTCCAATCAGCGCCTGGGCGTGTGTCTCGATGTTTCTCTACCCGAACACCGAACAAACTGAGAACATTGTTTTGTTAGTTTCAGAATAACACATTTCTGTTGATGTTCAATTGTTTTCCAGAATGATGCTCCGCGATAACTACTATCCATTGTCACGAGAAAATGTGACCTATATTGGATATATTTATGTGAGTGTGAAACAAACATTTTTGAGGTTTGATTTTGTGATTACAGTACACTTATAATGAGAAAGGAGAGCGAGAGATTTACATGAAAAATGTGTTGGGTTTCATAGTTCATTCGGTGGTTATGAACGGCTCGTTTTTTGTCATTTTTCATTGTGGAAAACAAACCTACGAAACCGTAAAACACGCAGTTCATGCGTCGAACCGCACCAAACAACTTCAAAGGCAATTATTCAACGCGCTCGTTATCCAGGTTTTCATTTTTCATTCTTTTAATCACAAAATATTTTGTTCTAGACGATTGTTCCATCTGTCATCATGTACATTCCGATTTTGATCATGTTCATTTTTCCGTTTTTGGACTATCCGTTGAGAAGTTGGACAAACGTTGCGGTTGTTTCGTCGTTCATCTATCCCGGAATTGATCCGCTGATTTTGATTTGGGTGATTCGAGATTTTCGAATGACTGTCGCAGGTAATCGGACACGGCATTTTATGACGTCCTCCAAAGGAGACGCAGAGAAAGCAGATTTTTGATGCTCGGGGTTACTCACGATAATTTTTCATTTTTTACAATTAGTGTTGACGCTTTTTGTAACGAGAAACACCTTTAAAAAAATAGTTGAACCAAAAAAAAATACCGACGTGAACTAGTTCATTTCCCGATGAATGTCAGTTTTGAGATATTTCCCTGCTTGAGAAAAAACGGATCGATCGCACGCTACCACGCTGCGACAGCGCACTCTCTAGTGCGTGGTCGCAGCGCGATCTGTGAGTAGTCGCAGGGTGGTAGCATGCCACCGCTCACTCACTTTTATGAGAAAAGTTTCCCGGGGAAAGATGTCATCATCCAAACTTTTCTCTGCGTCTCTCGTCTCTCGTCCTTCATCCTCAGATGACCA
The DNA here is from genome assembly GCA_963572245.1 of Caenorhabditis sp. 8 KK-2011. Lineage (NCBI taxonomy): Eukaryota > Metazoa > Nematoda > Chromadorea > Rhabditida > Rhabditidae > Caenorhabditis > Caenorhabditis sp. 8 KK-2011. The sequence goes on along the minus strand of OY751550.1, from coordinate 10,168,191 downwards.
TTGCAAATTTGACAGTTTTTTGTCGTTTTGAACTTTGATTTCAAAACGGCGCGTGTTCGTGATGTGTAGTCGGAATTTTAGAAATTCAAATTCAAAATCACGATAATTTTAATAGTAGACCCCAAGCACGTCCTATTATTGCGCGTCGAAGGAAAACAGGAGATTTTTGAGATAGTAAGAGACGGAGAGTTGAACATGTGTGAGACGTGAACTCTGATACGTGAGGAAGCTAAAAATGAATGACCGCTCAGTCAAGATAACACTTCGAATTTCGAAATATTGAAGGGTGGATCAACCACGATGTCATTTTTTCAGAGAAGCTACACATTGTTCATCCCAAATCGAAGGTGACAACAAGTGTTCAAATTTCGGCCACCAACCAAACGGTCCAAACCGATCACCAAATCGATTGACATCCCCGCTCGGAACCACTAATTCCACAAATTATCTCATGTCAAAATCCTCTATATATAAATTGATATTTGCAGTGTTTACGCACAGACACAAACACACCCTCAAACAAATATAATAAAGTGCTGCTGCTGTTGCTTCATCATCATCTTCTCATCCTTCTTCTTCTTCTTCTTATGTTGCTCTACCCATCCCTGTTCTGTATTTCTTGACCTTTTCATCCGATCTTGTTCTTTATCCCAGTCTACTCGTAATTTTTATCAATTCCTTGATTTTATCTCCGTCTAACTTTTGTAACACATACATTGATGAATGAAATAAAAACAGGGACAAACAAATTCAGAAAAACAAGGAGCAGGTTGAAGTAGCCACTTGTGCTCTTCAAGTTGATGACTACTAATGTGCAAATATACTGTTTTCAAAGGTGTTAATCATGATAATAATGTTCTCATTTTCTTCCAGATTTCGATATCAAATGGGATGTCTAATGATAACTTTGTAAGTGTTTTTGAGGGAGAGGGTTACTGTAGACGCTTTAGTCGAATGGGAAGCAAGCCGTGACAGAAAACAGATTTCGAGAGTGAGAAACATTTTTATCCAGAAAAAGACCAGACAGGGTTAAGTGATATTGTAGCCCGAGGGCCCGGCCCGACTTTTAAACGTCAGTTTCTCAGAGCCGGGAATATAATTTTTTTGAAAAAGTTGTGGGAACCATTTTCTCACTCTTGCACTTTTGGAAAAAGTATGTAATGTATTTGTAAGTACTAAAACTCAGGATGTATGCCCCTTACTGAACGGGCCTTCAAAAAGAAAAACCAATTCTCATCCCTATGGTTGAGTCCATTTTTTTGAAACTAGAAATAATCAAGTTCACGCGTAACACGTGTCCTGCTCTACTTCTGAGATCACTTAAAAATTGGCGTTCTCATTGCTATTTTTCTCGAACCTCCAAAATTAATTGGTCGAAATACTGCCTGCTACAACCTCCATTTTATCTAGTTTCCAATTTTTCCGATGTTTTTCGAGACAAAATTCGAAGCAAAAAGATTTTCCTAAAGTTTTTTGAAACTTGAAAAGTAGTCTCTGAAATTATTTATATTTTTAAATTGACAACTCAAGCCCATGAAGAAATTGCTTTTTTTGTTGTTGTGCACTTTATAAAACAACATTTGTTTGAACAAATGTAATGACGCACAAGTAAAGGTGTTCGAGAAAAACTACCGTAACTCCTCAACACCGGTCAATTTTTTGTTGAAGGCAATAGACATAGAAACCGAAGCGGCACAATTCGACGAAGATGTAGAGGCGAACCTGAGCACATCGAGATGTGCTCTAATGAGTTTTGAAGAAGAACAACCCGTCTCACTCGTTGCATCGATCAAGGAAAGTGTCAAGAGTTCCAAACGAAAAATGTTAGTTTGCAACCCAGATTTTCAACACATGCATTCATAGAACGTCCGATTTTCAAGCATTTTTTTTGGTTCACGTTTGAATATTTTTTTCGAGCTCACATTATCTTCATTTTTGTTCGAATTTCGTTTTTTACGAAGTTAAGAATACAAAATTAGTGAGAAAAACAGCTTATGTGAAACATTTTTTCTATTCAAACATAAATTTCAGAAAAAAAAAACTTGTGTTTTGTTGAGTAGAAAAAAATTTAAAAAATTTGCATATGTGAGGAATCGAACTATCGACTTCTCACTTTATCATGGACGCCTAACCTGCTGAACCACAATGCCCCTTTTTGTCACGTGAAAATTTCCTTTTTAATAATAGGTGAGAAAAATTTGATGATCAAAAAAAAAATGATTAAAAATCGGACGTTATTTAAATTAAACTATTTTCAACTCACAAAAAACAATAAGTTTAGAACGTATTACACGTCTTTCATAACTTCGCCGATCAAAAAATTGCTGTCCACATTCAAACTGTTGATCATCATCGGATTGTACTCTTTCCTAGGCGCTCATTTATTCATGTATTTTGAAGTTTCGGCAGATTTGGCAGCTAAAGAAGAAACGTATCATCAGCGGAAAATTGCGAGAGAAGTCATGATTTTGAAGTTAGTTCTCGAAATTGCATCAAGAGTTCCAGACCGGGCCAGTTTCTATGCTTTCCGGTAACTCATTCTATTTGCAGCTTGCGTGCAATCTATTACGATAATCGTCAAGACTACGAGGAGCGATGGAAACACGCAATTTTGCGATTCGAAAGCGATTTGGAACTCGACGAACCGTCTATCGAAACAGCATGGACGTTCTGGATGTCCTTTCTCTACGCTGGCACGATCTTCACAACCATAGGCTACGGTAACATTGCGTGTAAAACGACATCAGGACAAGTGGCAACAATGATCTATGCGTTTGCGGGTATACCGATAATGCTGGTCATGCTGAATTCGCTCAACAATTTCTTGTTGAAATGGATCAAAATTATTGCGAATTATATGAGTGACACAGTTTTGTATTTGGGTATCAAGTTTGGGATGATTACCATTAGGCAAGATGAGAAGGAGAAGTTGAAGCGGTATAAGGCGTATATCAAGAAGTACAAGTTATCTGAATCTGTGGTGAGTTGTCAACTTCAAACTTTATTATCCCAACTTTTTAGATGTACGCCTCTGGCGAGAGTGGTTTGAACAACATAGCGGAACGGGTTTCGATTGACATGATGAGCAAAGAAGACGATGAACAAGAAGATGCGGATGACGAGGAGGTGCCACCTGATCCCCCTGTTATCTCTACAATCTTCGGTATCACCAAAATCTCAACCAGATTCTGAAATAATCGAAATTTTTCAGCCACAGTTTCGTGGATAATGCTGTCGGCTATGATTTTTTGCATGTTCGAAGATTGGAGCTTCTTCACAAGCTTCTATTTCTGCTTCATCTCACTGACAACTATCGGTCTCGGAGATGTGACACCAGCCAATCCCGAGTACATGATCGCCACATTCGGTGTGGTCATCGTTGGCCTCTCGATGTTAACAGTTTGTATTGATGTTGTCAAGGAGAAGATCGCATTGATGTACATGGCGATACTGCAAAAGTTGTTGAAAGATTATATGGAGGCGGTGAAGAACGGCGATCCGAATGCAGCGTCGGCGATGATGGCTGGTTTTCAGGGAAAGGCCAAGTTTTTGATGCCGTTGTTGAGTAAGAATGATGGTGCAAAAGTGATGAACAAGTTCAAACAGGATTGTTCGAAAAAGGTAGGGATGGCCAACAAAACGAACTGCAAACAAATTACTGGTTTTGTTTCATGACATCATTCTGTGTGTCACTGCCCCGCCCACTTTTTTTTGGCTTACTGCGCTTTAGATTCTGAACCCCCAAACATCAAAACTCCAACAAAAATCTTGAAAAATACGAAGATCATGAAAACTTTTTTGCTCTACTAATGTATATTTTTGAATTCCCGGAAACCCAAAGTTTCTTGTATTATATTTAGAGGTAAAATAAAGTGGTGTTAAAATAAAAAAATGTTGAAATCATCAAACTCGCACGCTCTACGGTCTCGTCACGAATTCACACAATCTCATTGAATTTTTGTGTGTTCGTAACGAGGTCGCGAGTTTTTTTTATTTGAAAAAAAAATTTATTTTTCGACGCTACTTTTTACCTCTATAATAACAAGACGCTCTTCATGTATGATTTTGCGCTGCCGATTCTACGGAAATCTCAAAATATTTTCCCTTTGCAGGGAATCGATCCACCACCGGTCCTCACCAACATCAATCCCGAAACCGGTATGCCGGCGTTTGCCAGCGCTCAAAAAGAAGATTTCCACGACTACATTGAGGTGGCCGAAGGTTTGGCGGCCGAGGAGAAAAGTCAAACCTACATGTCAAAGTCGTCGATCGACAATTTGTTGCTCTCACGACAAAACTCCACATCGATGCAGGTGCCAAAAATGAACTGGGACACGTCGCGACGACATAGTATGATATCAGAGGTGGCCAAGATCACGATCGATGGAGAGACGCAGACGGTGATGTTGGATATTTTTGAGATTGGTGTTCAGGCGAACATCGAGAGTCAGAAACAGGATTCTTCGACGCAATACATTACGACGACGTGAGTGAAAAGTTTTGGGAACATCGATGAGATTAGTGTTTCAGATGTCACACAATCGGAATTCAACCGGAAGTCTCTTCAATATACCACTACAATCCACTATTCTCGAGCGATGATTCAGAGTCCGAAGACTATATTTCCGGCTCAGATGATGAATCGGAAGACTATTCAAGAACTGAAGAATCAATTCTAGGAGATGATGTTGATGATAAGAAAATGATAGTACCAGTTGAAGAACCTCTTTTGACAGCAGCACCAGCCACTGAACAAAAAACTGTTCCCGAAAATAAAAAGATTGTAGAGTTCGAAGAAATACTTTCCGAAAAACAAGCGTCTCAGATTCCTGTTGAAGATCAAATCTTGGTTGGGAAAACGAAAAATGATTTCGACGTGACAATTGAAAAGAAGCAGGATCTTGAAGCAGAACTAATATCAGAGCCAAAAGAACCCGAGATCTCAGCTGAACTTCTGAAACCACCCGGCAAAAAGAGAAAGCGAAAGAAGAACAAATCGCTGACAGTTTTGAGATTTTTGAAGAGCAGCGGAATGCAGACAGAGGTTCCCACCTCGGACGGTTCCACACAATACGACATTGTCGACAAATCCAACCGACGATGTCAGACAAAAATGTCGAGTATCACCAGTGACATGGTTGAGAAAAGACAACGAAATTTGACTGTGGAAAAAGCCAAGAATTTCATCATTGAGCAAGAGCGAGTCGGTGAAAGAAGTGAAACGGTGGCGGAAAATGGATTCATTGTTAATGAGGTGAGAGAAAATTTCAAAAAAAAAAAAAACGATGCCTGCTGCTGGAATCGAACCAGCGTCGCCACGGCCACAACGTGGAGTACTAACCACTATACTAAGCAGGCCGAAAGTTTGTGTGAACAATTTCGTTTATGAAACAAAACATTTCGATCCCTACCGAATTAAAATAGGGTGGAGATTGTAGCCTGGAGGCCGAGAGTCTGGTGGAAAAAAATTAAAGGCGTGTGAGAAAACCTCACCTGGCCGGTCCGACTTTTGGAGATGAGTTTTTTCAGAATGGGAACTTGGTCAGGTTCATCAACAAACATTTTACTTCCGGGAAAAAATGCAGAAAAAATCTGAGATCTTCAGAATTATTTTTCTAAATTGAACGAACTGAAACTAGTTCACACACTAAGAACACGGGAGCCAGGTTCAAAACATTCTGGAAATTTTCTTTTAAATTCTAGGTGTACCTCGACGTCAATCTCATCTCGCTTGGCGTCGACGAAGTCGGTCACGTCGTTGATGTTCCTAACGTGATTGAACGCGAAACAACATCAATCGCATCGATCTCATCTTCCGACGACGAATCTGACGATTTAGAATTCCTTTTCACCAACTCGTCCATGCAAACTGACGAAATGGAGACCTTTGACAAAGAAACGCACGCATCTCCCGCTTCGTTGAAAATGATCTCGGATTGTAACACACAAACAACAATCAGGTACGGTACAGGGTTTTCGTTGGAAATTTCGTCAGATTTTTCAGCACGTTTCATCGACCTCCAAAAGTTGCGGAAACAACCATAGTTGATGATGCGAAAAGGGAGGAGATTCATTTCATGGAAGAAGTTGGAGTTCAAACTAGACACACTTCATTTTACATCAAGGACGAGGAGAAAACTGAAGACACAATTGTAGATCAAGATGATGAGATTCCTTTGTTTTTAGAAGACAATGGAACACAGGTAACTAATCGAGCCAACAGTCATGAAAAGAAGTTGTGTTTCAGACAACATCGGATAACGTGCAAGTGGATACGCAGACAGATCAGCTGGAAACTCTGGATAGAACCATGCAGACTGACCCAACTTCGAAGATCGAGGAAATAGTCATAGTTGATGCGAGAAACCACGAGGTTCAAACAGATCTTCTCGAAGTTTTTGATCAATCCTGGCAGACTGAATCTATCCACCTGGAAGCATCGTACAGTCAAACCGATGTTCTAGAAAAAAGCGACACGTCAAATCAAACAACGTGGAAAATAGTGACCAATTCGAGTCAAACAATAGAAATAGATAGAATAGACCAAACAAATCAAACCGATCTCATTGAAAAAACCATCGAAAGTGCCAATAGTTTATGTCAGACAGATGTAGTTAGTATTTATGAGCAAAGTATTCAAACGGATGTGGAGGAGAAACACAATTTCGGACTTCAAGTGGAATTGTCGAAAGAGTGTGAAGATCAGGCGAATCAGACGAACGTGGAGGTTGAGGAGTTGGAAGTTCAGACAGAGATTGATGTGAGTTTAGAGCAGGGATGAGATTTGGGTCATTTCGATCCGACCGGAGGTCCGCTTGGACCATCTGATTGAAGGCCACAAAAATCTCGGCCGAAAACTTGTCCTGAATAATCCAAGTAATAAGTACGCTCAGATTTTTTGACCAGCCGAAAACCAAAAAAAAATCAATTTCATGCGGAATTTCCGCTACGATTTTCATGAGAAAACATTTTCTGTAAAATCAGTCGGATATTTTTCTGAATTAAAGTAGAAAAACAGAAACTCGAACTTCGAAAAATTGCTGCCAAACAAAATTTTCAGAATAAAAATTTCAAAAATTTTCCGAAAAAATCATACTGTATCTTTCCCGCTCTATTTCTCTACATTACGTATTCGAGTTTTCTATCGATTTCTCTGTGCGCTCTCTTTTTCTCACACTCTTTAGTTTTCCGTGTTCATCGGACCGACCTCTTTGCTGTCAAACGAACAGTACATTCACCGAAATCGAGTAATTTCGTAAATAATCAAAACACAAAATGAATTGAACAAGAAATTCAATTTTGTGGACACGCTGGATCACGTAGAGGTGATGCGTTTTTTGATTAAAAATCTTGGGAAAATTGGTTTTTACCCGGGTCATAATGATTATTTCCAGCTGCGCGAAACATCTCAACAAACCGATTATCTCTTCAAATACGATGCACTCAATCAAGCGGGCTCGGGAGTTTTCGAGCAAACGAGCAGTTCAACACAACACGACGGAGGATCCCAGGCCGACAAGTTCTGTCAATCCGATATTCAGATGAAAAACAAACGAACTCAGGTATTCCGTCTAAAGCAGGCGGTGATTTGTAGAACAGTAGAACCCTTCAGAGGTCTAAACAAAAAAAAGTTGAAAATTCAGATCGACGACGATTTAGCCTCTTTGGAGGAGTTTCCCATTAGTGACATCTCTCCTGAAATCAACCTTGAATCATTGTCCGGCGGCCCGTTATGGAGTGATTTTGATTACATGCATGATGAGAATGAAGGGGTAGATGATGAGGTGGCGGCCGCCGCCGACTTCGAACAAGAGAACCAGGAGAAGGAGGAGGAGATTTCTCGACAAACCGAGCAAACTCTGCCTCAAACTTCGCATGTCTTAATTCAGGCTAATCCAGTTGAAACGTCCTCTACGACAGTTCAGGCGGTTGCTGACACTTGTGACACTTCGGCCGGTTTGACTGACAACGACGATTGGCTACAGGTTATTTTTTTCAAGGCGCATGACTTGTTTTTCGTTTTCTTCTCTCATACTTTTTTCTAGCAATACTGTTCACCGACTAAACAACTTCTTTATCGCTATCGTGGACCAAGTTTCATTTTCGGGAAATGTTCCAAATTAAAAATCTAATCTTATTTTTTCCAGGTCTACGTTCAGGAACTCGATGAAGCTCGTCGATTGAGAATGTCAGACATTGGAATTCAGGTAAAATGAAATTTTTCTCAAAGTTTCATGCTTTAACAACAATTGATTTTCAGACCGGTGTCTTGGCCCGAGTCCAACACATGTATACTCGACCAATTTCGGATGACGTCACGGTGAGAAATATCGAATTTTTGGAGACATTTTTTCAAACTTATTCGATTTCAGTCAACATCGCTGGCACCCATCACACTTCGCAAGGATTCGGATTCGTCTGAATCGCCGGCGGCCAATTTTGACGACGGGTGAGTTGGCAGTGAAAAATCACTGGTCACTTTGATTTTTTGACTCAAAACTCACCTCTTTGGAAGCCTTAGCCAGTTGTAGAACTGGGCCCAAATAAAACAACAAAAAATCATAAACAAATTATAGAAGTCAAGAAAGCCTGATCGGAGCCAATCCGCCTGCGACAACATCAACCGCTCCGTCAACCTCGATCGAGAGAAAATCATCAATTCGCCGAACGAAGTCGTTGAAAAAAGTGCGAGTCTCGTCAGCCCTTGGCGACTCTCGCTCAAAATCCGAAAAATCAGAAACATCAAACATCGTCAGTTTTTGTGTTGGCCTGCGTCTGATAATTTTCAAATGACGTGACTTTTTTCCAGGTCAACGATCTTCGCGCCAAGTTCGAAGGAGGTTCAAAGTGACAAAGATGATGATTATAATTTATTTTATATTAAATTTAAAACTGGAAAAAATGAAGAGTCTTCTCGAAAGTGCATGAAAACAAGACACTCAAAACACTAATAACATGACTCACGTCACCTTGAAAATATTTTTTGATCTCTAGAGCGATTCCGAAAACTTGAATTTGATGTACAAAGATAAAAAATTTGACGAATAACAATTCTTTATTTTGTTGGAAGTTTTTTTTTTCGAAAATCACTCTCTCAAGTTTTGTAACATTGGACCCGTTAGACCACAGTACTCCCCTTCTCAAACTTCCATTTTCAGAAAGTCTCGAAATCTTCGATCTCTTCAAAAAAAAGAAGCACACGCCCATTTGTTTTTTGAGAACTTGTTTTTGTGTCCTTTCTCCCTCCGCCTTCCTTCCAAAAAAAAAACATATAAAATCGGGCCGAATATTTTGATCGTCTTCCTTTTTTTCGACTATCAAAAAAAAAAACGAGAAAAATTTAATATTTTCTAGCGATACATAATAATGATGAAATTGGTATTTTTGTGTTATTGTTTGATGTGGATTCAGATGGAAGTGTTGGGAATTGATGTGGTGCAATCGTCGTTCCCGATGGCTGGTGATTATAATGCGGAGAGATCAAGAGTCGGCGGAGATCCACCGACGTATTCCAAAACTTATCATAGAATGTGAGATTTAGAAATTTTTGGGAGATTGGAGAGGAATTTTTTGAAACTATAATTCTACAATGGAAAAATCGAAGAATAACTTACTCTTCGGAGTGGGCAGACTGAATCGGACCGAATTTTAAGAAAGTGAAGTTATACGGCCCGAAACCAAAGCCTGGACCGGACAGTGTTTTTTATTTTTGAGCCATCCGAAAACAGAAAATTTGGAATCTCACTCAGTTTCTAAAAGCCGCGAAAAGGTTAACGTCCGAATCAAGAAATGTTTACACGTTGAAAAAAACAACAAACTTTCTCCGGAGTTTTTTTTTTTCAAAATTTCCCAGTATTGTCCGAAAAGTAAACATAATTTTGCCCTTTCCTGTTTGTCATTTTCAAAATTATTTTTCTGTGTTTTTCCGTTCATTTTTTGTCAGTTGAACAAACAAAGCTGAAACGATCAGAAATTATGTTTCTGAAAAAAAAAATCACAAGTTATGTATGTAACTAGGAAAATAATACTTGTGGGAAAACCCGAATATTGGAGTTGGTTTCTGGTGAAATGAGCTCAAAAACAAAGTTCTGAACTATGTATAAACTTTATCAAAAAAAAAATCAAAAACAAATTAATCAAGATGAAATTGTTTTTGGTTATTTCTCACGTGACCTGGGCCAAAAATCATGGCTATCTTTTTCGTGAGATTGAAAATCCAACGATTTTCAGCCTACCAGGAGGACATGAACATGGTGAGGTGAATGCTTTCAATGGGCCCGGATCAAACTCATTCAGCTCGTCTTATCATAAGTGAGAAACTCTTTTCATTTTGATGAGTTGTCAGAGTGTTTTCAGATCTCAATCTTTTGGCAATATCTCTCCATCTTATGGAAGTTCGTCTTCTTCGTTTTCCTCGGGAGGGGGAGGAGTTTCTCCAGACGCTTCGGTAAGTTATGGTGAAACTTGTGAGACGAGGGTCAGACTATCCGACCGTACTAATTTATCAGGTTGCTCTCGCTAATCATAACGCCATTCTGACCAACATGCAACGAATGCATCAGGACAACATGGTAGGGAATCGTAATAATACCTTGATCATTTTGCCAAAATTTTCAGATGTCAATGGGAATGGGTGTTCCAACAACCATCTACGGAACTCACAAGGTACTTGGTGATTCGGAAGAAGAGATGGATAAATAAATGAAATGATAATCGTGTAAATAAATTGTTGTACCTGACCACTCATTTTTGCAGTTCTCCCCTTACGCCGATCCACCGGTTGTCATCGGAATCTGGATGGATCAACACATGAAGTTTATGGAGAACATGATGAAGTTTCAGCAGAAACAATTTGAGGTTTCACTTTTCAGTTTTTTTTGTTTCAAGCATGATTTTTCTGTTTTGAACACTGCAAAAAGCGCACAAAATTCTGTAACAATTTCAGAACCCCTACAAGAAATCCTACTTAAAACAAAAAAGGTTCTTACTCCAATTCTGAATTCTTGAAAAACCTGAATATTTTCAGACCATTCAAGCAATGATTTTGGACATGCAAAAAAGTATGATGGCGAAAACGGTGTCATCTACCACAACTGCGATAACTCCATAATTTATATATTTTTGACCTTGTAATAAACTCATTCTCATTCATGAAGGTTTAACAGTAGTGAAAACCCTAACAAAGATTGAATTTCGATGAAACATGATCAATAGATTTTTTTTTTAATTTTTGCGATTATGAAAAGTTTTCTTTCACAGAACAAACTCAGATTGAAGGTTCTAACTGACTTTTCCAATCGATGGAGAACTCACATTTCAGAAAATGTGCATCAAAAACTGTGAAGTAGGGGACAAACAGGGAAGAGACTGGAGTCTTGTAGCTCGAAAGCCGGGCCCGTGAATTCTTGAAACACTCTCGCCCTTCTAGAAAAGCTTATTGCAAGTTAAAATGGGAAAGCGTTGAAAATTTTGTGAGAACTTCATGTCGGGCCTGATTCATCACCTATTTTTGTTTTGAATACACTCTCACCGGGTTTCGATGAAAACCCTAACATCAAAGATTGCACAATTACGTTGTGATTCGGTCGAAAACATAAAAATCGAGATTATTTTTGAAATATTCGAACCAATTTATTATTTATCTTTACCAGCTTACTTACAGTTCAAAAGGGTTTCTTCATAAAATTTCCATTCTCCTGATTCTTTTTTTTGAGAACGTATTCTATATGGGCTCCATCGCTGTATTTCACCTCAAACCTGATTGCGGTGTTCATGATGTTGTCGAATCTCACATTGTGAAGTATGCGTCCTGCTACTTCCGCTTAACCCGATTCGGTTTGAAGATGTTTGTATTGATTCCCCGCAAGTTACCTCAAACCTACTAAATTTTTCTCTAGCAGACCGCCACAATTCACTATCCAGTAAGGTATTGTCATGATGTCCAACAAGCCTTGATTAGATTTGGGTTCGTTCATCAGTTTGTCGAGCTTGGTAGCAATCTCAAGGGCGTTTTCAGCTAGACAGAGTTGAGAAATGAGCACAAGGGCAATGTTGAAGATGATGAGGCGAGACATTTTCTGTTGACAATGAAGACGGGTGGCAACATTTTATGTGAATTGCTGGTCCCACACATCAATTTTATTTCGTCTCGCCCAAAAATAAATATTTTTGTCCAAAACGTGACACTCAAAACAACAAAATTTTTAGACAAAAAGTGTTATTTTTTTTTTCAAACGTGGCACGCGCGTCATTTTGGGCTGGGTAACAAATGAAGTTCTAGGTTTTTTGAGCTAAACGTCGAGTATAATAGCGCCGAACTCAAACAATCGAACTCGGTCTGTTTTTTTCAACGTTTTCGCTGAATCGGGCCAAAAAATCAGATAGAAAGAATTCGGCCAAACGAGATCATTCAAAACAACGCTGGAACTGACCCATATTTAGCACAATAGAAAATTGAAAAAGGTGTGAGAGAGAGAGAGAGAGAGAGTACGTGAGCGGAGACGCAGACAAGTTGATCGACAATTTTTTTTTCATTCTCATTTCTAGGAAAAAATTTCAGTTAAAAAATCCACGTTTTGTAACTGAATACGAATAAAAACGTGAACTGATGTTCAAAATGTCTGCGTGTATCCATCAAACGTCTTCTCTCTCTCACCTTTTTGCCTTTCAAAATAGTATGAGGCCCAGATCAAGTATCGGGCCTGGTCTGTTTTTTCCAAGTTTTTGCTAAATGAAGAAGGAACCTGATTTCTTTTTTCCTGTTAACATAGTCCAACCTGACTTTGTGATCCGATTCAGCAAAAATTCTAACAAAACAATTTCCGAAACTCCCTCAGCGTTTTTTCAGGTCTGTTTTTATTGGCCACACATTTGAGAAGTTCAGATTTTTGGGTAAACCTCATAAATTACTCAAAACTGTCAAGTAAGGGACAAACAGGGAAGAGACTGGAGTCTTTTAGCTCGAAAGTCGGGCCCGTGAATTTTTCGGCATGTCGAAAAAGCCTTTCTGGTCCGGCACGATTTTCGAGTTTCAGTTTCTCAGAGCCGGAATATGTTTTTGGAAATTATTATGGCAATCTTATTTGTACTCTTGCTCTTCTAGAAAGTTGAACCTCAAAAAAAAACGTGAAAATCGAGATCATTTTTCAGATTTATGATTTATCTCAATCAGCTTTCTTATCTACAGCCCACAATGTATTCTTCATAATATCGCCATTCTCCTGATTCAGTTTTTTTGAGACCATATCCGACATTCTCTCCATCAGTGTAATTCACCTCAAAACTGATTTTGCTCTTGTCATCGTTGGTAAATTTGGCATTTTGAAGTGTGCGACCTGTTAATTCCGTTTTACCCTTTTCGGTTTGAATATGGTTGTAGTGATTCTCCGCAACTAGCTTCGTAAGTTCTGAATCCTTATCTACGACTTCGTCACAAGTCACCAGACTGTAAGGTACAGCCATGACGTCCAACAAGTGTTGAAGAGATTTGGGTTCGTTCATCAGTTTGTCGAGCTTGGTAGCAATCTCAAGGGCGTTTTCAGCTAGACAGAGTTGAGCGATGAGCACAAGGGCAAGGTTGAAGATGATGAGGCGAGACATTTTCTGTTGACAATGAGGACAGATGACAATATTTTATGTGAATATCGGTTCCCACAATTCAATTTTATTTCGTCTCGCCCAAAAATAAACATTTTTGTCAAAAACGTGACACTCAAACTACAAAATTTTTAGACAAAAAGTGTTATTTTTTTCAAACGTGGCACGCGCGTCATTTTGGGCTGGGTAACAAATGAAGTTCTACGTTTTTTGAGCTAAACGTCGAGTATAATAGCGCCGAACTCAAACAATCGAACTCGGTCTGTTTTTTTCAACGTTTTCGCTGAATCGGGCCAAAAAATCAGATAGAAAGAATTCGGCCAAACGAGATCATTCAAAACAACGCTGGAACTGACCCACATTTAGCACAATAGAAAATTGAAAAAAGGTGTGTGTGAGAGAGAGAGAGAGTACGTGAGCGGAGACGCAGACAAGTTGATCGACAATTTTTTTTTCATTCTCATTTCTAGGAAAAAATTTCAGTTAAAAAATCCACGTTTTGTAACTGAATACGAATAAAAACTTGAACTGATGTTCAAAATGTCTGCGTGTATCCATCAAACGTCTTCTCTCTCTCACCTTTTTGCCTTTCAAAATAGTATGAGGCCCAGATCAAGTATCGGGCCTGGTCTGTTTTTTCCAAGTTTTTGCTAAATGAAGAAGGAACCTGATTTCTTTTTTCCTGTTAACATAGTCCAACCTGACTTTGTGATCCGATTCAGCAAAAATTCTAACAAAACAATTTCCGAAACTCCCTCAGCGTTTTTTCAGGTCTGTTTTTATTGGCCACACATTTGAGAAGTTCAGATTTTTGGGTAAACCTCATAAATTACTCAAAAGTCTGTGTTCTTGATGGAGGTTGGGCTTTAAAAAAAAACATAGTTTCACACGTTGTGTCAGTGTGCAATAGTTGAGAGAGAGAGAGACGCAGAGAAAAATCTAACGACGTTTTGATATATTTTTGCAGTGAAATCTCTTGCGCACATTTTTCCGCACATCATTCTGGAAACCTGCATGAATTTGAAATTTGAAGCTGATGTTGAAAACAGAAGGCAGGAGACAGTCGGTGGGTCGTTGGACAACGACGACGCAAAAATTGGAGCGTCAGAAAAGAAGCGATGACCTTGTGTTTTCAATGTCTCAGTGATATGGATCATGATGACCATCTTCGTTTTTCTCGACATAATTTATCTATTCTTTCTTCTTTTCCATTCTTCTCTTCTTCTTCTTCTTCTTCTTTTCGTTTTTATATTTTTCAATGTACTATTTTATTGTACTGACTATCCACCTCCTCTTCCCTTCCAACCAATACTATTGTTGTTTTGTTATGTTACACTTTTTCGACATTGCGAACAGGTTCATTTTTTACCCTCGTATTTTGTTTCAGTGTGTGTTCATTATGCTGTCTTTGTCTTCAAAATTTGAGAAGCGAAAAATTGTTTTTTTTTCCGGCCACATAAACATTTTTTGACCGAGATCTTATCAATTTTGCTAGTATACATTTCCTCATTTTCTGTTCTTCGTTGTTCTGTTGATCCAAGTTCCACGAAAATGGTTGGAGTTTTTCCTCGCTTCTGAAATTGAACTTTTATCTTTACCACCCATATTTTGCAAGAGACAGCGATCTAGCCAATCATATCAGAACCAACCTTTTTTGGTAGTATTCTTCACAAGTTCAACCCTTCACACATTATTTTTTGGCGGATACAGAGAAGAACTGACAAACAGTTTCAGCAAGTTTTCTCGGGTTTTTGTTTCGGTTGTTTGTTTTTCGAGGCGAAATGTCTTTGACGAACTTGATCGAAGGTTTCTTCAAACTTTTGATTTAATGGTTTTTGACAAGGTTTAATGAGCGAATCATTTTTTTGTTTACAAAAATGAGATACCATTTAGCAGGGACAAGATTGCAGTCGAGAACCCGGTCTGAAAACCACTTTTTTTTCGGCCGCTCACAAAAAGAACGGCCAGGCCCTTCTCGACTTTTGAACGTCACTTTCTCAGAGTCTTTGTGTCTATCACTTTCGATCCAGTTTTTTTTTTTGTAAATTTCAAATTGCTCTGGACATGACTCAAGAAAAACAGACTCTAAAGAGGACGCAAATTATTTTTCGTGATTTGTCTGAATACGGCCCAAGAAATCATCTGTTTTCTGAATTTTACACTTTTCGAATCATCGGTATTCCGGATGATTTGAGCCTACGGTAGTTTGACCTAAACTTTGAAATTTATTGGTTCATGTTTCGAATTTCTGAAATGCAATTTGAAAGCGAACATGAAGAAACCCAGTCCGCTAGTTAAGGGTCGGGCTCGATCATTCCCCCCCCCCCTTTTGTGGCCTTCGAAAACCGCCGGAAAACCCCAAAATTTTCCAAGTCCACATTTCCGGTTTTGTGTTTTTCCGGGAAAAAAGTTTCGATGAGTCATTTCACAAGTTTGGTTCGGTGTCTTTTACCGGAGCACTTAATAGTTTTAGAAGTATGATGTGAAGGTTCCTTCAGAAAATGACAGTTACTCTTTTTTCTTTCATGCCAAACAAGTTACGATCTACCGCGATGAAAAGAAATGAAAGTCAATGTTGTTCTTGGTAACCGTGTGTCCTAACCCGCAAAAGTACAAGCCGATAAAATCAATGTGCGCGGGAGTGACACTCGCACCAAAATCATCATCATCTTCATCTTACCCCCCTCCACCTTCCCCTTTAAAAACAGAACTCGCCTCTCTTCTCGTCTTCTTTCTCAATGCAAAAATTCCACTAATTTTTGTTCTTTCCTCGCCCCCTTTTTGATATCACTTTCCTTCGTCGTACCTACTATCTTTTTTCATTTTGCAGTGTGTCAAATCGAGATGACCTAATTTTTGTCACATTTTGTTGTTTTTGTTTTTTTTGCTTCTCTCATTTTTGCTTCCACCTTTTTCTACTTGCCTGACAACAAGAAGAATGTCAAGAATGCAATTTCTTCATTTTTCCATTTTTTGCCAGGTCTCACAACAACGCCACATCGCTTGGGTATGGAACAGCTACATTGTCACGTCAAACAGTATGCGTGGGGAAAGTTTGGAGAGGAGAGTGAGGTGGCACGACTGTTTGCCGATGGACACGAACACTTTGAAATTGATAAAAATTCACCGTATGCTGAGGTAGGTCAAAGGGGTATTTTCCGGGGAAAACATCGAGAAATGACTTTATTCGTTTTTTGATCTGATAAAATTTTGAACTTTTGAATCTGGTCCGGAAGCCCGTCAGACTTTTAAATAGAAAAACCAAAAACGGAAAACAATATTACTCTAAAAAATGTTTACAATTTTTTGAGAAGTTGAATTTTCGATGACCACACCTCCAAACGGTTGGTTTTGAATCGGGCCATCTGAGTCGAACCTGGTCCAATGAAAAACAGATCCAAAAAACAATAAAATCTGAAGGGTTTTCTTCGAGATATTCGTCGAATTGGGCCGAAAATCGGACCTTGTGATCTAAAAAAACGGCCTGGTCCGATTTTAGTTCAGCTGAAATATTTTCTAAAACGGTTCGACTTTTGATCTGGGTTTCTTTTCATTAGAGGTGCAAATCAGATTTGGCTATTTTCGAGACCCGTTTTTTGTCGGACATGTCGTGATCCAGTAACTGTTTGGTGTTGGCTATTCTTTGGGATTTTATCTGACTTAGGAAGTTTTCTAGTTTGCGTATTATTCTAATTTGACTATAAAACTACTGATAAGAAAAACTTCATAAATTGAACATTTTCACGATGACGTATTACACAACAGTTCGAAACCTGATTCAATCTATCTTCATTGTTCGCATTCACATTGACAAAAAAACGACAACGAAGATCAACTTCGAAATATAGTGCAAATTGATAAGAACGTTTTCAGCTATGGATGGGAACACATCCAGACGGACCTGCTCAACTGAAAAAATGTCTGACCAAGTTGTCAACACATTTGGGCAAAAATCCATCACCTTTGACGAACAACAATTCAGCGAAAAATATTCATCTGCCATTTATAATGAAAATCATGTCAATTAGAACTACACTATCTTTACAAGTACATCCGACAAAAGAACAAGCGCGACGATTACACGAACGAGATCCACTTCACTATCCAGATCGCAATCATAAACCAGAACTCGCCTATGCTTTAACACGTTTCGAATTATTATGTGGATTCAGACCGTCGCAAGAGATTTTGAAAAATTTGAAGGGTATGTTTGATGGATAAGCTATGATGTGTGTATGATTGGAACGATTTCAGCATTCTCCTCACTTCGACAACTTTTCGGCGAAGAAAATGTGCAACAATTAGAACGAATGATCAATAATCGAGATGTATCAGATCAGTCAGATGAGTGTAGGCAGGCGTTGGCTGATTGTTTCAAATTCATGATGGATATTGGCAGTGAAGAGGTGATGGAACTTGTGCCGAAGCTATTAGATGAACTATCCAGTGGTGTTCGAGGGGCTGTTTTGGAGAACACTGTTGGGGTGATTCGCAAAATGTCTGTTGATTTTCCCAACGATATAGGAATATTTTCCCCGCTGTTTTTGAATCACATGATCCTTGAACCTGGAGAGTGCTGTTATTATGCGGCTGAAGAGTTGCACGCGTATCTCAGCGGAGAATGTGTCGAGTGTGTCGGATGTTCGAACAACACGATCAGAGCCGCTATGACGCCCAAGTTTATCGATCGGGAAGCCCTTTGTGAAGTGAGTTTCTTGTGCTGTTACTGGCCCTTAAGATTTTTTCCAGTTTTTCGATATTTCAGAATCTGACCTCGGACCCAAACTCAATAATCTGGTCCACCTAACTTTTCCTTAAAAATTTCAAATAAAAAACAGTGAAAAAACGGGTCAGATTTTTAAGCCATTCTGAACCCCAGTCAACAAGTCTTGATTCGGGCCCAATTCGCAGAAAAATTGATTAAATTGAACCCGATATTTTTGGCCTCAATTTAGTAATCAGAAAAACTCCAGAATCAGATATTTACCGAATATCGAAATCCAATCACAAACTGATTATTTTTCAGGTTCTCAACTACCGAATGACAGAGCCAAAAGAGTACCTCGTTGAGCCAACAAAACTGACCGAATGTGTGTCCGAATTCGCGCCAGACTGTAAAGACTTCCAACTACACAAGATCAACGTCGACGTCGATCAACAGCCAGAAATATCTCAATTACCGTCACTTGACTGCGCGTCGATTCTAGTGATCACAAGTGGAAGTGCAAGTATTGAGGAGAGAACATCGAATGATGAATTTGTTGGTAAATATGATATCAAACGAGGTGATATTTTCTATATTCCATCGAAGCAATCTATCAGGTTAGCGTTTCTCGCCCATTTTTTCAATCCCCAACTCCTCCGTTTTTTTTTTCAGAATAGTAAATTGTCGTGAGCCAATCGAAGCGTATCGAACATTTAGTTATGAAATCGGACCGGATCACGAATCGCGAATCGTCTTGAACACTGAACAACAACAAAACAATAGGGTAGAGAATAATGAGAAAGTTATCAAAATTGACAATTCACAAATCGACGTCACGGCCTAGTAGTACTAACTTGTTTTTTTTCTTTCTCATTTTCTGTGATATTTTTGCACTCTTTCATGTTTTAAATGTTTTCCTCCTGCTTTGTTTACCCCTCATCATCATCATCAACATCAACATCAACATCATCAAACTCATTTGTCTCTTTATTCAAATTTGACATTAATGAATTTTTGCTGAAAATTATCATTTTTTGAAATCAAAGTCAATGAAGAGAAGAGTGTGAAAGATCCACGTTGATCTGAAACTTCCAAGCTCTCGAAATTGCTCTAATAATCCAAATGGGTTTTTTTTTTGGCGAAACAAATAATAATGAAACATCGCGTGAACTGTGACTTAAAGGTTCATTCTCAAAATAATTCAACCGTGGTGAGAGTCGTCACGATCAACAATGTTCCTTTGACTACAGTTAATTTTTTATTTATGTGAAACTAGACTCCAAACTTTTTTGGTTTGTGCATTTGTGCGTCAAACTACTGTCATTTGAACAACTAAAGTGACGTTAAACTACACACATAAAATTTATTTTTGTTCTTTCTGTGTTTTTTTTTAAAGAAAGGTTTGTCCGATTGAATGCGATTCACCTCAGTCTACGAAAAGCAAATGAAATATTCTGTTTTTGGTTATTGTTGTCACTCTCATATTTCGTCTTGAAACAAAGTGCGAATTACAGACTTCCATGAACAGAGCTGAAAATAAGCAAGATGACACGTTCAGTAATCAATGTCGAAAAAAAACAGTGTCGATGGCAAACCAATTGGTAAGACTATTTTTTTGGATCTAAAAAATTCTTACTTACAGATAAATGATTTGTCTTGTCGTGGTCCAACACAATTCAAAGAACCTGAGACATTCAGGCGAAATTGGCTTCTCCCGTTGAATCAGAAAATACCGCGGTGTTTACGAAAAGTTGTGTTGATTCCACCGCCAATTCGATTTAAAAATAAAACAGGTAACTTCTTGAATAAATGTTTTTTAATTCAAAGAATCTAAACAGAAATAGATGCACAAAATTCGGAACAACCAAATGCGCCATCCGAACAAGTGAAAACCGTAGCAAATATTGAGACTCCGAACCCTCCATTACTGACACCGCAAATACCATACATTCCTGATATTGTCCCGAGAAACGTTCCATATTTTCGATTTCCTCCTGCTACGGTCGCTTCTCCGTCATGTGTACAAAAAGATCCACAGTTGCAATGTGAAATGCTACCTGTTTCGTTTCAAAAAACGCATTCAACAGAGGTCAGAGACGAGGAGACAGATGTTTCTTTCGAAAGTGTTTTTGGAACAAAATATGCTGGAAGTAGGTGATTTTTTCTGTTAACTAAACAAAAATTTCGTTTTCAGTATCACCGATAAATAAAATACGATCTTATCCAAAAGAGAAATTATCTCTGTCAAATCCAGCCTTGGCAAAACGACTTTCTGAAATAATTGTAAGTTGTATTTACTAAATACATAAATTTAGCTTTGAAATAAGAAATGCTTTTTACAGAATTATAAACCGAAAAGAGAGAAACATTTTCCGAACGAAACGCCTTTGCTTCTTCGTCCAGTTGAAACCCAATATACTCCAACGGCAAGTGGATTTTTTTGAAAAATTAAAACTTATTTCAAAAATTTCAGCTTTTTCAAGATAGAGTTCATCCAGCTGGGCCTGTCTTCATTGATAAAACACTTTTAAGAAACGATGATCAGTCAATGAATGATGCAATTAACAGTACACGTGAGTTGCGCATCCATAGAACTGTCATCTAACAAAAATTAACAGATCGTAGAAACATTCCTGTTCATTACAATGGATTGACACAATTCGTTCCCACTGAAGTTATGTGTCGTTTATGTGGTTCGACAATGCGACTTACAATGAGAAGAAGTTGGTATCGAGGAAGAATGTGTGAATACCCAGCCTATAGGTTCGAAAAAGTATCGAAAACAAGAAGTTCTCATCTCTTTTCCAGATGTCTTCGAAGAGGATGTCAAACTTTTCTAGCAGTTCGCAAAATTTTGGACTTGGAGTTGTCCGATAAACTAATGCGTCAAAAAATTTCAGAAGAAAGATCTCGCACGTGTAATCCCGATTACATTTTGAATTCTCTTATGGAAATGCCAGAATCTCGAAAGTTACAAGATTCACATGAAAATGTTCCTGCACAGGATGAATCGGATAGTGAAACTTATATCAAAAAAGAGATAGAAGAAAATGGCGACTGGAACAGTTTTCCAAGTTTCGATGCCGCTGTTAAAACCGAACAAAACGATGAAAATGAAGACGAGTATATTCCCGAAAAGCGAAATGAAACATTTTTACAGGTACCCTAGATTCAGCAAATTCATTTGCTTCATTCATGTTTTTCAGCACAACAATTTTTCAACAGAGTTGAATGACAATGATTCTTTCAAAGTTGAAGATGCTTTTGATCATTGAGCTTTTAACAATTTCCCTGCTCCACACCTTCTTGTCAAATAGTTTTTTCTCAATTTTAAATTTTTATTGATAATATTATCGCTTCATGAATGCATCCACTTTTTGAACAAACATAAATATTTTTTGATATTCCCGCAAATATTACTAAAAACGTGCCATGCATCAAACACGTCAGCTTTGTGCATGATGGTGCCAGTCGGACTTCATTTTTTACTTTTATTTTTTTCCCCGTTTTTCTCGTAAAATACGTTTTATCCAGAAGTTGTATGAAAATTGGATGTTCAGAAGATTGATAAGAATTATGACAAAGACATTCGAGAAACCAGCAGAAGACAAGCTCAATCATGTAAAATCATCTGGTATCGAAAAGCCAGTGCATAAAAAAGAACGCGTTAAATATGGGAAATATGCCATGCTGTTAGGCTATCAAGGAAAACAATACTATGGAATGCAGGTAGACCTTTTTTTACGAAATTCTCAAAAACAATCAAGGTTCTAGCTGCAAAAGGACTTGCCAACAATAGAATCTAATTTATTGAACGCGTTACACAAAGCAGGATGGATCACAGAAACACAAAAAGAAAAACCTTTCGATTTCTTTTTCCAACGCGCAGCTCGAACAGACAAAGCTGTATCTGCAGCAAGACAAATGTGCGGAATGCAACTTCCTCGAAACGATGAATTCTATAAAAATGAAGGTGCTTCTACGCTGAACGCTTTCTTACCCGAGGATATTCGAGTTTTCGGAATGCGACGAACAATTAATTGGTTTCATCCACAAAAGTTGTGCGATTATCGAACATACAGCTATACTACACCAACTTTTGTTTTCGCCAAACCAAATGAGTTGACAAATGCTCACTTCAGAATCACACAAGAGACCATTAAAGAGGTCAATGATATCTTGTCAATTTTTCTTGGAACGCATAATTTTTTCAATTATACAGCTAAACGGTGAGTTTTCGATTTTGTTCCAAACAACAATACATATTTCAGAGCTTTCGATGACATGTCGTGTAATCGTTATATTGTTTCATTCGAATGCGGTCAACCATTCCTTTTCAAAGACGAACTCCGTAACGAAGACGTTGAGTTTATTCAGATCACCGTGAAAGGTCAAAGTTTCGTACTTCATCAAATTCGTAAAATGATCGGTATGCTGATCACAGTAATCAGAGAACTTCAGTTGAAAAGCTCAATTCAAAGAAGTTTTGAAGGAAAAAGAGTCAGTTTTTTTCAGTTTAAATGTTCCAATTATTCTGCTTTCAGATGGACGTTCCAATGGCTCCGGGTCTTGGTTTACTTCTAGAACGAACACATTTTGACAAATATGATGAAAAGAACAAAAAATCACACGAACCGATCAGCTATTGGGGAGAAGAAATCGAAAAAGAAGTGGATCGGGTGAAATTCGAACTGATTACCAAAGAAATGTTGGAAACTGAATTGCGATCACAAGGGTAAGTTATTTTCGGAATACGAAAGGCATGAAAAAATGTAATCATGATCCAAATTTTAATTTATTGCTCGAGACGAAATTTTTCGGGTCAAGTTGTTTTTTTGGCCTGTAAAAAAGATCCCCTGTTTATCGAGAAAATATGACTAAATTTTGGGCCCGTTTTTAGTCAGGCTTTTTTTCTTGCCTTCAATAAAAATCCTAGTCCGAATTCACGCTGATTCTACAGTACCTTCCTTTTTTTTCCGATGTGTGATGTAGAAAAAATGCAACAGAAAATACTAAAGACTGACCTAATTTCTGCAAAGTTTGCAACATTTCCTATTGAAAAAAAAACCGAAATGAAAAAAAAATCAATAATAAATTTATTTTTCAAAGTCAAATTGCATTTTTTTTTCATTTCAAACAAACACTATTTTCAGGATGCTAAAATGGCTCGCCGACCTTGTTCACCATGATTTCTCAGCCGACGCTGAAGCCGAAGAACCTCCTCAAAAGTCGTTCGTGACAATGGCAGCAGCATGTGCAAATAAAGCTGCTAAAGAAGAAGAAGAAATCAAATCGGAGCCTCAAGACGAAAAAGAAATCAAGTCTGAAGTTGTCGAACCTGAGAAAGATCTCACTCCATCTCTATAATTTCGCCTGCATTGTTTTGTTGTAATATCATCTGTTTCTCTCTCATTGTTGTACCATTGTTGTTCGATAATTTATAAAGACAAAAAAAATGACAGAAATTTTTTAAAAGCACTTAACTACAGTCCAGGCACATAAAATACAAATTTGATTTTAGGTGATTTTAATAGGTTGAACGGATCGATGTTAGAGCAGAATGAGCCAAGAGAAGACGGGTGAGGAAGAGGGTCTCCTCATGACGGCGAGCATCTTCGATGAAATCAGCGGCGACTCTGTAAAATTATTCCTGATTTTGAGACATGGACCCAAATTTTTGGAAAAAATAATGTTTGTTCTTGATCTCCACTACAAAATTCAAACTCTTTAATGTTTCGCTAAAGTTCAACTTTTTTTCAACGCATACACATTGTTTTTAGAACATGGGCTGGGTCATTGGTGAATTTGGAAAATATCAAAAACGCCTTATAAAAATTATCATTGACTCCAAGAACAAAAGAATACATCAGCTCAATGTCGATTTTCATACAAATGGAACGGTGAGTTTTTTTGCGGGTCAGTGAAATTGTTGCCAAAATATCGCAAAAAGTCAGACGTTTTTTTTTTTCGCTGATTCGCTTACAGACTGATCGGTCGGTTTTGCGCCATAGACTCAGCCGCCGATCGGCGTAGGAATGGCTGATCAGCGGAGCTTTATGGTTGATTAGCAAAGCGAAAAAAACGACCTAGCTGATCAGCTACAGAAATTAGCCTGAGAAGAGGCTGCGCAGCTTCAAGCCAGAATTTTCTCGAGTAGGAAAAAACAAGTTTTTGAAAGGTTCAAAAATTATTATACCACTTTGGGGCGCAACTGACCCTTCAGAAATTTAGAAACCTCTTTAGTTCCGAAATTTTTTCGGTAAAAAAAGTTCCTACTTTTTTTTGGGAAGACTCAGAATTCTCGGACTGGGACCGAAAATTTTCGGTTAAACCCACGCCCGGTCTAACCTATGAAGCATTTTTTCTTCATTATCAATTAAAAAGTCTACATGGCAATACATAATAGAAGGTTTCAGAGGAAGTACTACGAGATGCTCTTCACAATCCTACCGCATTGCGATCAGAGCAAGTATCAGTTTGTTGTTCGTTTCGAGCCACACAACGACGCGAAGAAAAATACTATAAGATCTGTGACAAATAGAACTGTGAAAATAGACAACAAGACTTTCATTATGAAGCCACACTACGATGAGATGTCATTCGACGAGATGTGCGCAGTTTGGTTTGCCGAAGTTATTTGCAAAAAAAATTATCGATTCGACAATGTAATAGTGACGACTTTGGTGAGTTCATTCAAGGCGCGAAAAGTTAACGGAACAAAAATTATTACAGCCACCTAGAGTTGACACGATCAAATGTGAAGGTCAGAACGAGTTCAACTTTCTAGATATAACAGTGCCGGAAGACGAAAAAGATGAGACAATCTTAGATTGGTGGCTGTCGCGAATTCCGGTTGCGATTCCAGATATTTCGATAACATCAAATTCACCCGAAGTCATGGAAATACAGAATAATTTGCTGGTCAGTTGGATTATTGAAATATTCTAGACTATCAAATTTTACAGTTGGCCCAATGTTCTACACTCGAAGTGACTGGCAAGACGGACGCATTCATTTCATTCATCAGGAAGCTTCGCGCCAAATCCATCATTATTCGAGGATTTGAAAAACGTTCCGAAACGGACGTGGAACAATTCGTGAAGGCAATGGTCGAGGTGATTTTTCTATACATGTGCGACTTGAGCTCGAACAAACCTTTTCAGGACCTCCAGCAGCGCAGATGGTTGGAAACAAAAGCTATCTACTGGGGACAAGGAACTGTTGAGAAGGGAAGAGAACTTATAGACTGGCTGAAGACCGATTATGATGATTATTTGAAAGATAACGGACGTTTTGTGCGCAAAAACAAATTATGCGAAAAAGATCTTATATTCTACTTTAAAATGGGCAACGGATACACGGTTATCGGGAATTTCGAAAATGAAGCTCAAGCCGAAAAGAACCCAAATTTATGGGCAAACCTATTCCCGGTTACGCCGAAAACAACTTAACTTGATATGTGTTGATACTTTTTATCTTTTTAACAATAACTATTTTCGATTTAATGAAACTGTATTTTTTTCATAGTTTTTTTTCTGAATCTAAAACCTTTTCAACTAAAATCCTACCTTCTGGTGGCTCCGTCGGTCAATTGCAAAACTCGAATGGCGTCCAGTCGTTTTCCCTTGTTCCACAATTGTTGAGCTCGTTCCAGCAAGCTGATGTTTGTCTCTTTGGCAGGATTCAATCTGAAAAATCGGGGAGATTTTCTCACGTTAAAAAAAATCCTCACTTGTCTTCGTTTTGAACAGGTAATGTAAAAGTCAACGAGGAGTTGAACCAAGACATGAGATGAGCGAGAACTCCGTTTCCAGTTGACGAATTAACATAGGCGACTCGTCGACCGATTCGATAAACTTTGGCAAATCGAGTGTCCAAATCGGAGCAAGTGTATTCACCTTTGACTTTGCTGATACGTTTCATTGAAGAGTCGACCAATTTAAGCAGATCATCGTTTCCGGCGCATTTCATCAAGGTCTATAATTTTCAGTATATTTTCTTGTTTTTTCGATTATCATTTACACTGGGAGAAATTTTCTCTTCATTTTTCAGCGATTCTTTTTTTTGTTAAAAAAACTGTCTCACTTCTGTTTTTTTTCTTCGAAAATTCAACAGTAATCCAGACCGCACAACACTCTTACGTTTGTTTTTGGCTGACATCAGGATGTGTGTTCATATTTTCGTTATGGTTTTTCAGGCTGTGCGGACCCGGCGAGTTGTTTTTTTGAATTTTTCGGCCGATCAAATTTTTTTTCTGGCCTCGAGACAAAAAGCCGGGCCGGCCTAAATTTTAACTTTGAACGGCTGGTTCAAACGCTGAGCCCGTAATTTTGAATCTGTAGTACGGCTGAATCAGCTCATATGGTAATAATGAAACATTTTAAAAAGCTTACCTTCATTTGATCACCCAACGGTGCTCTTCTTCCTTCCATACAACATTTCGAACGATTTCCGAACTTTACAGTGTCGACTAAATTCTGTGTCGCCAACCACATTTGTTTCGATCTACGATTTTCAATATCCATCTGCAAATGACCTTCCAGAGCTCTTTCAATACCTTCCAATTGCGAGAGAGCTTTTCCTATTTTTGTTGAATAGATCTGCAAAAAACACATTTTTTTGAATATTTGGAATAATGTCACCTCTTTTTGTTTGTTGACAGCTTTTTCAACATCGTTAGCGTGCTCTATGTCATACAATTGCTTTTGTGTTTTGACAACTTGCTCCAATTTTTTATCGTATTTTTCTTGAATTTCAGCAATTTTTTTCTTCAGTTCTTCATCGAATTTTTTGTGATCAATTTCAACGACTTTGATAGGAGTTTGTGCTTTCTTAGCGTTCTCTTCAGCTTCAATTTTGAGTTTTTCGACGAGTTCCTTTTTCTTAGATTCAATAGCTGATTTGACACGTTTTTCTTCATTCATCTAAAAAATGTGATAATTTCAAAACAAATTGATATTTCTCAAACCTTCAAGTCTATAAGTTTGAGAGATAATTGATCAACTCGGAGATGAGCATGAGCCAAAATTGTGCGTAAGTCTGCCTTTTTCATTTTCTTACCATCTTCGTAATCCAACCTGCAAACAAAAATTCCGCGTGTTCTGAAAGTCTAGGGAAATGACTTACTCTGGATGAACAGCCTTTAACTCCAACATGAACTTTTTGCGACTTTCCTCAACCAAACTTCCATAGTCTCTAGTGAAAATTTGTTCAGCATCAATCTTTTTCACACTCGAAACCATTTCGTCGAGCTCGTTCGACAATTTTCTAGCCGTTTCTTTACTGATTGGCACCAGTGGATTGAGTTGGGTTGTTTCACCTTGTCCTCCAATATTCGCTTCCTGAAAAAAAGGAGTTCAAATCGGCTTTATCAATCGTTAGCCGTTCTCACCGCAACTAATTCTGCTACCATATTTCTAGCCTCTTTCTCCGCTTCGATATCATTTTTTGTCAATCGTTTAGCTTTTACATGTGCAACCGTAACCGCATCCCAATCACCATCTTTTCCGCCTTCGATAGCTTCGCGAATCACTTGAATGTGATGCTCAATGGCTCGAATTGTCTCCAATTTTGCCGATGTCGCAGTTTTTGTTGCTTTTTCTGCTGTTATCAGTTTTTGCTTCAACTCCTCTGTCAACTTCTCATTTTTATTCAATGCATCGTTTGGTCCAAGGTACGGATTCTCGGTTTTTTGTTTGTGGATTTTTCCAGATGTTGCAGTTTGCACTGTGACAGCATTTGGATCAGTCTGTTTGACACCAATCAATTCCTTTTTAAGCTCTACTTTTTTGTTTTCTTTTTCTTCTGTTACAAGGATCTTTTTCTCTACTTCTTTTTTATGCGCCGCGACTGACGGCGAAGTAGGTGCAGGAGTGATTGCTTTCGGCTCGAACGGTGTCGGCTTTCCTTCTTTATGATACTGCAGTGGACGAAGGTCTTTTAGCGGAATGGGTGCTGGTTCTGGCGATCCGATCGCATAATTCAACACACTTTTGCTTCCCGGAATAGAGTTTTCCAAACTTTTTCTGAAATCTCTATCATACGACGCGTAACCAGCCACACCCGCAGTCCCAGCAGCCGCAGTTCCAAGCAAAACTCCAACCAATCTTGCTCCGCTACTTCCGCCACCATTGGAAGTGGATGCGAAACGGTTCATCGTCTTTTTCAAGTTCGCAGTTTTCTGGGAAAATAGAGTTTCTCATAGATTTCAGACAAGATTATGGCTCACCAACAACTTATTACCACTTTGCTGCATTTTTCAAGCCTATAAAAATTTGAAATGGTTGAAAAACAGAAAACACGTCGACGTGAACAGAAAAAAAATAAAAATATTTTTGTGGCGGCCTAACATTCGCAAAAGGGTGGCCGATTTCCTGTTCGTCCCTCAACGTGTACTTCTCTCGGAAAACTATTAGCACGCAATAACTCAGCACGCAATAAGTAGGTGGTATACGGTATACAAATTGTGCAAACACCGCGTTGTCACAATGCACAATACCGTAATTTGGGTCTCACCCCGCTCACTATTTCTTTCCTTAGACCTCTAGTAAAAAACAGGAATAGCCTTTCACCCAGTTCGAAACACGCTGAGTTCAACCATGTAATTAGTTATTTTTTATACGCAGCCGTTTTTCTGAAAATGGTTGCACCGATTTTAGCAAAATAAATAAATGCGCCTTTGATATATTTTTTCTCTCAAAAATCTGATTTTTCATACTATAATTCAGAGATGGTGAATTACTGCAATCAAACCGTCATAAGAAGAGGAACACAATCATATTTTTGGTTAAATTTTTGGTTAAAATACAAGCGAGAAATAGTGAAAAAAACACATTTTCAGAGTTACTGTATTAAAGGCGCATCGGTTTAATTGTGACGTTGGTTTCGTAACGGAGCTTAACATTTTCGCTAGACCTGTTACAGGTACCAAAAATAACGTTTCACCTAGAACAAGACACGCTGAATTCAGCTGTGCTTTTCGTTTTTCATGTAGTTACGTCATTTCTGAGAAAATGGTTGCACCGTTTTTTCACCATAAAACTACATGCGCCTTTAACTCTTTTTTTTCCCTGCGTAGTTTCCCATTGATTTAAGCGAGTGTGCTGAATTCAGAGAAAAAAATTTTCAAAACAATTTATTCAAAAAAGGTGAATATTCACAGATTTAAAAATTACAAATAAAATGATATGTGAAAAAGAAAACTAGTATGAGAAGGAATGTGAAGAAATCGGATGCGATAAAACAATAAAAAAGTTTTTTTTCTGCTGAGTTATTGTAGTTTAGAGACTAGACTCCTCTTTTCTGCTTCTGCTTACATTGGCCCGTCATAAAAAATGAATGATTTGTGAGCTATTATCGGTATTTTAAACATATACTGGCGTTAGCTTATGATCTCGCTCATACTCTTTCCATCTCGGATCATCGCTTTCATGAGTAACATATCTTTCGCCAACATGTTTTTCAAGGACACGTAGATCAGACCACAATGTGTAGTTCTGCAAACAAAAAAAACACATGAAACTGTTTCCAATATCTAGAATTTTGAGCACTTACCTGCATCCAGATATGCGCCAACGCCTTCGAAACGGTGAATCGTTTCGCCATTTTCACTTGTAACAAGCCGCTGATAAATTCGATTGCCGACGCGGATATCTCTTTCCACGGCTGTTGCGGATACATAAATTCGGCATTCTGAATCTGATCGTTGATATCCTCGTCTTCATTGAATGGGAATGTTCCGGAAAGCGAGACGTATACAATGACTCCGACACTCCACATATCCAGCGATCTGTTGAATCCTTTGTTGCGCAGCACTTCTGGCGCCAAGTAGGCTGGCGTTCCTACGACACTTCGACGGAAACTCTTCTCGCCAATTATTCGAGCGAAACCGAAATCACATAGTTTCACCTAGAACAATAGAGTTAGGTCATTTGTTGAGATCATTTTTCAAAAACCAGGCCGGCCCGAGAATCCCTGATTTCAATACAAACCTGCGGAAAATCACTATTCGATGTCAACAAAATATTCTCTGGTTTCAAATCACAGTGAACAATATTCAAGAAATGCAAATATCTCAAAGCCTCCAAAATTTGAGCAATCAAAAACTGTGTAGTTCTCTCGGACAATCGGCCCTTCTCGCTGGACAATATCATCTCCAACATGTCGCCCTTCAATTTTTCCATCACCACAAATATCCGATCGGTTGTCTCGAGCATCTGCAGGAAGTGAACCACTCCGTGATGTTCGACTTGTTTCAAAATGTGCACTTCGGCTCGCAACAAATCCTCCTTGTTTGGCGGAAATTTGAGTTTATCAATCAATTTCACCGCCACATGTTGACCAGATTTCCGATGAATTCCACCGTACACCGTTCCGAATTGACCGGATCCCAGAATTTCTTCGGCAAAAATCTGGTAGAGTTGCGAGAATTCCTGCTCGGTTTGAATGTGTCCCAAGTGTCCTTTCTCGCCTGCAAAAAATCAAAAAACAATTGGAGATTATCCCGTTCAACACATGTTTTTTTTTTTTGAATTTTCTAGTTGTAGCCAAAGTTCGAACCGGTTCGGATGATGATACAAAATCGAGAAATAGTCTAATATTACACAATCACACCGCATCGAACGGTTATATACATATTTTATCACCAACAACATACATCAGAACTACATACTTTACACATCTGAATGTGTTGATATATTGAACTTGGCTATCACCTAAACATCGAACGTTTTTTGTGGTGGTTTTTTCACATCAGGCCTCAAAAACAAACAGACTTGAGATCTTGAAACATGGGATGGAAAATTTGAAAGTTCTTTTTTTTTTTTGAAAAAGATCTAATATAACTGTGATAAATTCTAAACCGGATAATTTGAATCGGCCTGGGTTGGTATACACAGGCAAAAAAAAAATGACTAAGTCTGAATCCGGGCCAACATCAAAAATGTGACAGTTTTTTCGGGCTCGCTCAGCAATTCCTCATTTCTTTTCGTAAACTGTCACGAGCCCTTATTTACCTTCTTGCGGAACTTTGAGTTTGGCCATTATTTTCGAGCCAACACTACTTTGCGGTGTGACGGGCATCAGTGCCGATTGTATGGCGGTGGTCCACGATTGCCCATCCAATGATCCTTTCTCATCTGCAGGTGAACCGGCTGAAACAAAATAATTGTAAGTTGATTTCTCTCCCCGGATAGTTTTCCCAAGTTTTCTCTATTCCTCTCTATGTTTTTTTTTTGTCACTTTGGCTCCTCACCATAACTCCAACCATTCCGTTTGGTCATCAAGACCAAACAATTTGCGGCAGAGTGTAAAATTTTCGACGCTGTCGACGAGATCGATGCAAAACTCGACTCTGACGTGCTCTCCGACGCCGCCTTCGAACCTTCGCGCATCGTTCGATTCATCGTGATCGTCGAGCTCGCCATCGATCCATCGCGACTTCGACCGCGATGCGACGATCCAATGTATCCCGAATCTTTGCTACTACACGAGGATCGTGTCGAAGATGGAGGTGGCGACGAACTGCTCGCCTCATTTTCGTCCTCAATCTCTTCAAGCTCTTCGATCGCCACAGTCTCCATTCGCTTCAGTTTGAGAGCTCGTTTCGGCGAGAAATGAACCATCGGGTAGTCATTGGTTGACGATGTCGATGTCGACGTTGTCGCTTGATCAACAATTGGCAATTTGAGAATATTCAAAATCATTCTGAACACAACAACAATGTACTTGTTTGCAGAGAATGAGAAAATCGAGAAATACACAAATGAGGAACGTAATAAATCATAATTGTTACAAAACCAGATACTGTAGTTACCAATTTATCTCACATCAGAAAAGAAGAGAAACAAAAACTGTTCCAATGTTTTGTTTTTTTTTCTGAAAGCCTTCTCATCCAGCTTTTCAAAAGATTCCCAATGAAAAATGGAAAAAAAGGATTAGGCCCTTTCGTTTGGGCAAAAACACAATAACAAAATTCATGCCCTTTTCACTATAAACAATCGAAAATCGTTATTCATTAATGATTTTTTTTTTGTTACCCTAAGACAAAGTTCAGATTATTTTTAGAGACAAGAAAAAACACAACTAACATAACACAATAAAACAAAAACAACAACTTCGAAGAAAAAAAACGAGTTGATCAAAAAAAGTAAAATAAAACAAAAGATAGAACTGGAAAATTAATAGATTCTTGGAATGTCCAACTATTTTGAGAAAAATCAGAAGAGTATGTTCGAACTAGGAAGGAAGGTGAAAAAGAGTACTGTAGAATGATAATTGAAAAAACATCCTGTTTTTGATACGTTTCAAAGTTGTGTGGGGGATTGCACGAAAACAAACGTAGTCCTCTGATTCACCTCAATATTTTTTTGAAACAAATAGAAAAAAAACACGATTATATTCGTCATAGTTCAAAAAACCGCTCACAGCAACAATAAATCATATCCAACAAAACAGTTTAGTTTCTTCACTCAACCCTAACATCGGATTATTTACTATTATTATTATTATTATACATTGTGATTTACTTCAACCTAGCCCTAAAAATTGTAATTTTTTTTTGCTAAAGACACCGAAAAAACACAAAAAATGCTGACAAGAGACTCGACCAAAGAACAAGTTTCTGCCAACGCCAATTTTCAGCGATAAAATCTATCGATGACGCAAGGGCATGCGACATTTCTCAAATTTTTTATTTTCAGCGAGTTCATCAAGAAAAATTTCTGGAAAATGACCAATTGGACAGTGTGTCGACACCTATTTAAACCACCCGATTCTTCACAAAAGTCATAAATTGTGTTAGGTGGGAGTGGGGGGCACCACGAAAAATGGGAAAAATAATATATTGGGTCACAAATCGACACGAGAAACCTGCCAATTAGTGATGGAACATCAAAAATCACACCCATTTTTCCGGGCGAAAAAAACGAGCTGAAAAGTTTTCTCCGGTCAAAATTGATGTGTGAGTGTAGTTGCGACCTTGATGGTATTAATGAGTCATTCGAGGATTTTAGCGGAGACCAGACGAAAAAACTGCCTGTTGTGAGTTTTTTCGTACCGTCTAGACTAACACATTTCAGAGAATACATAGTTTTTAGAAAAAAAATAGATGGTAAATGAAGATACATGTATAGAGGACCCACTGAAACGGCTAGACTTCGGAAATTCGGTGAGATACAGAGAAGCTTAAAGGAGGAGTTTGACGAATAATGAAGTTTTTTTAAAAATGATCAGTACCCTCAAAATAGTCAAACCCCCAAGAGAATTTTTACCAAAAAGCCTAGGAAAAATATTCCAAATTTTCTGACCACGCACGTGCACGTGCAAACTTGAAAATTTGGAATAATAGCATGTATAGCGTTGAAAAAATATGGAATCATTTTTTTCTCGAGTACTAGACTTTTTCTCCTAAATTCCCTCGAGCATTATACTATATTTTAGGTGCTCTTTCTTTCAAACACAACTTGTTCATTCGTGCTACCCCTCTCCCTTTAAGAGAACTCCTCAGAAGAAAAGTGATGTGGAAATTGTCTCAATCGACGAAACAGCATTCAAAAATTAGAGTTTCAAGCAAGGGCTTTCGGTTTTTTTTTGAGCTTTCTCGGCCCGGCCGCCCGCTTCGAACAGCCGGCGTTTGAAAGGCGTTTCAAAATCGGGACGGGCCAGGCCGAGCTTTTTTTGAAAAGCCGAAGAACAAAAAAGCCCGGCCCGTAATTTTTGAGCCGGGCTCTCGGGCCTTTGAGCAACAATACCACCTCTGGTTTCAGGGAGTTATTCAAACTCGGAGTCGAAACTTCACCAAATTCCCAAAAAAAACAAGGAACAAGCCTGGTGTCCGATTTTCTGTACGTTATCAGAGCTGGACAAAACTTTTCTAAAACAATATTTTCAGAAATGGAAACTAGCTGTGACTGAAAGTGAGTGATGTTTTGGCAGAAAGACGAAAATTCAAAATCTACGTTTTGCAAAAAATCGGGCCGGGCCCGTTTTTTTTTAGAACACGGATATTTAGCAACTTCAAACGTAGGAGACATAAACATTCAACATTAAAGAAAAACAAAAACTAGACGCTTCATTAACTGACCGACAAACAATACTACTTTGGCATTTACTAACTATATCATATATGTATACTTCTACGACCTATAACAAAAGAAGTTAACACAAACACCTTGCGCAAGGAAATAAAAAACATAAATTTCTTCTTCTTCTTCTTCTTCTTGTGTGTGTGTGTTTAATTGCGTGCGCAAAAAAATATGCTTTTGGCATACATATACACATACATATAAAAAAGGAGATGTGAGTGTAATATTTTGACTGTTTTCCATGCATCAAATAATCAGAAAAAAACGACGAAATTCACGTGAGGGAGGGGGAAACTTGGACTACAGTAATCCTTGGCCCGAGAAAAAAAAACGTTGGTCTTTCAGGTCAAAACAAAACAAAAAGTGACATGGAGAATAAAGATCACACCCATTTCAGCGGTTGATCTTTCCTACAATAACACCATCAAACACTTTTTACTACTTTTTGATTAAAAAACACATGGTTTCTTAACAGTAATGAGTTCAATACTGTAGATTTCTTACTGAGAGTGTAAGAGAATTCGGGAAAAAAAACACAAAACACAGTAGCGAAACGATAGAGAAAGGAAAAGATCGACTGATAAAAGTCAATTCGATGCTGGTCAAAATCGACTACGTCACAAACATAGGTTGAAAAAAAAGGAGAAAGATATGATAACATGATAAATCTAATTGATCCACTTTCGAGACAAAATGAAACTTTGTTCAATCGACATTTATCGCCAACCTTGTTAAATCATTGTAGACTCACGTTGAATAAAACGTAGCATCGGTGGTTCAGTGGTAGAATGCTCGCCTGCCACGCGGGCGGCCCGGGTTCGATTCCCGGTCGATGCAACTTTTTTTCCAAAAAAATTGTCCAAACTTCTAGTTCAAAAACTGGAGACAGAAAAAAAAACATATGACAGACCACTCAAAACGATCTTCAGAATAAGGAGAAGTGAAGGTCAAGAAGGAGTTCGAGAAAATTGGCTGTTTCGAAAATAGCTCAGGCCCGTTCGACGAACAGATAACCTGATTCGTATCTAATAATACGAAAATGAATCAATCACTGCAAAAAAGTTGATGAAGATGATATTTAATAACAATAATTGACATCACAGACCAGTGGGCATTTTTCAAATCGGCAAAAAAAAAACCATCTTTTAGCATGGCCAAACCACCAAACACTCCGCCCCACATCGAATATTTTTGCAACGACGATTCAGTGACGACATCAATTGATATTATTAACCGAACCGTTTCTCCCGGAAATCAACAACTACGTCACACACACAAAACCACATAAAAAGATAAATTACCAACAGAAAGAACAACGAAAAAAAAAAGATGGAATGAGATACGGTATCAACTCGACGAAATACATATAACGAGGGGGATGGAAAATACTTTTGCAACGTTTCAATAAAATCGGGGCAGGTGTTAGGAGTGCCCTTGAAACACTTTTTTTGAGCAGAGGGTCTGAGAGAAAGGCAAATGGGGGAAATTGCTCAATTTTTATAAGAATCGAGAAATGCTATCATCAAGAAGATGTTTGTTTCAATGATCATCGGATAGTGGTAAACATCAATTCTTCAAAAATCAAGAAATGAAATTTCTCAAAGACTGGAAAGAAAAAAGTGTTCCGTTAATCATTACAGTAATCTAATTTATACGTTTGATATCATTTTCGAAGATCAGGAGTGGTACTGTAACCCTTTTATTAGTTGAAAATTCCATGGAGGTACTTTGATTTTTGATTGATTGATTAATTATTTGGGGGATAATTCCAGGAAACATGATATTTTTGAAAAAAAATTGTGTATCAGAAATCGTTAGAACGTTAAAAGTCAATTTTGAAAATTTTGAAAAAGGGTCGAAGTCAAGTTCGAGAAAAAGCTACCAACGACTTTCTCGTTTCATACCCAAAACCTGCACAGATCAGAACGTTGTGCGTAACAATCTGTCTCATGGGAAGGTGACATAATTTGTAAAAATAAAAAAAAACTATTTCATTTTCAGATACAAAACATGAATTTGCTAGCACATAAAATACAAGTCAGGCCGGGCCATTTAGAAAGGTTCGAAAAAACCGTTTGGCTTGTAGGCCACTCATGACGAAAAAAATTCTGACCTTTTGATTATGGTCTGAAAAATTTGAACAGAGGCTTCACAAAAAAGTTATTCTTGTCTCTGTGGTATTTCGAAAGTGATTTTTTGAGTACCAAAATAGCCGAGTAACGCCCGAGTAGGGGTGACATTCGATTTTTGTTTTCAGTCCCTCGGCTCGTTATAAATCAGGAAAACAGAAAAACCCGGCCGGTCCTGTGATTTTCGGGCCGGCCTTCGAGCCCGCGTCGATTGACCTGGCCGGAGTGCCAATAATTCAGGAAATACAGTTTTTTTTTTAATTTCTTATTTCAGCCCCTAACTTCGGGGACTGAAAAATTTGAACAGGGGTTCACAAAAGAGTTCCGACTTTGAGGAATTTCGAAACTGCAGTACTAATATTCCGCACTTGGGTGTCTGGCTGATCTCTCAAAATATTCCGAAAACCTGAAGACCGTTTGAAATCCAATTTGAAAAAAAAAAACACGAGAAACACAGTTCAAGTTGACCTATCAAAAGGTCACAAGAATTGCCGCTCGTTCTCCCCAGCGACTCATGCGGTTTCTGATCATTTCGCACTTTGCAAATCGAAAAACCAAAGTCGGTTGCAAAATTGGTCTGCTGTAAACACAAAGAAATGGGGGCCATAAAAAGCGAGACATCTTATTCGTTTCTGTGTTTTTTTTCTGTTCTTCATTTTTTTTTTTTTTTGATAGACTAAAGGTGTTCTTCTGTCCCTTATCACCAAAAAAAGAGATCAATTTAACGATTGGTCGAGTTTTTCAAAAACTTGATTCTATCACTCAGCCATCACCGGAAACGGACAACGGATGGGAGAGAAAGAGATACAGAAAAGGGCTCAAGATCAAAACTTGACGACAAAAATGAGAATTGGAAAAAAAAAACATGGGGGGGTTGACCAATTTAGTCAAGTTTGCCGAATTCGTCCCCAGAAGTATTACCCACGAGAACTAGTAAACGGTAGTCGTATGACGAATACAATAATAAAATGAATATTACATTCATTTATTTGTTATAACACATATGTATGTATTTACATAAAATGTAAAGTAATTGCTTGGAGGGGGGGGGGTGGGGATTTCTAGCTTCCATATCAATTACATTTCAGTCAGACCGGTCTTCTGGAAACAAAATTTGGCAGATGTAATCATCGAGAAATAACAGAGACTTGTACGTTTCAATTTTTTTTGAAATTTGGGAATTTCCCTATGATTTACGTTTCAAAAACGTTACATTAGATTAGAGAAACGTGATTGTTATTGGGTCTAAAATATTAGAATCTATGAAATCTAGAAAAAACCTTCAGAATTACACTTCAGCAAAGTTCGAAAAAATATTTTTGACTCAAATTGGGGAAAAAAACTTTTCTATTCATCAAACTTATGCCAGATCGTCACATGGTAGAGTTAGATGAACTGTCAAAGTGGAAAAAAGTTCTCTACGTATCAAACTTCACCTTTATTCTAGATTTCCCGATGGTAAAGTTTTCTCGTTCATGGTCAACTATTCTATGCCCCTCCCTCTCTGCAAAAAGTTGCCAAAAATAACAACAAAAAGGCACACAACCTTTCTCCTCTAAAGATCAATGGGTCGAATCGAACGCCTCCGTCCTTCCACCTAACAACGATATTGAGATGCAAATGAAGACGAAGAACATGGTCATTTCAAGTCGTTTTTAAAGATCACATACAAACTTGACAAAAGTCAATGAGAAAAAAAAGAGGGGGGGAACTGATTGATTTCAGCAGAATAGAAATAATAATAATATTTATTTTCTCACATTTTCATGTTTTTCTACATTGGAAACCGGTTCAGAATAACATTTCAATTTCGAATATTACCCGAGAAAAAAAAACTGAAAAAAACCGATGGTCACTACATTACACACACTGTATGTCTAGGCTAAGTGTAATGCGAAGAAAAAAACGAAAAAAAAAACAAAAAAAAGTGTGGTCTCTGAAAATCAAAATGAATTATTCAATCAGAAATTTGAACACTTTCCGAATATTTATAGGACGCCCACATTAACGGAATTTTTTCTCGCGATGCTTTTTTTGTGTAAAAAATTTCGAGGAATCTTGAGAAAACATTTTGAAAATTTTTTGAGCGGTGAGATTTTGAACCCAGATTTTGGCTGAATACATCAGTAGGGCCGGGCCCGGGGCACGCGAATTTAAAGAACGCCCGATTTTTAATCCATTTTTTCATAGTTCACGTTTGAATATTTTTCGAGCTCACGTAACCCTCATTTTTCAAAAAGTTAAGGGTCCGAAAATAGTGAGAAACAGCTTATAAGAAACATTTTTTTATTCAAAAAAAAATATTTCAGAGAACACTTGTTTTTTTGTTGAGTAGAAAAAATTAAAATAAATTGCATAGGTGAGGAACCGAACCCTTGATCTCTCACTCTATAACAAAACGCCTAACCTGTTGAACTACAGTGTCACATTTGCTCACGTGAAAATTTCATTTCAAATATTCTAAGAAAGCAATAAATGAGAAAAATTTGAGGAATGATCTGATTAAAAAAAAACTGAATTAAAAATCAGTCCGGGGCCTGCCTAGAGAGCGTTTTTTGGTAGGTTTTTTTTGTTGAAAGAAATCGCTCACGAAATTTGGCAAAGTCGTGTTTTCCCGACATCTCTGAAAAAGTGGGCCTCAATTTCCGAGCCGTCGAAATTTTGAGCAAAGTTCAAAAAATGTTGATAGTCTCAAGGTGCAAATAGTATCACTCAAACCGTATCAGACTTCAGAGCACAGCAAACAAAACTGAAAATAGAAACCAACCGGGGAAACAAACAGTTATTATACCAGACACAAAACTGACAATTTTTCAACTTTGTGTCCTATTTCGATCCGCCCACCTACCCCCGAAAAAGCATGATCATGATAAGATTAGCTTTTTCGTTTCAAACAATGAAGAAAAATTCGAAAACCACCTAATTTCGCATTGATAACCTACCAAAAATGACCACAACTTTAAACTAAAAATATTTCGAGAAATTTTCGTGAGAAAAAAAAACGGACGAACGGACGATTAAAATGCGTTAGTATTACACTTTTTAATTGCGAATTGTCAAGAAAATGTGTGTTTTTTTTTGGTTTGAACTTTTTATTATTTTTTGGTTTGGAAAATAGTAAACAAACTCAATAACAAACTGATTTTCCCCACCAATGATTTCCGAAAATATTTTACAACTCATCTGAAACCGGTATCATAATTTTACTAATTTTCCAACCAAAAAAACCGGTTCAATCTGGAAGATCTTTTTTCTTGACTTTTTGAAAATAGGGTAAGATTATTGTCCGAAAGCCCGAGACTCTGGCTTAACACCTCTACACCCCGGATTCAGGCCTGGATTTTTTTGGTTTCGAAAAAAACATAAGAAATACGGTACAATATTTTCAGAATACAGTTTATATGTTCTCCTGAAGTCGGGCCGGGCCCGCGATTTTCTTGCAAAAAAATTCAGATACTAAAATACACATTAAAAAACTGTTCGGAAAGAATTGTGCAGAATTTTTTTTTTCCAAAAAATCCAAATTTCACAAAAATTTCAAGAAGATTTTCCTCCAAAAATTTTATTCAAATCTAAAGAAAATTCGGACGGAAAAATTAAAGTTCACGTGAAAATTTGTTTTGAGATCAAAAACTACAGTAAACTCTAGGTCATAGGCCAAAAACTGTCAGCTTCCAAAAAAAGACAAAAAGTTCCACTTCTAAACAACAAAAACAACAACAACAGAAAAAAAAATGATAAGAAAAAACGACAAACAACAAAAAAACAAAACAAATTTCTCACACAACAACAATGATAGCCAAAAAAAAAAGAATTATTTTTGCATGCAAATAACGAATCGTCAAAATTTTTCAAATTTTTTACGACTTCAAATTTTTCAACAAAAAAACACAGTTTTTTTTTCTAGCTGTCACAACTAAAACCAGATTTCTCATCCGCGCGGATGAGGAAAAAAAAGTGAAACAAAAAATTAGATCGGTTTTTTTTGTTCAGGGCAAAATGAGGAAGGAGAAGTATGGCAAAATCGAAAGTTTAACCGCGATTTTCAAAAACAGCAACCAAAAAAACCGAACTTTTTCAATGTAATTAAATGAAAAAAAAATGGTTTTGACCGTTGGTTGGTAGTGTAAAGTAATGAAAAATAAACAAATTTCGGGTGATGACACAAAAAAAACGAAAAAACGAAAAAATTTCAGGTTTTTCTTTGGGAAAAAGACCTAATTTTTATGGGTTTTTCCTAGCTTTATTTTTGGTAAAAAAAAACTATTTTTTAAAGTGAAAAAAAGACATCGGGTTACGGATAGTTGCTTTTATTTGCCAATTTTTCAAACTTGAATTTTTCGGAAGAAAATATTTCAAAAAGGGTCCTAATTTATTCTTCTCGATAACCTAGAGAAACAGCGAAATTTTCGAATTTTCAAATTTCTGAGAGAGTGAGAGGTATCAGAGAAACAAAAAAACCAACTCGTACTCACTTCAAAAGCAGAATTTTAGTGATTTCTCGAAAAAGGTATTGCAAACAATTGCAGGGTTATGTGCACTGTCATAATTTTGTGTGTGGCCCCACCAATTTATTGCAAAAAGTAAAAAACTGACATTTTTTTGAAACATTACTTTTAAAAATTTATGACAAAATGAACTCGATCATCAACAAAATTCCTAATCATAAACCTAGAAAACGTTAATCATATCGGCTACAAAAGGGTATTAAAATAACCAAGAAAACCAAGAAAAAAATCAAGTTCAAGTTGTTTCAAAGAGACTACACAAAAACACAAATACATACAATCCAAAATTGGAACCAATCCAAAAACCTCGTCAAGTGGTAATACAGCCACTCGACGACGTCGATTTCAACAACCACGTTCTTTGTACCACTACTACTACCTATACTTTTCAATACTTGTGAAATAGTAATACTACTACTACGAATAATAATAATAATAATAATAATAATAATGGTAATTATTATTGGTATTGCCACAAATCCTTCAAGAGGTTTTTCTAGCTGCGGACAGAAGACTACTTGGCAGCAACAAGAAAAAAACACAGAAATATGAAAAATGAGCATTTTTAATGTTTATCGAAAAGATTTGGTAAATATTGACATTACTAGAATCAACTGGTTGCCAAAAATATACAAAAATCAGCAACTTTTTGAACTCTTCTGCTCTCTAAAAATAGCACAAATGTGTGGTTTTTTTTGTGTTGAAATTTTGCAAGAAAAAAATGCATGAGCTGATAATAGTTACGAAAATAGGCCAGAAAAATGAGATACTGAATCAAACCTGAACCCGAAAATAAACTTTGAAGTCGGGCCAGCAACTTTTGGAAGAAATAAAAAAAAAACTCGGCCGGGCCTGTCAAGTTCGGTCTCATTTCTGATTTCATTCAAATTTTTAATGAAATTTTCAGATAAACAATCAACAAAAAATGGAAGCTGTATTCCCAACAAACTATTCACACATCTGACCCTGAAAACTGGGCCAGATCTTAGATGAACAACAGTCAACCAAAAACCTTCACTGTCAAAAAAAAAAATGTAAAATTGAGCAAACAAACCGCGAGACCGGATTTCATGTCTCGTTTCATTTCTGTCGATGAATGGCGTAACCTTCTCAAGGTCATCATTGCGTATAGAGAGGAATAGAGAAACTGATGATCCCCGTGGGCGAAAAATCCAACAAAAAACGAAAAAAAAACTCACGTATATAATAAATCGTGGCCTGGGTTCGAATCTCGAATAGATAACCGTAGTCTTCGACATGATTCGCTGGTTGAGCAACGCCGAGAATTTCGTTGAGCGGAATTTCCTGAAAACACACTTTTTTCGGTGAGATGGGTGTCGGATTGACTGAGTTTCAATGCAAATCCTGAATGGGGTTCAAAATACCCGTACCTGAATAGAACCCAGTGGTACCTAACAGTTCCCTGAGTATTCTTGTTCAATAAGAAAAAAGGGCTGGGCGCAGAGTTTTCCAAATGGGGTCCAAAAATGGGATGCAATTTGCGTCAAAACGTCGTGCTCAGTTTGTTTTTTCTTTCTGAACCCATTCAGGGTGATAAGGATTGAAAAATCGATTTGAGTTTGTGTCCCATTTCTGGACCACACTCAGGAAAATCTGTTCAAAAATTGGGTCCAGCCCCTTTTTCATGTTGGCCCGATATAGTGACTTCCCGGGTTTTAGGCCCTACTCACTTGTCAGAGACTTGTATTTTGGACCGTATTCAATAAGGGTTGGCTCTATTTAGTTTGCGGGGGTTTTAAAAAAGACTAACATCAGGACCTGGAGCATTTTTTACTCACCTTGTAATAACGTGTCGATTGTTCGTCCTGGTACATGATGATGCTTTTCGTATCGAGACGCCAATAGTGTTTTTTGCGCTGAAAAATTATTCAATTTCAAGAGTCGGACATGGTCAGTTTTGAGAAAATAGGAACGCCATTTCAAAGCTTTTTCTATGTTCAAAGGTTCAAAGCTTTTTTGTTTGTTACGACAAAAACCAAAACGTTTTTTTTGCAAATGTCCCAGCAGGTGCTTTCTGTTTGTTCTAAAATTAACACATTTCTCGTAAACGACACATTATACAATGATAAAACATTAGAAACGTTTCCAACACTTATTCTGCAAAAGAAAAATAGAACGGTCTACAGTTAGCACGTTTACGAATAAGAGGATCAAATATAAAAAAAACTACTCATCGGTTCAACTTTTTTTTCCA
Organism: Caenorhabditis sp. 8 KK-2011; assembly: GCA_963572245.1. Lineage (NCBI taxonomy): Eukaryota > Metazoa > Nematoda > Chromadorea > Rhabditida > Rhabditidae > Caenorhabditis > Caenorhabditis sp. 8 KK-2011. The sequence continues at coordinate 10,124,956 of OY751550.1, read as the reverse complement.
TGTTTCACATATTCACGTCGTTTTCTATTGCAATAATTGAAATAGAGAGAGACGCAAAGAAAAACACATTCCGAGAGAACTACAACATTGTTCTCACATATGTGCTCTATTGCTCCACACAAATCCATGGAACAAACTTCCTTTTTTAATTTTTCAAAATCTTGATTTTTTGATTTATGCAATAGAGTCATTGAATCTCGGTACCGACAACACACGCGTCTCGCACACTGCCATCATTTGTATGTGTGTTGGCCACGCCCACACTGCGTCTCGCTCTATTTCAATGATTGCCAATTCTCATTTGCTTGATACGACGTGTATTTTTCAGACCCAAAAATGAGATCAAACACTCACCATGTTCTGTTGATCAGTGTAGTGCACAATCCATCCCTCTTTCAATATCTTGTTACTCTTGCGTTTCGTCTGTTTCATCGACATCACGACACGCATCAGCGGAATGTTCTGACTCTCCGTGCTCACTTCATCGTCGTCGGGACTCGTCAGACCGCCGTTGAAGCCGCTCGCCGGCGAAACACTTCCCTCCGAACCCGGAATTGGAGCACTCGGTGTGTTTTGAGCTTTTTTGTGGACTCGAAGACTCGTATCTTCGCGTTGATCATCGGAAGCTCCTGGAAAATGATTTGAAAAAGTGTGTGAGATAAGAAATGAGAGAACAAAGTGAGTGCAATAAATATAGACACCTAGAACTATGATCATCTGAAAAGTTCTAGAAACAAATGTGTTCCCAAAACTATCAATTATTCAAAATGGATGTCATGTTGGTAACTTTTGGTCAGGTTCTTTTTGACAGGTAGAAAAACGTGATCTTCGGACCGCGCTCTTGGGTTGCAAAACAATCCCTGATTCAAATAAAAAAGGTGAAAACTCAGTTCAAAAATAATAGCGTGACCCCAAAATTGAAAACAATTTAATTTCTCTACGTCTCTTTCTCAGATAATGTCTGGGTGTCTACAAAGTGTTGTGACAGTGACTACAGTAATGTTCAAACAGAAAGAAAAAAAAGTGCGTGAACTGAAAGGAAAGGGTTATGTTGTTCTAAATCTAGTCGAATGTCTGGTGATTGTGTTATGCTCTGTGCTCATGTTACCGTTTATCGATTGATTGTTCGCATATGGAACACTGCACATTCTCAAATTATCCATACTTCCCGACAAACCGACCCCTGTGAAATGACAAAAAAACAATCAGCACACGCGAAAAATCGAGGGAAGCAAAAAACAATCGAATGGAGGGAAAAAAATGTTCGAGGGAACAAAAAAAACTAACCGTCGTCAGCGCAATCGATGAAATAGTGAGCAGCATGAGTCGAATGATTGCTGCCCGGACAGTCTTTTGCAACCAGTTCACTGCACTTTTTGTGACAATTGTAGTTGCAGTCTGAAATTCAGAAAATGTCGATAAAACAACTTCGATAGAGTATATCTTAGACCACATAAATCGGGCCAGGTCCAATAAAAATCAGACCCAAAATTTGAGCCTTCTAAATCGGGCATGCTCTCTAAAACTTTTGCCAATTGACACACAAACGAGAAAGTTTTGAAATCACAATGAATATCGGACCTGCTCTGATGTTTGAAATATTTCCTGACCATTTTTCTGATTTCAGAGATCCAAAAATCGACCCAGAAACGCTTACCTCGACACTGCAATCCTTGTCGCAACAATCCTTTCAACAACTTTTTACAATACATACAAACGGTGGGTCGTTTGTAGCTGTGCACTTGGAAAGTGTGCGGCACTTTGACGCGCGTCGCTTCCGCAACTTCCATCCACAACGGTCGACCACTCCACGAACAACTTCGATCTTTTCGCGGCATTTGGAGAAACTGCAAAAAACCAAATAAAGTTTGACAATAAATTGTGTTTTCAGGCAAAACTTTTTGGAAAAAAATGTTCCTGACTTTTTTTAGGATCGGAAATTTCAGAGTTGACCAAAATTACGAAAAAAGTTCCGAGCTTTCAGAAAAGATGGATCGATGATAGATCAAGAGAAGCAGAGAAACATAGAGAGATTTGAAGGTAATAGACACTCACATTTCCACCAATCGGATCACCACAATCATCGGCGGTCACCATAATGTTTGGCGTGGCTTGTTTGGAGAGCGGTCGAGCCGCGTCGAGCGCGTCAAGAACGGATTCGCGTCGCGATTGTCGTCGCTCGGCCAACATGTTCGAGTTCGACGGCGACAACGGAATCGCCGACGGTCGTCGCTGCTTCGATCCGCTACAATTGTTGGGAATCTTCGACGCGCATCGCTTGTGATAGTTCAACCCGCAACCGGAAGCACCTGGGAAACATCGGAAATGTGTAAAACTGTCCGATTTTTCAATATTTGGTGGCACCACCCTGACCTACTGAACGTGGGAAAAAAAAACGTTTCGGGGTAACTCACCAGTACATTTGAGACCCTGTTTGACAAGTCCGAATAGTAGTTCACCACAAAAATCACAAAATGTCGGAACTTTGTACGAGTGAACGAAGAGTGTATGCGGATGAACAACGATTCGCTCGTTCTGTGGGCTCGCTGAAAAAAATGGTATGAATTCACAACAAAAATGAAAACCCCCAAAAATTAATCACTGAAACCTCACACTTATAACTCAATTATACTCTTTTTTCTCGAAAATAGGTGGGCCTTCGGACTGGCCTGGTCTGGTCGGGCTTTTTATTGCAGTCCTGAAAAAGGGGCCGGCCGGGAACAGGCCTTGATTTTTTTTTCTAGTTAGAAGAAGAGTGTACAAAGGGCAGACCGGGATTTTTTTAACTCGTCGAAAAGCAAGAAAAAACCGGCCCGGCCCGTGATTCCGAGCTACCCAGAAAATCGCAGAGTTAGATTTCGACCTAGTAGCCACATCTTACCAACAACAACACCGCGTGCTCCGACATCCGGTTGCGGCATTTTCTCCTTCTTATTGTTGTGGTGGTGTCCGAAACGCGCAAACGCATACTGTTGAAGCGTCGACATCGCCGACGACGTCGCCTGCGCGACATCCATCGGCGAATCGCCAGCGTCGTCAAACGCCGTCTGCTGCTGAATTTGCGACAACGTTCGCATTCGCACCGCGTCCGTTCCGATTGTCGCCGACTTTTGCTCGAGTCGCGGTGATCGCGGACGCGAACCGACTGAGTGCGGCGTCGCCGCGCAACTTTTTGCGCGGTGTTGCTTCTTCATTTTTCGATCCGCCATTTTTGCATACTACTCTTGAAAAGGGATAGTATGAAATGTGTATGAAGAACGCCACCGGAATGACAAGAATCAATCAAAAAGTGTTTAGAAATGTATGTTTGACTTCTTATTTGGAGCGCCGAAATTTGGCCGAAAAAACCAAAATTGGTAAGAGAATGAAGAAAAAAAAGTACAACAAAAATGATGGCTGAAAAAGCATGTGCGAATATAGAAAATTTAATTTGAAAATATATATTTTCCTCGCCTTTTTTCATCACCGGATTATCATCTTATTATCTTGATACTCTAATCACGGATTATCGGATTATTAGATTTCAGAGGAGCAACAAAAATATACACTCATACTTTCCAAACAAAAAAAAACGAAGGAAACTTTGACGAGGCGAGGAGAAAAACGAGAAAAAAACGTTTCATCAAATCTCATATTAAATCTAGCGGACACAGAAAAAAACTGAGCATCTCAAAACTTTTGGCAGCCAAAAAATTCAATGTTTCATTTCCGGGGCCCGGTGAAAAATGAATATGCAAAAATATAAGAGCAAAGTGAGAAGAAAATAAAAAACGACTGCGCGCTCATCTAAAAATGTGTGTGTCTGTGTGTCATATAAATCATGCTAATATAATTTTGAGAACTACATACATACATGTATGCATGTATGTGTGTGTGTGTAAGCTCTTTTTCAGTTTGATTCGAGAAAAAAGTTTTGCAAAAAAATGTTTGAGGTTTTTCTAGATTGTTTGAAACAAGTCGAAATTGCTTGGTTACCAACAGAAACCCTGATTCTGAAGAGCGAGAGCCCGATCCAAAAATCACCCTCTTTTTTTCCATTCAGGTTTTCGGCCGAGTTGTCTCCGGAAAATAGAAGATACTTAATCGGGCCGAAAAAAAATAATTAGGAACGACATCATAAAACTGTTTCAAAATTTTGGAGACCGAAATTTCGAAAACTGAAGTAGACGCTGGGAATCATCTACTTCAGTAGCAAAAAAAATATTTTTAAGTTTTTTGAATCAAACCGAGCCCAGAAGTGTCGTTTGGGGCCGGGCCGGCCCAGATAAGCCGACCAAAAACTAATTTCTAAAGATTTTTTTCGAGAAAATCAAGCCAAATCCGATTTCTGTTCTAGGCCCGTGTCAGCTTCAAATTATTTCAAGCCAAATTTAGAAAAACTTCGAAAATATCAGACTAGGGTTAGGTTTTAGTTCGGGTCCAATTCAGTAAAAACGAATAATTTTCTGATTTTTGAGACTTTTTTGTCAAACTTAAGATTTTTCAGCTCCAGAAATTTTGGAGTGACATAAACTTTTTTTTCAGAAGTTTGAAAACTCAATGGCTAACCAAAATTTACTGAAAGAAAAATCCATGGCCCAAAAAAAGACATTTGTTTCCTCAAAACTTTCAACCCATCAGCTCATGAATAATTACAGAAACAACACAGACAGCAGAAAAAAACGACTTTGCAACAGAAGAAAAGCACACACATTTTTTACAAGAAAACTTTTTTGTTGTTTTTCTCACTCTTCCTCCCTTTAATTATAAATATATGTGTGTGTATAAACACAATTCGATGTATATTTATATTATGATGAAGAAGAAGAAGAAGAAAATGATGAAAAAAATTGTGGGGAAAAAATAGGCAAGGCACCGAGGAAACCGCACACATACACACACAAGGTTGGTTCGTTCTCTCAATATTTTTATGAAAAAATCTCGAGCTCCACGAGGAAAGAATAATGGAGAGATTGAAGGTCTTCCGGCGCACGCGTGTGTGTGTATTTCATATTTTTCAACGTTGTTCACTTCTATTTTGGCCGTTCTTACTAAACTAAACGCCCGATCGGACACAGTTATTCGAAAATACTGTACTGTCATCGGGTTTCCTAACTTCTTCCTGGCAGGATTGAGTTTTTGGTTTCTCTTGAGTTGACGGGCCCGGCCGGAAACTGGCCTCAAATTTATCCTGAGCTTTATTACTATACAAATAATACTTTTTCTAGAACAACAAGAGTATGGAAATGGTTCCCACAACTTTTCTAAAAAAAAAATCTAATCCCGGCTCTGAGAAACTAAAGTTCAAAAGTCGGGCCTGGTCGGGCTTTTTTTGACTCCGTAAAATCAAAAAAAGTCCGGTCAGTTGTTTTCGGGCCGGGGCTTTCGGGCCCTAGGGCTATACTTCCTGGTTAGAAATTTGGTCAAATACCGAAAAAAATGAAAAGATTGAAACGTATTTTTCGCGGGAGATTTTCCCAGGTTGAACTACGTTTCAAATGCCGCATTTACATACAATCATTCAAGAAACCATAGGCTCTTCAAGTTTGAGGTTTCAGTGATTCAACCAGCAGAAAAAAAACACTCACAACTAATCACAACTTCGACCAGTGCACCGTCCGTCACATCGGCACTTGTGCTAATCAACTGCAGAATATTGATCGATCGCATGTCGTGTTTGTACAGCAAAATGTGATCTTTCAAATCTTCGCATCCTTGATCCGGGTACTGTATATTTATTTGATTTGAGAAAAACAACCCAAAACAGAAAAAACTCACAATCTCCTTGATAAACTGGAAAGATTCATTTCGTAAATCTCTCAACGAAATCTCGGTTCCTTCTATCGTCAAATTCTTCTTGTGAATTCCACTTTGCAGTTTGAAAGAGAGGCCCGACATGTTGGAAGAAGACGTCGATGAGTCGTTGAAGTAGGCACTGTGTTCTGCAAGTACATTAATGTTTTGTTAAAAAAAATCCCAAAAAAAAATCAGAAAATTTTCTCAAAACTCGAAACATTTTTGAGAAAAAACATTTTTGTCAAGACCCAAAACTTCTATTGTCAGTACGAAAAAAAACAAAACAATATTTTAAAAACGTGAAACGTGGCATGGTTTTTATACAATTCATAATGAGAAATTATTATTTTCTCTTTTTTTCTCATGTTCCTTCAACGGAAATTTACTGTATGAGAAAAATTCAGAAAATAAAGTTCGAGTTTTTTTCACCGAAGTAACAAGCTCTCTTCGAATTTGATCACTGCAAATTTTTAAAAACTTTCAGATTTGTTTTAGAAACCTTTCAAATATTCCGCGAACCAAAAAGTTAGCCCCATCTTTTATTGTGTGATGAAAATCGGTCTTGGATCAACTTTTTTACTCGTTCACAAAAGACCCAGCCAGACAATAAGTTCTCAGAAAATTCAAATTTTGAGATTTTCTTCAAAAAAAAACTGCTCACCAGACTCAATCAAAACAGACGATGCCGAACTGACGACAAGTGTCGGTACTCGATACTTTTGATATGTTTCACTTTTCTCAACGATAACCTCTTCTCCAAATACCTCTTCTTCTTCTTCTTGTTCTTCTTCGTTTTTCGATGATCTACTCCTCCTTTTCAACAATGTCTCCTTCTCATCGAAACCCTCTTGGCTGAAATACAAAATGGAATCAAAAATTCACTCTAGTCTAAATGTTTTTTTGGGGGGAGCGCGAGCAAAAAAAAAAGATGTAGAAAAGTCGAGGTGAGTTTGCACTTTTTTCATTCAAGATTATCGAATTTCAAAGACGAGAAGAGAGAAAGAGAAAGAGAGAAAGAGAAGTTTACAAATTCAGACAAACTTTTTGGGGCCGGGCCCGACAACTAGTTTTTTTCCAAAATTCTGCTGAAAACATTTGTCGCCCAAATTTCTAATTGCGAAAATTTTTTCAACAACAATGTCCCTTTTTGGATCCGACAAACGTGAACTACAAAATTTTAGTTTTTCTCTGTGTCTCTCATTTGACAAACTTTTTTGTGCCTGGAGGGCCCCACAACACAAAATAAAATAGAAAAACCATATAAATATTTGCAGAACATACTGAAATTATATCTATTTCTTTCTGTTGTTCGTAAATAGAAGCAATGAAAACAAACATGTTGTTCTTCCCCCTATTTTTTTCCTTCTCCGACCGCCCGAATCCGGTATGGGAAAATGGGGGAAAATTGAATATGGATCTCAATTAGTGTTAGTATCTTCTTTCTTGCTCCAAATGCTCGTGAGCCTTCAAAGACTAGAAATAATCACAATAACCATTGACACGAAAAAAGAGCACGGAAAAAAATGGATAGAATAATTTTTGAGAATAATTAATTCTCTCAGGCAATAATAGAATATCTATCTAGCTATCTATCTTTTTCAGATGTTGATGCTGATGATGATGATGATGACGACGATGATGAGTGCAATCTTGCGTGACGACAAAAACGAGATAGTGAGAGAGACAGACATACAGACAGACAGAGAGGAGCAGCACCTTTTGAAACAAAACGGGTTAGGTTGAAAAACAAACCTTCGAGAAAAAGACGCAGAAAAAAGACTGAAATCGTCCCCGTCCAAAAATCCAGTCTCAAAACTGAAAATTGGGATTAATTGAGCGAAAATTGGGTTTGAGCCCGCGGTTCAGACACTTTTTAAAAATTTCCCGGCCCCGATATTTGTCGTATCTTATTTAATAGAAACTATTTTTGGAGCTAATTCTTCTCGCACCTGGAGTGAAAAAAAGAGAAGTTCAGGGAAAAAAGCAAATAAAGACTCGAAAAAATATTCAAACGTGAACCAAAAAAAAAATGATTAAAAATCGGACGTTCCATAAATGCATGTAAATTATCATGACCTTTTTGACCCCTACGGTGAGAAAAATTTCAAATTTCAGAAACGAAATTTCAGATGTTCAAAAAGCAGGATCTTTCCGAAAAGCAGTACTCCTAGAGACAAGAACAAAATTCAACATCGAAACCCTTATCCGTCGTTGTGCCAAAACGAAATGAAATATATTCAAAATTAAATGGCGGAAAATTGACAAGACGAAAGACAAGAAACGACATCAAAATTCTAATGAAGAATTTCTTTTTTTTTTTCATCTTGCCACGGAAAAAAAGAGAAGCTGAATAAAAAAATGGAATAGCACGACGACGACGACGACGATCATGATGATGATGATGATGAAAATAATTGGAGTTGTAAACAGCGGAAGAAAAATCAAATTAGCATAAATTCCTGTCGACAAGTTCGCGTGTCCCTTTGACATATATACCTCATTTTTCAGCGCGCAAAAATTGAGAAGCATGAATAATGAAATGACAAGAAAGGGGAAAAAAAAAGAAAAATGAATATAATTGAAATCGTATACGGATGAAAAAGCAGTTGACGACAACGACGACGCAGGAGAGAAAAATGAGGGGAAAAAAAACGAAGACAAAAACGGCGAAAAAAACAATTATGAAATAAGATCTGACGAGCAAAGAAGGTATTCGAATCAAACATTCGCGAACACACACTCACACACACACACACACACACACACACATATACAAACGTCTTCGACCCGTTTCGAGTGGGTGGAGAGAGAGTGACAACGCGCAAAAACAATTGTGGATTTTTAATGAAAAAAAAACAACACCAGACTATTTTTTCAGCGACTGAACATTCTCGTGAACAAGTAGGGTAGGATCAAATGAAATCAAACTCAACGCATGAAAAATGGGTTCCTCTTTGTTTTTTGAAAGATTTCTAAAGGCCCGCAATTTTCGAGAGGCTGAGAGGTATTAGAGAAACGATAGGAAGAGCTTGGATTTCGGATACATAGGGAAGAAAATTTCAAAAACGTGAATGCATTTTTAAGGTTTTTTATAACTTTTTTTCTGTTTTCACGTGTTCCTTCAACATAAATATACTGTAATCCCGCCCATTTGGTCTTCTAGACCCTATTGGTTCTCTCCTAATGGTTTTATTTTTTTTGGACCCACAATAGTCGATCGAGTCAAAAAATTCAGAGAAAAAATCGGGCCTACTTTTCGGTAGATTCTGAATCGGACCAGAACATGAAAAATGTGTCTGAATCGGACCAGAGCGAAGAAATCGGACCCGGTCCGTTTTTATCAAGATTTTTGCTGAATGGGACCACAAAATCGGACCAGGTCCGTTTTTTTAATTAAAATTCCAGCTGAACCAGACTAAAATCGAAAAAGTATCTACAAAAAAAAATGGCCCTGGTCCGATTTTGTGGTCCGATTCAGCAAAGGTTTTGAAAAAACGGACCGGGTCCGATTTTTTCGCTCTGGTCCGATTCAGACACATTTTTTAGGTTAGGGTCCGATTCAGATTCGGGTATTTTCGGGTCCGATAAAATCGGACATGGTCCGATTCAGTATTTGCCTTATTTTCTACGTTCGTGGTCAGGCTAGATTTGTTTTTTTTTTTTTTTGAAATTATGTATTTTTTTGACCAATCTCTTTCTGATTCAGAACGTCAAAAAACAAACAGTATGTCTACTTCTTGTGGAATTCGAAGCTGGTTCGACATTTTAGGTTTTTCGTTCGACCAAAAAATCAGACAAAAAATAATAATAATAATAATACTATGGCTTTCAACGAGATTTTTAATGAACATTTTCCGGAATTGACGGAAATGGTTTAATGAGAAAAAAAAGAGAGCTCGGCTTATATATATTACTTTTTTCGGCTGGTATAAAAAACCTGCTACAGTAGGAAAAACAACAAAAAAAACAAGGAAACAGATTTTCGTGTTTTTTTTCTCATATTTATAAAGAAAAAAGACCAAACTCAAAAACTCCCAAGAGTTCAAAAAAAAGAACAAAAAAATTTATGATGTCAGTTTTTTTTTTAAAAAAGTAGAAAGAGCATTTTTCGAAATGAAGACCCGGCGAAAAACGCGTGAAGACTTTCAGCGAAATTTGGAAGAAATCCTAAAATTATTCGAAAAAAGACGACAAAATTATGGAGAGAGGCACAACAAATGGGACCCTTTTCAGGCGCGAAAAAAAAAATCTTGTACACAAAACGAAAAATGTTTATGTTTTGAGTCCGAAATTTTTCGGAAATAACTCACCACAAAAATCTCAGAGAATAGTGAAGAAAAAAGTGAATTTTTTCCAGAAAATTTCAACAACAAAACATAATACTACCAAGTTAGTATTGTTATTCTAAACAGGACCAAACTTGAAAACAAATTTTTTTCCGAAAAAAAAAGAATTTTTTATGGGAACCTCTTATGAGCAAAGTCTGGAAGAACATGTATGTAATTAGTTGTGTGAAGACGAAAATAAGTGAACTTGGTGAAAACTCAAAAAATGAACAGAAAATTTTCCGCTGAAACTGAAAAATTATTTTTTTCGAAAATCGCTATTTCAGAGAGAGATACAGAGACCATGGACAATGAAGGGCCAGGTCCAATTTTTCAAATTTCTTGAAAATCGGGCCGGATCGGTTATCATTTTCTCGAAACCGTACATAAATTCATTCAAATTTTCAGTTTTGTTTTTTTTTTGAGTTTCAGTTACAAAAAATTTCAGTTTTCAGACAATTTCGAAAAAAAAATTAGACCTGGTCCGATTTTTTTTGTTGTTCCTAGTCAGTCAAAAATTCATGGTTCAGGCCCAGACATGTTCTGCGGGCCGGCCGAAAACGGCTAGAGGTTTTCTGAGAAAGGGTCGTGGCCTGGCCCGGGGCGCGATGAATCTGCGAAGAAGGGCCAGGCTCGAGACCAATCAGCCCTGGTCACCCTATCAGGTCTCTCATTTCATTTCCACTATTCCGCCCGAGGCGGCCGGGACCAGCAAACATGTCTGTTCAGGCCTAATTCAGTGCAAAATTTAATTTGCAGGAAGCAAAAAAAATTGTCGAACTTTCGAGTTTTGACAAGATTAGCCTAATCCTCTTGAACTTTCGGACTCATAATTGGAAAAATTCCCAGACAGGTTCACTAAAGTCTACACAACATGTTTGTTCAAATTTCCGAGCGTGTCATTCTTGAAAATTGAACCCTCAAAGCCTCCGTTCGGATATCCTAAAACACCAGAAAACACACGACGGAAAACGAGAAGTTCAAAATTATTCAAAAATAGGATGAGAAAGAGAAAGGCAAAAAAAAGAAAAAGGCGAGATGGAAAACAGAAATAAATAACATAATAAATAGAGGGTGGATGTCCTGCCCAACTTGGCGACAACAACATTTGGAGCAGGGCGCGCGCGAGAAAAAAAAAAGAGAAGACAACAAAAAAAAAGACGAAAGGGGAGAAAAAACGTGAATTGGCAAGATAGAATTTCGCCTAAAGCGGGTCCGGCTAAACATAGATAGACACTCATAGCTCAGTTGGCTAAACATAACACATGCACACACACTCACACACACACACACACACAGAAAGGAAGAGGGTGGAGTGCACACCGTTTGAGTTTTCTTTCAATTTTTCCCTCCCTTTGACACACTGAAAAAGCTCACCAAAAATGGATAAAAAAAGAGCTCACACACACACAAATAAACAAATTTCTCTCACGCTCACATTTTTCAACATTTTAGATTGGAAATTAGCTGCTGTCGCAATAAATATTAGGTTTGCAAATGTTTTTTTCTTTCGTATGCGGAAAAAAACAAAGAAAAACATATTTTTCTCCTAGACTTTGAACATAAATGAAAATTTGAGCTAACAAGCAAACCTTTTTTTCCGATTTTTTTTTGTTATGAAAATCGACCGGGCCCGAGTATGATGATAGAAATTACAGTATTATAAACGTAAAAAAAAGTTGGCGTCGAAATTTTAAAAAATTTTCAAATCATCAATTTCGCGCGGAGAGTCCGTGTGCCCAATCCAAAAATCTAGAGGTCCGGGCTGGCCCAAAACGGGCCAAATTTTATTCCTCATCTCGAATCCGCTTTTTTGAGGGGTAATGACGGAAAATGTTCAAAACGTATTTTTCTGAAGATCGTGTCACAAAAAAAAAACTAGTCACAGACTCTAATAAAAATTCCCTTGTGAATTTTCATCATGTTAGTCTGGTCTCATTTATTTTTGCATATTTGTTCTAATAATACCAAGAGGCCCGGTCCGGTGTTGTTGTTGGAGCCTGGGTCCGCTTATGGCTTCACGGCGTAAACAATCAAAATCCCAAGGGTATCTATTTCTTACTCAAGAAACTTTGTTTTTAAAATGTTTTGATGACATTTTGAGAAAGTGGAAGTATCAGATTTGATGAAGAACAAAAATAAGATATCAGTACGCTTATCCCGAAAGTTGTTCGCAATACGACATTTTTGGAAACTCGTTGATAAACTGAATTTTAGGTGAGGAAATGCGCTCTGTTGGCTAATTTATTTTCTCGTCATTTCCTAACATCTTGCTCAAATGTTGGTCAGAAGTTTGAAAAAAAAAACCGGAGAAATTCGGCTACTTTCAAAGTGATCTATTTTCTAGAGTGGTTGTTTCAGAACTCACACCATGTGAAAATATAGAAATTTATTCTGGTTTTGTCATTTTGGCCCTTGAACTCACTTCAAGATTTCCCCACATATTGTGAATACCAATTCCTAACTCTCGTCAAAAAATAAATGACCAAAATTTGATTTACCAAAAAAAATGGCACTCGAAACTTCTAGTTCACGCGTGAAAATTGAAAAAAAAGAAAAGAACAACACATTTTTCTAATTAACAAAAGTATACAATGAGAAAAATTTTTCCAGCAAAATTCGTCGAAAAACAAAATTTGAATGAGTCAGAATCAGAAAAAAACATTTGAGAATTATATTTTTCTTCTCGCTACAAAAACAAATTCAGCCGGGTTACTGTATTTAGTACAGCTACAAAAAATGTTTTCGAGCAAGTGAGGCAAACAAAAAACAAAACAAAAAAAACGAACCTCGAGTATTTGTGGCGGTTTTTTAGACACGATAGCATGCGATAATCCGATGTATCTGAAATAAAGTGTTTTCTTTCTTTCTCGAAAAAGAGAAATACATAGTGACAATTTGGAAGAACGCGATAATTAGAGGTGTGAAAAGAGAGTACTGTAGTGGTGACATACCTTCAACAACATTATTTCGCCAACGTTGTGGTTTGACCATGATTGAGGAAGAATAGTCGCGACTGCTCGAGGGGTTCTGCAAAAAATATGAAACTTGGAAGATTGCTTGAGGCGAGAACTTGTGTCGAACTTTTTTGATCAACGTGAGAAATTTTCATAAAAGGAACACTAGTTTTCGGCCATTTCAGGATCGGAGTTTTTTTTTCCAAAAGTCTGGAACTTTGTCTTGATTTTTTCTATAAAAAAACGATGTCAAAAATTGTGTCGGTTTTCGGATTCACCGAAAACCAGGGCTGTCGTTTTGCCCTTTTTTGGCGCCCGCACAGTTTTTTCAAGGGTGAATAAAAATTGTTTTTGTCCTTGAGAATGTTAGAAGTATCACAAAAGATAGATTTGAACCTGTTCCCTCATATCCCAGTACCAAAATATGTAGTACAGTTTTGACTTCAAAACGAGATAATGATAAAATAAGAAATAATCGGGTGCCCTCGGGCGGCCCAAACGACACCCCTGCCGAAAACAAAAAAAAAAAACCAAAAACTGTGGATCAAAAAATCGAGGGGAAAAAATGAAAACTTACACTTGTATAATAAAAATGCTGATAATCCATCGAATCAATCATGACCTCGAGAATTTTGAAAAAAGAGCGCGGCTCTGAAAACAGAATGTAGATCAAAAAAAAAAACATTTTCTCTGGAAAGGTGATGTGAAACAAAAATGATAAATTTATCGCAGTTTACGGAGAACAAAAAAGACTGATAAGCGCCAAAAAAAGGAGCACATACATATGGAAATTGAGTCAGAGTGCAGTGACCCGGTTAATATACGTTTCATTGTTAGAATATCTGTCTGACAGAACTGTCGAAGTTGAGAACATTTTATGGTGATTGTTGGGCAGCGGGTCGAACTATTGTCACAATAGTTTTTCTCATCAGACCTGAACAAGTTGAATTCAATGATTTTGATGTGATTTCAAACCGTATATTGCGTGTCGATACGTTTTTATAATAAACATTGTTGGCAACGGGTCTAACGCGGGAAACATGGAAGTGGTGATCACTGTGATATCGGATAAACTGCCCAATCCTCTGCCTAACAACGTTGATACGAATAGAACCAGACCAGGAAAATGCATCAAAATGATAGGTATCAAAGTTTGAACGATTAACGCGTGGAATAGTTGAGATTGAAGGCGATAAAATCTTCTAGAAAACGTGTCGCTTGATAACAATTTCGTGATTTTGAAATAACAACTTATTCCAAAAAACAACATTGCAGATATTGAAGAGATGATAATAAAACAGAGTGTAATTACAGAGATAACAGAGGAAATATCGATTTCGATATTTCCATTGAGTTGTTTTTGATAAAACTGACAACCTGTATAAACAGTTTGCTCGATGTTTACATCTAAATCCTTCAGAACATCGTCTCTTATCATGTCGCTGATTGTTTTCGAAGATTCGAAAAGATACGCTGATGTCAATCCCCAAATTAAACCATATAATAACGGAATAGTTAGAAAAATAAAAATTCCAGATTTTTTGAAATACTTCAATTTTTTTGAACTGTAAAAATGTTTGAAATTTTCAACCGTGTATGATTTGCCAACAAACTTCGAAGAGGCCAGATATCTGTACACGTATTGAAGGGCAAACATTCCCATGAGAAAGCCAAAAGAAGCACCCAAAAAATCGATGAGAAATCGTAAAATTGACTTGGAAAATAGTTGAGATTTAGATATGACAACAAAAATGAATCCTTTCGAAAAAACAGCCGGGTTTGCGGAATAATGCGAAATTGAGAAAATCATTTCGGACAACGACACGATCATCATCAAATATTTATACGATCCGAGTTCTTTTGGTGATTGAGTTAGAATTAGGATGATGAGTATGAGATTGAGAAGAGTTGAAAATATGGTCGAAATTGCGCCAACTAGCCCAACCACATCATGCCACTTCATTTTAACGCGTTGTTATGAGAAAAATCTTGTGATCAAGCAGGTTTTTGATTAGAAGAGTTTGAATTGTCAGGGGAATCTTCGTCTACTAATTGGAGGAGAAAAAACACATTTTCAGTATAGATTTTCATTTTTCAGAGGATTCTAAATCGGGCAAAGATTATCCGATCCAAAAATAACCAAATCTGAATCGACCCCGAGTCAAGAAATCTGGCTCTGAATCGGGCCACAAAATCGGACCAGAAGAATTTTTTTTGCTGAATCGGGTGTAGGCGAAAAATGCGTTTGGTCCGATTTTTTGGTCCGGAATAATATCTCGAAAAAACCGACCGGATCTAAATTTTTGACTCGGGCCCAGTTCAGACACATTTTTCAGATTTGGTCATTTTTGGGTACATGTTTATCCCTCGGCCCGATTCATTTTTTACAAGAAAAACTTCACACACGTTGTAACTCAGAAATTAATTTCTCGTGTTTGTCAAAATTTCAATATTGAATTTCAATCTACCATAACCGTTTTCCCGACTTTCGAGAACCGTAGCCGTGGCCTTAAAAACATAATTCAAAAACGAGAAATTAGAGAAAAGGTCACGTTAATTATAAATTTCTCATAACGTGGACAATAGTTGAAATGCTCTGGGACCTGAAAATTTAGCTACTAAAATACGTGTAGTTCCAAAATTCATACGAACAGCGCTGTGCAAACTCTCCTTGCTCTGTGGTTTTTTGAGCACTCTGGGTTGTTGTGGTTATTATGTATTAAAACACGGTCAAATCACTTTAATGTATTTCAAAAACAGGTAGACATTGCAAATTGATGACATTTCGTGTTCATCTCAGAAACCAAACTGTTGATTTGAGAACGCCTGTGAAGCAAAGTTATATTCAATATAAAAAGGTTCCTAACTCACCAAAAATAGCCATACGATAGTTTGTTATGAGAAACATTGTCGGAATAGAATCTAGCGCAGGAAAAAATCCGATAAAAATGGACACCGAACCACTCAAATTTCCAATTCCTCTACCCATCAATGTTGATAGGAACAATACAATAATTGGAATGTGCATCAGCACAACTGGTAAAATTGTTTCAGTGATGAGTGCATAGAACAACTGTTTCTGAAGTTTGTTAAACTGGCGAGACCTATTTCCACCGACGTTGATCAACTTTTTTATTTTGAAATAGCATTTATAGCCGAAAAATATCATTGACATGATTGATGATACAGTTATCAAACTGACAACCAATAGAGCTAGACAAGCTGATAGGTCGGTTTGGAGCGTTCCATCGGAGTTTGTCGAATATAGGCATGCGCCAAGAAATATGTTTTTGTTGTAATCCGTATGGAGAGGAAGGTCAAATTTGAACTTATTTCGAATAGCAGAGTTATCTGTATAATGATAGCAAATCATTCCCCAAATGAATGCATAACAAAACGGAATGTTGAACCAGAAAACGATTCGGATACCATCAAATGTTTTCAGATAGGCTGATCTGAAGTAACATGTTTTTTTTTGCAGGTGATTTTCCTAGTTATTCACAGAACCAACCCGGTAGCAACCAAATATCGATAGTAAAAATGTAAAGTGAACAACCCCATTGAAAATCCGAAACATGCGCACCACGTGGATAACAGAATTTCAAAAATTGGTTTTGAGATCAGTTCAAAATCGGAATGAGAAATGCCGAAAATAATCGGACCGTGTGCATAGATCACCGGCGAGACAATCACGTTCAAAATTGAGTAGACGATTTCGAACAAGGCGACTAGAAGCATAAAATATTTATAGGCTCCGAGCTCTTTTGGTGAAACGAAAAGAATGAGCAATGTTAGGGTGGTGTTGAGAACCAACGCGATCGGTGTCGATATTTTAGCTGACAAATCGACCGAATTACTCCAGTTCATTCTTTCTGAATATACTTTATCTGAACAGAAATTGAAAAGAGATTGTGCTGGCAGGAAATTGAAATAACTGATCTAGTTTTCTGCGAACGAAGAGAAATGAACTTTTTGAGGTGTGAGAAAAAATAGCGTTGTTTGTAACCGAGGCGTTGATTGATCGTTTACCCATTTCCACATACACAAGACCGATTCGAGGCAAATCCTGAATGGGGCCGGGCCCCACAAAGTGTTCCCCGAATCGGGCTCGACATCAAAAATAGGGCCCGGGCTCATTTTTGAACAAATATTTCTGAATATTTGCCCAAAAATTGGACACATACTCAAATCGAGTTTTCTTATCATCCTGAATGGGGTCCGGAAAAAAAAGTAATTATGTTCAAAAATGGGGTCCGGGTCCATTTTGTCATGTCGGGCCCCATTCAGAAACTTGTGTTCCGAACCCCATTTTATGGGCCCGGCCCTATTCACAAGGGAACTGTGAAAACTTACTAACGGACTTTGAGATGAGACATGTCTCACCCGATAGAGTTTTTTACGCTGATCAAGATCCCGTAGCTAACTTTTGCAAAGCTCCATGCAGAAAGCTAAAAATCGAGCTCAAAGTTTGAGCACAAAAATTGAAATATCTTGTTCAATTTGTATTATTTTAATGATGAGAAGTTACTAAAGGGTTATTTGGCATGCCAAGAACGATATGAGCACTTAAAAACTTCGAAATTGTAGTTGTAACGCTGAAAAAATGAGCCCGAAACTTTCAATAAAAAAGGTAGATCAAAAAAAACGTGAAAAATAAAAAAAATTGCATTGAAAAACGTGAAAATTATTAAATTTTAGAAATTGTTTCTGATTTTTCATGTTTTTTCAGAAAAAAACACTTTTTTCAAAATTTTTTTGAAGTTTCAATTAAACCATCGTGTAGAGAATTGAATTTCCTATCAGATCCACTAGTTAATTTTCATGAGTATAAAACTTTGAAAAAGTTAGGATGCATTTAAAAATTTCGGACTGATCACAAAAACGTGATTTTCAGCTTTCTGGCTGAAGCTTTGCAAAAGTTAGCTACGGGATCTTGATCAGCATAAAAAACTCTATCGGTGAGCATATATCTCATTTCAAGTTCCGTTAGTAAGCTATCATAGTTCCCTTGTCAGAGGGTCCCATTCAGAGACTCCACTTGTCACTAATTGTGAGAAAATTATTTCATATCTATTCAAATATTGAAATTTCCAATTTTGTGTGTGGTTCAAAAAAACTGAATTTATTCCGTTGGTTACTGTATCAGCACATACACAACCGGTTTTTGCACAAGACGTTTGTCGGGAACTACAGTGCCGGCCAAATTTCTATTTAAAATGGGTTTTTGATAAATATTGTCCCAAAACGATGAAAAGACGGCTGAAAAGTTCATTAGGGTTGTTTTTCATGCTGCACACAACCACTTCGACCATTTTATCCGATCTGAAATGATCCTGCGATGTTGTTATGGCTGATGATCAGAAATACCATTTTTGCAAAATCAACAAAGTTTACAAAATCGTATAGTAAAAAATTATTAAAACAAGACATGGGAGAGAAAATGATCGTATGGAGTAGTAGAGGTTCTGAGCTTTCGTTTCCAGTTTTAACATTGCAATTTCATCGATTCTGAGCCTCACACCGATGGTTTTAGTAGAACCATCGGAAAAATTCTGTGTGGCTTTGTTAGGCAAATTTCACGAGATATTAACACTGAATTTTGTTCAAAACGCTGTAAATAACGAGTTTCTACAATTACCGATCATATTTGTCCTCGATTTCGATATCCAAATGTGATCCAGACATTGCTGGGTGTGAGATGTTTGTCTTGATCTTCAATTCTGGTCCGTTCATAAATCCATTTCGAATGACAAACTTTTTTAGCTCGATGAAAAATTGCGAAGAGTGGAGAGAATCACGCCACAGTGTGACTTCGAAAAAGTTGATTTCTGAATCGGATCCACACATTTCAACCAATGACCCGATTTTTTCTGCACCCGTTTCAGTTTTTTAACAGCCCGCCCAGTTTCAGCAAAAAAAGGGACTTCCATAAAACTCTGTTTCACCCGAAGAAGATCATAAAATTAAGAAAACAAATGTGCGTCACTATTGCACACAGTTCCTCCATCTCTTCAAGTGTCTCATATTTTTTTCCTTTGGAGATGATGGGCCGACAATCGGAAGTTTTTTAATGTGTTAATTGCGATAACAGCTGGGATGCAGACAACCAAAAGGAGCGCTTGTACATGTAACAAACTACTAATTTATTGTTCGAATATAGATGTTAGTACCGGTAAACGTTTGAGTAAATAAGTATGTACATAAATGTTTTCCAAGAAACGATGATCAGCCAACAAGAACAAACCAGTAAATCGAATTGTTTTTCTGAGTTATCCAATCATTTTGTGTGCTTGTATTTGTGTGAACAATAACACAACTTTCTCTCAACTCCTTCATGTCAAACATCGTCGAAACTCCTCAATTTCTTCAAACATTTCTTCACATCGTGACCGTGTTCCAAGTACCTATAAACTGTTTCGGCATTTATTGTGTCATTTTTCATACTTCCAAACAAATGGGACCGATGAAATGGCCGATTTTGGAGTCTTGTCTTTGGATTGCCGCGTTGGATTTGGTGTTCAGTTGTGGTATAACACCTTTTGTTATGTTTCCAACAATGGCTGGTCTCACTATGGGTTTGCTCCGATATATTGGTATCTCTTCAATTGTCCAACTTATTTTTCTTCTAGTTTTATTTATGGGTGAGTTCTGAATTTTGATAATGAAAAAGTAACCTTTCTGCAAATTCAAAAACGACAAAAGTATCAGTGAAGGATTATGTGTGAGGGAGATTCTGTATTGGGTCAAGTCCAATTTTCTTGGAACAACAACCAAATCTGAATTGAACCCACACATAAAAAATGTTGGAATCGGGCCGCAGTCAAAACATCTTTTTGATTCTCGCAAAAATGGGGCACAGAATCGAACAGAAATCATTTTTTTATCAAACGGGCCGGGTTATTAAAAATGTGGCTGAAACGGAAAAAATTGAACCGGTCCATTTTTTGTTGAGGTTTTAGCTAAATCGTACTAGAGGAACTACTCAGACCTTGTGGCTGGACTCAGAAAAAAAATATTGAAAAAAAAAACAAACCGGGTCCGATTTTTTGGCCTCTGGCCTCAGACACATTTCATTATGTGTGGGCCCGATTTAGATCCGACCATTTTTAGGTCCGATTCAGTGTTTGCCTATCACTGAAGCCCGAATTGTTTTCCAGGCGTTGGCAGTTCGTTCTCATGTTTTCTCTCCAAAATGTTGACTTGTTTGAAGTTAACTAGAAGCAAGCAAAGGATAAGTATACTTCTACACCCACTCACCATCCACCTAATCAACTTCACACATCTTTCATTTAGTATTTATTTTATTGTTCACCACGTACCAGATCAAACGTACGCCGTGAAACAGACATTTCTTCAACTCCCGCCCTATCTTCACAAAATCATTCAAACTGCTCCCATATTTGTGGTCTCGCTAGATGTTAAATTCCTCGGATATATAATGATTTCCGCTCTTCCTCTAATTATATCTGAGTGTGTTGTTCTGATCATTGGATCTGTTCATCATCTTTGTTTTCGACATCATACGAACATTTCGGGAAACACGAAAAAACGTCAGAAAAGATTTTTCGTTGCGATTTGTGTTCAATTCGTAACCGCGTCTCTAATTCTGGCAACCCCTATTGTTTATGCTTTTTTGAGCTTCATTTCTTCGTATTATAATCAAGGTGAGGTTGGGTGTAGAACCTGACATGTGAAATTGAACAATTTTCAGCTCTCAGCAATATCACATTCATGGTCATTTCATTTCATGGAATCATCACCACTATAACTCGTTTATACCTTTTTGTTCCTTATCGACTTTTCATTTCATCAGTGATTTTGGAAAAGAAAACTCTCAAGAAATCTCCAACAAAAATCAGGTTAGGTGTGGATGTTTGGTAGAAGCCTTCCGATGAAGAAAATTACACATACTTTTTTTTGAGTTTTTCGAGCATTTTTTATCATAAACAGAAATGTGTAGTTTCAAAGTCAGCCGCCAATCCTAACAATCAAGCTCGACAGGTTTATTGAATCTGAATCAGACTGTCAGATCTGAATGAGGCCGGGTCCGGGACCGAAAACACCCGAATCTGGAGCGGATTCGTTTCAGTCACATTTCGAATCCCTGGCCGAACAAGACTGAATTTTTATATAATTAAATACACGCACCGGATTTATGACGTCTTTCAAGAGAGACGCAGAGAAATCAGGTTTTATAGTTCCATGTCACGTCAATTTGATATCATTTCACGTTTTTTGTAACTTCTTCAAATAAAAAACGAACGTGAAAATAATGTAAACGTGACCTTTCGAACTGCACATATCCGGTTTTTCTCTGCGTCTCTCTCGATTGGTCAATTTCTTCATCGCTGGTAGACCGTGGATCGTTCCGAACTAGGTCGGAAAAATCGGATACAAAATCTAATCGCTGAAAATTCGATTATTCATTCTTGCCAAATTCAATCATTCCTCTTTTCGAGACAATACAAACACTTTACAATTTTATTCTCAAACTTAAACCGAAAAGAAGAGAAACAAAATAACAACAACAAAAATCATTTATTATGAGCACAAGAAAAAGAAAAATATATGTTATTTAAAAAAAAACGTGAAAGTTGACGTGGTGTTTCTGTTCTGCATGCTCCTTCAATGATACCCTACTGTACTCAGATCCGCCGATTTGGTTTCCTAGGTCATTATCATCAAGAAGACGACGACGCTGCATAAATTCGATTCGATTTCCAAATCATCTGTTTGAATCTTGTAAAGTTGGCAATAGTATACGTAACTGGTATTATTATTTGCACTTCAACATCGACACGACACATAAATGTCTTTGCCAAATCGTTGAAGAAATCGTCATTTTGTTGACTAATCATGTAGAAAAATACTCCAAAACCACGAATCTGTGCACTTAAGATTTTCAACAAAATTCAGCAAAACTACCAACCAATAAAATGAGGAACACGGGCATGTTTTGAAAAATGATAGACAACTCAGTTCTGCGTCTTGTTTCGGACATGGTGTATTTGGTACGGTTGACCACTATAAGCAGAACTAGGTGTAAAACTAGTGAAACGATAAGAGCAGCTTGTTCAGAGATAGTGACTATAATTGTTTTAACTATTATCGGCTGAGTGCTCCATGTTCTGTTATAGGCGGAATCGTAAATTATTCCACAATCAAAAGTTCTAGTTATCAGCGCGTAGAGTTCACAATCATTCACAATGCATGTTTTTCGAGCGAGATAATTTTCAATTATCATCCCGATATATATCAGGTAAACAATACGTTTCAACGATACTCCTTGAACAAATCTGACTAGCATACGAATGTCTAAAATAATTACAAGTCTCTGGATAGAAATCATAATGATAAATGATAAACCAGATTGAGAATTCGGAGTGATGCTCATGAAAAACATCATTGGTCTGGAATATTAATGACTGGTTACAAGATTTTTGTCAAAATCTTACATTAAAATATAGGGGTTCCGACGGTACCAGATGGCAAGAATCATTAGAGTTTGGATGATGTAGACTTCGATAGTAACAAAAGTTATGTAAAAGAAGAGATAACGATAAACCTGGTAGATCAAAGTGTCTTTCTCGCTGTCCGGTGTTTTTAAGAACATAATTATGTAGAGAATTCGAGACAAATGTAGTAAAATTGTGACTATAAAAAATATCATATTCAGAATATCAAGGTACGACATACTTTTTCTGAAGTATGATTTTGAGGAAGGCAACACTTCAATTAAAGTTGATTACAGATTACGTTTTTCTTGAAAAATGGGTGAAATGAGAACATTCTCTCATCATGCCACATGAGAAGGAGAGAGCACAACTCCAACTTGTCGATTTCTCCAAAATATATCTGTCAGTTTCAAAAAGTAGGCAATGGTGTAGGTGATCGGAACAACGAATTGAACTTGAAAATCGTTGCGGCACATCACATTTCTGGTTATGATTTTGAAGAAGTCGTTTTCCTGAGCCAAGCTGGCGTACAGAGCCATACCGGCGATTCGAGTCTGAAAAACTTTGAAGGAAAGAATACATACTCCCTCTACCACGATTTGACTATTCGCCCTGCGAATTAACAGACCCAGCCGCGTCACTTTTCACCCGTGTAACTCTACCAGCAAAACGAAAAAAATCGGAAAATTCTGTATGACAATCGAAATCTCTGTTTTTCTTTTTGCCTTCGACATCACATATTGATTTTCATACATGGTCACAAGCACAGTCGAATAAAGAACAAGAGCGCTGATCAGGATAGTGTGTTCGATGAGAAATGATACGACACTCCAGGCTATTTTCTTAACAATTTCCATCAAACAAATACATAGAAAGAGCCGCTCACCAGTGCCGAATACTCATCATTGGGGAGGGTTTCGAAATAAATAGGTGAACAGTGAAATAAGCAATTGCCCGTGATAGCATATAAATAAACAATATAACTTATTGTTGCATGAAAATCGCAAGTTTTGACATCTTCTGTCATTCGATAAAGTAAAGTATCAATTATCATACCAATGTAGACTAGAAAAACAAGACGTTTCAATAATACTCCTTGAACAAATCTCATCCCATCTTCAACGTCCAGAATGACTACAACTCTTTGGATAGAAAGGATAAGGATGAGTGATATTCCAGAATGAGGAGAAGCATTCATGTTGTTCAGACATGTCAATGTTCTGAAAATGTTTTTCATAATTTTTGACGCCTTATGTTTCACTTCACATTCGAATAAAATCGTTGTCGTGAATCCAGATGTCAAGAAAACTGAAAAGTTTAACCAAGTAGAGATGAATCGTTGTGAACAAAACAAAATAGAAAATATATCGATGAATCTGGTAGACCAAACCGTATCTGTCTTCATTCACTGTTTTGAGATAAAGTATAATGTAGATAACTCTGATAAGACATACAATAACATCCAAAGCAGAATAAACAGGGTCTGGTATGACAAGGAAGTCCATTCTTTCAGCGTAGGTTGAAATGAAGTTTTGTCGAGTCTGAAAGTAGCAATTAAAGTTTCCCCACACACACGAAAATTAGATGCAAAATGAGAAAAAGAAAATGAGAGTGAACACGTGAGTAGAGACGCAGACAACTTCATTCGATATAAAACAACGATATTTTGCATTGAGAATTCCCTTGGCGAAAAAAATCTCGCTTTATTCTCAGTTTTGCTGCCGTTCAAAAATCACATTTTCATTTGAATTTTGAAAAACAAACAAAAAACCTTGTTTATTTCTCAATTTTAATAAAAACGTGAACTGACCAGAAAAAAACACGTTCAACTATTATAAAATTTGTATTTTTGAATGTCAATGTTTCCGCGCGCGTCGTTTTTCTTTTGAAATAGAGAGAGACACAGAGTAAATTACACTCCGAGAAAACTACAACATGCTTCCACATATGCGCTCGATTTATCCGATAGAGTCATTGATTCTCTGTACAGACAGTACACGCATTACGCACACTGCCATCATTTGTACGTGTGTGTTGGGGATGCCCACGACAATGTTTTGTGGATGTTGTCTAGACCAAGAAAATAAACCTTGAAATTGAGAAATTTATAGAAATGATCACGCAATTAGTTTTGATCCACCATTAAAATGTTTGAAATGTTGGAGGCTTGAGCCCAGGGCTGCCGGAGTGGGGGTAGAGTGGGCTCCATATAGGAAACTAGAAAAAAGCCCAGCCCGCTACAAAAAAATTTTTTCTGGATTGAAAGCCTCAAAAAATTAAATTCAAAACATCTACAATCACGGAAAAAAAATTATTCTTTATTTATCGAAAACATGATTATTCGACATGCGGCAAGTTGAGATTTTTCAAATGAATTTGGCATTCCTTGTTGAACTCTTTTCCTAGCTCCATCCACGCAGTTCTTTGCTCATCTGTCAAACTTCCGCTCTCCTTCAAATAACCTGTCCAGACAGTGAAGAAGGCCATCCAAAGAGCCGGGTCCATTTTATACATACGGTGACGATTGATAGTTTCTCTGACGTATGCTTTGAACACTTCCTCATTTTCATAAACATTTGCGATGAGATGACAAGCGAGCAGAATTCGCTGACCTTGCTTCTCGAATCGCTCGCTTTTCTCAACATCATCGGCCGTGTATTTTTCAGCGCCTTTGAAATACACGCGAAGATCAGGGAAGTTTGTGAAAAAGCTGAAATCTCAGTTACGACTTTCAGACAGTCACAACTCACTATTTATAGAAACCTTTGCCATTGGCAAGATTGACCGGTTCTGTTCCAACCATTTTCTCTTCCAACGACTTGACACAAGCCTCACGAATTTGTTGTCGAGTAAGAGACATTTCTCGAAATAGTTGTTGAACTAGAAACTAAAAAAAAAGAGAGGGTTTTTATGGTGAGTCGATAATTAGTCGACCTATGGTCAGAAACGAAAACAAGAGAAAATGGAAAATGTTATTTTCTACTTGAGCGAGAGAAGTGAAAGTAGAGGAATTAAAACCCGCAAACGAGAGGTGGGAGATCGAACAACCAGAGTAGAAGAGTGGATTTTTCTGGCCAAAAATTCAACCACTTTTTCAAAAACTAAAGTTATTCACAACACGAGACATTAATCACAAAGTCAGAAAAAATAACCGCCAAAAAAATATATAAAAATAGAAATACACGGAGAGACGCAGAAAATTTGATCAGAAAATCAGTTGCGTAACAAATGCAACGTGACATTTGTTAGTTTATTATTTTGCTGGACAAGTGTCTGAGTATCTTTGAAGGTCAAGGAGACATGTTGAAAAGTGTTCTGTTGTTCTGGTGATGTGGATGTTGCCTAAACCGAAGAAATATAATTTGAAAATAAGAAAACCAGAGAAAAGGTCACGAAAATAAACTTGAAACTCCACAAAAAAAAATTCAACAGTTTGGCGACTGAAAGCTACATACTTGGGAGAATTTCTACTAGAGTTCTATTTCATTGTCAGGTTATTTGCAGATCTGATTTAAAAAAAAAAAACGGATATGAGTCCAGGTTTGATTTTTCGAGTTTGGATCTGACTGAATTATTTTCAGCGCCGTTCCTATCTACATAACTCGGTCCGATTTTTCAGCAGCTTCGATTTTATATTCTCAACATGTATCTTGTCTTTTGAAAAATGTTCGATTTGATTTTTTGGAATTCAGAACAAATTCTTCTCCCATGTTGAAACAATAAAAATGTGGTTTATTGTTGACGTGTGAAAAATGAGCTGAATAAAAGAAGCGGGTCACGTTGTTCCCGCATCAAACTGTCATGTTCAAAACTTTGTTGTCGATCACCGTTTTCTTCTTGATGACAGTTGCGTTTTCGCAACAACAAGCGTGCCGCTCTGACAGAGATTGTAGAGGCAGACAAACATGTGATCAACGTGGCCGATGTTATCCAGTCTATGGTGAACCACCTCAATAACGATTTGATTTGAGGTGTTTTTTGAGAAGCAATAAACTTTTTCTTATTTCGAACGTCGTGAAATTGTCTTGAGGATGGCTTCGACAATTTTCTAGAGAAGAATTTATTTCCAGTTTCAAGAAATTGAGAAACCGACGAGGCCTGTCCCAGTCTATCCTAGTCGGATAAGTTATTCAGGTAGTTCGCGAAACCGATTGAGTAATCACCACAATTCGTTTTTTTACCATTCCTGTAGGGAAAAGTGGTGTACGTACAAAACAAACGCAGTTGTCAGGAAAGTCAGTGCGTGGTCGCAGCGTAAAAGTGCGCGGTTAGAGCGTGCACTGACTTTTCTGAGTAGACTAACTCATCAACGCTTGTCGGTAGCTGGTAATAATGAACATGGTAGGAAGAGGATCCAGAGCGGGAAAAATTGCAAATAGAATAGTTATAAATCTGCTCAACGTGCCGATCCCATTATTCAAAAGTACCGATACAAATAGTATAATAATTGGGATGTGTATCAAAACTATCGGTATCATTGTTTCAGTTACCAACGCATATAAGAGTTGCGTTTGAAGTTGCATCATTTTCCTCGATCTTCTATTCTGATAGCTTACCAGGTTCTTGATTTTGAAATAGCATTTGAATCCAAAATAAATCATTGCGATAATTGAAGTAGTTGTGATAAAACATGGGATCGATAATAGTATGATTGCTAATTCATCAGTTCGAAATGAACCATCAGCTTGGCTAATATACAAATAGGGTCCCAAATAGATTGTCTTTTCGATGTCGTAATCTAAAATCAGTGGAAAATCATTCCGAATTACGCTAGGGATAGATGTCGAAGTTTTCACTAAATAATGACAAATCGATCCCCAAATGACTGCATATGTGGAAGGAATAAGGAACCAGAGAAAAATACCGTAACCTTCGAAGGTTTTAAGAAGATCGGAGCTGAAATAGAAAAGTATTTCTATGAGAAGATTTCTCTTTTACCAGAAAAATCTCGGCCAGAATCGGGTGTTTTTGTGACACAACACAAGGAAAACCACGACCTTTCAGGCAAGAGTAAAAATGGAATCGATGAGAGTTTTCCCCTCGAGGGAGGCACAGAGAAACAGAGAAAAATAAAATCACATAGGAAACGCAGGCAAAAACCACACACAAGTATAGCGCCTTGCGTATCGCGTGCGATTACACGGTTGAATGACCTCTTGGAAAAATCTCAAACTCAGGAAGTGAAGAGCGCGATTTGAGCGGACCGCTCAGAAATCTAGCAGCGCGCATCCGCGGCTGACGCGCCGCGGACCCGCTCACATTTTTTTTCAGTCGAGCGCTCGATCGAGTCCCTCTATTTCAGTTGAGCGGAGGTTGAGCGTGGCGCTCAAGCTGAGCTGTCCTCTCAAACCCCGCTCTTTATTTCCTGAGAAATCCATAAATTTAGAGATAGCAAAAACGCTCTAACGATAATTATTTTTGAGCACTCTCTCATTCTCATCTAGGGTTGGAAAAACGGGCCCGCTTTTCATCCGGTCATTTCTAAATCACGTTTTCGCCCGGAAACACTCTCCCCGAAAGCACTAATTCTTCAAAAAATAATGGAAAAAGTGTTTTCGGGCAGATGTTTTCGGGCAACGAGTGTTTTCGGGCGGTGTTTTCGGGCACACGAAAGCACTATTTTTCCAACCCTACTCTCATCGATTCTCTTTCCGAAGGTCGTGAAACGCAGAGAAATCCGATTTTTGCAGTTCGGGGCCACGTAAACTTTTTATTATTTAGTGTTCACGTTTTTTTTCTACGAGAAACACCATGAAAACAAATACAAACAATATTTTTTTGTTGCCGACGTGACCTATGTTCATTTCCCGAAAAATGTCAGTTTTGAGATATTTTCCTTGTTTAAAAAAACGAACATGAAAATAATATAAACGTGACCTTTCGAACTGAAAATTTATTTTTTTTCTCTGGGACTCTTCCGATTGACAAATTTCTTCATGGCTGGTAGGCCGTGGTGATCACCTGATTAACTGAGAGTTCCGAATACCCCTGGGGTTTTTGTTAACTTACCCATCAGCCACTAAATATCGATAAAAGAAATGTAAAGCGAAAAATCCCATCAAAAATCCAAAACAACCGCACCAAACAGTTAGTGTAACCTGTTGTAGTGAAACAGGAATGAACTCAAATTTCATACGTGAAACGACAATAAATATTGAACCAGTTGAAAAAATGACCGGTGACACAAGCACACTGGTAATCGAATAAAACATCTCGAACCACGAAATTATCAACATCAAATATTTGTACGATCCGAGCTCTTTTGGAGATTCTGTGCAGATTAGAAACGAGAGAACAACATTTAGAAACAAAGAAATTAAAGCAGAAATGTTTTCTGACAAATCGACAAGCTCATTCCATTTCATTTTGAGTTTCTGTTATTATCACCCTCTCTCTAGACTTTTTTTTGAATCGCTGAATTTTTTGTCCCAAAGAGGAAATTGAAAAAAAAAAGTTATTTATAAAATTGCCGTGAAAAAACACCGTATTTTATAGTATAGAATACGGTAGTAACCTGATTATATAGAAACTAAAACAGAGTTCATTCTGAGTTCTTGTTGTTGCCACATTCGATTGATTTTTAAATATTTTTTAAACCAAGAAAGACAAGAAATCACATCTGTTAGAGATGCAAAAAATGTTTCTGATTTGATACCAATCGGAAAGAGTGAGTGCGCGGTCGCACGCTACCACGCTGCGACCACGCACTAACCACTCAGGAAAGTCAGTGCGCGCGCATAGGACCGAGTGTTTTAAATCAGAAACCAGAAGACGGAAGTCGGAATTCCGAGCAACTATGACAAACACACACAGGTTTGCACATGACGTCAGTCGTGAGGATGAATTCAAAAATAGTTCTTTTTTTTTCGATTTGTTATTTAAAATTTTTATGAACACGAGAAATCCATTTTTGAATGACAAGGTGTTTAAAAAAAAGAACAGAACATGAAGAAAAAATTTCGACGTGATAAAACATCTGGTGTTACAAAAACAACGACATCGCATGAATCAGGTGAACACCACGAGGTAAAAACCGCAGCAAACACTGAATCGGACCTTCTGAATCGGACCAGGTCCGATTTTATCGGATCCGAAAATAACCGAATCTGAATCGGACCGAAGTCAAGAAATCGTACTCGGTCCGTTTTTATCAAGATTTTTGCTGAATCGGACCACAAAATCGGACCAGGCCCGTTTTTTGGTAGATATTTTTTCGATTTTAGTCTGATTCAGCTGAAATTTTAACCAAAAAAAACGGGCCTGGTCCAATTTTGTGGTCCGATTCAGCAAAAAACTTGATAAACACGGACCGGGTCCGATTTCTTGACTCCGGTCATATTCAGACACTTTTTTCATTTTCCGGTCCAATTCAGATTTGGTCATTTTCGGATCCGATAAAATCGGACCTGGTCCGATTCAGAATCTACCAAAAACGACTGATCATGTTTATGCAGGTCTACGATAAACCTGATGTGTGTATCTCTATGCAACTCTAGTGTCGATGCCAAGTTTATCCGAGTCAAAAAAAATCGTCTTCGGAAAAAAAAACAATTGACGAGTTCTTATTTCTAACGCACACGTGACCCATAAATTGTGTTTCGTCAAACGTTTGAATGTTTTCCGAATTGTTCAGTTTCTAATAAAATGTTAGTACAAACAGATGGTCAAGGTTATTATTATTATCAATATTACTCTATATACATATTTATCACAGTGCTTCTAACGATTCTCACAAAATGCGCGACAACCAAGAAAAAGTTGACTTTCCTATTTTGATTCCAAAACAAACTGTTCAATTTTCAGCGGAAATGTGGAAGTTAGCAGCAATCATGATTCATCTAATCAACCAGTCACTCAAAAATCGCCGACAGCAAAATCTCCCGAAGCTCCTGTCACACAAAAGAGCCCTGAAAAAAGTTTGAAATCGTCGAGAAATGCGATGGATTCGATAAAGATAATGCGGGGTAAAATGAAAAAGG
Organism: Caenorhabditis sp. 8 KK-2011; assembly: GCA_963572245.1. Classification (NCBI taxonomy): domain Eukaryota; kingdom Metazoa; phylum Nematoda; class Chromadorea; order Rhabditida; family Rhabditidae; genus Caenorhabditis; species Caenorhabditis sp. 8 KK-2011. The sequence continues at coordinate 10,094,465 of OY751550.1, read as the reverse complement.
CGAAATCGCCCAACAAAGGAGATACTGTGGTCGCGAAAAAGGAGGACGATGACTCGCAACACACTGAAATCATTAATGTGCCCCTGGGAAAAGCTGCTGAGTGAGTAGAGCAACTCTCTTCACTGACAAAGATAAACTTCTAGAACCGTGCCAAATGTCAGTAAGATGACACCTAGCAAAATGTCAAAGACCCGCGAACGAGCTCGATCTCCTGGAGCAGCCTCGCCGCAACGAGTCACGTTTGCTGAGAAACTGACAACAAAAAGAAAGGAGACGGATAAGTTTGATGAGAAAACGACGCAGGATGATAAATCTAATGTTACGAAATGAAACGATTTTTTGGGTTGGAAATGTTTTTTGTCATGGGATCAGGCATCGAGAAAATCTGTATCGCGGAGGTTTCGAGAATCTGTTGGTTCCTGCAACCCTGTCGCAGTGTGTATTTCGCTACCAAAAATTTTAGGTGTCCAAAGTTTTTAAAAATTTTTAATCGGTAGATCACAATATTTTTGGTGATCTTCTCTCTGCGTCTCTTGTCTCTGAATGCTCTTTCGTCGATTTGGGCTCCGGCTACAAAAGTGTGTCTAATCTTTAAAATTGGGCGAAAATATTTTGGTTGCGAATTACACACTGCGTGTCGTAGGTGCTGCAATTCTCTTCCATCTTTATTCGTTTGGTTTCTCTGCACTCTCTTATTTTCCCACACTCGCTAGTTTTCTTTGTTTCTCTCGCCAAACACGTACTGTTTGACAACGGAAAAGTAGAACTTGTTTTTGATTTTTTTTTGGTTAACACAAACATACTCGTTCTGCAGCGAAGAGTACGCGTTTTTCTGTGGGGAGATGCGAAAAAGACACAAAGAAAATAAAAGAGTATGTGTAAAAAGGAGAGTGCAGAGAAACAAATGGAAAAAAGGGGGATGTGAGATAGAGCGCGTATCCCTTGCTGCTGAATGAACAGTAATTATGTATAATGCTATTTATGTTACTCTAAACTGAATTAAGGTCTCGAATAGTCCTCTTCTACTACTGTCGTTGGTTCTTGTCCACCGATTTGTTTACATACCACTTGTCTGATTTTGAATGTTTCACCATTTTTCACAGTTTTGATTGCCCATTTCTGTTTATCCCCAATGGCTGTGAACACTACTCTGCCACTTTCACAATCAACACGATCACATAGAACTTCAGCGGAGGTGTCAACTCGTTTGACCTCTTTTTTGATCGGTTCAATAATTTGATCTCGCGTCTTGTTTTGATTGTCACAATCCAAGAAAAAGAAGGAAGTTTCGAACAAATTGTCAATCTCGGGGTGTTTATTCTCGACGACTGCTCCATATACTGTGTTCCAGAATCCCGACATTTTCATCGTCAGTATATCACCGGTGGATTGAGAATAGCAGAATGGAAACAGAAATAGGAAGATGGTACAAACAACATGAGAAACAATTTGCATGGCTATGTTCATGAAAATTTCAATCGCAGACGGTTTATTTATTGGATGAATGAAATGATGTCTAGACGTTGCCCCATTCAATAAGGGGAAACATTTACGTGTCTAGATTTTGAAAAAAATGTCTGATTTGTGATCTTTGAGCCGAATAAATTCCCCGTAATCATAGATTGCGACACTCTTAGGTGAGGTACAAAAGTTGACCAGAAAAACTAAAAATTCATTTCACACCAATAATTTTTGCGAACTTTCTGTCTTTCTTTATTTTGAACCAAACAAAAATAGTTCTCACCTTTTGGATTCGGGCCCGGTCCGAGTCAACTTCTACCGAACATCATACCCACTTCGTTTTTGATTCAAAATATAAATTGTCACCTTTGAAAAAAGTCATAATGATTTTTCATTTTCCTCACAAAAAAAATGTAAATCAGTAGCGTGACCCTTTCATCTTATCTCTCCCTCTATAAATTCTGCAACAACAGTTATTCGTGTTCATTTTAGTTGGCTCGTTGTTTTGAGAAATGACTAACATATGTTGTCTGATTCTATGTATCATTTTCCTTCCGGTAGGCAATCACAGTGGAGTTACTGTAGTTATCCAATGAATTCTTGCAGCCTTTGGCCGTCTATTTCCACGAAGGTAGTCGATGTACGGGAAAAGTTTGGCTGAATGTAGTTCTGTGTTTTCTCTTACTCGGCGGAATACATGCAATCATAGTGTGTTGCTGTTGCAAAGGAAAATGATCAATAAATTATTGTATTTTACTTGTTGTACACGACCCTTTTTTTTGCAAGTCGAGCCAGACGCCGAGAAGAAAAGATAAAAGGCTAGAGAACGAGAGATCGCAGCGAGATATTTTGATAAACGCTGTGGCGCCAAACTTTATAAAGATTCTATCGCGACGAACACTCGTACTCTGCCTTTATAAAATCTGGCGCCACAGCGTTTATCAAAATATCTCGCCACGACCTCTCGTTCTCTAGCCTTTTATCTTCTTTTCCCCGCGTCTGGCGCGATTTGCAATTTTCTGTTGTTCTAAAGGGTCGTGTGTAGTTGATGCTTTGTTGGTTTTTTTTTTTCTAGAACGTCGGGTATCGTAATCAGAACTTCCGCTTTTCCTATTCTTCAAAAATTTTTGGTTTTTTTTTCGACGGAAATTTTCAAAAAAAAAAACTGTTATTGGAAAATATTTCCGAAGGATCATTCCGATCATGTATGGAACATACCAGTGTTGCGCAAAATATATTTATTGAAAAGACGGAAGTTGAACTTTAGTTTTTATTATCAGAAAAGTCAGTGCGCGCTCGCTGCGCGCTCACAATTAGTGCGCGCTCGCACGCTACGCAGCGTTCGCGCACAGGCTACTGAGTTTTTCTGGCTTTTTCGGTTTCTGGCTCTTATTTTTAAAAAATTGAACACACACCGAAAAGAAAAATCGCCTCTGAAGATAACGCGTTCGGGTGGATATTGTGATCGAAACGTTGAACAGATGATAAACAAAGTGCAATGAGAAGATGATTATTTGAAGCATGTAGAAGATGGTGAGCAGAGCTAATGGTAAACTGACGAGACTTGTATCCACCACAATGACCAATACTTCGTCTCGATGAAACTTCTGGGTTAGACAAGGAACTTGATGTAATAAATAAGATTGTTTTTTTTAATCTACATATTCACCCGAACCTTTTCTCCATTTTCTTTCGGTGTTTTTTGATCTGAATTGCTTGTTACTTTTGGAAGTACGGCTAGAATTGGCATCAGTAGATTAATTCCATGAAATAAGAAGCGGATCAAAGGTTTTTCGATTTTGAACCAACTATGGACCATGTTGTTTTGACGATTTTCGAGGAGCAATGTTACCGCGCTTGCTACTCCTGGAACAGATGGTTGTTTTGTGAAAACACGACCTTCCAGGCAAGAGTAAAAATGGAATCGATGAGAGTTTTTTTTTCTTGAGAGAAACCCAGAGAAACAGTGAAAATAGGAAACACAAGCATAGCGCCGCTTCCCGTCTGTTGTCGGTCACACATTCTCAAAATCGACTATTTTAAAGAGAGCAAAATCGTCTCACTCTCATCGATTCCGTTCTGGGAGGTGGTGAAAAATATGAGAAGGTTTGGTGGATAGAGACGCAGAGAAAACAGGGGCATTGACGCACAATTGGAAGACTTCCCCTGTCAGATTCTTAGTGTCGAGATATTTCTAAAAGTTTCCGGAAAGAATGTGAAGATGTTAGGAGTCAGCGGAGGCTATGCCCGAATATTTTGAAACTTATAATTATAAGAGCAGAAAAGAAAAGCAATTGCAAGTTCATGATTTTCGGGCGTGGCTTTCGCGGCTTCCTACCAACTCTAGAGCTCTCAGAAAACTCGGTGAGCGAAACAAAATGAAACTGAGACACGAAAAAAAAACACAAAAATTTCCGAAAGCAATTTATAGCCAATAATACATACAGTAATGAAGAAAACAGGTCTATGGATTGTATTCGATTGGCAAGTTCTTTCTACGGACCATACCATCTCCTTGGAACCATTCACGACGGAATTGTTTGGCGGCACCGTCTGGTGTGTTGGTCCATTCAACAGTGATACGATCGTTGTTGGTGTCCTCTTGTCCGTAGGCGAACGCATCGCAAGATACGGCAAGGAGAACAGCCTCCTTGGGGTCCAAAACACCACATGGTGGGTCGACTCCAAGTCTCTTCATGTTGGTCGTCTTGATACCGTATCCAATACGACGAGCCGAGGTGTTGATGACCTTGATGTGGTAGGTGTGCTTGTCGTCATACGGAGCGTTGAAGACGATCTTGGCAGTTGGTTGGGTTTGGATATCTCCTGGTGGGACGGATTGAGCCATGATTCGATACTGGATACTGACTGATCTTTTGCATCGGTTTATATAGGGCCGTGATAACAATCAACACGTCATATCTGCCACGAAAATCTTGTCGCCGAAAAAAGTGGCACGTTGAAAATTTATTTTATTAATTTCTCGGGGAAAAAAAAACTTTTCACAAATGGGTGAGATTTGGGCCCAACCGACCGGGTCTTCGTCGGACTTGGAGTCCAGATAAGCCCGACGGGAAACGAGCCTAAAATATCACCGGATATTTGACACTTTTAGATACAGAGCCTACTTTTTTCTAGAGGAACAAAAGTTTGGAAATGTTTCCCACATGTTTGTTGAAAAAAATTCTATTCGTGGTTCTGAAAAACTGACGTTGAAAAGTCAATAGCTTCTTTGTCAGTTCCGTGATTTTCAGGCCGGGCTCTCGGGCTGAAAGCAAACTTTGAAACTTCCACAACATTTCATACTTCTCTGAACATCATAGGCCGGCCCCGGTTTTATTTTATTTTTTCTGATGAGGAAATATTCCATTTTCTGGGCAAAAGATTTGATTTTCACTTAAAAACTAAATATTTGTTTTGTTGATGTCATCGAAGATCACAGATTTCGAAACAAAGTTCCCAAATTTCAGACACAATTCATTTCTTCTCAATGATAATTTCGAAATAGTTTGTTCTTTGTGTCTTCGTCATAAAGTATGTTTGTCAAAAAATCAACAGTATTACATGAGATGAAAAATGAACGACAATTATGTTATTTAGTTAGCCAACAATTTCTAGGTATTTGGATGGCTTTAATTACCACGCTGATCATCCTACCAACATGTTTTCATCTGTTCTTTCAAATCTTATACCATGACACGTTTGATGATGGTTATGATAAGCTATCGAGCAACTTATATCAAATTCGAAATATTTCTTTGCTCAATCGCTGTTGTTATCAACATCTTCCATTCGCTAGTTTTATCTCGTCGGAACATGTTGACAACATGCACAAATGTTAATTTGTTGGCCATCTCTTTGAGTGACTTTTTCTCGTTGATCATCAAAATTCACACCAACATCGAAGACATGTACAGTTATAACGCAAAGTGGTCAGATAATTCAGAAAGTTTGATTTTTTTAAATATTTTTTTCAGCCGAGTTCCTAATTTATTTCATAGTGTGGTATTTCGAATCGCCATTTTCTTTGCGGCTGTTTATTTTCGCCGTCTTTCAACGTATTTATCATTATCACTAGTTTCTATTCGAGTAACTTCAATCAAGTTTATTTTGCATCGCAAGTTCAGTTTTCTGTTCAAATCTAAAACTGGTTGGCTGACAATTTTCCTCATCTCAATTTTCTGTTTTCTCATGAGTCTCCCTTCATTTTTGCTCTTCGAGATTCGATCTCATCAATGGTCACCATCACCAAGTTGTGCGTCATCCAACTCGAATATTAGTGAATACTTCTACAACGAAATATCGTTCAAAGTTCTGCATTTTTCGGTGCAGAAAATAATCGATGAAGTTCTATCCAAATGTGTTCCATGTGCCCTGTTTGTTGTGATGACTATTTCCCTTCACTCATCGATTTCGATGCGAGGAGCGAGGGAAACTTATGAAACGTCGAGAATTGTGTTTTTCAATACAATTTCGGTGATCATTGCCGAGCTTCCGGTTGGACTCATTCATGCATTTCGATGCTTTAACGAGCACAACTATAACATGTGAGTAGAAGAAAAGTTTGTCGAACCTCAGAAGAACATGTAACCTGAGCTTGGCCGGAACCAACCCTTCCGAACTATCGGAACCGAGGTTTGGTTCCGAGAAAAAATTCGAAAAAAGAGCCTCCGACTTTTTTTTTCGGAAAAAGTTTCAAAAATGGTCCAAAACTTTCGGGGTCCAGTTCAGCTCAAGCCTGATCCTGATGTTCCTATTTAAAGATCTTGAAATTTGATCTTTCCACAATTTCTCAAAAATGCATTTTCTTACAGTTTCATAAGTGAACAATTGATCAATCACATGTTTCTAATTTACACCTTCAACATAATCTCACATCCCGTAATTTGTTATACTCTTTCATCGCGGTACCGAGAAACTGCTCAAAGATTATTTCGCGGCAAAAACAAGGTATTAATTTGGTTGATTTATTGGAATGTGTGGGCTTTTTGTAGGCGAACAACAATGTCAATATCACAGTTGTGGTGAGAATCAACACGATGAGGCCTGCATGAAATCAGCTGGTAGAGACAATCATCTTCTGGAAAACAAAAAAAATTGCATTTTGAAAGATCGCGTTTATAATGTTTTCACGTTTGCAAAATGAACCGAATATGTAGGTCACGCTGGCTATTTTCAAATTTATGACGATAAAACATGATCGAACTAGTCAGGATAAATGCGGGCCCTAATATCGGGCTTCGGGTCAGGTCCAATTTTCTCAAAGTTTTTTGCTAACAAATAAAGCAAATTTTTTTGTCGGAAAATTTGTTAATCAGAAAAAACATCGGAGGGGGACCCGAAACCGCAGATGAAAAAACTATGAAAAAAAAATGGAGCCGCTCGGATTCATGGAGAATTTGCCAACATCAAGAGTTGAAAAAAGAAAAATCCCCTGAAGAAAATATTCGTATGCGATATTTTGTGAGAACACGGAAAATAATAACATAAATATTTTTCTCATAAAAAAAACTAATTTCCGTATTGAGTCATAGCCCCTTTTCATGGAAAAAGGCAAATACTTTTTTTTTGAAACTGCCCACTCAACCAAAAAACGACACAAACAAAAACGTTTTTCAAATACATTGCGCGGGGTTCATTTCGAGAATTTTTTGTCAATTGCCGGTTCAAAACCGGTACTGAAAAAAGTGTTCGCTGTTGCCAAGGAGCGACAGAAAAATCGAGTAAACAAAAAAAAAGTTGGGCTCATTCAAACGAGTAGAAAATTGGCCATTTTTTTCGTGGAAAACCGAAGAAAAAAGTTGGTGAGTTGTTTAGAAATGTATTTTTTTTATTTTCCAATAATCCCTCTTTGAACCGCGCATATCTCGCGCAAAATCTGTCACATAATAATAACAATAATTTTGACACATTTTCAAAAGTTTTGCAGTTTTCTTTTTTTTTTGCTGCCATTTGACCCTGAAGCCGTTTTTGAAACGAATGATAAACCCGCTGACCATTTGAGACCAGGGGTTCGGGTCATTTCGACGAATTAAAGGTTTAACCTTCAAGTTGGACGAGAGAGAGAAAAAAATTAAGATTTTTTTCTTTCCAAAATTATATATTTTTTCGTCTGAAGTGCCTACTCTTTTCCCTATTCCGAAGGTCGAATGAGGCATTTCGAATTCATAGGTGGGTTGATTTTTGAAAAATAACTTTTCGAGAAAAAAAAAACAATAAGAATTGTTTATCATGTTCATCCTGATCAGAAAACGAAATTCACATGAAAAACATTTGATTTTTTGTGTTGGTTGGCAGAAAAAATTTGTAGCTATTTTCAGTAGTCTTGTTGACATAAATAACACATGTTGCACTTATTTTTTCTGTATTGTGATAGGTTGGAAAAGTGTAAAAAATTAGACGGATTTGGGATGTTTTTCAACATTGAGAATGAACTGAAGTACGTTCACTGACCTAGACACAAAATGATGACAAACAAGTCTGCAATACTCTATTAGATCGTTATTGATATGATTTTTTATTGGAGTACGGTAGTTCGCGGAAAGTCCGAAAGTGTACTGTAGTTTCTACGCTTATTTCCGTGGCGACGTCAATGTTGAGAGACGCAGAGAAAAACAATAAATTTGCAGTTCGAAAGGTCACGTTTATATATTTTGAATTCAAAAAGGAACAAATCACAAAACTCAAAAAGGAACAAATCACAAAATTTTTGAAATATTTTTGGTTCATTTATTGTTCATGGTGTTTGTATAGTTGCATGAAAAATTGACGTGACCTCGATTTGTTGAAATCTGGTATCTCTGCGTCTCTGTTACATACCTCAGAAAGGCCGTTCGAAATGGGACAGAAAAGAGAGTTATCATGAAAACGAGAGAATGAGTTTCTAAATTTCGCGAAGTGTCACTGAAACGTATTGCAAACAAATCCCGGGTAATGTGCGCAATTTTATATTATATTGTTTTGAATTTTGTGGGATGAAAAAACCTGAAAAATCAACAAAAAAATGTCCTGCGGGTTGTCATGCGTTGGTTGCGTCTCACTGTTGAAAAGGTAACTCGAACGATGAACAAAATCTTCACCGAAACAAAAACGAAGATCTTGATAACAATAATAATTTCCACTTTTCTTATTACATAACAACAACAACAATTCCTCACATTATCACATTTTTCGTCTTCTTCCTGTCGAACCGGTTTCAAGCAGCGGCAAGCAAAAAAAGAAAATCGACGAAAAAAAGCCTAATGGCATTTACCAAACGAAGATCTTACGATTGCTGAGATTTTTTTCTTTTTTCAATAGTGATTTTCTATTTTTTTTTCATTGTTGTTTAGTTTTTTTTTCAACTTTGGATAGTGGAAAACCCAACCAATCGAAATCCTGGTTTTTGGATTATACTAATTATCATAAATCATCGTATAAAAATTCTTGTACATAGTAATTATCTGGTCTGTTGATGGAGGTTGTGATTGATTTTTGTACTTTTCTGGGACGATAGAAATTTGCTTTCCTTTTCTGAGTCCTAAAAATTGGCTGGGCAGATTTTTGAAAGTTCAAAGGTTCCAGGTTTCAATTTCAAGTTTTTCTGTTTCTTTTTTTCTGGCTCAACTTCATAGTATTTATAGGAAGTTGCATATTTGCGACTAACATTTTTATGGAATGGTCCTGATTTGATTTTCATAAAGATTTTTTTCCTAGTTGAATAATTTTCATGAAAAATCAGCGGCCCGATACGAAAATTGGGAGAAAAAAGTTTTGAAGATTTTGGAAAATATTTTTTGTCGCCGAAATATTCAGTTCTAAAACTTTTCTCGAAGCCTGTTTTTTTGGAAAATTGGGCCCGATTCAACAAAAACTGAATCAAGCTCCAATTTTTTGATTCAACTCACAGTTGTCAGTCGAACTTCTCAAACAAAAATTCAATAATTTTTTAGTGTTCAAGAGAGAACCGATTTTCTGGGCCAGAACTTTGCAACCAAACAACCTGATCAATTTTCATTTCTGCAAAACCTATATTTTCAATTTCAACAGTTATTATCAATCTTTTCTGGAACTGTTTTTTTTCTCATTTCGTTTTCGTTCATCCCAACCAGTTTCATTTTCTCGATAAATAGTATCCATTGTCCGTCGCCGACCGCCCTACAAAAAAACAGAACGAAATTTGCATTTCGAACATTTTCCTCTTACCTCCACCCACTCAAAAAAAAACACATTTTCTTTTTTGTTTTAGTATGACGTTTCGACGACAACGACGAGAAGATTTAAAGGTGAGTATAATTGTCTGAAAAAGAAAAACAAGACAACAAACTGTTTATAGTCGAAAATTGTTCGAGTGCCCGACGGACATTTGGAAGGAGTTCCATTTGAGACAAAGGAGGGGTATCGTTGCGATGTTTTTCTGGGAATTCCTTACGGGAAGGCACCTATCGAAAATCTGCGATTTCAAAAACCGCAAGCTCCTGAACCTTGGCACAATATTCGGAAATGTGACAAACTTCCGAATCGGAGCATTTTCAAGGAGATGTTCTGGGAGAAAGTGTTATCAATCGCTCCACAAAGTGAAGACTGTCTTTACCTCAATATTTTTGCTCCTCAAATTGAAGAGGGTAAAAAGTACGCAGTTCTCTTCTACATTCATTGTGGAGGGTTTATGATCGATTCAGCCGAACGGTATACATTGCCAACGCTGTGTCGAAGATTAGTCTCTCGTGACGTCATCGTTGTCACGTGTCACTATCGTCTCGGCTATCTGGGCTTTCTCTCAACCGCCGACGATGTTTGCCCGGGTAATTGGGGACTCTGGGATCAGCTGGCCGCACTCAAATGGACTCATCAAAATATCGCCAATTTCGGCGGTGACCCCGATAATATTACAATATCAGGTCATTCGGCTGGTGCCGCGTCGGCTGATTTGATCTCCTACTCTCCGCTGGCAACGGGTCTATTCAAACAGAAAATCATCATGGGTGGCAATTCGCATTGTCATTGGGCGGTGCAGAAACCGGCGGCGGTTCGAGAGTACTGTAGAAAACATGCGATGAAACTTGGATGGAGAGCCAAGTCGAGTTATTCGAGTCAAAGGGAGGAGAGTTTGGACTTGTTGGCGTTTTTTCAACGAATGCCCGCTGCCAAGTAAGATTGACTTTTATGGTCGGAAAATTGCACACAAAAAATGTGTCTGATTCAGACCAGAAGCATTTTTGAGAGCTGAATCGGGCTAGAAAAAAGGTTTAGCTGAATTGGTCAGAAAAACAATTCGGTTAAACGGGTCATAAAAATTAGACTTTCAACAACAACAAAAATGTTGGGTCCGATTTCTTGACTCTGGCTCCATTCAGACACAGGTTTGTATGTGTTCGTGTCAGATTCAGATTTGGGAATTTTTTGAGCCAACTTGTCAGACTCGGTCCGATTCGGAGTCTACCTAATCTTTCGAAAACTAAAATCTTCCAAAATAATTTGAGAGTTTACGAGACGCACACAAGTTCACAAGTGAGACAGAATCACGTAACGAACACTTGGTATACTCTGCGTCTCGTACTCTCTAGACATTGCGTGTACCAGGCGAATTTTCCAGACTAGGCACCACAATGTTCTTCTCAAAAACAATTCCCGGCGAGTGTCGTCTTCCACTCGCTCCGGTCATCGATGGTGACTTTTTCCCCTCCTCACTTCAACATCTTCGAGATGTTCAACCACACGTGCCATCGATCGTCGGTGGCGGCGAGTATGAGGCACTTTTGTTCGTCGCAATCTATCTGCTGAAAGGCACTCAAAAAGAGATTGAGAGTGTCGTCAAAATGTTGGCGAAAAAACGAAAAATTCCAAAATCAGTAGTTCAAGAGATCATCGATCATGTGTACGGCGAGCCACCGCGCACAACGAAACAACGACAACATTTCTATGTCGATCTGATCTCGGATATTTTTGGCAACTGGGCCAATTATCGATTTATCAAAGATCAACAATCTCGTGGTGTCGAATGCTATGCCTACTCGTTCGATTGGCAGAGTAAACAGCTGTGGGGATGGCTTCAACACGTCGTGCCGTTCACCGGCGGAACTCACACTTCCGATCTTACTCATCTTTTTGACTGCAATTACATGTCAGCCGCGTTGAACATGAATAAAACCGACAAATATGTTAGGAATTTGACCGGCAAGTACTTCACAAATTTCATCAAGTTTGGGTAAGTATGTTAGAAATGTTTAGAGGGAAAAAATCGAGAAGAAAATTATCGCTTCCATCTACAAAAACAAAAACACACGCTGAAATTTTTTAGATTTTCTCTGCGTCTCTCTATCTATAGAAAATTCTGGAAACCCGACCTTGATTTCAGAACACCAAACACTTCCGAAACCCAACAAGTCTGGGAACCTGTCTCCAAATCTGACACCCTTCCACGCGTTCTAAGCATCAAACCGCAACCGGAGATGAAAACAACGGCGTATTCCGAGAGAATGCAAAAACTCGAAAACTTTCTGAATCCGGCAAATCGTCACATAACCACAGTATCTGTAAATGAATGAAACACTAGTCTTTTGTTCCCGTTTGTGATCTCCTAATAAATGATTTTTGCTCCAAGGTGTTTATCAACAACACAACTCAAAAACAAACAAAAGTGTTGAACTTCAACACCGATTGAGAAAAATAAAAATGAAACCAGTTTGAAATATGTTTCGGCAAATGTATTAATCCTTCTTCATCTTCATCTTCTCTCGACAATCTTCATCTTCAATGTTGCAAAAAAAGAAGAAGATGATGACGCAAATGTATACATTTCATAGAACGTTAGGATGATGATGATAACCTAAAAAACGCCTGCCTCCTTTCTCCACTTTTTTGTGTCCAACAGACCACGAAAAACCGGATTCGAAAAAAGTTGGTCGTTGTAGGCTACGATGTTGGTACATTGCGCACAAGGTAGACATATGGGACGAGAGTCCAAAAAAGTTGCTAATTGTAGGCTAGAAAAAATGGATCGAGCTCTCAAAAAACAACAAAATTCTAAAGATCAAAAAAATTAAAATTGAACCTCAAAGATAAGCTCTTTGTTTTTTGTTTACAATTATAATTTCAGTTTGGGAGGTGAGCAGTTTTTTGTCATTTGAGAAATTTTGGGTTTTTTTCGAGCATAAGCTCTCCCCAGTTTTTTACACCTACACCAAATATTATAACTATTCCCAAGAACACCCTCGGGAGTTCGACCGCCACAAAGGCGGTCGAGTTTCGCCCATGCGCGGTAGTGGGGCGCCCATGGGCGCCATTTTTTGCCGCCAGACGCGCGCTGACGTCGCTCGTGCGCGCTACGTTGGCGGCAAACAGCGCGCATGGGCGCCACACTGGCGGCAAAGTGGCGCGCGTGGGCGCCTCACTGGCGGTTAAAGGCGCGCGTGGGCGCAAGTGCGGCAGAAAAAAGCGCGCGTAGGCGCCACATTGGCGGCAAAGTGGCGCGCGTGGGCGCCACACTGGCGGCAAACGGCGCCCGCGGGCGTCATTCTGGCGGCCAACGGCGCGCGTAGGCGCCACGGTTAGCGCTTATCGGATCCTGTGGTGTCTTTCAAACGTTTTTTTGTGATAATGGAGCATGCGTACATTGAATATTACAGACCTATTTTATTAGAAAAAACACATAAACACATATATAGTTTAACCGTAAAGAATATAAAGGAAATCAGAGATCAATTGAAACCGTGTATGATATATATCGCAGAATGCTTGTTTGAACTCAGTCTTTTTGTGGCGTTCTTGCTCGCTTCATTTTGCGGGCTGTCGAGTCTCGCTGTTAAACATGAAAATGCATTTCCAATCATTTCTCTCAACTTACATTTTGTTTCTCCAACTCTTTCGTTGACAAATTGAACTTTCTTCTTCGAAGTTCCCTCCTGTAAGTTTTATATTTTTTTCATTAATAAAAAAGATTCTTACATTTGTAGTTGCATTTGGTAAGGAAAAATCTCAGAATGAAACAGCCAGTATTGATACTGAACGTCGTGCAATTTTTGCAAGCCTTTTTGCACATCATTTTTTGCCAAGCTTTGGAAATAACCATCGTTTTTCAGACCTTCAAAGGTTATACAACTGCTGTCTTTTATAATTTCATGGTCGAAATCGAACAGCTCTTCCATAATGCCTGAAATAAGACAGAGTTCACATATTTTTCAAAGATTTAATGAATTGAGGAGACAATGTACAATGTACAATTTTTGAGATATCGCTTACAGTCATAACAATGTCAAAAACTCAGATATTCAAACATTTTTGAGAAAATTAAGTTCAAAGCAAAAAACCAGTAGTTTCTTCCTTATTAAAAATTTTTCTAATGGAGTTCTAATGGACAGGACCGTTTTTCATGTTTGGCCATTACTAAATCTCGTTTTTGCCTGCAAAAACTCCCCAAAAGCACGTTTTTTTTCGAAAAATAATGGGTTTTCGGGCGATGGTAAAGTGTTTCAGACAACCCGAAAGCACTATTTTTCTAACTGAATAAGATATTTTCATTTAAAATAATTTATAAAATTTAATTGTTGAAATCAGATCTTCAGCGTTTAAATGAAATTTTATCGAATTAAACAATTTTTCTAGGCAGACAATCATACCTCGACCAAATGTGAGAATTATAAGAACTAAATTTTTCAAGATTTTTTGTGTGAAAAATCCCAGAAGTATGTAGACAGCGAGAAAAAAAACAAACTCTAACTCACCTTCAATTTTGTCATAATAGTATGAATCTATAGCAACTTTTTTGACTTTTTTCCCGTTCTCATCAACAAATTCTTCTTCCTCTTCATCAATTTGTTCATTATCGCCCAACGTCTGATTTCGAGCATTGTTTTTGAACGGATTTACGACAGTGTACTTTTTTATGAAGTTTCCTGGTTTCATCAGCTGGAAACATTTCATTGTTAATTTTCTAGAAAACCAATTACCTTTTCCAAGTATTGAATAATATACCTTCCCAATTGAATATTACCAGTCTGTGAAGTCTTGTGAATCAAATCAGAAAATTTGATAGTCGTGCTTGCCTGTAATAAAATTGAAGTGCCGAGGAAAATAATTATGGGGTTATTCAGTTGAAAAAAAGTATGTTAAAATAACATAAATTAACACAAAAAACTTATTCAAGTGATGTCGAAAAAAGTTTCCAAGAAAAAATCATCGATTTTAGAAATTCGTTTAGGAAAGCGTGCGTACGGTGAGAAGTGTTGTTTCTTTGAAAACCCGTCAATTTTATACGCGACACACTGAATGGGGGGCTATTATAAGCACTACCACATTTTTTAGAACAGTTTGATAAGATTTCGTCTCACCATTACATAGTATTTTGAAGAAAATTCTTGTTTCACGCCTCTGAAGCAGCTGAAGTACAGCGATAGGTACATTAAGTTGACAAAGAACGAGTGAATTGTTGACAAAGAACGAGTGAATTTTTCTTTTCACGTGAAAAGAAAAAAAATTCGAAAAAAAAAGAAATCCCAACAAATCTGTGCACCATGACATAAGAAGCACTGACACATTTGTGTCAGCTAGCTCTTTTTCGGTGGCCGCGCACGTGCGCCACATTGGCGGATGGCGCGCGCGCGCGCCATGATGACGATGTTTCTCTCCTACTTCTCAAATACCGCCACTATGGCGCACGCGCGCGCCAAAATTCAGAAACTCCGAAAAATCGTCGCGCGTGCGCGCTGTGCATGCGCCGGTCCCCCACGCGCGGTCAGCCGGCGGTCGAACTCCCGAGCCTGTCACCCTTTATGTGTAATCGCATCCATCTTTTTTTGCGCAAGTGTGTGCAAATGGGAAGTTATGTAGTTTGTGTGCTACATTGTAGCCGATTGAGCTTGGTCAACTTAAAAATTATCCACTGTCTAAATATCTCAAGTTGAACTGTACTCTCATCGATTATTCGTGGTAGATCAAACTCACGTCGAACGATCATTCAGGATTGTTTTTCACAAATTTAATACGGTAGATCAATAAAGCTTGCAATTTTTCAAAACCAGCAAAACCTGTTAGAGACACAGAGAAATTTAAAAACTCCGAGAGAGATGAAAGAAAATGAGTGACACAATGCGTTTCCTGGGATTTGTTTGCAATACGTTTCCAGATTTTAAAAGAAAAAAACAGAAAAAAAAAACATTTTTGAAACGTCGAAAAATAAGACTTCACGTTTATATCATTTCTAACAACAAGTACTCGAGATAAACAGAATTCCGGATTCGAGTTGACATCATTTGAAAAATACGATTAGGTAAGATGTCCGATCCATTTTAGTGCATCATCTGCATGTTGGCATTGTTGACAAATGATGTCACTATTTCAAAAATCATCACAAGTTGAGACTACACTTGTCACTTTTCGCCCCAACTATTTTTTCGACTTGTTGATAACATCTCTCGTCTCTCTTCTCTCCTGACCGCACTGTCATCAAAACAACAAAAATCTGGGCAGAAAGCCCCGCCCCCCCACCTCAGGTTGCCCCACGGAGAACAACATGGTATAAATAGGACGGCGAGTTGTCCGGCGAAATTCTCATTTTCATTATTGTCTTAACAGCTAAAAAAATCTAAATCCGCATAAATCTAATAACTGAAAAAATGCCATTGATTAACATCAAGAGGCGCCGTTCGGGTAAGAGATTTTTGATAAATTTCTGTGAGAAAATTTGAATATTTTTGTGATTTTCAGCGCGAGTGCGAACATCGAGCAACCCAACACAGATGGGCGTATGCTTCTCGAATTTGAAAGAGAATGTGAAAAATGTCGACAAGGTTTGTCTCTAAATATTGGTGTTCCTTTAAACTCCCAATCATTTTCCAGGTTGTTCGAGTTGAGGAAGGTCTTCTAGAAGGTCTTTACATGGAAACATCAGAGGGTTTCAAATGTGATGTTTTCCTTGGAATTCCTTATGCGAAAGCGCCAATCGACGAGCTCCGTTTCCAAAAACCTCAAACTTCGGAGCCATGGAGCGGTGTGAAGAAATGTAACAAATTCCCGAATCGTAGTATTCACAAAGAGATGCCTTGGGATAAAGCATTGTCGACAACACCGCAAAGTGAAGATTGTCTTTACCTCAATGTTCATGCTCCACAAATTCGAGAGGATAAGGTGAGCCCAATTTTTGTTGGAGCCCAAAACAAGTCCTATTTTCTTCAGAAGTACCCCGTGTTGTTTTACATTCATGGTGGAGGTTTTGTGATGGATTCAGCCGAAAGATACACAGCCAAGAATATTTGTCGACTGCTAGTTTCTCGCGACATCATCGTTGTCACGTGCCACTATCGTCTCGGCTATCTCGGCTTCCTCTCCACCGGCGACGATGTTTGCCCGGGAAATTTCGGACTCTACGACATGCTCGCCGCTCTCAAATGGACGCATAAGAATATCGCGAGTTTCGGCGGCGATCCGAACAACATCACATTGTCGGGTCAGAGTGCCGGCGGAGCATCGGCTGATCTACTCTCGTTCTCGCCGTTGGCCAAGGGACTTTTCAAACGAAAAATTGTGATGGGCGGCAATTCGTATTGTCATTGGGCGGTGCAGAAGAAATCGGCGGTGCGGGAGTATTGTCGTGAGAAGGCGTTGAAACTTGGTTGGAAGCCGCAAGATCACTACAGTTGTCAACGCGATGAAAGTGTCGATCTTGTCAACTTCTTCAAAGGAGTGTCACCATCGAAACTTGGCACTACGATGTTCTTCTCGAAGACAATCTTCACCGAATGTCGACTTCCACTCGCTCCAGTCATCGACGGCGAAATTCTTCCCTACAATCTTCGACATCTTCGAGAAACACAAGAACACGTTCCATCAATTGTCGGCGGCGGAGAGCATGAGGCACTTCTATTCTGTGCCATCGGGTTGTTGCGTGGAACAGAGAAAGAGGTTGACAATGCAATTCAAGTGATCTCAAAAAAGACTGGAATTCCACAAACAATTGTGCGCGAGATGGTTAGCAAAGTCTACGGTGACTATGGCATCAGTTCGAAGAAGCGTCAACAATTCTATGTTGAACTCGTCTCGGACATCTTTGTCAACTATGCCAATAATCGATTCGTGAAAGATCAACAAGCTCGTGGTGTCGAATGCTACGCCTACTCGTTTGATCATCAAAGCAAACAACTTTGGGGATGGCTCCGTCATGCGGTTCCGTTCACCGGAGGTACTCACACTTCAGAACTCACCTATTTATTCGACTGTAATTACATGTCATCACCACTTGGTATGACGAAAACTGACAAGTATATCAGCCAAATCACCGGCGAATATTTCACCAATTTCGTCAAGTTTGGGTGAGTTTTCTAGGATGAAAATGGCAAATTCAAATCTGATTTTTGTTATAGCTCGCCAAACGGAAACTCTTCCCAATCACTTCAATGGGAACCTTTCTCAAAGTCGGAAACTGTGTTCAGCTTCAAACCCGAACCCGAAATGAAGTCCACACAATATTCGCGCCGAATGGAACGACTCGCTGAAATTATCGACAAAATGTATGAAGAGCCGAGCACGGCTCCAGTCACACCAACTCTCACCCAACTTGATTCTAAAAAATCGACTATCTAAGGAACACTAACATGCAAACATTTCTAGTCTTTGTATTCATTTTTGATCTCTCTTGTACACCCTTTTTTTAATAAACACATTATTTTTTTCTCTTTCGCATAGACCACACAACGATTAATCATTGAAAACTACGATTTTTTGTCGACAAATGATTGAAAAACAGATAGTACAATCTTTGACGAATGCGCCTGTTTTGAAACAGAACTTTTTTTCGCCTTTTTTTGTCGCGAAAATCAGAAATCGCTATTTTTATCAGCAGAAAAAGATTTCATATATGTATGTATGTACTAGCGCGCACTTTCCACCCTCGACTACAAAATATTTTGTTGTCAAAATAATTTTCTCCATTTTTAGTTATTGTCAATCCGGTCAGATCATCCAACGAGAAAAGTGATCTACCACAAAAACTTGATGAGAGAGCATGTCAAAATGAGAGATTCAGACGGTAGATCAATTTCTCATTGGATGATCTGGCTGGATTGACAATATGTTTCATAACCATTTTAGTTGTTCAGTTTGTGACGTAGACCAAAAAAAAATAAAAAGAAAAAAGTAAGTAAATGTTTAGAACCGGTCTCGTTGTGATGTAACATTTTTTAATTGTTGATTGTTTTTGGGAGAGGTGGAGGGGGGAGAATGATTAGTCAATGAAAAGTAAACAAATTTTCATGCTGATCAAAACACACGTTACTTGTTCTCGGGATTCCAAATACGTAGTTTTCATAAATTTTTCAAAAAAAAACCTTCTCGCGAACCTGAGAAGCTCACGTTCAAATGTCGGGCCGGGCTTTTTTTGTTGATCGGTCGAACAACGAAAAAGGTCGGCCTGGCCCGTGATTTTCGGGCGGGGTCGGTCGGGCACGGGGCTACAATCTCACTTTGGGTGGGAGTTATAAAAAAAAAGTGATTTCTGAATTAGGTCGATGAAATGAACGTGACCAGCCACGAGATTTTTGACAATTACCTCGTTGTTTCAAAACTAAGTGGTCAAAGCTCAAAAATTAAAAACCGAGTGTGATGACACAAAAACTAAAGTTGTAGGTCAGGAACGGGGTTGAGTGGATACTTCCCAAAAATCAACAAAAAAAAATCTCGACATAAAATAAACCATGGGCACAGCAGAGCTTCGTTATTTTTTGATTTTTTGTGTCAATTTCTGAAAACTTCCGAAAAATCGGAGAAAATTTTTTCATAAACATGAACGCATACATCTGAAAAAAACTGTACGTTTGGGTATTGATCCTGGTCCGGTTTTTCTGACCTTTAACAAAAAAACTCGGGCCGGGGCCGTTTGAGTCTACGGATCCAAATCTCCGAACTACCTAGTCAAAAAATTGAAAAATCTATTTCAGATTCAGTATGTTTTGTCTGCACCCTCTCTCTCTCTCTCTCTTCCAGTTTCAGACTCGATGCGTAATTGCGTAGCCATGTTCGCCTCTTGCCATCAATCATAGCCTACAAAATTCTGACAATGATGTTTTGTGTGTCTTACAAAAACTACGACTCAAAAACCGGAATTCAAAAAATTGCGCAAAAAATATTACTCGAGTACACTGGCCACAAACTATCTCATTTTTTGCATCGTCCTCAAACATAACTAGAGAAGGGTCTTCAATTTTCTCATTCGTTCGATGTGCGCGACATTTTTCATTTCAGGTATTTGTTTGATACTGAGAACTTGCAAGTTCTCATCAACCACTTGCCAGGTTATCAACGATACACCGTTCGGGTCTCTGAAAAAAACAAATATTTTTTGTTCGGTTGAAAAAAGACTGACCCGAACTTGATAAAATTCGTGAAATATTCCCCGGTCATTGCGCAGATCAACTTGTCGGTTTTATTCATTCCGAAGGGTGACAACATCAGATTGCAGTCGAAAAGATACATCAGATCGGAACCATGAGTGCCGCCTGTGAATGGGATCACATACTTTAGCCATCCCCAGAATTGTCGACTATGTCTGTCGAATGAATAGGCATAACATTGCGAATTTTTGTTGTGATCTTCGATATATTTGAAAATCGAATAGTTGACAAAAATATCCGATGTCAAATTCACATAGAACTTTTGATCTTTCATCTCATACACCTCGTTGAGAATATCCACAATTCTTGTTTTACTCATTTTAGTTTTTCTGACCAGCTGATTAATAACATTGTCGAGCTCATCCGAATCGCCGCGCAGATGAAAAAGTGCGTAGAAGAGGAGAACCTCATATTCACCACCTCCGACAATTGATGGAACAGGCTTTTGGGCAAGTCGCAGATTCTCGATAGTGTCCGGAAAGAAGTCGCCGTCGATGACTGGAGCGATAGGAAAATGGCACTGGGTTGATAGTTCTTCTGATGGAAATGAGGTCAATGCGAGACTGCAAAAAATTGGTTCAACAGGTCTAGATATTTTGCAGTTTTTTTCTGATTTAGAAAATTAACAGAGCACGAGTTTCTCAATCATTTTTCGAACAACAGAAATCCTTTCCCAAAACTTATATTGCTCCAAAGTCCAATATTTTCTGAAATTTCTTTTTAAAAAATTTCGGTAGGTTCTGAATCGGAAATAAAAATTTGTCCTGGTCAGGGCACATTTCCGCGGCCTCTTTTTTTGAGATTTCAGCGGAATCGGACCGAAAAACCTTTTTTTGTTGAACGCACCGAAAAATTTGACGTACATTGTTTCTGGTCCGATTTTGTAGCTCGATTTACACGGCCTACCACAGGGAGGCTACCAGTCATTTAAAAATTAGCTGAATCGAGAGAGACGCAGACCAAGAAGACATTTGCAGTTCGAAAGGTCACGTTTATATTAATTTCACGTTCGAAAAAAAACTGACCTTCTCCGGAAAAATCAAATAATTATAGGTCACATCAGTAATTAAAAAACTATATTTTTTTCTCATTATTTTATTTCCTCGTTACGTGAAAACTGGACGTCTCTTTCGAAATACATCATAGAAGCCCGAACCAGAATTCGATTCGATTATTTTGGGGGCCGATTCTTACCGAACCCGATTCACTATTTGCCGATCTGATGTAATACTCATTCTTCGGGTCATTTTCATCCAACAAAAAAATGACGTTGTTTTTAGATCTCTCTTTGAGCAGGTGTTTTTTGCTTAAAAATAACCCACTAACTTTTCTGCTGGGATGTCCTTGAAAAACTCTAATAAATCCTGCTCCTCCGGTTTCCAATCAAGTTCCAACGCCTTTTCTCGGCAATACTCTTTGACATCTTCCATTTTCTGCACCGCCCAATGACAATACGAATTACCGCCCATCACAATTTTCCGTTGGAAAAGTCCCGCCGAACATGGCGACAGTGAAATGAGATCAGCCGACACTCCACCAGCCGAGTGACCACACAATGTTATATTGTTGGGATCGCCTCCAAAGTTGGCAATATTTGAATGAGTCCATTTTAGAGCGGCCAGCATGTCCCAGAGTCCCCAATTTCCCGGACATCGATC
The DNA here is from genome assembly GCA_963572245.1 of Caenorhabditis sp. 8 KK-2011. NCBI lineage: Eukaryota > Metazoa > Nematoda > Chromadorea > Rhabditida > Rhabditidae > Caenorhabditis > Caenorhabditis sp. 8 KK-2011. The sequence continues at coordinate 10,072,987 of OY751550.1, read as the reverse complement.
GTCGGCGGTCGAGAAGAAGCCGAGATATCCGAGACGATAGTGACAGTTGACAACGATAATATCGCGTGAGACGAGACGATGACAAACATTTTCCGCATCGAAATCTTCGGCTGAACCCATTACAAATGCACCGCCATGGATGAAGAATAGCACCGGATAGATTCGAGATTCCTCGATTTTTGGAGCGTGAATATTTAGGTATAGACAATCTTCGCTGATCGCCGATTTTCGCGTATATCTTTTCCAAATCAACTCCTGATAAATACTTCGATTTGGGTATTTGTTACATCTTCGAATTTCTTTGAAATCATCCAATTCTTGTGGTTTTCGAAATCGCAGTCTTCCAATCGGCGGTTTTGCATAAGGCACTCCCAGAAATACATCACAATCATAATCATCCACTGTTTTCAGTTGGAACCCCTCCAACAATCCCTTGTTTACTTTCACAACCTGTAAGCGAAATTACAAATTCCGACTACTTTTTTTCAGCTCACCTTCGCCCGTTTCTCAGTATCAACTCTCGAATTCGAGCAACCCATTTGCCTGCACTAATATCAGAAAAAGAATAGGGAAAACATATTTCTGCTCAACAAAAAAAATCACCTGCCAAAAAAAAAACATTTATACTCAAATCCAAAAAAAAAATTACAAATCCTCCAAAAAATTGTTGCCACCTCTCTCCCAATCATAAGGGTGTTCCGGAATGTGGGGGTTCTGTCGAATAGCTTTGCGAAGGATCTGAAAATTCGAGATTGATGTGTCAAAGAAGAACGGCAATTATTTAGAGATTATGAGGTGCTGAGAAAAATCGTCAGAACACAACTTGTCACTGAAAAAGAAATGTAATTCTCATTTTCTTTAAAATTTTGTGTCTGGTTCAAAAAAAGTTTTTAAAAAATTGTGAAACTTTTTTTCTCGAGTATTAGACTTTTCCTCCAAAATTCCCTCGAGCATTATACACGACCAAAATTTTCCAGTTTTCGTTTCTCTGGTACCTCTCACAATCACAAAATGTGTTATCTGAAATGTCTGAAAGTTGTTACCGTGTAAATCTGATTATAATCGGGTTTCGACGCATAACTGTAGCTGTCAATGAGGAGCAGAAGTTCCTTGAGCGGTTCGACAGGACATGAACCTTTCAAAAGTTGATAGATTCCGGGCGCATATCTCGACGATTGTTTGACATTGAACACCGAGTTACTGTCGGGTAGACCTTTCCATGGCAAAATGCCGGTGATCATCTCGATGATGACGTAGAACGTCGATTCGAGATCGTCTTTTCGAGACAGTTCGACAAGTTTGTGACAATTCAACGATGCGTATCTGACAGTGCCTCGGAATTCGACAACATCACGAGCGGGTCGAACTTCGCCCTAAAAATATTTGAAAAAGGAACATATCGAATATCAGAGAAAAACATGACTGGTATGATGGATAGAAACCAAAATTAATTTGATATTGGGTTCTTTGGTCGCATAGGTCGAACATTGGCAAACAAATCGAATCATTTTTGGTCATTTATCTACGACATGAAATCGTCCGATCCACTTATTGAGAGGAGTACTGTGAGTTTTCATACAAGTTATGAATTAAACTTTTTGAGGTTTGATAATTCACAAGAAAACTCTCTTCCAAATTTTATGATTTTTTCGCTACAAAAAATGTTTGCAAAAAAATAGGCGAGCATGTTCGCTCTATTGATAAATTCGGAGTTTGCGAAACAATTAATTAGGTTACTGTAGGCATCATCGGCAAAAAATTTCCTGGCCTAGAAACCCCGTTTTTTGAACTCACCCGATTATCCAAATATTTTCTGGCAATCGAAAAACTCAACATGAACACTTTGCTCAACTCTCCGCGATCCTGTCTTCCGAGACAAATATTCGAGGGTTTCAAGTCTCGATGAATAAATCCACAACCGTGCAAATCGTCGAGAGCCTCATAAATTTGAATACCGACACTTAGCGCGCAATTCACAGTTATCACACCGGTCGGTGAACTTTTCATGTAGTCCTGAAATATTTTTTGGACTTGACTGCCGAATTCAATTTTCGGAATTTTCGGTCCAAAAGGTTTAAGAAATTTCCCAGGTCTGCTAAATCTGGCCCACAGAAAATTACAAAAGTTTTTCAGCCGGGAACGTTTTTTGGCCCGGGACAATTTAGCAGGCCCAGTTTTCTCCTCTTCCTTATAAAAGTTCCGGGCATTCTGACTTACCACTAAAGGTCTTCCGAGCAGCTGCATTACGATATAATGAATACCCTGATTTTTGCCAATATCCTCAACATCACAAAAGTGTCGTTTCACTTTTTCCGTGATTTTCTGCAGCACATACGCCTCGACTTTCAACATTTGTAGACTGTTGTCGGCGCTTTCGCATTTCAGCGCAAATTTCGAGTGATGTGGCGTTTTGCCAGACCCCGAGACGAGGTAAATGTGCGAAAAGTCACCCTGCGCCAATTTTCGCTCCACTTTCCATTTCGAGACCTGAAGGAATATTGGCAATTACTGAATAAGGTCCGGTCCGATGAAAAAGTTAGGAGCGTCCACCAAAAAATCCTCCTGCCTGATTTCATGACTTTGGTTGAAAATATCGAAAGAAAAAGTTGGGCCTGGTTTTTGTTTTGGCGAAAACTTTTGAAAAAAGGATCGGCCGATTTTTGAACTGAGTTCGTTTCCGTCAAATTTTACCCCCCATTAACTAAACTGAATAAGGTCCGGTTTTGTGGCCAGGTTCAGTTCAAATTTTGAAAAAGAACGGGCCAATTCTATTCAGTCAAATTTTTGCGTTCAACTGATTTTTGGTTATTTGCGGGCCCGATTTTTCAAAATTTCCATGGATCCTCTTCTCATATCAGGAATGAGATTCAATCTTTTTGAGGTCTTGGGCCCGGTGCCATACTCACAATTGTGCTATCCGGGAGATTTGTCACATCTAAAATCGAACACATAATAATGCCTTGTGATTGTTTTTTTTACAACTGAAATTATGAAAAATGACAGGCTTTTCAATTTTTTTCCATTCTCATTTTTCTGGGTCACGTTTCCCTTAAAAACGCGAAAAATTCTTTTAGAAGGAGTGTTTTGCGAAAGGGCGTCAAAACGAGTTCTCTCTCCATTGTGGTCATGTATCTTGAAACAATAACAACAAAAAAGAATGAAATTTGAACAACCTATTTTTGAACTTGAGGTCAATGATTTTTTTTGATTGCTACATTTGATTCACTACATAAGGTCAGAAGAGAAAAAACTTGAAAAATCCAGTTTTTGTGTGTTGATTATTTGAGATCATGTCGATAAATTGTTTCTTATCACTCGCCAATTAATTTACCACCACCAACTTTCAGATGAGAATCCATTCTTCGGGAAGCCTTACAGACACAAAAGATGGTGAGATTCATTTCGTGTTCTGTCTGTAAATGTGTACGAAAAATTACAGTTTTAACATTTCGTCTGATCCTAACATCAATAGTTTCAACTTTTGCCGGAAGTCTACATTTTGGTTATCAGTTAGCTAGTTTGAACCCTCTCGCAGATACTTTGAAGTATCATCTGGTTTTGACCAAGTGAGTTGTGATAATGTTATTGCCCTAGGTCTTGTCCAAAAAAAACTTCTGGGATGGAATTTTTTGAAAGTTTTGGAAACCATTCCTTCACTATTTTCCCCGTTGCGGATTTCAAAAAAAAACAAAGTTATTCCGCAAAAGAGGACTGACCCGGCCCGAGATTTCCGGACCGGGCTTTTGAAAATTTTGAAAAGCGTAACTTTTCTATTCGATCCTATACCGACCTAAAAACTTCTCACAGATGGACAAAAATTCAAAAGTTCGGTGTCATATTTTTGGGCCGGGACTTTGAAAACATCTGACAACTTTGTTGTCTTCAATTTCAGACCGGCTCGAAAACTATTCTTGATATTTTTCCAGTGCTGACAATGTGCTTTATCAACCCGAAAACATCGATACATTTTGGTCGACATTGGTTGGGTTGATGTTCATAGGCGCACTAGTTGGATCTAATATTTCAACCTGGTTTTTGAGAAATTGCGGACCTCGAAAATCTCTTCTATTATCTGCCGTCGTATGTTCAAAAATATTGACTTTTCCTGATTTTCCAAACATTTCTTGTCAGATTCTTCTATTCTCCACTCCACTTTTCGGTCTAGCCGGTTCATTTGATCTCCCCGAACTTTTACCAATATCTCGTCTGTTGTCTGGTTTCGGAATTGGAATGGGATGCACATCACAAACTATTTATCTGACACATCTCAGTCCTCCAAAATATCGAGGTTTGACCAATTCGATAAGTGGAGTTTCAGCGAATTGTGCATTCTTTCTCGCCGCATTTTTTGGAATTCCTTATATTCTTGGAAACTCGAAATACTGGCCCATCATATTTTTCCTCGAAGTTATACCATGTCTGGTGAGTTTTTTTTTCAATGAAGAGCAGGTATGAGATTTGGGGCCAATTGGACCAGCCTTCACCCTTGCTGAGACTGTGTGTATTTTAAATACACACAGCAGGGCTGCCGGAGTGGGGTGGGTTCCAGGTGGGCAGCCCACCTGTAAGTGGGAAAAATGGGCTATAATGCCCACTTGGTAATTCCCATTAAAAAGTAGAATATTCCATGGAGGCCCAGGTGGGCTTTGTTTTTCATAAAAGGTGAAGAAAAACTAGAAATGAAAAAAGAAGAAAACGAGAGATGACCAATAGGTCAGAGACGGTAGAGAAATAAAGAAACAAATTGTTCCCAGGTGGGATAATCCAGCCCACTCCACGTTTTCCTGTATTTTTTTGTAGTGGGCTGGGGTGGGCTGGGCTTTTTTCTAGTTTCCTATATGGAGCCCACTCTACCCCCACTCCGGCAGCCCTGGTATTTTTGTGTCTCAACGTTCTCGCACATTCATCTTGATCAGACACAGTTTTGTGGGCGTGACTTAAACTGAAAAAAATAAGAAAAAGGTCACGCCAAAATTAAATGAAAAAACTCAAAATTTTAGAAACCAAATAAATTAGCTATTAAGATTCACATCGTCGTCAATATCTGTTACTTCTACGAAAGTCCGAAATACTTGATGAGTATTGGAAAAGTGGACGAGGCTGAGAAAATTCTTCAGAATTTGATCCCCGGTGAAAACGGGATTAATGTCAAAAAGGTGATCGAACAGTATCGAGAGGAATCAAAAAATCTGGGCGATGAAAAAAGTTTGCTCGAAATTCTGAAGCATCGATCATCGTTCAGAGCATTGTCGCTAGCGTCGGCTTTGAATTTTGCTGTCGCTTTTTGGTAAGAAGGAATTCAGGAATACATTTGTGGCTACCGTATCACCTACCTTTTTTTCTTTTAACAAAAATAGATGTTTCCAGCGGAATAACAGCGCTCTCATTTTTTGGATCGTATCTTCTCAGCGAAGTTGATTTCAATGATGAATCTGCCAAGGTTATCAATTGCCTGACAGTTATTCCGACAATAGTTTCAGCAACTATCGGTACTTTTATTATAGATAAAGTAAGTAAATTTTTCAATTTCCAGGAAAAAATTACATTTTAGATCAATCGTCGAACTATGCTTATCATCTCTTTGGTTGTTTTGGCAATTTTGAACTGTTTCATGATGACAGTTGTTGTTGCGCATTCTTTCATTGAAACCGAGTTTTTCGCTTGGGCCTATGTGATTCTGACGATTGTATTCATTTTCGTTTTTAGTATTGGAATTGGGCCGATCGCACTATTTATTGGCGCTGAATTGGCGCCACCTGGCACAACTTCAAAAATTCAATCGTTTAGTGTAGGAGTACAGTACTTAGGATCGTTTATTAGTCCAATTATTTTCATGAAACTTCATTTTTCTATGGGTCCTAGCGCTTTTCTACTTTTCATTATTCCTTTGTTAGTTACATCAATATACTTCTACATGTAAGTGAAACAAAGACCTTAGCCAATGAAAACAAAAAACTTTGCAGATACCTTCCAGAATCTCGTGGCAAGACATCCACCGAAATCAATGAGCTTTTAAGACAATAACTTTTCATGCTTTAAATATTCACCGGTGAATTCGATGTGAATAAATATGTACATTTTCATCTAGATTGTATTTGAATATGAAATTTTGTGGCGGGTAAAGATTCTACTGTTGGAGTGACGATTGCCCGAATGTTGAGACCGGCTAACGCACCGCGAATCAGGCCGCACGGTAAGGCTAGAAAATATCCGCTTTCTTTTATGAATTTTGTTCCTTCGGGGAATGTTCGAAGAGTTGTGAAACGACTGTCTTGCACAACGTATACACCCTGAACATTTGACAAATACATATTTTTGATTCGGATTTAATGAATACCTGGTGATTGGTTCGAAGATTGTCTACTTGTTTTCCAAATACTGACACCCAAAACTCTTTACAAATAAACTTCACGATTTCTAGTTCCGTTACCAGCTTTGGTGATTCTTTCGCAACTTTTTCTACTAATGTTTGTCCAACGCGAAACCCGATCGATTCTAATTTTGTTTCAGCATTCGCCTGAAAAGTAATTTTATTCCTTAAATTAAAACGATACTTACATGTAAAAATGCTTTTTGAATAATTCCATCGAATTTTTCAACATCGTTCGAACCGCTGAACCCTTCAATTATCTGAAATTATGAAAATTTAAGTTTTTTAATTATATAACTTCAGCTTACTGAGTTAAATTCTGATTTTGCTTTACATCGTTCGGTCTCGTTCTCCAGGGATGAACGTATCAATTCTGCATGTAATGTATCGAATGGGAACGCCATTATGGGAGAATAACGTAAAATAAACAAATTTCACTTTTGATGAATAAAAGTAAAAAAATTGTCTGCAAAGACGTGATGCAGACAAGCATTTTAACTGACGAGCAAGTATTTTTTTAACGTTATAACGTAAAATTTGCTAAAATTCAATTTTTCTTCCCAAAATGTTCTTAAAAAATAAAGTATGTCGATAAATAAAAACGAAAATTCTCTACAATGTTGAGAAAAATGTTACCAGGTCGTTTTCGCGATACTTTCGAGTTTTTCGAACTATTCTCTTGAATTTCGCAACATTGCTCATGTTATTATTTGCAGATTTTAAAATGACTCTCGAACGAGGCATGGAAAATCTCACACTTTCGAAATTAGCATGGTATCCGAGAACAACAGAAAAGTGTAAAAAGGAATATTATACCGAGAAGCAAAAATTACTTGTTAACTGGTTCCGACTTGCGGCTGCGAACGAAATCATGGGAAAAACAATTTACGAATGGAAAGCGGAAGTTTCACAACAAATGGGAAGAAACAAAAAGCCGGTAGCAGCGTAAGTTACAAAACAAATTGTTAATTCAATCTGTCTTTTTTATTTCAGGAACAACCGTGTTACCTTGTTTTGGGCGATTGTTCGACATGCAAACATTCCATTAGAATTTATCGTTTTCGATAATTTTGAAACGGTTTATACTCATATCGAATTCAATGGTAGTCAAACCTTCAGAATGAACGTAGCAAAACCAAATAAACGACCAGTAAGTGATATTAAAATGTTCCGTTACTGATAATAAATTCCTTTTTCAGGAAACTTATGTTCTCGAATTCTCATTCCTAAACAAGTTCCAATTACAATTCGATCGAAAAAATCCAAACTCAGACGAAAATACAAACAGAAGTAACAAGTTTTTGAAATGCCTTTTCACGCAAAAATTTCGATATTCACCAAATAAAAATCAGGAAACGTATGTTCAACAAACTAATTTTTCAAAAAACCTGGGATGTTTCAGAAATTATCCGCATAGATTTGTTAATGATAAGAATTCGATCATTCACATTCCAACAATTAACACTAATCCCAGATTTGAAGTGGCACCCGGTATTGAAGGCTGGCTTGGAATCTATTTTGCAGTTCGAGAAACTTCAGACGATGATGTAGTTCTAAATTTCGGATGTAAGTTTTTTTTTGGAAAAAAACATATACATTAAATCCGTACATCAGTTTAGTGGTTCACAGACTGTTCTACAACGTGCCAAAAATGAATTTACTTGATTATTTTCTTGTTTTGATTGATGAAGTAAGTAAGGGGAATGTTCAGTTGAAAAAAAGGATGATGAAATTTCACCAAAAAAATTCAATGGTGTGACTCAAAACAAAACATAGAAGTTGTCATTTAAAAATGAATTATTAAAAAAAAAAGTTCACGGAATTTATTTTGAAGTTTTTTTTTCAAATTTTTCCAATTTAAATTCACACACAACATGGGCCAATAGTTATACCCATAGCTCGGCCAAAAACGTGAAAATCCTCATTTTCAGAATTTCCCCTGTGGTTTTTCACACAAAAAATCTTTGAAAATTTCGTGCTGTCTGAATTGTTGTCATACCTGTCACAAGAGGGTACTAAAATTTCTCAAAAAATTTGTCACTGTGAATGTAGTGAAAAACGGAAAAATGAGACAAAGTACGTCTAAATTTGAAAGAAAAGACAAATTTATCCAAAAACGTCACTGTGAAACTTAGTGTAAAATTTATTGAAATTTTGTCACGGTACTTTTCTACCGTGACAGGTATGATTGTTGTATAAATTTTCTGTTTTGAAAATGTGCTCCGTGAAATTCCTCATCTTGGCTGAGGTAAGTATAGTTATACCCCTATGGTCATTCAGTGGGACCGGTCGGGACAGGGACTTCGGTAAAAAAAAAGCCCGGTCAGGCCCGAGAGGTTCTCACCTCATACTTTGGCCAAAACGTGGAATTCCATAAAGCACAACACAAAAATTGAACAGTAGTTTTGACATCACAAAACTTCATTATTTTTTGTGTGAAAAATCACAGAAGATTTTTAAAGTAAGGATGTTCCACGTTTTGGCTGGAGGTATGCTCACCGCAGGGGTATCTCAAGTAAGTTCAAATCATACTTTTTTTAGAAAGCGAGATCTGATGATAACATTCGAGAGAAAATGAAGTGCCGTATTCGTGATGGAGAATACGGTATGACTCTAGCGCAACGCAATCGGGCTATACATCTATTGAAAGATCTGAAGTTGAAGTCAGAACATGTATATGACGAGAGAAATATATTTGTTGAAAGACATCTATCGTTTATTGAATTTACCGATATGACAGCAACGAGTTATCATCTTCCATTTAGATCACGTCCGACTATGAATGAATACTACGCTCATCACAGGATTCCTCTGAGGTAAATTTTTTATAATAATAATTTGTCAACGCCGCCGGAAAGGCTAACGTTGAAAAAAAAAGAAAAATTTTTTAAACCATTGCAACTTGAAAAAAAAGTTTTAGATATCCACAATTCCCGTTGGTCCGATGTAAACAAGGAAAAAAAGATATTCTTCTTCCAATTGAAGAACTCTTCGTACACGAGAAACCGCAACGATTCAAAAATCACCTGGATTTTAACATGAGAACTCAGTTCGTTCGAGGTGCTACACTCGCTCCGCACTTACACAAAAAACACATTGATACTATGTTGGACATGTTTGAATTTGACGCGCCAGAGCACAATTTTTTGAAAAGCTTCGATGTGAGTTGTGGAGAGTTTTTGTTTCCGAAAAAAAGGGAGATTTTCATAAACAAAAAACAGAACTCGGAACCAAAGCAAAGCTTATTCAGATTTCACCAAAACTACAAATGATCGAATTGGAAGGAAAAGTGCTGAAAGAGCCCAATTTGGTCAATAAACACGGTGAGAAAATCAAAATGACCAAAGATGTTCGCGGGTTTCAAGAGAAAGTTTTGAATGGTGTGTTGAGTATAATTGAACGAATATTTCAAGTTTTTTAGTCGTCCCACAGGGAAAACTTTGTATTGCATTGATGGTTTTACAAGACGATGACCAACCAGAACCGTGTATTAACGAAGAAACACTAAAAATTTTTTATGAGAACTTGATAGATTATTGTATTGAAAGAGGACTACCGATCGAGGACAATGCGGTGAAGTCCAATCGAAGTTTGCTTAAGCTTTTTTCAAATGTCACCTGCTTCCGAGGACCACACAGTTTTCAAGCTGCTGCTGGTTCAGCGAAGTATGAATTCGATCAACTGCCTGATCGTGATTCGAAACAACTTTTGTTTATTGTGATTTCGAAAACAAGTTATGAGGCTTATGGACACATCAAATATTTGTGTGATGTTGAGTTTGGTGTTGCCAGTCAAGTGATCGATGCAATGACTGTGCAACGGGCTATTAGAGAAGCTACAGCACCGAAACAATCGTTGAAAATTTTCTATAACATTGCGTTGAAAATTAATGCGAAACTTGGTGGAATCAATCAAGAAATTGGATTCTCTGAAGAGTAAGTTCAACAGGGTGGGAATTTTTCACAAAGTTATTCCTGAAGTTACATAGTTGAGAAAATAAAGCAAAAAAAAATTTCGCACACAGTTTCTGGAAAAAAGTATCGAAGGAATTCAAAGGAACATCACAAATTCTCAAAAAAATTTTTCTACCTCACTCAACTCTCCTCGCTTTCTTCACTACTTTTTTTTCATTGAGTATTCGTAGTGCTCCTTTGAATGTTTATGTTGAAAAATTACAGTACACTCTAGTTTTCAACAAAAATGTGTCAGGTGTAAAACATTCACCCATTTCAGAACTGAAATGAGTGCAGAGGAAAAAGAAGCGCGAAATAAGGAGCCTCTTGTGATGTATGTTGGAATCGACGTGACTCATCCAACTGAAGGTAGTGGAATCGATTTTTCGATCGCTTCGATTGTTGGAAGTATCAATAGAGGTGGAACAAAGTAATTTTGTTTTCCTTCAACTCCGAACCTACATAGGCTCATTTCACAGGTATCGAAATGTAGTGGTCGTTCAAATGGAAAAGAATCCGACAATGAAAAAAGAGGAGAAAGGACGACCTCGACCGCCGGGCTCCAAAATGAGCCGCGAAAGAACCGATATTCTCGAAAATAAGTTTGTCGAAATTTTGCAAGCGTTTGCTGAAAACAACGATAATAAAATTCCGGCGAAAATTGTTGTGATCCGCGACGGTGTCAGTGATTCGGAAATGTTGGAAACTGCGCATGCCGAATTGAGCACGTTGAGGTGAGACTTGGCTGAAAATCGTCTGGTTTTTATTCATTTTTTCCATCAGAAAAGAAGTGGATATTTTCTTGAGCAGTAGAGATTTAGATGAGAAGGAACCGACGTATTCGTATATTGTTCTTCAAAAACGACACAAAACTCGATTTTACCTAGTGTCTGACGAGGAAAAAGATTTGAAGCAAAGTGATAACACCGGGTATGTTGTTGAATATCTAATAAGGTCATTTGTAAATTTCAGAATTGTCAATCCAAAATCTGGTACAGTGGCTGATAAAACTGTTGTTTCAGCATACAAATACGACTTTTGGCTTATTTCTCAACATGGAGCGCTGGTAAGAAACAATGGAAAATATAATGAGAAGAAATATACTTTTTGAAATTCCAACATTTCAATTTTCAGGGAACTTCTAGGCCCGGGCATTATACAGTGATGTACGACAACAGTGGATTCACCAAAGATCAATTTTATGTTAGTTTGAATTTTTGAACGAACGGAACAGGCTTGATCGGAAATGACCCTCAGGAAAAAATAACCCAACATAATCAGAAATACAGAACAACAAAAAAATTGAATTTCAGAAATCTAAAGTTTAAAAAAACGGGTCCGGAATGCTGTTGAGCACAACGTAGCTGCACGAGAAAATACGTTTTAGTTGAAATGTTTTGCTCTTTGGAGATTTCGACATTTTTCTAAAAAAGCAAAAGTTGAAAATTCCGATTCTGACCAAGCCTGGAACGTAGTATACGGAAAAATTCAATCTTCAGAAACTTTCGATTATAACATTTTTACAGGAAATGTGCTATCAGTTATCATTTCTCTCATCACGTTGTCGAAAGCCAATTTCTTTACCAGTTCCTGTTCACTATGCTCATTTATCATGCGAGAAAGCCAAAGAAATCTACAAAGCTGGAAAGAGAGGCTATGCGCCACCTGAAAAAGATAGGCACAGTATTGAAAGAAGCTTGCAAACCAATAGAGACTATCCGGGAATGTCTTTTGTGTAAATGATTAAATTCACTTATATGGGGTACTGTAGTAGCATTAAATGTATGTATATTGCATAAAATGTGTATAAATAGTTCGGTTAGAAATATTCCAGTTTTGTTTATCTTTCGGGTTTCGAATATCCCACTTGTTACATGCTTATGTTCAAGACATCTCATACAAACTCATCCAGTTTCAGGCTGGCCAACAGAATTCTGAATTTGTTGAAAATGTCGCAAATTGGAACTCATTCGGGAAAATTCCATTGCGATGAGTCTTTTGCGTGTTTCATGCTCAAACAACTGCCCGAATTCAAAAATCACAGTATCCTGAGAACTCGAGACCCGGCATTGTTGGAAAAATGCGATATTGTTGTTGATGTTGGAGGTGTTTTCGATGATTCGAAAAAGAGATATGATCATCATCAAAGAGGATTTGTGGAGACGATGAGAAGTTTGGGGAAATTGAACTTTGACACAAAACTCAGCTCGGCTGGTTTAGTCTACGCGCATTATGGTAAACGAGTTATTTCGGAGGTTGGTGGTGTTTTTGTTCGAATCGAGAATGAGAAACTTGAAAAAAATTCACGTCAAAGATTTTTGTGACATTAAAAAAAATATTTGACGTGATTTTTTTTCGAATTGATCAGTTTTCTGATAAATGTTGATACTCATTAATGGGCGCAGGCTTCAAGAAGATTGAAAAATCAAAAGGTTAAACAAGTTATCGATGCTCGCGATTGAAAAATAATTTTTTTTGGATGAACGGGCAATACAAATTATAAAAAATGCATTTTCCCAGTTTTTGCAACTGATAAAAACACAGTGTGTATTTGAGTAGCTAAATTTTTAGGTTTCCAAAGTTTTGAAAATTTTTTCTGGTAGGTCAAAATATTTTTTGTGATCTTTTCTCTGAATTTCTCATTTTTAAATTATATTTCTTCGGTTTAGGCCACATCCACAAAACTGTGTCTGATCTGGAAAAATGTGGGAAAACCTTGAGATACAAAAATACACACTGTGAAAAACTAAAAGGAAGTTTTTTGCTCTGCTGACAATATAAACTTCAAATGTTCAGAATCTGAACATCTTGTTTTTCTAGATCCTCGGCGGTAATGTGGAACCAACGATGGTCGATTTGTTCTATCAAAGGCTCTACGAACAGTTTGTCGAATCGATCGATGCCATCGACAACGGTATCTCGCAATATGATGGAGTTCCTAGGTAAGAAACACCAATTTTTCTAATCGGACAAGGGGAAAAAATAGAATTTCAAAGACCTGTCATAGTTTTCACGGGTGGAACAACACTCACAAATTTTTATCAAAAACGATACTCCCAATTTATGATGTCAAAACAATGTTTTTTGAAAAAAAAAGCCGTTGTTTCCTGATTCTCACGCAGGAGAATCGTAATTTATGTATGTGGTCCTGATTTCAACAGATCTATTCAATTTTTCAGATACCATCTTGCCGGAAATCTTTCGTCGCGTGCCGGACAATTTAATCCTCATTGGAATGAGACGGATGTCGATCCAGATGAGCGATTCCAACAAGCAATGCAGTTCATCGGCGAAGAATTTGTGCGGAGTGTCAAATATTTGGCAAATGTTTGGTGGCCAGCTAGAGAAATTATTGAAAAGGCGGTCGATCAGAGATTCGAGGTAAAAAACTGGTTTCCTTGCAGAGAAACTCGGAAGAAACGTAATAAAAAACTTTGTCGTTTTCAGATCGATCAATCGGGAAGAATAATCCTCATTGAAAATGGCGGTTGCCCATGGAAAGAACACTTCTTTGACATTGAAGCCGAGAAAAATATTCGAGACGATAACATCACCTACAATTTGTTCCAAGACTCGACGAACAACTCGTGGAGAGTTCAAGCCATTCCAACTGATAAAAATGCGAGCTTCGAGAATCGTCTACCATTAGCTGCTGCTTGGAGAGGATTGAGGGACGCTGAGCTGAGCAAAGAAAGTGGAATTGATGGAGGAGTGTTTGTGCATATTTCAGGTATGTCAACGAGTTATAATTGAGACTCGACCTATTTTTGTGTAATTTTCAAGATCATGCTCACTTTTGTGGCCATAGAATTGACAAAACAGAATTCAGAAATATAACAAAAATTATTGGGCCCAAATTTCAAAAAAAAAAACATGCTGGAAAAAATTCCCTGTTTCGAAGCATGAAAAAACGGGTCTCGTCCGTTTTTCTCTAAAGTTGTCTTAAATAAATTCTTTCAAACTATTTTCAAAAATAGAATTTCGGACCCGGTCCAAAAAAAACTGGTCTAGCCGGTTTGTTTTCAACTTTCTTTGCTGATAATTGTATCTTCAAAATTATCATCTTTAGGATTTATCGGTGGAAATTTGACACGCGAAGGTGCTCTGGCAATGGCTAGAAAATCTATCGAAATTGCCGACCACGAATCGAATGAAACTAACGCCAAGAAAATCAAATTAGATGAATGATGATTGTTTGTTTTTTGTCTTGTTTTGTTGCTGTTTTATGAACTCTTAAATATTTTCCAGAATGAATTTGCATGTTTTCCAGAAAAGTGTCAAATAACACTCAACCAAATACATCCCTTTAACCATAAACTCATTGAAATAATGAAAATCAGATGAGCAGTGATAACGGTTGGAAATATGCTGGAATCACGTTGTTGACAGGTGCCACCGTCGGAGGAGTTCTGATTCTTTTGGTTCGTCGTGATAATAAAGAATTGATTGAGATTGAACGACTTCAATGGACGGTTGAAAGAATAGAGTGAGATTATTTTCATTCGAAAATTTCCTAAAGTTTTTATTTTTTTTTTCTAGAAATGAACTTCTGAGAGTTTGCGAAAGTATTGACAGTTTAGATCGGGAGCTAAAAATGCAGAGACTTGTGAGAAGTCCATCGAAAAATGTGTCTTTCAAAACGGAGCAGAAACCAAGGAGTACTGTAGGTGTTGTGTCGCAAAGGGGATTTACAAGGGTGCAGTCTTTCACATCAATCACTTCTGATTCGGAATATGGAGACGCTGAGGATGAATGGTAGGCTATTATAACACCTCACTATTTTTACGATCTCGGAATTTTCTGACTTTTCATGAAAGCTGGGTTTTGAGATCTAGATCTCTGATGTTCACAACCTGTGAGTAAAAACGTAATTCGAAAAAATGAAAACAAACTATTTTCAATTTTTTGCGTGAAATTCATACGCAGAAAAACAAGCTCCTTTCAATTTAATTTCTTTTTTTTCTAACCTACACTGATTTACCTAAAATAAAAAAAAGCGAATTTTTTGGGTCGCTTTCTTCGAAGTTCAGAGAACATTATACACTGATTTACTACCAAAAAAGTATACAAATTTTTTAATGTAAGAAAAACTAAAAAATCGGGTTCAGTCCATAATTTTCGGGCCGAGCTCTCGATCCGAACTT
Source organism: Caenorhabditis sp. 8 KK-2011 (assembly GCA_963572245.1). Taxonomy (NCBI): domain Eukaryota; kingdom Metazoa; phylum Nematoda; class Chromadorea; order Rhabditida; family Rhabditidae; genus Caenorhabditis; species Caenorhabditis sp. 8 KK-2011. Next base: position 10,057,520 of record OY751550.1, on the reverse strand, counting down.
CAATTTCATTGGTAGCTCTTCGAGCTCTTCGAAAACACGACCAGAGTTTTTCGAGCCAAACTATTTTTCGGGCCTGATACAATGTTCTAATTCACAAGAAAAATTTTGTTTGTCCAAAAATCACTATCACCTGTCATTTTTTTTTTGATTTTCGATCGGTGAAAAGAGAAAACACTAATTTTGAAATTTCTCAACTATAGTTAGGCAGGAAAACAATGTGAAAATTTTTCGAATCGCTAAATTCTAAAGATACTATATTTAATTAGGGGATTTTTAGCATTTCAATTTTTCTGACTCGCGACCTGAAATTCTCTAAACTACAGTATACCAAAAATAGAAAAGTTCGAAAAAAAATCCCAGGCCCACATTTTTCCTAACATTTTTTTTGACTGACCAGGTATCAAGAAGATGCTAATCGAATTGGCGCCAGCGCCGGCGATTTCAAACCGGCTTCAACTTTTTCTTCTTCTTCTCCTTCTTCTTCTACCCCAACATCATCGTCGTTTTTGTTTTCGTCCGCCAAGGTTTGTCATTTTTTCGAAAAAAAAAACAGAGAAAATGTCTCGCCTGTTTCTCTGCGTCTTCCGATGCTTTTTCTGTTTGTGTTCCCCCATATTTTTTCATTTCTGTTATTTGTTGTGTGGCAAAAAGTCATATTTCAATTTCGTTCTTTTTTCGAATTGTGAAATTTCGAACATGTACTTTCTTTCTAATTTTTCATCGGGTCTTGTTCCTTTTTTTGTTGGAAAAAAATCCGGCTCGAAATTTTCTGCTTCCAGAAAAATAGAAAAATGTCCAAAGTCCAAGACATAAAAAAAGGGATGTCATCAATTTTTGAACTACTAGTAAGATTCTAATCTCGATCAAACAAAAAAAATCATGTGTCGGCTCAGAAATTGTTACACAAAACCAGCCGAACCAATTAGTTGCTCATCTGTTTGTCGGCGTAATAAAACGGCTGATTTCTTATTAGTCCTAACACTTTTTGCGGTTAGTTGACACATTCTCATTCTCGCCATTGTTATTCTAAATTATTATAATGATGCCACGATTCTTGTTTGCTCTGATATTTCTCTTCTGCATTTTTCATCAGGTAATAATCAAGCAACACAAAATCAAGTGTAGTCTATTTCTCGCTTATTATTTTGTCATGTTTGTCTTATCTTGGTGATAAGACGAAAAGTTTAGATTCATTTTTTTCAGGCAACAAGTGTGCAGAAACAGGATACAAATATGGTTGGTTTTTTTTTATTTTCAAAAATTTCACAACTTTTTCAATTTTCAGTCTTTCGAAGATTTGGATGCTTTGTTCGGAACCGATCGTGTTCAAGAAGGTTACGACACGTTGAAAAAGGTTGGTCACATTTTTTCCCGGTAAATTTCAACCCGGTCTTTCAGCGTTATGACGCAGGCGAAAAATCAATCGACGTTTTGTGGCGTTTGTCGAAGTTTTGCAATGAAATCGCCGGACGTTCCGACAAGTCAAAACGTCAGACTCCTATCGAGGAGGGCAAGAAATACGCGTTAGAAGCGTATGAACAGGATCCAAACAATTTCCTCGCCGCCCGCTGGTCCGCAATCATGAGCGGCAAATCGACCGAATATCTTGGCACCAAAGATCGCATCGCTGAAGGCAAAAAATGCAAAGAGTATCTTGACAAAGCGTTGACATTGCAACCAAAAGAAGATGCTTTGTTGCATTTGAGAGGTCGTTGGGCATTCTCGGTGGCCAATTTGAGTTGGCTCGAGAGAAAGGCGGCGTCAGTTTTGTATGCCGAACCACCAACCGCCACCATCGAAGAAGCCGTCACCGATCTTCAGGCCGCCTATGACATCAATCCAAAATGGATCGATAATTTAGTCGCGTTGGCCAAAGCACTTATTGCCAAAGGAGACAAGCCAGCCGCCAAAAAATATCTCGAAGAAGCGCTCGAGATTGCACCCAAAAACGATGCCGATAAGGAAACGCTGGCCGAAGCCAAGACTCTTGTTGGCAAACTTTAATACATTCTAATTTTTTTTGTGTATATTGCTTCCTTTACCACTTCCCAAATAAACTACTGGTTGTGTCAAAATCACCATTTATTTTGGAATACCTCAATTTCTCAGAAAAACAGTTAGCCGTCAAGCTTGTATCCTGGCTTTGGTTTACGGCACAGCACAATGGTATTGTCGGCACAGGCCTTGGCTGTGGCCGAAACTTCTTTTCCACCATGACCGTATCCATACTTCTCATTACGAACGTCAACCTGGAAAGAGAAAACGACGTTGGGAAAATGGTTTCGGGTCAGAGCCAAAAAATCAGAGGAGCTCCGATTTTTCCATGACTTTCGATGGGCCAGGCCACAAATCGGGCCAATATTATTTTTGTTGGACGTAACATCAAAATGGATCCAGATTGTTGAACTGGGTTCGTTTTCAGGCGAACTATTCCGGTTCAACAAAACATTTTCTGGCGCGATACAGATGAAATCTCAACAAAAAAAAAGAATCGGGCCCGACTTTTCATTTGGATCCGTTGACAAAATTCAACTGGCAGTTTCAGAATCTACTTGGTCCGGATCTCATTTTCATGAAAATCGGTCCTCGACCAAAATCGTGCTGTCAACTCACCTTTGCAAGAATTTGTTTTCCGCCCGCAACATTGACAACTCCGACCGAAATGTCTCCCTTATGATTGTTAACATGGACCGGGAACCATTCCTTATCTCCAAATTTGGCCGCTTCTGGGAACGGAATCCAACCATAATCATAACCACGAACATTGTCGGCCAAATGAACGAGAACTTGAATCGAACCCACATTCTTCGCATACTCGTTGTTGAACCACGAGAACGAGGCGGCAACTTTCCCTCCCTGGTTCCAGACACGTCCCATGACCGGTTCTCCTTGCATGTACCACAATCCGACGTATTGATCGGCCGGCACACCGGGGAGCGTGTCGAGACTTTTGTCGAGAGCGCGAACAAGTGGACGAGATGGCCATGGATCTCCCTCACGAATATCCATCCATTCGTCAATGATGACCTTGGTTTTGGGTCCACTGCCGCAGCCGGCACATTCGCAATTTGGCGGGCCGCCAACACAATTGCGCACAATTATGTACATGTCAGCAAGTTCGCCACCGGCCTTTTTGTACACTTGACCGTTGAAAGAGAAGAGAGCCTCCTCGGTTTTGTTGTCAACGTATCCCATGAGATTTCCTTCCGGGCGTTTCCAGAAGATTGGGAACGAATCTCCGCAACGTACCAATTGATGTTTGTCGTCTAATTTTTCGAGACGATCTTTGTATTTAATCCATTCGTACCAGAATCCTGAAAATAAGAAAAAAACTTTTTTTTTTCAAAAAGGTACTGTAGATCAATCACTAACCTTGACTGTTGTGATCACCAACATACTGCAAAACTTGAATTTGTCCCTCCAACTGTGCTTTTGTTGTCAATTCGGAAGTTTTGTATGGAAACGAGCACTCGACAACTCCTCCGTTGTTCCATGAACGTCCGTGAATTGGTTTTCCATGTTTATACCAAAGAGCCACGTACATATTCTGCTCGCCCAAGCATTTCACAGGACTTTGTGGAAACGGCGAACCGATGGGTTGAAATGCCCATGTATCTTCTTTCGGTGCTGGGTTTGGCATTTATTTTTCACCTTCTGACGCAGATCAACAGCTATCTTCGAACCAAACAATAATAGTGAATGAGCTCGTGGCAAGAGACGCCATTTTATAGGCATTTATTATCTGATTGACGGAAAGGGGAAAAGTTTCACGTTTTATTTTTTTCCAAAATCACAAGTTTTTTAATTAGGCTAAAACTATATTTCAAACTGTATTTTCCGGCTTATAAGCGAAATCAATTATCTTTCCTTTACTAGCGCTAATTTTCTCCCAGAAAGTTGTCAGTTCATTTTTGAGTTCCTCGAATGTTTTCTGCAAAAATAACAACTCTCGTTTACAATCAAAAACAAATCAGGCTTGGTCGAAAAAATCGAAAATTCAGCGTTTTTTGTTGTTCTGCTATGTGAAAAATTTGAATACCGGATTTTTGAATTTCAAAAATTTCTGTTTTTTTTGAATTTTCTATTTTTCCGAAATTCTGAGTTTTTTCGATTCGTAGGGGAAAAATTTTGACCAAAGTTTTCGGAAAGAGGTAATTTCCGACCAAAAGCCTGAAATTCAATACCTCTAAATCTTCTTGTGGAACTTGATAAAGATCGGCTGGCGATCCGTCTTCTTTGAGGCTCACAAGAAGTCCAGTTTTGACAAAATCCAAATTTTCAAATCTAACATCATGATTGAATGCAGATGCGTAAGCGGCCAGTTGTTTCACATAAGTAACGTATGACATGCTTTCCTCTTTTTGTGTGCTAAATGTAGACCTTGCCGGACTCGTTTTCCAATCAACTATTTGTAAATCATTGCCGCTGAAAACCTCAATTATTCACGAAAAACGTCAATTTTCCAACCTGCTAGGAACAACCGCATCGAATCTTCCCTGGTATCCCAATTGAGAATGTGCCACGTATTTTTCGAGAATTGCGTTTTGCGAATTTTCCAATGATAAAATATATGGAACAGCACTTTTCATATAGTTTTTCAGTGTCACATCTTTCTCCTTATCAATATATTCATAGATTTTCTTCTCTTCATAATCTTCGGCGCCTCGGATTTTCACAATTTTTTCAACATGCGAATGAATTCTGGTTCCAAGTGTTAAACGATCTGAAAAAAACAAGATATTTTATTGATTTCGAATTAAGATATAACCTGTCATTGTTTTTCTGAACCCAGCTAGGCCCATTTCATCAATCATGTTTTTTTGCCAAAGATAAAGACCTTTTTTGTCTCCAATCGATCCAAGAATTGCTGAAATCGAGGGTCTTTTCAATTTGATTCGAGCATTTTGATCCACAATTTGTATTCGTTTCGTGGGCTGAATCAAAAAAAAAATTGTCGGAATTTTTGAAACAAAAACAAACCACTAATTTAACTTTGTCGAAACTCGCCAAATCGGGTATAACAGCGTCTAAATCTTTTGCGAAAAATGGCGATAATGATGTTCCATACCTAATACTGAACTTGTTCATTTTGAAATTTTTTCCTAGCCTAAATAGACTTTAATTTTGCAAGAAAGTGTGAAAAAAAATATTCAAAAGTTGAAGACATTTTTCTTTAAAAAATGGATGAAAAAATTCAACATAAAATTTGGAAGCAGTGTAATTCGAATCTAACATGAGACAACATTAATAAAACCAGCATGATTTGACAAGAATTTTAGAACAATTTTTAGACATCGTTCGAAGATAATTTATAGATCTGAAATTAAACAGAAATTTTCTTGAAACTCAGAATAACACTCACATTTTTTCTCATTTTTTTGACCCAAATCACTACTAAAAACAAATCCGTTTGATTGTCAGGAGCATTTTTGACTGGTATAAAACGAAGATCGATAGTGTCAAGAATATTCCCGATTGGGGGCTGAAATTCGGTTTGGAGCGCTGTGTCAAGAGCAAGTCTCAAATAATCTTGTTCTGTGATGGACATTTGACAACCGACAATCTGGAAAAAAAAACAAAGTTCGCCTACAGCAAGCATTAAATGACAACAAACCTGATTATTTACGACACCTATGTATAAAACTGACAGTTTTCCAGATTGAAAAGATTCGATAATCAATTTTTGAATACTATTTGTTTCCATCGACTCTACCTCGCTCGGTGTTCGGGTCTCCAACCGTATAAATTCGGAATTTGGATATTTCACTTCAGTTCCATAATTTACCGGTGCACTAGTCTTGTCGGGTTTCAAAAACGAATCGAAATTTTTCAAGTTCTGAAAATCTGATGAAAGTTGATGGTTTTCATTTCACAACTTTCCTCTTTTATCGAAACTTTGACCCAGGACTGGTAGCGTTTATAACTTGTGATATTCCGAGGCCTTTCAAACTGTCCGGTTGAAACACTAAAGGTTGTTCCATATACATTTTGCTTCATGCAAAAATCTGGAATTGAATCCAAATCGACGTTTGTTTCTTCGTCCAGATAATCATTTTTTTCGTCTTCTGTTTCGACTTGAGAATCACTTTTCTTTGTTTCTTCGCTCAGAAAAAAATCTTCATCTGAACTCGAATCTGCGTATTCTTCGTCATCTTTCTCGCTTTTTTCTTCAGTTCTAAGTCCGTCGCTGTTTGAGAACGTGCTTATGGCTGAATCGACATCAACATTTTTAGAATTTTCAAAAACATCAGTCAACAGCGAATCCAGCAAGTTGGGTTCTTCAGCTTGACACAGTTCATCGCTGTCGTCATAATACTCCTCAAAGTCATATTCGTCTCCAAAATCCTGAAATTTTCATTTTCATTAGAATAACCTATTTGAAGCCTTCATACTTACTGATTCATAAAAGTCGTATTCTTCCAATTTCAACGCCATTTTCAGAACTTAAGTACTTCCAAATAAAACTAACTTTCAACAAAAATGTGAACGGTATATTAATTAAAGGGATGACATCACGTGGGATGGTGTCTCACAACGATATACCGTATTTTTTAAAGGCACGATTCTTCTAAAATCAGTGTCTCACCACGACACACAAAGTGTGTAGTTCTCCTAAAATTGTTTCGTATTTTGTTTTCTTTTAATTTAATTTTCGTTTTTTTCACTAGTGGTGTTGTGGTTAATGGTTCGTCTATAGACAATTAGACCTTATACTAATCAATTAATATACCTAGTTCTTGAGGAAACAATCAAAACATTCTACACAACAATTATCATCACGTCTGATTAGATATATATTAATTTTTCGTCATTCTCAACTTCAACATGTTTCAATGAGTTCAATGAAATAAAGTAAAGTTAGAATTAAAAATTTACTGTTCCCTGTTAAATTTCAACGAAACTCCGCTTGCACTGATTTTAGTGGGCATTTCGAATTTCAAATGTTTTCTATTTTTCGTAATCCTACTTTTTTCACTATATCTTTTCACTTTTGAAACCTACTTGCTGATGAAAATGTCATTAAGTTGTATGTAACACTTCATTTTTTTAATACTTCCGTGAAGATTAGTATTTTTTATCTTTACAACGTTTTTAGACTGAAAATGGATATGGAAATCGATGAACAACCAACAAACTCATTGGCAGGAGCTACTCGACTTGCTCCAATCGAAGAAGTTCAATCAACAACAAAACAGAGCAAACGTATCGCAGCACATAGTCATGTCAAAGGATTAGGCCTGGATCCGGAAACGAAAGAAGCCTTGCCAAAAGGAGCTGGTTTGATTGGTCAAACTGACGCAAGAAACTCCGCATCAGTCATCGTCGATTTGATTCGTATGAAAAGCATGGCAGGTCGTGCTGTTCTTCTCGCTGGTCCACCCGGAACCGGCAAAACTGCCATCGCATTGGCAATGGCACAGGAACTCGGAGATGGTGTGCCATTCATTCCGATAGTTGCCAGTGAAGTTTTCTCGAGTGAAGTCAAAAAAACTGAAATTTTGATGAGAAACTTTCGGCGAGCAATTGGTCTACGTGTAAAAGAGACTAAAGATGTTTATGAAGGAGAAGTCACCGAACTGAATCCAGTAGAAACAACAAACAGTCAAACAAGCGGGGTCGGAAAAACTATATCACATTTGGTCTTGTCATTGAAAACAGCCAAAGGAAGTAAACAACTCAAACTTGATCCTACTATTTATGATTCCATTCTCAAGCAGAGAATCGAGCTTGGAGATGTTATTTATATTGAAGCAAATTCAGGAATCGTCAAGGTTTGCGAATCAGTTTTCTTTCAAATCCATTTGGTTCAATTTTCCAGCGTGTCGGTCGCTGTGACATCTACGCTTCAGAGTTCGATTTGGAAGCCGACGAATATGTTCCACTGCCAAAGGGCGATGTCAAAAAGTCTAAAGATATTGTACAAGATGTGTCATTACACGATTTGGATTTGGCCAACGCGCGTCCACAGGGAAGACAGGGAGATGTCAGCAGTATTGTTTCACAGCTGATGGCACCAAAGAAAACTGAAGTCACTGGTGAGTTGCCAGAGAAAAAATCGGTTTTTGACAAATTAAAGTTACAGATCGTTTACGTTCCGAAATCAACAAAGTTGTCAACGAATACATTGAGAGCGGTGTCGCCGAACTCATGCCAGGTGTTTTGTTCATCGATGAAGTCCACATGTTAGACGCCGAATGTTTCACATATCTTCATCGCGCGCTTGAATCATCTTTCAGTCCTATTATTGTATTCGCGACAAATCGAGGATTGTCAACTGTCAGGTGAGTAACTTCAAAGTTTGATGAAACATTATAAAACTTAAATTTCAGAGGTCTCGACATAAAATCGGCACATGGAATTCCACCTGAAATGCTTGATCGTCTCATGATTATTCCTACTCTTAAATACACTCCTGATGAAATGAAAGAGGTGAAAATTCGAAGTTTGTCAACTAATTTAATTTCTATGTATTTTCAGATTCTCGTTCTTCGCTCGGAAGCTGAAAATGTGAAATTCGATGGAGAAGCGATGAGTTTTATGACTCAGGTCGCTTCAGAAAGATCGTTGAGATATGCCCTTCAAATTATTGCTCCAGCTAGATTATCCGCACAATGTTCGGGTAGAGACGTTATCAATGTAAGCTTGAAAAAATCTGGAACACGACGAACATTTTCCTAATTTTTTTCAGACATCTGATGTACAACGTTGCGTCGATTTGTTCATGGATCGTTCAGAATCGCTCAAAAAAGCACGATTGACACAAGAAGCCAGCAAAACAAACTGAACATGATCCTTTTTTGTTATTTTTCACAAATTGACACATTTTTCATTTTTTTCCTCTATTTTAGTAGCATCACATTTACTTCTTCCTTCGATCCTCATTTTTCACATGTTGTTGCCCGTGTTGTTTTTGTATTATGAACTTTTTTATTCATACCCGAAATTAAGGGAAATCACAATTTTCTAAAACGTCAAAGCTCCATTCGATTTTTCGGCCCGATCCAGAAGAATGCGCAGACCTTCTTCAAATTTTTGACATCTAAAAAATTACAATCTTACTTTTGTTTAAAAATTATTTTGAGTTACCTTATAGGCATATCTATAGAGTAGAACGGATTCTTCAAAGCATAATCGGCATAGAGTTCATACATTTTTGAAAGTAAAGTATCGGCGGCGATGTTTGAAGCAGCTGACGTGATCACAACAAACTTAACGCCCGTGCGACTTTGAAGGCAAAACAGTTTGAACTGGGTTGTTTCAAGAATCTTTAGAAAAATATTAATTGTTTTGTTTTGAAAAACTAAATTTACCTCAATTCCCGAACTTTTTGTACATGGGCTGAGTTGAACAGCAATAGTGAACAGTGAATGAAACATCGACGAAAGAATGATTTTTTCGTTTGTCGAAATTGTCGGAGCAGCAAATTTAACTGTTAACTGTAAGACAAAAAGTTGGAAAAAAAGATTGAGAAGATCGAATACCGGGAAGTTTTCTTTGCTATTGAAGTATTCCAACACATTTCGAGGTTCCTCTTCGTCTTTCATAAAAAATCGAATTCCAGAGACTGGTAGATTATTGACACTTTTCACATAATATCGTAACTTTATTCCATCTTTTTCGCCAAAAACTACAACAGCTTTTTGATCAATTTCTTCTAAATGAACATCCATTGGATAACTGTACGTTTTCTCTACCTCGGACTGCAATTGTTTATTTTATAAACATTTTTATGAAAATCGATATTTTTCTCAACTTACCACTTTATTTTTACCTTCCCAATGATAGATCAGACTTCCCGCACGATTAATTACAAATAAATGTTGAATGTGTGTCATTTGTATGGCGGAAATCACAAATTTCGCAAAGGAAAAAGAATCGAATAAAAAATAATTGTTGTTTTCCGAGAGAAGTACACAAAACCAAGTCAAGTGCAATGGCGCACGTTTGCTGTAGCAAGAATTGTCAGGCCGCGAAGATTAATTTTTCAAAAATGTTTTCTGAAACTTGGGATATTTCTTCGTAAAAAAATTGTGGGATGATCAAGTTTGCGTTTGAAGTGTCGTTTGAGCCATCTGAAACAATGTTGCGTCATCAAACGGATCAACTATGTTATTCTCTGGAGAGTGTAGCAATGTGATCAGTAAGGTTGTCACAATGATAGAGCCACCTAAGTTTTTGACAAGAACTCATTTTTTTCAGAAAGTTACTGACAGTTTTGCAAAGTCAGGAATTCTCACAACCTGGCAAGGTGGCTCCGAGGTCGTCCAGGGCCGGCCCGGGAAGATGTCTGAATTCGAGGTATGACAAAGAGGTGGTGATGTCTCATTTCTATTTTGAACCCGATTTTTCGCTTTTCCCGACAAGGAAAATCAAACAAAAACATGTATTTTGCTTTTCTCATTTTTTGCCGCCTTCTCCTCCTCCTTCTTCTCGTTCCTTCTTCACACCATTCATAGTCTTCACAACGATTTGCTCTTCTTCGTCGCGCACTGCTCCAAGCTTCTCCTACTTCTTTTTCTTCTTTTTTCGTTTCTGCTAACATCTATCCCAAAAAAGACTCCGCGCACCCACCCTCTTCTTTTCCTTTTTTTTTCGTAACGTTTCCTATCGATTTTGTCTCTATTTTTTGTTGTCTTTTTCCAAAACTCTCTCCCCTTTTTCGCCTTATTGTGCACCCATTGGCGACTGACTGCAAGAAGCTTAGTAACCGATAGCGCTTTTCCGTTTTCTTTCTTCTCTTACAAGCTATTGAAAAAACAAAAACGTATAAATATTCGGCAAATAATTAGATGTTATGAAAAAACAACCTCCTCCTTTTCTGTGTCTTTCGGGACAGCTTTATGAAAAATATACATTTTTTGTTTTTCATACAGAGGTGATATTGTTGGCCAGACTTTTTATTCATTGTAAATAGGATATATGAGAGAAAAAGGTCACGAGACAATCACAGTGTGTAATACACTGTGTATTTCTGAAGCTAATTTTTTGGGTCACCAAAATTTTTGAAATTTTTATTTTCGTGACCTTTTCTCTGATTTTCTCATTTCTCTATTATATTTCTTTGGTTCAAACCGCATTCAAATAAAAATGTGTCCAATCTAGAAAAATATTTAGATTTTATAAAATCCGGGGCCGGACCGAAAATAACAAAACTCTTTTATGTTTTTGTGTAAGTTTGAAACATTGTCTAGACTTCATATCCAATTGAGAATTCGGAAAGTACAACTCACCTTTTCTCGTGGCATGTCAATCAGGCGCGTGAACATTTTTCAAACAAAAAAAGATCCACCCTCATACCTCAAGAAGTCCTCTCATCCCACAAACACGTCTCTTGAATTGCAATATAATTGGTTTTTGCCATTTTTCTTTTTTTTCTCTCTCTTTTCTTTTTTCGGCTCCTGTCATATCCATCCTTCGTCTTCTACACCACCTCAATCATTTCTCATAATCTCTGCCCGATTCGTAACTTTATTTATTCACATACTCATGCGCATAACCGAAAAGCTCAGATTACCTCTTTTCGTCGTTGTCACAACGTCATACACATATATATCGTTTTTCAGATGTCTTGGCGAGACAATGATGGGGGTTATGACCCGCACGGTGGGAGGAACGCATTCAGAATGTCGGATGAGACTTCGTCTTCAGGTTTGTTCGAACAAAAATTGAGTTATTGATGGTCTGAAAATTCAGAAAGAACAGTCCGAGCGATGCAATCATTCACACAATCAGTTGAGGATGATATAATTGGACCTCCTGAACTTCCAGCTTCATTAGATATTGATCAAATTGAGACGAATAGTATGAGAACTTCAGATACGAATGACACTATTATTGAGGTGAGATAAACAATAGGTCCAGATGATTTCTCGGGCCGGCCCGAAAGTTTTTGTTTTCATAAAAACCCTTCTACAATGTATTGCAACCAAAAATTAGGGAAAGTGAGAAGAATTTATGAAAATTTTGAAACAGTAAAAAACTGAAATTTTAACAAAAAAGCGGTTCTGATTTTTGGTTTTTTTGAATTGGAGAAAATATCTGTTTAACTTATTGAAACCTGAAATTTAAAAATCAAAAAAAAAAAGACTAGGCCTCGTAAAGCGGCAGACTTTCCCGTTTCCAGATCAAGAAAAAAGTGGATCCACAACTGGGCGAAACACAAAAATACAAAATGGCCGTTCCCGGTCCGGGTCACTCGGAGCAAGAGCAAGAGCTGCACAAAAGTTTGATACGAACCGGTGACGAGGAGGAGGACGCCGAGATTGAACAACTCTTCTCCGCTCCGACTTCACTCAAATTCAGCGAAACTGTTAGTGTCTGAACCATGTAAATATAGTCATCACAAAATTCGTTTCAGGACCCAACAGTCGAAGAACTTCGACACGCCTATGATCAGAAGATCCGAAAGAGACCGACAACTCCAACATCGTCGTGTGTTTTGGATGGAATTGCATTTATTGCCGATCAGGTTGAGCCAACGACAAAAGATGTCTCTGATGATGCCGAAAAGATCAAAGTGTCGATTCCGAGTCGACGGAGAAAAAATGAGAACATGACGTATAGCGAATTTTATGAATCGATGCAAAACCAAATTCCTGGCCAGGTAGGTGTTTACATTTCTTGGGGAGATCGGATTTCAATTCTTGGCAAGTTTAGAAATCGAGTGAAAAAATACGGTGAATCAGGACTGTCAGAAAAAAAATCGCGGGCCGACATTTTCTGATAGTCTGGGAGCCATTCCGAAATTTTCTGGCTTCCAAGGGAATTTTGGAATAAAAGTCTAGTGTTCGAGAAAAACGTTTCCAAATTATTTTCAACATAAAAAAATCAGAATCGTCAAAAATACGTCGTCACAAAATTAGATTTTTTTTTTAATTTTTCGTCCTATTTTTTTTTTTTGAAAAATGCAAATATAAAAAAACAGAACTGGGTCCAGACGCAGGTTTACAATAACTTTTTTTTGTGTTTTTCTTTGTGCTTTTGACAAAAGTTTTGTTCACATCAGCTAGAAAGAAGAAGTCAAAATGGTTATTGTGAAGCGAGTTTTTTATGTTCTCCAGTTTTTTTTCAAGTTTCAATTTCATTCAGAACAAAAATTGAGTTTTCAGTCCCGGTCCCGATTTTTCTTTCAGAAAAATTCTGTTTTCAAAACAAAATTTGAATTCAGACCTTGTTCTGGCCGGGCTATTCCAATCGAGTTAGACAAAAATTCCTGCCCGGTCCCATATTTTTAAAATTTCCAGACAAAGCGAGGAAGTGTTTCTGGTCGAACAACGCCGCTAAACGACTATGAAGGTGACATCCTTGACGAGAATCCAAACTATAAAGACAAGGTGACTAACACATCCCAGGTTTTTGGTTCCAAACTTGGTTTTTTCCAGGCTCCTCCAGCTCCAGTCGTCCATCGAAGATCCAGTATCGAATGGGAAAATTTCGCCGATATGGAAGGTGAGCAATTGTTTTGTTGTTTTTCTTCTATTGTTGAAAACTCTTTCAAAAATGTGTTGATTAGATAGTGTTGAACGTAATCCCTCTCGCTTGCATATATATATTTTCATTTCAAAAACAAAAAAAAAACGTATACATATTTCTGTTTTTCTCAGATACCTCCTACGTATATGTACACTCTTCTTTAATCTCCTCAACCATTAAAACTTTTCTGCTTGCTCCACTTTTTTCAGATATGCTCTTCTTCTTCTTCTGCTTCTTTTTTTCACACAAATAAGCATTCTGCTCCTTTTTAGTTGCATCGCGCAAGCAAAAAGTAGAGTGTTTTGAACTATGTGGGAAACAAGCACGTTTTTTTTCTAAAATTTTTGAAACATAGATTTCACTGGTTTTGCCATCGATTGAAGAAATCTGAAAAACCTATTTATCGGGCCTAAATATTGGGGCAGCTCTCTTGAACCTGGTCCAATGTTTTGATGCATTTCAGATTTTTTTTTGCTTGTCACAAATTGTTTCAGGCCGGGATTTCGAGCCCATTCAGCAGAAAACTTCGAGGTTTTTTTTTGAAAAAAATTGTGGTAGGATCTGATTTTTATTTCTGTTTCAGAGAACTCAGAAAACCCGAAACATTTTTTTTTCGGAGACGATTTAGTGGGAATGTTTTTTACCGGGCCTGTTTCAAAACACACGATTTTTGCGTAGTACATTTTTCTTTAACGGTCCAAGTTTTCACTTCCTCGTTGAACATCATTTCTCTAACTGTCTAAATCTCTTATGTCTAGATATCTGCGTCTCTTCCTTCTTTTCTCTATCATCATGTGCGTTTCTACTCCTCTATAATTTATAATTTTCAGAAAAAATGGAAGAAGCTGAAAAACGTGCATCTGCAAAGGAAGAAGAAGACAACCAAATAGAACCAAGTAACGTCATTGAAAAACGAGCGGAAATCGAGAGAGAAAAAGTGCAAAAAGAGAATGAGGTAGAGGCAGCAAAAATCGGTAAGGCCGAAAAAAAATTGGCGTTTCATGCAAAACCGCCGACCGTCGAAATCACCTCACCCGATGCGCCACATCAAGGGGTAATTCGAGAAGTGTCATTTCGACACTTTTATCGCGTATTGAATTTCAGGCTTTTCACGATGCTCAACAATTGAAATCGACGACGACCAAAGTGTTGAAAGAAGAAGAGGAGGAGGAAGAAGAAGAGCCCACATTTTCAGAAGACATGGACGAGGAACGAAAACGAATGCAGGAAGGTGAAGAAAATGATGATGATGAGGAGGATGAGAGTGATGCAGTTCAACCCAGTGTCGAGATTTCGGTGACTACTGAAGTTTCTCCTGACATGGGTCAAGAGACTGCTGCTGGCGAATACGATCCAAACGCCTATCCCGGTTAGTTTATTTTTGCAGGAAAGTGTAGTAATTGAAATATTTTCAGGTTATATTTGGAATTATGAAACGCAGCAATGGGATTATGATCCGAACTACGATCATAGTCAGGCACAAACTTATGATTATAGTCAGGGATACGATCAGACCGCGGGTTATGATCAGGCTCAGGCCCAGTATGATCAAACCGCTTATGGTCAGGCTCAAACTCAGGCTCAACAAAACTATGACCAAACATCTTATCAAGCACAAACCACTTATGACCAAACAACATACAATAATGATCAAACCGCTTATCAATCCTACGATCAATCACAAACCGCCTATGATTATTCAGCGTATCAAAACGCGGACGGAACATACGACTATGCGCAAGCTCAGGCGGCCTACGATGCTGCTTATGGCGAAGGTGCCTATGCTGCAGCCTACGCAGCTGGATACGATCAAGGAGAAGAAGCAGCGCAAGAAACAGCTGAAGCAACAACAACCGCTACCGGACAAGAGGAGTATGACTATTCGGCTTATGGTGGTTATGAGGGATATTTGGAGGCGTGTAGAGTTTATGAGGAGTCACTGCAAGCGGATGCGCAGGGTACTGTAGTTGAGCAACAACAATCGGAGGCGGAGCCGGTCTATCAACCACCCGAGCCGGCTTATCAGGCACCTATGAAACCGATGTTCGAGCAGTGAGTTGGGACAAAATAATTAAGAGTGAAAAAAATATTCAACGGGCCGCTTCGGGCTGCCTTGAACAGGAAGGTCGGTCCGGGCCTGGCTGGCTTTCAGAGAGATCAAACAAATAAAAATTCCGGGCCGTTTTTTGACCTTTGCTTTTCCGGGCTACAATTTCACCCTGAAAGTCAACTGAAAAAAAAAGTATGAGACCAATAACATTACAAACAAAAATAAACTTGAATTTCAGAGCACCCGTACACGATCCCTATGCTTGGGATGCTCCACAGGAGACAACTCCCGCACCTGTCGCGAAGTCTGCTGAGCCTGAGCCCACCTACGAAACCGAGCTTCAACCTGAGCCTGAACTTCAACACGTCATCCCATCAGCCGCTCCGCCAGCTCGACCGCCTCCTGCTCGTCCAGACGCGCCAAAGAAAGAGGAATCTGCGGCTCCACCTCGACCACCACCGGCTTCGACATCGACACCGACAGCCACTCGACCACCTCCACCACGACCTGCACCAGTTACGCCAAAAAAAGAGGAAAAACAAGAGGAAGTGGTTGAAGAAGACGCATGGGCGCAATTCAAAAAGATGACCGAAAAGGTGAGAGAGTATGCGAAAGAGACAACGAGAGACATAGACATAAAACAGCTGAGGAAAGAGAGCGACACGCTGTGTTGTGTTAGTGTAGTGGTGGAGAGGTGTGCGTGTGAGTTGAAAGTTCGCGAGTTCGATGCCGCACGCTGGCGATGAAATGTAGCACAGACCTGTTCCTAAAGCTATGAGGATAACCGCTATCATGAGCCTTTTTTTGTTTTGCAGGTTTCGGATCTGGTCAAAAACACCGAGTCAACTTTGAAAAATCTTGAAGAGACATCAGCTGCAAACGACATTAAAGATGAAAGCTATTTCGCGCAAATCGGCGGATCGCAAGGTTTTGTCAACGACGCGACACAACGCGAAATTCAACGATTGAACGATGAGAAAAAAGCGAACAAGATGCAGAAAAAGAAATTGAAGCAACAAGGAAAAAAGACCGCGTCTCCGCCGTTGGATTTCGAACAAGAAGATGCGATGGATCGAGCCGCGCAAGAATTGGCTATGAAACTGGCCAGTATGCGAACTGACATCGGCGACTGGCAAGCGCCAGTGATTCCCGAACCACCCGCACCGAAAACTATCGAACGAACCGATTCGGCGTCGGCGATTCCACCGCGCAAAAAATCATCGATCAAAGATGTGCATCAAGATTCGGGCGGCTCACTCGAACTTCCAGCTCATCTAGTCGCACAACACGTTGACTCCGTGGCTCCTAAAGGAGATTTGTAAGTTCTTCTTAAACCTAGAGTGATCGTTGAAAAACAACCAAAACTTTGCAGCGCTCCAGACGATCCGATTCTATCGGCTCCGGCTTGGGCCGACTTCGAAACATCGGACCCAATTTTGCCACCAAGTGAAAGTGGATTCTTTTCCAACAAGGACAATTCGAATGATAGTGGCAACGCGGCAGTCTCGTCAGATTCGCAAGATCCGTTTACAACGGCGTCGACGGTGACAGAACAGAAAACGCCGACCGAGTCGAGTATCGATCCGTTTGCACCGCAGCAAGCCGCTTTGATAGATGAGGTGAGTTTTTCTTGAGCGAACAATTTTGAGGAGATTTTTTTCTCTTGAACTTATCCTATAAAAATGAATGCAAAATTTTCAGAGTTATGATCCATTCGCAGTTGTATCGGTTGAAGAAGTCGTCGCAATGGCCAAAGCGAAAGCCGAACAAGCTGCCGCCAACGCTGAAAACGACGAAGATTTCTACAATCGACAATCGCCTGCTCTCTCGACTCCCACACCCGAAGGCGGCAGTCCCATCTCACAACGTCCGAATCGATTCGACGACGACTTCAAATGCGAACCCAATGCCGGTCTCGACACGCCGACTCCACTCTACGACGAAGACGATTCGCAACCGTTGACCGATTTCATCGCAAAGTTCAGCGGTGATGGTTGGGATCTGATGGTTCGACATCCCATTAAGAAGAAGTCGTTCATGGCTGAACGGTGTTGGAAACCGTGTTATGTTCGATTACACGGAACGACACTGCTAGTGTATAATGATAAAAAAGATTCGAGTCCGATTCAAGAACTTCTTCTCCAAGCAACCTATTCGTTGTCCGACACAAGTCTTCAGGCTTATGATGTTTTCGGCAAAATTCATACTGTCAAATTGCAATTTGTTGTTTACAAAGAGAAGGTCGGAATTCGACCAGGTCAGATTAGTCGACTCGTCGATGGACACGTCACAAAGTACGGTTTACCGCTGGAACATTCGGCACAATGTACTGTACTTTTGAAATTCGGATCGTTGAACGCGGCCGATCTGCAGAGTTTCGTCACGTCTATCGAGGATGTTTTGTTCAAGTGTGCAATTGCGAGAACTGCCAAACCGATCTACAAACAGGATGAGGTTCAGGTAAGATTTTTTGGGACGGGGTTTCTCGTAAATTTTGAGCTTTGAAAAGACCTTTCAAAGGAGAATCTATGAGAAAATAATAATTGTCATTAGAGCGCCTTTGCTTCCTTTGAGTTTAGAATTTTCCGAGAGATTGTTAACCGTCTGACGGACATCAGATGAGTTTTGTGAGACGTTATACTTTGTGCGTGGTTTTTGTATGCGGAGAAAGATTGCTCTTACCTGATTTATTTTGTACTCTTTGTCTGAGTCTCTCTCTCTGGAAAATTCTATTTTTACGCTTACCTAAAAAGTTTTGTGAACAAAATAAAAATAGAAACGTGACCTGACCCTTTGTGAATTAGGGTATTCCTCTGCGTTTCGTTCACTCTCATGGATATCTACCTGAAAATTCTTATTTCTTAGCTACAAATCTTCTGAATGTGGAAAACTAATTTTTTCAACTATTGTAAAATCATGACTTTCCAGATCCATTGCTATGATGAATACTCGGCATTTGTCGACAAAGACGGATGTCTGTCCGATCAAAAAGCGCGCGTCCGTCTGTTCTGTCTCGCTTTTCTCACCGGCTCCCCTGTGCTCGAAGTCGGTCTCAACGATCGACGTCGTCAGGGAAAAGAAATTGTGCGACGCAAAGACATCCTCCCAATGTACACCGAACGATGGATTCGTTTCGAGAATCTCGAATTTCATTCGATTGTCAATCGAAACGAGTTCGACAAGGAACAGGTGATCAGTTTCAGTCCGCCCGATGGCTGCTTCTTCGAGATAATGCGTTTCCGAGTTCGACCGCCGCGTAATCGCGAAAAGGCGATGAGTGTCAAATGTATCATGAAGATTGCCGGCTCGAAAGTCGAAATTCGAATCGAGGCAATGGCGGCGGCGCAAATTCAGCGAACTCGCGGATCCGATGAGCGACGACAAATTCCGTGCGAAGACATTGCCATCCGTTTTCCGATTCCCGAAGCGTGGATCTATTTGTTTAGAGAGGAACGACATTGGGGAGTCGGATCGATTCATTCGAAAAAATTGAGACCCGGCAAAGTCAAAAATCTCAAAGATCGCCTCCTCGGCGCGGTTCAAACCAGCGAAGCGAATCTAATCGAATGTGCCATCGGTGAGGCAAAATACGAACACGTATATCGATCGCTCGTCTGGCGGATACCTCGTCTTCCAGAAAAACATCACGCCGCCTACAAAGCTCATCTTTTGAAGTGGGTTTTCTCAATTTTGCTTGAAACTGAAATCTGTTCCAGGTGTCGTTTCGAACTTTCTTCTTTCGATTTGATGCCCGAAGAATTTTTGCCACGATGTGATGTCGATTTCACCATGCCACTGGCAACTGTGTCGAATACTGTAGTTCGATCGGTGTCAGTCGAACAACACGAAGATAGTGATCGAGTTGAGAAGTTTGTCAGATATGTAGCAAAATATCAATATAAGGTGAGACTTGGGTTAGAAGTTGAAAGAGCCTCCTGGCAAAATTTCCGGATTTTTTTTCTGACGACGTTTTTGCATTTCAAATCAATTTCCAGGTCGAAATTGATTATGTGCAATGTGCCAACCTCGATCTCGACATGGCCGATCCGTCAGCTAATCCGGAAGTTGCCGCAGCTCCAGTTCCCGAAATGCATCAACCCACATTCCATCCAGATCAGAACGCCGATGTTCAGCAAGGGTAAGCTTCTTCCCTCTCTATCAACATCGCTCTTCCGTTTTTTCCAGCTATCGTATCGATTTCAACGAGGCCGAAATGGGTGCGAGTCGACCACGCGACGATTCGTCGTCCGACGACGAGCCCGATTCGCACAAAATGCCAATCATACAAATTGACATGAAAAATTATGGTTATTAACTAATTTACTGATTTTCTTAATCGGCTAGCGATTCCTTTTTCATTCCGCGCGCTTTTTCACTTTTTCACTGGTGCATTTTTACCTTTTCGTTTGAATTTTCAATAATTTTTGTGATCTCAAGAGACCCCAAATGCGCAATAACCTTTTTTTTTCATTCATTTTTATGCTGTATTTATTCAGAGTTTCAGACAGTCAGAGAGTATTTATAGATGTTTATTTATTTATTTATTACTAATAATTTATTTGCAATAATAAACCTTATATGAGTTTTCAGTTATATTAAAAAATACCAAGTTTTGCAGGAAAGTTTTTCGAAAGGGAGCGATAGGAAAACGTTCTCCTACAACGACGACTCCCAAAACACTAGGTATTTTTATATTTCAAAGTTCTCCTAGTTAATAAGTTTTGGAGATGTTGCCTGAAGAATTATCCTCTGGAAACGTTAGAGAAAAAATTACGAAATGTAGTTCGACAGAGATCCAAATTTTTTTTTTGAAATTCTAACCTCCCAAATAATGAGGCGGGTCGGGGCTTTTTCATTTATCGGTCTATCGGAAAAAATCTGGTCTAGCCTTTGGCAACGGATTTTCTGAGAACAGAAAGTTATTTTCCCATAAAAATGACAATTACTCGATCAGACTATCTGAATCGGTCCGTGAACGATTTTATCGGACCCGAAAATAAACAAATCTGAGTACGTTTAAAAGTTGTATCTGTATCGGGCAGAAGATTTTTTTTCAAAATTGTTATGGTAGAAAAAAATCAAAAAGTTGGTCTGGCCTAAAGTCACAGAGAACAGACTGATTCCGATTTTTTCTTCGTCCGTTTCAGCCATATTTTGAAAGACCCGGCTCGTTTAGGTTGAAAGTTCTTCTGATCCGATTTTGTGGCCCGGTTCAGATCCGATTATTTTTGGGTCCGATGTTTGAGCTCGATTGAGATGGTCCGAACCAGAATGTACATTGTCTTAGGTTCACCGAAAAATCTGATGTCTTTATCCCGAACATGTTTATCGGTCAAAAGCGGGGTCTGGTATTCTCCGATTGTGAGACAATTGTTGTTTTTCACTTTTCCAGCTCGAGAAATTCGCTTTCAAATTCCCAATGTTTTCCCAGACAACTCAGCAAAACCCTTGCGGAGTCGATTTTGTTTTCGCAGCAGCCCACCCCCGAGAATGCACCCAAAAAACACATGTTTTTTCTTCCAAGCCACAAAAGGGAAATTGTTGTGTTGGACACGATGATGATGACGATGACGACGAGTAGTAGTCGTATACATATTTTTGGTTGGTTGCGCGAGTCAGCTGCGCGAAAAAAAACGACGACGACGAAGCTCGCTTCTTCTTCTCCTTCGTCGTCTTCTCATCAGTGTGTATGTGTGTGTGTGTGTTTGTGGCTCGTCTCCTCTTCTTCTTCACTTCTTTTATTCCTTGCCATTTTGCCTGCTTCTATGCCTCTCTGCGTCAAACCTTCGCCATGCCAACATCGATCTTGCGTGTGTGTGACGACGTTGCCGCCGCCGCCGTCGCCGCCGCTCACTCGCTCGCTCGCTCGCCCCGTCTTCCGTTGTGTCTATTTTCATACACATATATATTTTTTGTGTATGTATGTGTGTGTGTTACTTTCTGGTAATAGCGAGAGCGTTTTTGAGTGAATGTGTGTATCGCTGCTTTCACTTTCCATTTTTATTTTTTCTCAATTTTTCACTGATAATTTTGATAAATTTCAGAATTACCGGTTACTCCGAAATTTTTTCCTAAAAAGTTGATTGAAGGAAAAATGAGTTCTGCGTTTCATCTCACAAATATTTTTTATCGCTTATTTTTCTAGATCAGGCACAGTATTCTGGACGTGGTCTTAACCGGAGAAATATAATTTGAAAATGAGAAATTTAGAGAAAGTTTCCGAAAAATTTTGGAGACGTAAAATTGTATGTCTCAAAATGCCACACAAACAAAATCACCGTTCTCAAAACATTGTCATTTTGTTAGAAACTCGCTCTTCTCGATAAAAAAAAAAACAAAAATTACTCTCTCACACCTCTGCGTCTCCACCTTTGCGACCGCGTAAGTTACGCTCGACGCAGTTGTTGTTGTGTAATCAATATTTTTCTTTCTTTTTCAGTTGAATTTTTTGTTGTTGAAAAAATAAATATATTTCTGAAAACATTTTTCATCGTAAAAAAATGAAAGTAAATATGTCACACTGTTGGAACGGTTCACGATTTTGTCTAAAAAAATTTCCGAATTCAGACCCACAAGTTTTTGTATGCGCCTTGAAAACAATTTAGTCTGTGCTCTCTTTTTTCCGTTATACTGTGCGCGCCGAGACCTTGCGTTCAAAGACGCAACGTCTTTTTTCTTTTTTTTTCCAATTTTTTTTTGTTTGAGACGCGTCGACGCAACGTGACCTCGCATGCATGTTGGCTTTCTAATTTATTGAAAAAAAAAAACAGTTATTTTTCTGCAAAAAATTTCGTCCAGTATTTCTGCGTCTATCAAAACGACACACTCACTTTGTTATTTGGCTGTCCTTCGCGCGCGCACCCGCATGTAAACTACGCTCAACGCAGCTGGCCTCACACTCACATTACTTACGCTCGCCCCAAAATAATTGCGTGATCAACTTTCGATTAACACCTGCTCTTTTTTCTTTTGATTTGTCTAGTTCGTTCACTTTTAGAGAAAAAAAGTATTTTTTAGATGGCAAGTGCGGATTTCCGCGAAACATCACCATCATCAGATCCTCTTGATGATGCTTTCATCATCAATTTAATTGAAGCCGTTCAACGAAACCCTTGCGTCTACAACAGGTGAGGAATACGTTTTTTTGCGCAAGAAAAACAAAAACAAGTCATTCAAATTGCCGCGTCGCATTAGAGCACACAATCTCCTCTCAACTTTTAAATATGTTTCTTTTACCACCAAAATTCTGAAAATCTTGCGAAAATTTTTGATTGTTGGGAAATTTTCAAACATTATATTCCAGATACGACCCATTGCACAAAATCACCGACTACAAACATGAGGTGTGGCGCCTTATTGCAACAGAAACTGACTATGATGGGCAACCAGTTGAATTGGAAAGAAAATGGAGACATATGCGTGATAAATACGTGAGGCTTCGCAAGCAAGATCGTTTGCAATCCCCTCTCAAGAAAAATAATAAGTGGTGAGTCAAACACTTTTCAATAAAAAAAATGAAACGATGGTTTGGAAAATTTTTCGAAACTGCACGAACACTTTGACAAAAATAAACAATGAGAAATTTTCAAAGTTCAAGTATTGATTCCAGGTACAACTACTATCAAAAAATGTCATTCCTCGATCCATACGTTGAACATCGCAATCGGAAACGCACCAAACACGACGACGTCGACGTAAGAAACGAAGTTTCGGATGAGGACGAATATGACAATCATGTTGAGATTTCCAACGCCCAAGCTTTCACTCAAATATATGAATCGCTTCTGAAAAGCGAAAATATCTCTATCGAACCGGTTGAGGTGAAACCGTTGGCATCTAGCGATATTAGTTGCTCGCCAAGTTCTTCTTCACCAAGTTTGATGGTTCAGTCGAAGAAAGAAGGGAGTTCGAAAAGAAAACGACGATTGGATGATGAAGATGATGACGATGAGGAAGAATCCGAAGTCTCCCTCTTCGTTCGATCCATTGCCAAAAGTTTGAGCTCTATGGACAAACGAACATTCTCAAAAACTCGCATCGAAATCTCAAAAGTGCTTTACGACTGTCAATTCGGCGATGAATAACTTGTAAAAAAAACTGTCAAAAAAGAAAAAAGTTACAATTTGATCTCTCACATTCTTGCTATTGATTTTTCACTCTCTAGTTTACATTCCACGAGTAGTAAATTGTGTCTGTAATCATCATGATTATGTTTTTTTTTCAATAATAAATATATCTGAGATCACTTCTTTGTGTATTGTTCTTGTGCTCGATTTCTCAAGTGGCTCCAAAATTTCGACACTTTCTCAAATCCTTGTTGACCTTTCTTACGTTCCGATACTAGAAGCTGGTTTTGGTTTTTTCTTGTTCGAGAAAAATCAAACAACGCATCCGATGTTATTGAGGTGGTCAGGAAAATCTGATCACATTTCACATCATTTATACGAAAGCAGAAAAAAATGGGGCCTGACATTTTGTTGAGAAGGACCAACGAGTAACTCGATTCATCAGAGAGCATTTTTTTGGGTAGCAGAAAAAACAACAAAACAGATGACAACTTTTTGAAATCAATATTTTTGTTATTGACATGAATCAAGCATGAGAATGGATGCCTTGGCGTGAATATCGGGCGCCCGCGGTAAGCCTGTTTTCAATGCTGTTCTAGAAAAAATTCTGTCTTTTTTTCAAGACAGTTTTACATGTTTTGTTCTGAAATCGGGCCCGAAAAATCTCGGCTTGATATTTGGATTCACAAAATTAGGTTTTCACAACTGTCTGAATTTCCATTTGGGCCCGAAAAATCTGAAAATAAAATTCTGGGCTCACATTAGATTTGAATTTATGGCTCCAAATGTGCTCAAAAATATCAAAACTCGGCACGAAAACTTTGAGTTCTGGATCGATAATTCGAACCTTCATTTCCAGATCACAGAACGCCGAACTTGGTGTTTAGGCCGGAAAAATTTGAGCTTCGAAAGTTTTCGATTTCAAATTATGACTGTAGTTTGGAAAACCAGGCTCCCAATGAAGACCTGAAAAAAAACATAGTGTTCGAACTACAGTAATCGAGTCATCGTGCTAATTGTAAGCTCAAGGAAAACTGAGATTTTCGAGAGACGTGTCACACGTGAACTCGAAAATGATTATTGAACAAAAACGTGACCCGTGATTTGTCTCATTTTTTTTTGGAAATCAAATTTTTCTCAATTCACAAAGTGACCTGCAAGCTTCGTTTTTCAAAAAGAAAAAAAAATGCAACAATCTTGTTCATCGTAATGTCAATTAAAATCCCATTCATTTTTGTTTCCTCTCGTTTTTTTTTCATCATCATCTTCATCTCATTGTTCTGAGTCAACCTTTGCTCTCATTATGATGACGTCAAAAAGAAAGAAAAAAAGAAATGCGCTCAATATCCGCCGCGTGCGATTGAGAACATTTGGTACGAGATTGCGAAAACTATCCGGCGAAGCACCGCCCATCAGCGAGCCGAGAGAAGAAAAGAGATCGAAAACAACAAATCGAGTTTGTGTTTTTGTGCTCTTCGCGATTCTTCCACCGCGTTGCATTTTTTGTTTATTGTACTTTTTTCTGTTGTGCTTGCTCACTTTTCGATTTTGCAGAGTCTTCACGAATCCATCAATTTCTCGCCGTCATCATGACAGTTACCAATGATAATCTGGTGAGTTGAAGAAACATAAATAAGATTTGATGAGCTACCTGTTATTCAAAAGTTTCGAGAATTGAAAAAAAAATTCCACGGACGGTTTTATAGAAGTTGAAACCTTGTTTTTTTGAAATACTGTAATTTTGTCGGTCAAGCGCAAAGCGCTTTCGAATAATTTTTTGCCTGAGTCCGGCATAAAACTTTATTATCAATATAAATTTTTAAACCAGTTCTTGAAATTTCAAAATTTTGCGAAAGTTAGGCGTATGAATCGCAATGGGATGAGAATGTAGCCCTGAAGACAGGACCGAGAAAAGCGGGCCGGGCTTTTCTGTTTTTTTCTAAATGTCTGAAAATACCCCACTGTAGATTACTGTAGTTTTTTTGTTCTCGACTTTTTTTTTAATAATACGTCATAGTAAATAACACATGCTTATCATTCTCATGTAAATAAATCCTCGGAACATGTGGCTCTCTTGTCAAACTTATCATTTTTCAAAGACTGATCCGATTTCATCTCGAACACATCTGAAGCTCATTTCTCCCTCTCTAATTCTCCGTTCGGCCTTCGGTCGTATAGAAACATCTGGTCAGCAAGTCATTTTTTGCTCATTTTATTACAGCAGCGAAATGAGCATCAAAATGATGAGCATGTGGTCAACAACAACAACAAAAACGTTATCCTTTGCCAACAAAATATTCCAACTGAGGTGATTCGAGAGTTGGACGGCGAGAAATTGTTGGATCGAACCTCTTTCTTCACCGAATTCTCAACAAATGCGTATCTTGAAGACTTTTACAATGACGTCGGCGATCCGGCCATGCAAATGGTCTTGACATTTCTGCCCAACATTGTTGCGCGGGTCGGTAAAATCGACAAAATTCTCGATTTTGGAGCCGGGCCAACGATCCACGTGGCCGCTTGTTATCGTCAAATGGCCAACGAGATTTATCTCGCCGATTATTTGCCGCAAAATCGCGACGAGTTGAAAAAATGGCTCCATGGTACTTCGACTTTTAACTGGTCACGCCCAATTGAGATGATTCTTACCAGAGAGGGCAACACTTTTGATAAGAAAGAACAGACACTTTTGGAAACACGCGACAAGATTCGAGGAGTTTTTCATTGCGATTGTTTCCAGAATCCGTCGACTGAGTGTCCCGATGAACTTCAAGGACAATTTGATGTAAGTTTTTACTCCTTGAAAAATTGATACCTGAAATCCACTTGATACAATCAAACCATTCCCGGTGAAAAATCATCATGTTACTTTGAATAATTACGGGTTTTGGGTATTTTTTGTGTTATGCGATGTGCAGAGTAAGGAAAAATGCAAAAAATCTGCAAAAAATATCGCGCAAAGTAAAAGTGATTTTTCCCGATATTTGAGGAATGGAACATTTTATTCCAAAAATAATTATGGGAAAGTGTGTAAAATTGAAAGAAAGTCATATTCCAACATGCAGATTTTCAAATTTTTCGGAAAAAATACTGTTTTTTTTTCAATTCCCATTTTTTGCCCGTTTTTTACTTTGCACATCGCGTTATAATTTGGACACACTTTTTTTTTCTTTTTGTCGCTTTTGGACGCACCATTACGTGGAAAAAGTTAAGCAGCGCCTAGAATTTTATTACGTGGAAAAAGTTAAGCAGCGCCTAGAATTTTATTACGTGGAAAAAGTTAAGCAGCGCCTAGAATTTTATTACGTGGAAAAAGTTAAGCAGCGCCTAGAATTTTATTACGTGGAAAAAGTTAAGCAGCGCCTAGAATTTTATTACGTGGAAAAAGTTAAGCAGCGCCTAGAATTTTATTACGTGGAAAAAGTTAAGCAGCGCCTAGAATTTTATTACGTGGAAAAAGTTAAGCAGCGCCTAGAATTTTATTACGTGGAAAAAGTTAAGCAGCGCCTAGAATTTTATTACGTGGAAAAAGTTAAGCAGCGCCTAGAATTTTATTACGTGGAAAAAGTTAAGCAGCGCCTAGAATTTTATTACGTGGAAAAAGTTAAGCAGCGCCTAGAATTTTATTACGTGGA
Organism: Caenorhabditis sp. 8 KK-2011; assembly: GCA_963572245.1. NCBI lineage: Eukaryota > Metazoa > Nematoda > Chromadorea > Rhabditida > Rhabditidae > Caenorhabditis > Caenorhabditis sp. 8 KK-2011. The sequence continues at coordinate 10,030,296 of OY751550.1, read as the reverse complement.
AAAAGTTAAGCAGCGCCTAGAATTTTATTACGTGGAAAAAGTTAAGCAGCGCCTAGAATTTTATTACGTGGAAAAAGTTAAGCAGCGCCTAGAGTTTTATTACGTGGAAAAAGTTAAGCAGCGCCTAGAATTTTATTACGTGGAAAAAGTTAAGCAGCGCCTAGAGTTTTATTACGTGGAAAAAGTTAAGCAGCGCCTAGAGTTTTATTACGTGGAAAAAGTTAAGCAGCGCCTAGAATTTTATTACGTGGAAAAAGTTAAGCAGCGCCTAGAGTTTTATTACGTGAGAAAAAGTTAAGCAGCGAAAAAAAAAAGAAAAAAATTGTGTCAAATTTCAAAAAAGGAAAAAATTTCGGCCGTATTTCTTAGAGGGAACAACAATATTTCTCAAAAAAAAATTGCTGTGGTAGAAGCTGGATGTCCACCTGAAACAATAAAACCATTTTCGGTGCCAGTTTTGTCTGATTTTCTCAGTTTTGGCTGAGTATCACAAAAGCACGACCTTCCAGAAGGGAATCGATGAGAGTGAGAGAGTGCTCAAAAATGATTATCATTTGAGCGCTTTTGCTCTCTAAATTTATGGAAATTGAGATTTTTCCAAGAGGTCATTCAACCGTGTAACCGACATTCGCACGGGATACGCAAGGCGCTATACTTGTGCGTGGTTTTTGTCTGCGTTTCCTATGGAAAAAGCCGCTCTCATCTGATAGTTTCCACTGTTATATTTCATTTTTCTCTGTTTCTCTGTGCCTCCCTCGAAGGGAAAACTCTCATCGATTCCGTTTTCACTCTTTCCTGAAAGGTCGTGTAAAGATACCTTTGGGCCTGCAAACTTTTTTTTTTTTTTCGGAATTTGCGAAGAACAAAAACCTATAAATTTAGGACCAATTTTTCGAGAAATTCCCGGCAATTTTTTTTCGAAAAATCCGGACTGAAATTTTCGGAAAAAAATACAAATGGTCATTTCTGACCTAGCCTACAAAGTACCAAACACATCCCAATTTCAGACGGTGGTCACAATTTTCTGTTTGGAGTACTGTTGTAACACCATTGACGAATACTACAAAGCTGTCGGAAATTTGGCGATGAACGTCAAACCTGGCGGCTATTTGGTGTACGGCGGAATTCTTGAGGAGAACTGGTGTTGCTTCGGCGGTCGCAAGTTCACGTGTCTTTTCATCACCAAAGAGATCTTTCTGGACGCGTTGGCACAAGCCGGTTTGTTTGTCGAGAAGGATCGCACTTGTGTTTTTTACGAGATCAATGGCATGTTCATGGTTTGTGCTCGAAAACAACAGAAAGAACAATGTTAGGAAAATGATATTATTTTGTAAATAATTTTGGATTATCATCTCACATTCGTTTATAGTATTTGTTGCTATTCGTATCATATAATTTTATTTGGAAGTTTACTGGTCAGAATCATAATAAATAGTTTTTTTTTCAAAAAATTTTGACGAATATTTTGTTTTTCAGATTTTATCGGAAGCGTGAACCGAAATCTTCGATTATGAATTTTTTTAGGATTGACTGAAACAAGTCCAGATGTCAGAAAAATTGAATATTTTCAAAAGAAAAGTTCACAGTGAATAAATACAAGTTATTTTTACCGTTTCGAAATAAATTAATAAGTTACAAAATACATTTGAAAATTAACAAGACAAGGATCCTGTTCCGAACTTGTTCAGAAGTTGAATGTTGTCCAACCCGATCACATAATTGTCGAATAATCCATCAACAATAAAGTGGAACTGGAAAATATGAATATTTTGCAACTACCTTTTTTTCCAATTCTTACCGTATGCTCGCCTGATGGCACATCAAAATAATAGTTTTTCCATTTCTGTGATTCGGCATCAACATCTCTCCCATCCAAAACAATCGGACAATTAGCGTCATCGTCGATACAAACACGAAACTGTCCACGAATTCCGGCTTGATAGACGAAAAAGTCGATGCGAGCTGGCTCGCGAACAATTATCGGATTGGCCGAGGAGATGATGAACGTGTCTTCGGGTTGATTTCGAAGACCGCCGGCGAATGCAAAATAGCCGGAACGTGTGATGTCGGCAGGGATGCCGGTCAGCGAGTTGAGCACACTTCGATTCGACAGTTCCCATCGACGCAGGTTTGACTCGTTTTTCGATGAACTCGTCACGTAGTTACACAAGTTCTGCAATCGTTTTCTCTTGTTTTATCTTCGAAAATCGGAAAAAAATCCAATTCTCGACGTATCACTGCGCAACAGCGGAATATAGAGACATAATCTAGAATTTTGAAAGGTCACTTTTTTTTTCCAAATCTTTATATTTTTATTTTTTAGTTCACACGTGACACGTGGCATACTCTGCGTCTCGTATTTTCTCTCTCTCTCTCTCTCTCTCTCTCTGATAAAAGAATGAGAAGTCACGAAAATTTTCCAAATTTTGGAGTCCCAAAAACATAGCTACCGAAATGCACGTTACCAAAATTTTCAGATTTCTACCAAGCCTGACTGACATTCTCATCAAAAGTACAATCGATAGCTGGACAAAGAGACTTGTACATTGGGCCAGTTCTGGGTCCGGTGAGATGTGACTGAAATCTTTTGGCAATGGTAGGGGCCGCGTTTTGAACCACTCTTGGAGGAGCTGGCAAAGAGACAGGCGATGGTTGAAAGTGACTGGAGTCAATACTGACGTCTGGAAAAATTCAGGACTTGAAGAAAATAGATTTTACATTAGGATTACCCACCATTTCCATCGAAATCGGCCAAAGTAGTATGATGATTGGAATCGTCGAAGGTTCCACCAGCACCTTCGGAAGCGCCTCCACTTGATGATTCTAGAAAAATCAATATTTTCGGTATAACTTCAAATTATACTCGTTCAAAGATAAATTTCCGAATTTCGAAAATATTTTATTAACCCGTTAAAAATATCAGAGGTTATTTATGATGATGCTATGCGAGTTTCTTGGTTCTCCTCATTTTCTCCATCATCATTCGTCGCGTCACTTTCATCGGAACTATTGGAGAGGGCATCACTCTCAAATTAGGATTCTCAACAGGAAGACCCAATGTCCGTCTCATCAATCTTTCCATAAATTCTTTTTTCAATCTCCCGAACCCGCCGGGCCGTTTAATATCTCCCAGATCCATCCCTTTCGTCAATCCTTGAAGATCGGGAATATTCCGAAGAGCTGTCAAGTCTTGAACCGCTCCTTGTGGCAGGAGCTTGGCAATATCAGCCAACTTTGTCGCCACTTCATCCTCCTCCGCAGTGGGATTTTTGAAAACAATCAATTGAGTTGTCGTCGTCATGGGAGCGGCTGTCGATGCTGTCGATGTGAACAGTCTGCGATGTTCTTCCTCGATTCGTTTCAACGGCGAAATCCGACTCTTTATCAAATTCTGCGGGTAAACCGAGTCAAGCCTTGCGAGCCCAAAAGAGTTGCGATCGGGAAGAGGGGGTGCGAATGTTGGCGACAATGTGGGCGGCGGTATTGTGGTGTACTGTTGTTCGACGATGCCGAATTTTTTGGCAAGATCCACCAGTGTTTCGTCGTGCGAAGTGTGATAGATGTGGTCGGACGAAACTGGTGGTGGAGCGCGACGAACTTCAGTTTCCAACCCAGGAATCGGGCCTAACGAAGGACCAGGATCGAGTGAGGAGAACGATTTCACGATCGTCGGAATTAATGGGAAAACAGGTGCCGCCTGTTTCAGAAAATTGACAAAGTTCGCGAAATGCTGCTCGTTTGTCACATTCGATTTTTCCGTAGTGGTAGTTGTAGTAGGTTCTGTTGTCGTTACAACCTCTGATGTTGTAGGAACTTCTGTCGTCGTGGTTGTTGTTGAACTTGTCGTGGTGGTAGTAGAACTACCCAGACCATCAGCAACATCCTGCGCTACAATCAACATCAATTCCCCTGCGTACAAATTCGACTTTTTGTAAGATTGCCAATCCTGAACGCCGATTCGTCGAATCTCTCTTTTTTGTCGTCGTCGTCTCCCGCCTAAAAACATCTTTTTGGGGGTCGTACACACAAGGCCGGGGACCCCCAAAAAGTGTTTTTTTTTTGTCAAAAAAAGGACCCCCGGCCTGGTCCGAAAAAAATTGATTGAAAAAACTCACCACAAAGTGTGGCGGCGTAGTTGATGTCGTCGATTGCGATAATACTGTGAGGTGGGTTGAAGAATGTTTTGAACACAATTTCGAAAGGTTGCGCGATGGGTGGGAGTTCGACGGCGCGGTATATCCATTGACGCGCGAATGTCGTCGACACACCGTCGTAGCATCTGCAAGAAAAATCCCTCTCTCCGAAGTTTTTGCTATTTTTGTTGTTATTTTGTTTTTTTTTCCTATAGGTTGTGAGAATTTACCAAAAATCAAGTCTATTCAACAACAAGAAAAAATGGAGAATTTCAACGAACATACACACACACACAATAGCCCGATGATTACGCACCTCATTGAATTGATATCACGATTACCGGGCGGTTGACGTATACACACTTCCAGTGATGATTCTTGGCCTGATTTGTAGTACCAGTAATTGATGGTGGCACCGCCCAACTGACAACTAATCACTTCGGAGACCAACAAGCCCAATGTTCGGCCCATCAGGCCAGATGTGAAGGTGAATGGTGTGGCTGGAAAGAGGCAGCATTGATGAGTGACAGATTGGGAAAGAGATACTCACGATCATTCTCGATTCTTGGTGTGATGCGAGTCTGTGCATCGGCTTCGACAAGACTCGAGTATTCGAATCTTCCATTTCCTTCTGTCGAGTTTCTCCATCGACAACTCGTCGAGAAGTCACAGTTCAAATCGGAGGACGAGGAAATTTCGCATCTTGCTGAAAACACTTTTTCCCTAGGTAGAAACGTATATCACACTGGACAAAATTTCACTTTTTTTTTCAAAACAATCTTTCTGGCAATAACTGCCAAGTGAAGAGCAAAAATATCATAGACTTTTTCAAGGCGCATACAAAAAATTTGGGTCGGAAAGTTCAATCAAAATTTCATTTTTTGGGGGTTTTCTGCAGACTCAAACCCAAGACCGTTTTACCCCATTAAAACTTTTACCCTTCGAGTTTTCAGATTTTTTTTGAAATTGTTTTTTTGAGATCCACATTTTTCAGTGAGTTTTGAGATTCATTGAAAACATCTAAGTTATCAAAACGTCATATTATTCAGCCCACACTTTTCTATCTAGAGCCCAGGCTCTCTTCTCGCTACTAAAAAACCAAGCTCAATTTTGTCTATAGCAAAAACTCACCAAAACTGCAAAAAAACACCACAAAAATATACAGAACAAAAAGCCGAAACAACATCCAATTATGCGAAAAAAAAATGAGAACACAGCCCCAAAAATATATGTGTATGAATTTCCCCACTACAACTAATAAGTGGGAGAAGCCTGTCTGAGAAGAAGATGTGGGTAATTATCGAACGGGACGGGAAGCGCGGTGAAAATAGGTATAATGAGCCTTGCCGGTGAACTTTGTTTTGTCAAGTGAAAGTTTCGAAAATGAGATGGTTTTATTTCGAAATAAAAAAAAAACACAGATGTGTTTAAAAGTTGGCTTCCTTCTCATTGCTTTCCGATGAAGAGTCTGATTTTTCGGGGTCCAAATAATCGGAGTTCATTCCTCCTCGGCGTTTTCGCGACACAATCAACTCACGTTCCTCTTTGGCGAAAACCGTTTCCAAGTTTAAAATTCCTGCAACACTAGGAAATAGTTAATTCATCTGAACTTCCTCAAAAGTCAATCGAGCGCGATAAAAATGAACTTACCAATATCAAAAACTTTTTGCGGCGTCTTTCCGTTGGTGATGTATGATTTCGGTAGAGCGAATTTGACTTTGCGCGATCCAGGCTAAAATAAATTGTTTTCTTTTAGTGACCAAGACCGGACAACATGTAGAATACGACCCCACCGTATTTCATGACCCCCCAGCGAATTACACGACCCCATAAATGTATTTCGAGACCCCATTTCCATTGGGTGGGGTCTCGAAATACATGGGTGGTCTTGATGTAAAGTGGGGTCATGAAATACTTGGTGGGGTCATAAAATACATTGATGGGGTCGTGAAGTAACTGGCTTACAAGGGTGTGGGGTCGTCTTCTACATGACCCGGACAAGATGTAGAACACGACCCCACGTGAAGTATTTCAACACCCCACAATAGAAGTGTATTTAATGACCCCTACAAATGTAGAACACGACCCCAACAATGTAGAAGACGACCCCAAAAGTGTAGAACACGACCCCAAAAGTGTAGAACACGACCCCAAAAGTGTAGAACACGACCCCAAAAGTGTAGAAAACGACCCCAAAAGTGTAGAACATGACCCCAACCATTTTGGGGTCTTGAAATACACTTCTATCGCGGGGTCTTCTAATACGTTTTCTGGGGTCGTATTGTACGTTTTGCCCACCAAGACCATAATTAAATTCGTAGGTTTTTTTTTCTTTTGTTTTATAGACAACTTCCTATAGTTTCGCATGTTTTATTTATAGAACTTCATTTTTCTTGTTGTTTGTCACCGGGTTCTTTACATCAAAGTAAATAAGTGGGCGAAATCTGACCTGTTGATAGTACTTTTTAATCAGACTTTTGAAAAATGATATTTTCAGCAAAATATTCTAGAGTTGCCCAAAAACTGGCAGAAAACACTATGAAAAATAATAGTCTCAAGAAGCAAAACAGCACGGTCAAGTTATATACCCATGACGGTCGTTTCACCGCCTTCCAAATTGGTTACCCATGAATTCCGGACCGTGCGCGTTTGTTTAAACCGGCAGCAACCACAATATAGCTACACCAAAAGACGCGACCGACAAATCCCTGGTCGGCCACTATGTTTGTACGTGGCACGTCGCCGTGAATTTCATTTAAAGCAACCGACATTTCGCTGGTTGTGCGTTATATTTTCTACACACTTCAAGCTCTTCAACAAACCCTGATTCCATCATCACAATCGTGATAAACTTTGAAGATTGGATCGATTGGTGTTAGTTCAGCAGTTCCACCTCCAAGTTTGAATTGTCCGTTGGAATCGGTGTATCCCTGATCGAGCAAATCATCTGGGTCTGGTCCTGAATTCAAAGTACATATTTTTCTGGTCAATGTTTTTTATCGATGTATTCGAATTGCTCGTGATAAGCAGTACGATTTCTCTCTTTCAATGTTTATGATTTCTCAAATGATAAACATCCAGAAATCGAAAGTCAGAGTATGATGAAAAAAATTGGGGAAAATAGTTTTGTGGCCTAGAAATCGACAACTTTTTAGATCATTTTTTGGCACAAAAATAGGTTTGGGAAATGGACCGGACAACTTTCCAACGAAAAAAATATCTCGGCCCGACACTACTTTTATTTTCGTCGTCAAAAATATTTCTTACAATACGTGGCAAACTCTGCGCCTCTTAAAAATTATTTTATCTATTATAAATGTGGTCCAAAAAATTCCAAAAGTTTCCCACGACTAAATCTTGTCTAAAAATAGAAAATTGTGATTCACAAGTTTCCGTGTTTACCGAACTCACCAGTATCCTCCTCCCACAATTTGACTCGAACATTAGCCGCCGGCTTTGTACCGCACAAAAGTTGACCTTTGACGGCGATCGATTGATCGCGCATCGCCTCACACCATCCCAACAACGCCACCAAAAACAACAATAATACCTTTTTCGACGACATGAAAACTGACAGTCTTATCAGCGTTTTGAGCACGCTTTTATCGTGTTTTTGAGTGACAGACAAACCTGGAGAGAGGCGGGAGGAAAAGTTGAGAGCTTGAAAAAAGTTGAACAACTCTGGGTTGTCTCAAAGGCTCAGTCTATTGAACCGGAAAAGGTTTCTAAATTTAGAAGATGAACTCTTTTTTTGAACTTGTTATTTTCATGATTCATCAGTCATGACATCTCATGTCAATAAAAAAATTAGTGATAAGTGATTCCATAAAAAGGGTCGCCTCATTAGTTTTATCAGTTCGACAACAACAACTATCGAAAATGTTGACGAAACTGTTAGTACTAGCCGTATTGGCGACATCGATTTTGGCACTCGATCAATCGTACGCTGTCAAAGGCAAACTTTTATGCGGTGCCAAAGCGGCGGCAAATGTTCGTGTCAAGTTATGGGAAGAAGATTCGGGTCCGGATCCGGATGATTTGCTCGATCAGGGATACACTGATGCCAATGGACAATTCAATTTGAAGGGTGGCACGGCTGAATTGACACCAATTGATCCAATCTTCAAAGTTTATCACGATTGTGATGATGGAATCAAGGTTCGTTTAAAAGATCGAAGCGTGTAGAAAACATATCGCACAACCAGCGAAATGTCGGTTGTTTCGGGTGAAATTCACGGCCACGTGGCACGTGTAAACTAAGTGACCGACCAGGAAATTGTCGGTCGCATCTTTTCGTGTAGCTATATTCCGGCTGATGCCTAGAGAACGAGAATACACGGTCCGGACCTGTTGGGTTATTAAAAATCACAGGCAAATTCCTGGACACATGTGGCAGGTGTGCGGCAGCGATGTTTTGCTGGCAGACGTCAGGCATGTATGTCGCATCGATGCCGCAGCCTTGGACCCGATTCCGGCATTCATGCAGCAGGCCTACGGCAGGGATGCCGGAATAGGTCCAGAACTGCGGCATCGATGCGACATACATGCCTGACGTCTGCCAGCAAAACATCGCTGCCGCACACCTGCCACATGTGTCCAGGAATTTGCCTGTGATGTTTGGAACACCCTCGGGACAATTTGACCGTGTTGTTTTGCTGTTTCCGACTGAAAATTTTTTCACACTCAAAAAACTGGTTTTTGTGGAGCCGTGAGTTCACAAAAACAACTTCATTTTCTCTTTTATCAAAACTTGTATTGTTTTTATTATCGTAAAGTCGTTGAAAGCCAGGTAATCCGAAGCGTGTAAGATTGTTTTGAAAACAAATTTTTCGCAAAACAACACACGAAAAGTTAACAAAAGGAAAAAGAAAAGAAAAATTTGAAAAGTGCAATGAACCGGAAAGAAAATGTGTTTTTTTTTCGTTGAAAATGATATCACTCACGTTTTTACAACACATGTAAAAATTTTCCAGCCCGGCTCAAGAAAGGTCAAGTTTGCTCTACCGAAATCGTACATCACTAACGGAAAGGTGCCGGCGAAGACGTTCGACATCGGAGTGTTGAATTTGGAGACCATTTTCCCGGGAGAGGAGCGAGAAATGATTGTTTCACGAAGACGTCGACATCAGAAACAAGAGTCTCTTCTCAGTGATTCTTTCATTGATTATCTTCCGGTTTGAATGAAATTTTTGTTTTGGAATTGTTTTTAAAAAAATTCAGATTATTTTTGTGGATGAAATATTTTACTCTTATATCTCAGATTTCGCGTGGAACTACTCTGGAAAAAAAGTCTTGGCGCTCTGACTTTCCTGAAATTTTAAAGAGAATAATCTGACAAAGTCGACCGATAAGTGAAAACCTCGAAACTTGGATATGAAGACACTGATCCAGAACTATTGAGCGGGCGCCTGAAACCTCAAAACAACAGCTCTTATTGGACTCGCCATCTAAATTGTTGAAAAAAATCGGAGACCTAGAAAATTTTGAGAACATTTTTTCCTAATCTAAATACTGGAATAAGTTGTGTAGAAAATTCAGAAAAATTTCGAAATTATAGACCTAAAATAGTGGTTTTCTCAAACTCGGGTACCAATTGAACACCTCCTCGATTTATAAAAACGCCTGCGTATTTCACCTTTCATTCTCTTCATTCTTGTTGTGTGTCGAAACCCCCATCTACAATTGCTCCGCCTACTCATCTCATTATGGGCGTGGTCACGACTTTTTCGTCTTCTTCGTTTTCCTCATTTTCAGCGCGAGCCTACATCTTGATCCGCCCCACAAAATTCTTCGAAACTTTCGAAGACGATGTCGTCCTACTCATTCTGGTTGTCGCTGTTCGTGATGGTTTTAGTGGTGTGTTTGACGAGCGCACAATTTGGCTCCGAAATCGAAGACGAGGTTAGTTGGCAGAAATTAGGGATACGGTAGTTGAGCGGGAATCGGAGTAGCAAACTTTTTTTGAGGGCTGGAGAAGTTTCTCTTTTTTTCCAAACTTTAGAATTTTTTTCTGATATTTTTAAAGGTGAAACTTGGGCTCTAAAAGTTTGAAATTTTTTCCGAATCTCTAATTTCTGAAACTAGATTTTATCCTTCCGCCCGCAAAATTGTAGCCCGGAAGCCTTGCCCAAAAATATCGGGCTCGTCAAAAATCACAGGCCGGCCCGGACCTTCCTGTATTTCGGCCAGTCACCAAGGGCCGGCCGTTCGAACATAAATTTATCAGAGGTTTCCACAACTTTTTCAAAAAAAAAGTAAATACCCGGCCCATGATTTTTGACTCTCGGGGCTACAATTTCATTCCTGGAGTAAGATTTTCAAGAAATTGACCCCTACTACAGTAGTTGAAAATATAAACTGACGTGAGATCATAAAAATGAAACACTCCCGGAAACATTAATTTCCAGTTGAGTTCATTGAAACGTGAGTTATGACGAAGTTTTTTTTGACTTGAAACAATTTCATTTTGGATTTCATGTCATGTTATAAATGATTTTGGATTATTATTAAAAAAGTATTCAGCTGTACTATTTACTTACGAATTTTTTTTTTGCGAAAAAAAAAATTAATTTCAAATGTATGAACACATTTGTTTTATTTTTTCGTAGGCTCGGCCACCCGCTGAGTATTGAAAAACAACATTTAACCTTTTAGACAACATCCAATAGGTTCAGTCTGCCTTGAGAAAATCCCCAAAAACCGAACTTTTTTTCCAGATAATCTATTACCCATCAAATCTGAAACGCGCCGACAACTTCCCAGGTTTGCGTGGTTTACGCGGTAAACGTTTTTCAAAAGGACTACGCGGAAAACGAGCCGGGTTTGGGCGATCTCCAATGCCACGTGATTTTAACAACGTTGTATTCTGAATGAGCAAGGAACCTATTTAGTTAACTTTTTTTTCTAACTTTTCCTTTCCTTGTACAATTATGAAAATGAAAAATAATTTTTTATAATAAAAGTTTATTGATTGTTAACCATTTTCGGCTGTGTTTTATGACGTTTTTGATTAAGTGAGATACGAAACGAAATTGGTTTTGAAACCGTTTCTAGACAGTGTCAAAAGAAATAATGTGTACATACCGGTAAATATAATTGAGAAGTGTTTTGAAAATCCTACGAAATTGGTTCTGCAGTGTTCATTTTTCGTCGTTTTTTTGTCGGAGTTTTTCGCTTGATTGTTAGAACTTTTGTTGATGGTTTTCTATCGCTTGATGATGCTGAAGACGGCGACGCAGAAGGTGAATCAACCGCAGCAGCGTGAGTGAACATTAACGCGTTTATCTGAAAATACATAGTAATTGGTATAAACGGTGTGTTGCGTGGTAAAGTATTCTATTTTTGGTGTTTTGCTCATTACGTTTTTCCAGTCGCTTTTTGAGACTAATTTCTTTGCACTTTACGGGTAAGTTGAAAATATTTTGAAGAAGCTGTTTGATGTCGAAAAGGAGCCGCGAATCACGGATTTTTTGTTGTTTTTTTCAGAGAAAAAAGTCAGCCTGAAGTCCACAAGGATTTATACCCGGATTGAGAGCAACGACCCGGCCGTGGCTTTGGGCTGATTTGAAAAATGGTCAGACAAGATTGAACACCATCACAAAACATACTTTGTGTTTTTGACGTTCTTGATTTTTTTCTCAGAAAGTCGCTCTGAATTTTCAATATAAGGAATTTTGAGAGGTGAATACGTTTTTTTTAAATCAGGGTTTTCTGTTCTAAAAAACAAAAAAAAACTTCTCAATTTTTCCAATTTTGACTGTATAGAAGTTTTGTAATTTTTAAAGAGAAATAAGAAAACTTACATCATCGTCTTGCTCATTCACAATCACACGTTTCCGCGCGTCATACGAATATTTTTGCGAACTTTTTATATTCATTGCAGCCAGTTTTGATTCTTTTTCTTGTTCAATGCCTGGAAAATTATTGTTTTAAAAATGAGAAAAATGGGAAAAACTTACAAGCTAAAGTTTTTATAACTCGTTGAACTCTGTAGGTCAGACTTGTTTTCTCTTTTAAAACTTCTTTAATGGCGTCGATCAACGACTGTTGTGCGACAAAATGATTGTCGAGTTGTTCGGTATCTACATACTCTTTTCTAGCTGTAATCGTTGTTTCCAAAGAGTGAACTTCTAGATCGTAAATCGATGAACTTTCCTGAAAAAAATAATTTATTTCAAGCTTTAAAAATCAAACAACTCACATAGCGACATATTTTTTCTTCATCCAAAATTTGTTTTTGTTTTTTTAAAAACTCCGGACATGTTTGTGACTTCAATTGTTCTTTTTTTGCCGCAACTTCTCCATACCGTCGATCTCGTAATAATTTTCTCACATTATGATAATGTATTTCTGTTAGAACAACGTTCCGCAGGTTTTCCTCTTTTCTGAAACGAAACTTACAAGTAATTTTCGAAAAATCGGAAATAAAAAACTTACTTTTTTTCATACTCAACTGGGTCAAAATCGCAATCTGAGTCGGTATCAGACTCCTGATGATCGTTATCCCACTCTTTCTCTTCCATATTCTGAATATACACGGCAGGTGTCGGTTTGGATTGAAATTATCGAAAAAATAAAAATTGCAAATAAAAAAAGTGGGCGTGGTTTATTTGGCTTCTTGCGGCATGGATATGTGGCAAATGTGCGGCGCTTTTTTTTTGTTCCGCCAATTTATTATTTTTCTTTTTTTTTCTCAGGGAAATTTTGTCTCCGGAGCAGCACCAAATAGGACCCTCGCTCCGGAGCTCCACCAAATGTTCCCCAATTCTTTCCAAATTCTCCCCATTTGTTCCGAATTCGCTCCAATAATTGGGGCAAAATGGGGATCCCCAATTGCGCACCAATTCTTCCCAATTTTCTCTGGAGCGGCTCCGGAGCTTATTTGGTGCTACTCCGGAGCTAGAGTTGAACGATGCAATCTCGCTCGATTGCGACACGCGTCGCGCGAACGCGATGCGAATATTCGAAAAATTCGAATTCATTTTTTGTTTTTTTTTTTCGTTTTTTTCCCTTTTTTATTTCTAAAATAAAGAAAAACACCGTTGCAGATTTCGAATTTTGGGTATAACTGCATCGACAATAAATTGAAATATTCAGGAAAAACAGGAGTAAGTTTTTTTCACAACTTTCATCCCAGTTCGCCTAAAAGTTTTCAGATGACAGTGATTTATTGAAATTGAGCAGTTTGCGAAGCGTGGGAAAAGAAACTTTCGCAAAATGTGAATCAAAGAAGAATTTGAAGCTGCACGATTCATGGAAGTTGTATAGAAGTAGATCTCAGATTGTGTGATAGTTTAGTGAGTTTTTGAGAATAATTTTAAATTATTATGGGGTTATTCGCATGAAAACATAATGCGGCTATCCAGAACTTTCTTTGCTTTTCTCCACGCGGAGAGAAGGTCTTGGAGGAAAAATTGATTGCTTCAGTGCCACACGATAAAAATTGTGATAAAGTTTATATTCAACAAAATCTGAAATATACCAAAGAAATTTGAAAGGAAAATGTCATTTTGCGTAGCTATGAATTTCTCTGTCTAGTTTCTGAATAGGTTTTTCCGCTTTTCTCCACACGAAGAAAAGATCTGGATTGTCCTAACAATAATAGAAATTTCACTAATTTCAAAAAACCTTAAAAAAGGAGGGTTGCTGGAAATTTTTGACATCAAGTGAATGAACGTTTTGCGTTTCTTAAAAATACTTTTTTGTGAATAACCGCATTAGATAGAAGTAAATAGATAATTGAAAATGAAAACAATTTCAGAGTTCAATAGTGAAGAAGTAAAACATCATTTCAAGGAGTTGCATATTTATTCAACTGTTTCGCCTACCGAAAGATGATAGTATTGGTCGACATGAGATCAACTACTGCGAGTGGGATCTTTTCGTGAATTTGGTCTTCACGCTCAAATGAACTGGCGACTCGCGCAGAGTATTTGGTTAACTTCAAGGTATTCGTCACTCTAAGATAACGTTGTGTGTGAGAACTGTTCAAAACATACAACGAAAAATGATATATAGAGTTGGCGTGAATAATGCAAACGTGCTCTACTGCACCATTATTACGCCAAAACTATGTTTTTTTTTTTCGTTTTTGCCTCCGAGATAAACTCTACGCCAAAAACACGTTTTGTTTACGCCTTGCAGAAAACGAGCCGCTTTAGGAAAGGAAGATTTATTGAGGAAAACCATCTCGGAAAGGAAGATTTATTGAGGAAAACCGGTCAACGGAAAAAACGTACCGCCGAGAGGCAGTTTGTCGATATATACAAAACACATTGTACATATCTCAGTAGCACATCATACATGAATTGATAAAACGCAAATGATACACGAGTAAAATAAAACAGAACTAAACTAAAAAATAATAATAATCCTAGGCTACACGAAATTACATTACAAAGAATAAATAAAATTTTTGGGGAAGAGGCGGCTAAAACTTTTGGGAGGTGGGGTGTGGAAAAAGAAAATGTGTGGGATAGGTGGACTTATTTCAACCACAATTTGCCGACTTCCAACGCCACTAGTGATAACAAGAGGAGCCTCGATGACCAAGACCAGAACGACCGACTGACGGAACCGGTGGAGATGGCTTCATTCGAGCGAAGTCGAAGGACGAACGTAGGCCTGGAAGGCGGTTTCCGACCTCCACCTTCCAAAAGTCCTGACCTTGAACTCTGGAACGCCGTTATTTAGGGCCTCGGTAGCTCCCCCGCCCCTAAAGGCATGCGAAGTGTAACGGGTCTCGACCCCGACTGCCTTCCACCTATCTGCTAACAATTTATTCGCGAAATTGTAGGAAATGTGATCTGAATTATTAAAATTGGGAAAAACATACCTATTATTGTTCCCTAATTCCCGTAAATAACCTACTAATATACCCTCCTCCTTCACTGAAAGTCTAAATGAACGCGAAGCCCCTACCTTTCTCTGATCAGTTTTAGACTCCTGCACAAAAATAACCCACGTATCAGCCTCTCGTGTCAGATTATGTCTTTCTAACGCGAGGGCCTCTCCTATCCTAAGAAATGCCTTAAACATCAATAAACCCAATACAGAGGTACGCAACTCAGCTAAAGTTAACCCGCTGCTCAAAAACTTTTCAAAATCATCGGCGGAAACCTTTTCTCTATGCTGGACAGGCGCTTTAGATCTTTGCGCTGCCTCTATGACAGACCGGAGCGATGACTGCTTGTCCTCCGCTACCGGTCCATAAAAGTAATTTAAGGCCGGGTTTGCGGTAATTGCCGACTTCTGCCGGCCTTCGCCCACTAAACTAGAAAGATACAACAGTCTCACCGTATCTGGATCGTGTTCTTGTGACCATTTCACCCCTTTTTTCCAACTCTCGAAATTTGCCCTCGTCTGTTCGTAGTTCCGAATCGTTCCTCGTGCCCTGTCGTTTTGAGTGCATCTTTGAAAAGCCGCCCAAAGACTCGACTCGTCCTCTGTCGGGTTTTCCACCGAGTTTGCCAGATTGGCCAGTTTGAATCTACTTTCTGCAAAAAGGACATTTAATCGATTGACGCAAAACGACCTGCAACTAGCGTGTAACAGGGTGGGTGGGTGGGCCGTAGACCGTTGACGAGTTTAACCACAAAAACCCGAATGACGATAAAACCCAGAAAAAATAAACAAGGACTGTTTGAATGACGCGGCAAACGTCATCCCAACGAGACCCAACACTACAAACAATTGGTTGCGTCCTTTCCCTTCAGCGCTCTCTTTCTCTGCAGTCTCCAACAAAACGTTATATTTTGTTTTGTGTTGTATTGTCTTTTCAGCCAGAAGATAGAACGCTAACTTTTCTACCACTAAAAACGATGACAGTGAATCAATTTCACGTTGGATGATCTGGCTGGATAATCCAAAGCCTGGACTGACAATAACTTTCGTTATACTTTGTTTTGAACAGTTTTACATATATCTTAAAATGACGTTTACTTTCAAAATAGCCCCATTTTCAGTGTGAGTCGCCGGATTTTTCATGTAATGTCTGTTTTCATTCTTTTTTTCATGTAATATCTGTTTTTCAATAAACAAATAATGATAAAACTGTGTTATTTATAAAAAAATACTACTAGCTAGCGCCCAGGCAAAAATTTCACTCCGGAGGATCCCCAAAATCACACCAATTCTTCCCAAATGTTTTCCAAACTGCTCCGGAGCTACACCAAATGTTCCCCAAATTTTCCCAAATTCTCCCTAAATTCGCTCCGGAGCTCCACCAATTCACTCCAAATGTTCCCAAATTTTCCCCAATTCTAACCGTTCACGCACCGGAGCTAGCACCGGAGCTAATTTGGGGTAGTTTTGGTGCTAATTTGGTGCGGCTCCGGAGACAAAATTTCCCTGAGTTTACAAGAACTCAGGGAAATTTTGTCTCCGGAGCCGCACCAAATTAGCACCAAAACTACCCCAAATTAGCTCCGGTGCTAGCTCCGGTGCGTGAACGGTTAGAATTGGGGAAAATTTGGGAACATTTGGAGTGAATTGGTGGAGCTCCGGAGCGAATTTAGGGAGAATTTGGGAAAATTTGGGGAACATTTGGTGTAGCTCCGGAGCAGTTTGGAAAACATTTGGGAAGAATTGGTGTGATTTTGGGGATCCTCCGGAGTGAAATTTTTGCCTGGGCGCTAGCTAGTAGTATTTTTTTATAAATAACACAGTTTTATCATTATTTGTTTATTGAAAAACAGATATTACATGAAAAAAAGAATGAAAACAGACATTACATGAAAAATCCGGCGACTCACACTGAAAATGGGGCTATTTTGAAAGTAAACGTCATTTTAAGATATATGTAAAACTGTTCAAAACAAAGTATAACGAAAGTTATTGTCAGTCCAGGCTTTGGATTATCCAGCCAGATCATCCAACGTGAAATTGATTCACTGTCATCGTTTTTAGTGGTAGAAAAGTTAGCGTTCTATCTTCTGGCTGAAAAGACAATACAACACAAAACAAAATATAACGTTTTGTTGGAGACTGCAGAGAAAGAGAGCGCTGAAGGGAAAGGACGCAACCAATTGTTTGTAGTGTTGGGTCTCGTTGGGATGACGTTTGCCGCGTCATTCAAACAGTCCTTGTTTATTTTTTCTGGGTTTTATCGTCATTCGGGTTTTTGTGGTTAAACTCGTCAACGGTCTACGGCCCACCCACCCACCCTGTTACACGCTAGTTGCAGGTCGTTTTGCGTCAATCGATTAAATGTCCTTTTTGCAGAAAGTAGATTCAAACTGGCCAATCTGGCAAACTCGGTGGAAAACCCGACAGAGGACGAGTCGAGTCTTTGGGCGGCTTTTCAAAGATGCACTCAAAACGACAGGGCACGAGGAACGATTCGGAACTACGAACAGACGAGGGCAAATTTCGAGAGTTGGAAAAAAGGGGTGAAATGGTCACAAGAACACGATCCAGATACGGTGAGACTGTTGTATCTTTCTAGTTTAGTGGGCGAAGGCCGGCAGAAGTCGGCAATTACCGCAAACCCGGCCTTAAATTACTTTTATGGACCGGTAGCGGAGGACAAGCAGTCATCGCTCCGGTCTGTCATAGAGGCAGCGCAAAGATCTAAAGCGCCTGTCCAGCATAGAGAAAAGGTTTCCGCCGATGATTTTGAAAAGTTTTTGAGCAGCGGGTTAACTTTAGCTGAGTTGCGTACCTCTGTATTGGGTTTATTGATGTTTAAGGCATTTCTTAGGATAGGAGAGGCCCTCGCGTTAGAAAGACATAATCTGACACGAGAGGCTGATACGTGGGTTATTTTTGTGCAGGAGTCTAAAACTGATCAGAGAAAGGTAGGGGCTTCGCGTTCATTTAGACTTTCAGTGAAGGAGGAGGGTATATTAGTAGGTTATTTACGGGAATTAGGGAACAATAATAGGTATGTTTTTCCCAATTTTAATAATTCAGATCACATTTCCTACAATTTCGCGAATAAATTGTTAGCAGATAGGTGGAAGGCAGTCGGGGTCGAGACCCGTTACACTTCGCATGCCTTTAGGGGCGGGGGAGCTACCGAGGCCCTAAATAACGGCGTTCCAGAGTTCAAGGTCAGGACTTTTGGAAGGTGGAGGTCGGAAACCGCCTTCCAGGCCTACGTTCGTCCTTCGACTTCGCTCGAATGAAGCCATCTCCACCGGTTCCGTCAGTCGGTCGTTCTGGTCTTGGTCATCGAGGCTCCTCTTGTTATCACTAGTGGCGTTGGAAGTCGGCAAATTGTGGTTGAAATAAGTCCACCTATCCCACACATTTTCTTTTTCCACACCCCACCTCCCAAAAGTTTTAGCCGCCTCTTCCCCAAAAATTTTATTTATTCTTTGTAATGTAATTTCGTGTAGCCTAGGATTATTATTATTTTTTAGTTTAGTTCTGTTTTATTTTACTCGTGTATCATTTGCGTTTTATCAATTCATGTATGATGTGCTACTGAGATATGTACAATGTGTTTTGTATATATCGACAAACTGCCTCTCGGCGGTACGTTTTTTCCGTTGACCGGTTTTCCTCAATAAATCTTCCTTTCCGAGATGGTTTTCCTCAATAAATCTTCCTTTCCTAAAGCGGCTCGTTTTCTGCAAGGCGTAAACAAAACGTGTTTTTGGCGTAGAGTTTATCTCGGAGGCAAAAACGAAAAAAAAAAACATAGTTTTGGCGTAATAATGGTGCAGTAGAGCACGTTTGCATTATTCACGCCAACTCTATATATCATTTTTCGTTGTATGTTTTGAACAGTTCTCACACACAACGTTATCTTAGAGTGACGAATACCTTGAAGTTAACCAAATACTCTGCGCGAGTCGCCAGTTCATTTGAGCGTGAAGACCAAATTCACGAAAAGATCCCACTCGCAGTAGTTGATCTCATGTCGACCAATACTATCATCTTTCGGTAGGCGAAACAGTTGAATAAATATGCAACTCCTTGAAATGATGTTTTACTTCTTCACTATTGAACTCTGAAATTGTTTTCATTTTCAATTATCTATTTACTTCTATCTAATGCGGTTATTCACAAAAAAGTATTTTTAAGAAACGCAAAACGTTCATTCACTTGATGTCAAAAATTTCCAGCAACCCTCCTTTTTTAAGGTTTTTTGAAATTAGTGAAATTTCTATTATTGTTAGGACAATCCAGATCTTTTCTTCGTGTGGAGAAAAGCGGAAAAACCTATTCAGAAACTAGACAGAGAAATTCATAGCTACGCAAAATGACATTTTCCTTTCAAATTTCTTTGGTATATTTCAGATTTTGTTGAATATAAACTTTATCACAATTTTTATCGTGTGGCACTGAAGCAATCAATTTTTCCTCCAAGACCTTCTCTCCGCGTGGAGAAAAGCAAAGAAAGTTCTGGATAGCCGCATTATGTTTTCATGCGAATAACCCCATAATAATTTAAAATTATTCTCAAAAACTCACTAAACTATCACACAATCTGAGATCTACTTCTATACAACTTCCATGAATCGTGCAGCTTCAAATTCTTCTTTGATTCACATTTTGCGAAAGTTTCTTTTCCCACGCTTCGCAAACTGCTCAATTTCAATAAATCACTGTCATCTGAAAACTTTTAGGCGAACTGGGATGAAAGTTGTGAAAAAAACTTACTCCTGTTTTTCCTGAATATTTCAATTTATTGTCGATGCAGTTATACCCAAAATTCGAAATCTGCAACGGTGTTTTTCTTTATTTTAGAAATAAAAAAGGGAAAAAAACGAAAAAAAAAAACAAAAAATGAATTCGAATTTTTCGAATATTCGCATCGCGTTCGCGCGACGCGTGTCGCAATCGAGCGAGATTGCATCGTTCAACTCTAGCTCCGGAGTAGCACCAAATAAGCTCCGGAGCCGCTCCAGAGAAAATTGGGAAGAATTGGTGCGCAATTGGGGATCCCCATTTTGCCCCAATTATTGGAGCGAATTCGGAACAAATGGGGAGAATTTGGAAAGAATTGGGGAACATTTGGTGGAGCTCCGGAGCGAGGGTCCTATTTGGTGCTGCTCCGGAGACAAAATTTCCCTGAGAAATCACAAAAAATGGCGGAGTTTGTCCACAGTTTCTTCGCTGATCGCTACATTTTGTTAAAAGAAGAATGGCTCAATGCGACACTTCGATTTCTGCAATCTAAATTTCCGGGGTCAAATAATTTTGTAAGTTTAAAAAATTGAATTTTCAAAAAATGAAATAAAAAACACATTGCAGAGCAACGTACAACTGGCAAATTTAGTTTTCGAGCAATGGAAGTGCTCCAGCTTCGAAAAAACATCATTCGCAACATTTTCAAACCATGGAATCGAGCCAAGCACTTCGAAACTGGAGCTGAAAAGTCCGTTAGTTTGTCAAATTGATAGTATTATCGATGTTGGAACGAGTTATTATTCTCAAATGTGTCGATTACAAGACAAAAGTATCGAAGATAATACAGGATTTGAGAAACTTTTTCACGAAAAAGAAGATGACAACGATCAAAAGTCTAGTCGATTATTGAAACTCACTCTATCTGATGGAGAAACTACTCTGAACGCGATCGAACTATTCAAATGTCCTCAATTATCTCTGTATATCAAGCCAGGCTGTAAAGTAAGTCATTTATTTACAAATTTTTATCCAAAACCGTTTCACAGCTTCTTATTTATCCCCCCTGTACCGTTCGAAAAGGCGGAACATTTCTTTTGAAATCAACAAATTGCCAAATTCTGGGCGGCGAAGTTTTACCGCTTCTCAATACGCATCGCCCACTCGATCGTTATATGCGACTAATCGGTATCAAAGAAACCCCAAAATGTCGTGTTACAACTCCAAAACCTCCTGTGAATAGACCTATTGTGAAACCTGCAACATCTTATGACGACGATTATTTTCCGGATTCGGATGATTTTGAAATGCTGGAATTTGAAAGTAAGAAAATTTTCAGTGATAGTACTTCATACACATTTTTAGATGCTCCACCACCGACCAATCCATTTGTCACTGTATCATCTTTATCGTCAAGACTCCCTTCAGAGTCTGTGGTTTATAAAAGTCCGGTCAGAAAGAAATTAAAACCATCGACGATAGAAAATGTGATGGTTCAACCAAAACCTGTCGGCATGCTGACATCTCAGAAAAACGACATTAAAGACGACAAACTGGAAAATATGATTGAAGAAGGCGAGGAACCAATTTCAATTCCAACACCAGTTACCAAAGTTAAAGTCAATCCATTTATTCGAACAACACCGAAACCTATTCCTGAACCAGTGGCTAAACCGGCCACTACGGTCACGCCAAAAATTATCAAAAAAGAAGTAGAAGACGATGATGACATCGAGATCATAGAAATCGATTCTCCAACAAAAAGTTCGAATGACAAAAAACTAACAACAGAAGAAAATATGGCTCTCAAAAACTTCAAAAAACTGGTCAAAAGTACCATCGAAGTTTGTCAACGAAAGATGAAGTTTTGCATTGGCTCGAGACGATTTTGGGTTATTTGCATAGTTGACGACGTTGTCGATCCGTTGAGAGTCGTTGATAATTTATGGACGATGAAGGTTGGTATTTCTGAATAATCACATTTAGAAAAAAAAACCAAAAATTTTCAGCTATCTCTGAAAGATGTTAGCGGGCAAGTCGAATGTTTTTTGGACAATGCGACATTAGAAGGATTGATTGGATACACTTGTCAGGAGGCGATTGAAATTCGAAAATCGAGTGATATGGAAAAAAGAAAAGATGGAAAGAGACGATTGGAAGCGTTGAAAAATCAAGTGGAACGTTTGGATTTGATTTTTGAGGTTAGAAAACTGTTTTTTTTAATCGAAAATAATTTAAAATTATGATTTTTGAAACGTACAGTATCATTCCGTCAAAGTTTTTCTGCTATATCGGACTCAAAAACAGGGCGTGAACAGTTTCTGGCAAAAATTTTCAAATAAATAAAAAATATTTGAAATCTTAGTTCAGATATTTTTGGCCGATTTAGAAAAAAATTCGGATCAGATCAGCATTTTTTTCAAGTTATCGACCTCAGATTACTTTGAACCTGGTCCGATTCGATTTGTGCTTTTGAAAATGTATGTAATCCAAAAACATATGTAGAATATCCATTTTCAAAATGTTCTTGGTGATTTTCAAACATACCTCGGCCAAAACGTAGAATTACACGTAGCACAGTTTTAAGACACGAAAAGTATACAATATTTCAGACAGCACAAAACTTTTCAAGATTTTTTTTGTGAAAAAATCACAGAACACATTTTGAAAATAAAAATTTCCACGTTTTTGGCCGGGCTATGTTTTCAAATATCGAAAAATGTTTTGTTCTGTCTCGATTACTATATAATTCTTGTGTTTCGGTCGAGGTAATTTCCACGGTCACGTTTTTGAAAAAAAAAATAAAATTATCACAATCTCATAATCTCATTAAAATAGAAACCCCGGGATGTACTGTAGTTTCTAGATTTTCCAACAAACAAAAAAATATCATCCTGACCACACCCATCTACTTATCAGTGAAAACAACAGGAAAGTTTCCCACCCCTTAAGGCGGAAAATTCCACGAATGGGTACATTGATAATTGTTATCTGATTCTCGCGAGAAAAAAGTAAAACTCTATTTTTAGATCGAGTTCTTCGCCTCCAACACATCGATACCGGTAGTGAGAAAAATGAAAACAATAGCCGAACAATTAGATGCTTATTAGATTGTCAAATATATATGTACATGCATTTTTATTAAGTTTTTTCAAAACCCAAACAATTTACATTTGTAGAGCAACAACTACTGTGCACAGAGTTACTGCCAAAACTCCGAATACCCACGCGATCAATGTATGTTTATGTTTTCTCAGTTTTGTCATGATCAAGTTCGGTTTGGAGGCAGGGAATTGATGTTTACCTAAAAAATCGTCTTTTTTTTGTAGTGGAAATTTTTGTTATGAAAAACTTACGTTCATGCGCAGGAATAACTCTATAAACATACATTGGTGGCGGTTCGTTGAAAACTTCAGAAGTCGATAAAGCCGGCGGTCTGATAATTTGAACCTCATAGTTCTGCATTGTGAGAAGTGTCGGATTGATGAATTGAAAATCGTTGAGTGTTCTCGGCGGGGCCATTGGTAGTCGACGTTCACCTTCCTGTAAAACTCGCATTTTATGAAATGCCTAATAATCAGTTTTCAAAACCCACAAAACTAATAAACATAAAAAAAAAGTATGCACACATGTCCATGAAAAACCTACATGTCTCGGCGAAGATCATCATCGATGAGTTGGGTTGTTGTGGCGTGAAGTGAGAGATTGACTTACCAGTTGAAGTGTTCCTACACATACGCTTGTCGATTTTACTCGACGATTACCATACGGAGTTGTCGAGGAGGTGAGACGCGACGCGGCTTCTTCGAATGTGACGGGTGAGTCGCCTTCAAGCGTCGCTGAACTCGCGCTACGCTCCTGGAAAAATCGAGTTTGTTTTCTGTATAGATTTTTGGTTTTTTTTTTCGGGCCGGGCTACAATTTCAACCCTGTGCATCAGATATAAATAGGATCTGGCCCGATAAACCGGTGCCTAAAAAATGAGCCGAATTGGGTCTGAACCAATGTTTTAACTCGAAAAAACGAACGTAAAATTATTCAAAAAAAAAAATTTGAAAAAGCTATTCATTTCCGAATTTAAAAAATTGAAACCATTGTTTGTTATTGTTGAGAGACTTCGAAATTTGTTTTTGAAAAATTACCAAAAAAATTTCAGCCCGTGATTGTTGAACTGGGCTTATAAACCCTGGAAGATTTTCTGATCTACTGTCTGAATCTCTTATTTTGTCCTGCTTTCTCATCGGTTTATATTGTTGGAATATTTTTTGTATCAGGTGTGTTTCACAACAATCTTTAGTTGAGTTTGTTGTGCATAGAATTTCAGATTTTTTTCAAAACATCCCAAATAATTTGAAAAACTTTGTATCGTAAACTTTTCGCTCTTGATGTCATAAATGTAAACAGCTAAGATGTATTTTTCAACAAGTACCCATCCTATCGTGAGAAAGAAAAAACGAAGACGAAAGATTACCTTCAAACATTCATTACTTCTCCCATAGAACCCCGCACAAGATGCTCTTCGTTTATAATACAAATTTCGATGTTCGATTTCACTTCTCGCTGTCATCTAAATACAAAAAGGAACCTCTTGAGAAACAACAATGTTTGACATTCAATTGAGACGAGAGAAAAAGAAAAGGGTGGTTAACAAGGAGCAAAAATAAATGAAAATGATTAGTTCATATCAAAAAGAATGGGTTATCTATCGCGAGAAATTAAAAGTCCTCTGATAAAAATCACCATCACTATTATTTTTATTATTATGATGATTCAAATCAAGTGATGTCTAGGGTTTCCAGGTGGTTGATAGTTTTATTCCCGGAAAATTAGAAATTAGTCACCAAGTTCTAGAAAAACCCTCCTACCCGGGGGTTAAAAAACTGATAATCAAAAAGTGCCGTGTCTCCAGTTTCTAATCTTTATAATTTGTGACCATTAAAAGTTATTATCATTACATACGAAGAGTTATCAGGTAAACAATAAAGCGGACAAAGTTCTGGAAAAATAAATTATTTGAACTTTTGGTTGACGAAAAAACCAAAACTATGCTAAACTTACTTCTCTAGTGTATAAACGGCTAGTCTGAAACGTATATTATAAAGGCTGAAGATTTTTTTGTTTCAGAATTTTGGTCTTCGAATCAAATGGCAGTTCATGGAAAAAAATATGTTTTTTCCTATCCGGTTTTAAAAAAATGCGCGAAGAAAATAGCCTACCAAAACTTGACATAGCCGAACCGGGCTTTTTTGAGCGATAGTAATTTTCGGGCCCTTTTTTTCAGACTTTCGGGTTTCGCTTTCAGTTCAGTTTTTTTTTTAAACAAAACCCAGATTCAAAGAGCTTACGGAAAAACTTGTGAGAAAAGTGTTAGGAAAGCGGACAGGTTCCAGGACCGACCCTGGATGAGCTCTGATTAAGTTTTTTCAGCCTGTAGACATGATTATCTTCTCGTCATCTATAGAAGTTTCCCGAAACCCATCAACTCTCGAGAGACTGAGAGTGAAATTGTTTTTTGAGCAGCAGTGTGTATTTTACTACCAAAAATTTTTGGTCACCTAAATTGAAAAAAAAAATTCTCTGAGTCTCTCGCTTTTGAATGCTATTTCGGCGATTTAGTCTCCGGCCACAAAATTGTGTCTGATCTTGAAAAATTCGAAAAAATTGTTTGGTTGTCAATACCAGGTCAAAAAAAATGATATTTTTATTGCCACCGTATCAGTTTTCAATATTCTCTTCCGGTAAAAATAATCTTTCTGAAACGTACATTACACAGGTTTGATTCCAGAGTTTGAACTTTTGTTTTTTGCTTGTTTTCTAGTTTTGTTTTCTGTCTCTTCCCCTCATTCCTCTCTCCCATTCTTTCCCCGTTCCCGCCCGCCCACTTGTTGTGTTGTTATCCTCATTTTTTTTTGATCCAGCTAATTTGTACATCGACTTCCTGGAAAATGGTTGTGGGTTTCGTCTCATTTTTTCAGTCAATAATTTTTTTTGAATTCAGAAAGTGAAGTTTGGCGCCGAACAATATGATTCGATGAAAAAGTTTGAAGAGCGTCACCATGGAGATTTGTGGAAATTGATCATGGATCGGGTCGGAAAATCGGATGGTTTGAAAATTTTGGACGTGTCAGAGGAGGCTTGCGCATTCTCACTGACTTTGGCTGAAAATCATCCAACTAACAAGTAAGAGAAACGAATGTATTGTTCAGACCCAAAAAGCTTGTTCATATAAAATAGTTGAAACGTACACGTCCCGGGACTTCAACAATAATTGTTTCGAGAAATGCTAATTTTCCAGATTGACAATCATGAGTGTTGGAACAAAGCCAACATTCGATCTACCATCAAATGTCGATTATCATCAAGGAGACATTCAGAAAGACTCGGCTTCAATCGAACAGGTAATCACTGATCTTCGAACTTTTGATCAGACAAGTTTTCTCAAAATTTTGAGCTACTTTCAAAAAATTTTTTCATTTTTTTTTCTTTCTCTGAATTTTGTTCTTTTTCTTTTGTCTCCTGAGAAAATCCACAGTTGTTTGTGATGCCATGTGTTATGTAACAGATGAGGGTAAACAACCAAAAACTCATTTATTATTATCATCAATTATAAGAAGAAGCTGAGGTTGGAAAAATATTTGACGGGTCTCACGTTTTTTTGTAGTGATATTTTCCACACGGACAGTGTGAAAGGTCAGTGAGATAGAAAGAGAGATAAAGATAACCAGGAAGTTTTGGACCATAAACTTTATAAAGCTTTTCATTTTTCAGCTCGGCCCGTTCGATCTGATACTTTTCAACGAAATCTCTCACGACATCACCGACATTGACAGCCTGTTCAAAACTCTTCGCACCCTCTTAACAGGTACCCCAACCTCGATGAAAAACAAAACACATACGACTTTTACAGACGCCGGACAAATCGTCATCTTCTCGCGTCCCAAAAATCCGCCACTCCCTGTTCCGGATGTCTGTTTGGTTCTCTGGCGAAAGTTGATGTGTACTAAAGAGGAGATAATTGCATCGGCAAACGCGGCTCAACTCAACACCGCCTCGTTTTCAGTGGCCGTACCAATTACGGCTGAAAAGACACAGTGGGAGAATATTTTGTATTCTGGTGAGCATTTTTTCCAGAAAAGTCGAAACAATTTATTTTTTTGAAAATAGTTTTGTATTTTCTTGTCAAAGACAGAACTACCTAAAAACTAGGTCATAAATGAGACAAAAATACATCACTTTTTGAGCTAAAAGGGTTTTTTTGAATCCTGAAATTTTCCGATGAGTTTTTGAAAGAATCACCGAAAATTTGGAACAATCGAATATTTACAAGATAAGAACTACTGTGAAAATTAAATCTAAAAAATACGTGACTCAGCGTCTCGTTTACTGTCTGAAAAATAGTTTCCTGACACAACCTGACTCACCCATTTTTCTCGTTTCCAGGTTGTTTCCCGGCGGTGAAAAACACACCAAAATGCGACGAGAAAATGATTCGAGATTTCGTCGTCGCCAAGGCCGGAAAATTCGAATTCGAGGAGAAACTATTGATTGTTATGTTGAGAAAGTGATGTAAATGGTTGTGATATGATTTTTCTCATGCCCAGGTTTTTTTGATGAATTTTGTTTTGTCTTGGACTACCAATTTTGTTAGTGAAGAAACAGTAGTAACAACAACACTCCGCACATCCGTTTCTTTTAATGAAAATTTCGTTCTGAAAATCATGAATTTTCAATGAAGTAGAAAATAAGAAGAAGAAAAGAAACACGTCTCAAAATCAAACCAATATGATATACGTTTCAGTTTTCTTACTTGTATGTGTTATGTTTTTTCAGACGCCTGAAGAATAAAAAATGACGAACAAGAAGACAAATAGAACTGTACGACTATAAACATGTTTGTGTTGGTTGAATTTCATAACTTTTTTTTCCAACCAACCAAAAAAGTGTACACAAATTCGTCATCCTGATTTTGTGGCAACATTTTAGTTTAGTTGGGTCAAGTAGTCGGAAACTTAATTATTTCGTTTTCTCTTGATGATTTTTTTCCGATTTTCTCTTTTTCGGATTATTTTTGTAGTTTGTATCGTTTTTTGTTGATTTTTAAGTTGCGTGTGAGCCGCACTTATTGTGTGTTTGAGTAGCAAAACTTCTAGGTCTCTAAAATTTTGAAATGTTTTCGTGACAGGTCAAAATAATTTCCGTGACCTTTTGCTCTGAATTTCTCATTTTTAGGTATAATTCTTCTGTTCAGGCCACATTCACAAAACTGTATATGCCGGCACAAGAGAGCCCAAATCTCACCTCTGAAAAATACATACTGTGAGCTATCTTCCAACCTCTTGGTTCTGCCAAAGTTTTCATTTTCTGACGTCACCACACAAATCATCTGATCATCACTTACCCAAATTTTATGAGCAAATAATTATGTGCTCTCCTCGCTCGTTCCGCGTCCGTTCGACCCCACCCTAAAACCTTCTTCCTCCCACTAAAAATAGTATATATTTTTATATTTATATTGGTTTGTTTCGTGTCGAAATGCAAATAATGGAAGTGAGCAACATCAACAGATGAAACATTGATGGTTGATTTTTCCGCGCGCGCTCGCTCGCGTTCTTCCTCCGCCCGCCGCATGCGCCGCCGCCGCACTTTTTTCCAACCCGTAAGGCACTTTTTTCCATTATCTCGTTTTTATATCTTTCGTGCGAAGAGTGTTCGAATCCACGTTTCGATAAAGTTTTCGTGTTTGTGTTTTACAACAGTTTTTTTTTGTTTCACACGTGAATTGTTCTTTGTTTTTTTTTTCTTCTTGCTCACCTAACAAACTTCTTGCTCACCTAACATACATAGAAATGACGATTATTGCCTACAAGTAGCGAACAAAAGTTTTGTTGTTCAGAACGTAATCTATGAGAAACGTACATGGCACGGGTTTCTAAAAAAATAAATAAATAAATTTCTCTGAAAACCGAATTGTTCCAAAATTTTCTGAAAAAAACTGTGAAACATCTGGAACCCATGGAACACGTGTTGAAGTTGAAAATCTCGTCGTGGAATGAAATTAAAGAAAAAAAATTTTTCTTTGGTTTTTTGTTTTCTGAAGATTTGACATAGTTTTTTCTAATTGTACGAAAAAGTTCGATGAAGATCAGTGCCGTGAATCGATTTTTGTTTAGACTCTTCTCAATACAATTTTTTTCCGTTGAGCAGGCATGGTGCAGGGCAAGTATGTCAGATTGTGAAAATTTTTCGTTACTGATTATTTCTCGTGAAAAAACGGCGTGACCTCGGCCCTAAAATCACACATGATTCGCGAGTTCGCGGGCACATTCTCAAGAAATTGGTGTGTGATGTTTTCGAGTTTCATGAGTTTTCTCGTGTGTTCTAAGTATGTATAAGACGATTATTTTCTCGATAAAAGTACAAAACACATTCAGTTGTTGTTGTATCTCATACAATTTTCAAAAGTGCCGGAATTCTATACAAATGCAAATTTTCGTGAAGAAGAAAAATTCTTCCCACCAGCCAAACTTTTTAGTCATCTTACGAAATCGTGGCTGTGTTCGAAATTTGTGCTTATCATTTTCAACACACACACACACACACACTTTCACTGGTCATGCACATTTTTCACTTTCCCCTTTACTTTTTGTTCTTCAAAACTATTTGTCATCAAAAATCGATTCATTTCCAGACATGTCAGACGATACGGGTGAAATCATCAACAGCAAAGATGAGCCAAGAGTTTTGCGGTACGCCGCCGCGCGAGCATCGTTTCAACGACGTGGATCGGCGTCGGCGAGAAGAATGGGTTAGTCGGAAATGGATGGGGATGGGGAGGGACACATCAACCCCCCGAGTAGCCCCAACACAAACAATAACAACATCAGCCAAACAGACAACAGAACAAAAAAACGGGAACAGATCACCACAACAAATGTAAAAATAGGTCGAAAAGTGTCAAGGATGGATGATATGAGAAAGAGGGGGGCGAGGAAACGATGTGATGATGATGATGATTTTCGATCAAAACCGTTTTTTTTCTGTTTTTCATGAAACTTTTGTACTTTTTCGTGATTATAATGGTGCCAGGCTTCGAACAGTCAACTGTTTGAAAGTTTTCCTTATCAAAATATACGAGTCATAATGGTTTCTTATTCTAGTCACAACTCATGAAAAAGCCCTAGGTTTGCGATTTCTGAGGAATTGGGTTGCACCAAATTGAACCCAAAAACATTGAGCCTAGCCAAATTTTTAAGAAATTGGACCTGGTCCAGTTTGTATCGGTCATGGTCTTTTTACAGATTACCCGATTCAGTATTTTCCCATCATCCAATAATAATCTACTTTAAAAAACAGACGAAAAATAATGTCAAAAAGAGAGGTTTAGACAGTAGATCCTTTTGTGTCTGATGATTGGGCTGGATTGACATTATCAAAAGTTTTTAGAGAGCCTACATTTTCATCTGTTGGACTTTTTCTCTTTTCTTGTGAGTAAAAAACGTGTGCTCGCAATAGAAAAATTGTGTCAATTTTTTGATGTCGTGTCGGGAGAAATATGAGAAGTTTGTGAGAACTTCTCAAGTTATGGAACGAAAATATTTTAAAGATTTTTCGATACAAAAAATGTTACACCTTCCCACAATAACCTAGAAATATTTGCCAAACATTCAAAAAGAAAAAAAAAAGTTTTGTATCTGGTTCGGCTCCACTGTTCTCAAGATAAGCAAGCAAAAATTCAAC
Organism: Caenorhabditis sp. 8 KK-2011; assembly: GCA_963572245.1. Lineage (NCBI taxonomy): Eukaryota > Metazoa > Nematoda > Chromadorea > Rhabditida > Rhabditidae > Caenorhabditis > Caenorhabditis sp. 8 KK-2011. The sequence goes on along the minus strand of OY751550.1, from coordinate 9,999,850 downwards.
CAGTACCCGTATTCATTAACATGTTTCGTCCGAAAAAACGATTGTTCGGAACAATGAAAGCCCGAACAACACATTGTTCGTATTCACGAATATTACATTGTTCGAACAACACATTGTTCGCATTCATGAGCTTCAAATTGTTCGAACAATGCATTGTTTGGTATCGAAAACATTGTTCGAGGGTGCTCGAAGGTACCCCCAGGACAATGATAATGTTCGGAACAACATTGTTCGGGAAAACGTTATTCGGAACATTGGTTGTTCGGGAAAACGTTGTTCCGAACAACGTTGTTCTGAACAATAAATCGGAACATGTTAATGAATACGGGTACAGAATGTGGTCCGAATCATTGAATAGTTGAAAAATTCGGTTCAGGTTTAGCGTTTAGAATTTAAGGCTCTTATTAGGTCCTATACTGAGTCGAAACAGGTTTGATAAAATCGGACCGAAAAATCGTGACTATCGAATCGAACCCGACCATCAGATGTTCAAATAAATCGTACCTAAAAATCAGAAAAACGTCAAAAAAACGTCAAAAAATTGGTTTTGAATTTTGGTGCGTTTCAGTAAAAAATTTTTGGGTTTAATATTTTTTACGGTGGACAGGCCCGATTTCTGAGCCCGATTCAGGATGTTTGTATTGAGATCAGGCGTGGTTGAAATCGGTGACAGAAAAAGTGTGCTCAAGAATGCTTGAGCCGAATTCAACACATTCCCGATCCTCATGAATTTGGAAAAAAATGCATAAAAAGTGTCTAAATTCGCTCATTCTCCTCTCCGCCGCCCATTCATTTAATTCTGTTGTTATTTGTGTCATCCATATATCCTTCTTCTTCCTCTTTTTTTCTTCTTTTTTTTGTGTGTTTGTGACCGCTACCCCTAGACATATACTAACAAATTCACACACAGATACACACACACAAAAAGGTCGAGTCGAGTACTTGTCCTCCCGCACCCTGGCACCAGTCTCGCACATCTCCGACCTCCCCCAGGTAGATCAATTATTTTTATTTTCATAAGATGCAAAAAAAGATGATCCTGTTCTTTTTTTGTTGTTTGAGACCTGTCGGAATTTGCTGACTTTTCAAATATTTTTGCTTTTTTTGTGTCTTATCTCTCGAACATTTTGAAAGGCTTATCGGTAATTCGTTTTTAATTTTTCGATTGTCGGTTTTTGCCGGATTTTGTGTACTTCTTTTGGAGAATTCACGTCGATTGATTGTCTCTGAATTTTGAGAAAAAGGCACTCCTACTTTTGTTCGGGAAAAAAAAAATTATTTTCCGGACAGCGAAAAATCGGGAAGAAAAAAGTTACTGATCAAGTTTCAAAAAACGTATTTTCATTTTTTTTCTCTTCTCGAAGAGAAATCACAGTTTCCAGAATATAAACAAGGTGTTTTCTCAATTTTCACGCAAAACTTGTTAATTTTCTTGTTCTTATTTTGCAAATAGTTTTTGTACTTTGCACTTTGTTTTTTCTTCTGGTGTGAGATAATTTGGCAGTCGATTCAAAAACGGCAATTTTTTAGAGACTATGAGACGCAGAGTTTGCCACGTGTTATACGTTACCTCGACATGCTTCGAAAAACGGAAAGAATGTTGCAAAAAAAACAGAAAAAAAACGTGACCCACTTTTTCAGGCGCTATACGAAACTACATTTACTCAACTTTAATTTTTCTGAAAATTTTTCAAACTAAAAACCGGATAACCTATAATTTTTTTGTTGAAAAAATTGGGGGGTTGTTCTGCTTAGAGAATCTAGATTTTTTAGTTCAAACCTATATTTTCTAGCACCTGACACCTTTTTTTAAAATTATCTAAACTTCGATTGTTCTGAAAATTTTCGGACCAGGCCCGAATATTTTTAGAACCTGGTGCAATTCAGTACTTACCTTGTATGTAAGCTTAACACTGTTAGCTTGACAAATAAAAATCTACATTTTTTACTTTAAAATACATTTTTCTAACACCTGAAAATTTTAGTTGAAATTCAAATTTCGACGAAAAAGACGCTCGGTCTCGGATTTTCTCTATCGTTTCTCTAAACCCTCTTTCCCTCTAAACCCTTGTCTCAACCTTACAAAAACCCCATAATTACACAACCCCATTACCCTCATTGCACCCATATGTTTACGCGTGTCACACCAATCCAAACTATATCTTCGCCCTCTTTTTCTCCTTCTTCTCTAGGTCTCTCTCTCTCTCTCTAACAATTCATCAGGTCATTAGAGGTCACTTTCATCGTCTGCGTCTTTCTCGTTCATCATCTCTAACTATTTCATATGTGGTTAACATTGACTCTCATCATTTTTTTCTGCAGCAATAGCAGCAGAAAAATTGAAACTACAGTACTCGTTTTTTTGTAGCTACATACATACATATAATATATCCATCCATTCCCCTCATTCGTCATCGTTCTTCTCCTTCTTCCTCGGAAAAAATCCAGTTTTTCGTGATCGATTCGAATTTTTTTGTCATCGCCCATACATTCATTCTGTACACGAATACACTGGTCGAATGATGACAACTACAGTAGCCTGTGAATTTCTTTTTTTTAGTTTCATTTTTTTTTGTAATGTTTAAAATTTCATTTTTTTTCACGCTTGAAATTTTTGGTTTCAGAAATTGAGATATCGAATTTTTTTCGTTCAAAAAGTTCTACCAGTCTGAGAATATTAAATTCTCAAAACTGATCCAATCTTCGAATTTCTGAAATCCCGGGCCGGACCGAAACGACAATTTACTCCGTATCACTATACAATTTTGAAAAAAAAACTGGATTATTGTAGATTTAATAAATCCGCATTATATCGTAAAATCCATTGTCAAAAAATGCCAAAGTTACTGATCATCCAGATCTTTCAAAAAACTTGATTTTCTCCATCCCTCTTTTTTTATCGCATCGTTTTTTTCTTCGATTCGAACCGTAACCATGTTCAAAGTATGATTTATGAACACCGATTTAGGACACACTAGGCAACCTTCTCTCCCCGCAAAAAAAACTTGAAAAATTCCAGAACGAAAAAAAAAAGGAAGTGTGTTGTTGTCTTTTCGATGATTGATGAACTGACCTATAATGATTTATTGAAAAGATAACAGGTGCTAAAAAAGTCTTGTTTTTTCGTCTGTCGGGTAGATTCATTTTATGTGAAGATATTTTATCTTTTTTGAAAATTTTTAGGACAGTTTTTTCGACTATGACAAACCGGATTTTCTCAAAATTTCGGCTCGGGAGTTTTTCAAACTCGAAAAAATCTCTCTTTTTTTTTTGGTTTAAAATCTCCTGATGTTTTTAAAAGTTTTTGGAAAAAAAATCCAATTCTTATTCATCACAATTGTGAACTTTCGAAAAATTTAAAATACCCAAATTTTGATTTTCAAAATTTAGACTCAAAAGTCTAAACTTTGAACAATCGGGTCGGCTCGAGAATATTTTTTTGGGGATTTTTCGAATCTCGAAAAATTTGAATCCAAAAATCGGGCCAAAATTTCATAACTCATTTTTCGATCCTCCAATTCTCAGAAAACCTATGTAGAGATGAATTTTCGGGCCGGCTCTAAAATTTCCCGTATTCCGAATTGTCAAAGCTCAAAGTTGACAGTAATTTTCCGAAATAACTTCAATCCACAAAATTTCGCGCGAAAATTCTAAACCTCATTTTTTTCGCGCGCCAAACCGTTCAATGATCAGATTATCGAAAAACAGTTTTCAAAACCACCCCGAGATTTTTTTCTTTTTCTCTTCCCGAGACAACCGAAAATTGGAACATTTGCACAGGGATAAAAAGAGAGTGAGAGAGAGAGAGGGGGCGGCAGTTCAGCAGGGCTAGTGGAAGAGAGAGAGAGAGAGGGGCAACAACTTCTGAATGACCCAAATAAAATTGTTTGAAAACTGTGTGACGAGAGACAACGAGACGTAGAGAAAAAAAGAAAAGTCGCGCAGAGAGAAACGACAGACAAAACTACAACAATATCTCTTCTTCTTTTTCTTCTTCCTTTTTTTTCTTACCATGTTTTCGCCGTGCCTCCTACCGTCGTACCGTACCTGGTTCTTCGCACATATTTTTCTTCATCCTTTTCTTCTTGTTTTTGCTGTCATCATCATCAGCCATTCAGCCATCATCTTATTCTCATCATTTTTATTCTAGTAGATAATACATTTTTTGTTATCTATGGATTTTTTTGAAAAATTCAGACCCGCTACTTTTTCGAGTCGTGTCAAGTATTGAGAGTAGACAAGACGCAGGGAGAATTTCTGATTCAAAAATTCCACGTTTCTATTAAATTTTAATTCACAAATTAACTCAGTTATGACACGTGGTGAACTCTGCGTCTCGTACTATCTAAAAACTTAAACTATATGAGAATTTTGTAGTTGGCTCAACTGAATCGGGCATCAAATTTCTGTGCTGAAAATGAATTTATTTGTGAATTTATTACCTGAATCGGGCTCAAAAAGAACTTTCGAAGAAACTATTTCGAAATAAATATCTGATCTGGCCCGATTTTTTCAGTTTTTCTGGCCCTAAAAATTTTCAGAAACAGGTTCAGGTACTACTTTTTAAAACTCGATTAAACACGAACATTTCAAATCATTCAGGGTCCATTTCAAACAAATAATTTATTTCCGATCCGACTTTTGGGTTCGATCTAAAAATTCGGCAATTCTAGTTGGCCCGGTTTTTTTCCAATTTTTATCGGGCCTGGCCCAATTCAGGGGAGTACTTTTGTGTCTCAATATTTTTGTGCACTTGTGATGCGAGCTCAATCGAAAAACCAGAAAATGGGATGATAAAAAAATGAATTTTGGAAACTTTTCAGACAATAATATTTGGTTGTTGAAATAACGGAGCCCAGCTCTTCTTGAGAACTCCACGGTTCAAAAAAAATGTGAGCCTCTCATGAAAACTGAAAGCACACTTTCAAAAACTGGACTGGGCCAGACTTTTCTATTGTTTTCAAATTTATGTGGCGATACACTACATATCAACTCAAATGTTAGGTCTCAAATATTATAATAATTTTGAAACGTATTTGTTCATGGAAAAGATTGGATACAAAAATAAAGCGCGTAGCACTTAAACACTTCGTGACGTCTCTCTCAAAATACGATTATGTTAGTACGCATCGATCAGAGATGTTCGATGCTCATTACACAACAGCAAAAAAAGAAGCAAAAAATATATACATTGTCAGTCAGCTGATTTCTTCTTTCCACTTGTTGTCCATCAATTTTTCCCCCAATTTTCAGTTTTTTTCTCGTCCTAGCCGACCAATTTGTTATTCATACTTTTTTCCACATTTTTTTCTGCCCTCTTTTCAAGTATACTAGTCGCCATCGTCGTCGTCGTAGTGTTTTTTTTTGTGCGCGCCAATTTTTTTTTGAGAAAGAAAAATGTCTGTTTTTTTTGCCTCTTCAATATTTGCTCTTTTTTTTGTGGACGCTTTTTTTTTAGTTTTTTTCTTGGGTTTTTTGTGAGATTTTGTCGGTACTTCCTTGTTTTCGAAGTTTTTGAACTCGTGAATCTCGGCCCGCCAAAGGTTTTGAAAATCGATTTTTTTGTGCTGGAAATTCTTCCCTCAAACTATCAGAGTGATTTTTCATAAAAATTTCGAGGCGCAGTTTTTCCGATTTCCCTCAAAACCATAAAAATTCTAGTTTTTCAAAAAAAAAAGTTTGAGCCAATTTTTTTTCCAAAAATCACCAAAACTAATTTTTCACGAAAAAATCTAATGGCGTAATTTTTCCAATTTTTCTCTCCGCTTTCTTCTTCATCGCCAAAACATTTTGCCACATCATTTACACACAAAATTCCGAAAAAAGAAAAAAAAGAAAAGAAGAAGAAGGCTTCTTCTTCTTCTTCTTCTTCTCCAATAAGTGTTCCCATTTCTCAACCAGTTTTTCTTGTCCTAATTCGTCTATCCTCTTTCTTATTCACATTTTATAAATATATATATATATATATATACGTACAACATATAATAATATCAAAAACCGGCCCTTGTATTTTTCTCTCAACTCTCTTATCTCTCGTCTCTCGTCTCTCGTCTCTCTCTCTCTTTCGTTAACATGTGGATGAAAGTATTTTTTTTCGAAATAGTAGTATTTAGTGATTGGTTTTTTTCCTTGTTATTGATTTTTCTGGGGATTTTTGAAAGTTGGAGAGATGAGAGGGGTTAGAGAAAAAGAGTATTGACCTTTGCAAGATGTTTTTTTTGGCTCTGAAAATTGGTGGAAATTTGCAGCAATTCGTCATTTGACATCATCGCCCGCTAGGCGTCGGCTTCCGCGTGCTACGTCATCATCCACATCGAATCCGGGTTCAGCCGTCGCTGACGATCTCCGCATGTCTGCCTATTTCCCGCCGCCGTCGTCGTCGCCGACAACCGCCGTCGCTGAAGATGAGACGCGGTTGGTAGTGCGGGAAGTTGACGAAGAAGAGGAAGAGGAAGAAGAAGAAGAAGAGGAGGAGGAAGAGGACGACGACGACGAATCGCAACAACCGTCATCATCGTCGTCGCAATCACAGTCGCGACAGCGATATTCGCCGCGCGACAAGGCGAATGATGCGAATGCGCCGACTGCGGCCGCGACGTCGCCTGGTGTTTCGTCGTCGCCAACTGGGTTGTTTTCGAGTAGCAGCGCGAGTAGTCCTAGTTTTCCGTGAGTTTTTTTTGAACTTGAAAAAATTTGAAAAAATAAAAAAAAACTCACTTTTCTGATTTTTTCCGAATCTAAAAATGTGATTTTTTTGAAGATTCTTTGAACTCGAAAAATCGAAAAATTGACAGCACCTCAAAGTTATAAAATTTATTTTGATCTTGACTTTTCTCGATTTAATTTTGATCGAAATCAAAAAATCTACAGTACCCAAAAATCTTTGTAATTTTCCCCATTTTTTCGAATCCAACTTTTTTTCTAATTTCAAAAATATGAGAATTATAGTATTTAAAATTTTCAAAAAAAAAGAAGTTTTTTTTTTCCAGATATTCTCTGCGTAAACGTCGAACATGTTTGTCGCAAAAAGACGAAGACTCTTGTTTTCCGATCACAGCCGCCACTGCCGACGAAACGCCTCAGCCAATTTCGAAAAAGTTCAAATTGGAATCTGTGTCACCAGGAGAAGCCCGCAAAGAGTGAGTCATTATCATGTTTTTCTATTTTTCAACATTTCTGTTTTTCGCAGTTTTTCAATCGACGACGATGATGATGTGAAGTATGAAGTGGAGGGTGTCGATCACATCAACACGTTGCCCGACGAGATTCTTCTCAAAATTTTTGGCTATCTGGCCGACGCCGATATTCTCGCGTGCAATTCGGTTTGTGATCGTTTCAATCGTATCGGTAATAGTAACGAGGTTTGGCGAGAGCTTTATTGTGAATTGTACGAGTATCGGCTGCCGTTGTATCATCCGGCTCATGGAAAATTCGAGTTTCGAGAGGTGGCCAGATGGAAAGATGAAAATGCGTGGAAGGAGTCGCATCGACAGTTGGTTAGTTTTTTTTTCTTTTTGAGATTTGAAGACTGTTTCGGATCAGTCAGAAAGTTGAACTGGGCCAAAAAAAAACTTGGCCGACCTGCGATTTAAAAAAAACGAACACAGTATCAGATGGGTCAATTTTTTTCAAAAATTATGACCCGTTTTTTTTTTGTAAAAAACTCTACCGGTTATTCAAAATAAAATTCGGAAAAAAACCGATGAAAAAATTTGATCCAAAAATTTTCTGAGAATTGAAAAATAGAAGTTGAAGTTTTTTTCGGTCAGGCACAATTTTTTTCATATATTGTGACTAGCTTTTTGAACCAAGTTTTTCTTAGTTTGATTTTTTTGTTTTCTGAAAATCAATACTGATAACTGTTTTCAGCACGACGGTGTTCATGTGATGAAAGAGGACACGAAAAATTGTCGGATATCGAACTTGCGCGTATTTGACAACGTGGAAGAAGCGATGATTTATCTCGACGCCAATTCGGAACGCGAAAAACTGATCTTCTTACACGCTGGCCTTTACGAGCCCAACGATACGATCCTTATCAATTCGAATGTTCAAATCATCGGAGCCAGCGACACACGCGACATCACCTCATCTGTCATCATTGAAGGTTTTCGCAACACTGCTGTGACTTTTGTCGACGGCAGTATTGGCGCATACTTTGGCTTCATCACTGTTCGTTTTCGACCCGACGCTGGATCACTCAAAACACCGCCAATCTCGCAACAACATCAAGGTCAAAATCATTATTATGCGATTTTGGTGACTGACGAGTCAGCTGAGCCCTATATCGAACGATGTGATATCAGCTCGAAAGTGAGCAGCGGTGCGGCGGTTTGTGTCAAGAAAAACGCGTCGCCGAAATTCAAATATTGCACAGTTGTGGATTGCGAAAATGTCGGCATTTATATAACCGATCATGCAACTGGTCATTATGAACATTGCGAAATTGCGCGTAACACACTGGCCGGTGTCTGGGTCAAAAATAATGCGAATCCGTACTTTCGAAAATGTCACATCCATTCGGGTAAAGATGTCGGCGTTTTCACTTTTGAGTGAGTTGTTTTTTTCTTTTTTGTGATGTTTGGAAGGGGGGGGGGGGTGAAGGTCAGGGGATTTTCGAAATTTACTGAAGTAGACAAGACACATTTTGAGTTGAACTCTTTGAATCGGACACGATCCGATTTTATCGGGCCCGAAAAGGACCAAATTTGAATTAGACCCATACATGAAAAACGTGTTCGAATCGGGCCAGAGTCTGAAAACCGGACCGGAATTTTGTTTTTGCTGAAACGAGTTAGTCAAAAATGACTGGAACGGATCCAGACAAAAAATTAGACCCGGTTCGTTTTTCTCAGATCAGAAGCATTTATTCTAGACCGATTTTGTGGCCCGATTCAGCAAGAATCTAACAAAAACGAACCGGGTCTGATTTTTTGACTTTCATTACTTTCGGGTGCGATAAAGAAGGTCCGATTTAGATTCCACTGGTAGACATGTCCAGCCAATACTTCAAAAACTCTGAAACCCTGAATGTTTTGCAGACATGGTCAAGGTTACTTTGAGAAGTGCAACATTCACTCGAACCGAATTTCGGGTATCGAAGTGAAAAACTCGGCCAATCCGGTGGTAATTCGTTGCGAAGTGCATCACGGCCATACGGGCGGCATCTATGTTCATGAGAAGGGACGCGGTCAATTCATGGAGAATCGAATCTATGCGAACGCGTTCGCCGGAATCTGGATCACGTCGCATTCGGATCCGACGATTCGCAAAAACGAGATCTTTACCGGTCAACAGGGTGGTGTCTACATTTTCGGCGAAGGTCGCGGACTCATCGAACAGAACAATATTTATGGCAACGCGTTGGCCGGCATTCAGATTCGATCACAATCCGATCCGATTGTTCGACTCAACAAGATTCACGACGGGTTACACGGTGGCATCTATGTTCATGAGAAGGGAAAGGGACTTATCGAGGAGAACGAGGTCTATGGGAATACGTTGGCCGGTATTTGGGTCACCACTGGATCGTCGCCGATTTTGAGAAAAAATCGCATTCATTCTGGAAAGCAGGTGGGTATTTTATTATCCGGATTCAACTTTCGAGAGAGCAGAGTTTGTCACATTTTTTGAAATGAAAATAACAAAGATTCGGACCCAAATGGCAGGTCTCCTGTTTTGGACCGGAATCCATCAAAAAAAAATTAGCCTAAAAATGACGTTTCCTGAAATCTCTAAAAATTTGGATTAGAAAAATATTCGATTTTTCTGTGGGCTGGGTGTTTTACAATGTTCATAGTTCATTTTTTTTAAATTTCAGGTCGGCGTCTATTTCTACGACCAAGGTCACGGACTGCTCGAAGAGAATGACATTTTCAACCATCTCTACTCGGGTGTTCAGATTCGAACCGGTTCGAATCCAAAAATTTGTCGCAACAAAATTTGGGGCGGTCAAAACGGCGGCGTTCTTGTCTACAACGGCGGCAAAGGATGTCTCGAAGACAATGAGATATTTGACAACGCGATGGCCGGTGTTTGGATCAAGACCGATAGTGAGCCGATTTTGCGACGCAACAAAATCTACGACGGACGCGACGGCGGCGTGTGCATTTTCAATCGCGGTCGAGGTGTTCTCGAGGACAATGAGATTTTCCGCAACGCACAAGCCGGTGTTCTCATCTCCACCGAATCCAATCCGACACTTCGACGCAATCGAATCTACGACGGCAAATCGGCGGGAATCGAAATCACGAACGGTGCGACGGCGACACTCGAAGAGAATCAGCTGTTCCGCAACAAGTATGGCGGTCTCTGCGTCGCCACCGGTGTCAATCCGATCCAACGAAACAATAAGATCTACGACAATCATGATACGATTGCGCGAGCCATCAAAACCGGTCAATGTCTGTTCAAAGTTAGTAGCAACAACAGTTTTCCGATGCACAATTTCTTCCGGTAAGCTTGCGTTGAGTTTTTGGAAATATTCTTGGATTGTTCTTGCAGGTGTACAACTTGTAATACCACCGAAAGAAATGCCATCTGTTATAACTGCATCAAAACGTGTCATCGAGGACACGTTGTCGAACATGTTCGATTTGATAGGTTAGTCATTTTCTGATTTTTGGCAGCGACAAAAGTTACATCTTCACCTAAACATTTCAAATTCTGAAATAACACTTCTCCTGTTGTGATCTTATATTTTTTTTCGGAAAACTCCAATTTTAATTTTCGGGCTGGACCCCATTTCTCGAAATTCTTGAATCTTGAAAAATAAATTTAATTTTTTGAAGGTCAAGAGCTATTAAAGTGTTGGACCCGGATCAAGAAATTTTCTAAAAATCAGGCCCGACCTTTTTTTTTTCAAACATTGGAGCCGATTCGGAGAGTTTTTTTGACGCTTAGGCCCAATTTATTAGATTCGGAAAAATAGTTTTTTTCGTCCGAAAAGTTTTCGATTTTCCCTTGTTCAGTCTAGCTACAGTAACCTGTAGCCAAACTGCGTCAATACCAGAACTCAACAATGTTTGCAGATTCTTCTGCGATTGCGGCGCCGGTACACTCGAACGCAAGTGTCACCTTCAAAACGTGCCACGCGACAATGATACGGTCTACGATTCGGCGACGCCCATCTCAACCGAAACTGGCACCGAAGTATAACTTGTCTGCTTGCGTTTCTTCAACAATTCTCATATTCTACCCATTTCGTCATTCTTTGTTCTTCTCCGATCTCTTCTCTTTCTGACAACAACAACAACAACAACAACAACATCGAAACTCTTCTCCGCCCCACGAAATTAAACAAAAAAAACTGTGATAGTTCCAGTACCGTTTTAACCTGAATAGTAGCACATTTTGTACCGGTCAAAAAATACTTGGCTCTTTCAACTAACATTTTGGTTTTTTTTTTCATCTCTTCATTTTTTTTTTCGGATTTCGCCACCGAACGGTCGTCTTACCGGTAACCGGTACTATAATATTTTCCCTATCTACAGCTCCTCCTCCTCCTCCCAAAAATGTTTGTATTTTGGGATTTTCAATAGTTTCCGGATTAGGTTCTTCACACACTGGGTCCATTTTTTTTTGTTTCAAAAATCTTCTAGAAAATATGAATTTTTCCCCATCTCTGTGATTTGTGCTTGAATTGTTTTTCTTTTCGTTTCGTCTAGAAAATTGACTGGTCTAAGCTTTTCATTGTGTTTTTTTTTGAGTGTCCAATTTGTAATTTTTTGTTTTTTTCTCATTTTTTTTTCAAGTTGTAAGTGTTTATTTGTGATGAGGTTAATAAACATTTTTCGATATCCAGCTTTTTTTTAGAGCGGAAGAAGTACTGTAGAAAAATAGTGTTTTTCAGTTTTGAAGTTGCTGCCGGATGAGACCGTCTCAAAACTGCGTATTTTGGCTTAGGAAAAATTTCAGGAGCTGAAGTTTTAGGTCTCCAAAATTAAAAACAAATTGTAATAGGATGGTATGATTTTCGTGACCTTTTCTCTGAATTTCTTTTTGAGTTTCATTTCTTTGGTTCATGCCAAAAAATGAGATAGAGAGAGGAGATGGAGACGCAGACGAGTTCATTGGAGCAATGTTACACTAGTTTCCAGTTTCGAGATTTCGAAAAATGTTATTCTCTTACACATCGGATCACGTTTTCATTCGAAAGCAGCAAGAAACGTAAACTTTTACTCCTGGGAAAACAAAATGAAAATTACAAAGATCGTTATCTTCGACGAACTCACGTGATCCCTCTCACCTCTTCGATTTTTTCAGAAATAGCTGAGTTATGGTGACCTACTGAACACGTTCCTTTAGAACCACAGAAAATTACGAGTCGTGCTAGACGTAGAGAAGAAAAGATGAAGGGGCCTGAGAACGAGAATTCGTGGCGAGAAATTTTCTGCAAACACTTTTGAAAACATTCGTCACAACAGAGTTTTCGAAAATAACTCTCGATTTCGGAGTTTTTCAGCAGAAGTTGATTTTGGGGCGCGATTGAAAATGAACTCACGAGCCAATATAGGGTTTTGATGATACCTAGGGTTTTGATCCAGCAAAAAATCGGACCAGTTCCGATTCAGACCACTCACAAAGAACTAGATTAAAATTTTCACAAATACTGATTCAGAGAAGATTGTGGTCTACTTCTAGTTCTTTTTTTTTCGAATGAAAATGACAAAAAAATAGTTACAGAAAAATAATATATGAAAGATCATGTCAAAATGAGAGATTCAGACAGTAGACCAAACTCGCGTTGGATGATCTGGCTGAATTGTTTCAGATTTGCGAGCCAACTTGGCCAAGTTTATTACCAACTCAGCCAAGTTTATTACCCATTTGATAATTTGAGAATAGTATTCAAAAATAAAACATTGATAATTTGAGATAGTACAAAGAGAACAGATCATGAATCACAAAATTCAAGTTTGTCTATAGCCCTTTTTGTTGATGTCTCAAAACAACGAAACATCGAAAACAACTCGGATAGTGTGATTGATCATTGTGAGAAAATAGGAGTATAAAAGATCTCATTTTCGGACTACTACTCACAACATTTTGAAAATGTCATCTAATCTCACAATTATTACTCTCTGTCTGTTTGTCACATTGGCCACATGCCAATGGGGTGGTGGTGGACCTTACGGAGGCGGCTATGGCGGTGGACCCGGTGGCGGATATGGAGGGCCTGGCGGATACGGACCTGGTGGCGGATACGGTGGTGGACCCGGTGGTTATGGCGGTGGACCGGGTGGGTATGGTGGTGGCCCGGGTGGTTATGGTGGACGTCCGATGAGTCCCGGAGCACAAATTGCCACTGGTGTCATGTCAGAGTTACTTGGTAGATGATCTCTTATATTTGTTTGCTATGTGTGTATAAAGTTTTTTTTCTGAAAAGTATACACCCGAATTGATTGAATAAGAAATATTTGGTGTTATCTGCCCGACCCACAAAAAAACATACAGAATGGTCAGACAGGATATTGGAATATACAATGTTCACGCGTGACACGTGATACGTCGCAAACTCTGCGTCTCGAAATCTCTCAAAAAAAAACTTTGTCCGCTTTTAACGGAGTGCTCTATCAAAAGTTTCAAACCGCTAACATTCTGAAAAATCGAGCCCAAACATTCAAATTTTCACCGAGTCAGGGTGGAACTATTTTTTGAAGTTTTCTGATTTTTCTATGTACAAAAAACTTTGTTGAAGTATTGTACAAAAACTTCAAAGTGTTTTTTTCTGAACGAATCAGTAGACTTGAGTTTTTATAAATCTTGATTGTTATTAAAAACTATCACAAAATGATCTGTAGAATGACTAATCAACTTCCTGTCCTTCTTCTTCCTTGTTCAGCAAATAGAACAAACAAGTCTAAAAAGTATACATAAAGCACCGAAACAACGATCAGATCACGCTTCTTTTTTTTATCAAATCATTTTCAATTCGATTCAAGTTTGTCTTTCTATCTATCTTCTCTTTGTTCCCATCTTGACCGTCGTCTCAAAAACATTGCATCGATCACGACGACTATAAAAGCCCCCAAATATGTACGGTCACATTGTCTGTGTATTGTGTTTTTGTTTGCATTCGAAACCTTTTTTTTTTGGTTGTTGCAGAAGATGACTCGTCTCACAGTCTTCACCTTGTTCTGCGTTGTCGGTTGGGCAGCGTGCCAATGGGGAGGACAACAAGGTGGATGGGGTGGTAATCAGGGAGGCGGTGGATTCGGTGGACAACAAGGCGGGTTCGGTGGTGGACCAGCAGGCGGTCAAGGTGGATTCGGCGGTGGACCAGGAGGCTTCGGAGGAGGACCGGGAGGAGGCCAAGGAGGATTCGGTGGCCAACAAGGAGGCTTCGGGGGAGGTCCAGGAGGCGGTCAAGGTGGATTCGGAGGACAACAAGGAGGAGGCTTCGGAGGTCAGCAAGGTGGATTTGGTGGTCAAGGAGGTCAAGGTGGATTTGGCGGACAACAAGGTGGTATGGGCGGAGGACGTGGAGGATTCGGAGGAGGACCACAACAGAGCCCCGGTGTTCAGCTTGCCGAAGGTGTTATCGGAGAACTTCTCGGTTAGATTGTTTTTTTTTCTGATCTCATGATTATGTGTGTTTTTTTTGAATGAAATGTTTAATTTAATCTTATATCTAGTTTTATCAGAACGGGATAAAATTTCGTTTGAACTCTAGACTGGTCAAAAACTAAAAAGGCCCTCTTGCATAGGGTGGTCCACATTAGAATTTCTTGAATATTTTTCGTTGGATTTTTCTCGATTAGGAATTGCATACTGATACCTTTTGAGCCTTTCCCAAGTTTTTGTCTTCTTCTATCGTGCGTGATCTAGCGAGCCAAAAATTCGGACCAACTTAATCGAACTAGATCCGATAAAAACAAGACTCAAAATCAGGTCTGAAAAATTTCAGAGATACCGAGAAAAATCGGATTTAGCCTGGTTCGGTTTTAGCGCTGGGTTCATCATGGCAAAGGTTCGTGTTGGGCGCAATATCCTTGCTCAACTCTGATTCAGTCGGCCCGATTCAATATTGACCAATACTATTTTCAAAATTTCCACTTTCGTGGATTTGGCCTCAACCGAAGAAATATAATTTTAAAATTAGAAACTCAGAAAAAATATCCGTTTTTTCAAAATTTTGAAGACCCAAAAGTGTACAGTATACTGCTTCCGGCCTTCAGAAAAACTAGAATCTCGTTTCTAATCAGGAAAGTTAATAACAACAAAATATATCTGTGGTTTCATAACTCTTTTTTTTTCTTCAAATATCTGAATGTCTGTTCTATGATGTCTTTTTGTTTTTAGACTGAATGTGAAAGAGAAAAATGAGATGATAAGACAAGTGACCAACGAAACAACCACCATTCTTGGATTTTCAATTTTTTTATTAGTAATAGCAAAAATAAGTTAGAAATATGGCAACCTATTTTCTTCCGAATCCGCCGCCAAATCCACCCTGTTGACCTCCGAAGCCACCTTGACCGCCTTGTTGACCTCCGAAGCCACCTTGACCGCCTCGTTGACCTCCGAAGCCACCTTGACCGCCTCGTTGTCCGCCGAACCCGCCTTGACCTCCTTGACCACCAAATCCACCTTGTTGCCCGCCGAAGCCTCCTTGTTGCCCGCCGAAGCCTCCTTGTTGCCCTCCAAAACCTCCTTGTTGTCCACCAAATCCACCTTGTCCTCCGAAACCGCCACCCTGTCCGCCAAACTGGGCGACAACGACGGCGACGAGCGCCAAAAGTGTGAATAGAAGGAAGTTCATGTCAGGGTGTGTGAGTGTGTGATGAGTTTCGACGTGTGACTTTTTAAATACACTTATGGCATCTCCGCCCATCTCAACATTTGATGCTGAACTTTGACGAAATACAGTGCGGCGGCGTGTAGATTTTGTCTGTTGGTTGTGTTGATTTTTAGTGACCATTAAACCACAGAAAACACAAAACAAGAAAAGTGTCAATGGGTCATTTGTTGACTTCATTCTGTCTGGTCAGACTTTTTTGACTACAAATTAACAAAAATCTGAAGCTATTCGAGAATTGAAACATTTTTGAAACGTGTTTTTCCCGGTTTTTTTTTGAATTTTGCAGAAAAAACTACGTGAAAATAATTTATTAGCGAAAAGTTCTCTATACTCTACCAAATCCACCTTGTTGACCTCCTTGCTGACCACCTCCAAATCCGCCTTGACCGCCTTGTCCACCTTGTTGGCCCCCTTGTTGTCCACCTTGTTCACCGTCTCCGAAACCACCCTGACCTCCTTGTTGCCCGCCAAATTGTACGACAACAATTGCGACGAGTGCCAAAAGAATGAGAAGGAAGATCTTCATCGTTGGTTGATGATGAGGTGACGAGTTTTTGTGCCTTTTTAAAAGCTTCCCATATCCCCTACCAAATATTTGATGCTGAAAATTGTCTTCTGAACCGACCATGGGGCCAATATCGAATGGGTTCACCCGAATGGGTCTTGACCCTTTCCGAATGGGGCTGATGGGGCAAATTTCCAAAAGGGGTAAAAGGGTCGAAAAGTTTTACCGAAAGGGGCAATTAACCGAATGGGTCAAACCTTCATTTTCAAAATTTTCCGAATGGGGCAAAAAATCTGAAAGGGGCTAATTTTTTCTCTAATGGGGCAACTCGATTTTTTTGCCAAAAAAGACTTATTTCAATTATTTAAAGGTGAATTGCGAGATAATTGAGTGTTTCGTCTATGATATAGTTTTTTTCTTAACAGTTTCTGCGTTTTTTTTAGCAATTTTGTATATTTTTTCACGTGTTTATATATTTCGTAATTTCAATGTTTCTCCCAGATTTCAATTTTCCAAGAGATTCTAGAAAAACTAAATTCAATGAAGCTGAAAAAACTTCTCAGATTTCGAAAACTACAGTAGTTTACCTCCTCGGCTAAGCCTAAACGTAAGAAAATTGCCTTTTAAATAATTAAATTACTCTTTATTGGCAAAAAATCGAGTTGCCCCATTAGAGAAAAAATTAGCCCCTTTCGGATTTTTTGCCCTATTCGGAAAATTTTGAAAATGAAGGTTTGACCCATTCGGTTAATTGCCCCTTTCGGTAAAACTTTTTGTCCCTTTTACCCCTTTCGAAAATTTGCCCCATTAGCCCCATTCGGAAAGGGTCAAGACCCATTCGGGTGAACCCATTCGATAATTGCCCATTTTGGCTTCGAGAAAAAATTACGTCTCACTTGTCCGAGTCAGTTATTTTCTGAAGTCTTAAACGGACCGAGAAAACCCGGTAAAAGGCTTATGTTGCTCAGATTTTTGTTGGTTCTTAATGAGTTCCAAGCTCATTCAATTGTCTTCACGTCACAAAAACTTTCTTCAGAAAAACGTGTTTTCAGTTTCGGAAAAAATGAAGACATGAACACAATTATGAAACGTGAAAACAAAGTACACAAACGTGACCCTTTAAATTGCAACATTTTAAAATAATTCTGTGTCTCTTTGGGTTGAAATTTCTCAAGCTGGCAATTCTACCAACCACATACAATTTTCGACGATAATTTAACATTTTCCTGAGGCGAGCATGTCGAAAAAAATGTAGAGGGACGACTTTTGTTTTCCTGACTCGCTGATTTGAAAATTGACTCCGCCCTTGTTCATCTTCTTCACAAGTCAACCCTATCATTATCTTTTTTTATCTATCCCACATTTGATAAAGTGATACGAGATATACCAACAACAATAAGATCACAAACTTCCTTGTTCAAATATAAGATGTTTATTATTAATATGTGATCAATTTAACCGAAACGTTCTTCTCTGAATCCGCCTTGATTGCCGAAACCACCTCCACGACCACCTTCACCGCGGAACTCGCCGCCACCACGTCCGCCAAACTCATTTCCACGTCCGCCGAACTCGCCACCGCGACCTCCGAACTCGCCGCCTCTTCCTTCAAACTCGCGACCTCGTCCTCCGAACTCGCCACCTCTTCCTTCGAACTCGCCACCTCTGCCGCCAAACTGCGCAGCAACCACTGCCAACAATGCGAACAGGGTGAAGATGAGAACGTTCATCGCGACAAAAGTCGTTGGTAGCACCGACATTTTGACCACTTTTATATGTAGTTTGAAAATAGTTTCCCGCCCATTTCGAGTTGGTAAAGATGTTAGAAGAAAATATTGTAACAAAACCAAAAGTCTCCAAAACAACAACGTCTTCTCATTTCTGTTCTATTTTGTTTTCTCGAGCGACGACTATCGTAGTGTTAGCATGTTCCTTTGAATTAGTTCACAGTGTTGTTTCTTTCATCGTACTTTGTTGTTAGTTCAGCGTTTCACATGGTAGTACAGCAGGTTTTGTCATGACATTTTAGCGGTAGGGAAAAAAAAGATAAATATTATCAAAGGCGCATACTAAACCATGTTAGTCGGAAGTTTCTGTCCCACACTTTTACGAAGATATTGATCTTTATCAACGGCTCAGGAAAAATCTCTGGCATGTTTTTGCCCATCGTTTGAAAATTTGATGTCCTATGTGCCCAACGTCGTGTGTGGTCTCTTGTTCTAAGTTCTGCCTCACACTGTATTTCTATTCCACTATGTTCTGTCAGCGAAACACAGATCTCCGGGTTTATGCCCAAGCTTTCTTATCGGAATTTCAAGACATCTTGTCACTCACAAACATAAATTTATATCTCTTGTTCATAAAAATATTAAGGAAATCTTCAATCTTAGATGTGTGAGATTCAAAAATTAAACATAATCTCTTTTTCTGATCGAAAAAAAAACTATTTCTGAATTAATTTTCACGTCGAACGTCTTGTGCAAACACAGTTTGTGTAAGTGAGTGCGGGTACAGTAACCCATGCTTTTGATTTTTTGGATCGTCGACATCGAGAGTTGAAGTATGAAGCTTTCCTGATGCAGTTCAAGACAAACTTCATGAAGTGTATTGCAATAGAGCGTATTTTATTGCGTAAGCCACAACAGAAAATGTTGTAACAAAATTTTGTCTGTACTTTGTTCGATGACGGACGAATACACCTTTCAAAAATTGACGAACAAAAACGTAAAAAAGTTTTCCAGTGTTTATTACAAAAAATACAATGATGAGATCATTTAACCAAGAAGTTCTCCAACCAATCCTTGTTGTCCGAACCCGCCTTGTTGCCCGCCGAATCCACCTCGTTGTCCACCGAATCCTCCCTGTTGTTGTCCACCCCAACCGCCTTGCTGTCCGCCGAACCCGCCGCGACCTCCCTGTTGTCCACCGAATCCACCTTGCTGTCCGCCAAATCCACCGCGACCACCCTGTTGTCCTCCAAAGCCGCCCTGTTGTCCGCCGAATCCGCCGCGGCCTCCCTGCTGTCCGCCGAATCCGCCTTGTTGTCCGCCGAACCCGCCCTGTTGTCCGCCGAAACCACCGCGACCTCCCTGCTGTCCGCCGAATCCGCCCTGTTGTCCTCCCCAACCTCCTTGTTGCTGTCCACCCCAACCGCCTTGTTGGCCGCCAAAACCGCCGCCAAACTGCGCGGACGCCAACGCAATCAATGCGCAAAGTGTGAAAATGAAAAAGTTCATGACGACGTCGATATCAATGAAAAGGTTTTCAATCGTTTTATAGTTATAAAGCGTCGAATGACATCGAACCGCCCATCTCTTTCTCTCTATTTCTTCTCCGATAAAGATTCGGAAAACGGAGAAAAGTATGAAGTGTGACGATTAATCAGAGAAATTTCCAATTTTAGATGATTACTTTTGTTCTGTGTGTGCTTTTGGTAAATGACATTGTGAACGACACAACTTGTTACATCTGTATTTTAGGTAAAGACAAGTAGATCAAACATTCACATTTGAAAACAAGTGATAACACGACTTCATTCAACTAACATACAGGTTTTCAATCTCTTTCTTTTTCTCGATGATCAAGTACACATTTATATCACATGTGGACAAAGATACACACAAATTTTATTTGTTATTAATAAAAAAAAAATTATAGACGTTGAAAAATTACGTGGCGTGTCATTTCTTGCCAAACAATCCGCCGCCGAATCCAGCTCCTGGGCCGCCGCCAAAACCACCGAATCCTCCGCCTGGGCCGCCTCCGAATCCACCTCCGCCTCGTGGCCTTCCGGGTCCTCCGGGTCCTCCGCCAAAGCCGCCGAACCCACCGAATCCTCCGCCTCCTGGGCCACGTGCTCGACCAGCCCCGAAAAAGCCACCGCCTCTCGGACCATCTCCGAATCCACTACCGCCACCTGGTCTACCGCCGAATCTTCCTACTGGGCCGCCACCGAATCCGCCTCCAGGCCCTCTGCCAAAACCACCGAATCTTCTACCGGGGCCGCCTCCAAATCCACCTCCTCCTCTTGGTCCTCCGGGCCCTCCGCCGAACCCTCTACTGCCTCGGGGTCCGTCTCCGAATCCGCCACCGCCTCCCGGTCCCCATTGACAAACTGCGACACCGACGACGCAGAACCACGAAAAGTGTGAGACGTTGCGAGACCATCTGAAAAATCAGACGTGAATCAGACAACAAAAAATCTTCCAAAACTTTGAAAAAATCGCTAAATGAGATCGAATACTTCCAGAACTCAACAAAAATCCTTTGCTCGTTTTGCCACGTAGATCAAGAAATCAAAACAGTAGGAAACCGAAAATGACTAACACAATTGACCCGAACCAATAAACGCGATTATAGATGGGTCATCAAATAGAGACGCAGACAAGCACACAACAACAAAAATGCAAGATGGTACAGTGAAATGAGTTTATTGACCAATAAATAGAGACAGAAAACAAAATTACATGATGAGTTATTTTTTGCCAAGCAATTCGCCGAGTAGTCCACCGCCATAGGGTCCTCCACCAAAACCGCCACCGCCTCCTGGGCCACCACCAAAACCGCCTGGGCCACCGCCTCCTGGTCCGCCTCCAAATCCACCACCGCCTCCTGGTCCGCCTCCGAATCCGCCGCCTGGTCCACCACCGTATCCTCCGCCTGGGCCGCCTCCGAATCCACCACCGCCACCGGGTCCACCTCCAAATCCACCGCCTCCAGGTCCTCCGCCGTATCCACCGCCACCTCCCGGGCCGCCTCCGAATCCTCCACCTGGTCCACCTGGTCCACCTTCGAATTCACCGCCGCCTCCTGGTCCCCATTGACAAACAGCGAAACCGACGACGCAGAACAACGTAAAGAGGGTGAGGCATTGTGAAACCATCTGAAAAATTGGACGTGAATCATGAAAACAAAGCGAAAAAATTCACGTGGTTATGAATTGTTACAAAATATTTTTTTTCCACCAAAAATAGTTTAAAGGATCTTTGTTGTGTCATCAGAAAAAAAATGACAAGTAGCTAAATGAGATGAACAAAAAACCAGATGTTCTTCCAGAACGCAACACAAATCACTTCCTCGTTTTGGCGCGTAGATCAACAAAACAACAACAGCAGACTAACACAATGACACAATGAATGACCCCAACCAAAAAAAAAGCAACGCGATCAGAGATGGGTCATTGAAGGGACGCAGACAAGCACACAACAAAAAGAGAGAAACATATGGTACTGTAAAATGTGTTCATTTCTCAATCATGTTGTGATTTCCGGGATGCGAATTCTTGCGCATTTTCTTCGGAGTGCGCTTCTTTGTGTTGGTTTTGGAGATGTTCATGATGGTGCTGACGGGTTGCATTGATGAACGAGCCTCACTACGGTCCAGCTTGGCCTTTTCCTGAAAAAAATAATTTCACAAAGTTATTGGAGTCAAGTTTGAGCATTGTGTCTCATCTAACAAGGTTCAAAATTCTCTCTTATCACCAAGCCCGAGGGCCCGAGCCCGGCCCGAAAATCACGGGGGCGGGCAGGGGTTTTTGGTTTTTC
The DNA here is from genome assembly GCA_963572245.1 of Caenorhabditis sp. 8 KK-2011. Taxonomy (NCBI): domain Eukaryota; kingdom Metazoa; phylum Nematoda; class Chromadorea; order Rhabditida; family Rhabditidae; genus Caenorhabditis; species Caenorhabditis sp. 8 KK-2011. The sequence continues at coordinate 9,978,000 of OY751550.1, read as the reverse complement.
AGTCGGTCAAAAAACTTTCTCAAAGCCCGGAATACAATTTTTTTTCGAAAATTTTTTTTCTGGCCTTCAATAAAAAGACCTGGCCGGTCTAAGATCACCAACCATATCACTCTGCAACTCGTTCAAAATCGGTTCCATAAATCGGACAACATCATCCATGTTGACACGCCTCTTTGGGTCCTTGACATACACCTTTTCATACACAAACGATCTAAACTTTTCGGGACACGTGTCGGGAATTGTCAAATGTTTGCCAGTCACCACATTCCGCTTCGCCTCAGTGTTTGTGATATTGTCCCAGGGTTCTTCGCCTTCCGAAAAGATCTCATAACACATCACACCGTAGCTATACACATCGGTTTTGAAGGTGAAAAACAGGGTGGTGATGGTTTCGGCGGCGAGCCATTTGATCGGCAGCTTTTGCGATGTGCACAACTTGTAGGCGTTGCCAATTCTCGACAATCCAAAATCGGACAACTTCACCACTTTGTCAATCGAATACAGACAATTTCGTGCGGCAATATCGCGATGAATACAATTGTTGGAGTGAAGATACTGTAGTCCCATCGCTGCTCCGAGGCACATGTTCATCAAATCGTAGGTGGATACTTTCTTATTCTTCTGAAGGTACGAATTCAAACCGCCACCTTTGACGAGTTCGAGAAGGATGTAGAGCGGTTGTTCGTCGACGGCGACGCCGTAAAAACGAACCACGTTGCGATGTTTGAAAGCGCGCATGAGACGAGCCTCCTTCATCATTTCGCGGATTTTCACCTTGTTCAAATCACCGCCTTTCATCTGCAAACAAGACTATCTCAAGTGTTCTAGAAATCTCACAAACTTTCGAACTTTACATATTTTTTCGAAATTCCGAAGTTGGGTTTCCAAATTTCTCAACTCTCACGGCTTTTACAAAAATTGGAGAATTTGTCGAAAAAAAATCAGGACCAAGTTTTCAATTTTTTTAAAAGTTTTTAGAGGAAACCTTTGCTTTTGGTTGATAATCAAAAAACATTCTGAAGACGGCTCGATACTTCGAGTCCGATCAAACCCCAAAAAATGTTCAACACTTACCAACTTGACAGCCACCTCGACCTCCTTTCCCTTCCTTCTCAAAATGCCCGTACGCACTTCTCCATACGCCCCTTCACCCAACAACGCGCCCAACTTGATATCGGTATGTTTATACTCCCAACTGTGCAATTTGACCGAGTTTTTCAAAAACTTGTTCTTTTTCGATTCGTTGGCACTGGTTTGTTGATAATGTGCCAATAGATCGTTGATAGTGTCGAACGACAACGACAACTCGATTCCGAATTTGCCGTTGTAGCGTCGAACAACCATGTTGCGAAGTTTACCCTCGAAATTGGTGCCAGCTTCGGATTTTTGATCCTGATTTATGTCGGCCATGTTGGGTTGTGCTGCTTGGGGAGCACTTTCGAAGACGGACAAAATAATGTCTCGTTTGATCTCTTTCGCTTCGTCCTTCTTGGCTGTTGTCACCTCGCTGACCCGTATCAAATAATCGCCATCGTTTCGAAGAAGGATCCGCAAGTCTTCTCGCGGCAGAAATCCGTGATAGAAGGGAAGTTGTTGAAGCGATTTAATGAGTCCCTCGTCTTCAACACAATCTTTCACATCGGCCGCTTTGGTCGACTCTTTTCCCTCCTCTTCTTTTTTGTCTTTTTCATCAGCTGCTTCGGTTTTCTTTTCATCTCCTTCTTTCTGAAAATTCCCATATTTTTCCAAAACTCCCTAAATAATCTCATTACGTTATGCTCTTCTGTTTCAACATTGCTTTGCTTTTTATCAGCACCATCTGAAAACTACAGTACTCTCCGAACTCATCATTTCCCTACCATCACTCATTTTTTGAACAACGACGTATTTCTTGAAGAATTGTATCAATAAATGAAGATTATTAGAGGTGTTTTTCGAAACATTGAGGTCATTTGAAACGTGGAAAATCGAAACGTGGTTGATCGATATCAATTATCACGTGATGTTGTTTTCTTGGAGAAACATTTGTGAAAGTTGAGGAAAGGTTGCGATCAGTCTTGGACGCGATCAGAAATGAAACTATCAGAGTTCCGCCAACTTTTCGACGAAAATATATAACTTCCGATTTTGGAAATTCTATGTTCCGTTAACTAACAAAAAAAAAAAAGAATCGGTCCCAATTTTTACTGTGTCCGCTTCAGCCATTTTCTTTACGACCGCTCGTTTAGGTAAGACACCCTTCAGTTCGATTTTGTGGTCCGATTCAACAAAAATCTTGAAAAAAAAAACCGAGCTGGTCCGATTTGGTCCGATTCGGACACATTATTAAAGACTCCTGGTCACTCAGAAATTAATTTCTCGTGTTTATCAAAATCTCAATATTGAAGACTTCAACTTTCGATGTGTGAAATTCAAAAATTGAAAAAAGTACTTTGTGAGGTCGAAAAAAAAGAAAAAAACTTTTTTTGAATTCGTTCTCAGGAAGATTGGCCGCCGCAAACACCGTTTTTGTGTGTGTGCGGGTACAGTAACCCTGAAAATCTCATTTTTGTGATAAATTTGAAATTTTTAAATTACTCCTAACTTTTTCAAAGTTATAAATTTACAAAAATAAACTAATGGATCTGATGTGAAATTTAGTTCTCTACACGATGGTCATTTTGAAATTTCGAAAAAATAATGAAAAAGTGTGATTTTTCGAAAAACCATGAAAAATCAGAAAACAATCTTCAAAATTTAGCCATTTTCACGTTTTCCAATGCAATTTTTTTTTGTTTTTTTGATCTACCTTTTTTATAAAAAGTTCCGGGCTCATTTTTTCAGCGTTACAACTACAATTTCGAGGTTTTTAAATGCTCCTATCGTTCTTTCCATGCCAAATAACCCTTTAGTAGTCTCTCATCACTAAAATAATTCAAATTGAACAAGATATTTCAATTTTTGAGCTCAAACTTTGAGCTCGATTTTCAGCTTTCTGGCTGGAGCTTTGAAAAAGTTAGTTACGGGATGATGATCAGCATGAAAAACTCTATCGGGTGGTATATGTCTCTCCTCAAAGTCCGTTAACACCTACTTGTGGTTCCCTTGTGAATCTGACCAGAGCGAAGAAATCGGACCCGGTCCGTTTTTTTCAAAACCTTTGCTGAATCTAGGGTTGGAAAAACGGGACCGTTTTTCATGTCCGGTCATTTCTAAATGACTTTTTCGCCCGGAAACACTAATTCTTCAAAACATAATGGAAAGTGTTTTCGTGCAGATGTGTTCGGGCAACGAGTGTTTTCGGGCGATTGAAAAAAGTGTTTTCGGGCACACGAAAGCACTATTTTTCCAACCCTAGCTGAATCCGACCACAAAATCGGACCTGGTCCGTTTTTTGGTTGATATTTTTTCGATTTTAGTCTGATTCAGCTGAACATTTAACCAAAAAAAAGGCAGGTCCGAGTCCTGAACCCTACCCCTCGATCGCAGAGAAACAAAGTGGTTAGCTATTTCGGCTTTTTCGCGAAATTACTACCTGAAAACAAGAGAAAAAATAAGAGTGATATTCGGAAGACTGAGGTGGCAAAGGAACTGCTGGTCATACCTGAAACATACTCATTTGATAAAACATAAAAAGTTTGAGATTTTCACTGAAAACTCAAAAAAAAAATATTTTGACTCTCTGAAAATGTTTCACAATCGGTGAAGTTCTTTATTTTTTTACTGGATTTTTCGGAAAGGTGAAGTGTATCAAAAAAAAAGAATCAGAGAGTCTAAAAGTTTCAGCCAAAAAACAGCATACATACATAGCTCCCGCATGTTTTCAGAACTTTTCACAAAATTCAACACAAAAAATATTCCGTATTTTTAAAAATTTTTCACAATTGGTGTAGTATTGTTTTCTTTTCACTGGATTTTTCAAAAAGGTAGCAAAAGTCGAATATCCAAAATTGCTATTCAGATTGACAGTAATTAATTTTTGATTCTCTTTTTTTAACTGAAAAATACAAACCTGGATTTTCTTTAACGATAGCTCAAGTTCATAACTGTTTTTGAGCGTGATCTTGTCCCATTTTCTCGCCAAAAACGATACATTTTTTTCTGATTGTTGAAAAATTGAAACTTGAAAAATGCAATTGGACAAACTTGAGAGATGGCGATGGCAAGTTGAGATATAGTTCTCTATTTCCAAGTACGTTGGTATATTCTGAAATTTTTTTAGGATTTTAGAAATTCAGAAAAAGTTCAAACTTGTCGGAAAGAAGTAGTTTTGCTTGTCGATGCGCGTTCCATCATCGTGTTCTTATTCAGTCAGATCTGTAAGAAGACAGGTAGTTTGATTTTTGAGCGACTCTATTTTTCGGGCCAAAACGTTTTTTTTTCGAATTCCAGTCACATTTTCCCAATTTTTCAGTAGACATTGCGTAAACCCAATCATCAAATCCATTCCTCGCTTTCTGGCCATAACAAAAGGAAATGAATCCACACTCGGTTCGAAAACCGAATGGAGCCGGGCTCGGGCTCTTGTGGCGGTACTTGCTCAGGAAATGACACGCAGACTCTACTTACACAACTGGTAATAGTGACTAGAACTACAAAATGAGAAATACAGTAGATGCTATCAATTATCTGGTAGACATGCAAACCCTCATCAATTCCTGTCATCACTTTCTTGCCATAACAAAAGGAAATGAATCCATATTCAACTCGAAAATTGAACAAAGCCGGGTTAAGGCTTTTGTAGGCAGTAATCGCTCGGAAATTGGCATACATACTCTACCCAATTGATAGTACAACGGGAACATCCCCAAACCTCCCAATCAAAAACTTATCTTTCTTGCAAAAATGTCGACTTCGAACCATTTCCAATCGATAAATGAAACAAAAAATGAAATGTGCCAACCAAACACACAACCATACAATGCCACGTTTCACGTCGAAATATCATTTGCTTTTTTGCTTGTTTGTTTGTTCTTTTTCACGTTTTGAAAATGCTTTTTTAAATAAACACAATACAATATTTCAAGAAAATTTCGTGAATAGTCCAAAAATTCAAAAAAGTTTACCTTCTAGAAGAGTTTTTGAGTATTTTTTCTGATGTTCAGTAATGAACTAATTTTTTTGTGGGCATATCAAGAAGTATTTCCGATTTTTGAGCAAATTATTGTGAGAATTACAGAGGTGTACTCTCTAGTCCAACTCTTTCGTTTTTTTCCCTCGTAAAAGAAGGTGGCTTTAATTGCGAAAACTTAGTGACTTGGTCACCGTATTCATGACTTCACTCAAAATGTGTAGAGCTATGGGGTAGCCTCTAGGAATCATCGCATTTTCGAACTTTGGTTCCTTATTTTGAAATTTTCACTTTCAAATTTGATTTGAAAATACAACTTTTCTCATTTCTCATGCTTATTGTTATCAATCATTTGAATTTTGAAGGTCAACCAAAAACCAAATCAACAGAAAAATAAAATATTTTATTCCATTCACAATAAATATACATTCATCCAATAATCTCCTCAGTCGCAATGATAGCTCCACCGATTGGTCCGATTCTCGGGCCACCGCCAAATCCACCGTATCTCCCGTATCCACCATAAACTCCATACGGTCCCCATCGACCACCCATACCACCATAACCACCGTATCTGCTCCACGGACCGTATCCACCGTAACCACCGTAGCCGCCGAATTGCGCGCTGACTGTAGCGAGAAGCGCGAGAAGGACGAGAATAAGAGAAATTCGCAACATTTTCAAAAGTGTATTGGGAGTGGACGCGTTTTTTTTCGGGGTTTAGGGGTGCGCGAGAGTGATGGGTAAGATTGTTTGCGATCAAAAAAACAAGGTTATGATGAAAAAAAAGCGCGAGAGAAGGAAACATCTTGACGAGTTTGATGAACTGGCTAGGATATCTTTATCCGAAAAATAACGAACAAAAATGGAAGACTGTTTTAATGAGTTTTTTGAGATCAACAATAATTTTAATGACAAGTGTGTGAGCTAATTTTGAGCGACTTTCTCTGTGAAGTTTTTTTTTTCATTTTTCAAAATGTTGAGATTTTTTCCGATTTTCAGGAAATTTCAGTCAAAGTTTGAGCTGTCAGATCCAACTCACCAGACCCGACTTTCAGAGCGTTTTATTTATCAGACCTCTTTCAGGCTGTTTTATCTCTCGAAAACTCATCACTGAAAATAACTTTCGGGTTCACTTCTTATTGGAGAAGCTACTTCGAGATATTCTCCGACCAAACTTACAACACTTTTTAAGGTCGGCTAACTAAACCTTTATGATTCACAGTTTGTGACCTTTTAAAAAGGAACAAAAACAATGTTACAACCAAGTATTTGATGAATGATATCATGATCATAGCGAAAACTTCCAAAACGAAAAGTTTCAATATCTTTTATAGCGTCCGGAGAACTTATCACTCAAAACACTTTCTCTCTTCTTCGCCCATCCATCTGAAACTGTTTCGTTGAACACACCGAAACCAACCTATATAAACGTCAGAAAGTTGCAGCCATTTCATCATCACATCGTCTAAAAACATGCGCTTTATTGTTCTTCTCATCGCCGCTCTTATCAGCGTTGTCTCATCGCAATGGGGTGGTTATTACGGTGGTTACGGTGGATATTATGGTGGATACGGAGGATACGGTGGATATGGGTATGGAGCACAACAAGCGTATGATGTGCAAAACGCGGCAAATGTTGGCGCACAAGTTGGAGAGGCTGTTTTGGCGACAGAGGAATTGACACAAGGATTTGGAAGAAAATAAATTTTATCGTTTTTTATTCCAATAAAAAATATGAAAATAAACTCACGTATTTTTGCTCGTAACGAATAAAAACGTGAACTACGTGTCGAAATCGTCTGCGTCTCCTGCTAACATCCTTCCGGTCGTTTTGCACGGGTCTTTTCCAGACATGTTCCTTGGCCGGCCGCGGCCGGCCGAAGGCTTTTTCGCTAGGGCCGCGGCCCGGCCTCGGCCTTCGATTAAATATGACGATGAGGCCAGGCTCTAGCCCGGGCAGCCCAGGCTGCCCATCAGGCTTTTATTTTTTATATTTTTATTTAAATATTTTTAAGTGTGTGCGGCAGTTGCAAAATTGTGTGCCGAGTGGTTTCAAACAAAAACGCGCGAGTTTTTTTTTAATAAATTATTCTTGCATTGTGTGAGTTCGCCACATTATTTGTGTATTTTGTTGTGTACAGTGTACAGTTAACCAAAATGGAGGATAATGTCAGTTTGTCTCCTGAAGATTATGTCGTTTTTGATGGAAATTCGGATGACAACGGCGATTATGCTCTACAATACGAACACTTCTCCAAACATCAAATTCAGGCCGTCGTGAGAGGAAGCAACCTCAATGGTTATGTTCTTGTAAGGTAGATGTTATAGTTAATGAAAAATAGTTATATTTACAGAGTAGAACTTTCCCGTCTTCTACAGACGAATTTTGGCATGGATTCACCATTGCGTCTTCACGAGACGAACAAACTCCTTCATATGTCATGTGTTCAGTTTGCTCAGAGATTTACACAAAAAATGGCGGACATTTGAAGTGAGTTTCAGAGTATAATGGCAAAAACCTCACTACAAAACTTTTATAGGAGACATCAAAGGAAATGCGAAGCAAAAAGTCGATCGCCCACGCCTCTGGTCATGCCAAAGTCAATTGAATTGCGAGTAAATCTTACTAGAACTATAAGCACATTCATCATGGAATCTGGCGTTTCGATATTTTTCTGCGAATCGACAGCATTCAGAAAACTTGTGTTGGGGCTAGTCAATTTCAAACTTGATAATTTGATTAGTGAAGATGATTTGAAAATTCCTAAAAGAAAAGCCATTCGTAATGATATGCAAGAAGTGATGAAATTGGCTATCGAGTCTATGAGAGAAGTAGTAGGTTTTTATTAAATTTCTTTAACATTGTTTTTATTTAAGATGGTAGCCGAAGTTGCTTCAAAATCATTGAGCTTCTCTTCTGATGTTGGAAACATATACGAAGACATGTTTTGTCTAAAAGGCAGTTTTTTGGTGACCGAAGACGACGAAGAAGGAAACAAAACGTGGCGGATGCTAGTGTTACCGATGGCAGTCAAAGTAGTGACTGAACAATCAAAAAATTCCGACATGGTAGTTGATTAAACCGAATAAAATTTAAATGTTGTTAATCCAGGTCACCAAACTGATTCAAGACGAATTAGACGTTTTCGGGTTGAACGACGTCAATTTGAAAGATTACGCTTTCGTCGGCGATGGTGCGGCGTACATGCGTAAAGCAGGAAACGATAATTTTGAGACTTGTGAGTTTGGGTCAATTTACTGAGATGAAATACTGTTACAGATGTTCGTTGTTCTTCTCATCTCGCCCAAATCATGTCTCAGCGCGTGTTGAATCCATATAATTCGTCCAATTTGCCGACGGATGTCGTGGACAAATTGAGAGAGTTTCGAAGTGTACTGGATCGTTGCAACAACATATCAAAACTCATTCTAAAAAAACCAGCGGTAAACTTTTTTTTTCGAAGTTTGTTCATCTATGGTATTGAAAATGACGTTCCAGGTTCGCAAGATTCTTCAACATCAAGTTTTTATTCGGGCGGAAACAAGATGGCTTCAAAACTTGAAAATTGTTCGTGGTGTTTTGAACAATATCGATGTGATCGTTGGAAACAAAAGCTATTTTGATGCCGAAGGACAGCAAATCATCGACGATTTGAACCGATCCGAGTCGAGATCGGCTATGGCTGCAATGATTGAAGTGTTGACTCCATTCGAAGATTTTTGTTTATATACACAGGTTTGCATACAATTATGTTTTATTCCTTTATCAAAATTTTAGTCGGACGATGTGATTATACAAACAATACTGCCAATAATGACCAAACTTCTGGTAACTTTCAACGATATGCGCAAATCAAAAAATCCTGATCTTCGTGCTCTTTCGATTTCCGCAGAGGAGGCGGTTCGCTTCAATTTCAGAGACATAGGTAAAGTACACTGCCTTTCCTACGTCTTGGATCCTCTTCGTGATCCAAATATTCAAAAATGTCTGGATGACCTTAATGTGAGTGTTTTTATTTTTTCAAAAGCATTCAGAATAAAAATAAATCTTTAGGTAAATTTGAACATCAACGCTATGGCAGAAAGTTATCTGGAAGAATTATCGAAATGTTTAAACCTTGATAAAGATTCGTTGCCGCAGTCAGGAATCCAGAAACCGTCCAAAGGATTCATTCAAAATTGTCTTCAACCAACAATTAATCAACGATCAATTACGACCGAATTTCAACAGTATAAATGCGTGGCCACTTCTTTGCCGGTGAAACGCTTTTGGCCATCAAACGTCAGTAATTTCCCTGGTTTATACAAAATTGCTCGAAAAGTTCTTGGCTGTTTGAGTTCCGAAGCGTCAACGGAGCGAACGTTTTCTCTAATAAAAAACGTTTATCGAAAAAACAGACTAAACTTGGAAATTCCATTCCTTGAAAAATTGCTTTTATGTTACGAGTTAAGTTCGTTAGAAAAAGATTAATTGATCGTTTTAATTCTGATTTTTCGCCGTTGTATACATTATTCATGTATGATTTACACACATTTTCCATGTATAACTTTGTAAACTTTTGTTTGTAATTTTATAGAGCCTAGTCTTGTTTTATTTTTTTGGGTATCATGTTTTACCTGTTATGCCAAGTTTTATCCTATTTTTCCTAGTTTGTTATATTAATTTAGTGAACGAACATTTTTTTGGCTATTTCTAATGAATGAAAGCTTCTCCTGGTGTTTTTATAAAAATTGTTTCAAAATTGATAATGTCGCAAAAAACTGCAAAAAAAAAGGCCGGCCTGAGGCCGGACAGGCCGGGCGGGCTTCAGCCCCGGCTTCTATACGTTGGCCCGGGCCGCGGCCCTAGGCTTATTTCATAAGGCCGGCCAGGTCAGGCTGGGGCCAGCCCGCCCTGAGGAACATGTCTGGTCTTTTCCACAATGCTTGAAGGACAGTAGGACCATAGTATGGTATAGTCAATTGTATTATAAAACAGTCAATAGTGACACAGATTGGGCCCTAATCATAATGGGGCCATGACTTGTGAAATAACCAAATCGCACCCCTGATTTTGCTTTCAAAGAAACCTAGTCCCTCAGAAATAGAATTCTCATATTCACAAAAATCTTAATATTGAAGACTTTAGATGTTTGCGGACCATGGTCCCGGTCAAAAAAAACCAAAAAATTCAAAAAAAAAAAAAACAATTTTTTCGTAAGCTACTGTACCCGCACGCACACACACAAACGCGGTGTTTGCACAGGACGTTCGTCAGGGGAACGAATTCAAAAATATATTTCTCGTGTTTATCAAAATCTCAATATTGAAGACATCAACTTTCGATGTGTGAAATTCAAAAATCAAAGAAATTACTTTGTAAGGTCGGAAAAAAGTAAAAACTGTTTTCAAATTCAGTCTTACATTAGGCAAAAAAAGACATCTGCAAACACCTTTTGTGTGTGTGCGGGTACAGTAATACACGACAAAACATTTTTTGTTTTTTCTTTCAAACATTTTTGGTTTTTGAACCACATACTCAGATAACAGCTGTGGAGGTCGCGTCGAGGTCAGTGAAAAAAATACATCACTCGGAACTCGCATCGAGCTCGACAAAGTAATTTTAAAAAATGACCTCGATGCGAGGTCGATGCGAGCTCCACAAACTTTTGATTTGTTATCATCTATTTGAATCAATTTTCAACCAACGAACTCAACAACAGAATAGAGTAGTCGGTAAAGTGAATGTCTTTCATTCAAAATATGCGAGTTCGGTTCCGGGCTTGGTTTGATGATTTCTCATTTCGAACTCGTTTCTCAGAAACGAGCGAACTATTTGGTTGTGTTTATTTAAAAAATCATTTTTAAAACGTGGAGTCGAAAAAGAACAAACAAGCAAAAAAACAAATGATATTTCGACGTGAAACGTGGCATTGTATGGTTGTGTGTTTGGTTGGCACATTTCATTTTTTGTTTCATTTATCGATTGGAAATGATTTGAAGTCGACATTTTTGCTAAACAGATAAGTTTTTGTTGGGTGGTTTGGGGATTTTCCCGTTGTACTATCAATTGGGTAGAGTATGTATGCCAATTTCCGAGCGATTACTGCCTACAAAAGCCTTAACCCGGCTTTGTTCAATTTTTGAGTTGAATATGGATTCATTTCCTTTTGTTATGGCAAGAAAGTGATGACAGGAATTGATGAGGGTTTGCATGTCTACCAGATAATTGATAGCATCTGCTGTATTTCTTATTTTGTAGTTCTAGTCCCTAATACCAGTTGTGTAAGTAGAGTCTGCGTGTCATTTCCTGAGCAAGTACCGTCACAAGAGCCCGAGCCCGGCTCCATTCGGTTTTCGAACCGAGTGTGGATTCATTTCCTTTTGTTATGGCCAGAAAGCGAGGAATGGATTTGATGATTGGGTTTACGCAATGTCTACTGAAAAATTGGGAAAATGTGACTGGAATTCGAAAAAAAAAACGTTTTGGCCCGAAAAATAGAGTCGCTCAAAAATCAAACTACCTGTCTTCTTACAGATCTGACTGAATAAGAACACGATGATGGAACGAGCATCGACAAGCAACACTACTTTTTTCTGACAAGAAAACTCTACCGTTATTGGCTATACTATTGGACGAGATGGAAATAAAGTTACAGCATTCGATCAGTTACGATATTTAGCTATTGTCAAAAAAATCCAGGTTTGTATTTTCAATTTTCAGAAAAAGCGGAAAAAAGCGGTCTGTAGAAGTGCGTCACGGTGTTTCCGGAAAAATTCGTCTTTTCAATGAAAACACACATTTCGCTAGAGCGCACATGTAGCCACAAAGACCCGGACTGCCTCGTTTGTGTTTTTCATTTTTTTTCTATCGTCAATCTAGTCAGATTATCCAACTCGAACTTGATCTACTGTCTGAATCTCTCATTTTGGTATTATCTTTCATATATTTTTTGTGGTAGATCAGTTTCACTTTGGATGATTTGGCTGGATACGACTTCACTCGATGCTTGCGGTTCTTTGCTTCGCAGATCAATTCTCAGCGACTCTTGAACTGTTTTTGAAACGAAATATCAAAAAACGTGCCCGTTTAAAAAAAAGAAACGAAAATGCTGGTCAGCGTCGCAATTTCAGAGTGTTCATTTTTTCTTGAATTTTTCAGACTCTTTGCGTCTCTCCTTCTGATACATTCTCTATCTTCTGAAAAAGACAGTAAAAAGAAAACAGTACTTGACCAATTTTCGAACATTTTCAAAAGTTCAAAATATTTTTTGAAGTTTTGGATATGAGATCTATTTTTTATGTTCATTCAGAAAAGTATATTTCAGGAATGACGATCGTCGTACGAGCAGTTCCTTTGTCATCTTCAGTCTACCTGAGAGAAGTGAGATTCCATTTTTCTCTTGTTTTCAGATAGTAATTTCGCGAAAAAGCCGAAATTTCTATCGACTTCATTTCTCTAATTTAAGTACACTTGGTCACTCAGAAAATTTGTTTTTTTTTTAAAGAATATTTTAGGCGAACACACAAACACGTGGGAAAATTAATTTCAGACTACGGTAAGTGCAAATGTGTGCACTGACCCCCACGGTGTTGTGCGAACACTTCTTGCCGGTCTCAAAATAATTATTTTACACACTGTGCATTCCCTTGTCAGGAAGATTGGCGGCCGCAAACACCGTTTGTGTGTGTGTGCGGGTACAGTAACCCTCGGCAAAATTTTTTTTTTCTTTCAAACATTTTTTGTTTTTTGACCCACATACATCGCATGTTGAAGTTTTCAATATTACGATTTTTATGAACATGAAAAATCATTTCTGAGTGGCAGGCTGTCTTTAATAATCTCTCTCCTTTTCTGAAGGACAATGTTCTGCCCAGAGAAAAAGAGCACGCTGTTTCAGGGCTGCTATCAAAAAAGAGAGCAGACGAAAAAGATCAAAAGTGCTTCAAAGGCACATACTAAAGATTGTGGGTCTAAAATTTTGAATTTTGTTTTTCGACGAACTTTCTGTTTTTCAATATTATGAACGTGTTAGACATGTTCTGCACCAAATTTTAGAATTTTCGAGATAAAAGTTACTGAAAATGAGCTCTAATAGTTGAGTTATTTGCACATGAAACTCCAGACCCACAAGTTTAAATTTTGTAGATCACACGCGCGAATTTTCAAATTCACAGTCTTTCCTCTCGCTTGGCAGCCCCCTGAACGTTTTGAAACAACGTGAGAGAAGAGACACAGAGAAGCAGAGAGAAGGTATGATTGTTCGCCCCAGTCAATTTCTCACAATCTCTGCGTTTCTTCAGAAAATGAAAAATTGGCGAAATATATTTTGGTGACTTTCCACAATTCAAAATCGAAAAAATTTCAAAAATTTCCTGTTCGAAAAATTTTGATTTGCAGGCAGCAAAATTATAGCAAAAAACACGAATCTCAATAAGTGTCCCTGGAAGAAAAAAAGAGAAAAGAGACAGAGAGAAAAAGAGAAAGGTATGATTGTTCGCTCCAATCAATCTCTCACAATGTCTGCGTTTCTTCAAAAGATTTAAAATCAGTGAAAAGAGTTTTGATGATTTTCAGCGTTTCAAAATCAAAAATATCGGAAAAATTTATCTCCTCTGTAGTTTTAGATTTGCGGGCAACAAAATGATACAGGAAAACGAAGATCTTGGAAAATTATCATTTTTTGTTCTCCTTTTTTGGAAAAAAACGCAGAGACAAATGAGAGAAGAGACACCGAGAAAAAAAAGAAAGGGTATGATTATGCGCTCCAGCCAATTTCTTACAACGTCTGCGTTTCTTCAAAAAGTTGAAAATTGGTGGGAAGGATTTTTTGATTTTCCACGTTTCAAACTCGGAAAATTGTGAAAAAGGTTTTCCGCGGTAATTTTCGAACTTCAGGCATTACAGTGATATCAAAAAATGAGATCCTTAACAATGGTCCCTGCTAGAAAAAGTTAGAAAGAAGACACAGAGAAGCAGAGAAAAAGGAATGATTGTTCGCCCCATTCAAGTTCTCACCACCTCTGCGTTTCTTCAGAAAAATGAAAAATCGCATTTTTTGTGATTTTCTACGTTTCAAAACCAGAATTATTGGAAAAAATTTATCTCTCGATTGTTTTCCAGTTATGGGAATGAGATACGGAAAAACTGAAAAAATTTGCGCAAATAGAAATGAAAACAGTGATTTTTCCAGTGCAAAACGATGAGAGAAAGGACGTCCGGTAGAGACGCAGACAGTCTCGTTCACGTTTCACGTTGTTGGCAAATAAACATCAAAAGTATTGTCAATCCAGCCAGATCATCCAACGTGTTTGTGACCTACCACAAAAAAAAAACATTAAAGATCAAGTGAAAATGAGAGAATTAGACAGTAGATCAAATTCGCGTTGGATGATCTGACTGGATTGACAATACTTTCAAGGCGCATTCTAAAAATTGTGGGTCTAAAATTTTGAATTTTTTTCTCGCCGAATTTCTTTCTTTCTAGACATAATTCGAAACAATTTTTAGAATTATCGCGATAAAAAGTGACTGAAATTGGCGTACTCGGAAAACTCGGGGCCCGAACGCCGCACGAATCGGCGCGTGTTAGCTCGGGTGCAGCGTTCGCGCTTTTTTTTCGCGCGAAATTCCAAACCCACAGGTTCAAATTTTGTATATCATTCGCTGTTTGAAGCACTGTATTATAAACGTAAAAAACTTTGGCGTCGAAATGGAATTTTTTTTTCAAATCATAAATTTCGCGAGCTGCTCAGAAAAGTGAGTGCGCGGTCGCACGCTACCACGCTGCGACCGCGCACTAACCGCGTTGCGACCACGCACAGTTCGCGCACTAATCTCGCGGCGATCACGCACTTCACGCCGCGACCGCGCACTTTCACGCTGCTACCACGCACTAGAGAGTGCGCGAACGCAGCGTGGTAGCGTGCGATCGCGCACTACGCGCACTGATCGCGCACTCGGTCCTATGCGCGCGCAGCGGTCGCGCACTGACTTTCCTGAGCTCGTCACGAGCACACAAAAATGAGAACAACGAGCACAAAAAAATGTGCGCGCGAGGTTTTTTGGTTAGAAAAAATTTCCGATTTTGACGTCAACTTTTTTTTGATGTCTATAATATAAACTTTGTGGAATTCCACGTTTTGAGCGATGTACGGTCATAGGCGTGCTCATAATCCGTCAAACTGACATCGAAACCGAAGAATTTTCTGAAACTCACAACGTTTACAAGAACCAGAATTATTCTAAACGAGACGCACCGTAAAATGATAAGACACCTGAACAGTTGAACTCTATTATTTTTTTTTGTATTTTTTTCATCAAATTACTAGTAACGGTTCCTGCAAACTGCTTATCAATTCCACAAACCACACAAGAAGAATCTATAATTTTGTTCGACCAAAAAAATATAACACACTTTCAAGACGCCCAGATTTTCCTGGAACTGTATAAAAGTGGGACGAAAGTAATTAATTTTATCAAATAATGTTCTCCAAACTATTCGTCGCGTTGTTGGTTTGCGTGTCAGCTGTTGTCGCACAATACTACGGTCAACAACAACAACAATACGGTCAACAAGCTTATGGTCAACAAGGTTACGGTCAACAGTATGGACAACAGGCTTACGGTCAACAAGCTTACGGTCAACAGGCTTACGGTCAACAAGGATTCGGAGGACAAGGATTGGGAGGGCAAGGATACCCAGGACAACAAGCAGTTCAAGCTACTCGTAAGTTCGCTATAGTTCGATAGAGCGCGCTTTCATGTTCTCAAACATCACACAATTGCTGGGTCAACGTTATGCATAAAAACAATGATGTGTGTGTGTGTGTTTTTTGATATCTGATGAGATAAAAACGCATGTATAATCATAATGACCAATGATAGCAAACATTGTGAGATGAGATAATTTAAAAGTAGTCTACAATATTTAGCCAATTACGTACTGAAGACCAACAAACAATCACTTCGAATGAATCGAACATCGGTCTGATCCTATTGTCAATCCAGCCAGATCATCCAACGTGTTTGTGACCTACCACAAAAAAAAACATTAAAGATCAAGTGAAAATGAGAGAATTAGACAGTAGATCAAATTCGCGTTGGATGATCTGACTGGATTGACAATATTTCTGAATCGGATCAAAAACTGATTTTGGGAAAACGGACCCGTAATGAAAACAGGACCCACACGATTTTGGAATTTTTGTAGCTTCAGCTAAAATTATCGTCAGGCCTATTTTTTTGTTTCAGTTCAGTGAAATAGTTTTTTCTCGATTTTTTTCTGGGCTTGAAATATGTCAGGAAATTACAGATAAACTGATTTTGGGTCCAATTTCAGAGTCCAAAGTTTTTTGACAAAATCGAACCGTCGTGTGAATTTGTGTTGGGTGCGAATCAGTGAAAATTCTAGTCGTCAGGATCCCAACTTTGTTGGATCTATTTGGTTTTACAAGGGAACTGTGAAAACTTACTAACGGACTTTGAGATGAGACATGTCTCACCCGATAGAGTTTTTAACGCTGATCAAGATCCCGGAGCTAACTTTTGCAAAGCTCCACGCAGAAAGCAAAAAATCGAGCTCAAAGTTTGAGCACAAAAATTGAAATATCTTCAATTTGAATTATTTTAGTGATGAGAAGTTACTCAAGGGTTATTTGGCATGCCAAGAACGATATGAGCACTAAAAAACTTCGAAATTGTAGTTGTAACGCTGAAAAAATGAGCCCGAAACTTTCAATAAAAAAGGTAGATAAAAAAAAACGTGAAAAATAAAAAAATTGCATTGAAAAACGTGAAAATTATTAAATTTTAGAAATTGTTTCTGATTTTTCATGTTTTTTCAGAAAAAAACACTTTTTTCAAAATTTTTTTGAAGTTTCAATTAAACCATCGTGTAGAGAATTGAATTTCCTATCAGATCCACTAGTTAATTTTCATGAGTATAAAACTTTGAAAAAGTTAGGATCTCAGAAAACTGTGTGCGCGGTCGCACGCTACCACGCTGCGACCGCGCACAGATCGCGCTGCGACCACGCACTAACCGCTTTGCGACCACGCACAGATCGCGCACTAATCTCGCGGCGATCACGCACTTCACGCTGCGACCGCGCACTTTCACGCTGCTATCACGCACTAGTGAGTGCGCGGTCGCAGCGTGGTAGCGTGCGACCGCGCACTACGCGCACTGATCACGCACTCGGTCCTATGCGCGCGCAGCGGTCGCGCACTGACTTTCCTGAGATGCATTTAAAAATTTTGGACTGATCACAAAAACGTGATTTTCAGCTTTCTGGCTGGAGCTTTGCAAAAGTTAGCTACGGGATCTTGATCAGCATGAAAAACTCTATCGGTGAGCATATATCTCATTTCAAAGTCCGTTAGTAAGCTATCATAGTTCCCTTGTTAGACAAATTTTGAAAGCATAACATTTTTATTTTAAATTTACGCAAAAATTGAGTGCCAGTAGATCAATACTAGTTCAACTCATACTTTGAACTTTTGCGTGGAAAAAAAACCGATCTCAGTTTTTCTGATGACAAAAAAAATTGTCAACCGAAAACTGTAACAAGTTTGACCTTATCGTTTTTTGTCTTGTCAAAGAATGACGTGAAGAACACGAAAAAGTTCAATCGCATTTTTTCCAGAACTCGGATTCGGAATTGCTCGAGCAGCCGTAGGAGCCGGAGTCGCCGCAGGAAGATAACTTTTTGAAATCTGAAACTTTTTGAAGAATAGATAAAAACAAGAGTGATTATAATAAAAATAAATTCATTCCAATGTTCAAAACACGTCGCCAAAAAAAACTATACAGAAATATTCTGAGAATCACTTCTTTCCAAATCCGAATCCTGACACAGCTTCTCCAACTTCTTCCGCAACCAGCACCTCTTCCGCAACCTGTGTTCCGATTCTTGCCGCATTCTGAACATTGTAGGCTTGTTGAGCTCCTCCGAATCCACCGCCTCCGTAATACGGACCACCACCCCAACCGCCTCCCCATTGTGACATGACACAACCGATGAGCGCAAAGAAGACCAACACAATTTGTAACGTATGCATGATGATGATAAGTGAATGGGTGATTTTTAGGGGTTTATATAGGGGGGACCGGTGGGAAGATGATAGATAGATAGAGAGATCGGAGAATCAACGAAACACAGTATTATCGTGATGATAATACTTATCAATGTGTTCGACAAATGTGTTTGAGACAATGGCTGACTAACGTTTAGTGTTACCGTAATAGTTGATGTGTTTGATAAGCAGATGTATAGGGTTTGATGCATTAGAAGTCGAACCGGTTCTAAGTTCACCGATCACACACTTTGAGAAAAATTGAAACTTTTTGAAGTCTTTGTTGCGAGAAGAATAAGACACTTTATCACTCACTGTCAAAAATAGTTTCGCAGAAAAAATTCAACAATAATGTGTTTTCAGACGGTAACTGTAGAGATAATGAGAAATCCGAGAGAAAAACCGACAACGTCAGGTTATATGGTAGATTCTGAATCGGACCTTCTGAATCGGACCCGAGAATGAACAAATCTGAATCGGACCAAAACATGAAAAATGTGTCTGAATCGGACCAGAGTCAAGAAATCGGACCCGGTCCGTTTTTATCAAGATTTTTGCTGAATCGGACCACAAAATCGGACCAGGTCCGTTTTTTCTGTTGAAATTTCAGCTGAATCAGACTAAAATCGAAAAAATATCAACCAAAAAAACGTACCTGGTCCGATTTTGTAGTTCGATTCAGAAAAGGTTTTGAAAAAAACGGACCGGGTCCAATTTCTTCGCTCTGGTTCGATTCAGACACATTTTTTAGGTTTGGGTCCGATTCAGATTCGGTTATTTTCGGGTCCGATAAAATCGGACCTGGTCCGATTCAGAAGGTCCGATTCAGTAATTGCCAGGTTATATTTGTGTTCAAAAATCTCTATTCGATTTTTTCTCAGAATCTGTGAGTGTTTTTTTTTTTGGAAATCATAATCTGAAAAACGAAAAAGACCGGAGACGTATGTAACTAAAATGTATGAATCCTCCGGGCACGTTTCGAAAGTTGCTCTACCTGGTAACATCATTTCAGGCATGTGGCAACACTTTTTGGTTTGGCAACCCGGAAAAACATTTGAAACAGAGGTGTGTCTAGACCTCAAGCAGTTTTTTTTTTAAGTTATCTCTGGAAAATCCCCAAAATTAAAATATAATTTTCACATGACGTGCTTGTTTCAGAACTTGTCTATTGTCTTCTCTCATTTCGAGTAGTGAAAGTAAACAAGTATACTTTTCTCTTTGAATTTCAAAATTAATTTCATTCTTTTCATTTTCCTCATGATGCTAACTAAAACCAATGTCTACAGTTATATGCTATACCTGTCAGGTAACTTTTATCCGATATAAAATTGGGATCACGAAAAGTTTCAGCATTTTTGTCGATCACTTCTGTCATAGTGATTTTTTCAACACTGCCAATGTTATATAATTATATTTATGCTATCAAAGATTCGATTTTTGGTGATATTTTATTGTGCAAGGTGGGTGAATTAATCATTTATTGATAAGATCAAATGGCTTGCAGAGAAATGCTGAGACAATACTCCACGAGGTGAATGAGATTTCAATGTATCGAAAGTGATACAGTACTCCAATAATGTGAAAGAACGATCAGCAGAACCAATAAAAGTTTTGATGTTCTATTGAAATTATGTTTTGTTAGAATAATGATGGAAGTTAATAAAATGTTGAAGGTGTAGATTTCAAAATTGTAACCAATACAAAAAAAACATGTGAATAGATTGACAACGCCGAAGAAGATGAGATAATCTGTGAAAAATTGAAAAAAAATTTCGCGCCAAAAATGTCTCGTTTTTTTTAGATTTGGGTTCAAAGATTAGAACTTGTCTCATTCAGCTCACCAAATTTTTGAAGTTTGGAACACAGCCAGGCAAAACATTTCAGACAAATCAACGTCGTCGCAAAATAGTAAATATATTTTTGAACCACAATTTCCTCATAAAACATAAAGAATCCCAAAAATCTTGGAATGTTCTGATAATCGAATAGATGATATTTCCAATTCTCATGAAAATAGAACGAACATCCAACAACTATCAAAACTACCAAACCCAACGTGAAACATTCTGAGAATTTGCGATAAAGAAGCTTGGGAAATTTCTCACCTCGATCCACAAAATGAAAGGCAGTGCAGGTTGAAAAAATGAAGACCCATAGCAAAATGTTCGAATCGTACAGATTGAGAGTGAAAAGTTGAAAGATGTTACAAACTGTCGAAATTTGCGAGGTGGTTTGATCATGAAGTTCTAGAGCGATCCAAAAAATTGAAAACACTCGGAAAATTAACATTTCGACTGACTATGCTAATTATGAGAATCATCGACGGAGGAACACAAAACAAAAATACGTGTGATTTTTATTTGTTTTTTTTGAATAAAAAATATCTCATTCAGGACATGTTAACTTTTATAGGCGTATTAAAATTTGGCGTCGCAATAGAAAAAAAATTGTATCTTTAAATATTTTTCTCATTTCTACTAGAAATGTTCCAATCACAAAAAACGTGAACACTAAAAAAATGAAAAATCAACGTGATCGCTTCTTGCAAAAAACCAGATTTCTCGATTATTTTTTCCACGTGTAATTCTCTTAACCTTTTTATAGACACAACAAAATGTTTCAAGACTACTTTTAGTTTTCAGAATAGACTTGACTCAGAAAAGTGAGTGCGCGGTCGCACGCTACCACGCTGCGACCGCGCACAGATCGCGCTGCGACCACGCACTAACCGCGTTGCAACCACGCACAGTTCGCGCACTAATCTCGCGGCGATCACGCACTTCACGCCGCGACCGCGCACTTTCACGCTGCTACCACGCACTAGAGAGTGCGCGAACGCAGCATGGTAGCGTGCGATCGCGCACTACGCGCACTGATCGCGCACTCGGTCCTATGCGCGCGCAGCGGTCGCGCACTGACTTTCCTGAGGACGTCTTCTGATGCAGAGTTGCAGAGCTGCGTTGCAGGTTTTTGATTATTTTTTCTTTTCAAGAAATACCGCTGTATTTGCTTCGTATTAGTTCTGTGAAAAAATGAAGCAGGTGCAAAAAAAAACAACCTGTCGAAAATCCAAATTTAAATATTTATTCTTCATTGGGTAATGAATTCTTCGTGTTCTATTGAAGTCAATTGGGTGTACAGAACAATATTGCACATTTTATCATTGTTATCCATACCAGTGTACACGGTTGCAACCTATGTTCTCTATGTCAAATGTCCAACAATCTTCCAAAATTATCGAGCTCTTCTTCTTCAACACATCTTTTTTTGTGCAATCATGGAGTTACATGTCAATGTGGTTTGGCAGTTTGTCGTCTTTCTTCCGCAAGTTTCAATTTGTGGTGTCGGTTTGGGCAGTTCGATGGGAGCACTTATGTTCATAATACTGGTTCAATTGATTATCATCGTCGCTATTTCAGCTTATCGATTGTTGGATTATCGAGTGAAAACTGTCGAAACAGATAAACGATCGCGTGTCAGATATTGGAACAACTTCTTCATTTCTATCGCATATTTTATGTGTCCAACGATAAGCATTGCTGTCATATTTACGTATAACGATTTCGATAATCAGATGGACTACAAGAAAAAAATGCAAAATGTAGGTAAATGCAGTTCGCGGCGTGGTAGCGTGCTCTCGCGCACTACATATGTTTTTTTGTACACTTCTCCACATAAATATAGGTTCACTTGTAAAAAAACAAAAAAATCAAAATTTTCTGAACTCCGATATTGACAAAAACTTTTTGAGAAGTTCAGAAAATTTTGGTTTTTTCGATTTTTTACTAGTGAACCTATATTTATGTGGGAGTATAGAGTTTTGGAAGCTGAAAAAGATCTCGTTGTCAGATTTTGCAAAACTCCTCTCGAAATTGAGATATTGAGACTTTTATGAAAAAATCAAAATCTATAAATGATGATAAAAACCACTTCTGAGAAGCCGAGAGTTTATCTAAATACTGTTCGTTCAGCAGCGAGGGATACGCGCCCTATCTCACATCCCCCTTTTTTCCATTTGTTTCTCTGCACTCTCCTTTTTACACATACTCTTTTATTTTCTTTGTGTCTTTTCCCCTCTCCCCACAGAAAAACGCGTACTCTTCGCTGCCGAACGAACAGTAGGTCAATTTGCTGTGATCTACCATTATGAACAACACACAACATGTAGAACACGACCCCGCTGCAATCCACGATAAAACATTGTTTTGTTTTTTCTTTCAAACATTTTTGGTTTTTTGAACCACATACATCTAAAGTTTATGTTTTCAATATTACGATTTTTATGAACATGAAAAAACCATTTCTGAGTGACAGGGTGTCTTTAAACTTTGGAGCCAATTTTTGAGCTTTCAAAGTCTTAAAATTTCTACATGTCATACTTGGGTCGAAATATTCTTTGTGACCTTTTGTCTGAAATTCTCATTTTCAATTATGATGTTCCGGCACGACTATCCGGAAGGGAATAGATGAGAGTGAGAGTGTGCTCAAAAATGATTATCGTTAGAGCGCTTTTGCTCTCTCTCTAAATTTATGGAAACTCTGAATTTTCCGAGAGGTCATTCAACCTGATAGTTTTTACTATGAATTCATTTTGTTTTGTTTCTCTGTGTCTCCCTCAAAATGAAAACTCTCATCGATTCCAATTTCACTCTTGCCTGAAAGGTCGTGCCAGTTCAGGCCACACCCACAAAATTGTGTTTTGTCTGGACAAAATGTGCGAAAACATTAAGGTACCAAAATACAACTAAGAACCGTCAAACTGAAACTCTGTT
Organism: Caenorhabditis sp. 8 KK-2011; assembly: GCA_963572245.1. Lineage (NCBI taxonomy): Eukaryota > Metazoa > Nematoda > Chromadorea > Rhabditida > Rhabditidae > Caenorhabditis > Caenorhabditis sp. 8 KK-2011. The sequence continues at coordinate 9,955,118 of OY751550.1, read as the reverse complement.
TTTTATTTATTTATTTATTTATTGGATACGTTGGGGACAACGTGAAATAGTCAAACAAACATAACATGAAAATACAAGAAATTATTACAGTAATAATAAAACAAAAGAAAAAAAAGTAGACGGAAGACAGGACCTAACACCTACACCCGGGTACAGTTAGCGCTAAGTACAGGTATACTGATCATTACTTCCCAAAAGGCTTAGTTAATATTGAGCAAGAGCGATGAACGAAGAAATTCTTCCTTATAGTAGATTTTGGAGTCTTGTAGCGATATTTAGACTTATTTCTGGTCACAGGACCATCAGACATAGTGAATAGTTTTTCAGTGTTCATGTCTATTTTACCGTGAGTCAATTTATACAAAAACAATTTATACAATTTTGTTTTTGTTTCAGAAGTTCGCCGATTTTCCAGCCTATCTATGGTGTAGTAGTTGTGTATTTGTTAATTTGGACGCTTTATCGGTCAGAATCTTTTCGTTGGTTGCATCGTTGGGTGCAATTGTCGGATCAATCTACTGCATTTCCACATCGATAGTATTGTTCATCGATCTCTATTCAAAACGAAAAACGTTTTCGAAAAAGACTCTTCACCTTCAGATCAACTTTCTGTGGAGTCTAGTTTTGATGGTGATTCTATCATTCAGCAAAGCTAAATGTGAAAAATGTCAATTTTCAGACAACAGTACACGTTGGTTTTATTGCTATTCCAGTCGTGGTCTTTTTTCTAGCCAACATGATCATTTTGAATGAAATGAGTAAGAACATTTTTTTCGGGTTCTATTGTCAATCCGACCAGATCATCCAACGGGAAATGTGATCTACCACAAAAACTTGACGAGAGAGCATGTCAAAATAAGAGATTCAGACGGTAGATCAATTTCTCGTTGGATGATCTGGCTGGATTGACAATAACAGACGTATTTCATTTCAGTTGTGGGCTATGTGTTGTCGATTCTTCTCTCGCAACATGGTTCTGGTGCTACTTTGGTGCTACTAATCACAAACACTGCAATCAATCAAGTTATCCGTCGACTCGTTAGATCTGTATGGACAACATGTAGAATACGACCCCACCGTATTTCATGACCCCCCAGCGAATTACACGACCCCATAAATGTATTTCGAGACCCCATTTCCATTGGGTGGGGTCTTGAAATACATGGGTGGTCTTGATGTAAAGTGGGGTCATGAAATACTTGGTGGGGTCATAAAATACATTGATGGGGTCGTGAAGTAACTGGCTTACAAGGGTGTGGGGTCGTCTTCTACATTACCCGGACAAGATGTAGAAAACGACCCCAAGTGAAGTATTTCAACACCCCACAATAGAAGTGTATTTAATGACCCCTACAAATGTAGAACACGGCCCAAAAATGTAGAACACGACCCCAAAAATGTAGAACATGACCCCAACAATCTTGGGGTCTTGAAATACATGGTATGGGGTCGTGTAATACACTTCTATCGCGGGGTCTTCTGATACGTTTTGTGGGGTCGTGTTGTACGTTTTGCCCGATCTGTATATTTGTAATGTTATCGAACATTTTTTCAGACCAGAAACAATTCTGTAGGAGTGACCTAAACCGAAGAAATATAGTTTTGAAATGAGAACCCCAGAGAAAAGGTCACGGAAATTATTTTGACCTACCAGAAAAATATTTCTAAATGTTGAAAACCTTAGAATTCAGCAATTGTGAGTGCGAAAAATCAATTCTCGAAAACAACTATACGGTAGCGGGTTCTCTTCTATTCTATTATAGACGTAAAAAAAGTTGGCGTCAAAATAGAAAGTTTTTTTAAAATCAAAAACCCTCGCGCGCACATGGTCTCGTCACGAACACACAAATTATCATTGGATTTTTGTGTCTTCGTGACGCGCGCGAAATTTATGATTTGAAAAAAAATATTATTTCGACGCCAACCTTTTTAACGTTTATAATAAACATTTTGGATTGACAATAAACTGTGTGATTATTTGTATGTTTAGAGATACAAAAAGTATTCAAATTAGAAATATGTATTACAGACAGATATGATCATACATGGTGGAAATGTTGAATACGTATATCACAAGACAGGTAAACTTCCAAATATTAAAACATGTAAGCAACATTTTAAAACCCGTAGGAATTTGCAATAATCTAATCATCGAAAAAGAAAAGGGCTAAATCATGTATTCGGGATTGTCAGCTGGCGGTGGCGGCAGATTGTCATCAAAGTCAACGTCGCTGCTCGTCGAGCTTCGTCGCTCGTTGGATCGGCCCGATATGAACGCATCCGACACACTCTGCAGACTGTCTGTTCTTTCGAGTCGATGAGTTTGTGTATCGAGAGACACTCCAGAGTCCGAATCGTGATGAAGATGTTGTTCTTCAACTTTGACTGGTTGCGAAGTGAGTGTTGGATCGGAAGATGTTGAGGGGAAGACGCGCAACGGCAGAGCGGATAGCTCTTGTGAGCTGGTCTTTTGTCGAACTGGCGAGTTGGCCTTCTTTGTAGTTTGCTCGCCGGTTTTTGCCAGAGATTTGTTCCGCTCATTCTTATCCATATACCAGATTGTGATCGCAAACCGGTGTCGATAAACAGGCATGACTTCGTGCGGATTTCTGCGATCCGACCAGAAGAAAACAAGCCGATCAGCTCGCGGATCAATGTCCATAGGTGTCAACGATGTCTCCGGATACAATCGCAGTGTTCCACCGTCTTTTTGCATGTCCCAATTCTCATTACAATAATAAATTGTGGTAATGCATCGTCCGTCCTTGACCGGATTGTCGACGTGTTTCACGTAGCGTGTTCCGTTTCCCGGATAGATGGCAAGCATCGCGCGCGATCTACCGCCAATGTCATGATCGATACGATTTTTGAGATTCTGTACAACTGAATCGATCATGCAGATGAGGAGGCGAACGGTGGCCGCGTCTCGTGATCGCTCATCAACTCCGTCGAACCAATAAATCTGTAAAACGAGAACAAATTTTTCATTTGATGATGATGAAAAAATGTTTTTTGGTTTAGACGCCGCAACAGTTGTCGTAACGTAATAAACAGGTGTCGTATCTTTTCTCTCTGTTTTGTTGATTCTTCACACCTTGAAAATCATTGGCGAATAGCCAAGAAAATCGAATCGGACTGCACCTGATCCGGTTTGTCTAGTTTTTGCCGATTTTCATTTTGCTCAGATCCGAGAGCTCGGCCCGAAAATCACGGACCGAGCAGAGTTTTTACGTTTCTCAGAAACCCGACCTGGCCCGGGCTGACTTTTGAATTTTAGTTTCTAACAAGGGAGGTTCAACTTGTCCCCATTTCAACTTTTGACGAGATTTTTTTTGCTGACTAAATTGGATACGCTGATCTACGCCCTATTTTTAACTTTTTTCTTTGAGCACTCTGAGAACAACGCCATAATTTCAGTGGTTTTATCACAACCAAAATCATCACACACAAAAATAGAAAGTTCACGTTTTTATTGATTCAAAATTTCATCTTTTTTGCAAATATTTTTATTGTTCTAAACTTTTTGGATTGTATTCTTTCTCACAGGTTCGAAGAAAAGAGTTATTGACACGTTTTTGATCAGGAGGTTCGGTTTAGTAACCTTGCCAAGTATTGTTAAAAGTTGAAATGGGGACAAGTTGAACCTCCCTTGTAAGCAAAATTTTTATGAGAAAAATGATCGTTTTGAGCCGTGTCAGAAAAATTCGAATCAGATCCAATTGTGTACGAAAACGATAAAGTGAAAACATTTTTGTGGTCAGACCCGATTTTTCGGTCCGATTTTCTGTCTGCCTGCCTATCTACTCACCTGATCCGAGCGTATATCCTTGATATGGAACTCGTCCTTGTTCTTTCCCTCCATCAATTGCCCGGCACTGAACAGGCCTCGCTTATAGAGCCGTTCAATCTCCCTGCAATTCAAAGAGTTACGTGCAAAACTTTGTCATTTTTGTTGTGTGTGTGTGTGTGTGTGTGTGTGTGTTGGCCGGAAACAACTAACTCACATTGATGTGTACTTGGATTGTTGTGTGCCGAGAAAATTGTCAACAACAGCCCATCCAAACTCGTTCAAACTTCGAATCACATGTTCGGCAATATACTGAAAATCAAGATGTTTAGAAAATGAGAACACGTTAGGCAGGGCTGGAAGAGCGTTAGGGTTTGGGCAATGGACAGAACCAAGAAAAAAATCAAAAAATAATGATAAAACTTTTTAGTAAAAGGCGACTTGGATGTACCCTGACTCTTAATCGTACCCTCATTCGAATTGTCACTGCTTGATGCAGATTGACAGCGAGACCGCGTTGTTGTAAGTGTCGTTGATGTTCTTGGGGTGTTGTCTGGAAAATTGATTGCGTTAACTTCCAAATCAGACTAGGCCTATGAACCAAGGATGAGGATTGGACCACTTCGAGCCGGGTCTCCATCATACTTTTTATAGAAGAACAAGAGAGAAAAGTGAGTGCGCGGCGACCACGCACTAACCGCCCTGCGACCACACACAGATCGCGCACTAATCGCGCTGCGACCGCGAACTTTCACGCTGCGACCACGTACTAGTGAGTGCGCGGTCGCAGCGTGGTAGCGTGCGATCGTGCACGACGCGCACTGATAGTGCACTCGGTCCGATGTGAGCGCAGCGTTGTTTTCTACCGGCCCGGCCCCGTGGTTTTCGGGCCGGTCTCTCGGGCTACAATCTCCCCACAAACTCACCGAATATACCACATTCTTGTTATGATCCTTATATTTCAATTCGGCCGAGTTCGACGGTGTCGGTCGTTTGCGATTGCGCAACGACGGTTTGCAATCGCTCTCAGCGTTTTCAATAATCTGCAAAAAAATTCATCTCATTTTCCAACTGAACAATTTTCATCAAATCAAAAAGAAAACCCTGTATGGTCTCCAGCGTGATGAAGTGCTTCGAAACGGCATGATTAGTTTTTTATGAATGAATTAGTCGTGGAACTAAAAATAGGCTTCTTATTAATTAGTCGAAGTAAAATACGAGGAAAAGAAGGAAAAGTATAGCAGAAGATGGAGAAGAAGAAGACAAATATAAAATGATCGCGCGGACGAGAAAACATCGGATAAGTCACGTAGTCGTGCAGTTCTTTCTTCTTCTCTTCCGAATACGTGTCATTTTTGAATTTGCACATAAACACGAACTGAACATGTTTGCTGGCTGGTAGAGGGTGGATTTGGGTTGCAACGAGGGAAAAGACTAGAGTCTAGTCACGACTACAGAACCCATAAAACGAACCACTTGTTATAAATTACGTTGTGCTGACAAAAAGTAAGGGAGACGCAGAGAAAAATCTATCGTTCAAAAAAGTAATACACGTTAGTGGGTCACGTTTATTTATAATTACATTTCTGTTTGTTCATTTCGCGTTCACACGTCAAACGTGAAAATATCTACGTCTCGTACTATTTCAAAATGTCCGTTTTCATTGGCGGAGCACAACTTTTTCTCAGCAAAGTCTATGTTCTGTTTGACATTGTTTGAAGGTTTCAAAATTAACACGCTATAAATACGTTTCAGCAAGAAAATACAACTTGTGAAAATTCCAAAGAAACTCAATAAGTATGTTTCGCAGAGAGGGAGAACAAATTCAGTGCACAAACCAAAAAAAAATGATGACAAACGTTTTTTGCGTTTTTGTGTGAACGTGCAAAAACGGGCACACAGTTTAATTGAAAACGAATGATAACCAGAAATACTGCACGTATGTCAGTGATAACAGCAAAAACAAAATGTTTCTCACGTATACACGGCCGAGCCCAACCAACCAACCTGAATATCCGGATCATCGGTCGGAATGATTTTCTCTTCCCCACAACGTTTTTGAGTGGAATCGGGCGGGCTGATTATCTTCACCGGCACAGTTTTCTTGTTGATTGTCAATGTCGAAAAACCAGTCGATGATGATGTTACCGAGTCGGAAGAAGTCGAACTTGTTACAGTGACAGCCGATGTTCGATAGGGTTTGAAGGCACTGTTGGATGAACCGGAGAATGAGGAGGTCTCGACATCTTCTTGTTTGATGGAGAACGATGGATGAGGATCGGTGGAAGATGACGGTTGCTCTGTGTCTGGAAGAAGAAACGAGATGGAAATAAATGATCTTTGGAAAACATGTGTCATTTTGTGACGCGTTCATTTTTCGAAACAAAGAGATACGTATGTTGCGGCTAATAAAAACATAGATCACTATGAATTTGAAAGAGTATAAACCATTGTTCGGGTGATGATTTTTGCGAAATTTCAAAGTTCCATTTTTTGAGCTCTATCTTGGAGATTCCTGGAGAAAGCACTTCACAATCAGTTAGAAATTCGGCGTGGGAAAAAAACTCTCTGAATAAGGAGACTTTTTCGATCTCACAAAAGTGCAAGAGACACTTGAAACCTCTGAAAGTTGATATTTTGAGTTGTTCTGAACAGAAATCTTGGAATCGGGTCAAAGCAGAGAAAATCAAGTGAATTTTCAAAAAAGTCGTGTCCAAAACAAAATTTCAGTTTTTGTAGACATTTTTTTTTTTGAATTTTCTGGCGTGATCTGATCTAACTTTCTGGCGTGATCTGATCTGATGAAGAACGCAAAAACTGAATCGAGCCAAAAAATTCACAGGCCGTCCCAGTTGTTTTTAATTTTTTTGCATCGGGGCTGGAAAAAAAAGCTCTAGGCTCCGACGCAGAAAAAATTTGAGAAAAAAATCGGGGCGGCCCTGTTTTTTGTTTGGGCTCGATTTAGCGTGTCGCTTTTCGGTCCAATAGTTTTTAGTGCCAAGCCAATTGTTGAATTCAAATGTTCACTTTGGTTGAATCATGTTGTTTCAGTGATTCATTAGGCCCGAAAATCAAATTAATCATTTCTCTAATTTTCATAAATGTCTGGTGTTCCAAAAAACCAAAACCAAAAAAAAATGTTCTCACCTTTCACAGTAGCCTGATGAAGTTGTAACAAGTTACTGTTCACCAATCCACGTGCTTGCAAAGTTTTGCATATCATTTTGTGTTTTTTCCAATTGAATTGCTGAAAAAAAGACGAGCTCTATGTGATCTCTGTTCTATCTCATCTTTAAAAAAAAGAGAAGATACGAAAAGTTGCGTTTTTCTTGAATTTCAGGGAAACTTGGATTCTGTTGAGGTACGTGATTTTCAGTTCATCGCGATACAAGTTCAAAATATAAAAAACGAAGAAGACAAATTTTTGTACCTGATGTTCAGTTGAACAGTACGCGACTGTTCCGCAAAAAAGACAAGGTTGCAAATCGACATTAATCGCCGAACAAAAATCGCATTTCGAGAGATTTCGAACCTGTCCAATCGTCTGAAAAGAGCACAAATTAAACATCTGGAACCAATTTATTCGACGAAAAGAAAAAAATCTCACCATACTATTCGGATAGCCAGATGTGCTTTGTGCTTCATCGAATGTTGCCATTTGCGATCATTGAATTACGCTGGATTTTCTGCGGAAAACTTTTTTGGTTTGAAAAAAAAGTTGGCTTTGAAAATTAAAAAAAAACCTGGTGGAAGGAAATGAAGATTATCAACCAAAAAAAAATGAATGTGATCGAAAATAGATGAGAAGTGGTAGAGAAAAAAAGCAGGTAGAGGATCGAAACTCAAATATTTTCAAGAAACTCAAATCTTGCACGAGGAAATTTTTGGGTTGAATTTTCGGGGAGAAACTGAAACTAGTCTACCTTGTGTGAAACACAATTTCTGGTCAAAAATATTTTTCCCAATTCTGAAAAAATCAGGAAACAATTCGTCACATTCTGCCAAAAAAAAAGGAAAACTCTTCCACATACATAAAAAATCTGAACAGCACACAGTTTTGTGTTGAGACAAACATCAAAATAGAGAAAAAAAATATTGCAAAAAAGTAGGAGAGAAAGGAACAAAAATGTCTACGTGCAGATGAGAAACAAACGAAGAGACGCAGACACGAACGTGCGTTTCGACACTTTTCAATGTCTGCGTCGTCGTCTCTTCAAACACTCGCGCATTTTTTTTTGGTTTTTTCGATGGTGGAGGAAAGAAGGTGTATGTTAGGAGGAGAGATATAGAGAGACAGAGAAAGAGAGACAAAGAGAGAGAGAGAGAGAGAGAGAGAGAGAGACAGACAGAGAAAATATCTCCAGTGCGAAGATGGAAGTTTCTGATTCGGTTATTGATTTCAATCTGGTTATTGACAGTGTGGGAGTGTTAGAGAAAAATGAGAAATTCCTACATATTTCACCTTGTCAACCGAAGTAAACAGATTTAGGAAAAAAATACAAATCTCTTATTTCCGGCTTCTCCCCTCATTACAAAAAAACAACAACAAAAAGTAAGTGAGAGGTGCGTGGGAATCAAAAAAATGAAAAAAAAAAACTATATCACAATTGCGAAAAAAAACATCATCAGTATCGATTGTCAAAAGGCAATAGTGATAAAGAAAAAATGATAAGAAATGGCACGGACGAAACAGACAAAGTGTATTATCAAAAGCTACGCTGAAAATTTATGACTGAAAACATTCGAACAATAAAAAAACGTGACTTGAAGAAGGGAATGTTTGACCGAAATCCCATGACTTTTTGATTCGAAAATCGAAAAAAAACATGATTCTCTGTTTGAGATGTCGTTTGTTGTCAATCCAGCGTACGCGAAAATGTTAGTACAGACCATTTTTGTTCTATTTGGTCCGTAATGTCGGAATAGCTGACCATGAAAAACCGGAAAACCCGGTCATCATTGTTGTTTATGGACTGTTGCAAAAAATCGTAACAGTCCAGTGCTCAAACCCGATACAACCTTCTCATAACCTCTTTAACAGCCGCCCCAGACTTCGCATCCCACCCTCTCTTTAAGTTTTTATTTATTTTCGCCTCCTCTGTTTCATTACTTTTTAATTTATTGTCTCGTTTTTTGCCAAAACCACCTTCCGTGACGTTCATAAATTATTATTATTATTATAGTTTTTACAGGGTGGGCGTTAATTATGGGCCACAGTTAGAGGGGCATAATTCCAGAATCAGAAGTCACAAAATTATGCGACTAAACCAAACAAATTTTTAGATGATAACAATCAATTATTTTTTAATCCTGTCGAGTTTGACCTTTTTTCTTGTCGATTACAACCTGGTTTTACGCCGAGTCTCTGGCGCAAAAACGGTTGATCAGCCTGTAAGCGAACCAGCGAAAAAAACGCCTGGCCAAGCTTTTCGCGTAATTTTTGCAACAGTTTATCTGAGCATCTGCTACTGTTCGTTCAGCAGCAAGGGATACGCGCTCTATCTCACATTCCCCTTTTTTCCATTTGTTTCTCTGCACTCTCCTTTTTACACATACTCTTTTATTTTCTTTGTGTCTTTTTCCCATCTCCCCACAGAAAAACGCGTACTCTTCGCTGCAGAACGAACAGTAACAGTTTCACAAGCCCTGTAGGCAGGGCTGTCGCTCAGGGAATTCGTGGCGAAAATTTCGCGGAAAATTTAGCCAGGCGTTTTTTTTCGCTGATTCGCTTACAGGCTGATCAGCCGTTTTTGCGCCAGAGACTCGGCGTAGAAATGGCTGATCAGCGGCTGATTAGCGGAGCAAAAAAAAACGGCTTAGGCTGAAATATGGCTGATCAGCTGGAGAAAATAGGCTGATTAGAAGCTACGCAGCTTCAACTCAGCCGGAATTTCCCTGAGCGTTCTGGGATCAACCTGGGAAAACTGGTGTTAAAAATTGAGAAAACTGACGGGAAAAATCAAATTTTTCAACCAGAAATGTATGTGGGACCATGAGAGAAGGGGTTATTTGATGAAAACAACCAATTTTTTTCGAAACAGGCTTCCTTTCTAGCAACTGGGAAACTCAAGTTTCCCAGGTGGGGCCCAGAATGACAGCCCTGTCTGCAGGGGTTTCTGCTAAGATGAGAAACAGTTTTTTCTTAATTTCAAGTGAAAAAATGAGAAAATCATGGTTAAATGACCCGGCGACTCTTCTATAGTATTCGGTTATTTTGAAAGTATTCGCCATTTTAAGACATATGTGGGGGAAGAAACAGTCTAAAACAACGTATAGCAAAAACTACAGCACAACAAAGAACAGAAAATAAATCATAGAGTTGGATTAATCGCGCAAACGCGCTCTACTGCTTCATTAGAATTTGAAATTTTGATCCAACTTTATTTTTATTTATTGTTCTTTTTTGTCGTCTAACCTTTGTTTCTTATGTTTTTGAACTGTGTTTTAACTCGTCTATGTCTTAAAATGATGAATACTTTCAATTTAAACGAATACTCTCGATGAGTCGCCGGGTCATGGTTAAATGAGAAGTGGCTGGACTGTTTGAGAATTAACATCTTGCTAATGTTCAAGCTGTTGAAAACCTGAACTCGAACTCTCTAAACAACGACAGTAGTAGGGTACAGTAATCGCAATTACAAACAAAATTTTGTTTTTCAGATTATTAACTCGAAATGACAACAGTTGTAGTTCGTATGAGATCAGAGAAGTCAAGTCATCCCATGCTACAATGTTAGTCACAAACCACGTTTCTACGAATAAGTTTTGATCGTTTTTTATTAGGAAAAGATCTACGAAGAAAGAAAACGAATCAAACAACAGCTTTACTTGTTTTTTCTCTCATTGCTATTTTGGGAAGATAACTTTTGAAAACCTGAACTCTCAAAAAACCAGCGTTTTTCTCGGAGGAAAATCGTAACCTTGAACAGTTTTTCTGCAAGCCTGCGATATTAGGTGTCGCAGGAAACACGACGTTTCAGATTACTCATTATGCGACAAAAATTGCGCTGCACCGGCAAATACTGACTCGGACCTTCTGAATCGGACCAGGTCCGATTTTATCGGACCCGAAAATAACCGAATCTGAATCGGGCCCAAACCTAAAACAATGTGTCTGAATCGGATCAGGGCGAAGAAATTGGACCCGGTCCATTTTTTTCGAAACCTTTGCTGAATCGGACCACAAAATCGGACCAGGTCCGTTTTTTTGGTTGAAATTTCGGCTGAATCAGACTCAAAAACATTTCAGCAAAAATCATTGATAAAAACGGACCGGGTCCGATTCAGACACATTTTTCATGTTTTGGTCCGATTCAGATTTGGTCATTTTCGGGTCCGATAAAATTGAACCTGGTCCGATTCAGAAGGTCCGATTCAGAATCTACTATAATTGAACAATGGCTAAATGGCGGCGGCGCGGCGCCACGTCGAATCAGCCATTTATGAAAAAATAAAACTGCGCTAATTATTTAGCTGAAAAACAGCGTGAAGAAATGGCTGATTCGGCGCCAGTTTTGGATTATCGGCTAAGCCATCAGCGCCCATTTTTAGAAATGGCTGAGTCGACTTGGCGCCACGCCAAAATTAGCCGGCTCAGTCACGCCGTTGTCCAACTATAGAATCTACCGGCTGCACCAGCCCAAAAATTGAAAAAAAAAACTTTTTTGGTTTGAAAAAAAAGTTGGCTTTGAAAATAAAATTTAAACCTTCCGAGAATAATTTTTCAAAGAGTTACGAAATTAGCTTGGTAATTTTTCTCTAAGATTTGAATTTGTCGAATCTTCTCATCGGAAAAAAATGTAGGAGTCCTAAAAAAAATCGGCCGGTTGCACAGAATTATTTTTATAAAATGCTAAGTGTATGGGCCCATTCATGGACCCGGTCAGAGTCAGGAAGTCCGGTTCAATGTTTTTCTGATTTTGCAAGATCAAACAATCTCCGGGTTTTTTTTCCAGGAAATCGAATGGTCTCATTTCTCTTTATGTCTCGAAGAAACATCAATTTGTTTCTCTCCGCCACCAAAACTTCACAAAACCAATAGTTTGTTTCCAGGACGTTCCAAACGGTGTCATTGTGCAATAAAAACTCCATGTTATCTTCTTTACATGTACATGCCAGTTTCGCATTGATAAAACTACATTTGTTGTCGAAACCACCACGTGCTACTTCATTTTCATTTCGCGGTTCTCGGAAAACCCCCAGATCGGTTTCTTATAGTTCAACTTCTCTTTTTTTTCCAGAAAAAAATGGGTAAAACAAATTGGCAAACCTGGACAACGGCCATCGCATTCTTTCTAATCGGTCTTTGCAACAACTACGGTTATGTGATCATGTTGAGCGCGGCCGAGGACATTCTCAGTCAACAACATCACAAAAACAAGACGGCGAGTAGCGAGACGTGTGACGCGACAATCACCGGTCGACATTGTAAACCGCCGACTGCCGAAGTTCTGCTATCCGATAATCTACCAAGTCTACTTGTCAAACTCACATTTCCGTTTTTCATGGATCGTTTTCCTTTTGGTTTGCGGGTCGGCGCGGTTTGTCTCCTTCAGACCGCATCGTATTTTGTTGTCGCGTTTTCGACGTCTATTCCGATGTCGTTGTTCGGTGTGATTTTGGTGAGCCTTGGTGGAGGGTTAGGCGAAATCACGTTTCTCGGACTGTCGGCACATTATCAACGGTCAGTTGGAAGAGAACAGTGTAGTGATGGAACTTACACCAAAAATATTTTCGCACAAGTTTTAATAAAACCGGATTTATTAAAATCAAATGTTAATAAAATCGGACACAATTTGTGGAGAAGGCCTAAAAGATCACGAATTTTTTTTTGATCTGCGAAAAATTTTTAGGGGGGGGGGGGAAAAAGTCGCAAGTTGAAGCAAACCTTGCGCCACTTTTTTCTGTTGTTGCAAGTTTGCACCAATTTGTGCGCCAAAAAACTGACCATTTTGAAACAGAAAATGAAAAATGAAAATAGCGCAACATTTGCGCCATGTGTGTTGCAAAGCTTGCAACCACAGGCAAATGCGAATCGGCCGATAGTCGGTCGAAAAGCCCGATGCCGGCCGATTCCGTACAGGAAATCGGCCGACTTTCAGAAAAAAAAGAAGCCGGCCGATTCCGCGTCGACAATCGGCCGATTTGTTGCAAGAGTTTTTCGTGCCGGTCGATTACCTGTCGATAGTCGGCCGATTTTATCAAAAATGATGAAAATCGGCCGATTACCGGTCGATTAACGGTCGGATTCGGGTACGGATTACTACTTTGCAGGTGACGATTATCGGCCAATTCGCATTTGCCTGTGACACCAAAATGGCGCAAGCTGACAACAAAGTGGCGCAAACTTGCGACTTTTCCCCCGAGTTTTTTGAGATTGAATTCTCACGGCCATTTAAACAGTGAGAAATTTGCAAAAAAAAGAGACGCAGAGAAAACTTCGAACTGCAAGAGAAAACCGCAGTTTCATACGGCTCACACAGGGGTGTCGTGGCGAGACACAAACAATAGTGACCTATGTCTTGGCGCGGTTCGTTCATTTCTTTGTTTTGTCTTCTCAATAAAATCAAAACGTTCATCATTTTTTGAGTCTCGCCGCAACACACTTGTGTAGAAGTGAACAACTACGGTTTTTACTTGCAGTTCGAAGATTTCTCTGCGTCTCTTTTTTTTCCCCTAAAAGCCCGTGTTCTCCGCTGAATTTTCCACGTGTTAAATTTTGATAAAAAAACGTGACCCTAACGGAGTAAAGGGACTTTGACGCTTATGTAATTTTTTTTATCTAGGCCACGTCATTTTACGTGGATCTTATAGACTAGAAGCTTTTCAGTTTGATCTGTAACTGGCCAACCCGCGCATATTCCGACTCAAAAAATTGTTCTCATTAACTCTGAGGTATACTGAACAACATTTCCAAATCGTATCCAAATCAGTTCAGTAGAAGAGCAGAAAATTTCTCAAACTTGTAGAGACTTCAAAATTTATCTACTGAAATGTACACTGTAATCACCGGCCGGACTTTATTGAAAACTCCAAATTTCCACATTCCGAAAAATCCAGTTTTTCCTCTGTCAATTTTTTGACAATAATATTTCAGTTGCATAAATGTTGAGTACATCAATGATAAGAATTGTTTTCTACAAAACATTGTTCAAACTTTGGACTGAAAATAACGCAGGGAGGTCCTGTGGACTTGGAACATATCTGATATTTTTTTTTCTAGAATCGCCATAGCTGGTTGGTCTTCTGGCACCGGTATGGCTGGTTTGCTCGGATCATTCTCATATGCATTTTTGACCGAACCACACATGGCAAATTTGTCACCAAAAACTGCACTTCTCATACAACTTTTCATCCCGATACTTTTCGTTTTTGCCTATTTCATTTTGCTCACCAAACCCGATTCAATTTATTCGCCAACCATCCATCCGAAAACCTGGATTGTGCCCAAGAACTATGATGATTTTGTGGTGGTGAGTTGAACAGTTCATGAAAAAATAAACTTTCTTCAATATTTTCTAGAGCAAGCACCGCGTTCCACAACGTGAATTGAACCTGTCCGAACGACTCCAACTCATTCTGGTATGTTCGCAGAAGCGCCACGTGGTTGTTCGCTTATCACAAAAAAAAAACAAAATATCATAAAAAAGATAACATTTTTTGTTTTACAGCCAATGCTTCATTTGATGATACCGCTTGCGTTGGTTTACGTCGGAGAGTACATGATCAATCAGGGAATGGTAACAACAAAAAAAACTTTGAAAAAATTCGTACTCAATAAATTGTAGACACAAATGATAATCTTCTCGTGTTCCGAGGGTTTTGGACTCTCAACAAAATCTCAGTATCGTTGGTATCAGGTGCTCTACCAATTCGGCGTGTTCGTGTCAAGATCATCGATAAAGTTGGTCGAGTTTCCCGTCTGGTTACTGTATCTTCTACCCGTTCTTCAATTGTCCAACATGCTCTTCTTCTTCTTCGACGCTTTGTATTGGTTTGTCCCACACATTTCCATCATTTTTGTGCTCATTGTTTTCGAGGGACTTTTTGGTGGATCAGCCTATGTTAATACTTTCCACAAACTTCATAACATGGTGAACTCTCAACCTTAAAATATTACTTTTTCATTTGAATTTGTAGGTCGATCCTGATGTTCGAGAATACTGTCTATCGGCTGCGTCAATGGGAGATAGTATTGGTGTTAACTTTGCGGCCGGTGTCTCAATTCCACTGCATTATTGGATGTGTGATCAACCTCAGCCTAGGTGAACTAACATCTAATTGATGATTTTGTTTGTAAATAAAAGAACTTGACAGAGAGACAATTTTTGTGTTTCAATGTTTTCACTATTCTTCATGCATATTTTTGAAGATGTGGTGTGAGCTCGCGGTTCTCCAAAATCACACTCTCTCTGCCGTTCCCGCTTCAAGGAAGATTACAAAAAAGGTCTTAGAAAAGTCAACGCGCGCAGAGGGTCGAATGCGTGGCGAGCTCGCAGCGCGACTCAGAAAAGTCTTGCAGCACAAACAGCGAGAAAGTGCGTGGGCGCTGCGCGGTTAGCGCGTGGTCGCAGCGTGGTCAGTGCGTGGTAGCAGCACGATTAGCGCGCGCTACCGCGCGTTGACTTTTCTGAGGATAAGTAAAATACTGCGTGGCCGCGGCTAGCGCGCGTAGTCTTTTCTGAGGTTTTTCCATTTTTTTTTGCAAAGTTGACGCGATTTCTGAGAGACAAAGTGTATATGAAAATGTGAGCTCTGAGATATTTTCCTTCTTCGAAAAAGGCACCACATGGCAACAATATAAACGTGACCTTTCGAACTGCAAATTTTTCATTTTTTCTCTGTCTCTTTCCATGGGCTAATTTCTTCATGGCTGGTAGGCCGCGATTTTCATGTACATACATAGATACTGGATCACGACCTTTCAGGCAAGAGTAAAAATGGAATCGATGAGAGTTTTCCTCTCGAGGGAGGAGAAAAAGCGCTCTGACGACAATTATTTGCAGAAAAATTTGAGAAAAACGAACTAGATACAAGGGTGCATTTCAGCAAAGGTTCAAAATGAAATCAAACCACACCTGACGTTTCGAGTTTTTTCTTCATTTTCGGCTGCAAAAAACCAATGTAAAATCAGACGAGATGTTTCAGTGATAACGCGATTGACGTTTTTTTTTCGCCCAAGGCTGCCAATGACCAATAAAATGTAGCTACATGATCCGGTTTGTGGATTTTCGATCTCATTTCGAACAGTCTTCATCATTATGTCACAGTCGCTGATGTTTCTCATCATTTTTATTCTATCATTTTTCAAACTTTCCGATTTTTGCATACCTACACAGCAGATTGATGATGATGGTGAGTGACAGAAACAAAAAACAACAATAACATTTTGAACTTGAGATTGTGTAAGCGTTATCGTTTCGCAGATATTCTTATCAATCGATTATCTCAGTTTTGAAACATTGACGACGGCATCGTTAATCATCTTCAATGACATATTGATTCCTCAATATCTCGTTTTATTCCAAACTTTCAAGTTTTATTTTCAATCAGGATCTACCAATCGGAACTTTCAGAGTTTCTCGGGTTCTACAGTTTTTGAAAATTACTCTAAACTACTGTAGTATAGTCTCGATTTTTCGAAACAATAACTCAAGATAAAACGTGAACTGCTCATGTCAGAAAAAAATCTTGGTCCGGGCTGGATTTGGCAGGTTCGTGACTCTGATGGTCTCTGATTACCTGAAAAACTTAGAGTCACTGATAATTTTTTCTCAGCCTGTGTGACACGGCATGATTTTTTTAACGTTTCCCCACTGCTACGTAAAACGCGAAATAGTCAAAAAGAACAGCTCTTCGTTGCGAGACCATGTCTGCGTCTCTTCTTTTTCCATTGTCTTTTTCCTTTTTTTTCTCTGTTTCTTTCATAAATTCCGCGAACAGGAGAACGTAAAGAAAATTATGCCGTGGTGAGAGTACCGCGCAATGTATTTCTCACTTCCGAAATGTTCACAGAAACTACGACAACAACAACAGCCACAACAACAACAACAACACCCGCACCGGCATGCCTTTCCGGTTGGACATCGTTCGATCGAGGCACGTATACTTGGTGCATGAAAGTATACATCGGCTCAGTCACTTATGAACAAGCCGAAGCGTATTGCGCGTCGCTAAACTCGGCGGCCGTTCCATCCGGATTCCAAAACTCCAACGAAGATTTGACAATGATGGCGATCGCGCAAACATTGAAACCGGCCATCCAGATCACAGTGGCAATTTATATTGGAGCGAGGAGAACAACCGCCTGTCTGAAATCATACCTCACAGCCACGTGTACCGCCTCAAATTCGTTCGAATGGACCGATGGATATACAACGGGATCAGATGGGTTCGATTGGACATCGGGTAATCCGAATAATGATGGGTTGTCGCAAGATTTGGTGATTGTTTATTCGGCAAGTGGTCAGATGGATGATGTTAGTGATACTGCAAAAGGTGGAGTTGTATGTGGTATGAAGGCGACATAAATTTGTAATTTTTTAATAAATTATTTTGTATGAATTTTCTCGAGCCTGGTTCAATAAAAACAGGCTTGAAAACAACAAAATCTGCATTGCACCAGAACAACAAAAGCGTATCTGGATAGATCCAGGAATCAAAATTTTTGAAAAACTGGCCGGATCAGATTATTGAGTTCACCCCAGTTTTTGATATTTTTGAAAATTCAAATTGAATGTTTTCGGGTCCATTTCAGAGTTTCCACTGAACACGTGTGAACTCAAATTATCAATGAAAAACGTGAATATTTCACGTGACCTGAGTCTCACGTAAAAATTCGCTCACACAAGCGAATAAAACTTGGGTGGAAAGGTGAAATTGTAGCCCGGAAGCACGGCCCGAAAAAAAAACTACACGCCGGGTCGAACTTTTTGGTTTTTCGGTGGGTCAAAAAAAAAGCCCGGCCTGGTCCAGAACGTCAGTTTCTCACAGCCTCGAATGGTTTTTTTTTTGAAAAAGAATGACTTGTATCTAAAAGCACAATGATGATCTCGAGTATATTTAGGGCCCGTTTACGGCCGGCCTGTTTTTTTCCTTCGATAAACAAGACCGGTAAGTCAGCCCAAAATGCCACAAATCTCACGAATCAGAAACTTTTCCGATTCAATGATTTTTTGAATTTTTCCCTCGCACCAATTTATGTACATCTTTCTCCAAAAGTAATGCTTCGTCATTTCGCCAAGCTCCGCCCATTTTTGTGGTTTGTGTTAGGTGTCTCTCAATAGTCAACACTATTTCGCCGAGGGAACTGAAGAGAATGATGACAATAAGAGACGCAGAGATGTTGGAGTGAAACAAAAAAAGGGGGAATATAAAAACAGAGCTTTAGAACATTGAAACTTTCATTTTCGGACCAGAGTCCTTTTCATTCAAAAATGGTTAACTACAAATTAACATATTTCCAACTCCGTGGAACCGGAGAAATCGCTCGTCAAATTTTTGTTGTTGCCGGTGAACGTTTCGAAGACAACCGAATTGCAAACGAACAATGGCCAGCGTTGAAACCAAGTAAGACCAGGATTCTTCGAAATCCAAAATCTGGAATTTTTTCAGCCACACCTTTCGGACAATTGCCAGTTCTACACGTCGACGGTAAACCATTGGCACAATCTCATGCTATTGCTAGATTCTTGGCCCGGCAATTCGGGTTGAACGGCAAAACTGCTTGGGAAGAGGCGCAGGTTAACTCGATTGCCGACCAGTTCAAAGACTACACCGCTGATGTTCGACCATTCTTCTTGGTTGTTACGGGATTTGCGCAAGGAGACATTAACAAACTGCGAACCGACGTATTTTTGCCAGCGTTCACAAGACATTTTGCGTTGTTCTCCAAAATTTTGAAAGCCAATCCATCGGGATATTTCGTAGGAGACAGTTTGACATGGGTCGATTTGCTGATCGCGCAGCATGTCAGCGATTTACTTGAGGCTCAACCAGCGGCGTTTGATACGCTTCCAGAGTTCAAGGCACATCAACAAAAAGTTCATTCGAATGCAAACTTGAAGAAATGGATTGAAACACGACCACAATCTCCATTCTAATATGTATAAAAGGATAGTAAACAATCAACAAAACCATTTTGGGTAATTCATGCACCTTTAATTTATCTCTAACAACGTTTGTCCGATTTCCTTTTTTTTCACGTAGTCTCAATGAATATGTATACATCATTAACATTCGGTTTCAAATTGTTTCTAAATTTTCAGGAGTTGTGTGATCTACACGGGGTGAGATTGTAGTCCGAGGGCCCGAGAGCCCGGCTCGAAAATCACGGGCCGGGTTTTTTTTGTTTTTCGCCCGCCTAGGCCCGCTCCGACTTTTGACTGTCTCTCAGGGAAACTTTGGCTGAGTTGAAGCTGCGCAGCCTCTTTTCAGCCTATTTTCTCCAGCTGATCAGCCATATATCAGCCAAGACGTTTTTTTGCTCCGCTAATCAGCCGCTGATCAGCCATTTCTACGCTGAGTCTCTGGCTCAAAAACGGCTGATCAGCCTGTAAGCGAATCAGCGAAAAAAACGCCTGGCTAAGCTTTTCGCGAAATTTTCGCCACGGTTTCCCTGAGCTGTTTCTCGGAACCTGGAATATATATTTTTTTTTTTTTTTGAAAAAAGTTGTGGGAACCATGTCAATGTTTTTTTGCAAAGAACGATGCAAAATTGTATGGTTGCGGAACTCTGGTTCTCACAACCTATCAATTGTTCCATTTTATACCAGAATTGTTCCATCTGTCTCGGCAGATGACTTTTGGTTTATCAAAAAGAGATATGTTCTGAAGAAAAAACAACTTTCAGAGAAAACAAGTTGTTCTAGAACCTACAAAAATCTGTCAAGCAATGTTCCAAAAATTACAAAAAAGCAAACAACTCAAGTTTGATTTGAAATCACAGGTGACAGTAATTGTCTGCGCTCTATCCCTGGCAGCCCTAAATCATCGTAAGAAATCGAGAAAAAAAACATAAGTTGTTTTAAACGTGACCCTCTGATGTCGTATTCTAGTACAGTTTCCGATTGAAGCGGTTATTTCTAGAAACTGACTATCAGTAAACATGCTCGAGTTTGGTTCTATTCTATATTTTCTTCAGATTTCATGTGGTTAGTCTATTTTATAATTGGGCGATTCAAAAATAAGAGAATTTTTGAGTTGAAAAAGCCATACAGAAACTCAGAAAATGTTGAGAAAGTCTATTTCTTCAAGATCTCATTTCAAAATGTTTCGTTGGAACGGTATGTATTTTTTCTTCATCAAGCAAACTCCGAATCGGAATTTTCAAAAATCTAAACAAAGTTCAGAAAAACTACAAAACTTAAGCTTAAGTACAACTTTCATTCTGGGCCTGTCTCGGCAAAAATTGGTTTCGGACCTGATTTTTTCTACGGATCCGATTCAGTGAAGACTGAAATGATCAGGCCCGATTTATGGTCCCGAATTAATCGGCCTAGTTCAATGTATTATTTACAAAAAATTGTTCCGATATTTTACTTTGAAAAATTTAGAATTTTCCGATGTTTCAGAAATCAAAAAAATTTCGAGAAAAATCCAGAGAAACCGTCTCCTATTTTTGTGGGTGTTTTTGCTCGTAATCTTCATTTTCCCTGACACAAAATGCTGACAACTCCAAAACTCCCAATTTCGTCATCACAACAATGATAATAGTTTGTTTACAGTTTTTATCACATCAACAATCATCTATGTTCACTGTGGTAAAAGTAGCAAATCAGATAGTTCTCCGAGCACTTCTGCAAACGCTCCAAAAATTGTCAAAGAACCAAAAGTGAAAGTTTCCCCTCCTGAACCGGCTCCAAAACCCGAACCCGAACCGGAAAAGAGATCCGAACAAAAACCAGTTGATGCGCCAAGTAAAAAGGTATTAGTTCACAATATTTCACAGAGGTCAAACTACAGTACTTTTGCAGTCTGAAAAGAAGGGTGTATCGAAAATTCAGGAAAAAGAAGAAAAAGAGAAATCGAAAAAAGAGAATGAAGAGCCAGTTGATGCGGATGTGAGTAAAAAGGTAATCGCGAAAAATAATACTGTAGATGTATTCAGGGTCCGAGAAAGATTGATCTGAACGAGAAGGAGAGGAAGATTGCGGCCGGTGCAAAAGTCGGAGTTCGAGACTATCCAACACTTGAAAACGTCAAATCTGACTGGGATGATAAACCCAAATAAACACTTTTTTCTCATTATTATTATACATTTTTTTATTGGAGTACTTGACTTTTAAAGTACCCCTGAAACTGGATACGTTTTAATAAAATTCTTATATCAAAAATGTCGTGGTCGCCGATCGGTCGACCGATTCGTGTCGGCGCTTTTGAACACGATCCGGATGCGTTCAACTGTTTTCGTCGGATGCCTAGAAAAGAATGCGAGAAGCCCGGAGCTGAGATAGAGATCATTTCAATGGTTATGAAGCTGTTGGATTGGCAATGGGAAATGGTGAGTTGACCTGAAAACTATTTGTAACTTGTAATTTTTTTAGTTTTCCTTGAAAATTGTTCATTTTTCGTGTTGTGAAAATAGGTTAACATCGAGAAATTCTGAACTTAGAAGTTCAGGATGACCCACCAGAGTGGCGCGGACTTTTTGAAGCAACTCACCACTTGAGAAAAGCAACGTTGCTTGTCAAATTTTGCCTCGAAAAGTATAAACATCCGGTCACTGTCTCATCTATTCAATGGGAAAAAGTGAGAGACAAAATGTGCAGGGATGGCCGAGCGGTCTAAGGCGCCAGCACAGGCAAATTCCTGGACACATGTGGCAGGTGTGCGGCAGCGATGTTTTGCTGGCAGACGTCAGGCATGTATGTCGCATCGATGCCGCAGCTCTGGACCCGATTCCGGCATTCATGCAGCAGGCCTACGGCAGGGATGCCGGAATCGGTCCAGACCTGCGGCATCAATGCGACATACATGCCTGACGTCTGCCAGCAAAACATCGCTGCC
The DNA here is from genome assembly GCA_963572245.1 of Caenorhabditis sp. 8 KK-2011. Classification (NCBI taxonomy): domain Eukaryota; kingdom Metazoa; phylum Nematoda; class Chromadorea; order Rhabditida; family Rhabditidae; genus Caenorhabditis; species Caenorhabditis sp. 8 KK-2011. The sequence continues at coordinate 9,933,325 of OY751550.1, read as the reverse complement.
GCACACCTGCCACATGTGTCCAGGAATTTGCCTGTGGACTCAAGCGATAGCTTGCCTCAAGTTCGAGGCCGACGGGGTGTTCTGGTACTCGTATGGGTGCGTGGGTTCGAATCCCACTTCCTGCAGAATTTTTTGTTTTGTTGTTTATCAATAATCAAATTTTTGAAATGGTTTTTTCCAAACAGCGCAAAACTTTTTTTTTCAAATCGCGCAAAACTACCCGTAAAACAGTGGGTATTTCTCTGGTCCACAAAATCGAGTCATAAGTAATATTTAAAAATACCGGTTCGATTTTCTAACTCGTACCACATTCAGTCACATTTTTCCTTGATTGGGTTCGATTCAGACTACCGTATTTACTATATTATAAGGGCACCTCCAGTAGAAGGGCGCCTCTAATATAAGGGCAGTCAGGCCGGTTTCATTTCTCATGATTTGTCAAAAATTATTCTTTGTTGGTGTGTTGATTTTGTTGCAATGAGTCATGCAATGGTTGTTTCATCAGAGCACCTCCGAAAAATAAAGTGGGACTTTTAAAACACAGTTTTTCCATGTCATGAGTTCCAGAAAATATGGGTTGAACAATAGAAGGGCATGTCCTTATATTAGAGTAAATACGGTAATTTATTTTTCTGTCCGGTTTCATCGAACCTTTGCCGATTAAAAGATCCGACTTGTTGATTCCGAAGATTTCCAAATCCACTCTTCAGATCGACACCGAAGCGCGATACAACGTTGTCAATGATTTCGGAAACTTGCAACCGGACGGCAACTTTAGCGGTATAATGGGACTTCTCGCCAAAGACACTATCGATATGAGTGGATTGTCGATGAGAATAACACCGGAACGCATGCAATTCGCCCATTTCACATTTCCAATTCGATATTTTCAGGTGACACTATGACAAAACTTATATTATTTTGATGTATTTTCAGCAAGTTTACATCATCAAGCGACCGCCGGAAAATGATTTCAGAAATTTCGTGTTCGCTCCGTTCAGTACGGAGATGTGGATTCTTTTGCTAGCAACAGTTATGGTCGTTTCGACTGTCAGATTTTTGTGCGCACTTTATTGGGATAGCCGAGTCGGTTCCAAGTCGAACATTTATACCAGTAGTGTTTTGGTATGTCTGGAAAGGAGAGAACAAGAAAACATTGACATTTTTCTCGCAGCTTTTTCTGACCTCTCCTAATTTTTTTTCTGTAAACTGAGCCGCTTTTTAGAGAGAAAACGAGACGCAGAGTTTGCCACGTGTTATACGTGACCTTCAGTTTTTCACAGAAAAACAAATTAAAAAAAAACGTGACCCGGGGCTGCTTTCTCTGCGTCTCGTTCATTCTCTGAGTTTTCTCTGAGATGTCTTTGAGAAAACTTTATTCCGATTTTAGAAACAACCAATTTTTTCAGGAAACGTTCGCAATAATGTTCAATCAACGAGTTCCGGATCCATCGGCATTTTCAACAATGGTTCTCGAAGGAATTCTGATGTTCACCATGCTGAGTGTCACCCAATACTACCAAACAATCATGAACTCGTTGCTCACAGCCCCTCCATCTTCTCGCATCCCTTTTTTCCATCAAAACCAGCTAGCCGAACAGCTTGTTCGAAAACAAACCTACCTCACCTACTATTTTAATTATAGCTTGGAAGGTTCGTCGGTGAAAAACGAGAAAATGATAGAGGAGGCGATGAAGTACAACCCGATTGTTGTTCGAAGCCACGAGTCGGATCTTATCAAAGAGATTCAGAGAGGCGGTGTGTTTTATTCGACGTATGACGTCGAATTTCTACCGTACGCCGTGTCGACGTGGGATAAGAGAGAGGGATTGACGGTGATTCGCGACACGACCGGAATCATTAGCTACGTGGCTTTTGGGTTCAGTGTCAACAATCGAAAACTTTGTCAAATGTTAGTTGAGCTTTAAAGACACCCTATCACTCAGAAATAGTTTTTTCGATTTCATAAAAATCTCAAAATTGAAAACTTCAAATTTCGATGCATGTGGTTGAAAAACCCAAAAATGTTTGAAAGAAAAACAAACACAAACGGTGTTTGCGGCCGCCTATCTTCCTGAGAACGAATTCAAAAACAGTTTTTTTTCTTTTTTTTTTCGACCTCACAAAGTACTTTTTTCAATTTTTGAATTTCACAAATTGAAAGTTGGAGTCTTCAATATTGAGATTCTGATAAACACGAGAAATTAATTTCTGAGTGACAAGGAGTCTTTAAAAATGTATCGTTCATCTCTCACACAAAATTCTAGGTTCAACAAGATGTTGTTGAAAATTCTTCCGGGTGTGCCGAGCATAACTCGCGGACCAGGTTACGGCTTCAAAAAACAACCGGAAGACATAACCGTTCAAGTGAGAAAGACCGAACTCAGTCTCCGACGACATCTAGAGGAACTGTTCTATATTTATCTCATCGGAATGGGATTGTCGATTTGTCTTTTTGTCGTCGAAGTACTGTACTTTCGACTGGCCGCGATCAAGAAAATCAAAGTTTATCAGGTGAACAAGGCCGAGTCGGATAGATCAATTCAGTTTACACCTTTACCGTATGATTAGTTTTGGAGAGAAGTGATAATAAAATTTTTGATAACCAGAATAATCCGGAAACAATTCCTAGGTTGATCAAAAAAACTAACAAGGGTCAATAAAAATTAAGTAATTGACACAATTGTGAGCAGACAGGTTTGGTCAAAGTTAGCAGATGATGCAATCGTACGAATGGGATCAGATGACCATAGAGGTGAAGAGTACTAAATTCATGTCAAATATCTTGTTTCACTTGTTGTCACTATGAGTAACTCAATCACAAAACAACACTGAATGATCTGTCAAACTTCTCCGTGCGCTCTCAGAGAACTTGTATTTTGTGACCTACAAAACCTGGAGTGAGATCTCGTGAAATTCTTGAAAAAATCTGAGCTTTTTGCTTCGGAACTCAATGCACAAATCATACTGGGTGTGTAATTTTGTAGGCTAAAAATTATGGATGAAAAACATTGAAATTTCAAACCCATAATTTTAGTAAGCAGCTCTGTTCTCTCTGTCTGCACTCTCTTCCTATCCCTAGAAGATCTTAATTAACGTGGAGTTTAGAAAATTGGAAAATGGGCACCAGGTTTCCGAAAATGAATTAGTACTTGAAACGAAAATAAACACCTTTTCTCATAGACTATGATTATTGGAGGAAAAAAAATTAATATCACTTTTGTTGAGAGTGTTTGTTACATTGTTTAGAGAACAAGAATCACGTTTTACGAATTTTTTGAAACGTATATCTTACGGGGTGAATCCAAAAATGGTTTCTGATAGAAAAATGTTCTCAGAAAAAATGACAAAGACTCAGAATCAAAATTTCACCGCCGATGTGATGTGTTCTTTTTGTCGCTTTTTAGCTGGATGTGAGTGGGCCGAAGGATTACTGTAGTTGATGATTATGAGGAGAAATTTTCGATATTTTTTTCGATAAAAGATTAGATAGTGTGTGTAAGCGATAAGCGCAGAGAAAGTTATTTTGTAAAATCTTTGGTTTTGATAGTGTGTTTCCCATCTGTAACAGAACCAAGAAACGGAGCCTGCTTTGACATAAGGTTCAGGTCCAGCTTATATTTGTTTTCAAAGAACCACGTGTGAATTATTATTTGTCAAAACATCTTTCTCGACTTTGTCTCACTCATTGAAAATTAGCAGACATCCCTTGTGTATACTCGCTGATTACAAATCCCCAATTACTCACATTTGTTGTACATAATTCCTCTCCATATATTTTTCCTCTCACCTTCTTCCTTCCCTCCTTTCACCTTACATTAATTATTACTTATAAACAAGAAAAGTGGAGCATAGAACAAGCAAAAAAAAAAAGAGATGAGATTTGTGATTATAAATACGTTTTTGTAGTATTAAGTACTTGCGTGCAATCGAAAAATAAATCTGGGAGAGCAAAAAAACCGTTGTCAATGGTGATTTTGATTTTATCACGACATCTCGTCTCTTTTTTCGAATTAATTCTAATATTATTGTGCGTTTCGTTTTCTGAACTTTTTTCAGAGAGAAAAGCACAGCCACTTTTAGAACTTTTGCGAGAGGTGTGCGGCGTGCCTTCCTAACTTTTAATTTTGTTTACGGAATGCTATAAACGTGATGTGGCAAAACTTGAGAGTTAGCGAGACGCAGAGAAATCTATCACTTACAAAACAGTAGGACAGCTCCGGGTCACGTTTTTATTCATTTTTTTTTGCATTTTTTTCATGAGACTAATTCGATTTCACGTGTGACACGTGGCAAACTCTGCGTCTCTTACTCTCTCAAAATTCTTGCTCGATTCGACCAAAAATAGTCCAAATGTCAGCCCCCGCTTTAACTATCGATTTTGTTTCGCAACTACGATTCAGCGCTCGCTCATAATTTTGTTGTTCTTCTCGATTATACTCCCTTGAAAAAATTGGCTGATCAATGATTCATATACATGTAATATTTCTAATGTAAGACAAATAGAATCAACGTTTCCCCCTTAACAGATAGTCCATGTTCGTTTCTCTCACACTATTTCCAATCGTCCAAAACCACTGCCTGTGTCTCTTGGCGCGAGACAGACAAAAAAAAAACCAAAATGTGCTGCCGGCCGGCTGTCCCTCGCGAGAACCACCGAGAAAAAGAAGAAAACATATTTTTTGTTTCTCCTTTTTTATGGGGTTTGTTGGTGCAAGAAGAAGAAAAAGAAGAAGAATGCACTACTGTAGTTCGTCCCTTCCTTTCGTAATATACATTTAACAAAAGTTTACTCGTGACACTTTTTGCACGATTATTTAGTGGTTTCTTTGTTTCATCTCATTTTCATAACATATTCTAATGTTTTATGGAAGACAAAGGAACAATAATCCACAGCCGCGAGTTACCTCGAAAAGTTGCCGTTTTCAATTTGAATAGATGAGTGACCTAGACAATTACATCTGTTGCTTTGCGAGTTTTTCAAATCTAACAAACTTTCGATATTTTTGTCAAAAAAAAAGTTTTTTTTTTTCCTGATTTCCATCATGTTTATAAAAAATCTATTGTTTCAGAGATGGATAACCATGTCGAAAACTTATTCGGAAGAGCCGAAACTATAGCTAAAAGCGTTACACTGGAATATCAAGAACTCCTAATTTTTTATCTCTCAAATCCGGACGAAGAGGTGACAGAAACTCCTTGGTTCCCGTTTAAACGTCGAATATGTTTCCAGATTCGAAATGAGATTTACGAGCACCTTGTCGGATTTTGCGAGAGATTTCCCAACTTGCGACTTCTCGCTGTCAAACAGCTCATCAGAAATATCTGGATTCATGGTTACACCAGAAAAAAATCCGAAGCTGTTCTGGCAAACTTGCTAAGATCGTCGATTGGTAGGACAATGAGCCATAGGGGTTTTCCTAAAACTTGTTTTTGCAGATGCAAAAACTGCGTTTTTTGTGGAGACGGAGCATCAAGATCTTTATGATACGAGGTTCGAAATGTTCAAATTTATCATCGAAAACGATTTGAATGAAATACGTTTCGCAAAATTTCACATGAGATCAATGTTAGAATCTTTCGACCTCAACGGTAGGAATACATGGCCGATTTTCATCAAGAAATACCATCCTAATTTCGATTTTGACGAGTTTTTCGTATATATTCTTGAATGGTATGAACAAGGCAACACAACCGAGACGATAGTTATCGACTATATACTTGATCACGTCAAACAGATTTCCGTGTTGTTGAAAAAGGTAAAAACATGAAGAAACTGGACACCTTTTTACCCAGTTTTTACAGTTCCTCGACATTGTGAAAATCAAAAACTTCTCCTCGACAATCGCTTATGTTCGCAGCAAGTTCGAGCCGCAATACTTTCACATTCTTATTAATGATCTTTACGACGCGGAACGAATGCGTATTATCAATCGTATCAAATCAGCAGGGATCTGAAACGGCTTTCCCGTACATACATAAATATTTGAACGATATTTGACTTTTTTCTTTGTCCAATATTTGGAAATAAAAAAAACTTTTCATGACTCGAATGTTTTTCCTTTCAGAAAAATTTACAAAGTCAGGAAGACTTCTTTCCAGGTGTCAACATAACCTCCTATCACGGCATGATTTTTTTTAACGTTTCCCCACTGCTACGTAAAACGCGAAATAGTCAAAAAGAACAGCTCTTCGTTGCGAGACCATGTCTGCGTCTCTTCTTTTTCCATTGTCTTTTTCCTTTTTTTCTCTGTTTCTCTCATAAATTCCGCGAACAGGAGAACGTAAAGAAAATCATGCCGTGCTATTGCCACCTAATATATGCGGATTAGAAGGCAGTCGATAGCCTATAATTGAAAATACTGTGACTTTCAAGAAAACCCATTTTGGTCCATTAAGAAAAAACATACGTTAAGCGGATTAATACATCCAGGTGCTTGTTTTGGTCAAAAAAAAATGAAATTATTAAATATGGGAGAAAAAAATCATGGACACAGGGACGTGTTAGTTCTGAAAAGTTAGACGACACCCCTGTGTGAGCCGTATGAAACTGCGGTTTTCTCTTGCAGTTCGAAGATTTCTCTGCGTCTCTTTTTTGTGCAAATTTCTCACTGTTTAAATGGCCGTGATCAGATAACCCCTTTCTCTAAACTACCGTAACCTTTCTAAAAATATTGTTCATTCTCAAATGTTTGAGAAATCTACTAAGCTCCGCCCCTTTTCTTTTGTCTTACGTTAGTAATTAACTACACCATTGTACTAATTATAAGTTTTGATTCTACTAGAGAGAATGTTTGAGATCAGCTTGAGGTGCTCCAGCTTTTCTCAAATAATAAGAGTCGTGGAGATTTTTCACGTGACCCAGTTCTCCGCTGAAAAAAAAATCAATTTTCAATTTCCATTTCGATTTTTTTGAAAATCATCAAACCTTCTGAAATTGATCGAAACCCAAGGTATTATTTTTTGTTTAAATTGACAAAATAGCATCGAAAAGTGAGAGACTTAGAGAGAGACCGCCCATATTAATTTTACCTTCATGCAGTTTTTTGTCCTCCATTTCCAGGTGAGCAGACGACTCATTTTGTTTTTGAAATATTTTTTATCCTCTCTCGAGTACAAAAAAACCAGTAAACATTTTTTTTTTTCGAACCAAAAAAAAAGACAAAAACTCCTTTCGAAAACAAGCTGTCTGCGTCTCCGCCTCCTCGCCTTTTTTCGTTTTCTTCAAACTGGTGGTTCCCGTCCCCACACATGGGCATTTTTCGAGTCGATTTTTCTAGATGAATTCATTTTTAATAAACGATTTTCAGATTCATAAAAATGGATTCAAGAAACAATTGGATGAATAGATTGAACGTCATAAGGGAATTGTCCTCGCCAGTGTAAGTCAGAATACATACCAGTGTTAGTAACCAAACCGCACATGTTTCAGGGAAAGAGGATTTGAAAATCCGGTGCAAATCATGAAAGTTGTTGAACAATTAATTCTTGAAAGCCGCCGAAATCCAACGGTAGGGAATCATTGAAATTTGAAATTTTTGGTTTTTTTTCAGTACCATGAATCGTTGACCTATAACTTGCCACGACTCTTACAAAACTTCCAATATCTGCTAAAATTGTTGGTCCCATTTCTGATAGACAATATTTGGAAGGACAAAAAAAGTGTGATAACATCGAAGGAGATTCTGGCCGATCTGATGAAAAACTATGTGAAATGTTCGAAGATTGTTATGTTGGCCATCAGAAACGAGACGAGAAAAGAAGTAGTGTTGAAGATGTTCAATTTTCTCAAGGAGTTCGGTCTATACTCTGAACAATTTCGCAATCTTCGCAGAGAAATCATTTTGGAAACATGGCTGAAAGTGAACGATAAAATGGATTTGGCAAGTTCTCTCGAGCAAACGGAGCCAGATCTAAATTACAACAAAATGTTTTGCTTATTATCGATGATGTGCAGAGAGAAGCGAATCGCCGAGAACTCGATTCTGAAGATTTTCAACCCTGAAAGAGTTGAAAATCTGGATGGGGAAGAAACAATTTTATTCAGAGTGAGTGAGAGCCAAGTTCAGAAAACAATTTTCGAATGAAATTTGGAGCAAAAAATCAGGGCTGCCGGAATGGGGGTATAGTGGGCTCCATATGGTAAAATAGAAAAAAGCCCACCCAACCCCAGCCCACTTCCAAAAAAAAACAGGAATACGTGGGGTGGGCTGAATTATCCCACCTGGGAACAACTTGTTTCTTTATTTCTCTACCGTCTCTGACCTATTGGGCATCTCTCGTTTTCTTCTTTTCTCATTTCGAGTTTTTCTTCACGTTTTATGAAAAACAAAGCCCACATGGGCCCCCATGGAATATTCTACTTTTTAATGGGAAATACCAGGTGGGCATTTTAGCCCACTTTTCCCACTCACAGGTGGGCTGTCCACCTGGAATCCACCCCATTCCGACAACCCTGCAAAAAATAATTTCAAAAAAAAAAAAACGTCACCAACCACGCGTATTAACATACATAGAGCGAGAGTGTGCGGGTTTTAGGTTTTGCGGCACACAATTTGACGTAAAAAAATTTAGTTCTCCCACGTCTCTACTATGAAATCATACTGTACTCAGCTCCGCCCAGTAGTTTTTCTGATAGTCTTCAGGAAAACTGTCAAAATCAGCTACAGAAAACAAGCTAAAAATTAAAATGGTTTTTAATTTTTGCAGTTTCTTGAGATTATCAAAGTGGAAGACTTTTTACAAGTTTTGGACAAACTGGAGAAATTTGTTCCCGATGCGATGATGAATACGGTTCTCCTGAAGTTTTTCAAAAACGAGAAAAACTCCATCGATGATCACATGTTCGTGTTGAAAATGAAAATTATCTCATCGAAACATTCCGATGTATATCCGAACGATGTGAGGATGGTGGAGCAGTTGTTGGAGAGAATTCAAATAATCGAATCGCCAGATGAATGTCTGAGAGACGGCTTTGCTATGGTCAGTTGTTTGATACTTGATTTCACAGCCAACAATCTGGAAATGTTTGTCAAATAGTTAATCACAATTTTCTTTTTTCGGGTTGGTCCTGAACACATTTTTACTGAACACAGTGCCCGAAGAAAAACTTTTTTGGTATGTTATTTTGGATTCTCAATCTATCCAAATGATCTCATAACAATTTACTTTCTCGGGCCACAAAATCGGACCACAAGCATTTTTTGCTCAAACTGACCAGGTCATTTACATGGTTCGATTCAAAACAAGAATTAGAAAAGTCTGACCCGGATAAATTTCGAAAAAAATCCAGACTGGCCCAGTTTTCGGTTTGAGTCAAAATATCAGAGACAATTTCGATACTCACCCCAAACTCAGTATATCTGTTTGTGGGCCAGTTTTTCATCGAGCTTTGCTCGATTCATCATTGTTGCCCATGCATAATTTATCAATCAGAGCTCAAGAATTTAGGTGGTTTCGACATAATAGTTCTCGGTTTTTTGCAGACTCTCGTTCGATCTGCAAACTCTCCCCACCATCTGCACTGGACTTCGGACCGATCAATCGTCGAACCAATTCTAAGATACGCTTTGAACATCTTTCCCGAAGACTTTGATCGATGCGAACTACCGATGAAAATGTCTGAACTGACCTTCACTCTTGTCAACTGTTTTGTCGATGTGCGTGTATCTCAACTAAAATCACCCAGAAATAATTTGGAGATCGAATATCGACGAAGAATGGCGGAATTTCAACAATATTTGCAGTTGTTCCGAACCTATTTCGAATTGAGCGACGCACGTCATAAAAAGATCACCAGAATCAAGTGAGTTCGGAAATTCAATACTGGCGAGAGAAGTTGTTCATGTTTTTCAGAACAAAAGTTGATAGAATTGTCGGATGTCCAAACTCCAAAATATCACTACGAGGGTGTGTATCTCTAGAGCATCGAGTTTTCGACGAACGTCAGGTGGCCGTTTATAAAAAATCCGATTTTTCGATGAAACGCTACAATGGAGTTTTTCTCAAGTGATGTTTTTTTCCTGTTTTTAATGCATCCAACATTTCACCGGTGTTTCGTCTCATGTTCTTTTTCATATTCCCCTGCAGTCGTTGAGATTAACATAATAATAAAAAGTTATATTCAAATCCACTGGAAAAAAATCATCTCGGATACGGACGTGAGCCTGAAATCTGAATCGGTTCAGGCCCAATGAAAAACAGGCCCGAAACTGACCGAATATGAATCGAACCCAAGCTTCAACAATGTGAATGAATCGGACCCGGACCGGAAATTTTTGAGTGTCGAATCTGACCGTCAGAGATGACGGGGAATTTTTTTGGGTCGGAAGAAGCGAAACAAAAAAAAATCGTATCTCTGAATATCGACGTGAAAGTCACGCGCGTCCTTTCCGAGTCTAAACAGTAAAAAGTGTTTTTTTTTTTCATTTTGCAGAAATAATAAGAAGAGAAACAAACCAGTGTGCAAGGCTTCTGTTAGAATGCAAGGTGAACTTCCAACTTTGATTTTTGAACTAGGTACGTTTCTCTGAGACTTTGATGATAGGTTCCACGAAACAAAGTTCGGTCCGACATTATGGCCCGATTTTCAGAATCTTCGAAGTTAACTTATTGGGTCTTAAATTTCACAAAAACGTATCGATAGAGATGTTATTTCTAACATAAATAATCATGAAAAAAAAACTTCGGAGTTGATAATATTTATTAGACCTGCTTCAACACGGCCAACCAGCTATGAAAAAATTTGCCAATTAAAAGAGACACAGAGAAAAATACGAAATTTGCAGTTCGAAAGGTCACGTTTGGTATTATTTTCACGTGCTTTCTTTTTTTAAACAAGGAAAATATCTCAAAACTGACATTTTTCGGGAAATGAACTAAATATAAAGGTCACGTCATTGATAAAAAAAAAATAGTTTTTCGGTTCAACTTTTTTTTCATAGTGTTTCTCGTTACAAAAAACGTTAAACGTGACCCCGAACTGCAAAAATCTGATTTCTCTGCGTGTCTTTTGAAGGACGTCATAAAAGGCCGTGTCAAGCATGTAAGATGTTTACCGGTTAAACTATTTTGATGCAGAAAAATAGGGAAATCTCAAATTACAAAAAAGGTGGAATTATGTTGATGCGGAATTATAAACATTTTCTGATCGCTCTCAACAATGTGGCAGGCTTGCGCGTCTTTCCTCTTTCCTCGTTCAAATGTTTGGCCGTTTCGGAATCATTGATTGTGGCTAGTCTGAGGAGACTGCTGATTGTACCTGGCTCGTCGAACTCGTAGCCTTGTTTGAGAAGATTTACAATCTCTCTTTTTGACAACTCTGGCATGCAGAAAATGTGAAGCAAATCTTTTTTCATTCGTCGTTCCTTGGTCAACGGTCCACATCCGAACCACTTCTCGAATTCAGCTTCTCGTTTAACTGAATTGGTCATCATTTCATTTGTCTCATCTTTGGTGTAAATATGGCCGAGAGCCCACATGTAGTATTGAACCTGAAACGTATTTCATCTTGGTTTTTTTCAAAATTCATCATCTGATTATTCAATTTTTTTTTTGAGTGAAACGTGTTCCATTTTGAACTTAGCGCGGGTGAGACCAAAGGCATTTCGGGCCGGCCCGAAACTGCCGAAGTTTGTGAATGAAGCGACTTTTCTAGTTCAAATACTGTACCTGGCTGTTCAAGCTGTTCATGTCAACTCTCGAAATGGTTTCTTGGGCAGCCGCGATAGAAATATCCATAACAAAGTCGGGCATGGGTGTCCGATTGAAACCATTTCCCATTTCCAAATCGGTGTAACGAAGGCTCCCGGCGTGATCCCAAATACTTTTGAACAATCTGCGCGAAACTGTCGTCAAAGTACAAAATACTTTGACATTTCTCTCATCAGAGGTTAGTCCCTGTTTCGAAACTGCGGCGACCCGATGATTTCCCTTAACAACGATGGCACAAGCCAAGGAATCAGCCATAACGATAAGACGAATAAGTGAAGACTGAAACGGGTTGAACAAGTTTTTGAGTTGACATTGGTCAGCATAACAATCCACTTTTGTCATATCTATGTCGCACATCATCATGCCCTTACATTTTAACGCTTTCAGATCGTTCACAGTGATCACGACATTGGTCTGGAGAAAAAACTGGGAGATCAGAATTGACGGACTAGATAACTAACCTCTTTGATAGTCTCCTCGTGTGTCAATGTTCGCAGAGAATTATTGTTGACATCAGATCTATGAATCGAGTCAGTTTTTGAGCGCTGAAAATCAGGGAAAGTTAATAACTTGAAACGTCAGTTCAGTACAGAAACCTTTGGGGGAGGTGGAACTTCAAAACAATCGGAGACATTTTCCAATTTTGGTTTTTTGAAATTCATGCCAGGTTGATCATTCAAGTTGTTCATTCCTGCTGTTTGGCTCACTCTGAGAAAATGTAAATCTATGTCAAGACAGTATCAAAAGATAAAACAAGAATCATAAGAAGTACAGTAACCATTTCAATAAATTTCCAGTAATCTGAGAAAAACGCATTATGATTAAAAATATGTGAGTCACCGTGAATGAGGAACGAATAAAATTATCAAACTGACCGATGTTTTTCTTGACTCCGCTCTGTTTCTCTGTGTCTCTTCAAAGAAACACACTGTCTCACTTACAGTTCGCATATCTCTGTACAACTTTTCTGACCCCATTGGCAATGCACAAAAAATTATTTTTTGTTAAAAACTGAGTCATCGTCATCAGCCGACGGCTGAAAATTTAGCTGAATAGAATCGAAACAAAAAGAGGTCGACAGTCGTGTTTTGGAGCCGGCCGGGTCACCATGGTTAGACTTTTTGACAAGAACTTCACGTCTCGAAATGATGCAGCCGGTTTCGCAGAGTTATGAACCTCAATAATCTAGGAAACCGTACCCGAATCCGCCCAGGGCCGATCCTGGAATATTCTAAGGCCCGTTTCTGGCCGTGCTTTTTTCTGGCCTTCCAGTCACTCCTGAGTTACAACCAGGACTGGTCGACCACGCAATGTTCCTTTGAATTCTGTGAAATTTTCCTGCAAAGTTTAGTTGAATTTCTCTATCAAACCCTGAAATTATTACCGAAAAACTCTTGAACATACGCAAATACGTGTTGTTCAAAACTTTTAATTGCCCAGGGCACAGCTTATAATCACCGGTTCGAAACCCTGTGTCGCCTTGGTTATTTGATGAAGTAGGTGTTTATTGAAAATGAGATAGGAACAAAAAGAGGTACATATTTTAGAGATGTTAGAAACAGTGAATAAATGAGAAAAAATATGGGATACAATAAAATGAAAAAAAATCAATTTGAGGGCTAGTGTGCGGTCGCGAGTAGATCAAAAATAACTGTTGGAAAAACTGTATTTGAAATTGTCACTTTTTCATCACGCATTTTCTTATTGCGCGCAACAATGCGGCAGGCCTGCGTGTCTTTTCTCGCTCCGCATTCAATTGTTCGGCAGTTTCAAAATCGTTGATTATGGCCATTGTAAAAAGAGTTGCAATAGTACGTGGTTGGTCGAATTTATAGCCTTGTCCAAGAAGAAAAAGTATCTCATTTTTCGATGTTTGTGGCATACAGAAGATGTATAACAAATCCTTCTGGATTCTTCGTTTTCTCATCGATGTTCCACATTCGAACCATTTTTTGAATTCGGCTTCTCGTTTGTCATCATTGATCATCATTTCACTTCTCTCGTCTTGTGTGAAAAGATGATCGAAAACCCACATGTAATATTGAACCTGAAACGTATTTAATCTTGGTTTTCCCCAATCTCATCTCACCTCATTGTTCAAAACCATTTTTCTTGGATGGTTTTCCTTGATTGACGCAGTGTAGATGTTCTTGACGAAATTTGGAGTGGTTGAACGATTGGTGTTGGGTGTAAGCAAAAAGATGTAATCGATAAATTCCGCTTTTTGCCAAAGAGAGTAGAATAGTTCGTACGAAACAACTGTCAATTTGCAGAAAACCTTAAATTGTTTCTCATCCTCGATGAGTCCATTTTTTGAAAGAGCCGCCACTCGATGGCTTCCCTGAACAACGATGGCACACATCGGTGTGTCCAACATTGTGATAAGATAAAGACGGGAAGATCGAAAAGGATGGTACAAGTCTCGAATGTTACACTTGTCAGCAAAATAGTCCACTTTTTTCATTGCGTTCTCTGTGAACGTCTTACATTGTAGTTTCTTCAATTCTTCCACTGTCATCACCACATCGACCTGAGCAACTGGTTTTTGCTGAAATTGACTGACTTACCTCTCTCGCTGTGTCGTCATCCTGACATGTTGAAGACGAGCTGGTACCAATTCCAGAATCAGACGAAGAATCATTTGTTGAGCTCTGAAATTCACGAGAAAATAAAATTAAAAACAAGTTTGATATTACGAACCTCCGGTGGAGATGGTTCAAAAAAATCTGCATCAACTTCCAGTTCTGGGTTTTGGAAACCTTCTATCGTTTTATAATGATCTTCGTTGGTGTCATTCACCATGTTCACTAATGACAGATTGAAGTAGGAAAAAAACAACAAAAAATGAAAGGCAGCAAAAAAATTAAACATAGACTTGAGACATTGCTCTTTTTTGAGTATTGAAACACAGATTTTTTGACTCCGCCCTTTTTGTTTGGCTTTAATTGATACTTACGGTGCAAAGCTTGACGTTATTAGTGAGCACGGAGCAAGACAGCGGACCAATTCAAACGCTTTCTACAACGAAATAGAGTTTTTCGTTGGGACGGAGCCAGGAGTCCTAGGCCCCGAACAATCGCTTCTGGACGACGACTGAAATGCCTGATTGTGATGTTTTGACACCGCACATTTTGAATATTGAAACTTGATACGTACACATTCTGAAAACCCTGGAATATTTTTTTTTTCGGATAGCAACATTTTGATTCTTTTTGTTGGTAAACTAGCATAGATCTCGGGCAAGGCTTGCCAAGACCAAAATTTTTTGGAATTATGTGTCTTTTCGGACGAAAGTGGAAACGACGTGAAATAATTGTTGCCCAAAAAGTTATCTCATAGTTCCGCTTGCAACTCAGTGACGAAAATTATCATCAACAAAACCTGAAACAACCAATAATTTGTTCACAGAAATCTTTTAATTAGTGCACAATTTCAAGCTTTTAATGATAGTTCACAAATCTGTGCCCCCATAGTTTTTTATTTGAAAAAATTGAGGGAATATTTGTTGTTGTCAGCAAAAAGTAAAAAAAAAGTTCCAGGTCAGAAAACAGGCCCGATATTGTTCAAATGAAAGTCGCTAGCTCAGAAAAGCCGAATATTTGAACATCGTACTGTTTTTTTTCCAACTTCTGGTCATTCTCAGACCTGATCGCCTGACTGGAAATTTGACAGAACATTTCCATTGAAAAATCATGAAAAGTTTTCAAAAAAATGAAAAGCGCTAGATAACTCCACAAAGTTACTTATTCTAACAATAAATGAGCTGAAATCCAGGAGACTGATGAACCGGGCGGCCCCAAAAACTTTCAGCATCGGGTCTAAATGGAAAAACAGGATTGAACTCCACTTAGAAACAAAAATACCGGGCCCAGGAAAATAGGCCACGTCCTACTTGTTTTTTTCGAGTTCATTCACAAAAATCTGATGAAATCAGAAACTTGGTTCGAATCAGTTTTGCAAATCATTTTTCAACGAAAACCATCAGCGAAAGAATAGCCTGATGATCATAATGAATTATTCAAAAGTTATTTTTTTCATTTTCTCAGAAACTCACATACCCTTGATCTTTATAAATAAACCTACTCGTCACTAGATTACACTGATTGTATCTCTTCTGACCTTTGTTTTATTACCATAACAATAATAATTGTTTCATTGAACCCTCTTGATATCATAGTACACTCACACATCTATTTTTGTAATTTTCTTCTTTTTAAATGTTTCAACTCAATCTATCATCTCTTTCTCATTGAGCTCAACACATCGAAATGTCCAATGTCATCTGATGGTTTTTTGCATTTTCTGTTTCAGTTGTTCATGAATAGTGCATTCGTCCATCCATTTTCTCTGATTCTCCATCAACAACTGCTCGTTTTCTCTGCTCCCTCTCGTTCTGTTTTTCTCTAACTGTTTTATGCTTTGAGAAAAAGAAGAAAAAAATGACCCCTCGTGACATGGAACAGAGAACGCACAAATTGATTGTCGGAGAAAAAAATAAAATGGGAAAAAAGGGTTTTATTTATTTGAACACGTGATCGGTGGCCTTGATAAATATAAAATTGAAGCAAAAACTTTTTTTTTCTGTTTTGTTTTTACACTTTTCAAATGTTTGTGTGTTGTTGTCTCTTTCATTCTCGTTTTATTTTCTCTTTGTTTTTTTTCTCGTCGAAATTATTGGAGGATTTGAGATAATTTGATAAGGTTATCAAAAGTTCGGTTGGATTATTCGATCAGAAAATGATCAAAAAATGGATTTTGACATTTTATTCCTGAAAACTTCTGTTTTTGTGAGATTTTTCGCTTGAGTTGGTAATCGGAAAACTATTATTCAAAAATTCCCTCACTGAAAACGGAATATTTGAGAAGTCCGCAGTTTTCAAGAATGGGAGTTTTGTCTAATTCTAAGTTTTTTTTAGTTGATTCGAATCCTGATGAAAATTGAAAAAAAAATCCACGAAGTTTTTTCTGAATCGGACCCGAATAGGAATTGGACCTGGATTTCCTGAACTTTTCAAAAATCGGATCGGAAACCTTTTTCTTCCTGAGACGATCCTAGAGATGGAAATCGTGCCCGGTTTTTCCAATTTTTTTTTCAAAAATCGGCTCTGAAAATCGGATCCAAAAATTTTGCTGAAACGGGCCTAGAGGTGAAAACCGGGATCGTCCGAGAAAATAGTTTTGTTCAAACTCTGTGATTGACCATGTTTCAAAAAAAGCGGTACTCGAAACCTTGGGATCAGTAGAAGATTACACTCTTTGCTTTTCTTGATCGCAACCAGACATGTTCCTAGGGCCGGCCCTGTCCGGCCCTGCTATCAGTTAGGAGTTCACCACGAACGGTCTGTTCAGTTGTTTGACAAGAATTTGTCTATCTCGGAGAAATACCAACGGTTTCACAGAGTTAGAAGTTCTGATAACCTTGCAAACTGGCTCCGAGGCCGCCCAGGGCCGGCCCAGGAACATGCCTGATCGGAACATCTGAATCGGGTCCAGAGCCAGGGTGCTGGCTTTTCCGAAGCCCGAAGCCCTTTGTATCCATCCACTGTCTTCTAACATAAGAAGTGCACTTCAGTTTGGGTCTTATTTTTCCATAATGACTTCGGGCTTTGAAAAAAAGCTGCGGCTCGGATTCTCTCGAAATTTTTCTGACTGATTTCGATTTCGAGAATGCATCTGAAATGTGCGTTGTAGTTTTCTATCTTGAAACGAGAAAAAAAAACGAAACACTTTCGTTTTTATTGTTGTAACCTCCTCTCTGGCCCCGCCCCATTTTTTGTTATTGATATCATTCTCATTTGTACTTCGGTCCATTGACATTTTGTCGCAATTCTACAATTTTATCTCCGTTTTAAACGATATCGCTCTTTATCTAGACACATAGACCAGAAGTGATTGTTGTCAGGAAGCCAGGAAGATCATGGGCCGGGCCGATAAATTTTTCTTGTTTTTGGTCCCGAATCTGATAATAATTTGGCAAACTTATTCTCATTCTCAGAACAGGGAGAAAATCGGAAACATTTTGGCAATATTTTTCTCGTGACCCTGGCCCGTGTGAGCCGGCCGGCTCTAACAATCTTACCCTTGTGGAAGGCTTTGT
The DNA here is from genome assembly GCA_963572245.1 of Caenorhabditis sp. 8 KK-2011. NCBI lineage: Eukaryota > Metazoa > Nematoda > Chromadorea > Rhabditida > Rhabditidae > Caenorhabditis > Caenorhabditis sp. 8 KK-2011. The sequence goes on along the minus strand of OY751550.1, from coordinate 9,915,516 downwards.
AAGCCCAGTTGAAATTTGGTCCTATGTTTTGTTCAAATGTTTTTTTTCCAAAAATAGAGAGTACTGTGGTCATTAAAATAGTCGGCGATAAACCAACTCTCTCACAGATAACAAGATGACCAGAAAATGAGATAAAAACAGTAAACATTTTATCGTTGTTTGTAGAAAACTATAACTAGCTCGTTGTTGCCATATTTTTTGTGTTTTTCAAAGCTTTCCGTATTTCCGGCCGAAGCTCATTGGACATTTCGTAGGTTTATGACTTTTTGAGTGTCCTGCCCCATTTCGGGTCACAATTCTTACAGGCCAATATTTTTGGCTCACAGCCAGAAGAATTTTCCGAATTTAAAGAAATGTCTGATCTTTACTCTTTCAAATGGACTTTGTCCAGTTAGCAAAAAAAAACTTTTTGGGCTACCTAACAAACAAACAACACAGAAGAGAGTCAGTTGATCATATCATTTACGTCTCGCATCTATCGTTTGTTCGTTCGTTCATATCTTCTGATAAGACGCTAAACACAAACACTTTGTTTTTGTTGTCAACCATTCGTTTTTACTATTCCCGTTACTGTGCGTTCATGTTCATTTTCAACAAAAAGTATAGTAATTTTCCTCTGCAACACTCATTTTGAAAAACGACAGATGTGTCACGTGCAAACAACAAGTGTCACTATTCAAGTGTTTGATTTTCTGATCTTTCAGGGATTATGTTATATTTTTTCTTGTAATTACAAAAATAAATCAAAAAGTGATACTGTAGAATTTAAAGGCACACTTGAAAGGTTGTTTGGGTCTTGAAGATCGTAGTTTTGTGTGTAGTCTTCTCGGACTAAATTAATTCTGTTTTTATTTTTTTTTTTTCACGTTTTCCAACTCATACCACGTTGCCTCCTGATTATTTTGGTCACTCTGTCAGTTTAAAAATTTTAAACACTTCAAACCAGCTGCAAACAACAACACATCTCTTATCCAAGTAATGCTCATCTAGTCAATAGCCCTCGGTTGTCATTTTGTTCTTCCCGACGATTTTCGGCTAAAACTTTTTAAATTTTCAGCGAAAATGCGGTTCTCCCGCATCTCGACACTTTCCAATGTGCTTATCAGCCGTCAACAACGATTCGCCAGTTCGGTGATTAAACCGAGAGAGTTCAACAAGGTCATGGTGGCGAACCGTGGAGAAATTGCGATCCGTGTTTTCCGTGCGTTGACCGAATTGAACAAGACATCAGTTGCCATTTATGCCGAACAAGTAAGCTATAAATTCCCAAAAACCGCTGAAAAAAAACATTTCCAGGATAAAAATTCGATGCATCGGCTAAAAGCAGACGAAGCGTATCTAGTTGGAAAAGGCTTGCCACCAGTCGCCGCATATCTCACAATCGATCAAATCATCGAAACCGCTCTCAAACACAACATTGATGCCATCCACCCCGGTTACGGATTCCTATCAGAACGTTCAGACTTTGCAGCGGCTTGCGAGAATGCCGGCATCTCATTCATCGGACCATCACCCGACGTCATGGCTCGAATGGGAGACAAAGTCGCCGCTCGTCAAGCAGCCATCGAAGCCGGAGTTCAAGTCGTACCCGGCACACCTGGACCAATCACTACCGCAGAAGAAGCCATCGATTTTGCCAAACAGTACGGAGCGCCAATCATTTTGAAGGCCGCTTTCGGTGGTGGTGGACGTGGTATTCGACGAGTCGACAAATTGGAAGACGTACAAGAAGCGTTCAACAGATCGTTCTCCGAAGCGCAAGCCGCGTTTGGTGACGGAAGTCTATTCGTTGAGAAATTCGTCGAACGACCAAGACACATTGAGGTTCAACTTCTCGGAGATCATCACGGAAACATTGTACATTTATACGAAAGAGATTGTTCGGTTCAACGACGTCATCAAAAGGTTGTCGAAATTGCGCCAGCGCCAGCACTTCCAGAAGGAGTTCGCGAGAAAATTTTGGCCGACGCTCTCAGACTTGCTAAACATGTTGGTTACCAAAACGCCGGGACGGTCGAATTCTTGGTTGATCAAAAGGGTAATTACTATTTCATCGAAGTCAATGCTAGACTTCAAGTCGAGCACACTGTCACTGAAGAGATCACCGGGTAACTAGACTAATCTTCTGATTTTCAAAACAACTTTTGTTCCAGTGTCGATCTTGTTCAAGCTCAAATTCGAATCGCCGAAGGAAAATCACTCGATGATCTCAAACTTCATCAAGAAACCATCCAACCACACGGATCTGCTATTCAATGTCGTGTCACAACCGAAGACCCAGCCAAAGGTTTCCAACCAGATTCCGGAAGAATTGAAGTGTTCAGAAGTGGAGAGGGTATGGGAATTCGTCTCGATTCGGCATCCGCCTTCGCCGGTAGTGTCATCTCTCCTCACTACGATTCGTTGATGGTCAAAGTTATCGCGTCGGCAAGAAATCATCCAAATGCGGCTGCCAAGATGATCCGTGCTCTCAAAGAGTTCCGTATTCGTGGAGTCAAGACTAACATTCCATTTTTGCTCAATGTTCTCAATCAACCAAGTTTCTTGGATGCCTCCGTTGACACCTACTTCATCGACGAACATCCAGAATTGTTCCAATTCAAACCAAGTCAAAATCGCGCTCAAAAATTGTTGAACTATTTGGGAGAAGTCAAGGTTAACGGAGCCACAACACCATTGGCCACCGATTTGAAACCAGCCAACATTCAAGCACCAGTTCCATACGTTCCAGCTGGAGCTAAACCACCACCAGGTCTCCGTGATGTTTTGGTCAAAAATGGACCGGAAGCCTTTGCCAAACATGTTCGTGCTCAACCAGGATGCATGATCACTGACACAACATTCAGGTAAAATCGAAAAGTCAGGAGTTTTTTCCTATAAATTCTCAAAATTTCAGAGATGCACATCAATCGCTCCTCGCCACTCGTGTTCGAACATTTGACATGGCCGCCATCTCACCATACGTTTCACAATCGTTCTCCAACTTGTTTTCACTTGAAAATTGGGGCGGAGCCACGTTCGACGTCTCGATGAGATTCCTTCACGAATGCCCGTGGGAACGACTTCGTCTTCTTCGCGAACTTGTTCCCAACATTCCATTCCAGTGTTTGTTGAGAGGGGCCAACGCTATGGGTTACAGTAACTATCCGGATAACGTTATCTATAAGTGAGTTTTTAGTGATTCTCAATATTTGCCGAAATTGGGACAAAAAAAGTATGTCCCCTGTGATTTTTCCGATGTTCAAAAAAAAATCTGAAAAAGTTTCGAAAACAAATTCGTCGGAAAAAATTTCCGAATTTTTCTCAGAACATTTAAATATAATAAGATAAATTCTGTATTTAACAATTTTCCGCAATAAGTTTCGTCGTTAAAAAATTCGAAAATTTCCGGTTCCGCCCAAGCCTGTTGTTGAGTCCAAAAATCTGGTTCTAATAGTCCAATTCTAGATTCTGTGATCTTGCCGTGAAAAATGGAATGGATGTATTCCGTGTATTCGATTCGCTCAATTATTTGCCAAACTTGTTAGTTGGTATGGATGCAGTCGGAAAAGCTGGCGGAGTTGTCGAGGCGGCCATCGCCTACACTGGTGACGTTTCCGACAAATCGAGAGACAAGTACGATCTCAAATACTATTTGGACTTGGCTGAACAATTGGTCAAAGCTCAGGCTCACATTTTGTCGATCAAAGATATGGCCGGCGTGTTGAAACCAGAGGCAGCCAAACTGTTGATTGGCGCGTTGAGAGACAAATTCCCCGACATTCCAATTCATGTTCACACTCACGACACGTCTGGAGCCGGTGTCGCTGCGATGCTCGAATGTGCTCGCGCCGGTGCCGACGTCGTCGATGCCGCCGTCGACAGTATGTCCGGAATGACGTCACAACCATCGATGGGAGCCATTGTTGCCAGTCTTCAGGGAACACCACTCGACACTGGACTCAGTTTGGACGAAATCTCGAAATACTCTGCCTATTGGGAGTCGGCTCGTCAATTCTATGCGCCGTTCGAGTGTGCGACAACGATGAAGAGTGGAAACGCCGATGTTTACAAGCACGAGATTCCAGGAGGTCAATACACCAATTTACAATTCCAAGTGAGTTCTCGAAACAATCCCAACATGAGTTCTCGAAAAAACAATCAAATTTTAGGCCTTCTCTCTTGGTCTTGGAAACCAATTTGATGAAGTGAAACGTATGTATCGTGAGGCTAACTTGGCTCTTGGAGATATTATCAAAGTCACTCCATCGTCAAAGATTGTTGGAGATTTGGCTCAATTTATGGTTCAAAACAAATTGACTCGTGAAACACTCATCGATCGAGCTGAAGATTTGTCGTTCCCGAAAAGTGTTGTAGACTTCATGCAAGGAAACGTTGGACAACCACCATACGGATTCCCTGAACCGTTGAGAACAAAAGTGTTGCGTGGAAAATCCAAAACTGATGGACGACCAGGAGAGAATGTGCAACCAATCGATTTGGACGCATCAAAGAAAGAGTTGGAAGAGAAACACGGTAGAACATTGACTGAAGAAGATGTGATGTCGTACACGATGTTCCCACAAGTTTTTGATGACTTCGAGACTTTCCGACAACAATACGGACCGGTTGACAAATTGCCAACACGTGTGTTTTTGACCGGATTGGATGTTGCTGAAGAGCTTGATGTGAGTTGATCAGAAAGTCGTTGAAATTGAATGAGTCCTTGTTTTTAGGTTGAAATTGAGAGCGGTAAAACACTTGCCATCCAACTTTTGGCCGAAGGAAAATTGAACACTCGCGGTGAACGTGAGGTGTTCTTCGATTTGAACGGACAAATGAGAAGTATCTTTGTTTTGGACAAGGAAGCTTCGAAGGAAATTGTGACGCGACCACGAGCATTGCCAGGAGTCAAGGGACACATTGGAGCTCCGATGCCTGGTGATATTTTGGAATTGAAAATCAAGGAAGGAGACAAGGTACGGTTTTGAAGTGCGATTTGTTGATGAACTTTATGTAGAAAAATTTCAAGTTTTCATCGTTGCAAAAAAAGTGAAATTGTTTTCAGATTTCACAAAAACAACCACTTTTCGTCTTGTCGGCAATGAAAATGGAGATGGTCATCGACTCGCCAATCGCTGGAACTGTCAAGAAAATCCATGCGACTCAAGGAACCAAATGTACTGCCGGAGATCTTGTCATCGAAATCGAGCCGTGAGCAGAAAACTTCCCGTGTTAATTAGTAACAATGTTTTTAGTTGAATGTGTATAGTATGTGTTTTTTCTTGTGCCTTGTTTCTCTATATTTATTGCATCGGGTGAGAAAATGAAAGCATTTTTTTAGTTCTCGTATTGGAAAAAAACAAACATTTAGGCGAATGTGCGCAAGAGATCGGGAGTTTGAAAATTTGTCGAATTTCATAAATTATTGATAACATCCGATATTTTCTGACCAGAATTGATTGACCGCGTAGTGATAAGTTATTGGGAACATTTCTGGACCAGAAACGTATTTGGCATCCGAATGAATACATTTGATGTCTTCTCGTTGAGGAAGCTGCAAGTTTTTTCTCGATAAGAGTACATTTTCGCAGAAAGTTTGAAATTTTCGAAATTCCAAACATTTATATTTTTGACACCAAACCCATAAAGGATGAAATGTTGTGAATTCAGCTACAGTACATCTTTTTTGCCTGGCCCGTCCCGTAATTACCGGGCCGGCCTCTTTGGTTTTCTTATTTTAATCTCCCCGCATTACGCAGGGGCTCAAAATGAAGGAAGATACAGTAATCTGTTTTCCGATTTTTCAATGATAAAAAATTTTAAAAAATGAATCATTCAATTTTGTCAGAATTTTTCACGTCGACTGAATAGTTTTTAGGTGAATTTTTTTTTTCTGTTTTGGAAATTGGTAATTTCCTGAACCGTATTACTGTAGACTTACGTAACAATCGTCAGCGTTTGGACACATTGAACCAAGTCGAGTTTTCTTCTCAAAAAATGGATGATAAAATGAAGTGTTATAGCATTGAAATACAATATCGGTATAGTAGTCGTTGTCAACCATCAGACCGGCTGTTTCATACAACTGTTGGTCTTGCCAACATCTGCAAAAAAAGGTATCTCGAAGAAAAAAGGGTGAGTAAACAAACTGGTGCAGATCTCTGTCAATATCTCGAAGATCCAACTCTCTCACAATTCGATCGTATTGTGTTCCGTACATTTTCGGAACTCTTGTTGTGTTAGCCAAACGAGGATTGGCCTGAAAAATGGTTTTCAAGGTAATTCGAAAAATGCTAACCTCTACAAAATTTTTGATATGAATCAGTTCCGAGTTGGGCACTTGATATCTTCGCTTATCCGAAATTTGAACCGAATGATGAATCCATGTTGAGTTGACCATCAGTGGATTCACAATCGATTTACCGTAATCTGTTCGATTTTTAATGTCCATCGTGCTGAACAACCGAACAAAACTCAAATCGTGAGCTTTTTCGACTTTCTCCACAGTCACATCGCGTTTCATATAAAATAATGAATGATATTCGGGGAAGGCGTTGAAATGACTCGAAAACTCTTGATGATAATTATGAGTAAATCGGGGAACCAGAAAATCATCAATGTCCAAGAACGCGATGAACTGCGCAACTTCCTTATACTGTAGAAGACAATCAGTCTGCGCACCGGCCTGATTTCTCCACTCGATATTTTTGTTCGGTTCCGGATAGGGGGTTAGTGTTTCGGCAAACTTCATTCTCATCCAATAGTCAACAGTCACCGTACCCTGCGAGTAGAGGGTTCTTTGGCGATTTTTGTCAAAAACTCACCCAGCTTTCATAAATTTTTAGCAGTCTGAAAAGATGATTCATCATACTTGTCACATAAATGTGCATGTGTGCTCCGTAACGACGCGCCACGTGGATGTTCATCAAAAATAGTTGCCATTTTTCGACAGCGAATTGTGGAGCGATGCAAAACACTACCGGTGAGGGAGAGTAGGTACGCGGCCGTCGAAATGGAACCTGGAAGTTGTCTTGAAGTGAGATTTGGGCCTGTCCGGAATTTGTTGAAGGCTAGAACAACTTTGGCTTTGAAAAATCCGATTGTTGAAATATATTTTTTTCGAAGGTTCGCCCATGATTTTCAGACCTGACTCACATGCTTACGGGCTTCGTTCTCGTTTCCGTAACATTCAAAAGTCGGATCTTCATGTGTGGCTATATTTTTTGGGTCTCCAAAATTTTGAAAATTTTTCCTGGTAGGTCAAAAAAACTTTTTTTTTCGTCTCGGAAAATTATCCGCAAACTTTTGCGGCTTACCCGCAATTTTGCGGGCCTGCCCGCAGATTTGCGGGTATTTTTAGCCGCAAAATGGTGCGTCTCGTTTGCGGGGATGGCCGCAACACTTGCGGGTCGTTTGCAGGTACACCCGCAACACTTGCGGGTCGCTTGCGGGGATGGCCGCAACACTTGCGGGTCGTTTGCAGGTACACCCGCAACAGTTGCAGGTCATTTGCGGGTCGTTTGCTGCACATTTTCACCCGCAAAATTGCGGGTAAACCGCAAAAGTTTGCGGGTAATTTTCCGAGGTCTATCGAAGAGAAAAAAAATAGGCTCATAAATAGGCTCATTCAGAAAAAATAAGCTCATAGTTTTTGTGAGTTACTGTAGTTTTAGAAAAATATTGTGCTCGGCCCGATATTTCTCTGCTTCTTACCGCAACTCTCATTCCACTCGATACAATTTCAATTTTCTCCGGATTTTCCACCGTTTCCGACTGGACCAACGTCATGACATACGCGCATGTTGTTTCCAAACTCTCTCTGAAAACAATGAAAATTGATCGATATTGAAAATGAGTCAACTTTTTAACAGTCGCTTCCGAATGAACCGTTTTACCCAAATAACTTGTGCTGACAATTTTCATTTTATAGTCTTCGATGTTGTTCATCGTTTTCTGATCCATAACCACAACCATTGCCAGGGCATTGTCACCAAGTCTAGGATTGTTTCAACTTCAAAAAAATCCACAAAAAATAATTACTTACGATTTTGACTTTTCGTAGTAATACGCAGATGTGATGTACGCATGCGTATGATTGAATTTCTCATTCATCTCATCGATGAATTCTTGATTACCCTCATCGAATGTCTGATTTCTAAGCAAAATATTGATCATGCGATTCTCATCCTCATAATAACTTGTTCTATAATCACTCAGACTTTGAAGTAGCAACGAGTTGACCGCAATTTTTTTCGAATACGTTATGAACACCAATACAGTTACGCATAACAACACGAATATTAGAATTGGAATTTTCATTTTTGATGTCGAATGCTGAAAAAAAAATTGAAGATGAGGCGCGGAATGAATGGCAAACCCTCCAAAATGAAAATCGAATTCGTCTGATACACAATTGACTCAAAACTGGCCGCATTTATAGGAGGAAAATAGTAATTGAAAACAATGTAAATATATGGAAACAAAAATGTGAAAAGTGGCTATCGATCCTTGAAATCGCGATTGAAAAAGGAGGAAACGCGATGCAAAGCTGAGATTGTTATCGCTAATTTTTTTTGTCAGGTGAAGTTTCAAGACACATTTTTGGACTCGCTAACTAATTGATGAAAATCAGCCAGCTTTCGCTGACAAAAAAGTTGCGTCAGCTGAACATAACGGAACCAACAATTGATTTGGGTCGGTCCGGATTAAAATTTTTATTGAACCAAAGAACGTTTGTAAACTCCAAAAAATTTGAACTGAGCCGATTTCCATTTCCACTCTTTGCCCGTTTCAGCAGAACCTGATTTTCGATCATGATTTTTGTTTGGTATCTTCCGAGTTTGTGGTCTGGTTGTGCGGGACAAAGACCTAAGCCGAAAACTATCCAAACCTCTGACAACACCTTTTTGGTGTTTTGCGCATTCCAAAATAGTTGTAGTTTGGTTTGATTAAATGAGAAAAAGGACACGTGTGAGCAAACAACAAAAACCACAACAGTTTTTTTCAATAAATTTGATTTTTCAGTCCGGCCCGAAAGTGGAATGGTCACCACATCGCAATTCCTTTTTTGTCGCCTTCAACATGGTCATCTTCACGCGCCGGCAATATTCTCCGCGTTCGTCGCAATTGCTACAGTACTCGAGAATCAACAAAAAGTTCAGAAGGATTTTCATTTTTATATGAAAGCGATGAATTTTTGTCGATTCAAACCTTTTATGAATGATCTAGAATCGTGGTTTCATGATGAGAAGGGTACTGAAATTTTGGCGAAATTATGGAGGCGTAAAGTTTATATTACGGTAATAAATATTTATTGTATTTTTTGATAAACTGGCATAAATATTTTTGTAAAATGCTACTAAACAGAAGAAAAACTCATTGCAAAAACTAAGTTGCAAGCAGAAGCAGATAAACATGTTTTAAATGTCCATAAACAGGTCTTTAGAAAAACAAACCCAAAGTTTTAAATAAACGTGACGAGACCCAAACAAAAAGAAACAATGTACCTTTAAAAATTACGGTGGAACACTGCATTTTTGTACAGCGGCGCGCAATTGCCCAACCAGTTTTCAAATTAGTAAATTTGTTTTTTCTTTTTTTTTTCAAAACTCGACTTTCGTTTTAAACCTTACTCGTAAAGACGGTTTCATCAAACGGCTCAAAGAAAAAATGATGTCGTCAAAAGAAGTGCGATGGACTCCAAAAATGTTCAATTTGCTGGTGAATAAATATGTTTTTCGAGATGTAAGTTTTGAAAGTGTTTTTTGTGAAAATTTCAAAAAAAATTACAGAGAATCACTCACAAGTTCAGCAGTGCCATATCTGAGATGAACGAAAATCAACTTTTAAATATTGAAAGTGGTCTCAAACCTCTCCGATTGTTGTACGAAGAAAGGAGTGATATGAAGGAAGTATATGGAAGTCCTGAAGAATTGATGAACGATATGTATGAGTTTCAAAATTTTCCAAATAACTCGGAGTTTTTCGAACTTGGCGATTGCCTGAATTACAACGCTATCATGATCATGATGGGAACTGAAGAAGGTGTTAGATTTTGCAACATTTTTGATGGCTATATCTCGTTCGTAAGAAGCGTCGTTCAACCACTCTGCAAGTTCACAACGTTAATCGCAAAGTCGATTGGCAATAAAATTTTGAGAAAGCATAAAAACGAATTCAAAATGATCTCGTTCGAAGGTCTCCGACATTTGGTAGCATTGGAAGCCATCACCAGAGACGATATAACTGTAAGAAAAGTTAGTTTTAGCAGAACTCCTATCTTTTATTTAGTGCACTCCTGAGATGATAAAACATGAAACAATGGATGATTTGTTCGCATTTCTTTCTTCATTCTATTCTCAAGAACACGATGGTGAACTGTTGAGACAACTCAAAAAATTGTTGTTTCAAAAAAACGCTCGACATCCAATAGAGCAATATCCAGACGAGTATGAAAAGATTTGTTCGATGCACTTTCGTTTCCACACGTCTCTGAAAGCTGCGTTTTTGGATAATAATTTCACTGATATATCGTTGTATGGTGGAGTTCCTGTCATCCGTCTTTTTGTTGATCACGAAAAATCGAGCACAAAAAAACTATTATTTGCCAGTGAAATCAGGAATATCGTGAGTAGAGTGACTAAACAAGATGAACGTATGTTACAAAAATCCGCTTAATTGTACGATTTTTTTTTGATTTTCAGCAGTTTTTGAAGTCGAAACACCGGAGGAGAGAAAAATGGGAATTGTGAGACTTGTTAATTTTGAAACCTACCAGAATCTCATGACAGAATACAAAATGACAAGAAGCTTAATTCACGTAAGCCACATTCTCCAATATTTCTCAATCATAATATTCTATCCCAATTCCAGATGATTATTTATGAAGTCGATTTGACTGTTCGAGAAAATCAGATTCCATTCCACACGCCATTTGGAACGACGTGTGTTCTGGCCAAACACGGGTTCCTGGATATTCTGGGGCATATTTTGACGGGTATGAAATTGTTTCAATGTATCAAAAAGGAAAATGCGGGAAAAGTTTTCGAGTGGTTGGAGAGCATCGATGTCTTCGACGAAAACCGAGTTAGTTTTTTCGAAAAATTTTGAGCTCTCTTGGGCCGGTCGGAACGGGGTTTTTACTGGAACGCCAGAAATAGGCCGGCCGTAAACGAGTCTTGAATAAATTCGGGTTTGGGTTCATATACAATTCATACTTTTTGTCAGGGGTGTTGTTTGGGCCGTTTACGGGGGCCCGCAGGCCGCAGCCCGCCATATATTGATTTGTTGCAAAATTCCGTCCCGGCCCGTTGTTTTCGGGCCGGTTTTCTCCATGAACTTCTGTGAAATTTTTTATAACGTCATTCAGAAAAGGCGCAGAGAAATCAGATTTTTGCAGTTTGGGGTCACGTTAAACTCTTATCATTTAGTGTTCACGCTTTTTTTGTAAGCAGGCCATTCATTTTCCAAAAAATGTGAGCTTTGAAAATTCCGCCAACATTGAAAAAAAACGAGCTTCTGTTACTTCTGCCAAAAAAATCAAAAATGGCAGACCTAAAAAGTAGTTTTCGAAGTTCTGACAAACTCAAAATTTTCAGAAACATGTATACTGTGTTGAAACTTGGAGAATCGACCAACTGATTGAAGAGGCATACGAAAAATTTGAACAATTCTGCACAGAGGTTAGATTGTTGCTCCTTTTCTCGCCAAAAACTTTTGTTGTGATTTGCAGCCCGCCCACACTCTTTCAAAGTCGTTGTTCAAACGAAACGAAGTTGTTAGAGAGCTCATGAAATTCTCGCCAAACATGCCCAATCAAGCAAAATTGAAGGCAAGCTATGAAATCTGTCTCGGTCAAAGCGATCGTCAAAAATTCACCGCTCGACAAATGTTCACCCTTTATGAAAGTTCCATTTTCATCGCGTTTGTCGATTATAGCGAAAAGGTTAGTTCCAATTACATAATTGAAAGAAAAAGTTTAACTTACAGTATCGTAAGTTCTTGTCAAATCAAGGAATCGGTCCAATCTCAAAACAGGTAAAGTTTCTTTTTTCATTCCTTTTCTCTAATTCAATATTTACAGAACGAAATTGAACGTCTCAATGAGCTTTTCAAAAACAGTTTAAGTTTTTAATTTTGTATCTATTGCCAATCTAACACTTCTGGTGTAAAATGTGTTTTTATAATGTATTCTTGTCAAATGGAAAATTGAAATATTTTGGAAACTTGAATAAATGTATCATAGATGTGAAACATCATTCTCGAAAGGGAATCGGACCAGGGTTGTGAAAAATCAAGCCTGATCGCGTCTACTCTTGGTGATGTATTTTTTCCACAACTTTTGCAAAAAAACATTTTTGTACTTTATGAGCTTCATGCTAAATTTGCAAACCATAGTCTGAACCGGACCGGAACAGGAAGATAGTACCTGTTCTGACTTTATTACATGTTTACTTTCTACGCAGACGTGCTGTAATTGCCCGAACCCGAAAATGACGAGCCGCTCAGGGAAACCGTGGCGAAAATTTCGCGAAAAGCTTAGCCAGGCGTTTTTTTCGCTGATTCGCTTACAGGCTGATCAGCCGTTTTTGAGCCAGAGACTCAGCGTAGAAATGGCTGATCAGCGGCTGATTAGCGGAGCAAAAAAACGTCTTGGCTGAAATATTGCTGATCAGCTGGAGAAAATAGGCTGAAAAGAGGCTGCGCAGCTTCAACTCAGCCAAAGTTTCCCTGAGCGGGCAGATAAAAAAAACCGCGGCGACTTTTGAACGTTAGTAGCCGCGAAAATGTTTTTTTTTTTTGCAAAAGTTGGGGATACCATTCCTACAATTGTCCTCTTCTAAAAAAAACATTGATTCGTATCTGCAAATACTAAATTTTCAGAGGCCCATTTTGGACCGGAAATTGTCTGGTGTTCAATAAAAAACCCGCCCGATCAAAGACCTAAATCTCATCCCTGTGCCATGTAAACAATGAATAAAATGATAGATTCATCGAGAAAATCGGATCAGGATCGATTCAGTTGAAGAGATCAGTTCCGACTTTTGAGTTCAAAAAATTATCGGACCCGATCATCAGGTTCTATTTTGTATTTGCCAAATTGGCCTGATGAAAATCAAACGAAAAAAGTTGCTAAAGTTAAAACGAACATCAGAAAAAAAAACAAACCATGTGGACATCAAAAACCGCAACCGAAATCAAACTACAAACATGATTTTAAAAAGCTGTGCTAACAATGAAAAACGTTTATTAAAAGAACAGACAAATCTGTAATTTTCGACAATGTTCATTACGTGGCTCATTCTGAATTTTACTGTATTTTCAGTTCAAAGTTTTTGTCTTCAAGAAGGTTCACTAACAGACCTGATTCATTGTCGATCTTCTTGTCTTGAACAGGTTAGTTATCATGTAGATAATCATCATTTTTGACTTTGAAGAACTGTGCAAATGGAAATTGTATCGAAACAAGAACCAACTGGAATATCAGTCGAATGTGTGTATGTTCGCAATGTATGGGAAATGATTGATTGTTTAGGACAACTTCTTCATGTGATTTTGTAAAAATAAAAGTGTCAATTTTCACAATAATTTTTTCTATTTTTCGAATGAAATCGCGCTGGCATGTAGAAACTTGTCAACCAGGAGAGACGCAGAGAAAAACAAGAAAAATACAGTTCAAAAGGAACACTTCTCAAAATTGATTTTTTCAAGAAACGAACAATATACCGATACACGTCGGTATTTTGTTAGAAGTCTATTTTCTCATGGCGATTCTCTAGTGTCATGAATCGTCAACACTCAATCATAAAAATAAACGTGACCTCAAACTGTAGAAGTCCGGTTACTCTGCGACGCAGAGTCTGCGTCTCTTTTACAAGACCTCATAAGGCCAGTGCTCGAAGACGCAACATCTACGGCCATTTTTTTAGGCAAGTCCGAAAAAAAGACAAAAACCAATTGGCTGGTAGTTTTTCCGGTTCGTAAAAAAGTCCCGGGTCCAGTCATAGTTTAGAAGTTCAGTTTCATAGAACAACAGATTTAATGTTTTAAAAATTAGGAAACTTTACTTATGTTTCTCTAGAAAATGTATGATTTCTATACGAAACTTTCGAATTTTCGGTAAAATTTAGAGCCCATTTTTAACTAGAAATATTTTTGTTAGACAACATCTTCAACATCTCGAGAACAAAATCTGATGATAAAAAAGTGGTTTTCATTTCAAAAAAGTGGTTAGATGGTCCAGACTGAAAGATCTAGACAAACATCCATTATCCAGCTATGTCCATAACATCAGGAATGTTCAAAACTGAAGTTGAGTTTGGTTTTTCGTGATGAAAATTGATTATTAACAACGTTTTGAACAAAATCCAACGATAAAACGTCGTGAAAAACGCATAATTCAGTCATATGAAAATTTCTAGAAGGTCTTACTAGAACCATCAGTGTAGGTCTGAAAACGGTTCAAACCTCAATGTTAGAGTCGGAATCGAAAGCCAAAGACTTGCACTACATCACACATTCCATTTTGAAACTAGATGATGGTTTTAAAAATTATTTGGATGTGATTTTACGAATTATGGAATTTTGGCTGATGGCTGATTTTCGATTGTCGTCCTGGAAAACTTCGGTAATTGTATCCAGATCTCCTGAAGTGGTGAGTACGATTGAATTCAGCGTAAAAATTAACCCTAAAAAGTTTTTCAGTGAATTTTCACCGTTCTGGTGTGAATTTTGACAAAAAATTATAGGCGAACATCATTATGGCCACGACTGTATACTAGTTTTATCGATAAATACTGTTGGGAAACTTTCGTGTGAAATGGAAAATACTCGAAAAAAAAACATGTTTTTTTTTTGTCAATACCTTTTTGGACTGTCAATAACTCTCTTCAGACCCAAAATACTTCGCGACCTACCTGTTGGTGACAGACCAATATCTCTCCCTCTCTTTCTCTTTTCTATTCAATTGTCTTCGCGTAAACTTTGTGATCAACCGGCCGGGCGGGAGTCGTGGAGCGAGGGTGAGCCCATATGGCGTCTTCCTTCCAATATCACAAACATATTCATTGTCAAAGAGTATTCCATTTTTTTTTGAACACTCTTATTTCTTTTTGTGTTTTAACAAACAAACAAACAAACAAAAAAGAAAAATGGTTTTTGAAGTAAACCTATCAACGATAGAAGTCCTTGAGCAAGTCAATGCAACACCTTCGAGCGATGCTTGTTTCACCGAACCAAATGAAGAGCTGTCAATGGAACATCTTTCAACGCCGTCTGAACAAGATTATCTCTACGAAAGTGATGATTCGGCAACAGTTCCCACATGGCCAGAAGAAGAGAGTGTCACAAAGGTAGGTTCACAAAAAGTTTGTTCTCACCCGGGGAGAAGTTTGAAAAAAGCAGAGCATCCCCAATTGAAGAGCACCAGAAAAAAAAATATTTTTTTAAACTGGTTTTTCGAAACAAGAACAAGTACCCCCAGAACAATTCATACTTCTCAATTTTTCATTTTTCCAGACCAATTTTGTGATGACTTGTGAGGAACTCAAGGCGTTGGATTGCAGAGGAATGCTGGTCAAAAACATCGAGATTAGAAGAGTCGACTTTTTGGCAAATGAATGCTATTGCCAAAACATCTTCAATCCATTCACAACTCCTCGTCTTCATTTGATCACCACGCAAGATCATCCAACTTGTGCGATTGTGGTGAAAGGCAACCATCGGGTGGCAGCCGTCGCAAAACAAGGATTGACTAGCGATGAAAGAATTGTGAAGGTATTCGGGGTTGCGACAACGGTGTCGGCGACATTGTTCAATAGCATTTGGAAACAGGCTCATAGCCTGCGCTACTCCGACTTGGATGGCTCATTCAACAAAGCAACCTGTCCGCCATTGGTTATGGAAATTCACTGTGCTGCGGAAGCCGAGCGTGTGGCGGATCAAAACGCGGATTTGAACGAACACGTAAGAGAAGTTGTGTATTTTATCACAAAACAATCTAGAACTTTTTTCAGATGGACTACTACATGTGGACATTTTCCCACATTTATAGCGAAGCGGAAAGACTGAAATTGGCAGATGATCGGGTTCAACGCAATGCGGAATCTATCAAATGGTTCGGTTGTGGGCCTTCGAAGAGACAACGCATGCGAATCCAATTGCTGGATTATTTCTGCGCGCGAAAAGAAAAAAAGTCACTCAAAATTGCGAAAAAATTCAATGCTGCCAAACGATTCAAATGATATATTCTTCCCAGTTTCTCAAATCTATGTCCAACTTCTAGCACCTCCCAGACCGTCTAATCAAATTATTTTTTGCACCTTTTAGCACCCATTTTATGTCACCCACAAAATTTTTTTTGTCATAATCAATTGTTGTTACGATAATCGCTATGTCAAAGAATGCTCGTTCCGTTTATCTTCTTGATTTTTAATTTCAGGAAAAATTTATTTAGGGAAAGCTGTCAGTGATGTTTCCACAAATTTCGCCACAACTGATAGGTCTTGGAAAATTGCCAGAGATTACAAAAATATTAGAACCCCTACAAGCTCGAAAATTTTATTCTAGGGCCGGCCCTGAAACATGAATTATTCTGGGGCCGGGCCGGGCCACAGTCGGCAATCAGTTTTGAGATTAGCCTTTGCTTATTCTTTTTTTTGGTTTGAACCTCCTAATCTTTCTGTTTCATCACCTCAAATATCCGACCTAGCACAACCCAAAAAGTCTTTGAGGTCACGTTTCTTGTAGGAAAATAAACTGATAAGGATTCTTTTTCGGAAATGAAAATAACAAAAGTCCGTTTCTCTAATGAACTGGAAACAAATAGCTCTAGGACACAAAACTACAGTAGTTTTCCGTCAAGAAGAGGTGGTCTGAGTTTTATTTTTTGGAAATTCGGTTTTCTCAAAACTACTGACCTAATTCCGAGATGTCATTTCGTAAAAAACGATTATTCTCATTTTCTCTTCGACGAAAAAAAAATGAATTTTTGCGCGTGAAAGTTGTATCTATGACTACATCAAATCCACATATATTTGCTCATCTGCGCCGGTTACAAACAACCCAAATACATTGTCATTTACTCGCTTTTTTCCTATGGTTCGCGTACGGAAATTAGTAAATGTTTTGGTGGGTTGAAAAAAGCAAAGAAATATGATGATTTTAATTTCCAGATCGTTTCAACGAGCTTCATCTGCTGTCTACTTTATGTTTTTCGATTGCCTAGAGCCACAAACTATGATGAAAAGTAGGTGTAGAATGTCGTGGTAAAGAAAATTATGGTTAGTTTTGTAGATCTCTCGAACTTGTGTCAAATTTTCTTCATCACCCATTCGATAACACGTGTAAATTCCCAATCTCAAATATTTATCCAGACGACATTATGGTGAGGTTAAAACTAAAGAAAAAGTGGCGAATTCTCCCGATTTTTTGCAGCTTCCCGGTTCTGGCACACGTCTTCGAACTCTGAAATGTAACATGACGACGGTTAACGACATGGCGTCTATGGATCAACACGGCTATTTATACATTTATGCGAAGTACTCGCAATATCCGAAACATGACAAAACTATGAAATGTGACATAGTTTTCATTGAGGGTGGAATTCGAACAGACAACAGAAATCAAACAAAAGTGAAATTTGAAGAGGTGAAAACTGTCAGAAATGTGCAACAGAATCAACGTCTTTGGGTGAATGCTGACGCGTTTATTGTGCGATGTTCCAATCGGAACAAGACCTTAGTTTGGGACAAACCATTTGCCGGGATTGAAGATTCTACAAAACCAAAGTATGATGTGAGTGAAAGGGTGAGGGCCGAGGGTGGAAACCTATTAGTGAATCGGACAGGCCGGGTAGGAAAATAATCAAATCGGGCCGAAAAATTAAGGATGTGAGTGAATAGGCCACAATCCAAAAGTCGGACCAGGAATCATTTTTGGCGCAAACAGTCCGAATTCAAAAACCGGGGCCGCTCCGTATTCTCTGAAACGAGATTCACTCAAATAATGTTTCCGGGCCGATCTCGTGACCCCATTCAGTAAAAATCTACAAAAAAAAACCGGCCCGATCCGACCTGTTAATTTCCACTGCGATTGAAGAAATATTTTTAAAAATTTGAAAGTGTTTTACCCTTTCCAGATTTCAATTCATCCCGATTTGAAAAATTTGGACTCATACGGCAGACAAAACAGAACGAAATCAAGTCACAAAAAAGCCGATAGATATTCGGTCGATATTTTGGCATTCGATTCAACATCGCGGACACAATTCTTGCGACATTTACCGAGAACTGTCGAAGTTATGAACAAGTTGGGATACCATTTTTTGTATGGGTATAACAAGGTGGCTGATAATTCGGCGGTCAATCTGGCACCGATACTGATTGGCGACATGCCAGAAGCATTAGCCAAGCCCAAACTCGATGATTCCGGAGATATTAATTTGGACAATGTTTTGCCCCAAAAAGATTCGTTGGATCCGACCAATTTGAAGTTCATTTGGAATATTATGAAAGATAGTAAGTTTTTGTTGAATGAATCGGAAAACTACAGTTTGTTACAGAATACGGTTGTAAGACTCTACTCAATGACGATATTCTTCGTACCGAACTCGGCCTATTCAACTATCCGAACATTGAATTCAAAGGCGGGTTTAGTCGGCCGCCAGCCGATCATTATTACCGCAAATATTATCTGGCAGTCTACAAAAAATGGAAATACAAGGCATGTATCGATGGTGATCAGTTACAATGGGAGTTCACTAAAATATGGCGAAGATTCGCTCATCATTACAAGGATATTTGTCACTTCGGCTTCTCGTTCATCACCACGTGAGTTTCAAACTACAGTAACCTGAAGACATTGAACACAGATTGACTCACGATGACTCATTCCTACTGGAGACATTGGACGAAAGATTATCGGGAACGTTGAGTGAAATGTATCTTGAAGGGTTGATGGATGATAGTTTGTCTATTATCATGGGTGATCACGGAAATCGAGTGGGATATATACAGTAGTAAGTCACATTCAGAAATTTTGAAAACACTCTTCGAACTCTCCAGCTCATATTCTGGTCGAATCGAAGAGCGAATGCCATTGATGGCGATTCGTCTTCCAACCGGATTTGCTGAAAAATATCCAAAACAATATTCGAATTTTTTGGCGAACAAGTTCAAATTGACAGCCAATTTTGATATTCATCAAACACTCCAGGATATTATTCACATGGATTTTAATCGTCAATATAAAGGGAGTGAGAGGGGTATCAGTTTGTTTGATGAAATTCCAAATGATCGAACTTGTCACCAACTTTTTATTCCCGAAAACTTTTGTACTTGTTTGGAACCGGTCAAGGTGGTGGATGTCGAAGAGAAGGTTTGTTTTTTTTTTCAGATTTTTGTGAAAATAACTGAATTTCAGAAACAACTGAAAGCTGTGAGTTATTGGTTGAAAGAGCAGCAACTTGATCAATGTGTTAGCATTGAAACTCTGAGAATCGAGTCGAAAATCGAGGCGATGAGTCTGAACAAATTGAGTCGAGAAGGATTGCGATCGAAGAAAAATGTGACAATCGTCGAAATGGCTCGAAAGAAATCAGCGAAAAATGAGGTAAACTATCGCGACTCCTATAAATCATCAACCAGTTACAGTACATCAATTTCGAGTTCAAAATATCGGTCAAACTTCTTTTGTCGTCACGATTAGAACTTCTCATTCGAACGGAGAAATATGTCAACGATGTTCAGTATTTTCTAGTCTACGAACCTCAAATTCTCCACAATCCGTACACGGAAAATTGTGATTTTCTTTCTATCATTGAACTATGCTCATGTTTGCAACTTTGAAAAAGTACGGGTTATGTTTGAATAAACTTTTTCGTGTTTGTGAGAATTTTCAATGTTTGCACCTTTTTTTGGCAAATACTGAATTGGATTCGACCACTTAAATGTTCAAGACCTGGCCCTTACAAATTAGAAGGAAACAGTTCGTTTTTTTTTTTTTGAAAGTTCTCCGAATCGTCCGTCCAGAGCTACGAGAGAGACTGCCACGTGTAACAAGGGAATTTGAACTAACCAAGAAAAAATTATTTTTAAAATAAAAACGTGACCAGACTTTTTTGAAAATCCACTCTGCGTCTCGTTTAGCTTTCAAAATATTACGATATGACGTGGATGATCAAAAGTGCAGAAGTTCGGTTGGTTAGAGATTACTGTAGTTTTTGATAATAA
Source organism: Caenorhabditis sp. 8 KK-2011 (assembly GCA_963572245.1). Classification (NCBI taxonomy): domain Eukaryota; kingdom Metazoa; phylum Nematoda; class Chromadorea; order Rhabditida; family Rhabditidae; genus Caenorhabditis; species Caenorhabditis sp. 8 KK-2011. The sequence goes on along the minus strand of OY751550.1, from coordinate 9,895,306 downwards.
ATACTCCCATATTCTACAAAATTCTGAATTGCTAGCTGAACTTGTCTCATCTCTTTTTCAGGACGGCTTATCAATTAAAATGTTGGAAGAACAGCAAAAAAACGACTGTCAGTTTTTGATGTTGTTGTTTTTGAATGATCTCCTTCGAATTTTATGCAAATATGTTTAGGGTTGCAAACCGTTATCTTATCAGTAAACAAATAGCGCATTATTTTCACAGATGAACAAGAATAGTTCTGTTAGACACGGTGGTTTTTGAACATTTTGACAATAAACTTTTTAGAGTGTCATAATGGACATTGCCCAAACTTTTACAAGTATTTTGGGAGCGAGAAACTTCCCTAATTTGAAAAGTATTCCAAAATCAGAATTATCATGTTTGTTTTCAGATTTTTCTTCGCTTATAAAAGTGCATGCAAGATTTGAATGAATTATCATTGTTTTTTTTTTTTTTGAAATCAAAAAAGGACAAATTTTTGAACATAACATTTTCGGTTACTGTGAAAAGTCTTTTCGAATTCACTTAACCATCCGGTTTTCGTATCAAGATCATAAAAGAACGATATTGTTTTTTTTCGGAGACAAAAAAAAGAAGAACATTTTGGTATTGTTTTTTTTCTCAATGTTTCATTAATAATCTTCTCAAAAAGAACACTCATGTTTTTTGAGCGAAAATTGGCCGAAATTATTCTGTTTTTGTTTTGTTTGTCTATAGTTTTGTCATTTTAGCGTCATCCTATGACTCGTAAACATCTCAAGAATGAGCCGAATACGTAAAACTGCCTGGTTGTTGGTATGAGAGAATGTTCCAGTTTTTGATAAAATTTTTGTTTTGAAGATCTTCACGGCCATATTTTCCACCATCCTTGTTTTTCGGAATTTCAAAAATTTACGGATAAGAGATAATTTTAGGTCAGTCGAAAAATTTCTTGGTCCGGGCACCACCAATATTTTTGTTTTCAGACCGAATGAAGTTTCTCGAGAATATTCGAAAAGTTCAGTGTTTCTTCATCACCCGTTCGACAATTCTTGTAAATTTCCAATATCGAATATTTATCCGGATGATATCACGGTAGGTCAAAAAGTATTATAGGCCAATTCACAATTGTTTTTAGTCCACAGATCATGCTGGAACCCGTCTTCGAACCCTGAAATGTAACTTGACGATGAATGAAATGGCATCAATGGATTCTCACGGAAATCTCTACATTTTTCCGAGATATTCACAATATCCAAACTTGAACAAAACATTTGAATGTGATATTGTTTTCATCGAAGGAGGTATTCGAAATGAGACTGCAAAAGAGGACAAAAACAGTCTGAAAGAGGTGAAAACTGTCAAAAATGTACAACAAAATCAGCGACTTTGGGTGAATGCTGACGCGTTTATTGTTCGATGTTTTGATCGAGATAACAAGAAAAAGACTGAAGTGATGATTTGGGAGAAACCGTTTGCTGGTCTGGAAGATTCGACAATACCCAAATATGAGGTATGTCTATCCATAGAATAGAAGAAAAATAGGAATTTATCTGGAATTTTTTTGTGTATTCTAGTGTCTTAGTGTTTTTACACATTTTCCTAGATCAGGCACAGTTTTCTGGAGGTCATAGTGAACCGAAGAAAAATAATTTAAAAATAAGAAATTCCAAGAAAAGGTCACAGAAATAATTTTGACGTGTTGTAAAGTGTTCCATTTCGAAGTCAAATTTTTCCACGCCTATGAAATTTTCTAGAAAACACGTCCAGAACGATTTCAAGAAAACTCAATTTTCTGGTCAGGATTCTGTTTTTTGAGCCCCAACTTTGTGGTTATATTTTGTGAACATTTTTCAATGAAGATTAGAACAACTCCGAAACCAAAACACGCAGACATTTTGAAAGTCCAGACCCGGCCCGGAAAACACGGGCCGGTCTTCCGGGACGATGAAAAAAAGGCCGCATTTCGGGCGACGTAGGGCACGTATTGATATGTTGAGATCTGTTCATTTTTCTAGATTTCAAAAGTGGACGATCTCAACACTCTGAGTTCATACGGCAATCAAAAGTGGATTGAAGATGAGCCAAAAAAATCGCGTAGGTATTCAATTGACATTCTCGGGTTCGACTCAACTTCGCGAACACAATTTATGCGTCATCTACCTAGAACTGTCGAAGTTATGAACAAATTGGGATACCATTTTCTGTATGGCTATAATAAGGTGGCTGACAATTCGATGGTTAACTTGGCTCCGATCTTGATCGGAGACTTGCCAGAAGCATTAGCCAAACCGAAACTCGACGAATCTGGAGATATTAACTTGGACAATATTTTACCTCAACACGACGCTCTCGATGCAACGAATTTAAAGTTTATCTGGAATGTTATGAAAGAGAGTTGGTTTTTATTCACGGAACCAGCGAAATAAAAAATGTCGTTTGTTCCAGAGTATGGATGTGAAAGTATGTTCAATGAAGATATTTCGAAGGCCGGTCTCGGTTTGTTCAACTATCCTCAGTACGAGTTCAAAGGCGGATTCAGTCGCCCACCAGCCGATCATTATTACCGCAAATATTATCTGGCAGTCTACAAAAAATGGAATTACGGTCCATGCATCGAAGGCGATCAGTTACAATGGGAGTTTGTCAAAATGTGGCGAAGATTTGCTCATCATTACAAGGATATTTGTCACTTCGGCTTCTCGTTCATCACCACGTGAGTACCAAAATACAGTAACCCACAAAACTAATATTTTTTAGGTTAACTCACGAGTCGTCATTTGTTTTCGAAACATTGGATGAGAGATTGGCAGGAACTTTGAGTGAAATGTATCTAGAAGGGTTGATGGATGATAGTTTATCTGTTATCATGGGTGATCATGGAAATCGAATCGGTATTATTCAGTAGTAAGTCACATTCAGAAATTTTGAAAACACTCTTCGAACTCTCCAGCTCATATTCTGGTCGAATCGAAGAGCGAATGCCATTGATGGCGATTCGTCTTCCAACCGGATTTGCTGAAAAATATCCAAAACAATATTCGAATTTTTTGGCGAACAAGTTCAAATTGACAGCCAATTTTGATATTCATCAAACACTTCAGGATATTGTTCACATGGATTTTAATCGTCATTATAAAGGGAGTCAGAGGGGTATCAGTTTGTTTGATGACATTCCGAATGATCGAACTTGTCGCCAACTATTTATCCCCGAAAACTTCTGTACTTGTTTGGAACCGGTTAAGGTGGACGCAGAGAAAGAGGTTGGTAGGAACGGTTGAATTCTAAAATTCAGATTTTTCCCAGACGCAATTAGCTACAATAAAATTGTGGTTCGAAGGTCGAAAACTCGACAAATGTCTAAAGTTAGATAGCATGGAGATCAATTCAAAAATCGAGCCAATGAGTTTGAACCTATTGAGTCGAGAAGGAATGAGATCGAAGCAAAATGTGACCGCTCTCGAAATAACTCGAAAAAAGCCGGCCAAAAATGATGTGAGTTCTCAGTTCAGTAAATTAGATTTTCAAGAAAATGTTTCATTTTTCAGTTCATCAATTTCGAGTTTGACATAACTGCACAGTTACAAACAAAAGGCAGGTCCAAAATCAAAATGCGTGTTCGAACCGAAAAGTTTGTGAAGTCCAAAAAATTCAGTCTAGTCTACGAACCTCAAGTCATCTCAAATCCCAACTCAACAACTTGCCCATTTCTTTCAATATTCGAAATTTGTTCATGTTTAGATTTCTAGTCGTTTTATGCTGATTTTGCATGTTTTTTACTGGTATTGTTGAATAAATGTTTTTTTTTCGTCCAGGTGGTTTCTAGCGGGAAACGTTGCACATACGTTGCGCACTTTTGTGTGGCAAACACTCATTCGAACACAAAATCGGGACAGAAGACAAGAGTTTTCGCTGAATAAACTCGTGCGCAAAATCATGAATTTGTAGACCTGTAATGGTGTTTTCTGAAACGAACATGAATGTCGAACCTGGTCCATGAAAGAGTGAAAAATTGAACCTTGACGTACTATTTTTCAAAAGTCAATAAATGTCTTCAAAGTGGAAAATTAGGTTTTCACGTTGTTTTTATTTTTTTTCGACTTTGATTTTATTCGAGGTCAATGACTTCAGAACTTCACAGAAATGGAGCAAGTGAGCTCTAATGCGAATTTCATATTATAACCTTCTGTTTTTTGCAAAATAATCCGAACATCAAAAAAACTTCATTATGCGAAAACCCGTTATAATTAAAAAGACTGAAAACAAAAAGTATACATCACACGTTCAGACAATCACACAATTCAAAAATTGACACGTATTGGCAATTTGACAAAAAAGGATTTCTGATAACTTGAGGTTCGTACACTAAGCTAAATGTTTTTTTCTTCACGAGTTTCTCAGTTCGAACATGAAGTTGGATTGTCGGTTGAGACCTAACTGTGAACTTTAGCGAAACATCGAATTCGAAATAGATGAACTGAAAAAAACGCGGTTTTTAGTAAAACAGTTGCACACACATCATTTTTCGCTGGCTTTTTTCGAGTTATTTTGAGAGCGGTCTCATTTTTCTTTGATCGCAACCCTTCTCGACTCAAATGATTCAAACTCATTGGCTTGATTTCAGACTCGATTTGTAGAGTATCAATAATCAGACACCTATTCAGTTTTTCTTCTTTCATCCATTTCTTCACAGCTTCTATTTGCTCCTGGAAAAACAAGAATGAGAAGGTTTGTAGCATGAGAACTGTTCTACCTCTTTCTCTGCGTTCACCTTAACCGGTTCCAAGCAAGTACAGAAGTTTTCGGGGATAAATAGTTGGCGACAAGTTCGATCATTTGGAATTTCATCAAACAAACTGATACCCCTCTGACTCCCTTTATAATGACGATTAAAATCCATGTGAACAATATCCTGAAGTGTTTGATGAATATCAAAATTGGCTGTCAATTTGAACTTGTTCGCCAAAAAATTCGAATATTGTTTTGGATATTTTTCAGCAAATCCGGTTGGAAGACGAATCGCCATCAAGGGCATGCGCTCTTCGATTCGACCGGAATACGAGCTGAGAATTTTCATAAAATATTCAAGATCTCGGATGTAACTTACTACTGAATAATACCGATTCGATTTCCATGATCACCCATGATAACAGATAAACTATCATCCATCAACCCTTCTAGATACATTTCACTCAGCGTACCTGCCAATCTTTCATCCAATGTCTCCAGAAGAAACGGATTATCGTGAGTCAACCTGTGTTAAATGTCTTCAGGTTACTGTAGTTTGACACTTACGTAGTGATGAACGAGAAGCCGAAGTGACAAATATCCTTGTAATGATGAGCGAATCTTCGCCATATTTTAGTGAACTCCCATTGTAACTGATCACCATCGATACATGCCTTGTATTTCCATTTTTTGTAGACTGCCAGATAATATTTGCGGTAATAATGATCGGCTGGTGGGCGACTGAATCCGCCTTTGAACTCGTACTGAGGATAGTTGAACAAACCGAGAAATATTCGTAAAATGTCGTCGTTGAGCATTGTTTCACATCCATATTCTGGAATAGTTTATGTTGGGTCCATTTTGAGGAAATCGGAGAATGACAGTAAACTAACTCTCTTTCATAACATTCCAGATAAACTTCAAATTTGTTGCATCAAGAGAATCATTTTGAGGTAAAATATTGTCCAAATTAATATCTCCAGATTCGTCGAGTTTCGGTTTCGCTAATGCTTCTGGCATGTCGCCAATGAGAATCGGTGTCAAGTTAACCATTGAATTGTCAGCCACCTTATTATATCCATACAAAAAATGATATCCCAATTTGTTCATAACTTCGACAGTTCTAGGTAGATGACGCATAAATTGTGTTCGCGAAGTTGAGTCGAATGCCAAAATATCGACCGAATATCTAGATGATTTTTGAGATTCTTTCCTAGCCCATTTTCGGTTTCCGTACGATTTTAGATTGGTCAAATCTTCGTGATTCGATATCTGAAAACTTTCTGAAAATCAGAGATTTCGAAAATTTCTCTCACATCATATTTGGGTATTGTCGAATCTTCCAGGCCAGCAAACGGTTTCTCCCAAATCATCACTTCAGTCTTTTTCTTGTTATCTCGATCAAAACATCGAACAATAAACGCGTCAGCATTCACCCAAAGTCGCTGATTTTGTTGTACATTTTTGACAGTTTTCACCTCTTTCAGACTGTTTTTGTCCTCTTTTGCAGTCTCATTTCGAATACCTCCTTCGATGAAAACAATATCACATTCAAATGTTTTGTTCAAGTTTGGATATTGTGAATATCTCGGAAAAATGTAGAGATATCCGTGAGAATCCATTGATGCCATTTCATTCATCGTCAAATTACATTTCAGGGTTCGAAGACGGGTTCCAGCATGATCTGTGGACTGAAAACAACTGTGAATTGGACATGTATTTTTTTTGACCTACCGTGATATCATCCGGATAAATATTGGCTATTGGAAATTTACAAGAATTGTCGAACGGGTGATGAAGAAACACTGAACTTTTCGAGAATTTCTCGAAACTGTTTAGAAATCTGAACTTTTCTTTGTTGTTCTAATCAGGTGGTCATTGAAAAAACAAACATTATACTTTTTCGAATCTGCTCCTGTCTATAATTTAACAATACCAAAGCCACAGAGAAAATTGTAGAGAACACCTGAAAAGTGAAAATTCGGGATTCATGATCTATTTAAAATTGTTGCCCTACCAAAATTAGGGTCAGTTTTTTCACCCGGTTCATGTTTTCTGAAAAAAAAAACATGGTGTTCTTGTGTGACGTGATAGTTTGAGAATAGACCAGGTTCGAGAAATGAAGTGGAAACCGACATGTGTGGGGTCACGAGAAAATGAACATTTATAAATGATTTTTTTACGTTTCATGTTGTTTTTCGAAACATTTGAATTGACTTTGAAGTACAGTATTTTCAATTTATTCGAAAATTCATTTCCGTCAGTGGAAACTACAGCCAACATTCAAATATAGGGTGTTCCTGAATTAGAATCGGTTATGAAATGCTAAACTTTTTTTCCGAATTACACTTTATCCTTTTTTTGAAAGCTTTCTGAATCGAAAAAAAACCCAAGGACTGAAGGGATTTTTCACTGAATATTTTTAGAGTCAGAAAAAATCGGATCAGGTTCGACGTTCATTCTAGCCCCATTTTAGCAAACGTTGTTCTGAGACGCGATCAAAAATAAGTGTAACCAGGTCCGTTATTTTATTCATGTTATTCGGAAAACAAAAATTCAGTTTTCAATCTGTTTTCTCGTGTCTCTTCCGAAAGATTTCATAAAAGCCCGTCCCTATTATTGACCCGTTTCAGAAATTTCACAACTCGTCGCAACTTTTTTGTTTGAATCCTAATCAGAAAATTTTTATCCTTTTTATTACCATTCGATTCAGGATTTGCCGAATACACCAAAAAATCTGTTTTTTTTTGTCGGTTAACAGAAAAACGACTTGTTTACACTGATAAAAAACCGTGCTGACAAAAAAGATCGTCCTAAACCAGTCACACAAAACTCGGTGATAAGCACATTGGACAGGTTCACAAATTAAAGGGTCATGAGAAAGTGGACGAATAATAGTGAGGTCGAAAAAGGAGACAACTAACAATATCCAAAACTTTCACCCCACTTCATTATAAAACCGTTTTTTTATTGCGTCTCGACATAGAAACTGGAGACTAAGTGGTTCGTAAAACGTATTCGAGATTAGGCGGAACTGAACTTTTCGAAAAACAAGAGTTGAGACAGGAAAATCGGGACACTTCTGATCACACCAAGCCCTATTTTTCTGCTGTTTGTGGAGAGGGCCCAGACACGGGCCGGGTCTCGTTTTTTTCCGTGACTGCCTGGTCCGATTTCGGGCTGAAAAAAAACAAAAGTACTGTACATGCTAAATTTTTCTGAGAAATCAAACAAAAATTTTAGAGACGTTTTTTTTTTGAAATTCCTTCAAATTATATTCATCCGGGTTCATCCACCGAATCAGTGGTGAGATTGTAGCCCGATGAGGCGACTTTTCGACGTCAGTTTCTCAGAGTTGTGGGCCGGCTCAAGTGAGCCCAAAAATAACCCCTGCACCAAATTGTGTCTATTCGAGAAAAATGCCCCGAAAAATACGCACTGTAGCCGTCGGTTCCCCCCAAAAGTACAGTACTCTTTTGAGGCTTGTTCACTTTTTTCAAAAAACTAAAATACGTCAAATAAATTTTCGTATATTTTCGACAACATCCCCCAGCCAAAAACGGGACCAAATTCCATACATCTCATCCAAAACCGACAAAAAAAAAGCGAACACAAAAAGTTTGGAGAAGAAATAAAATTGCATTTTATTTTTTGCTCGCGATGTGTTTTTTATTGAGAATTGCCGTGGTGATGACGACCATTAAACACTTTGAATTGTAATACTTTATTGTTCAGGCTATAAACGACGACAAGGGCACAAACGCGTTTCTAGAAACCGGGAGAAAATCGAGTTCTCAACCAAAAAAAAAAAACGAAAAAAAAATACCACGTAAAATCACAAATGCACATGTGTCATGAGAAAAAGTACATATTTGACAAGTAAAAAAGAGAAGAATACAAAAAGACACAAAATTATACCCGTTAAATACACGATACAAATACACTGTTCCGAAATGAACGCAGGTGTTAGATTTGAGCTCCGAGAGTTGCGCGGACTTTTTCGGTCCACTCGTCAATACACGCACTACATTCTGGCGGCGTGCCAACAATCGCCGGTTCTGCATGAGCACATTGAGAAAATACACGTATTCTGGACGACACTTCGAGCGAAGATGATGGAATCTGAAAACTACTGTAGTGATCGTTGAAAATGAGTTAACATATCATACTGTAGCACAATTATTGGGTTTTGCCACGCTGGTAAATCCATCTAACATCGCTATTTTTTCGTCAATTGACAGCATGTTTTGACATTCATCATCGTTCCACACCTGCAAATTTTAGAGTATTTTCGTTTTTGTTTTTTGAAAATGAAGAAAAAACCGTTGGCCACAATTGCGCAATCTGTTTTCCCTTTCGCAACGAATCCGACATTGGTACACTTTTGAAGGCGGCCGAAAGTGATTTTCTGGATTGGACGTCTTCATGATTTGCCATAACTTCCCAGACTAGAGAAGAGAGAGCGGCCAGGGATTGAGAGGTCTGAAATGAACATTTTTGAGCTCTTGAAAAAAATGTGGGGTTTTCCAATCTTTTCTAGTTCTGTACGAGTCGTGAAATTTCGAAACTAACTTTTTCTCTGACAATTTTTGCTGATGACTGCCCGACTCTATAAGCATAATTTATTCAGAATAAATAAATAGCTGGTTTTTGAAAGCTTGAAAGAGAAAAAAAAATGCTAAATCAGTCTTGTTTGATGAAAATGTCTGTCTGATGTCTGAACTCAAAATGCGAGATGCTGAATCGGGCTTGAAAATATACTTGAATATTGAAAAAGTTTTAGAACCATACAAATCAGGCCCGGTCCCATTTTCACGTTTTTCAGAATCGGGTCATTAAACATTTTTTACAAAAATGTACGTGAAATTTGTTGCACATTTCTTGTTCTCATTTCGCTTTATTTTATCCTTACCGTATTTTTGTCATGTTTCAACCATTCAACCATTCGAATCGATTTCTGAACATCGCCAGCAATGAGATGAATGAAAGCGGTGGCAGCGCAAAGCGGTCCAATGTCACCCGAATATCTTCTCACATCGACAACTGATCCACTTCTCGCCGTTGAACAATCATCATTCTCATTCTCCTTCTCATCATCCTGATCCTCATCTTCTCGTGAGAATGACAAATGCCTCGATGCGGCCTGAACGATGGTGACATCGGCCGCACGAACTCTTTCCATTATTTGATCTTCGTCGATGCTCTCATCGAAGTTGTCGTCATCGATTCGAACTCGTAGATCGGGAATGATTGTCGGTGAGTGAGTGAAATGACTTTCATCGACTGTCGGCATGAAGCGTCGACCATCCTTGGCTTGGAAGTAGAACTTTTTGGTGGTTTCGGTCGATGCGTTTTTTTTCGAAACTGTTCCGCATTGGGCAAAATCATTTTTACCCCATCCGTAGATGCTTCCATCGCTGCTCGTCGCAATCGAATGATTGTTTCCGCACGCAACATGTTTCCACTCCACATTTTCTGGTTTGAAAACCTGGTGCGGTTCCAGTCGTTCGACTTTGTTTCCGTTGCCAAGTTGATAATCCAACGATTTTCCCCACATGTACAAATTTCCTTGCGCAGTGATGAGTGCCGAGTGTAGCAGACCGCAGGAAATTGTGTCGATTGGCGTGCCATCGAGTAGATGCTTCACCTCTCGAACACCCAAGTCATCACGCGGAATTGTGGCCGGCAGGTTCAGATTGACACGCGCCGCCGGTGTTGCCGGCGCATGTGTCGCATTGTCGCCGTTTTTCATTTGGGCACTTTTTAATTTTTTCATAACAAATAATCGCATTTTGATCTCTTGCGGATTTCGACCCCATTCAAAGATCCTGCCCGATTCAGTGACACAGATTGTGTGAAAGAAGCTGGACGAGATCATTTTGACTTTTTCAGGAATATCGACTGGTGTGAAGCCAAAGCTCTTCTTGATGTCCTCATTGATACCGAGTTGTCCATAGCTTCCCGATCCAGCGACGAGAACTCGACCGTTTTCAGTGAGCACAACAGTGTGTGCTCTGCCACACTGAACATCGACAACTTTCGAGATCAGACCATTGATTTTGACCGGTGTGAGTTTATTCGCGTTATGTCGTCCGCCGCGTCCGAGTTGACCCCAAATTCCCCAGCCGAACGTCCACAGAGAACCGTCGTTGCAGACGAACGCCGAATGAAATTGACCGCATGAGATTTTCTGAACAGCCGGCCAATCGCCGTCGAGTTGCTGAAGATGAGCGAGACGGAACGTGTGTCCGACACCGCATTGACCGTACCGGTTGCCACCCCACGCGGATAGTTGACCAGATGAGGAGAGGACGAGAATGTGTTCGGCGCCGCACGCGGCAGCACGTGGCCGACCGCCTGGGTAATCAAGCACCTTAGGAAGGTGCACTTCCGGTTTTGGCGCTTCTTCTTTGTTTTGGTCTGAAAACGTCAACGGTACAAATTTGGAAACGTTGCTTTTTTTCTCAAAAAGTGTATTCTAAATTTGATTTTTTTGTTGTTGTGCTTTTAAAATGTTTCTAGATTACTATAAAATCAGAAATTTAAAATAAGGTCAATCATTGTTTTTTTTTTAAAATATTTTTCGTCGCAAAAAAACTTTGTAAAACTACTCACGTTGGAAATCCATCGGCTTCTGCTGATGATTGGTGAAATTTCCCCAAACTAACAATCGATCATCTTGCGCAATAGCCGCTCCACAATTATTACCCGCCGCAATTGGGAATCTTTCCGGAAGACATTCGGGCTGAAAATGGATAGTTATTTGCTGCTCTACGAAACTGCGTTTGAAAGTCCGGCTTTTATTACCGACCTGAAATTGGAAAATCCGGCCCGTTCTCTCGGCCTCCGGGCTCACCCGAGGAAATATGCCACGCAACGTTGCTTTCCAGAGTTATACTTTTTTGAAGGATTTTTCATTCAACTCACATTCAAAACCCGTTTCTCAGCCAAAATATAGATTGACGACACCAACGACAAAATCTGACAAGGTTTGGGAAACTTTGACGAATATTTCATACCGATTCGCAGGCACATTTCGTGGTACGATGGCAGTGATACGTCGCGTTGCCACGCCGACAACATTGCACACAATTTCGTTCCGTCTGTTTCTGACAACTTTGACCAATCGAGATGACAAACAAGCGACATTATCTGAAGGCGATCCGTGGAGCCGGCCTCCTTCCAAATTTGAAGTCCATTTTTGGCAATGTGCAACAGAACATCGTGACAAATGTCGTGTGACTTGCTGACGTGTACGTGTCTTTGAACAAGGACTTGAGCACATTTCCAAAGACCAGCTTTGGCACATTCCATTGCTCCTGTGCTCACAGTTTCATGACGAGAAAGGAAAGATCTGAAAATCATTCAGATTTATTGTGTTGAAGATACAAATACTTACGACAGTTCCGAATCACACTCTCGAATCTTCTCAACATCTCCATCGAATCCTTTGGCTCGATTCACAAACATTTCGACAACTCGCTGCATCAAATTGTCATGTTTCGACGGATTCGTTTGAATCGCATTCATCACCTGAAATACACTTTTCCAGCGAGGTAGACCACAGAAAAAAAATAATTTTTTGTTGGTTGGTTGTTTAGCTCAAAAATTGAACACAAAAAAAAACAAACCTCCGGTAGCAACTGTTCAGCCATTGATTCGTTGGCAAACATTTTCAGAAGATCGGCCAATGATTGCTGAAAAAAAAAATGTGTAATTGATAGGAAAGCATTTTCGACTCTTTGTGTTTAATCAGAAAAAATGAGTAAAAATGGGCTGAAAATAGTCATTTCCTAGTGGAAAAATAATTTTATGTTTGAACTTCAAAAAGTTTCACCTGTTTAATTTTTTGCCTCAAAAAGATCTAGACCAAAGAATCCGAAAAGCTTACATTAGTCGCTTTTGAAATTGTCAAAATTTGAGCCAATTCCTTCGTCGTCAACTTTCGACTCCGTCTCGCCGCAATAATATTGGGTATTATCTGACTTTGCAATTGTGCCGAATCGATGCTACACGCATTTGCAATTTCGCCAAACGTTTTCTGCGCAATCTGCGCACCAGGGAGACGAAATATGAATTCCGACGCGATTCGTGTAAGTGTTCTGAAAGCAAAAAGAAAACAATAAACTTTCGAGTTATTTTCAATGCAGCTGTTTTTTGTGTATGTTTTATACACCAGCAACAGATGTACACAATCAGACAAAAAAACGAAAGAAGAGAAAGAACATGAAGTAAAGAAAGACATTATAACTCGATTAGAGGAAAAGCTGATAATATCAGATGTCACAAAAGACGAAAAGTGCGAAAGCCCTATAGAAACCATCGGTTGATGTCTAATCTATAATAGCTCGAAACATTGACCATTTTCACGGCTCCGGGGTTTTGTGCCGTCTGATTTAGTGTAACAAAATTTGCGTTTTCAAACTGTGCTGCGTGGAATTCTGCGTTTTGGTCGATGTATGAACATGGTTATTGTGTGTGAACGTTTTACGAGTCAACGAATCGACATTTTTTCATGGCTTTAAAATGATTTCGGGACTTGAACAAAATCCTACATGTTTTTCGACAGTTTCAGAATAAAAAATTCAGCCTATTTTAGACATTTTAAAGATTAGTCAATTTTGCCGGGTTACAATTTTTATGTTGTTCGAGTGATCAAAAAAAAAAAAAAAAAAATTCCGGCACGGAACTTTTTTTTTTCGAATTTTTGAGAACCAACATTTATTTCGCAGCGACTATTTTTTGCTGGTTTTTTATAAAGAAAAACAGAGTGCGCAAAAAATAAAGAATCATCATGCTAAAAACTTGAATTAAGAAAGTTTTCATGATCATATGATCGTCAATCAAACGACACAGGAGAAGAATCGAATGAAGCAAGAAGAAATTCAACGAACGATAAGAAAAAAAAGAGAATAGGTAGAGCGATTCCAACAGCTGTTCATGACGAGATGAGCAAAAATGAAAAACCCACACCATAACGTCTCAGATATCACCTTGATTGTGATTCGAACATCATTTCATTCTCATAGCAACAAAAAGCGTTTGGTGAGGGGAGGGCTTTTTCAAGTTTTCAAAAACTCACAAACGATGTTCAACTTTCATGCGCCTTTTTTTGTTGAGGAGAAACCTAACACGTGCATCATTATCAAAACATCTGGTGAGGAAAAAAAATCAATTTAAAAAGTAAAATCGGAGGGTGAAAAACCTAGAAGCAGGTGTTCAAACGGAAATTGAGGATTGGTAAGAAGATTGTGAACACTTTAAACTGTAGGCACAAGAGAGGAACAGGGTACCGTGAAACTTTTGATAAATACATGTTTCTTTTTTGGAAAAATTTTTTGCACATAACTTCAGTATTCATAACTTAAAAACCAAATTGAATTGTCTTCAAAAAAAAAAATTTTGGAATTTACATTTTTTTGTTGTTGAAAAAATAACAATTTTCCCATGAAAATTTTAAGAAAATAGAAAAAGGACGAATAAACTTGTGAAGGATGAGAATGCAATTAAATAATTCATCAAAACTAAAAGCTCTCTAACTAATCTCAGCATATGGTGAGATACTTGTAAAAGTGTACCAATACTATGAGATGAGCATATCAATTTTCCCACATAAACACACAAATTGTGGTGGAATAAGTAACGGTTGGTTGATTCTGCGCCAGAAAATGTCTAGTTTCAACGAATATTCGATGAGAAAACAACGTCTCTTGAGACCACATAAAACGATGAATGTTTGAGCCAAGAAAAAAACACACCAAGAGGGCGACAAAAACCACTAATTTATGATTTTTTTTTTTCGCTTGTTAATTGTTTTGTTAGAAAAAAAAATTGCCAAACTTTTCAACACAAAAAAAAACTCACAAGTTTTCCGATTGTTCAACTCTGACCAATCCTCTTTCATTGATCACAAATATTCCGGCCAACTTATTTGATCTTTGTGGCATTGCAACCAGACCCAACGGACGCCATTCGGTAGAAGTTCGAATTAACGAATATTCTGGACGAATTGTATTAATCTGAAACACATTGGAGATTGTTCTGGGTGTTTCTTATGAACTCACTCCAAAATGAATGGCGCTTCGAAGTTCGTTTGCAGCGGTGACTGTGAATAGAACGTTGTCAGATGAATGAACCATCCAAGTTTCTGGGGGCACCTCAAATTTATTCATAGTTTGAAAATTTACAATAAGAAAAAAAAAACAAATTTTGCACAGATAAATAGATTTTTATCAATTATCGAACTGTTTTTTGTGAAAAAAATGCGCCGGAAATTTTTTTTGAAAAATCTATCGTTTTTTTGAGCCCGCTAAATTGTTTTTAGATAAAATGAAAACAGGTCGAATAGTTCAGAAATTACAGATCTGATTTTAACAAATATATCTCAACTACCTTATACACTCGTTTCGACGAATTGGCCAAAGAGTTGAACGTCGAATAAATTCCCACTGTAGATTCTTGCGTATCCAACGCGACAACTCCGCAAGCATCTGACGCGAAGAATTGCATTGTCGCCGGTTCCAACTGGAATTTGGTTTTTTTTCTCAACTTTTTTTGATCTTTGAAGCTTTACAAAAGAATTACAGAAAGCTAGATTCATTACACTTATTGATACAAACCTGAAACGAATCAAAAAGTCCGAGGATCTAAATTACATTGTTATTTTCAAAAGAAATTCTGTAGGAAAAACTTTTCAGTTGGAAAAACACTCACAACTTGCAAATCGGCAGGAACACAAGTGGTCAGCACTTCTCTGAACCCTCTTCCATTTCGTTCAATCGGTATAATCCATTGTGCTCCAGTAAAACCGGTGACAAGAAGTTCAATGGAATTCTCATCGAGAAGCACTTCGATGTGATGGAGACTTTGTGGCGCTTTGAGCTCTGACACGCATTTGCGAAGTTGTAAATCGACAAGGAGAATGTTACCGGCCTGAGAATGATGAGAATTTGGAAAGTTTTGCAAGTAACGGCAAGAGTTTTGTTGGATGACCTACACGAATAGATAACAGCATTTTTTTTTTCATATCGCCCTCAACAATTGCTCATTTTAACACCCGACAAAATGATGAGCTTTTTTTATCAAAATACTTTTTTCTTCTCTCACATTGGGTGTTTTATGTCATGAGAGATCTATTAATCAAGTTTGATTACGTCGTAATGTTGATATAACTTTGGCATGGCAATAGGGACGCATGGCAAATGGAGGTTTTTTTGAAAAATTTTTGTGGCGTAACCAATACATTTTTATGAAAAACTGTTATTGTAAATTTTCAGACAAAAAGTGTTCGTCTGAAAATTGGACCCTAAACCCGACCAATTTTGTTTCAATAAATAAATTATAGAACATTATTTTTTGTAGGTTCGGAGTTAGGCTCTAGGATAATCAACCCCCAATGAACATTTTGCTATGTTTGGTGAAATTGAAAAAAAAGTTAACCTTATTAGCCACGACAGCCATTGTCCTTGTCGGGAAGTTGGAGGTGAAACATTTTGTGCATGTCGGTGTCGCAAGACAAGGATCCACCGACTCCAAACTCAAATCAATCACATTTGTCGTTGACCACGATGACCCGCCCCACGTCACGTCCTGCAACAAAAAAGAAGATGATGAATCGAGTTCATCCCTCGTGGTGCTCACAATTATTGTTTTGATCGGTGTCACGAGCAAATTTCCGTCGGCTAGACCGAATACGACGAAAGCCGCCTGACTTCCGATGCAAATTGTGACGGGCGACGCGCTTGTGCCACACTCATCGCGGATGTTGATTACGTTTTTCCGCGGTTTTGTACCTTTACCAGTTTCAAGGTAGGCTTGTGTCTCACCTGAAAAAAGAGATTTCATTTTGAGAAACGATTGTTTTTTTTTTAAACCTAACGTTACCTTTCGAAGTGAGCAGCAAAATGAGTAGAAATGAGTCATCACTAAATACCGAATAGTCGATAATCGAATCATCTGATCCTAACTCATCTAGTTCTAACGCACAACTATACGGATTTTCCATCATTTTGCGGCGTGCTAAAAATGAAAAATGATAATTTTTCCCCGTTTTCCTGGGTCACGCACATATTTTACCACTATGCCTGTGGTTTTTCTTCCGACTTCGATAGCCACAATTCGAATCAGGCGTCGTCCAATAAGATGAATCGGAGCTGAACCTTCGCATTTTTGCAACACTTACACAACAAAGACAGCGAGACGACGAAGAAACAATTTAGAGTGAGAATATTATCAAAAAAGAAAAAAAAAGATATTAGCCACACCTTTCTTCATTAAACGAGAACAGAAAACAGATGCGTTTTTTTTTCTCACAACATGATAAATCGGTGATGTGTTATTTTTTCAGATCGAATTTCAGTGAGGTAATAACAAAACCAAAACATGTGACAATGATAAGTTACTTCAGATAAGAGGTAAGTGTAAACACTCATTTTTTTCCATGGTCATCAAAGAGCACATCGATTTTCGAGGCAAAAACGAGACAAACAACAAAAAAAAAATATATTTTTTGAGCACATGGCCGAGTATTCGTAATATCTCGGCCATATTTGGAAATATGGCCGGATTTTTTGGATACCTAGTTCACTAGTGAAAAGGTGGGAGTTACCTAAATTTAAATTTATTTTTCCTTTTTCCAGAATAAAATCGAATACTGTTCAGTACGGTAGACATAAAAACAATTCGAATATTTTGAATGTTTATTCGCAAATGCACCAGTTAAAATACTTCTCATTACTTGGTGTTCAAATGTTGTGGTGCCTTGTAGGCCAATGCATGAATACCTCCGTTGAAAAGTTTGGCGCAAATTCCCGAACGGGCGGCAGCAACCCAAACAGCTGATGCACCAAGACCAATTCCGCATGAGATGAAGACAGTGTCTCCAGTCTTGATTCCTTTGGCAGCGAAGGCTATAAAAAATTACTGTTGAAATTTTCAAAAAAAAAATAGCTTACCAGCATCGACTTCAGTCTTCTTCTTGATACCCTTTGGTCCGACAACTTCTCCCAATGGAAAATGAATGGCATCTTTGCAGCGAACTCCAGTGGCGGTACTGTCTGGATATCCAATTGGAACTTTTCCAATCCATTCTTCCTTGGTTCTAGTGTCCAAATACTTGACACTGGCCAAATTGTCGAATGGAATATCGGCCAAGGCGGCATAGATGTTCTTGTCGACGGTGGTCGTCTCAAAGTTTCCACTCGAAATCATGCTCTCACCAGATTGCACAACACCTTGCGCCAATTTGAACGCCTCCAATCCACCGTTCAACACACTGATGTTGGTGTATCCATAATAGCGGAAAGTCCAGTAAGCACGGCAAGCCGCTGGCATACCGCCGTCTTTACCACGACCGTAAACAACGATATGATCTCCGTTGTAAACGCCGAGACGTTTCACATAGTTGGTGAAGTTTTCAGGATCGTACAAGGTGAAACGTTCCTCTTCCGATGGATAGTAGGCAATGTCAAAGTTGAAATGAGCGGCTCCGTTGATGTGCTCGGCAAGGTATTCCTGACTCTTCAACTCGTTCATCGCAACTCCAAACTTTCCAAAATACTTCGCCTTGTATTCATTTGGGCACGACTTTGGTTTGAAGGTCCATGATGCATCCAAAATACGAACATTCTGAAAACAATGTCGAGTTTCGGTTACTGTATTCGATAATTCTTTTGACTTACACCGAAGTTTTTTACAACCCATTGGGGTTCCACGATCATTTCAACGGCCATTGTTTGAGTCTGTTCGAAAAGTAATTCGGACTAAGATCTTAATGACCAACGTCATATCGTCACACCGTTTTAAAGCCTCACAAAATGACGTGGATTTCAAGATCTAGTCCACTGATAAAGTTCACGTTTTTGAACAAAACGCGTCTAGAAATTGTTAATATTGAATAGAATGGACTGTAAGTTCTGTTGGTCCATAAAACCCCCAAAATTACACCTTTGATCAAATGTAGAATCCAAATTTTTTTCCTAGATTGATACGGTACCTTTCAGAAATAATTATCCAATTTCATCTTTTCCAGATTAGACAAGTTCCCAGCCTTTTTTGTTTCAAAAAGTACTAAACTACCCCATTTCGCCTTTTTTAGTAAAACGAAAATAATCAAAAACTCCAACGCCCTCAAAAATACATAGGTTACGGTAATGCGTATCAGAGAAAGAAAATATAATTTCCTGCACTCCACTTCGCATCGAATCTATTTCAGTTGCCGATTTCATTTTCATTACTTGTTAATGCTTTCTTGGTCCGAATTTCATCGATTATTTCACAGTGTTTGTTCATTTTTTGCCATTCAGAACAATGCAATTCTCATTTTTATA
The DNA here is from genome assembly GCA_963572245.1 of Caenorhabditis sp. 8 KK-2011. Lineage (NCBI taxonomy): Eukaryota > Metazoa > Nematoda > Chromadorea > Rhabditida > Rhabditidae > Caenorhabditis > Caenorhabditis sp. 8 KK-2011. The sequence goes on along the minus strand of OY751550.1, from coordinate 9,876,274 downwards.
ATCATTAAAATATCGCCAAAATCAATGGGACCCTATAAACATGTGTTGACCGAAATGGCCACTATCGAGATACTTTACGCGATTTTGAACCTTTTTGTTTTGCCAGTGAGATTTTGACTGATTTCACCAGAATCGTTTATTTTGTTTCAGGAGTTCTTCGCACATGGCAGTTCAATTGTTTCTGTTGTCGATTTAAAAAATTCGCTTTTCAATCCATTTGTTATGAATATTTTGAACGGCTTCTGGTGCGGTTCATTTGGTGTTTCCTTGTATTGCTCTGCTCTTCAGTTCTTTTATCGGTATTTGGTTGCTTCTGGGTGAGTTGTAACTAGTTTTGAACTCAATGAAATCGTGATTCGGAAGTATTGAACCGTTCCGGAACGTTCGAGATCTCGCGTATGGAAAAGATAAGCAAAAAATGAATCGGACCGAAAAAAAATTGGCCAGATTCACTGAAAATTTCGGGAATAAAAAAGTTCAACGTTAGACCTGTTATGTTTTTTGAAGTTCTCACGTTTCATTTTTATTTTTTTTCTTTCTAGTCTCAATTGTCCTTTTTAAGAAGAGCTAGAAAAAATGTTTTTTTTTCTGGGTTCGATTTAGATTTGGCGGGCCTGTTTTTTGTCGGTTCCGATCTTGTTCAGTTATTGTCGAAACCTGATATTTTTATTTCATTCTCTGAAAATGAACCTTTCTGGCCGGTGATTTTTGAGGTGGACTCTCAGACACCGCTGCTATGTATAAAATAATTCCTTGAAAATGAAAACTAGAAAAATTTTTTACTAGAAAAAAGTTATTGCGAACCTTCAAAACCATCAAAATAGTGGTTCTCAATTCCCATATTCTTCGGTGTCATGTGGGGAAGTGTCGTCTATTTTCTGGCATCAATGACTGAATCAAAAAGTAGTTTTCTAGCCGAGCCACTTAGACTGCAAATGAACATCGGTGTTCGCAGTACGGTATATTTAGGAACACTCCTTTATCTACCGATGGAAGACGGTGAAATTTCAATTGATTGGAATTCTCTCATCGTGGTCATTTTCATCCTTCTCAACGTGGTGAGTGATGTTTTTTTCTTTGTTGCTTGAACCTCATTTGAAGACGATTGTATTGTTGACAAACGGAGTTCTCGGCGTTTCATGTTATATACGACTTCGTGAAAACACCAAAATATCAACACTATCTGTAGCATACCGAGGTCTTCAGAAACAGCTTTTCTGGGCGCTGGTTGCTCAAACATCGATCCCATTTCTCTTTTTGATTTTACCAATTTATTCAACATTTTCTTTTTCATTTTTCAATATTGGATTCTGCATAGTCAGTGGTGTTTGTCCAATTCTAATCTCGTTTTATTTGGTCATCGATCCATTACCAAATTTTGTGATCATAAAAAGTTATAGAAGAGCGTTTATTGGTGAGTTCAGAAATTGTGGCTAATATGAACATTGTGTTTTTTTCAGGTTACGTGAAGAAAATTAGAATTTTTAACGCAAGCCTACTACCCGGTGGTTCTACAGTACCAGCGACCTTTTATTGATCATTTCACAATGTTGTGCAACATTGTTTATCTTTCTCTCTCTCGTTAATCTAACAAAACACAAATATTTTTGTTTGTATCATTTTTCATTTTTTTTACAATGTCAGTTGATGGTATTTTGGGCACTCATGTGACATGGAAAGACATCGAAGATGAATTCAAAACAACATTTGGAATTAATGCTAAAATTGGCGATGACAAAAAAGCGACAAGTATTGGTGACATGCGGGTGAGTCACATTACCAAGTATTCAGAAAAAATGTGTCTTCAGGGATTCATGTCTCGTATCGCTTTGATCAATCCAGACTGGAAATGTGAAGATGTTACTCTACCGAAAAGTTTCATCGTTAAAATTGCTTCTGAACTCGCTTTCGTTGAATTTACCAAACTTTTGAATTCTGACAAAGATGAAGATGTGGAAGCCGAAATGATGACTAAAATCAGACCAATTTTGAAAACTCTTCACAATCGGGAATGCGCAGTCTATCAACTTTTACAAAAACTCAACTCGCCGGAGATTCCTTATACGAAATGCTACGCAGCAAACCCCTTCAGTGATGACTATAAAATCAAAGCGTTTCTGATTTTTGAAGCACTTGAAGACATTGAGCATATTGGGGTTTATGAGAATTTCCAAATTGAGGATGTTATACCAATCGTGAAGAGTCTCGCCACATTTTCAGCTCTTGGTGAAATCCTATCTCCTGAAGAGCTGAGTTTTGCCGCCAGCTCAGATCTTTTGGCAAACTTGATGGCCGCGTCTAGCGATGAAAAATTACAACAGAAATGTTATGATCAAATGAAACTCGCGTTTCCTGATGAATACGAGAAAGAGGTTGAGAAGTTGATCGAGATTTACAAGCTATATTTCAGCCCAAAAATGTTATCAAAATTGGGAAAAGTTTCGGATTTTGTTGGTGAGCTTTATTTTCAAATCAGAAAAAAATCAGACATCCCCTTGAGGGCATCGAAAAACTCTGATACATGGCGATCTTTGGACATCAAATTTGTTATGTCGAAAAGTTTCGGGTCGACCTCAGATGCAAGCTATCATTGATTGGCAAACTGTGGCGTTTGGCTCACCGGGTCAAGATTTGGCCCGACTTTTCATGAATATTCTGAGCACCAATGATCGGAGACAACATCTCGACACCCTTCTCAGTGTTTACTATGATACTTTTGTTGAAAAAATCGGGTCAAAACCAATGCCGTTTACCTTATCACAATTGCACAAAAGCTATCAACTAATGTTTGCTCCATTGTCAGTTTTAGTGCTACCTGGGATTTTTCCTTTTCTGGAACATAGCCAAATTTCGGATGAAATGCAAGATTCTGTAAGTAATTTTTTGTTCTAAACAACAATAATTTTTTTGCAGATCAGAATGTCCGCACTTGATAAAATGGTTGGATTGATGAAAGATGTTTTGAAAGTTCATAAAAAAAGCGTAGTAGAGTTTCCAGAGTTTTATGAATAAACTTGTTCACAAATTTTCAACAAATTCGAATACTGTTTTTGCAAGTTCATCGGGTTGTTCAAACGCTGCAAAGTGTCCAATATCCATCTCTTTGTAATAAGTTATGTTGAAAAGTTGGTGAGAAGACTCAATTGGAGTGCCTTCGAAGATGTCGCGAAGACCTGTCGCATGACCACATGGGACAGAAATATATCGTCTGGAAGTGGAATACTAGCCAGAGTAGTGAAGTAGAGAACTGTAACTCACTTTGACAAAATATCGATAACCGGGTCGAAAAAAAATTCGCGATAGAATCTTTGTGATGATACAATGTTACCATTCACCCAGTAGACCATCACAATTGTCAACAGTTCATCATTTGTAAATTTTCTGAAAACACCCATTTCCGGTAAACTTTTCCTTTCAACTCACTGATTCAGCCCTCCATCTGGGAGTGATCTAGCCGAAAGATTTGTCCAGGACGAGAATTTTTCAAGAATATAAGCTGCGAGACCCAATGGCGAGTCGTTCAAACTAGTGCCAACTGTGTCTGGTTTGGTAGCATGAAGATGAGCATAACCTGTTTCGGAGATGATTAATTTGATCTTCTCAAACATGTTGAAATTCTTGGAAAGGTTTGGAGAAGATAGAATTTGTGGGAAGAATGTGGCGGAAAGTTCATAAAGTGTCGCTATGAAATTGGTTCCTGGATTGATGAATAGACCGTTGAGATGGAGACCGAGGACACTGAAAAATGTTGAGGTATTGCTACAGTAACCCGATGTTTCTCACTTTTCGGGCCAAACTCTTGCGATCATCTCTGTGATGACTCCTCCCCAGTTTCCTGCCTGAATGTAAAATTGATTGTGGCCAAGGCGAATCATCAGTTTTCTGAATACTCGTGCACATGCAAATTGTGAAAATCCTGTCTTTTTCGGACGATCAGACCATCCAAAACCAGGGATCGAAGGAGCCACAACTTCGAACGCAAACTAAACATCATTTTTACAGAGTATGTCAACAATAATGGGTCTCACTTCTGATTGAATTCCAAATTTTTTGGGATCGGTCAAAATTGGTATAAACTTGTAGAACTCAAAAATATTTCCTGGCCATCCATGAGAGATCAATAAAGGTTTCACAGTTTTGTAGGCATTTTGTGGTGGTTTGACACGAAGGAAGTGAATTTGAAGGCCTTCAACTTCGGTGGTAAATTGGGGGAATCCATTGAGAATAGTTTCATATTTTCGCCAATCGTATTTGTTGAGCCAATGATCACGTAGTTTCTGAAAACGAAGTTATGGATTATTGTGAATTCAGTGAAGTTCTAACCAAAAGATGTTTGGAGTTGAAACCGTAGTAGAAATCATCAGAATCTTCGAGTGGAGAATGTGAAACACGAGCATTTTTGAGACGAAGTTTCAAGTCATTAATAATTTTCTGATCCACATTGATTTTGAATGGCTTGATAATAGTATTGTCTTTTCTAACAGCTCCACTCCCAAAATAACCTGTCTCAGGGATTTCAACCTGAAAAACTTGACACGTGTATTTTTCGGAAAAATGACCAACCTTAGTTTCTGTCCAAGAAGAGTACAAAAACAATAACACGATAGAAACAACAACAGGTGGGACAATATTTTTGAAAACACCCATAGTGAAACTAGTAAGAGTTCAAATTACATTATCTTATATACAGGTGGTCAACACAACAAGAACAATTTGATTAGAGTCACATTAACTACATAGGATTGTAGTTGTTGTTCCCTATTATAACAAAAAAACTGATGAAGACTTTTACAGAATCAGACACATACAAACATGTTTTGAATCGAACCCGAAAAATCGGGCTCATAATGAATTTTTGTTTAAACTGACTCAAACGGGCCTGCCCGATTTTTGCAGATTCATTGGTTTGGGCGCTAACTTTGCGCCTTGATTGAGAAAACTTTGGGCCGGGTCCGATTCAGTCAAAACTTTAATGGTTCCGATAAAGTAGGCTCCCAGTGTGGGGCTCAGGGCTCAAGGAGCCGGAACTGACCGTCGTTGTTCGTTCACCTCGTAATTTGAAGTAATTTAAATGTTTTGGAAACCCTTTCAGAAAACACACAAAAAAGAATATGAAGTTGTGTCACACGTGAATTCGGTTTTCAATAAAAACGTGACCCGGTTCTGTTAGTCTTGTTTATAAATTTAAATTCTTCCATTCACAAAACTGTACAATTCCATAGTTTCAAAGTATTTATTACGACAAATTTTTCTACACATAATTTACAGTTCTTTAACAAATTCAAAAACAGATTCGGCCAATTCTTTAGGTTTTTCAAATGCTCCAAAATGACCCATCTCAATTTCTTTGTAATGAGTAATGTTGTATAGTTGACGAGACACTTCGATTGGTGTTCGATCGTAGAACTCATTGGTTCCACTAGCATGACCACATGGAATAGCGAGATATTGGCTGGAAATTGAACAACTATTACAATTATGGATGAGTGGCTTACTTTGAAATTGCTTCGATTGTTGGGTTGAGGAAGAATTCGCGATAGAATCTTTGTGATGATACAATGTTCCCATTCACCCAGTAGACCATCACAATTGTCAATAGCTCGTCGTTTGTGAATTTTCTGAAGATGAAGATTTTTAAATTTTTCAACGAAAGTATACTCACTTGTTCAATCCACCATCCGGAAGTGATCTATAGGCTGCATGATTTGTCCAGGATGAAAATTTTTCAAGAATATAAGCTGCGAGACCCAATGGCGAGTCGTTCAAACTAGTGCCAACTGTATCAGGTTTCGTTGCTTGAAGATGAAGATAACCAGTTTCGAGAATCAAAGTCTTGAGCTTCGCAAAAATGTTGAAATCTTTGGAAAGATTTGGAGAAGAAAATATTTGCGGGAAGAACGATCCGATTACTTCATACAATGTACCAACAGGACTTGATCCAGGATTCATGAAAACTGTGTTGAGATGAAGCCCAAGGATACTGTAAGTCCCGAAGTATTATCAAGGTTTCCAAGACAGTCTCACTTTTCTGGCCAACCTCGTGCGATCAACGAGGTAATGACCGATCCCCAGTCACCTCCTTGAAGATAGAATTTACCGAAACCAAGGCGGAGCATGAGTTTTCTGAAGATTCTGGCACATGCCAATTGAGAGAATCCGGTCTTCTTCGGCTGATCTGACCATCCATAACCAGGAATTGAAGGGGCAACGACTTCGAAGGCAAACTAAAACTATTTTTAGAAACTGTCAAGTTTACTAATCTGACTAGCAAATAAAACTTTTAGATGGAAAAAAAAACTCACATCTGATTGAATTCCAAACTTTTTAGGATCAGTCAAAATTGGCAGAATTTTATAAAATTCAACAATACTTCCTGGCCATCCATGAGAGATCAATAAAGGTTTCACAGTTTTGTAGGCATTTTGTGGTGGTTTGACACGAAGGAAATGAATTTGAAGACCTTCAATTTCAGTGGTAAATTGGGGGAATCCATTGAGAATTGTTTCATATTTTCTCCAATCGTATTTATTGAGCCAATGATCGCGTAGTTTCTGAAAACGAAGTTATGCATTATTGCGAAATTGGAAAAACTCTAACCAAAAGATGTTTGGAGTTGAAACCGTAGTAGAAATCATCAGAATCTTCGAGTGGAGAATGTGAAACTCGAGCGTTTTTGAGACGAAGTTTCAAGTCATCAATGATTTTCTGATCCACATTGATTTTGAACGGCTTGATAATAGTATTGTCTTTTCTAACAGCTCCACTTCCAAAATAGCCTGTCTCAGGTATTTCAATTTTGGCATTTGACTTCACATAATTTGTGTAAATGAAATACACCCCAACGGCGACAAATATCGGTAGTATCACATGTTTTAGAAGACCCATCTGAAAAATAAAACTCTGCTAAAGAGTAAATGAATGAAAATGATGATCTTTTATAAACGTAAACAAGGGGGACGAAAAGAGAAAAAAATAGATGATAACAGTCACACAGACCACAAAAATAAAGTGTGTCTTCCGTAGTTTTTTGGGTTACATAACGGTGAAGTCGAACGTTTGAAAACAATTTGAAACATTTGGTCACTCGCTAATAAAGTGGAGATAGAGAGGAAACGAAACTCAATAGTTGTGAGAAAATGTAAACAACATTTTCTTCGTTGGCACGGGGAGGTCATAGAGAAAAAAGAGGGAAAACAACAAATGCGAATTGTTTCTTCATTTTTTTTCTGATGTTTGGAATCGATATTGTTTACAAATAAACAAACAACATTTGATTATAATGTTCCGAAAGTGTTTACTACAAAGTTGCAAATACAACAATAAAGATTTTTGCAAAAAAATGTTTTTAAATTTCAGTTTTATCAAAACTTAACATCTGTAGATAAGCAAGTCAGACAACAAGTCACGTTAACTAGAAGACCGCAACTTTTTTGAAATTGAATCTACGAAACAAACCACTCAGGAAAGTCAGTGCGCGACCGCTGCGCGACCGCTGCGCGCGCATAGGACCGAGTGCGCGATCAGTGCGCGTAGTGCGCGATCGCACGCTACCACGCTGCGTTCGCGTGATTTTCGTTCGCGTGATTTTACATGATTTTCTCGGAAAACTAGAAACTCAGAAAAGTGAGTGCGCGGTCGCACGCTACCACGCTGCGACCGCGCACAGATCGCGCTGCGACCACGCACTAACCGCGTTGCAACCACGCACAGTTCGCGCACTAATCTCGCGGCGATCACGCACTTCACGCCGCGACCGCGCACTTTCACGCTGCTACCACGCACTAGAGAGTGCGCGAACGCAGCGTGGTAGCGTGCGATCGCGCACTACGCGCACTGATCGCGCACTCGGTCCTATGCGCGCGCAGCGGTCGCGCACTGACTTTCCTGAGAATCTTACACGCTGCTACCACGCACTAGAGAGTGCGCGAACGCAGCGTGGTAGCGTGCGATCGCGCACTCGGTCCTATGCGCGCGCAGCGGTCGCGCACTGACTTTCCTGAGTATCAAACGTGTTTCCAAACCAGCAACAAACACAATTTGATAAATGAAAACTATTCAAGAAGCATGAAATATCTGTTTTGTGACAGGTGAGAAAAAGTCACAAAAAATGAGAACATGAATTTTTTTCTCTGAAATTTTCTCTGAAATCTTTTTGAAAGCACAATCAGCATACAATTTGAATATAATTTGAGGATTACTGTTATTTCATGGTCAAAGTTCAAATCATAACTGATAAGAAGTGTATAAAACTAGAAATTTAACAAGAATTTTTCTAAATATTTTCCGAGCAAATCATGTCTCTCTACGAAGAAGCCAAAGGCCTTTTAGGCACTCATGTGACGTGGCAAGACATCGAAGATGAAATGAGAAAAAGTTTGGGAACCAATGCAAAGTTTGGTGAAAACAAGAAGGCTGTCAATATTAGCGACATGAAGGTGAGTGAGAATTTCGAAACATTTTTAGACTCTTTTTTTTCAAAAATCTTGACTAAACAGCCTTAGGGACTTGTTGTAGCTCAATAATTTGTTTGAAAGTTCATAACTTGATTCTAGGGTTTTATGTCTCGAATCGCTCTAATCGAACCGGACTGGGTCAACAAACAGGGATCCGAAAATCTCCCGACAAAATTTGCCGTGAAAATGTCGTCTCAATTGGCGCTCTCCAAACTGACAGAATCGATGGCCACTTCGTCCGACATTTTTCCAAAAGAGAAGCTGGATAAAATGAGCGAGATGACAAGAGCCACACACAATCGAGAAGTTGAAGTCTATCGTCTCTTGTCGAGCTTGGATAACAACAAAATTCCATTCACAAAAATCTATGGCTCGAAAATGTTTAGCGATGAGAACCCGTTGAAAGGATACATAATTTCGGAATACGTGGATGATATTTTTCCCGTATCACTTCATGATTCACTCAACGTTGATGACCTCAAAATTGTGATCAAAGCATGCGCGGCGTTCTCTGCCATCGGCGAGAATCTTCCCAGGACTCAATTGGGCTTCGCAGGCGGTCCGGATTATCTGAATTTGATTTTCGAAAAATTCTTCGACGACCGTTCCAATTCCGAAACCGGTAGTTTACTTCGAAAATCTTTTGGCGGCGAGTATGTCGATGAGGTGGAACAAGTTCTAAATCTGTATCAAACTTATTATTCGAACGCAAAGTTTTCACGAAAGTATACAACGATTTCTGAATTTCTGGGTAGGCCCAAATGAAAAGCCCTGGCCGGGTTCTAGGACTTTCGGGCTTCAGTCTCATCTTGATTTTCAGGCTTCGAGCCAGTTCTAACACATGCCGATCTATGGAGTAATAATTTGCTGTTCAATAAGATAGACGGTTCCGTGGTTCTTCGAGCAATTATTGATTGGCAGGTGAGAAAAAGCCTGGTTACGAAACTTGCAAAAATTTATAAACATGGCCCGCTTACCAGACCTGAAGAAAATTGGCTATCGAAAGAGACGCAGAGAAAAACAAGGTCACGTTTATATTGTACTCACGTTTTTTTTTGTTTAAAATTTTTTAATTTTTCAGATAATGAATTGAACATCTAGGTCACGAGGATATTTTTTTCGGTTACAAAAAACGTGAACACGAAAAAATTAAACAAACTTTAAAAAATCTCATTTCTCTGCGTCTCTCTTGAAAGACGTCATACACGAAAGCGATGCTCAACAGTGCGCTAACCCGTAGTTTGTTTGCAACACGTTGAATTCGATATTTTCAGACAGTCGCTATCTGTAATCCAGCACAAGATGTGGGTCGTCTATTTCTGACATGTTTATCGACTGAAGATCGACATCAACAAACCGAACATCTTCTCGAATACTATTACAATTGTTTCGTTTCCGAACTCAACGACAAATCTCGGATTCCTTACACTCTTCAACAACTCAAAGACAGTTATGATTTATATTTTCCAATCATGACAGTTTTTGTGCTACCCAGCATTATCCCAATGTTAAATTTGGCTAACTTGCCAGAACACGATCGAGAACATGTGGCCAAGGCGGCGAAGTTGAAGTCGACTGGAATGTTGTTGGATGTGTTGGAGTATCATCGAAAAAACGTGGAGAAGTTTCCAAAGTTTTTCGAGGTTCCAGATTGATTTTTCAAGCCAATAAATTATTGTTTCAATTTTGTTGATGATAGTTTCATAAACATTTGAGTTCGACGTTTGATTCCCGGAAACTGCTCGGCTAGATTCTACCCAAACTCCTCTTCGAACATAAACCATATGCGACCAAAAACCCTTTTCAAGTTTTAATCAGAAAAAAAGCTGATAAGAGCAAGTATAAAACTCATGTTCAATTTTAACATTTCTCAAGAACATCATGTCTCTCTACGAAGAAGCCGAAGGCCTTTTAGGCACTCATGTGACGTGGCAAGACATTGAGGATGAAATGAGAAAAAGTTTGGGAACTAATGCAAAGTTTGGTGAAAATAAGAAAGCTGTCAATATCAGTGATATGAAGGTGAGTGAGAAGTTTGAACTGATTTTTGGTAGTAGGTTTTTGAGGGCTTTATGTCGCGAATTGCTTTGGTTGAACCGGATTGGGTTGGAGAGTTAAGTTCAGAAAATTTGCCAAAAATATTCGTTGTGAAAATTTCGTCACAGTTGGCCTTGTTGGCGATGGCTAAGATGATGAATGTTGGTGATGATGATGTGTTGAATGAGCAGAAAATGAAGGCATTCTCGGGAATTGTTAGACAGTTACACAATCGAGAAGTCGCCACATATTCACTTTTGTTGAAGCTAAAAGTTGAAAGTATTCCAATCACCAAGATTTATGCGATGAAACCGTTCAGCGAGGACAGTCCACTGAAGGCATTCATCATCTCAGAATACATTGACAACTTGTCGCATATTCCGCTCTACGAAACATTGCACGTCGCGGATCTTCTGCCGATTGTTCGCAGTGTCGCCGCATTTTCAGCCCTAGGCGAAACTGTTCCAAGAGAAGATTTAAGCTTTGCAGGCGATGCCAATCTTCTCGCATCGTTGTTGGGAGAGTATAGTGAAGAGAGAATTTTGAATGGAATTTTCTCGCAGATGAAATCAGCATTTCCACAAGAGTATGAGGAGAAAGTCGATAGGCTGATCAAGATTTATAGATATTATATGGATCCAAAAACTATTGGAAGATACGAGAAGGTTGTCGATATTATTGGTGGGTTGTTAACATGGTTATTGTCTTACTCTGAACTTTCGACAATTTCTGATCTGATTTTTGGTTTTTCTACTTCTGAATGTTCCTGGTCAATTCGAATGATTCTTAATTAGGTAATCTGAATCGGGCCGAGTCCGACAAAAACGGGGCCGAAGGTTGATTAAGTCCACAAAATCGTACTGGAAACATTCTTGGCTTGTGCGCGACAGGTTATTCAAAATGTGAAAAAAAAAACACCCTGAGTCGGTCTGTTCTTAGTCAGATTTTTCATGAACCGGACCACACGTTCGGACCGGAAACATTTTTTTGTTGATTAGGATCACAAAAATTTCAAGAATAAACAAAACACAAAAAAGAGGTCACGTTCTTATTTATTTTTTTGAAATATTAATTTTTTCTCGTGAGTAGGAATTAATTTGTGACAAACGCTCCGCCTCACACTGTTTCCCAAGATTTAATTCTCAACGTATTTGACACAATGCGATAAATTGTTTCCAGGCCACAAGCCAGTGTTAACCCATGGCGACTTGTGGGCGGCGAACCTTTTGTGCGTTCGCAACGACGACCACGTCGACTTCCGCGCAATCATCGACTGGCAAACTGTGTCGATCGGCTCGCCAGGTTTAGACGTCGGCCGGCTTTTCGTCTCCACACTAACGACTGCGGATCGCCGTGAGAAACTTGATTTCCTGATGGAGGAGTACTATAACTCGCTGATCGAAAATCTACACGGCCGACCGGCTCCATACACTTTGGAACAACTGAAAAACAACTATCAACTGCTGTTTCCGATAATCTCGATGATGGTGCTACCGGGAATTATACCGTTTTTTGAAATGAGCCAAGTGGCCGAAGAGCAGCGACTTGAGATTCGAAAAAATGCGCTGAACAAAATGGTGGGCCTGTTGGAAGATGTGATAACGACTCATGAGAAGAATCTCAAAGATTTCCCAGATTTTTATATTGATAATTAATAAATTATTCAAAATGATTTTCTCCTAGTGAAACAAAATTAGAGGCTTCTCTCCAGGACATCTCAACAGCGCGTAATCGACCTCTTTCGAATATTTTGCCGCTTTATCAACAAAGTTTTGAACCTCCTCACATGTTGCGTCATCACCAATTTCGAAAATCGCCGCGAATTTGCCGCCGTGGTCGCGAGTTTGCTGATTGATCTGCTCCGATGGATAGTGAATATCTTCGCTCCGAGAAAACTCATCAATCTGTGAAATATTGAAAGGATTACTGTAGTTTTTTTTTTCACTTACCGTATCTTTCAGAATTTTCAGGTTAGCTGAGTTGTTTTCAGGATCAAATGTGCGATGAGTTACGATTTCCACAGTAATCCTTGCTTCGTCTCCACTGCCTTCTTGAGCTGCGGTAACTTTGACCAACACTAGAATCAGGAGAATATTGAAAAACATTTTTTCATTGAAAATCACCCATCCAACCCCTTTTTATATTACACTAGAACACTGTTTACTAACCATCAAAAATAATTGGCTGTACAATACGAACAAACAAATGTAAAACGGGAGAACGAGCACTCGTCGCCTCGATAGCTCAGTTGGGAGAGCGTTAGACACACACAAGTTGAGATGGGCCCACAATGGGCCTACCGCGGTTGTCCAGTGGGGGAGTGCCCACAATGGGCCCACGATGGGCCCACTATCGGACCACCATACTTTTAGTGGCTCCAAAGTGGTTGGTGCAAGGTGGTTCACTAGCGGGTGAAAAGTGGCTTGTTGAATATTTTTATAATTGAGTGTTTTTCTGTTTTCTAGATGTATTTTGTTTTGAACTTCGCAATTTTGGCATATAAGCGGCCGCAAAAGGATGTATATCCGGGTAGTCGGACAGTTTTCAATCTAAGGAAGGTCCGATTTTCGATGCTTTTATTTGAAATCATGAACTCATAAAAATTTTCTCACTCATTTTTTTCTTAAAGGGGGGCGTAGCACGAATGAGCAAGTTTTGTTTAAAATAAAGAGCACCTAAAATATAGTATAATGCTCGAGGGAATTTTGGAGAAAAAGTCTAGTACTCGAGAAAAAAATGATTCCAAATTTTTTTCAACGTATAGCTCTACGTGCTATTATTCCAAATTTTCAAGTTTGCACGCACGCTATTTCAAAACCTTCAGGAGGCTGCCAAACGAGAGGAAAATCTGATAATTTGAAAATTAGCGCTTGTGATCTACAAAAATTAAACTTGTGGGTCTTGAATTTCGTGTTCAAATAACACTATTATTAGAACTCATTTTCGGTAACTTTTTATCTCGAAAATTCTAAAATTAGTTGTGGAATATGCTGAGAATTTTCATGACATTGAAAAAGAGAAATCTCGTCGAAAAACAAAATTCGAAATTTCAGACCCGCAATTTTTGCTCTCCGCCTTGAAAGCACCTTTGATCTTTTTCGTCTGTTCTCTCTTTTTTCGATGGCAGCCCTGAAATACCGTGCACGTATAGCTATACGTGGTCAGAAAATTTGGAATATTTTTCCTAGGCTTTTCGGTAAAAATTCCCTAGGGGGTTTTACTATTTTGAGGGCACTGATCATTTTTAAATCAACTTCATTATTCGTCAAACTCCCCCTTTAATGTCAGTACGAAAAAAATGAAAAGTCGATATTTTAAAAGCGTGAAACGGGGCATGGTCACGAACAGGCTTGGGCGGAATCGACCCTTCGGAACTTTCGGAACCGAAGTTTAATTCCGAAAAAAAATTTGGGAAAAGTGGTTCCGACTTTGTTTCCGAAAAAATAATTCGGAAAAAATGGTTCCCCCCTTTTTTCCGACATTTTTTTCGGAAAAACCGGAAATTTCGGAACTTTTCGAACTCACACACAAAATCAAGAAAAATTGGAAAAATTTGTCAGACTAAGAAATAATTATTCACTTTTTTGCAGGGGTGTCGTTTTGGGCCGGGCTGGTCAGCCCGGCCCAAGCAAGAAAATACGGGCTTTCTAAGCCCGCGGTAAAAATTAAAAAACCAACGGAACTTGTTGTTCGGCCCGCATAAGGGCCAAACGATGTAAAACGGTTTTTGCAACCACAATGATTCATAATTGCAACAAACTTTGGTTTTGCCAAGCCATGCCCGTTCAATAAGTTTTCAACGGGCTGACCGGGTCGGCCCGGCCCAACATATAGCGGGTTGCGGGCCCCCGTAAACGACCCAAACGACAGCCCTGCTGTTTTGGTATTCAGTTAGAGAAGATTTGAAATAATAACTATCTAGGAACTATTGCTAAAAACGAAACAGTGAAGTGAACATCATAGATGCGTTTTTTCCGGTTTTCCGAAACATTTTCGGCAGAAAATTCCGGAAAAGTTTCGGAAATAAAATCGGAAATGGTTCCGTCAGGAAAAAAATTCCGGAATATTTTTTTCGAAAAAGTTCCGACTGAAAAAAGTTCCAAAAAATATTTCGGAAAAAGTTCCGAAAATAGTCGGAAATTTCCCTTTCCGGTTTCGCCCAAGCCTGGGCTTTGTTTACCCTCCCTACTAAATTCAGAACCTCACGTCCAGTGGTGAGATTAGAGCCTGAAACTCCGAAAGCCTAGCTCGACCCGGGCCGGTTCAACCGGCCCGGTTGGGTTTTTTTCTCACCATACATTTTTTGTGGAGCCGGGGTCTCGCCCGCCCAAACAAAAAAATACGGGATATGTCGATGAATACTATGTTTTTGAAAAAACCAAGTAGTTGTGAAAGGTTAGGAGTGCTCCCAGAGATCTGGTCTCCATCTGATTTATGCTCTCCACTGTTGCTCTTCTGAAAAATTTGATTTGTACTGAACCTCCCAGCATGTTTAAGACCCGGTCTTTTTAAAAAAACCTGGTTGGTCCGAGCGGGCTTCCGGCCGATCCAAAAAACCCAAATCTCATCCCTGCTCACTTCCCATAGTTTTGTTTAATTTATGTATATTGCTTTGTGGATGATTGAAATCGGCTACCTCTTAACTTTTTTCAAGAAAACGTCACTGTATTTCCTCTCAGATAAACAGCTTGAAAATCACAATTCGTATCTCACAAGGAAGGTTCAACTGGTTCCCATTTCAACTTTTGACGAGATTTTTTTTTTGCTGACTAAATCGGATACGCAGAACAACGGCCTGCTTTAATTTCAGTGGTTTTATCACAACTAAAATCTACACAGACAAAAATAGAAAGTTCACGTTTTTATTAATTCTAAATTTAATTTTTTTTTCGCAAAGGATTTTTCATTGTTTTAAACCTTTTTACATTGTATTTTTTCTTAGAGGTTCGAAGAAAAAAAAGCTATTGACACGTTTTTGATCAGGAGGCTCGGTTTAGTAACCTTGCCAAATATCGTCAAAAGTTGAAATGGGGACAAGTTGAACCTCCCTTGTCAATGTTCTCGGAATTTTTACGAAATCACACACATCTTTGTGGCTGTGGTCTGAAGCGACGAAATTTTAATTTCAAAATGAGAAATGAACTGAAAAGTTCACGAAAAATAATTTTACGTACGAGGAAAAATTTTCTAAATATTGTTGACCAAACAGAGCTACTTGAACACACATTGTGTTCTTTCTTCTTGAAAAAAAAGTGACAAAAATTTTGTATAGTGACAAAAAATTCGAAGCTTTTTTTACAGTGACATTCTGGGATTTATCATAAAAATAAGGCATATTGTATCATATTGTGTACATGGACGAGACTTTTGTTCTCACATATTTTCACAGTGACAAAACAGTTACAAATGTGGTCACACTTTTACGCCTTGTATGTGTATAACATCTCGAACATTGAATTCCTTGGTTTTCTTAGTGACTCTCTTTATTGGAAGATTTCTAAATGGCTTGTAGGCGCGAATCTCATGGGATAAAAACAAAACACTCTGTTACTGTATCTCACTGAGAAAGTGTGCATACACACATATTGTCGTTGTGCGTACTTTACATTTTTTCTGACGCGCAGAAAATTTTTTTTTATTTTTTTCCGGACGAAGCTCTTTTTCTTGCTTTCTTTCTTTCTTGTTTTGATATATTTTCATAGAAATTATGAACAATGTTGTTTTATTAAGACTTGTCTTATAGGTCAGTTTTGAAAGCCCAAAAAATGTATGTTATTTGCTCTTAGCAGCTTGTGTAAAGTTTTGGAGGACACTGTTATTTGACAGAGAGGTAGGACTCTATTTCAGTCCTAAAAATAGAGCAATAATTTTTCTTTTCTCTATTCTTTCGTTTGTTTCAACTGTCTTCTTAATCAAATTGTTTAAGTATTTAACGAAAATTACAAAAATTCGACAGCTTCTGTCGCTCTCATTGATTCATCTTAGAAAGTTTTGTGCAATGAAGAGAGAAAGAGAGATGATTAAGTAAATTTGCACGCGAGAAAATCCCCAAAGCCTCCCTTTTCACGTATCGAAAAAAAACTAGTTTTTTTTTAAAGTTTTTTCAAAACTTTGAATCAAAACACAACATATTGTTAGAGGTCGGTTTTTTTTGAACTTTTTTCTCAAGCAGATGGGGCGACATGTGAGAATTTTATGCGGAAAAAAATACCGAGGTTTGTTAAATATTCATGAAACCGTTTTTATTTTTATTTTTCCAGCTTCTGCTGCTCCTCAATATAACGTTTCCACTGATGAAGATTCCACTTCGGAAACGAGTTAGTTTTCCAAACAGAAGCCGATTTTTCAATTTTCTCTGTTCACAGGCCATGAAAATACTGCAGAAAATATCGATGATGCTATTGCTATGGATATGATGGAAAATGTGGATATGATGGAAAATGATCAGAGTGAGAATATGGAAATTGAGGATTATGAAAGTTCGACTAGTGATGCAGAAGAAATTCCGAATGGATATGCTGCCGATGACGACTGTTTGGTTGATGAGGATTCGACGAATACTGTTTTATGTACGGATGTGTCACCTCCAGAAGCTGAGTTTTTTTACCTAATTTTTTTTTCAAGTCGCCAAGTGGTGAAAACTTTTTAAAAACTGAAAAATAGTTTCAAAAAGATTTTAAATTATGTCGCCGGACATATTATTACTGGGTTTTTCAAAATGTAGCCGTATTTTTCACACGAAAAAGTTAAAAAACGGGACCGGTGAAAGCCACATTGTATTTCCCATTTAGCTCGTTGTATAAGACAACAATGACTGGTTAGTTTTCATAACTTTATCAAAGTCATAAAACATATTTCAGCTGTTATATTCAACGGAATTTTGTGGAGTTATAAAACCGAAGAAGAAAAAATCAAACAGAGAGATCGTGTTGGCCAACTAGTCGAATGGAAAACAACGGACTTTTTGTGAGTTTAAATACTTTTTAGAAAATATAGAGTTGAAAATATAAAGTAAAAAAACGATAGAATAATGTTTGAAAAAAAATGGTTTTTCTGTGTACAAAATTATTCTAAATACGTCGAAAAATTTTGATTAAAAAGGTGTTATTCTCGCGAGGTTTTTTCAGAACTTCTGACATTTTTCGAAATCAAGTGAATGAACGTTTTCTGTTTTCGGTGTTTTTTCTGAACATTTTCATCCATCACAAAAAAATTTGTCACTGTGAGAATCGTGGGAAAATTGTTTTTTCATTGTGAATAACGACCGAAAAAACTGAAAAAAAATAGTTCAAAATTTGTGGGAAAATATAGTTTTTGTTTTCGTGGCGTGACCCAAATATTTTCTTGAGAACGTTACTGTTAATTTTTGACCAAAAGCAATGATCAGATATTTCCTCTCCGTGGAGAAAAGCGGAGAAATATTCTGGATAGCCGCATCAGAAAAAACATACGTAAGAGTGACAAAATGTTTTGTCACTGAAAAAAAAAACAAAAAATGTGAATCTTTCCTGTGAAAGTACGGTATTTATGATAAAAATGTGTTATTTTTCTAACTTTTCAAAAAATGTCACAGTGACAAAAATTCTGAATTTTTTGTCTCGCAGCTTTCATCTTAAGCCGGGCATGAATGGAAAGTATCTCGCCACTTACTATTTTTGGATTATAAGACATCCTCATTGCTCTTTTAGAAAATTTCCCGCAAATTAAAATAGAGTAAAAAATTTCGGAACTATAGTAAAAACATATCTATGAAGAACATATTGCAAATGACGTTTCAAACATAATTTTGAGCTAAGTTAAAACCAATTAAAGTTTAAAATAAATATTTTCAAATGAGAGTTTTTCAGTGAAAAGCGTCGTAGTGAGTTCAAATCGACCAACGGAAACGAGCGTTTCAACAAAATTTACAACGCAGTCAACACGAAACTCAACGGTGAACCAGAATGAAATTGTTATAATCACACGTTTATTGAATGTATTCAAATTTTTGTTTATTTAATCATGTCTATGTTGCGTTAATAAAACTGATCAATGTTGAATTTCGCATTTTTTATTAATTTCCCATCAAAAACTATCCAACCACTATAGAGCCATTATCCACCCACTGTGGCTCAAAAAAGAGCGCACACAATGGGCCCACCGAGGTTGGGTCACTGTGGGTCCACAATGGGCCCATTGTGGGCCTATTTCAACTTGTGTGTGGACTGAAGATCTAAAGGTCACCAGTTCGATCCTGGTTCGGGGCAGCCTTTTTTATTTTTTTTTTTGGTGTTTCTGTCTCAAATTACTAGAAATTCGAGGATTGTTAGCAAACGTCATTTATCTTGTTTTACATACATACACGTAATGAATTAAACCCGATGAGTCAGATAAATAAATTAGTGCATACAAAAACGTGCAAAAATTAAATCAACCAGAATTGAGACGACAGTTCAAGTTTGATGTGATGGTCGAATCGCGATGATTAATCTTCAACATGAGACTAGAAGACCTTGGCGATGATCGCAATTCATAGTCCTGATAGATTGCGGAAAGCGAGAAATTCTTGCGGCAATTCGAAAGGACACCTTTGCGTATTACACTGCTGAAGAATAGATAAAGTAGTGGGTTGACGAAAGAATTGGTGGCGAAGACAACCATCACAGCCCAATTCATCCATTTGCCATGTTTCGAGCATTGTGTGATGAATACCTGGAAAACGAGGAATCGAATGTTTTTTGAACTCTTTCCCAAACCTGTCCAACAACGAACAACACCGTGTTAATAATACATGGAACAAGAAGGCGGGTCTCGATTGAGAGTTGTCGTTGCTGCGCAGCGTATGATGATGTGCAAATGGGAGTTTGTGAGAACTTTGAGCGAATCTCTGAACACTTTTCGAGTTTTGAATCAATTGTTTCGATCGTTGACTCACGTAAATTCCTGTTCGTCTGACGTTTGAAGAGCACAGCAAGAGCGGCGGCGTAGAGGGGAAACGGAAGAACCATCAGAATCACATTGCAAACCATGTAATATGTGTGGGTTCCATTAGCATCGTATCTGAACAAAACAGTGTCTGAGTTTGAAAATAATCAAAATTTCCTCCTATAATTCTTTCAAAGTTTTATTGAATTCTAAAATAAAATAAAAACAATTTCTGATAGATTGTGAGACGCTGAATTTGACACGTGTCACGCGTAAAATCAGAAAAATATATTTAAAACTTATATGAATACTCAAAAATAAGAATGAAGTCCAGAAGCGCCGAAGCCCGAGCGCCCGGACAAATAACTTCGGCCCGGCCTGGTTAGACTTTCACAGGTTGATTTCTCTGAACAAAAAGTGATAATTTCGGAAAATTACCATAATTTTGCATATTATTTTCACGACTCGGATCTCTGTTGGGCTTTCTCTCACATTTCAAAAAAAAAACCGGAGATTTTGCCGCCGGCCCGAAATGGCTCAAAGTTTTCAAACATCCCATTGTTATCCTCCAAATTGATTTGTCTTCTCTACGTCTCTATCACTCTCAACTGATGCGTACTTTTACGATTCAATGCTACGGGGTGGGCGGGGCGAAGAAACAAAATGATGTCAGAGAGCTCAACCTTGTTTGCCAGGATTTTTCGGGAAGTTACAAAACTCTTAATTTTGAAGTGAGAAACTTCTGGGTTATTCTATCGTTTCTCTGGTATCTCTCACTATCTCACAAATGGCAATGGACTTACTGCGTCCAATTCGAGTCCATTCCATAACGTTCAGCGCTATAATAAAGAGGTTCAAACCAATCGAATTGATGTTCAACAATAGACTGTAACAATCCGATAAACCATGGCACAGCACATATAAGAATACAGGTGCCATGCGGAAGGGTTCGAAACCAATTTGGCCATTGGATGGCGGCCCATCTCGACCACGCAATCACTGTATAGTGATAGACCATGGCCCACCAGGTGAAATCGAGATAAATGTGAACATTGTGATGCCATTCGATAGGTACAAATTCCTGTTGGAAGAGAATCACGATCCCGGGCCAGATACCAAACTGCGAAAAAACAAAAACGAAATTGTATTGTGATTTTTTTGAAAGAAAACGGATTGAATTTCATTGAAGATGTTTGAACAGCAAAGGGTTTTTGTGAAAGAAGTGAACAATACGTTTCACGATGTATTTACCTGTATCATGAGTAGTATATCGGTGAGAGCTTGCGAAATCAAAAATCGAAAACCAACAATTTCGGTGGCCATTCTCCACATTGAACAAACGATGAGAAAGTAGAGACCGCATCCGGTGATGCCGAACAGAAGCAGAAATATACCGGCTGACGCATCTTGCGCATTCATCTGACAAAATTGGAATGATTAGCAAGGGAGTGAGCGAGAATGAAAGAATCAAGTCAACCGCGAAAAAAATATCGTCGTTGTTTTTGAGCTTTTCGAACTTCTCGAAAAAAAGTATAAACAACAATCTGATGAAATGAAAAAGACAACTTCATTAGAACCCAACCTCATAAACTTTTGGATCTCGAAAAAGTGTAAATAATTGCATACGAAAATCTCATTTTTCAAGAAGAGCAAAATGCGCAACAGAAAGAAAAAACTCATTGAAAATGAAGAATTCCGAGATTACTTTATTTTATTAGATTTTCGTCAGATTAAGAGCAACACAAAAAAAACAACGCGGAAATTGGAAAATGGCTTATTTGGAGCAAAGGAGGAAGGTGCACGATGAGCAATGTTAATTATTTTCAGAAATTTTGACTTCAATGAAAAGTTCATCGTGTATTGGGATGGTGTGGTTCTTCAGAATGGAATTATATGATTTTGACACACTGAAAAATATTTCGTGGTCAGAGTTTGCGAAACTTCTTCACGAAGCTCAAATTTTGGCTCCGAAGTTTGAGCAGAAAATCTGATTTTTCACCTTCAAACTTGAATTTTCAATGGAATTGAGAGTAGTTTGGGGTTGTTTCATACGAGAAGAGACGTTTCAACATTCATTTTTTGTGAGAAAAAATACAATCAAGTTTGACCTAATTTTATATGAGGGTTCACGTTTTAATTCAAGCAATTCATTTTTAATCTATCGAACATCTGGAATGAAGAACATCTGATCAGATCAATCATTTTGTTTTTTCTTTTCCATCAATGATGAGAATTAAAATTTTCAATCAGCGGGAAAAACAGAACGGGTCTGAAAATGGCATAATCATCGAGATCAAATTTTCTTGCAGCTCTCTGAAACTACGTCAAATTGAATAATAAAAGAACAAACTCTCAGAAAATTATGTTACTATGCAACGTCAAAAAAAGAGAACTTTTTTCATTCATTTCATTTACAACAAAAAACCGCGCTCGTTTTTGCGGAAATGCGCAATTTAGTGAGGGGATTCTGTGTTTGCTTTTCGAAATCCCAAAAAAAAGAGGGCAACCATCAAATGGAAATGGATGGATGGAAGGAAGAAGAAGAAAAAGAGGGAAACTTGATATGTGTTGGGAACGACTGGAATCTGATGACCGACCGGATACATTTACCAAATTTAGCGCAGCTAGCTACAACCAAAAATGAATGGGCTGAACGAGGGGAAAAAATTATGACCAAGGTCTTTGTTTCAAGACGCAACGTAGAGTTTTGACACGTGAACTACTCAACAAAAAACATAAATTTCAATTTGATTTAAAAAAAAAGAAAACGGGACCCGAGGTTTACCTGATCTCTGTAAGACAAAAGTTTTCTCTGCGTCCCGTTCACTCTCGAAACCTGCTCTTTGACACGACGTTAAACTCTTGGATCGGAAACAACACTCCGAACTTCTCTCAGAAGCAGACAGTTTTGTGCTGGTCACCATCTCATTTACATGAACAGGGTCCGGAAAAAGTTGAGGAAGGACATTTTCCAAGAAAAAATGTTGATGAAGCAAATAAATTTACACAAATTTCTAAGAAAACATTATTTACTTTTCAGATAAAACCTGGCAGAGTCTAGCCAAGCCGGCTCGGTTTGTAGAATATCTGAAATAGAAACCGCAGAGCACTGTGGTGCTTGCCGCACTTCTGCAGCAATTATTCATAAGTTCAAATGTTGAGAAAATGAAAAAAAAAATACATAGAACATCGAAATTAACATGGCCTAGTAAAAATGGACAAAAAACTATTTTGTTTATTTAAACAAAAAAAATAACTTTTTTCCTCGTCATTTTTATTTACACACCATCCATTTTTGAAATCACCACATACATAGTGAGCATTTTTTTTTGCAACGCGCTTCGAAAATTGAAAAATCGTTGCCACGCCCTTTTTGTGTTTTCGAAAAGGGCGTTTATGCTTGACAGATTATCACGAGATGAGTTATGATGCTGACTTTCGAACTTTTCTCAGAAATTTTTAGCAACAAAAAAATCAAAATTCATTGTCTATACAGATGTCCGGTCTGAAAACCCATTCGATCCAAATTTCTCATATACGCTTCCCATTCGAGTTCACCAATTTGCCATTTTTTCGCATCAATCTTTCCGTTTTCTCGATTCACACCACCGCCTGCAAAACTACTGTAGTTGGAGATGTAGAAGCGGAAATTACTAGTTGACGAGTTTTGAGTAAGTGTAGCAGGAAATTGCAGAGAAGGTCAGGGTATAATAAAAAATATGAATTGATGTTTTTTGAATTAATATTAAAGTTTGAAAAGTTTCTGAATCGGGCTCGAAAATCGAAAGTGTGACTGAAAAAAGTCAGGGTCAAAAAAATGTGACACGGGTCGTTGTTTCGAGTTTTTCGCTCGGCCAAAAAATCGGTCCGGAAGTATTGACCAGGCCCGATTCACATATCTACGATATTTGAAAATAATACAAACACCGTGACTCCGGACATTAGGCGCCACTCACTTTGTTTGCAATTGTAGCGCACAGTATTTATTTTTGCTGAAATCAAATTTTCGCCTTCCTTTCCTGCTCAAACTGTGTGCGGAAAAACTGCAAGAACTAAAACACGCCCACATTGAATAACTGTTTTTTTTTGAAAATACGTGGTGACATTTTTTCTTTCTTTTGTATTATTTTTTTCGAATGTTCGATTGGTTGACTATTCAATCACGTTTTTGATTTCAGGGTCCGATTCAGTAATTGCCTTCGTTTGCATAGAGTTTCTCAAAAATTTTCAAAAAATTTAGATTTTGATGCGCAGAAAAATGCTATTTTTTTCATTTTTGTGGATACATAACTCGTGATATTTTCCACGTGTCAATTATTTCAACGCAAAATTTTGAAAATAAAGTTTATTTAAAAAAACGTGACCGGACTCTTTCTCTACGACCTGTTCAATTTCAGAATTTTTTTCCCAAGCCACGATGGCTCCAAAATCGAATGAAAAAAACCAACCTCCAATGGCAACAATTTTCGCAACCTGCAAAATTGCCTCTCCCGAAGCTCTGATGATCCGACTATCATCGCCACCAGGAACACATCTGATCTGAATTTCACACGCGATCACCAGATGATACGCAAGATGGAGAGCGTATTCGATGGTGTGACCGCAAATCACAAAACCATGATTACGAAGAATCATAACATTTTTGTCTCCCAAATCTTCCACAATTGATCTTTTCTCAGCCTCGTCCACCAGGATACCCTGAATCGAAAAACAATCAAGTTATCCGATAATCTATCGACTTACACAAAAATCATGATAGGCAACTTGTCCGACTATCAACGCCTCCTGACTAATCGGCAAAAGACCGCAACGTTGCGCGGAAACTGCGACCACTGATGGATGATGTAGATGAATGACGCAACCGACTTCAGGACGAGCCGCATGAACTGCGGAATGGAGAACGTATCCAGCTTGGTTGATACCGTAGTTTGTCGAACCATTTGACAGAACATCTCCTTCGAGATTCACTTTGATTAGAGAACTAGCGGTGACTTCGTTGTAGAATAGGCCAAATGGATTGATGAGAATTTCGTCGGTTTCAGAAGGCACACGCACCTATTTCAATTTTTTAATAACGGGTTTGAACTTTCACTCACCGTAATATGATTATAGATACTTTGACTCCAATGGAATAGATCCACCAATCGATACAAGCTCGCCAACTTTCTTCTCAAAACCTTCTCCGTTTCTGCTCCAACATTATTCCTTGTTTCCAAATCATCAATCGGGATTACTGTAGATATTTTGGGGTGTGGAACTGTTGAACTGCCAACGACACCCGGTGAAAAATACATTTTTTTCTGTACGGAACAAAACAACAAAAATGAATAAAAGTTTTGTTGGGAGAGACGAATCGATTTATGATAAGATAAAAATAACAGAGATCAAAAAACTTACAACAGTGAAACATTTTGAGGTTTGAAGACGAACAGCAATTTTGACAATGTTCATTTTTTTCGAAATGAAAAAAATAGCGGTAACATTTTTACACGTGAAAAATCTAGGGAACCCAATTTTTTTCCTGATCAATTCAAAGTTGAGAGCCCGGCCCGAAAATTACGGATAGGTCCGGATTTTTTTCTTGTCGAAAAAACATCTCCCGGGGCAATGGTTTCTTGTTCGGCTCCTTGTTCCGATGAACATGATCTTTCTCGCGTGGGATTTTCATGATAACATTTTTTGTAGTTTGGTTTGTAGTTTGATGGACCAATTTTTTTATTTTTAGAAAAATGAGAAAACTTGAGTGGTACTGTAGTGCGATGAATTTATTTGTCTTTTTCCGTTATTTATTGCGTCAAAAAAATACTCGACGCGAAGGTTTAGTCGTCGGTGAGCTGAATGTAGGTGTGTAGGATACTTGAACAGAATTTGGAGCAGTTTTGGGGCCTTTTCCAACTAGAGTCAGGATATAATTTCGATAAGGGGTTACAAAAACGAAAGAAGATATTGGTGACAATACTGGAATCATGAGAAGTGCTAAGAATGTGACATATTCCAAGACTGGATGATGATAAATACCAAATTGACCACACGCATAAGCAACGACTCCGAACAAATAGAATCCTGGGATGAGAGCCTGATACGATAATGCCATCAAAAGTTGTTTATGAATTTTCTTGGTCCTCTCTGCTAAATTGTTGGTCCCTAGAGATAATCGATTTGTTATTTTGGTTCTCAAAATAAGAATAGTTATATAAACAGGTGTGACAGGGAGTGTCATGTGCAGAATGACATACTGCGAACTGAAACTGAAAATATCCTTCATCCCAGTAATGGCGACGTTTTCGAAAGTGTACTGGGGAAAGTTTTTGTGCAAAATTTCGTACACGTCTTTTGGATCGTCTTCTGTCCAGAAGAACACGATGAACTGGATGAATGAAGGGATGTAAACGAGAAGAACGATTAGAATTAGGGTTAGTTGTTTGGGAGATGAGTGGAAGAGAATGTAGTATCGATAGGAGAACGATAAAAGAAGAGACCAAAGTGTGTGAGCAAAGCAATGCATCTCGAAACCGTGACTGTAACATGGGATGTTATTTTTCCGACAAAAATCGATCCCAAAAATCAGGAACACTTAATCGGGCCTGATCACTAAACGTTTTTTCTGGATAGAACAGCAACGAGAAAAACCTCATTTCGAGTTCGTTTTAGGGGCCCGGAAAAATACTGAAATAGAACTTTTTTTGGATTTTACTTGGGCCTAAAAAATCGGGCCCGAAGCTAATTTTCCTTGGAAAATAAAAAAAATACCTCTTGTCATAGATTCGCGGGCCCGATTCTTATTAGAAAAAATAAGAATAAGACCCAAGAATCTAGGAAAAAAAGTTGAACTTACCCAACATAACATGCAACGGATGAAATATATTGGCAGAACCCGCCGGAGACGTGTATCAAAGCTCTGCCAATTGGGATAAGTCTCTGTTGTACAAACAAATCGGTAAAGCAGGCAAAGAAATCGGTGATCGCAAAATTGACAATCAGCGTCGAATAGACCTTGATGGATTGTGGAGTTTTGAACAATGCCAAATAGATGAGAAGTAGATTGAACATCATACCACAACTACCAATGACAATGTGAATAAAAGAAAAGACATGTAGAAGAGTTGGCATTCTCAAACTCAGCCAAATTGAGAAAACAAAAACTAGGTTAGATTGATATTTGTTGTTCATCGTAACCAACAATTAAGACAGTCACGGGTGGTGTGTTTTCTTCAAATACTATTCTCAAAGGAACTTATGTTATCCTATAAACAATGCCTGGGAAATTCAAGTATTTTGCTCGGCTGTAGGACAAATTTATCACGCGAAGAATAACTTTTTGTTTTTGTTGTTTGATACGTTTCAAGTACGAGAAAACCACCAGAAAAGGGCATTCCAATTTGCCATACCGTGAGATGATCAACAAAATGTTAGATTGTTGATTCATTTTTTTTGTGATTTAGTTATCTCTGGTGATTAGCAAAATAGAAGGTCTGCAAAAGAATTTTTGAGTTCACGTTCTAAGCGTGAAAAACTAAAAAAAAATGTACGATTTTGGTTTTTTAAAACTAATTATCATTCGTCTTTCCACGATCTTCATTTAACAGAAAAAAAAAACAATTTCAAGACAAATCACTTTTTGTAGAATTGCAAGTTGCAGTGTGGGAAACTTGAACAACTTTTGGATCGGACTTGGGACCTCTGCCAATCACACTCAAAAGAAAATGCCGATAAGGGGTTACAAAAATGAAAGAAGAGACTGGCGATAAAACTGGGATCATGAGAAGAGCTAAAAATGCAACATATTCCAATGCTGGATGATTGTAAATTCCGAATTGGCCGCATGCATAAGCGGATACTCCGAAAAGATAGAATCCTGGGATGAGAGCTTGATAGGTGAGCGCCATCAAAAGTTGTTGGTGAATTTTCTTGGTCTTCTCTGTCAAATTGCTCGTTCCTTGCGATAATCGAGCAATTATTTTGGTTCTCAAAACAAGAATAGTTATATAAACAGGTGTGACAGGAAGTGTCATATGACCAATGACATACATGGAACTGATACTGAAAATGTCTTTGATGCCAGTAACAGCCACATCATCGTGGGTATAATGCGGAAAATTTTTGTGCAAAATCTCCAGTATTTCTTCTTCATCATCTTCGGTCCAGAAAAATACAATGTATTGAATAAAAGATGGTAAATACACCAGGAGAACTACGAAAATCAGATTTGATCGTTTCGGAGATGGATGGAAGAGAATGTAATATCGATAGGAGAACGATAGGAGCAGTGACCACAGTGTGTGCGAAAACAGGTGTAGTTCAAAACTGTGACTAGAAAACAAAACATGATTTCTGGTATTAAAGTTGAGGAATCTTACCCAACATAACATGCAACCGGTGAAATATATTTGCAAAATCCACCAGAGAGATGTATCA
The DNA here is from genome assembly GCA_963572245.1 of Caenorhabditis sp. 8 KK-2011. Taxonomy (NCBI): domain Eukaryota; kingdom Metazoa; phylum Nematoda; class Chromadorea; order Rhabditida; family Rhabditidae; genus Caenorhabditis; species Caenorhabditis sp. 8 KK-2011. The sequence goes on along the minus strand of OY751550.1, from coordinate 9,848,465 downwards.
AAGATCTGCCAATTGGAATGAGTCTCTGCTGCACAAAAACATCGAAAAGGCAAGCGAAAAAATCGGTGATCGCAAAATTGATAATCAACGTGGAATACGATTGAATAGTTTTAGGTGTTTTGAACAATGCCAGATAGATCAGGAGAAGATTGAACAACATTCCACTACCTCCAATGATGATGTGAATAACAGTGAAGACTTGCAATACTGTTGGCATTGTGAGAGTGAAAAGGGAAGTGTTTGAACATGGTTTTTATACACCAGCAATTTTGTGGAATCATTTCTGATAAGCTACAAATTCTTACACGGGTTTTTACATCAACAAAAATCACATGTGGTTTCTGCGAAACACTGCTCTACGTTGGTGTTGGGCGGGAGTTTTACGGCACATTTCTATTTCACGTCACAGTTATGGGTCACGTTTTTTCTTCTATTATAATGCAGGAGTGATATTGTAGATCGAGAGCCTGGGAGCCCGGTTCAAAAATCACGGCCTAACTTTTGAACGTCAGTTTCTCAAAGCCACGTGAGAACCATAACTACACTTTTGTTCACGTAGAACAAGTATGATCTGTTTCTGACCTACCTACGCTTTTCCAGTTTTTTTTATAAACCAAACAGTTCAAAAAATGTGTCCACCTCAACTCTTTTTTGCAAAAAAATGTAGTAAACAACACGTTCTAACACCGACCAAAAATCAGAGTCATCTCAACGAAAATGAAACTCAGCGGTGAAATTGTGGCCTGTGGGCCCGAATATTAGGGGCCGGGCCGGGGTTTTTTTTCGTTTTCCGCTCGATCAAAAAAGCCCGGTTAGGGCCAGGTCAGTCAGAATGGGCTTTCGGCCTGTCCAAAAGGAACCAAATATCACTCCGCTTGAATTTAACAAAACATTAACCAAGCTGAATCTAATATCTTTTATTGAAGAATATCTTTTATAAAAAAAAGAAGTTCAAGCTAAATCTGATTTTGAGGTTGCAGTTTGAGTAAATGATACTTGAACAGCATTCGGATCATTTTTAGGACCTTTGCCAACGAGGCTCAAAATGAAATTCCGGTATGGAGAGACGAAAATAAAAGAAGATACTGGTGACAATACTGGGATCATGAGAAGTGCAAGATACGTGACATATTCCAAAGCGGGATGATTCATAATACCAAATTGACCACACAGATAAGCTGTGACTCCGAACAAATAGAATCCTGGGATGAGAGCTTGATAGGTGAGCGCCATCAAAAGTTGTTGGTGGAGTTTCTTGGTCTTCTCCGACAAATTGCTCGTTCCTTGCGACAGTCGAGCAATAATTTTGTTTCTCAGCACAAGAATAGTTATGTAAACCGGAGTGACTGGAATTGTCATATGACCAATGACATACTGTGAACTGTAACTCAATACATCCTTCATACCACTGATCGCAGTGTCTTCGTAGGTGTAATCAGGATAGTATTTGTGCAAAACCTCCATCAATTCATCTGCATCATCATCCGTCCAGAAAAACACGATGAATTGGATAAATGAAGAGAGATATATGAGAAGAACTATACATATCAGAGTACGCGCTTTTGGAGCTGGTCGGAAAAGAACGTAGTATCGGTAGGAAAACGATAAGAGAAGCGACCATAAAGAGTGCGCGAAGCAATGCATTTCGAAATCGTGGCTGTGACATGGATAGTTTAGTTTCGAGGCCTTATAGATGCAACTGTTCTAATGAAAATCTATGCCGAAAAAAAGGTGCAGGTCAAATTGGGCCTGATCATTAAACTTTTTTCTGAATACGAGAAAATCGGGCCTGAATCTCATTTTGGGTCCGATTTTAGGGGTTCGGAAAAATTCTAGAATGCAAAAAGTATATATTTTGAATTGTACCTGACTCGACCATTTTTTCGGTTCAGATTTCACAAAAACTTCAACATTGAATTTCGATTCATGACATTTGGGACCGATTGACCGATTAAAAAAAAAATTTTTTTTCAAGATAAATGTTTCAAAAATGAGAGGTATTTTGAGAAAAATAACCAAAATAGATCGCAAACAAATTCCCGGATTGGTATAGTTTTACTTTTTCATTTCCCACACTTGTCTGATCGGTTCACGGATTTTTAAAATTTTACGTGAATTGTTTCGGAGTTTTAACAGACATTGTGTTTTTCTTCAAGTGAAAACAGAAAAAAGTGAAGAATTATTTTGAATTCAAAAAACGGGGTTATTTTTTGGTACAACAGTGTCCTTGTTTGATATATTTAAGAGAAAAATCACTCTGAAGCACTGTACTTTTGGTTGGAAACTCACCCAATTAGACAAGCAAGAGGCGAAATATATTTGCAAAACCCGCCCGAGACATGAACCAAAGATCTGCCAGCTGGAATCAGTCTCTGTTGCACAAACACATCAGCCGTGCAAGCAACGAAATCAGTAATCCCAAAATTGATGATCAAAGTGGAGTAGGCTCGAATTATTTTGGGAGTTTTGAATAATGCCAAATAGATGAGAAGTAGATTGAACATCATGCCACTACCTCCAATGATAATGTGAATAACTGTGAAGACTTGCAAGACACTTGGCATTGTTCAATTGGATCGAATAAAAGTGAAGCGGGACAGAAGAAGAGGGAGTTTATATATACAAGTAATATATCAAAAAACAGAACACTACAAAAACATTCGTTGTGTGAAAACAATGATTAGCGTCTACTCTTTTTTTACACTTGCATTCGAAAAAGTTTAGACTTATTTTATCCTTTCAGAATGGCGAGAAGAAAAATAAAGTTCTCTGACTTTTTTTTCTCTGATGAAAAACGGAATTTCTGCCGAAGAAGTTGAATAAAACAATATAACAAAACTGGGCCAATGAAACCATTACAAATCCGGGTTGTTTATGGCATCATCTGATTTTTATGAATCGTTTTTGTGTGTTTTTTGATAGGCAGAGTCTGAAACAGAAAATCTCAGGCGCAAAGCTCAAACTTTCGAAAAAAAAAATCGAATTTCGCTGAATCGGAATTTTAGAAAATCTCAAAACCAACTACCTCTGAAACAGACTCACAAGGGAGTGGTGTAAAGAAAATTTGGAGATTTTCGATGAAATCTATGTAATTTTATACAGTTTCGGACGCTGAAAATGATCCCGTTGTCAGATTTTGCAAAACTCCTCTCAAAATCGAAATATCTCAGAAAACTGAGTGCGCGGTCGCACGCTACCACGCTGCGACCGCGCACAGATCGCGCTGCGACCACGCACTAACCGCTTTGCGACCACGCACAGATCGCGCACTTATCTCGCGGCGATCACGCACTTCACGCTGCGACCGCGCACTTTCACGCTGCTATCACGCACTAGTGAGTGCGCGGTCGCAACGTGGTAGCGTGCGACCGCGCACTACGCGCACTGATCACGCACTCGGTCCTATGCGCGCGCAGCGGTCGCGCACTGACTTTCCTGAGATATAGATTTTTGTGAAAAACCAAGATCTGAAAATCCTGATATACTCAGAAAAGTGAGTGCGCGGTCGCACGCTACCACGCTGCGACCGCGCACAGATCGCGCTGCGACCACGCACTAACCGCGTTGCGACCACGCACAGTTCGCGCACTAATCTCGCGGCGATCACGCACTTCACGCCGCGACCGCGCACTTTCACGCTGCTACCACGCACTAGAGAGTGCGCGAACGCAGCGTGGTAGCGTGCGATCGCGCACTACGCGCACTGATCGCGCACCGACTTTCCTGAGTACCGTATTTACTCTAATATAACTCAGGAAAATCAGTGCGCGACCGCTGCGCGCGCATAGGACCGAGTGCGCGATCAGTGCGCGTAGTGCGCGGTCGCACGCTACCACGCTGCGACCGCGCACTCACTAGTGCGTGATAGCAGCGTGAAAGTGCGCGGTCGCAGCGTGAAGTGCGTGATCGCCGCGAGATTAGTGCGCGATCTGTGCGTGGTCGCAAAGCGGTTAGTGCGTGGTCGCAGCGCGATCTGTGCGCGGTCGCAGCGTGGTAGCGTGCGACCGCGCACTCAGTTTTCTGAGAAGGGACTCAGAAAAGTGAGTGCGCGGTCGCACGCTACCACGCTGCGACCGCGCACTAACCGCGTTGCGACCACGCACAGTTCGCGCACTAATCTCGCGGCGATCACGCACTTCACGCCGCGACCGCGCACTTTCACGCTGCTACCACGCACTAGAGAGTGCGCGAACGCAGCGTGGTAGCGTGCGATCGCGCACTACGCGCACTGATCGCGCACTCGGTCCTATGCGCGCGCAGCGGTCGCGCACTGACTTTCCTGAGATTGTTCAACCCATATTTTCTAAAACTCGTGTCATAGAAAAACTGTGTTTTTAGAGGTCCCACTTTAATTTTCAGAGATGCTTTGGATGAAACAACTATTGCATGACTCATTGCAACAAAATCAACACACCAACAAAGAATAATTTTCGACAAATCATGAGAAATGAGACCGGTCTGACTGCCCTTATATTAGAGGCGCCCTTCTACTGGGGGTGCCCTTATAATAGAGTAAATACGGTAAATCGAAGGTTATTGTACCCCTAAATAGGTCAACTTGGTGTAATCCACCATTCTGAACAACATCCAATTGATATTTTTCCATGAAAACGTTTAGTTCTACTGATAATATCGTTTTTCTGGAATATCCCGAAAGTTTTTCAGGCTTCCAAAGTTTCTCATTAGATCAAAAATAAATGCATTGAATTTTTTCATGCATTGAAACTCATAAAAGTGTAGTTCGCACTTGATTGTATTTTTTGAAGCTACATTTCTTGGTGTTTTAAACACTTTTTCTGCTGAAAATTAATGTTGCAACGGCTCTTCTCGTATGAAATAACCCCAGAGTACTTCCACTTCCATAAAAAGTCGAAATTTGAAGGAGAAAAATGAGTTTTTCTGCTCAAACTTCGGAGCCAACTTTTTAGCTTCGCAGAAGAGTTTTGCTATTTCTGACAACGGGATCTTTCTCAGTGTGTCGAAATCTATGAAAACACAAATTTTCATTCTGAAACGCCACATCGTCCCAACATCATTCACTTGCCAGAAAAATATTGAACTTCCGCGGAAAAAAATCGAAAAATTTGAAAGTGTTCGATTTCATTCAAGGTCCGTTTCATTTAAAATTTATCTCCAGTATTGTCAATCCGGTCAGATCATCCAACGGGAAAAGTGATCTACCACAAAAAGTCGATGAAAGATCATGTCAAACTGAGAGATTAAGACGGTAGATCATATTCTCGTTGGACGATCTGGCTGGATTGACAATACAATTTTTTAGGGCCGAGTGAATATATCGGGTTTTCGGTGAAAAACAGAATGTTCATCCAAAAGTTTATATGCCCGACTCTTGGAGCCACTTTTTTTATTTTACGAAGATAATTCTCCGATCCAGAAATATCTATTTTCAGACTTTGCAATAGGATTTTTTTTGAAAATCTCCTGGAATCATTGACAATTCAGACATACTATTCAAATTTTTATAAATCACAATTTTAGGCAGTTTGTATTCGAGAGATGGGGGGTTCCATCGATTTCTCTTTCTGTCGTTCAAAGAAACAAAATTTTAGAAAACATCTAGTTTATTCGCAAAAATTAATAAATCAAGCAACATCAGTTTTCGAGGTGAACGTCGGTGTTTGAGAACTTTGTACAGCATTGGGATCGGACTTGGGTCCTTTGCCAATCAGACTCAAAAGAAAGTGTCGATAAGGGGTGACAAATACGAATGACGAGATTGGCGACAATACTGGGATCATTAGAAGTGAGACAAATGTTACGTACTCCAAGGCGGGATGATTGAGAATACCGAATTGACCACACGCGTAAGCAGAAACTGCGAACAGATAGAATCCTGGGATGAGAGCTTGATACGTTAGCGCCATCAAAAGTTGTGTGTGAAGTTTCTTGGTTCTCTCTGACAAATCGCTCGTCGCCAGGGCTAATCGTGCAACAATCTTGTTTCGCAGAAAGAGAATGACCATATAAACCGGGGTGACCGGAACAGTCATGTGACCAACAACGTACAACGAACTGTAGCTTAATACATCCTTCATACCACTGATTGCAGTGTCTTCAAAAGTGTAATGCGGGAAATTTTCGTGCAAAATCGCTAAGAGCTCCTCTTCATCATCTTCGGTCCAGAAAAATACAATAAATTGTATCAACGATGGAATGTAGACCAGAAGAACCACAAAAAACAATGTGAGACGTTTTGGAGCTGGTCGGAAAAGAATGTAGTATCGATAGGAGAAGGATAGGAGAAGCGACCAAAGTGTGTGAGCAAAACAATGCATTTCGAAACTGTATCTGGAAATAATTGATTAGTGAATGGAAAACAAATCTGGGGAATTCATACTTTTTTGTGATTCTGCTTTTTGTTTTTCACTGGAAAGATCTCTTCAGAAAAGTCAGTACGCGGATAGTTTGTTGTCGGAGCACTCGGGCCCACGGCCTACCAGCCATGAAGAAATTTTTCAACCGAAAGAGGCACGAAGAAAACGGTAAATTTGCAGTTCAAAATGTCACGTTTCTGACTTTTCGAACTTTCGTTCTTTTTTCAAACAGGTAAACATCTACAAGCTGACATTTTTTGGGAAATGAACTGAATAAAGGTCACGTCGCCAACTTTTATAAAATATTTTTTTGGTTCATATTTTTTCTTGGTGTTTCTCGTTACAAAAATCGTGAATACCTAATTAGAAAATTAACGTGACCCTGAACTGCAAAAATCTGCTTTCTCTGCGTCTCTTCTGAAGGCCGTCATAGAATCTGTGAGCGCAAAACTGACTTTCCTGAGATTAAGTTTGATCAAAACTTATGTAAGTTCGAAATCAAGTATAAAATGGCCCTTCTAGAAAACGGTCACTTACCCTGCATAACAAGCCACAGAAGAAATATATTTGCAAAATCCTCCCGACACATGAATCAAAGACCTGCCGATCGGAATGAGTCGCTGTTGAACAAAAATGTCGAAAAGACACGCGCAAAAATCGGTGATCGCGAAATTGATGATCAACGTCGAATAGGCTTGAATTGTTTTGGGTGTTTTGAACAATGCCATGTAGATGAGCATCAAATTGAACAGCATACCACAACTACCGACGACAATGTGGATGATTCCGAAGACTTGCAAGACATTTAGCATTTTGTTGATGAGGTGAATGAATGAGATTGGGGCTGTTTATATAGAAGACATCGAACCATGTTCACTCTAACCATGCCTCTGATTGTAGGCTACGATTTTCAGCGTGAGAGACAAAAAAGATTCCAACGAAAACATAAATAAGAGTTATTATTCACATACATGATTGTAGGTTTTGAGAAATAATGTTGTTAATTCTCGTAATCATGAACTAACTTTGCCCTATCAACAAAGTGGGGCATTTTTTTGTTGATTTCTTCGTAGAGCCAGATTGTACCTCGTTTGCGTCAGTATCACTGGCTTCATTTTTTTCTCGCGAAATCATCACAAGCTACAATATTGGCATACTGTATGTTGTTCACAGAATTAGCTTCGGAGATTAGACCACGTCTCGAGTCCTAAATACATTGCTCAAAGAAAGAAATTAGTTTTTGAACCAAATTTTTTATGACACAACATTGATGGAATGCGAGAAATTATTCGATGTTGTCGCCTCTGCTTTGGCATTTTTTCTACTGAACAATCCTTTGATATACGTTCGATAAGGTGTGACAAAGACAAACGACGAGATGGGCGAGAGACACGGAATACACAACAGGGCTGCGAATACGAGATACTCCAGAATGGGATGATTGTAGATGCCAAGTTGACCAATAGTATAAGACGCTACTGCGACAGTATAGAATCCTGGGATGAGAGCTTGATAGGTCAAAGCCATCAGAAGTTGGTTGTGAAGTCTCCTCGTTTTCTCGGTCATTTTGCTCGTTTGTTCCCCTAATCGATTTATTATTCTTCGACGCAATGTTAGAATACAAATATAAACCGGTGTAACAGGCAGAGTCATGTGAAGAATTGTTGCCAAAACACTGAAACAGATGATGTCTTTGACACCCGTCACAACCATTCCATCGAAATTGTAGTCCGGAAAGCGATCATGGACAATTTGGAAGATTTCTCCCTCGTCGTCCTCTGTCCACAAAAACACGATACATTGGATGAAGGAGGGTAGGTAGAATAGAAGTATGACTAGAATTAGGGTAAGTCGTTTTGGTGTGAAGTGGAAGAGGATGAAGTATCGATAGGAGAATGATAAGAACAGGGACCAGAGTGTGTGTGAGAATAGATGAAGTTCGATACTGTGGCTGAAAATAAACTAGGATGAGCTTAGGTGGTCCGATTGAAATCCACAAATCTACAAGAATTTTTTGGATTTTTCTGAAAATTTCCAGCAAAAATTTGCGTTAGGCTCGATTTTTGGGTACGATTGAGCTGAAGTAGCTTTAGATTGGGTCTCCCCACGGCCTAGGCGGCTGAGTAGTGAGCTGACGAATCTCATCGAGAGATCGAGAGCCCCGCACGAAAATAACGAGCCGGTCAAACAAAGCCCGGCCAGACCCCTAAAACTCTGAATATATTTAGGGTCCGTTTTTGGTTGTCAATAAAAAAAACCAGGCCTGGTTCCGGCGCTCAGAGCGGGTCTCCGGCCGGTCGAAGAAAACCCAAATCTCACCCCTGAACTTACCCAACATAACATGCAGCTGGTGAAATATATTTGCAGAACCCATTCGAAACGTGTATCAAAGACCTGCCAATCGGAATGAGTCTCTGTTGTACGAAAACATCGAAAAAGCAGGCAGAAAAATCGGTGATCGCAAAATTGACAATCAATGTCGAATAGGAATTGATGATTTTTGGTGTTTGAAATAACGCGAGATAAATGAGAAGTAGATTGAATGTCATGCCAAGACTTCCAACAATAATGTGAAAAGCGGTGAAAAATTTCAAGATGACAGACATTTTTTGTAGACAAAAAGTGCAATGAAAAAGTTGTTTTATAGCGAAACGAGAGTCACCTAAAAATATAAATATTTGTTTACTCATTAGACGGATTAGGTGTCAACATAAGGATTGTTTTTATCCTTATAGGTTATCTTGACAAAAATCAAGCCAAAAGTTCTGATGACCTTATTTGTTTTTCAACAGACAAGAATGTTAGTTGATCAGAATAAGTCTTCTCAGAATACGGGGTTTTATACGTTTCACGAGGTTTATATGAAACAGTGAGTTTTGAGATATTTTTGTTTTCTCTTCATTTTTTAACAGATACTTCACTTCCGACTTTCAGTTTCTCAAAATGTTTTTTGTAGCCACCCGTCAAAAATGTGTTATGTTTTGACGTTGTATTTTTTTCAGTAAAATACCAAGTTAATCCACTTAACCTGTAAATAATAGCTTTTTGTTTTCCAAAATGTCTAATCTTCAATGTGGAAAACATTACTTACAGTACTCCACTTTCAAAACACGCTTCACTTTGTACTTTCTGTTTTTTTTTTTTGATTTCCAAAGAACAATACGTTTCAAGCAAGGGTTAAGCAGGGTCAAGTGGTTTTGAGAAATCGCAGCCCGCCATAAGTTAGGCCGGGCCGACCGGCCTCGTTTCATTTTGTGGCAAAAATACTTTTACATAGTTTAGATCAGTGTGCGCCTAACAGGAATTGCCGTTTTTTCTTTTTTTACCACGAACATGAAAAGCCCGTTTTTTCTTTCGTGTGCCGGGCTGGCCCAAACAGCCCGACCCAAAAACGACATTCCTGGTTTCATTTTGTTATAACCTTGAGCGTTAACATTTTTGTTCAGGATCTGAATACACAATTGAAATTGTTTCTGAAAACGTTCACCACAAATTATGGGAGCCACTATGTGTCAGGGCGGAAAGCAGAGTTTTGAAATATTTGACAATTCTTTATAGAAAAAAAATGTCACACCTGAAATGCTAGTTTTTTGTTCATCACACGCGCTGACTTTTGAGAGATGACAGAAGTCAAATTCTAATAGATGAGAGGTGCTGAAAAAGTTTCATTGTTTCATTGAATCAAGTGTAAACACCAACACTTAAAATGCGCGATTTTTTCAATGTTCTAAAGACAACCCTTCGATACGGTCCATGAACAAGTATCATTGCGAGAGCCTCCAATGTTCCGTGTGAGCAAAGAACAATGATCATAATATTTGTCATTCCTTGATTCTGAAGACGAAATGCGTAGGCAACACCGAGCATAAAGAAGGGAGATGTGATGGCCAGAAGAGGAATTGTGATTTGTAATATGATCGCGATGAACAGTGCGTTTTGCAGTTTTCTCGTCGTCTGACTCATCCGAAAACGGTTTTTCACATTCAGCTGATAATACGTGGCCACGGTGAAATAGGCATTCTCAAGTCCGTAAATTGTGATCAATACACCGACATTTGCGACGATTGGAACGATGTCTGTGGATAACACAAACACTGAATGATCGAAAAAATGATGAGGAACACATTGAAGAAGGTTGTGCATGATTTGAAGTCGAGCAGAGTTTTGTTCAGGTGTTAGTTGAATCAGATAGTAAATAGAGAATGTGCCCATCAGGACATTGACAAAGAAAACGTGGTATTCGGAAAGCTTCGAAGACTTTCTCAAAATTTGACAGTAACGATTTTGTATGAGACATGTTATCGAGCAATAAACCACTGCAAAAACAAGGTTTCTCTGAACTGGGTCCAAACTGGTCTCTGAACTGGGTCCTGACTCCCAAAAAAAATTACAAAATACAAAATGGTTCGTTCCCGCAAGACTATTTATGATTCATAATGTTCATCAGAGCGCACTTTCCCCAGAGAGCCGAGAAATCAATAATTTTTGGCTTTCTGCAAGAGTGTGTGTTGCAAACAAGTTACGGGATCTCCCGTTTTTTGGTTTCTTTGAACGATCAATGTTCTACTCCTACAATAACTTTTATATTTTTCTCTGCGTCTCTCTGTCTGTCTATCAATTTTTGCCGTTTTTCTCACGGCTTTTTTCAACCTACACATCACTCCGTGGAACGTCAAATTCAATTGAAGTGGTATCGGAACGCCAAGATGTTGCAACAATCCCAATGGAAATCCAGCAGGAGCGGGAGTGATTACAAAAGGAATTGTTAAAACTCCAAAAGTTATATCAAGATAAAACACACTGTAAGACAAATCAAAATGAAGAGCTCATTATGTTGAACTCACCACACACACGACAAGATCATTGCCGATCGAACACTTTTCACAACAGCCGGCGTTTTTGCAATAACACAGTAGAGTCCGAAAAAATGAATGGGAATACCAACGAAAACAATCGAATGACACGAGTAGACAATGAATGGAATTGTTTCAAAGATGGAATTCGAGGGTGAACAATTCACATACATCCTTTTGTTTTTCTAGAAGCTTGTTTTAGAAGAAAAATGTCTATGTGAGAAGTTTTATTAGACGAGTAGGATGTTTACTTGATTATTTTTTGTCAATTTCCCCTGCATTCGATCGTCTCAGAATTCAACATTTGAGTGTGAGCGAGACGCAGACAAAATTCTGATTTGAGTTCAAATCAGAATTGAAGTTATATCGTCTCGTCACGAATTCCAGATTTTTTGGCACCCTAGAAATTAAATCCATCTTTTGAAAAACCACAGTTTTGAGAACTCATGTTATATGAAAAATGAAGGAACTTTTCCTGCAAAAATAGTCTAGTTTGTAATCACCACGTGACCAAATTTTCAACCAAAACAAACAAAAAAGATGGAGAGATAAAATAAAATATATTCCACGTGAAACGTGGCATGGGATCGTCGTGCCTTGTTGGCACATTTCTTTTGTTTTTTCTTTCTTCTGGTTACAAATGTCTCATTCACTATTTGAAAATGGTTAGCGATCGGTCGATTTTGGCATGAAGATAAGTTTTTGGTGTTTTTTTGGGATTGTTCTGGTATCAATTGGATAGATGATGCATGTCAATTTCCGAGCGATTACTGCCTACAAAAGCCTTAACCCGGCTTTGTTCAATTCTCGAATTGAACATGAATTTGTTTCCTTTTGTTATGGCAAGAAAGTGATGAAAGGAATTGATCAGGGTTTGCATGTCTACCAGATAATTGATAGCATCTACTGTATTTCTCATTTTGTAGTTCTAGTCACTAATACCAGTTGTGTAAGTAGAGTCTGCGTGTCATTTCCTGAGCAAGTACCGCCACAAGAGCCCGAGCCCGGCTCCATTCGGTTTTCGAACCGAGTGTGGATTCATTTCCTTTTGTTATGGCCAGAAAGTGAGGATGGAATTGACGAATGGGTTTACGCAATGTCTACTGAAAGTTTGAGAAATTGTGACTGGAAAGTGGGAAAAAAATTTTAAAATATTAGCGGCCTAAAAATTAGCTCACATAAAAATCAGTCTCTCTTCTTACAGCATGGACATCTGGACAAGAAGATTTTTTTGTTGTTGTTGACAAATTTGAAGGCTTCCCGAACTTTATAATTTCCGAAAAATCGTGAATTGAAGAAGTCCTGCAGAAAACAAAAACTTGCAAGATACCTCACTGACGGTTCTCACAACTTCGACGCCGAGCTACAGTAGGATCAGAGGGAAGCGAAGTTACAACATCAGAACTTGCTCAAGAACAGATCTCTTCATTTGAAATCCAGGTGCGTATTTTCTCAAGAAAAAAAAACAATAATTTCATTTTTATTTGATTTTGAAAATGCTTTTTCGCAAAATACCTTCGAATTATGGTTTCTATAAAAAATCGAAAACCGAAAAAATAGTTTTTGAAAAAATTCAAAAAAAAAATCGTCATGAAATGACAGAAAAAAAGAGTATTTTTTAACGCGTGAAACGTTTGAAACGATTGACTAATTTTCTTATCAAATTAAGCCGAGATTACTGTAGTTCGCAGCGATCAACACCCTTTTCATTATCAAAATATTTGTACATATGAATACAATATAAACGTGACATTAAAAATTGCAAATTAAATATTTTTCTCTGCGTCTTGTTCAATTTATTATACAAGATTTCCCAAAAAGCGCTAATCCTAAATAATTTTTTTGCGCATTCTGGGGAGAAAAACGCAACGGATATTTTATTACGTCGAATCAAATGATAAGGAGAACAAAGTGGAATGTTATTATCAGCGTTTGCTATAATTGCTCGTAAAAATAATTTTATTCATAATACTACTTCAATAGTATTGGGCCATCATACCACAAATTGCGCCACGCGCGTTACTAGATTTCGAAAAACTGTACATCAAATAAATTCCCGTATTAACAACCACATAATCTTTCGGAGCCGGCGAGTTGTTCGGTTGACCCGAGTCTTGTTCGGTTGACCCGAGTCAAAATTCCATCCATCTATTCCATACGTGTACAAATCTGTCCACTGGAATGATGTTGTTGTTGTGCATGTGGCGGTGAGGCCGGATCCTTCACAAGCTGGCAGCCGTTTTGCGCCTAAGATTAGCACTGCGTCCGAACCCATTTCGGCTTTGGCTATTGCGCACATTGTCGTAATCTCAGAGTAGCTAACAAATCCAGATGGATGAGCATCGCCGTTGAGGGTGAAGCATCCGGCGGCGGCTTGTTGTAGATTGATTATGCCTATGAATGTCTTGAGACACCATGTGTACATATGTGTATGTGTCGCGCACAAATAGAGTCCACCCAGGAAGACATGATAAAACGGGAGCGGTTGTGGTTGTGGTTGTGGTTGTTGTTGTTGTTGTGGTCGTCGTCGTCGTCGTGGTTGCTGGATCTGCAAATTTGATGCTGGTCCGAAAAATTCCGACATTTTCGGTTAGATTTCAAAAAAAAACTGTCAGAAACCCGATTTCGGAAAAATTCCTATTTCAGATGAACTAAAAATGAAAACAACACCCAGAACTAGGTCTGGGTTTTGGACCCAATTCAGTTTTTTTTATTCCAAGAACTCATTTTTTGAACCCAAATTTATCGAATCTTTTTGCAACCCCAATCACATGCAAAAAAAACAAACAAAAAAAAACGTAAAACGCCCTTTCGCACGCCCTGGCATGTTTGTTTGCAACTGCGGCTTACCATTTTTTTCGTTGGAATGTTCCGGTCACGCCCCTTTTCCCCTTTTTTTTTTAAATACGTGGACACTTTTTTTTCATTGTTTTGTTTTTTTTTTGCATGTGCGCAGACCTTCTGCACTCTGTGTAGGTATACAAGTATCACAAAAATCTAGACAAAATAATAAGAAGATCAACAAGATTTTACGCATAATGAACTACATACATACATATAAAAATTCGCCGTGTGGGCTTGAACGAAAATCGAGAGGATAGAAAAAACCTGATGAACAGTTTGAAATCATTGGCAACGATTTTCGGAAGAACAAAAGATGTTTATTTGTTTCAAGTTTTTTGCTGAACTGACCGGACAAATACAGTTCTTCTGGGTTTCGTGCGGTTACACAAAAATTGGCATTTTTCAGTATGGATGTTAGATAGGGTTGCAAATCGGGTGCGCGTGTGACACGGCACCCGCCTGTCTACTCGCCTCCACACCCGTTTATACACGCGCTTTTTGTGAGACACCCGTTCGTACACGCTCTTTTTTTTGAGACACCCGTTCGTACACGCTACACTGTAACGTGTATAAGGTCATACACGCGCCGTGTATGAAAAACACCCGTTTTCCTTCTTTTTTTCCATGCGCGTGTACGACGGGTGCGTGTACGACGGGTGCGTGTATGAACGGGTGCGTGTATGACGGGTGCGTGTACGAACGTGTATTTCGTCAAATGGTGCCGTGTCACCCGTTTTCACCCGATTTGCAACCCTATTGTTAGAAAAATAACAGAGATGGGTGAGAAAAGAGGATGCATAAAACCACAATGCTAAACAAAAACATTTTTATAAGTCTCATTCATGCGCATGATCAGTTTGTTGTTTCTACTTCCGCGTTGATCTCTCAGAACAAACTACATATTTTTATCACTTTTTTATCATGAAAGAGATTCAAGGTTTTGAAATAATTTTCATTTGAGGAAAAAAAATGAATTTCAAATAGTCATTGTGAAAAACTTGAGACCCAAATAAATATCGGATTTTTTTCCTGTTTCACACAAAATCACTTGTCGATAAGGTCGATGTGTCAAAATCATCGAGATCGCTTGTAGGAATCCGTGCAAACTGAAAACCGACGTCGCAATGTTGTTGAAACCTTGATTAAAATATCCCGACGTGTATACATAGCCTATGTATACGGTTGGGAAGAAAAGAGCCATCAGAGGAATTGTCACTTGCAGACAGATTGCCATAAACACCTTTTTCTGAAGTCGTCTTGTATTCAAACTCAATTTCACGTCAAATTTTGCGTATAATTGATGCCACGTGGAAAATGTGAAATACACAACTTGAATGGCGATAACACACATGGGCAAAGCAAACACCGATGTGAAACGATTGCCATCATTCGAGATTACAAAAACTTCGCTATTATATATACATTGTGGTAAACAGGGTAGAACTTCGGTGTAGATGTGTATTCTGGCTGAGACTTGTTCGGGGATATCACAGATTAAGGTAGAGGTGATGAGAACGGCGAACAGACAATTACAAACGTATGTGATCGATTGGATGTTTCTTGAGTATTCCGATGTTTTGCCGGCGATCTGGCAATATCGGTTTTGCATTAGACACGGAATCGAGCTGGCGACGGCTGAATAAAGTGATTTTTGAGAGAAAATTAATCACTTGAGAAAAACATATTACCGATGATGAAAAAGAATGACATCCATGTTTGATGACGAACAGAGGAAAGAAGACCGAAACCACATCCGGCGATGGCGGGAGCCAACAAGTAGGGAATGGAGAGAACTGTTAGATGAAAGTCGAGAACAAAGTTACTATAAAAGTTCGTGGATCAACTTTGTGTTAATTTTCCGAATTGAAAAAATCATTTGGAAAGAGTGTCGAAACTGTTGCGGTTTAGCAAAAATTACGAAAAAAATTCAATCTATTTTTTTCAAGGTAAAAAATGGTAGAAAATGGAACTGAAAATAGATTTGTCTGAAAAAATGGGGGAATTTTTATGAGCCAAAGTGCGCGAGCTTTCAATTTTTGAATTTTCAGACCGGCCCGAAAGTCTCATATTTTAGGTCTGTACAATTTATCAAGAAATCAAGAAATTTTTTTTTCAAAAATGAAAATATTTGATGAAAAACGTGAACACTGGAAAACATTAAGAAAAAAAACGTGACCCCGAAAAATCGGATTTCTCTGTGCCTTCTTGAAAAAACTTCTGAATAACAAGTACCTATTCGTGACAATAAAAAAAGAAAAAAAATGAATTAAAAATTAAATTTGTCAATGCGCGCCATTAAATAAAACTTAATTTTTTTCTAGAAAAATCCAATGCAAATCTTAAAAGCGCATAGATTTTCCCGCTTTGGTCTCGCCACAACTCGAACAAATCATCATTTTTTTCAACTTTTTTCAAGAAAAAATAAAATTTTATTAGGTGACGCGCATTGGTAAATTTAATTTTTAATTCAATTTTTTTCTTTTTTTTTATTGTCACGAATAGGTCCATAATGAAACGTGGTCTATGTGTCCAGCTTGGTTTTCTAGGCCATATTTGTTTTCGTCAAAAAAAATGTTCGTGCTTGCCAAAAATAACTCACCAGAAACACGACAGCAACAACGCCGATTTGACACTTTTCACCATTGTCGGTGTTTTGAAAATGACACAATAGAAAGCGAACAAGTGTACAGGAATGCTAACAATCGATATAGCATGAGCAATGTCTCGATGAAAATCGGGAGTCTCGATGCAGTGTTGAAATTCGGTGAGAGCACATTTATCATACGTGTTGTTCATTTTACGTCGATTGGAACTTGTTCTGTTGAGAGACCAAGGGGAAATTAGAAATATTACGACATCATTGGATGATAATTAGATTTTCATCGGGTTCCGTTGACGATTCGATAGACAGAAAAAGTAGCAAACCAAACAATTATTATTTGTGCATATTTCGATGGATGAAAATAGCATCACAACACCGCTTGAGCAATCATCAAAAAGACATGTAATTTTCATGTTTTCTTGCGCAGAGTGAGCAAGAATCAAGATTTCGAAACATCCAGAATATTATTCACCGACTTCCAATGTTAGAGACGAATTTGAAGAACGAGATACTGAAATAAAAATGAGTGAACACAACATTTTAATTGGGCCCAGGAAAATCGTCGAGAAAATTTTGCGAAAAACTTAGCCAGGCGTTTTTTTCGCTGATTCGCTTACAGGCTGATCAGCCGTTTTTGCGCCAGAGACTCGGTGTAGAAACGGCTGATCAGCGGCTGATTAGCGGCTGATTAGCGGAGTAAAAAACGGAATGACAAACAATCGCAGCGTTAAATTCGAAGTCGCCAAAATTTCGAGAATTTTTTGTGATATTTATGATTTTTTCATTTTCCAATTATGTCCACAAAACTGTGGCTGATTGGAAAGTGCCTTAAATTTTTCTGGAAAAAAAATCACGAACACATTTGCGAACATTTCCAAGAAAATCAGCATGGAATTGTTTTATGTATTGTTTTGTTTTTTTTTCTTGGAGAGTTTTCTACGGTTTTCTCTGTGCCTATGCTTTTATCTATAAACCATCGCTGTTTTCTTGTCTCTGAAATGACGTGTGCATCAGAGTTGGGCAAAATTTTGTCTTCGGAACTTTTCGGAGTTTCCGACTTCCAGACGCCGAATTTTTCAAAAATTCCCATCTGACCAACTAATGTCAGTTTTTGTGTTATCGAGCAAAGCTTGAGAAAACTTGAAAACATTGTATTGTTGTTTTGTTTTGTTGGAGCCTGTTTTTATCAGAAACGAAACTTTTGTCAGAATTGAATCCGAAAAAAGAAACGAAAACATGCCCTTTCTGTTTTATGATCAGCTCAAAAAATCACCAAATCTCGGTTTTGTTCACATCAACAGAACACATCATGATCGTGACTTCTTTCTATTCAAATCACCAAACCTCAATGTCTGATAATGAGAAAAGTCATTGAAGCACAAATTTTCTTGGAAATTCAGTAAACCAACGCAACATTTTCTGTCAAACATACATGCATAATATCCCCATGTTATTGTTTTTTTTGCATTTTGATTTATGCCTATGATAAATGCTGTTTTCCATTTTCTTTTTTTCAAACTTTGCAGCTGACAACACACGCAATCAAAACACATTTATTTTGCACATTTTTGTAATGAATGTTCTGGACATGTTCTATGTTTTCGTCTCCGGAATAAGCCAGTTTCTCACTATTCTTTTGATCTACATTATAATTGCAAAATCAACCAATGAACTGAGAATATACAAGTTCGCCCTATTGAAACTAGCCATTTGTGAGTTGTTGTTCTGTTTTGCTATTTCGACACTGGTCTCACCGGAATTGTTATGTCCTTTGCCGGCGGCGATTGTGAAAAGTCCAATAGGCAGGAGAAATCAAAATTGGGCATTTTGGATGGTGAGTGAGACCATGAGTACTGTAGCTTTTGACTGAAAAAATCCTCCGGCTATACGGGCTACGTTTTGTGAGAGAGTACAAGACGCAGATTTTCTCACGTGTCACGATCCAACGAAAAACAAAAAAATTAAATATTTAAAAAAAACGTGAACTTTTTCGGTCTGACTTTATTAATAATTTTCTACGCCTCTCACGCTCTCGAAAACGTCACGCTGATAGACGTGACCCTTCAAAATTTTTGAAACTTTGAGATCCTAAAAATGTATTAACTTTTGTTCCGCTCCGATTCGTTAAAATTATCAATGATCTTGCCCGATTTTTCTGCCTCAATGCAGTGTTTTCCTTCATGATTTACAAGAATTCATATCCAGGTTCTAACATCAATCATAACGGCCATCTCGGTGTTCATCTCCATCAACGATTGTTGTCTTTTCCGCGCGTTCATCTTTTTTCAATGGCTCCACATTCTCCAAAAAATCCATACAAAACTCGCTATTTTTCTCTGGATATTCCTAATTTTCGCAGTTTCAATAGTCTTTCAATCGAGCTTGGTCATTGACTCGCAACTCAACGATCCCAATAACTCATCATCGAAATATGATGGTGATAACTTGTATCTTTCCGTTGATCTTGCTTGGGCGCCGAATATACTTCCAACAGGTTTGGTTTGGCTGAAAATGAGAGTAAGAAAAAAAATGAACTTTTCTACAGTAATCTTGGGGTTGGCCATGTTCCATTTTGGTAATTGTCTATCGATGAGATTTGTTTATAAATGCATCAGAGAGCGGGAAAATATTATGTCGTTGAAAAGTTTCAACAGTCATCGAAGTTTGACACTCTTCGCATTGTTCCAGGTGAGGAATCGAACTTCTTTCCAAGGTTGTCTTCTGTTTTGTGTTTCAGAATCTCTACCCAACAGTGTGTCTAATAATACCTTCGCTCCTGATTCTGTTTTCGATTTGCATGAATCATGAGATGGACAAACTTGCATGTCTTATCAAACATTTCGTCATGTTTGTCACAGTTTTCTACCCGACAATTAGTGTTGTTCTCAGGTACCATAATTAGACATCTCAAACGGGAGATTGATAACACAAGTTACAGTTTTTTGCTCATCTCGCCTTATCGAGTTTTTGTGTTTGTTACACTTTTCAATTGGCGAAATCCGAAGCGTCATGCTGTTGTTGGCACAGGGAACAAGAAAAACTCTTTCGATGACTGGATTTGAGTTTTGGAAGCAATAATTGAAGTAATGATGTATGAGAAAACGCATAAACTTTTTTGCGAGTTTGAATTTCTAGGAGCGGGATCGCTCAGCTTGAGCGCCCCGCTCAACTTCCGCTCAAATCTTTGAGCGTGGCGCTCAGGTTCGGCTCAAGTCGTCGTTCAAACTGAGCCCGAGTTGAGCGCAAGGTGAGCGGCTCGCGGGATGACCTCAACTTTAAGGCGTTTCGGAAATGTATCGCTATTTTGGACTTTTCAGTTTTTTGAGTTTGTGAGTGTATCTTGGATAGTTCATTCAAAGCGGACATCAATGCTCACCAGCATTGTTTAGAGTAACGGCGTTGTCAAGTCTCGGAACGTACTTTTCGTAACGTAATAACTTCATTACATTCCCAGATTTTGATCCGTTCGACTAAATTGTAGATCAGGCTCCGAGAACAAATTTTTCGATGTACAAGGGAGTTTCTTGGACCCGTCCGGCCTGAGCTGAAATAGGCTTTTGGTGTAAATAATTGTAAGAATTACCTTTTTCTCGAATAAAAGCCTTTTTGAATATAATTTCAAAATCCCAGCCGAAACGTGTCATTCTTAAAATTTTGCCTAGGGCTGCGGAAATGGAATGGGGTACACGTGGTCTTCCCAATTAAAATGGGAAATATTCCAAATTTTGCCCATTTCTTAATTTCCAAAAAAAACATTACTTTTCCCACGAGAAGCCTACTAGTTTTCGACTAAAAATTGAAACTTGGAAGAAACATTGAAACTACGAAATATGTAAACACGTGAAAAAATATATAAATTTGCAAAAAAACGCAGAAACTTGTGAAGAAACATTGCAACTTGTGAAAAAACAACATGTGAAAATTGGCCTTGTGAAAACCCATGTGAAGAAACAATACATATGTGAAATGTGCCATGTGAAGTACAAGGCCACCAAGAATTAACCAAACTTCTCACTGACAACTGAAACCGTTCATGTTATCAGTTTGTTTTGTCAATTCGCCTGATTTGGTCAATAAAAATGAGATAGTTATCAATTGCCAAAACTATAAAACCCTGGAAATTTTCTTTCGTTTCAGTCAACTTTTTCACGCTAGTCATGATTTCAACAAATCTACTTCTTCTCATCGTCGCCCTGTTAGCGTGTCTAATTGTAGAGTCTGAAGCTCGACATTGGAGTGAGTTTATCTGGGTTTGTGCGGAATATACTTTTTTTTACCAATTTCAGGACGTCGTATGATGGAGATGTTAGGCTATGGCGGATATGGCGGATATGGAGGCTATGGCGGATATGGCGGCTATGGCGGATATGGCGGCTATGGCGGATATGGCGGCTATGGCGGATATGGCGGGTATGGCGGATATGGCGGATATGGCGGGTATGGCGGATATGGCGGATATGGCGGATATGGCGGCTATGGATGGGGAAAATAGATTTTCGAACAAGAAAGTTTCATTGTTTTCAAATAATTGAATCTGTTTTACTCTTCATAAAAACATTTATTCAGTTTTGATTTTTCTTTGAAAAACAAAACAACGTGTTATTCTATACACAAAGTACAACGAAATACTAAAAATCATCCCTAACAACAATAAAACATCAATATAATAATAGGCCGATGAATACATTTTTTTGATTTTCTGAAACAAGCGTTTCAATATTCGGAAACTTTACTGCAAATTCCACATGTTTCATAAGATTCGTCTTCGAATGAATCTTCGAATTCCTAATATATTCCGGATTCTCAATCATTTCAGTGACAACTTCCAATAAGTGTGACAACTTCCAATGACAACTTTCAACATCCAACACTGATGGTTGAGGAACTCATTTTTTCCCCTTGGGGGTTTAACTAGTATGTCGAAGGTGCTGATCATTTTAAAAACAACTTTATTTTTCCCTTTACTTTTTCAGCGTCCCAAACTCTATAAGACCACTAACTTTCATTCGAAAACTCCAAATTCACCCAAAACCATTCCCTTGTCAGAGTAGGCTTTTTTCTGTGTTCTTTCATCAGATAATGAGAAAAGAGACAGAGAGAAAAAAAGAAAGGGTTGATTATTCGCTCCAGCATGTTTCTCACAATCTCTGCGTTTCTTCAGAAAATGAAAAATTGGAAAATTTAACTCTGATGATTTTTCACGTTTCAAAGTTAGTGATATCGAAAAAAATCAGTTTGTTCAGTAATTTCATGATTACTGGCAATGAAAAGACATCAAAAAATTACCATCTCAAAAATGGTCCCTGGAAGAAAAAAATGAGGAAAAAGACACAGAGAAAGAGAGAAAACGTATGATTGTTCGCTCTAATCAAGTTCTCACAATCTCTGCGTTTCTTAAGAAATAAGAAAATTGGCGAAATATATTTTGGTGATTTTTCACGTTTCAAAATCTGAAATTTTGTAAAACTTTGTTTTTACCGTATTGTTCGGGTTAGGGGGAATCGAATGAAACACAGAAAAGATGATTTCAAAATTGGTCCCTGGAAGAAACTTTTTCGAGATGTAACAGAGAAAAACAGCGGAGGGTATGATTGTTCCCTCCAGCCAGCTTCTTACAATCTCTGCGTATCTTCGAAAAAATGAAAAAAAAAAAAACATTGATGTTTCTCTACCTTTCAAAATCCGAAAAATCGGGAAATTTAGTTTGTCCGGTGATCTTTGGGTTATTGGCAATTGAAAGACACTGAATGAATAGATTCTCAAAAATGGTCCCTGGAAGAAAAAAATGAGGAAAAAGACACAGAGAAACAGAGAAAAAGAGAAAATACTTAACAAGGGAACCTTTTTGAGTGTACTTATTGGAATTTGATAAGAATTTCACAGTGAGTAGATACGGTAACTGTGAGGTTTGTCACAAATTTGGACCGTCCGAAAACCCAAAAAAAGCCCGTCTCAGTTCGTGATATTCGGTCCGGATTCTCAGGTCCACGAGCTGCAATCTCCCCCTTTTTTTCCAACGCAGATAATTTTTCTTCCACCAAATTTGGTTACGTTTTCCGGAAGTTTTTGTCATCAAAAACCAGAAAAGCCAAGCTTCTAAATATTATTCTAATGGTTTTTCGGGTTTTTAGTTACGACTATCATAAGGTTTAATACTTTTGCACTATTCCATAGTTTTCTTCATTGCATGTGCTTTTAAATAATCGTGTGGTGTATTACAAAGTCGTGGTTTGAATCTGCTCTAACATTATTAATGTTTGAACTGAAACCACGTAAGAGACCACGACTACAAATGTTTGATTTGGCCGGATTTTTGGAAGCAAGTGGAATGATAGAAAAGGAAGTCGTTGAGTGAATGCTTATTTTCCAGTGAGAGTTTTTCCGATTCTGGAAAATGATTACAAATAAGATCTGAACATTTCTCACCAGAATTTACTTTCCTCCAAACCACGACTTCGCTATACACCACATGTCATGGGATAGAAAAGAGTGCGCGTTGTGAGGACGAGAGAGTCAGGCAGAATGGAGAAAGTCAATAAATAGCAGACTGTTTACTCTAGATTTTTCATTCTAATATTGAAAAAAGTTTTAAAATTTCTATTTTGAAAAAAAAATCATGCCGTTTGTTGGACTCAATAGCAAGGTTATCACGAAGGGTGAGTTGTATGATGTTGAAAATTGAAATGTTCCTTAAATTTTTCAGGAGGTGCTGAGCCACCCGCGTTGGCCCCTGGAAAATTGCGCATCTATAACATGCGATTCTGTCCATGGGCTCAGCGAGCAATCATCTATGCGGCTCTCAAAAAACTATCGTGAGTGTTAACACATTTTTGTTTTTTGACCAGAATCAAGAAATCTGACCCAGCCTGTTTTTTTTTATTTTTTGCTGAATCTTGTTTCTGACCCGATTCAGATACATTTTTGTGCCCGATTCATATTCAAAGGCCCGATTTTGTGTCCATGTTTTCTTTCTAAAACTTTTTGTTTTTTACAGGGTTGAAGTTGTAAACATTGATATCAAAAACAAGCCAGAGTGGTATTTGCAAAAACACTACAAAGGTCAAGTTCCGACTCTTGAACACGACGGGAAAATTGTGATCGAATCAGGAATGATTCCGGAATATCTCGATGACATTTATCCACAAAACCGAATTCTGCCAGCCGATCCATATCAGAAGGTTCAGCAAAAACTTCTTCTCGCTCGACTCACCGATTTGACTGCATCATTCTTCGGTGTCGTTCAACCAGATGCAGCTGCGAGAGCAGAAAAAGCGAAGGCTCTTGTTGAGAGTTTAGAGTCGGCCGAAAAATTGTTGCCAGGAGATTATTACTCGGGAACTTCGAAACCGGGATTCGTCGACTTTTTGTTCTTCCCAAATGTTCAACGAGTCTACTGGTTGTCGATCATCTATCCCGATCTTCCACTCGACTTCCAAAATTTCCCCGGAACAGCTAAATATCCAAAATTGACCGCATGGTTCTCGAAGATTGGCGCAGTTCCAGAAGTCATCGAAGCAAGTCAACCAACTGCTGATGGTGTTGCGTTCTTCAAAGCCTATGCCTCTGGCAACCCGAACTTTGATCATGGATTGTAAAAATTGTTGGATAAATTATTTTATTTTGTTCCTATTTTCTGTCACAAATTTCTTCCCCTTTCACAAACTTAAAACTGTCGTCATTCGATTCTCGTCGAAGCGTAAAGTTCCAATTTCTGCAACATGACTTCAACGTGATCTCCATCTCATTTTCGATCACCGCGTTCCATTCTGCGTACCGAACAGGGCTGAAATCTGAGAATCTCTACGGTTCAATCAAGTTCCAATAGGCGAAATGGCCAAAATCCACAGTACCCTCATTGCATGTCAACAATTCGAAATTGTCAATTCGATAGTTGTTCAGACAATATTCACAATTCTTACTGTTTTCTAGAAGACCTTTGAACCAGTCTAGAAGACCTTTGAACCATTTGCTTCGGGCTGTGGTTTGTTTTTGATAAGCGGCGATTGGAAGAAACAATAGGAAGAGGAGAAACATTTTACAAAGTTTCTTCCTTTGGCTAGACATTTTATAACATTATTGGGAAACGTCGACGAACAATAAAACTTCGCGATGACGAACTGAAAATCATCAGAACCTCGAGCTGTTTCTTAAATTTTCTCAATGAATTTAGCACGATAAAACAAGCTCACAAAGGGGGTCTAAAAATTGAAACTGT
The DNA here is from genome assembly GCA_963572245.1 of Caenorhabditis sp. 8 KK-2011. Taxonomy (NCBI): domain Eukaryota; kingdom Metazoa; phylum Nematoda; class Chromadorea; order Rhabditida; family Rhabditidae; genus Caenorhabditis; species Caenorhabditis sp. 8 KK-2011. The sequence goes on along the minus strand of OY751550.1, from coordinate 9,823,616 downwards.
TTCTGAATCGTAACAACCAGGCCCGCTCATTTCAGAGTCAGCGATTAGGATCCTATTGATGACCCAGAAACACTCTGAATTAACAACAAGGTTCTTCATGTTCCATCGAAAAAGATAAGCAGTTTTGATAACATAAAAAAAAACTGAAAAGAGACACAGAGAAAGAGAGGCATGCGTCTTTTACGCCCAAGTCAATTTCTTCCAATCTCTGCGTTTCTTCAGAAAAAAAAACTGAAAAATAGATTTTGATAAATTCTACGTTTCAAAAATGAAATTATCTTCAATTATTGGCTTTAAAGTAATTTTCAAAATAAAGGCGATGTAATGGAACACAAAAAACTATTTCAAAAAACAAATCAAACATAACTTGAAATCGCTATTGTTAATGAACCTTCTCCGATAATTTTCTGCATGAAAGAAAAAATTTTTGTGTGTCAAAATCATCAATAAAAAACTTCGGCTTCGGCATTCTTGGTAGTTTTACCGGGTTGGCTCACGAAGATGCGGTCCAGACATGAGAAAATGGAAAGACTTGAAGCTCGAAAGGTCACGTTGATAGTGTTTTCACGTTCTCACATTTTTTCAGAAAATGGAAATTTTCAAAACCTGACATTTTTTGGAAATGAAATAACGTGAAACAATGACTGTAACAAAACAAATTTTTTGTCCGCCTCACTCGAATTCAATCCATGGTCGTCCAGTGTCTGAAAAAATCCAGTCCGATTCAGCGTATGTTTTTTTTTCCTGTGTTCTTCGATCAGATAATGAGGGAACGGACAGAGAGAAAAAAGAAAAGATGTGATCATTCGCTCCAAAATGGAAAATTGGAAAATTTAACTCTGATATCACGTTTCAAAATTACCGATATCGAAAAAATCATTCGTTCAGTAATTTCAGGATTACTGGCAATAAAATGATACCAAAAATTCACGATCTCAAAAATGGTCCCTGGAAGAAAAAAATGAGGAAAAAGACACAGAGAAACAGAGAAGGGATGATTGTTCGCTCCAATCAAGTTCTCACAATCTCTGCGTTTCTTAAGAAAATAGAAAATTGGCGAAATATATTTTGGTGATTTTTCACGTTTCAAAATCTGAAATACCGGGAAAATTTATCTCCTCGGTAGTTTTGACATTGCAGGCAACAAATTGATACCAAAAAATGAGAATCTCAAAACTGTCAATTTTTGTCTTTCTTTTTTGGAAAAACTCAAAGATGAATTAAACGAAAGACATAGAGAAATAGAGAAAGGGTATGATTGTTCGCTCCAGCCAATTTCTTAGAACGTCTGCGTTCCTGCACTAATTGAAATTTCGAAGAAAGGATTTTGATGATTTTCTACGTTTCAAACTCCAAACTTTCGTTAAACGTTGTTTTCGCTGTACTGTTTGGGTTAGGGGGAATCAAATGAAACACAGAAAAGAGAATTTAAAAATTGGTCCCTGGAAGAAAACTTTTTCGAAATGGGGCAGAGAAAAACAGCGAAGAGTATGATTGTTCGCTCCAGCCAACTTCTTACAATCTCTGCGTATCTTCGAAAAAATGAAAAAAAAAACATTGATGTTTCTCTAAATTTCAAAAACCGAAAAATTGGGAAATTTAGTTTGTCTGGTGATTTTTGAGTTATTTGCAATAAAATGATACCAAAAATTTACGATCTCAAAAATGGTCCCTGGAAGAGAAAAATGAGGAAAAAGACACAGAGAAACAGAGAAAGGTATGATTGTTCGCTCCAATCAAGTTCTCACAATCTCTGCGTTTCTTGAGAAAACTGAAAATTGGCGAAATATATTTTGGTGATTTTCCACGTTTCGAAATCTGAAAAACCAGAAAAATATATCTTTCCGGTAATTCACGAATTGCAGGAAAAAAAACAATACCGAAAAACGAAAATCTTAAAAATTGTCAATTTTTGTTTTTTTTTTTGTTCAACTTTTTCGCCTCAAATTTTGACAATAAAATTTTCAAATGTTGAGCGCAAAAACGTATCTGCACAGATTGTTGGTTTTTTAAGGCTTATGATCCTGTTTCAGTGAGAGCAGTTGTGGCCGCCGTACAAACTCAACAAAGCCCGTACAGTGTTTCCATTTTTTTTTTCATAAAATTGGAATCCACTCGCACCAGCTTCTCCAAAATGTTTGCGGTAAGAAATGCAAACAAAAATTTTGATTTTTCAAGATTTTCATTTCTTGGTATAATTCTATTGCCTGCAATTCGAACACTTCAGAGGATAAAACCTTTCCTGATGTTTCTATTTTGAAAAGTTGCAAATCATCAAAACTCTCATCAATTTTCAATTTTGTGAAGAAACGAAGACGTTGTAAGAAATTGGTTGGAGCGAACAATCATACCCTTTCTTTTTTTCTTTGTGTCTCTTCGTTCATTCGTCTCTGTGTTTTTTCCAAAAAAGGAGAACACAAATTGATAAATTTTGAGATTCATATTTTTCGGTATCATTCTGTTGCCTGCAATTTCAAAACTACCGAGGAGATAAATTTTTCCGGTATTTCAGATTTCGAAATGTGGAAAACCACCAAAATCTCTTCCACTAATTTTCAATTTTCTCAAGAAACGCAGAGATTGTGAGAACTTGATTGGAGCGAACAATCATACCTGTTCTCTCTTTCTCTGTGTCTTCTTTCTAACTTTTTCTAGCAGGGACCATTTTTGAGAATCTCATTTTTCGCTATCATTTTGATGCCTGAAGTTCGAAAATTACCGCGGAAAACCTTTTTCACAATTTTCCGAGTTTGAAACGTGGAAAATCAAAAAAATCTTTCCCACCAATTTTCAAATTTGTGAAGAAACGAAGACGTTGAAAGAAATTGGCTGGAGCGCACAATCATACTCTTTCTTTTTTTCTCGGTGTCTCTTCTCTCATTTGTCTCTGCTTTTTTTTCCAAAAAAGGAGAACAAAAAAGGATAATTTTTCAAGAGCTTCGTTTTTCTGTATCATTTTGTTGCCCGCAAATCTAAAACTACAGAGGAGATAAATTTTTCCGATATTTTTGATTTTGAAACGCTGAAAATCATCAAAACTCTTTTTACTGATTTTAAATCTTTTGAAGAAACGCAGACATTGTGAGAGATTGATTGGAGCGAACAATCATACCTCTCTCTTTTTCTCTCTGTCTCTTTTCTCTTTTTTTTTTCTTCCAGGGACACTTCTTGAGATTCGTGTTTTTTGGTATCATTTTGCTGCCTGCAAATCAAAATTTCTCGAACAGGAAATTTTTGCGATTTTTTCGATTTTGAATTGTGGAAAGTCACCAAAGTATATTTCGCCAATTTTGAACGCAGAGATTGTGAGAAATTAACTGGGGCGAACAATCATACCTTCTCTCTGCTTCTCTGTGTCTCTTCTATTTTTCTCTGAACATAACATTGAAGAAGGACTCTGTCCTCCAGAAAAGGAGAGAGAGAGAGATAATTAAAGACACCCTGTCACTCATTTTCCGGTTTTTCTGTTTGAAAGAAAAAAACAATTTTTGTTGTGGGTTACTGTACCCGCACACACACACACAAATGGTGTTTGGGTTCGCCAATCTTCCTGACAACCAATTCAAAAGAACCAATTCAAAAACAGTTTTTTCTTTCTTTTTTTTCGATCTTTCAAAGTACCTTTTTCGATTTTTGAATTTCACACATCGAAAGTTGAATTCTTCAATATTGAGATTTTGATGAACACAAAAAAATTTTCTGAGTGACCAAGTGTACTTAAATTAGAGAAATGAAGTCGTTAGAAATTTCGGCTTTTTCGCGAAATTACTATCTGAAAACAAGAGAAAAATGGAATCTCACTTCTCTCAGGTAGACTGAAGATGACAAAGGAACTGCTCGTACGACGATCGTCATTCCTGAAATATACTTTTCTGAATGAACATAAAAAATAGATCTCATATCCAAAACTTCAAAAAATATTTTGAACATTTGAAAATGTTCGAAAATTGGTCAAGTACTGTATTCTTTTTACTGTCTTTTTCAGAAGATAGAGAATGTATCAGAAGGAGAGACGCAAAGAGTCTGAAAAATTCAAGAAAAAATGAACACTCTGAAATTGCGACGCTGACCAGCATTTTCGTTTCTTTTTTTTAAACGGGCACGTTTTTTTGATATTTCGTTCCAAAAACAGTTCAAGAGTCGCTGAGAAACGATCTGCGAAGCAAAGAACCGCAAGCATCGAGTGAAGTCGTATCCAGCCAAATCATCCAAAGTGAAACTGATCTACCACAAAAAATATATGAAAGATAATACCAAAATGAGAGATTCAGACAGTATATCAAGTTCGAGTTGGATAATCTGACTAGATTGACGATAGAAAAAAAATGAAAAACACAAACGAGGCAGTCCGGGTCTTTGTGGCTACATGTGCGCTCTAGCGAAATATGTGTTTTCATTGAAAAGACGAATTTTTCCGGAAACACCGTGACGCACTTCTACAGACCGCTTTTTTCCGCTTTTTCTAAAATCTGAAAATACAAACCTGGATTTTTTTTTGACAATAGCTAAATATCGTAACTGATCGAATGCTGTAACTTTATTTCCATCTCGTCCAATAGTATAGCCAATAACGGTAGAATTCACTTGTCAGAAAAAAGTAGTGTTGCTTGTCGATGCTCGTTCCATCATCGTGTTCTTATTCAGTCAGATCTGTAAGAAAAGAGATTGTTCGATTCTTGAGCGACTCTATTTTTCGGGCCAAAACGTTTTTTTTTTTCAAATTCCAGTCACATTTTCCCAATTTTTCAGTAGACATTGCGTAAACCCAATCATCAAATCCATTCCTCGCTTTCTGGCCATAACAAAAGTAAATGAATCCACACTCGGTTCGGAAACCGAATGGAGCCGGGCTCGGACTCTTGTGACGGTACTTGCTCAGGAAATGACACGCAGACTCTACTTACACAACTGGTAATAGTGACTAGAACTACAAAATGAGAAATACAGTAGATGCTATCAATTATCTGGTAGACATGCAAACCCTCATCAATTCCTGTCATCACTTTCTTGCCATAACAAAAGGAAATGAATCCATATTCAACTCGAAAATTGAACAAAGCCGGGTTAAGGCTTTTGTAGGCAGTAATCGCTCGGAAATTGGCATACATACTCTACCCAATTGATAGTACAACGGGAAAATCCCCAAACCACCCAACAAAAACTTATCTGTTTAGCAAAAATGTCGACTTCAAATCATTTCCAATCGATAAATGAAACAAAAAATGAAATGTGCCAACCAAACACACAACCATACAATGCCACGTTTCACGTCGAAATATCATTTGTTTTTTGCTTTTTTGTTTGTTCTTTTTCGCGTTTTGAAAATTATTTTTCAAAAAAACATTGTCTCTTTTTTTTTAATGTACAGTCTCTCTTTTTTCCGTGTCTCTTTCAATTTCCCATAACTCGAACACTATCGAGAGAATTCAGATTTCCAATACTTCTGATTTTGAAACGTAGAAAATCACAAAAATGTGATTTTTCGATGTTTCATATTATTGAAGAAACGAAACTTTTTGAAGAACTTGAATGGGGCGAACAATCATTCCTTTTTCTCTGCTTCTCTGTGTCTTCTTTCTAACTTTTTCTAGCAGGGACCATTTTTAAGGATCTCATTTTTTGATATCACTGTGATGCCTGAAGTTCGAAAATTACCGCGGAAAACCTTTTTCACAATTTTCCGAGTTTGAAACGTGGAAAATCAAAAAAATCCTTTCCACCAATTTTCAACCTTTTGAAGAAACGCAGACGTTGAAAGAAATTGGCTGGAGCGCACAATCATACCTTTCATTTTTTCTCGGTCTCTCTTCTCTCATTTGTCTCTGCGTTTTTTTCCAAAAAAGGAGAACAAAAAATGATAATTTTTAAAATTTTCGTTTTTTGGTATCAATTTGTTTCCTGCAATGTCAAAACTACCGAGGGGATAAATATTTTCGGTGTTTCAGATTTTGAAATGTGGAAAATCACCAAAATATATTTCGCCAATTTTCTATTTTCTCAAGAAACGCAGAGATTGTGAGAACTTGATTGGAGCGAACAATCATCCCTTCTCTGTTTCTCTGTGTCTTCTTCCTCATTTTTTTCTTCCAGGGACCATTATTGAGATGGTAATTTTTTGATGTCTTTTCATTGCCAGTAATCATGAAATTACTGAACAAACTGATTTTTTCGATATCACTAACTTTGAAACGTGAAAAATCATCAGAGTTAAATTTTCCAATTTTTCATTTTCTGAAGAAACGCAGAGATTGTGAGAAACATGCTGGAGCGAATAATCAACCCTTTCTCTTCTTCTCTCTGTCTCTTTTCTCTTTTTTTTCTTCCAGGGACACTTTTTGAGATTCATATTTTTTTGATATCATTTTGCTGCCTGCAAATCAAAATTTATCGAACAGAACATTTTTGCAATTTTTTCGATTTTGAAACGTGGAAAGTCACCAAAATATATTTCGCCAATGTTTCATTTTCTGAAGAAACGCAGAAATTGTGATAAATTGATTGGGGCGAACAATCATACTTTCTCTCTGCTTGTCTGTGTCTCTCATTCTCTGGACAGAACATTGAAAAAAAAACTTTGTCCTCCAGAAAAGGAGAGAGAAAGAGAGATAATTAAATGGGAAGAATCGCTAAATTTTCAATCATGATTGCAGGAAATTTTTTGGGTCCGAATCAAAAAGACAATGTCCGATCAATTCGATACACTTTTCACATTTCACACCAGCCAGATAACTATTTATGAACAATTGAAGAGTTGGTTGATGACAACCCAATATTTTTGAAACAAGAGAAAGTCGGCAGTGCTGCACGTCTTCAACACCGTCTCATAAATGCATTTCCTATTTGTTATCAAATCGACGCAGTGTTGCGGGTTGTGAATTTTGTCGGCGGGAAACAGCACTCGTGTACATTGAGTTTTCGTATTGTTCAACGAATTGAAACATCTTCCGGATTCGAACGCAAGATGGTTAATGACGTGACAGAAATCGCCTATGTATTCCAAGTCAGTTGTTTGACTTTTGCATTTGATCGGATGCAGACAAATCTGCAAAAATAAAAACATGAAGAAGTTTGGGGGAAAACTTGGGAGAACTCACGAGCACATGTTTGCACACATTGTGAATGTCATGATATCTGGTGGTGTTGGTGTCGAGTTTGTTGATCTCGTTGGTCACGAATGTGATGTTCTGCAAGCCGATTATTTTTCATGTTGCCTCAATTGTTTTCATTTCTGCGACAAGTACTGTATCGCATCTTCTGTGTGTCTGAATCGGGTCCGAGTTAAAAAAATAAGCGAAAATTCTCCTTGTCCGGTTTTCTGGCCCGATTCAGACACACTTTCATGTGTGGAACTCAGATTTTTCCCAATTCAGATTTTGTTATTTTCGGAACCAAAGAAGTTGGAACTGGTCCTGTTTGAAAGGCCCAATTCATAATTCACCTATTTTCTCTGCGCATCTTCAAGTGTGTTGTCTCTAACTCTCTCAAACTCTACTAAAAACTTCAAGTGAAAATCAGTTTCCCAAATAAATTAGAAACGTGTAAAAAAAAACAACCGTGACCTCTGCTTTCTCTGCGTCTCTTTTTCTAAACAAGTTTTAATCATACATCATTGCCGTGGAATATAGGCCAAGCAGAAAAAATCATTCATTTCGTCTAATAACACTGATCAATCTCACCAAAATAAAACTTAAAATAACCGCTGTGACGTCGTCGAATTTTGAAATTAAACTTTTTGTAACTGGTGTTCACCGTCAACTCCATCTCATTCCAATCGCCAGCTTTTCTCCACGCATGACTGACCGGATGCCTCGAAAACGCGTTGAAATGATCGTTGATCAAATACTTTTCAACAAAATCGCCGCGTCGCAATTCAGAGCCGCAATCGTAAAATTCAAAATTCGACTCGAACATATCGAGGAGGTCATCTCTGCTCTGCATTTCGGCGAAACGAGCGGCTTCGTCGATGAAAGACTGAGCTTCTTGATAAACTTCGGCTCGCTCGAAACCGAATACTAGAGGAAACAAAATGAGAATTTGCCTCATTTTTGATCACAACTAAATCAGTCGCTTTCCCTTGTGTGCCACATTGTATTACACTTCCAGATCGAAGCCACGCCCATTTTCAGAGCGACGCGAACCTAGCGAACCACGTGGGTATACATTTTTAATAAAAATCACATTTGTTTATATTTTTGTTAGTTTGTTTATATATTTCTTGTTACAGCTTTGAAAAAAATGGTCTGAAAGTACGAAACAACTATATAGCGAGAGAGTGAGAGACGCGGAGAAAACGAGAGCCTTGTCCTTCTCAGGAAATGAAGAGCGGGATTTGAGCGGACCGCTCAGCTTGAGCGCCCCGCTCAACCTCCGCTCAAATTTTTGAGCGTGCCGCTCAGGTTCCGCTCAATATTTGTGGTCGTCGTTCAAACTGAGCGCGTGTTGAGCGGTGAGTTTAGCGCCACGGTCGCTCCGCCCTCTCATGGAGAGATATAGCGCGCTGCCTAGCCAGTGTGGTGTCGGGCGCTGAGAAACTATATATGCCGCTGACTTTGAAGTGAAACAAGTGCTATAAAGGAGCCATGTATGTGATCAAAAATACATGATGAATAAATTTTGAAGATGTTATGAAACTAGAGACACTTTAATTTTTAAAGGTCCAGGGTTCGAGAACAAGCAGAAATGCAAGGAAAAAATAGAGCGAGGGTTGAGCGGTACGCGAAATAATATCTTCATTTTCAAAATTTTCCATATAAGTTTATGGTTGTCTCGACTCTTGAGCGGAGCTTGAGCGGTCCGCTCAAATGAATGAGCGAGAGCTGAGCGGTCCGCTCAACTGAAATATAGGGACTCGATCGAGCGCTCGACTGAAATAGCGAGACGGAGCGCTCAACTCAGATAAAAAATGTGAGCGGGTCCGCGGCGCGTCAGCCGCGGATGCGCGCTGCTATTTTCTGAGCGGTCCGCTCAAATCGCGCTCTTCACTTCCTGAGTTGTACTCACCGGCTCACAAACTGTCAATCGCAATCGCTCCTCAACACTACACACGGCCACATCGTTGACCAAAACAATGAGACTGAAATAGACGATACCGACGATGGCGATGAAAAATACAGTAACCCAAAATAGGCAACACGTCAATCGTGTCAAGACACGATAGAACATTGTTGCAGTGATTCGGCTTGCTTTCAGCACAGAGAAAAAATGACGAAACCGACAATTAAAAATAATAAGAAGAAGAAGATGGCAAAAATAATAATTATCCGCAGAGAGAAAATGAAAAAAACATCAAAAAAGGAATAAAATAAGGGTGAGTGAATTAGCAATCAAAGTTCGTTGGGAGAAGTCGTCGGATTTCTTGATAAACTTGTTGACCGCATACAATTTTGATCTCTTGGCGAAGACATTTTTGAAGTTTTGGTGATTCAGGACAGATCTGGAATATTGTGGATAGAACTGCTCAAAAAAGTCGCAGTACAGGTGTCGCGCACTGATTTTCCTGAAATTTTCAGGTTGTCTAAAAAATATGAGCGCCTAGCGTGATGTTCTGAGATATCACATAGCCTAACCTTACTTCACAGGGTATCAGAAAGTACTGTAATTTTCTGTCCGTGAAAGAGTATTGTAGAGATTCTGAGCTCACCGTTTCTTTTTCGAGCAAAAATTGAAGACAAGACGAAGCGTCAGTTTTGGCCTTCACGATGAGCTGAAAATTTGGAAGTTTCTCTCTGTGAAAATTCTCGTGAAGTTTCTAGATCCAGGGGTGTGTTTGTAGTCCGTAAGTTCAGAGAGTTAGGCCCCCGAAAATCACGAGCCGGGCCCGTTGTTCAGAGTTTTTTTATGAAATGCCCGACAAGGGATAGGCCGCCCAGAGGTTTCCCCATCGGCTCAAAATCACCCCTGTTCTCTCTCATGGGTCTGCAGAATCACAACACAATCATGACAAGACTGATGTGAAGCTCACTTCTTCTTCACACGCTTTGAACACGTTAAAGTACAATTTGTATTTTTTACACGTCTCTTCCAGTTCTGTCAATTGTGCAGAACAAACGTCTGCCGCGCGACATTTCTGAAACATTTATTTGTAACCTGAACTTTTTTTGACCGAAACGTGTTACCTCAAACTCTTCACACTTCTCAATAGCTTGTTGAGATACATTGCCATTTCGACCAAAACTGAATGGCTCAATCTGATCTCCAAAATCGTCGCATTTATCAGTTTCACATTGGACCAAGATCAGTTTTGCTTCGGAAATTGGCAAGGCAAAAACAGTGTTGATGGGTCCGGCAAACATGACAGTGATGAACAATGCGAGACAACCACAACAGAGAACCGACATCAGAAGGAAGCATGTTATTTGTTGACACGTCATAACCTCAAGACTACAGTAACCCAAGAGTCTGAATGACGGAAAAATGGGATAATGAAAACTTTTAAATGAGCCAGCTAAAAGCATGTAATGGGCGGACAAAAAATCTGATCCATCAAAAAAAAGTTCATTTTTACATCTAACAAAAAACTGAACAAAAATAAAGTTATTGTTGTTTCAATGACTGTTGAATGAGCTCGACGACTTTTGCCGATGTTCCCCATCCGAGGGTGAAACCGTTGCTCGCGTGACCGTAGTGATGGATGACCTGAAAACACAAGGTGTCCGAAAAGAGCAACGTGTCGAGAAGCAATTTTCGAGAGAAAGGTACACGTGGCATTATCTGCGTCTCTTGGTCTCTCACATGTCAGCTCTTTGCTCACCGTATAATCTCTGCCCTTGTCGGTTTTTCTTGTCTGCGCCTCGACTCGAATCGACTTTCTACCCGGTCTCAACGCACTCCACTCTGACACTATTTTCGGATCTCTCATAGCGGGATGAAGTTTTGTGTATCGCTCCAAAATATCTTTCCGATCCTCATCGGTAATCTCCAAATCCCACCGATTGTCCTGCTTCACCGATCCGACAACCACCACATCTTCCCTACAACAAAATGCAATTCTAAACAAGCCAGGTCTCCAACTCACTTTGGAATAGTGAAACATGCAAAGTCACGATACATGAAATGTTTGTGCCACGGTGCTTCGACTTGTAGAATCACGCCGCGAATCGGATAAACCGTATCGTCATCACCGGCCAGTTTGCCGCCATTCAAACCGGCGCAATTGACAACGACGTCGTAGTTTGCGTCGGCGACATCGTCGAGCGATTTGACCTCTTGTTGTTGGAATCGACCACCTTTGTCGAGAATCTCCTTTTTGAGAAATGGCACATATTTGTTGCCTTCCGATGCAAAACCGGTGTAGTGAATACAGTACCTGGAACGAGGAAGGGGTTATGTCGTCTGACCCGAAAACACGATGGGAGGTTTTTTTTTTTTATTTCACCGAGTATCAATATTTCGGGCCCATAATATTTAGCATTTTGATTTTTAAAATTTTTTTCCATTAAACAGTGTTCTTGAAGTTGGAAAAAGGCAAATTCTGAATCGGACCGCCTGAATCGGGTCAGTCTAATAAAAGTCAGAAAGAACCAAATCTAAATCGGATCCGAACATAGAAAACGATGACTACAGAGACAGAAGAGAAGTAATTGGGCCCGGTCTGTTTTGTCAAAATGTTTGCTCGATCGGGCCTCGAAATCACCTCACAAATTTTACCCGCTAAAAAATTGGACACAGTCCAACGATCCAGGTCTGATATTCCTATGGACCGATTCAGAAAAAAAATCAGTCTCCGTTCAGTCTCCGTTCAGTCTCCGTTCAGATTTGGTTTTTCCTTTTTTTTCAACAGACTTGGCTGACTCAGGATTTGTTGTTACCAAAAGCCCACATACTGTTCCCTAAAACTCACTTTGAAGGTTCGACAAACATTCCCTGAATTTCGCGATCTTCCAAAAACCGAAAATTGTACACAATATCGCCATACGCCGCCTGTTGTTTCAACAATCGTTCTTTCGAGTCACTCTGAATGTGTCCGGACAACAACTTGACCCCGGTCTCAGAGCCCTTTCGTGTCTTGTACAAATGTTCGAACCACTTGAATGTCGTCCGACCGTACGCGTTGTTCTCCGGTTCGTCGATGCGGAACAGTCCGGCTGGGCCGGCACTGCATGTTTTTTCAAATGGTCGATCGGAGAGAAGAGTCACTTGGGTGTTGGGAATGGTTTGAAGAATTTGAAGAGCTGTCGAGCAGCCGACAACTCCTTCGCCGATTATTGCAATTTTTGTGAGCGACATTTTCAAACTGGTAATGAAAATGGATTCAAAGAAAATGGATTCAAAGTACACGTTAGAAAATATAGAAAAATGGTGAAATGTTTTGAATTTTTATAAGTGTCAGGAAAAACATTTCACTTCGAATATAAGTAAACTTTTTGACACCGAATTTAAGAGGTCAACATTTTAAACTTGCACAAAACTGACATCCAAAAAAAACCAAAAAAGTTATTTGCAAAAAAGAAATTGGAACAAAAAGAGACGCAGACAAAAAACAACATGGACTAGTTTTGTAAGGGTTCTAGGTCACGTCGAAAAAAAAATTAACTGGACAAAAGTTGTTGGCTTTGTGAAAAATTTTACCAAACTAGAGTGTCCCATTTATGTACAAATTAAATGAAAATGTTGAGCGAAAAGATGACAAGACGCAGAGAATCAGAGAAAGATCAAACCATCAGCACATGTTTTCTGTTTGTTCGTTGATCTCATGATTGGTGTTCTTTGAAGGATGATTCCAAAATTCATACATCAATTGATCATCTGCGATCTCTAAAAGTTTATTAGACAAAGTTTCGAAACATTCAAACACAATTTCCTAGTTTTGAAAAAGGGTTTTTTTCTGAAAACAAAAAACTACACAGTTTGTTATCAAACAAAAATTGTTGAAAAAATTATCAATTTCGTCGGAAAAATTTTCGTTTACTCGTCGTCATGCTGAGTTGATCGTTGAGAATTTCGAAATAGCAATCGGGCGACGCTGAAACGGCTGCTTGAAGGGTGTTGACAGCGTTGTCACGTTGCTGAAAAAAATGGTTTGTGGGTTCAAAATCGTGTGAAGACCTTCATGAATCGGGCCCGATTTGAAAAACGTAGATTTTTTTTGATAAAGCATACTTCGAAATGTTGCACCCAATTCAGTTCATTTTTACAAAGAAAAGGACACTGTTAATTCTTGGGCCGAGGTCAGATAATGTTTTTCAAACTCAAATAAATAAATAAAAAAGATTCAGTCCGTTTCCCTAATTTTGACCCAATTCAGAAATTCAAACTTTCAATCCAAATTTATCAAGACCTTCGGAAAGTTCTTTCAATCTTCCATCGGTTTTAAAACCCGCCAAAAACCAGAAAAAAAAACTTCGGGTCCGATTTCAAAACTCCTAGAATTTTGAACCAAATTCAGAACAATTCCACAGAGAAAACAATTTTTGTGAAATTTCACCAACATCACAAAATTCAGAGAGATTTTAATTGGTGAAGGGTTTGAGATTCATGCAAATTCTACACCTCATTTCATTTGTTCCATTTCGACTCACCTTTTTCGTATAAACCCACAAATACAATGGCATAATAACCGAATAAATGGGCACAAAATGAACGACTTCAACAAGCGCATGATACGTTGCTCTTGCCATATTCGGCGAATGATAATGAATCGGAGCCGAAGCGATGAAACAGGTGAAAACGAAGAGCAAATCACACAAAGTGAACGATTGAACGAGTCGAATGTTTCGAAGATTCGACTCGATTTGAAATCGATTGCTCAGTGTTGACGAGAACGATTTTGTCCGGATCGACTGCAAAAATTCCCTTTTTTTTACAAAATCCCTTATTCATGAATAACATTTGGTAATCAGATCCATGGATGAAAAAATAGGGAACCAGAAAAAAACAAACAAATATGTTTTGATCCGAAAAAATTTGAGAACATACCTTATTTATACTCAATAATATCCGATTGAAAATTCTGGCTATCAATTGCATTGACATTATGCACACTTCCGGAACAATAACCCACATTGGTGATCGAATTGATAAACTCTACAAAAAGTGCCTGTTTCGAGACGGAACGAGACGCAGAGAAAATAGGTAGAGAGGTCACGTTTTATCATACAGTAATGTTTTTCCGGACAATGGGGGGAGGGACTAATGACATCGTCTGCGTCTCTTACTATTTCAAAAATTGTCATTTTTCATATTACAGTTCTCTTTGAAATTATTTTTTGATCGAAAAAAGCTGGTTTCAATTTTTTGTCGTTAAAAGTAGATTCTTCAAGGAGTAAAAAAAATTTCTCTGATTTTTATTCTATGTGTTTTTTTACCAGGCCGAATTGTCCTATGGGGCCCTCACTAAAAACTGATTTCAGTTCCAATTTTTGATGAATTTTTGGAGTCTCTGAAAAGAGACGCAGAGAAACCAGACTTTTGCAGTTTGGGGTCACGTTTTTTCTCATTTTGTTCATTTTCAAAAAATGATCATTTTAGAATTTAAAAAAAAATCACGAACGTGAAAATAATAAAACGTGCCCTTTCGAACTGCAAACTTGATTTTTTTCTCTGCGTCTCTTTCGATTTGAAAATTTTTTCACGTAGGCCGTGGTTAGTGTTCAATTCAGAGAGCTCAGAAAACCGGTCCAGGCCCGATTCAGTAGTCTCAAATTTCGAACCTAACTTTTTCTCATCATCTATTGTCCTTTCTCTCTCGTAATTATTTTTCAATTTTCAAATTAAACGTATTACCGAGCAATAATAATGTGGCTCGTTAAAGTTGTACTCGTGAAAAACAGAGATCATCAACAACAATGAGCACACAATTTGAGCCAACCCAATCATAATGCCAATGTATTTATAGCCATGCTCATAGTGTTTACTTTTACACGTGGCAAAACATCGTTCGATGAGCAAGAAAATAGTGGTGGTGGATGACAGAATCATACCGAACATGTAGGGAAAACGAAGGACGAAACATCTGCAAAAATTAATCTGCAAAAATTAACGGCATCTGCAAAAATTAACGGCAATTATCGAATGGGTTCACCCGAATGGGTCTTGACCCTTTCCGAATGGGGCTAATGGGGCAAATTTTCGAAAGGGGTAAAAGGGTCAAAAAGTTTGACCGAATGGGGCAATTAACCGAATGGGTCAAACCTTCATTTTCAAAATTTTCCGAATGGGGCAAAAAATCCGAAAGGGTCAAAATTTTTTCTCTAATGGGGGCAACTCGATTTTTTTTTGCCAAAAAAGAGTAATTTAATTATTTAAAGGTGAATTTTCTTACGTTTAGGCTTAGCCGAGGAGGTAAACTACTGTAGTTTTCGAAATCTGAGGAATTTTTCAGCTTCATTAAATTTAGTTTTTCTAGAATCTCTTGGAAAATTTAAATCTGGGAGAAACATTGAAATTACGAAATATATAAACACGTGAAAAAATATACAAAATTGCTAAAAAAAAAACGCAGAAACTGTTAAGAAAAAAACTATAAAAAATCGAGTTGCCCCATTAGAGAAAAAAATTTTGACCCTTTCGGATTTTTTGCCCCATTCGGAAAATTTTGAAAATGAAGGTTTGACCCATTCGGTTAATTGCCCCTTTCGGTAAAACTTTTTGACCCTTTTACCCCTTTTGGAAATTTGCCCCATTAGCCCCATTCGGAAAGGGTCAAGACCCATTCGGGTGAACCCATTCGATATTGGCCCGAATGATCGAAGATCTGTTTTGTGTACCTAATAGAACCTGGATGCATTTCATCGCAACTCGAAGACGTGAAATAATACCAGAGATCGATTGTGTGCAAAAAGAATCTGCAATAATTTTTTGTACTTTCACTTGTTTTTCCCTTGAGCGGTAATATTTGATTATTTTTTATTTTATTTTCAGCTTTTTTTAATCAAAGATCTTCTAATTCGAAAACAACTGTAGACTCGAAAGGATAAAGCGATTGGGGATTTATGAGTCATGAAAGATTTTCAAATATTTGAGAAGCACTGCATTTTGAAACATTGATTCTCGACCTTTTCATGAGACGATGACAATGATTAATTGAAATTTTTGAGCAAAAAATTTATGACTCAATTTTTATGAGTCACATGAATTTTCGAAGAAATTAATTTCCTGTCAATTTCTAGTGAGAAACTGGCCATTGAAAATTCACTAAAAACAACCCAATATCTAGGTTTCTGAATCGCTGAAAGAAGATCGAAACTTTATGATCTGAAAAATGTTGATCATTCTTAGACAGACATTTTGAACCAAAAATTGAGAGGTATCATTTTTTTTTTAAATCCAAAGGTGTTTTTGAGAAGTTCTCTCACACGGGCGGGATCTTGCTCGGGCTTATTTTGAAAACCTGAATAAATCGTCCCGTTAAAATACAAAAAAGCCTTGTCAAGAGAAATTCACACAAAAAAGGAAAAACCCTAAAAAAGATTACTAAAACTTTTCAGAAACACTGTCCTGCTAAAACCAGGCCTCACAATGCGAAAAAAAAACTCTGTCCCGGCCCGTAGCTTTCGGGCCAGGCTATCGGGACTTTGGAATTCAATCTTATTACTGGTTTTTGAAAAATGAAGATTTGGACAGAATATTTTTTTTAACTTGAATTCGGGAAAAAAAAGTTTGTTGAAAAAGTTTTTTTTGGGTTGCAATTATTCAGCTTCTTCAAAAAATAAAATTTCGAGAGAAAGAGAAGAATCTGATTTGCAAAAAATCAGAGTTTTGGCCCGTTTTGGGCCGGTCGATCTTTTTTTTTTGAAAACGCAAAAAATCTTGGCCGGAAACCCAAAAAAAAAAACATTTTTCAATTGATCAGAGACGAGGGTCACGTTTAACCTCATTTTTTTTGAATTCGATATGTTTACGTAAACTCTACGTCTCGTACTATCTCAAAACGCGCCCCTTACCTTGGAACACAATGAATAATCAATGCGGCACAATGCAACTTCAACAACAATCTCAAATTGAAATGCATCAACTTGGAATCTCTCATAACCTTCCACGAATACACCAAACACGCGACACCCATCAAACAAATCATCGAGTTCACCAAAAGTACAGTAATCAGAAATGGTGACGTGGCAACTTCCAACATTTCCGAGCAATTAAAAGTGAACGTGCTTGAAACATTCTCCTGCATCATGATGAAGATGATGACTGGTTGAGAGCGCAAAAAATTCAGACGAAAAAAAAGGATTAGTCGATTTTTTGTTGTCGTTGTGCTGCTCTACCACTAAACGAATTCAAATGAGATGGAAAATGGCTTTTTTCAAAAAAAAAAAAAATGAAAAAAAAAAATCCGTTATTTTTCGAACACACAAATACAAGCAAATTCAATTTTATGAACGGGTATTTTTTTGACGACACGAAAAAAAAAAACGAAACAGCGAAAAGAATATGAGAGTAAAAAAGGGGGCGGAGTCTGTCAGCTCCATTGTTGTTGGAGCTGTTCGAAGTATTTTGAATAGGGAATGTGAATTTCGTCGGAAATTCGATGAACTCGAGAATGTTGCAAGTGTTGGCCGTATTTGTAGATGAGTGTTGGCATGACAATCGAGTAGATCGGAACAATGTAGATGGCTGAAAACCGTTTTAGGCTTTGATTTAGGCTTAATGTTTCAGGAAAAAGCTATGAAAACTATTCTAGAGAGAGAGAGGGAGAAAGAGAGAGAGAGAGAGGAGGTTGCCACGTGTCAAACGTGGCCTTGAATTTTATTTTTAAAAAATCGGTCTCGACCACTAAATTTTTCAATTGAATCAGGCTAGATTTTCTGGGTTCAACACTTTTACGAAGTTTTCTTAACCTATTTTTTTTTTGCTTGAACGAATCCTGAACAACACAAAGTTGTTTTCCGCTCAGTTGGAGCCAAAAATCGGGTCTATGGCTGTTTTTTTTCTGAAAATTGATAAAAAATGCACAATTTTGGCCGAGAGGTGCACTTTTGTGGAAAAAGAAGACAATTGGTGGGAGAATTTAATTAGTTTTTTTTTGGAAAACTCTTTTTCCCAAGGTTCATTGATCGCAAACTACGAAAATTGGCCTCGCAAAGCGATTAGGAAAAACAACTTCAAAAAGTTTGTAGAAAAAATGAAAATATTTTTTTTCCACATCAAAAATTAAAACTCACATTCAAACATTGCATAATAAATTGGCAACTCCAGTCGTTTTCCAAAATAATGAAAAGGTATTCCCATGGAAAAATAGAAAATGACAAAGAGAAAATCGCATGTCGTGAACTTGCGCAACATTCTGATACTTTTCATATTCTCCTCAACTTGATATTTTTGGCCCATTGTCATTGTGATACTTCCTCTGATACGAAGTCGCGAATTGACTTTGAGGAGTCGATCAAATTGGAAAAATGCCAATGAATTGCAGACAAGGATAAGGATTTCGGGAGCAACTATGAGCATTGGGTTACTATCACGACTCGCCTGCAATGAAACAACTTTCATACTTTCCCACAGAGTTCAATGTTTTTAGGTTATTCAATTTTTTTTGTTGTTTTCTATGAAAAACACATTTTCAGAATTGCTAATTTTCAGTCAGCTCACCGAACAAAAATTGGGTGATTGTTTGAAGTTGAACTTGTTGAAAATACAAAATGTTGTCGCGAAACTTATTGCAAGTTGGGCGATGAGCAAAACTCCCCCGACGACATGTTTGCGATTTTCGTAAGTTCGGAACGATCTGGTTGCAATTGTTCGTTCGATTACCATGAAAACCGTCGAGTAACTCGACGAGAAAAGACCAAAAACGTAGTGGACACGAGTGCTGAAACATCTGCAAAAAACAAGCTGCGGAAAGGACAGCTCCACAAAATTTGCTGAATTTTTTTTCTGAAACTCAGAATAAGAATCGAACCTGGTCCGATTTTTTTAGTTTGAGAAAAGGTCTCACCTACTGCTTTAATCATATTTAGTCTATTTCCGGAAATTTTCCATTTTTTTGTGATGAATAATTTAGCCGGAAATTAAATCGAAGAAACTACTTTCCAACTAAATAGTGTAAAGTTCACGTTTTTATTAAATTCATAAACTGTTCGTGAGTTTTCAGCTTTGATTTTCCCGAATTTTCTGTAGGCTCGAGTGTATTTTTCAAAAATCCCCTTCACAAATAAATTTTTAAAATATTTCTGAATCTCACCTCATTACACTAGGTCTCCTTTCGCAAATGTCAAAACTTCCGTAATACATGTATAAATCCATCGCATGTTGAACAATCCTGAAAGATTTTTTGTCAAAAAACCTCCTTTTTCAAATTTGCTATCATTAACGAAAATAGATCAGACCTGAAAAACTACAGTACCTTCCAAAACAATGTAAAAGTAGGCAGAAAATATGAAACCATGCAATAATTCGAAGATTCAAATGAGCAAATTTCGAATTTTGAAAATGGAATAAAAAACGGAGAAGAAGAGGGATTGCCAGTAACGAAAGAATCAATTGAATCGCTTCGGCAACATGAAGAATCGTCGAATTGTAAAGTTGTTCAATAATCTCCGAATCGCAGTGATGGTCGGTGCCGTTTTGCATTTCACTTGTTATTATGGCGGAAAGGCAATGTGTACTTGTTGTTTTTATTAGAATGTGATGATACAAATTCCTCTTTTATCCTTTTGCTTAGAATGACTATAAAAACGAATCTGGGGGTGTGTGTTTGGAAAAGTGGAGACGATGTTTTTGTCAAATTTTCGTTTGTCAATAAAAGAAGCCGTTTTCGCAGAAATCTATTAATAACAAGAGAGCAAAAATTAGCTATTGAAAAAAACCGATTTTTCGAACAAGAGTAGGCAGAGAAAAAATCGAGATTGACTACCTGATAACTTACGAAATTGATGTGCACAATTTTGGGGGAAAATAAAAGGGTACTCGAGCTTATCGCGAGCTGAGCTGAAGCCTGACTTTGGACGAGTCAAAACTTTCATGATTTCCGGACCGGGCTCTCGAACTTCCGGTACGTAGTTTGACCGGACGGTCATCAATCTAATCTGAAAATTACGATTCTGTTTGATTTTCCAAACACTCTCTTCGCGCTGAATAAATCAGGAAAGTTTGTGCGCGATCGCTCGCTGCCACATGGCGACGACGCACTGATCGCGCAGCGTTTTGATTTTTATTTCGAAAAAAAAGCATTGCAATTAGTGCGCGATCTGGGGGGGGGGGGGGGGGGGGGGGGATCGCAGTGTGGTAGCGTGCACGCGCACGTAACGATCACGCACTGACTTTTCTGTGTACCTGATTTTCTTCAAAACTAGAACATTTCGTCCTATCGAACTTTCTGTGTTAAAAATGAAGACATCTTTGCCCGACAAAAACTTATCAGAAAATAGTTGTTTTTTTCCTGTGTTTGCAAGTGCTCTTCAAGAAAAATAATCTATTTTTCCGATAAAACAACTCATAAAACCAAATTGATGAAAACATCAGCAAAGTACATTAAAACTACAGTAATCCAAAAAAACCGGTCAGGAAGAACAACAGTGTTTCCGGAAAGGTAAATGTATGACGTGGTTAGGAATGAAAAAACTCGGTGATTAAGCAAAGTTCTTTATTGAGCACATACTGATAAGTGTTTATTTTTTCGAGTTGTGTTCTCCTCCCATTTTTTTCAGTTTAAAAGTCGAGGACAACAACTGAAAGTGATATACAACACAATGTTTCTTCCCGTGATTCTTCTGCTCACTCTTATCGTCTTTCAACTTTTCAAAAGTCGCCGCAAGTTTGCCGATTTCTTGCGTCTTCGAAATCAATGTGTCGTCGAGTTCAAGAAAATCAGCGGACTTCCCAGTGTTCCGCTTCTCGGTAGCACTTTCTATTTTGAGAAGAAAAACCCGATGGAGGGCAGACGTTCGGCGGATCTGCGGCAGTTGGGATTCGCTGCGGAGCATGATGGATACGGTGTGACAAAGATTTGGCTAGGACCTGTTCCCCATGCACTCATTGTGCGCGGCGAAACTGCCAAGGTATGTTTGTCTTCTCTGCGTCTCTCATACCTTGTTTTCTTGAACTATTTTATCAAGAAATTCAAAGTGCAGGTGACCTACAAAAACGTCATAAAACGTTCACTGATAAAATTGTTCCCCCAAAATATAGTTTCGATTGTTCAGCTAATCTTCGACTCGTCAACCAATCTCACCAAACCATCAGGTTATCACAAAATTCAAGAATGGCTCGGTGCCGGACTGCTCACATCATCCGGCGAAAAATGGCGATCCCGCCGAAAGTTGCTCACCCAAACGTTCCACTTCAAAACGCTCCAACAATACCAGAAAGTGTTTGTGGCGCAGGGCAAGATTTTGGCAGATGTGCTGCAACTTCGCGCCAACGGTCAGGTCGCTTTTGACATTTTGCCGTATTTGAAGCGATGCGCATTCGATATAATTTGCGAGACGGCAATGGGCGTGTCGATTGGAAGTCAGCGAGGAGCGAATAGCGAGTATTTGAAGACTGTTGATCGACTCGCCGAGCTAATTTCAGCTTATCAATAGTGAGTTTTTGAATGTGTTCAGTCACTGAGAACTGAGACTGACACAGGTCACGTTATAAGTTGGGTCACGTCCGAGGGAAATCGGGCCCAAAAATCGGGAAAACTGAATAAGACTTCACCATCAACTTTGGAAGGATTTTGTGATGAAACGATTTCCGAATCGTGTCTGCCAAACATTTTTGCGAAAAATTTGAAAAACTCGAAGAAAAGTCAGGCTAGGTTCAATATTCGTTTTGGGTCCGTTTAAGCAAATTTTAGCGCAAAAAAATTAAGTTTTTTAAAATTTGTCCTGGTTCATGTGAAAATCTACGCGAGTGACGTGTGGCAATTAATTTCTCCGTCTCGTACACTCTATCTCTTTCGTATTTACAGTTATCCGTTGAATTGGCTGAAACCTTTTTGGTACCTGACTGGCAAAGGGTTCGAGTTTGATCGTCTCGTCAAATCGTCGAGCAACTTCACTCGCAAAGTCATTGAAGAGCGCAAAAAGATTCCCATCGAAAACACCGATGCGAAATTGGCATTCCTCGATCTTCTTCTTCAAGAACCATCCCTTTGTGATGAAGATATTCGAGAAGAAGTTGAAACATTTATGTTTGCCGGACATGATACTACTGCGATGGCGTCGACGTTCGCGATCTGGTTCCTCGGACAACATCCGGAATATCAGAAAAGGGTGCATGATGAGTTGGATGATGTGTTTGGCGAGGATTTTGAGCGAATTCCGACGGTTGATGAATTGAAGAAATTGGTATTTTTGGAGCAATGCATCAAAGAAACCCTGCGACTTGTTTCCATCGCTCCATTCATTTCGAGAAAATTGACCGAAGACGTAGTAGTAACTCATCCAACAAAAGAGCCGCTCATTTTGCCATCCGGTTTGACAGTCACAATAAACCTCAACATCATCATGAAAGACGCGCAACACTTTGAACGACCACTCGAATTCTATCCGCATCATTTTGACGCAGAACGAACGGCTTCTCGTCCACCCTACGCGTATGTTCCCTTCTCGGCTGGACCGCGCAATTGTATTGGTCAGAAATACGCGATGAACGAGTTGAAATCAACGCTCTCTTGGGTGTTCCGTCGATTTAGCGTCGAATCTCTGACGAAATATCCGGATGAGGTGCCGGTGGTGGCAATCACCTCGAAACCAATCAATGGAACACGGGTGATTCTGAAAAATCGACGAAGATTGTAGATATAAATTATTGTTATTATGAAATATTTATTCTTGTGTGTGTGATGCTTCTGATCGGAATAAAAAGTGCTGATAACATCTACAAAAATGATAAGAATCTGTATTTTAGACTCTCATGATTTATTCATGTGCTGCTCAAAAGATCATGAACGCGAATTTTTTCTCATATCTAAAAACATTGACATTATAAAAAGAGACTTTGAGACCAAAATTATCAAAAAATGAAATTTCTTATTATTTTTCTCATCTCATTCGCTGTCTGCGATGAAACATTAAAGCGAGAAATGTCAGACTTGATGGGGAAAATTATAAAATTGGCGCAAGAAAACAAAGGTGGAGTATCGGAATATTTCAAAGGTGGATTCGAATTCCAAAACAAGTGCAATAATCCTCCAACCAACCAAAGAGTTTACGAGTTTATCTTAAAAAATGTGGGTCAATTCAGCACAGAAATCACTGATTTGAAGATCAATGACAATGATATTAGAGTTAGTCATTCGGGAGGAACTGTTCATTCCGAACAAAGTTTGACGGTTTCATTCAAATCAGCCGACAACAGTGGTGTCTATCGGATGATGATCACACGTAACAAAAAGTCGGATGAACCGAAAATCGATTTGAAAATTGTTTCTGGTGAAAAGATTGATTGTGTTACTGTAGTTTAGATAATGAATGATTCACTAACCGGCCGGGGTCTGATCACTGAACTTTTGAGATTCCAAAAAATTCAACAAGCGTTACCTGGTTTTCGGCTCGATTCAGCACGAAAATTTTGAAAACTCGGATTCGTTTTTGTTTTATTCTGGTCCGAGATCCGATTTCTGGAGGAATTCTGATAGAGCTGAATTAAAGATAAACTTTTTAAAAAGCTCAACCGGTCCCAGGCTGAAAAAAACTGAAGGTACCAAATTTTCTTTTTAAGAAGAACATATTTTGGAAAAAGTTTCTCTACACGTTCAAAAAATTCTCAAGAATTAAAACTGCAATGTTCAGAGAGGCCGGGGCAGTCCGAACGTTCTTTGGACAGTTCTGAATACGGCTCTGCGAGAGAGTACTGTAGCTGATCAGTGCCAAATTTCTATCACAATTTCCGTTTATCAGTACATTTCTATATTTTTAGACCTAAACCCACACAGATGTTCTCAAAAACAGCGGTAATTATTTGGTCTTCCTTTTCTTTCACATCTCTAATCCCACCCATCCACACCTTATTAACGAACACCTGCCTAAATCGCGCAATCAGAAAGAGGCGAGTTTGTGGAGCAGATGTTCAACAGCTCATTTGTCTTATTGTTGCCTTGTTAATCACGAAAAATGTGGTCTGATTCGGAGTTTGAAGCAAGTTTCGAACACATCAATCACGAAGAGTTGGATGAAACTACAGAGGTGAGTATTGTTTTTGGTTCAGAGTTTTTGTAAGCAATTTCAATCATTCCGGTTTTTTTTTTTAGAAAATCGAGAAGATACCCGAAACGGAGACGCCAAAAAACCAAGCACAAAAAGAGCTGAAATGGTATCATTTTGCTCAGTTATGGCTACTGGACAAACTTTTGAAATTTTATGGAATTGACTGGAATCTGTATGAAACTGTGCGGGAGTTGAGCGCGAAGAAGTTCTAAAGCTGACATTATTTGTAGAATAATTGTTTTATGATATTTTTTTCAATAAAGTTAGAAAAGGTGTTTTTATCTGCGTCTCTGAAATTTTTCTCATCGATTATAAATGTCTAGAAAACGTGTCACTTTGTGGCCAAGAAATACTAATCAAAATGATTTTCAAACTACTCATCTTCGCGCTTTTTGTCCGATCCATGAATTGTTTCGAAAATCTGACTTTAGAAGCATCCGCATTGATGAAAACGATAATAACTCTTGCGAAAAATGAAGATTCCTCAATTTCAAAGTATTTCCAACCAGATTTCCATTTTGTCGACGAATGTTTGAATAAAACACTGAAACAGGATATGAAAATATTTCTGAATCGAAATATCAAAACGGAGATGGAGATGAGCACCAAGATTGTTGAAGTGTTCTGGGTCAATTTCAATTATTCACTTATTCCAAAAAATAACACGTTGATAATAACTGTGAAACCTTGCAAAGGAAAAGGAACCATTGAATTGTACGCGGGTCACGCGGAAAATGAGAAAAATTTGATTTTGTCAAACGGTAAAAGATTTGGATGTCAATAAAGAAAATCTGGACTTGACTTATTTTTGTATGCAATTTATCTCTTCGTATCTAAACATTTTCCCATAAGTTATAAAATCTTGAAAATGTGTCACTTTGTGGGCAAGAAATTCTGAATCTTCTTATTAACATGAATTTCAAAATATTCATATTTGTCTTTTTTGTTTGCACCATAAATTGCAATATAAATCAGAATTCAAGAGCTTCCGCATTGATGAAAAGTATAATAACTCTTGCAAAAAATGAAGATTCCTCGATTTCGAAATATTTTCAACCCGATTTCTATTACATTGACAAATGTTTGGATGAAGAACTGAAACAAGACATGGAAATGTTTCTAAATCGGAATATCAAAACGGCGATGGAGTTGAGCACCAATATTGTTGAACTTTTTAGGATCAGTTTCAATGCTTATTCAACTAATCCAATCAATGACATTTTCAAAATATCCGTGAAACCTTGCAAGGGAAAAGGGATCATTGAATTGTACGCGAGTCGCGCGGAAAATAATAAACATTTAATTTTGTTGAAGGGCGAAAGAACTGAATGTGAATAAAGTTAATTTTTGTCTAGTTTTCGAAAATATGTACTTTTTAACAAGCGTAATCAAGAGCGTAATCAAAAAGTGCAGTGGGAAGTTTCAGGACCGTCGAGGAACTTTCGAGCATCAGTGGGACTCTGACCGGCACAGTGTGTATTTCACTCCCAAAAGTTTTGGGCATCCAAAGTTTTCAATTAATTTTCATCGGTAGATAACAATAATTTTTGTGGTATTCTCTCTGCGTCTCTTGTTTGTGTATTCTATTTAACAATTGTAGATCAAAAAACTAATAAATAAAGTTTATGATCGGAAAAAAAATTTGTTTTCAGATAATTATGAAACATTTCTTTTGATCTATCGTAATTTTCCACCGCCAATTTTATTCTTTGCAGCTTCCACAAAGTTTTCGTTTTTCGTTCATTTCTTATTTTTTGGGGGTTTTGTCGACAGAGTGGGTCTTTATTTCTACGCTTTTACCAAATTTCTGCCTGGTCGGACATTTTCTCGGGCCCCCGGAGTTTTTCTGAAAAAAAAAAGTTTTTTTTTTTTGTAACTTACCAGTCTAATTAGAAATGTCTTCATGGGCCCCAAAATAACCAAAAACAATAAACTTCTTCTTTTTCGAGTTTGTTGCCAAATCGAGGTTGGTTCTTCGTCGGACCCGACCCGATTCAGATGGTCAAAAATGAGGTTTTTTCACGTGACGACCTCACAGGAAATTGAATTTAACAAAAACTGATTTTTTTTTGTCAAGAAAATGTTGCTTTTTGCGCTGTGTTGAACAAAGTATATTTTTTGTTCAATCATTTCTCAAAAGTCTCACATTTTATTTATGTTTTCTTTTTTTGTGCACATAAAATATGTATTTTTTCATAGTTTGGCCAACGTATCAAAATGCGATCACTGGTTGCTGTTTTCTTTTTCATCGGTCTATGCATCAAATGCGACGAAGAAGCGTTCAAAGAACAATTCACGAAAAACCTGAAGGTAATCAATGTAAACGGGAAGAGCTGGCGATTCGATATTCCGGTGCGCGAATACTTCTCCGAAAACTTCACTTACTGCGATTCGTGTGTCAATGATTTCTGCATCGATAGGGAAAAAATAGAGGACACCGAGACATTTTTGAATAAAAACATCAGATTAGTGCAAGAATTGGGCAACGAAGTGATGGATGTTACCAAGATCGATGTCAATGTTTCGTTTCATTATGCTCAACCGCCATATATCGTCGTGCCATATACCATCAACAAAGTTTATTATGTTGTTGTTCGACCACTTGAAAGTTGGGGCAGATTTCTGTTCCAAACAGCTCAGTTGAGTCCGGAAGACGGCAACCACATTGTAATTTTGAAGGGATGGAGAGTCGATTGCCTCCGCAACTATACCATTCCCGGCTCACAATAAATCATGTTTTCTTGTCATAAATACATTTTTTTCCAAATACTCTTATTCTGTTTCCGTTGAAAGATATTCATCCAAACTTCCCTCTAAACCCTAACTACTGAAGCGTGACACGGCCTTTCAGGCGTGAAGAAACTTGCCAAAAGAGAGACGCAGAGATTCGAAAGGTCACGTTTATTTTATTTTCACGTCGTCATTTTTTTAAAGTCAAAACTTTCAAAACTAACTTTTTGATCTCGTCGACGTTGTAATTTTTTGCCATTTTTTTCATAAAATCAACGTGACCCCGAATTGCAAAAATCATAAAAAGGTGTCCGATGAAGTGAGGTTCGAAAATCGGTCCTGAATACTACGTTTTTCACGATCCGGTTCGTACAAAAAGACCTGTTATAATGCATCATGATGGCAAGAAAATGTACTCAAAAAATCTAAAAAAATGTTAACAAAAATTGAAACAATGTATTTATTTTCTTTACAGTAATCACACCTGCTTTTGAGAACACGAAAAAATACAAAATTCCAAAACCTAATCATGTTTCGGCTTGACACTTCCACCAAAACACTTTCGAATCGTAAATCTAACAAATCGATAAAATACATACAAAACTAATAGAGCAACGAGACCAACAATGAGAAGAACATCAAGAAGATAATAGGTGAACATTGACATTTGTCTTCCATGATTATCCAACGTTGGCAGCTTGCCAACTCTCGCCACAAATTCCACGTGTTTCACAAGAATTTCACGCGCATTTGTTGGCAGGTTGTTCAATTTTTCAGCTAGGCTTTCCGCATTTTTTCGATAATCTGGGTTGTTCAACACTTTCTTGATGGTGTCGGCGATGAGTTGGGAGTTGTCGAGATCTTCCTTTTTCAAAACTTCAGCACCTCCGTGTCTTTTCAACATTGCCGCGTTTCGATTTTGATCAGCGAACAGTGGAATCATCACACACGGTTTTCCAAGATGGGAAAGTTCCCATGTGCTTGCCAATCCGCCATGAGTTACGAACACGTTCAAACGGCTATCAGCTGCAAAAAACATGATGACCTGAAAAGCTTTGTCGGATTCTAGGCCACTCACCTAAAAGTTCATTTTGAGGCAACCATGAGCCCAAATAAACATTGTCCAAATGATCAGCCAATGTTTCTTTTTCATTTTCATATTTCCAAATGAAAGTGACATCTGGCATCGATTCAAAAACTCGCAAAATCGATTGTCTGAAAAAGGTAATTTAATTCTCTAGGGGTTTTTTGGCGTCCTTCAAAAGAGACACAGATTTTCAAATTACAGGCGTGACATTTTCAATTCATTTTCCAAAAAAAATCTCAGGTTGAAAATGTTTCCTTCTCCAAAAAAAAAAGAACGACCATTAAAATAATATCACGTGACCTTTCCAAGTGAAAATTTCTTATTTTTCTCTGCGTCTCTCTCGATAGACAAATGTCTCGGCGCTGATGAGAAAAAACTCACTTCAATGAGTCGGGCATGTCAATACTTTTCGCGTTTGATCCAAACGAAACAAAAACGTTCTGTTTTCGAAGACCTAGAACCTTGTCCCACTTTGCAGGAAGTTTCATTTCCGCCATTTTCATGTTCACCGTTATACCACCAATTGGAACGATTTTATCGAAAGTTGGCGCGGGAAAGTCCAAAATCGGGATCTGATTTGTGAAAACAAATGAGGCTTCTGGCAAAACTTCGCGCCATGATCGATTGATGTTGACGATCTTCCGAGCACTTTCATACTCATAATCTCCGATGAATGAGAACATGTAGTAACCTGGAAAAAACAAGTTATTGTCAATCCGGTCAGATCATCTAACGGAAAAAGTGATCTACCACAAAAATTCGATGAAAGAGCATGTAAAAATGAGAGATTCAGACGGTAGATCAATTTCTCATTGGATGATCTGGCTGGATTGACAATAGGACATGTTGAGAATAGAAAACCTCACCTGCATACGTGAGCAAGTTATTGACAACCCTTTCTGTAATTGTCATCTTTTCGGTGAAAGATGATAGTGCTCCTGGCACATAACTCGTCGCCATTGGTTGTCCTAATGCCCAGCTGACATGATCAAAGCGAGTTGTTGATAAGACGGCTACGTGAGCTCGGATGTTGATAGCTTCGAAAAACGCATAGCCACACAAATCAAAAGGCTCCCCAATCGCCAAATCATAGTTCTCTGCTTTGATTTGTTCCAACAGTTCAGTCGATGAAAGAACATCTGAAAGTATGCGATGTTTGAATGGTGGTTTTTAGATGGTACGAAATACAGGGGTGAATTTGGGTAATTTTAGGCCTGTCCGAAGCCAGCTCTGATCGATCGGGACCTGTCCGGCTACACTCGGGTTCGGTTTTTGACAGATTTTTTTCAAAAAAAAAATGGACCAAGTCCGATTTTTTTCTTCGAGTCGCGTTTAATAAAAAAAGTTTTGATGGTCCGATCCAATTCATTTGGAATGACTTTTCGGTCTCATTTTCGCACGACGTTCTGGGAGGGAATCGATGAGAGTGAGAGAGTGCTCAAAAATAATTGTCGTTAGAGCGCTTTTGCTCTTTCTAAGTTTATGGAATTTGAGATTTTTCCAAGAGGTCATTCAACCGTGTAACCGACATTCGCACGGGATACGCAAGGCGCTATACTAGTGTGTGATTTTTGTCTGTGTTTCCTATGTAAAAAGGCCGCTCTCACCTGACAGTTTCACTGTGATTTTATTTTTCTCTGTTTCTCTGTGCCTCCCTCGAGGGGAAAACTCTCATCGATTCCATTTTTACTCTTGCCTGAAAGGTCGTGTTTCATTCATGAACTACTCACTATCACACTGTTTGCCGAACATTTCAGCAAACGATCGGCTAGCCGAAATGATAGCAAGAGGATTTTTGCGTTTTTTTATATCCCAAATATCTTTTTGCATCACGTCACCGAAGTAATTCATCTTTTGGCGGACATCATCAGTTGGTTCAACAAGAATGATGCGTTTTGTCGATTTGACACCATACTTTCCGCGCTCTTTTTCATCGATTATCGGCATCACAATTGTCTGCAAAATTTTCAAAACTTTCTGAAAAGTTAGGTTTTTGGACTCACCACATTGTGTCCGGCATCGGTTAGTAAATCAGCAACAGTTCCCAGCATTTTAACATGGCTATGTCCAAACAAGTTTGAATAAACTAGAATTTTATAGCAACTACATGTTTCGATGAATATAAGGAATAACAGTAAAAGAGCCGAGTATTTCATTTCACAACTGAATGAATGACTGAATGATTGTGAACTGAATTCTTAAAACATTCAAGTTGACGATGATAAAAGTCTTTGGGATTGTTTGAATTTTTTCTCTGCGTCTCTTCTAGCATGTTCTCATCACAAACCACGACCATTATTAAAACACGAGTTCAAGAGACCAAATTTCTCTTGCTGGACGATTGCCAACAAAGATATTTGTTTTGTCGCACTCTCGTTAATCGACTGAAAAAAAACTTCAAACAAAAACGAAAAGATTTTTTGGACTCTGAAAAACACTCAAACTATTCACGGGTATTTATGGCGTCTTTCGGAAGAGACTCAGAGAAATCAGGTTTATACAGTTCGATGTGAGAAAAAAAAATATCCAAAAAATATTTTTTAAATTGACGACGTGACCCCCTTTTTGAAATGTTTCTCTTTCGATTGGCAACTTTCTTCGTGGCTGGTAGGCCGTGTATTGAACATAATACAGGAAACCTCAGAAAGCTCGAAACGTTGACGTCACGTTTTCTCCACCAAAAAATAAATGTCTGATCATAGAAACCACATTTTCTATGCAATTTTCGTCTCATTAAGAATCTCTTCAAAATGTGGTTATTTTGATTTTTCAAAAAACGAAAATGCAAGTTCCGATTTCAACTGTCGCCGCAGAATACATTGGATTTGTCGTTGCATTTTTTGCCAACTTCTTTCTGATTTTTCTAATCTTGACACAAACCAAACAGAATTTCGGATCCTACAAGTACATCATGCTGAGTTTCTCAATTTTCTCCCTTTGGTATTCGATTATAGACATTGTTGCCAAGCCATCCATGCACGCCTATAAAAATGCGTTCATTGTTATGAGCACAAGTTCGTTCAAATATGATAAATTTCTTGGGCCGATCATTATTTGTGAGTTCGTTTTATAGCAATTCTGTCTGGAGCATGAGGTCAGATGAGAGTGAAGAAACTCTTGAAGTTTTTCGCCTAAATGTTTTGGGGAACATCCTCAAATACAGTTTAAAAAATCTTGAAAAACAGGGTCAGTCCTGATACTAATTGAAAGGAGGTTCGTGTCAGCAAACCCTTCAGTAATCAGGCACGATCCAGGAGGCCCGATTTTTGATCCG
The DNA here is from genome assembly GCA_963572245.1 of Caenorhabditis sp. 8 KK-2011. Classification (NCBI taxonomy): domain Eukaryota; kingdom Metazoa; phylum Nematoda; class Chromadorea; order Rhabditida; family Rhabditidae; genus Caenorhabditis; species Caenorhabditis sp. 8 KK-2011. The sequence goes on along the minus strand of OY751550.1, from coordinate 9,792,454 downwards.
ATCTTAACTTGGCCCGATTCGGTATTTGTTATTTACTTTCCAACATGGGAGGTTCAACTCGTTCCTGTCTGAACTTTCAGGTTTCAATAACTTTCTCTCAAGTGTATGAGAAAAATAAAACCCAACAAAGTTTAAAACAATGGAAAATGTCCCTTGCAAAAAAATAAAAACGTGAACCTTCTATTTTTTGTTTCTGTAGAAATGTTAGTAGTTTTTTACAGAAACAACTGAAATCATGAACTTTTTCTGTAAATGATCTTTATATTTACAGCCACGTATTGCACCTCGTTCGGTCTTACTGTAGTCCTCCTTGCCATACATTTTGTCTACCGCTTTATCGCCATAAGTCGACCCTATGAACTGCGATTTTTTGCCTTCCCATTGTCCCTAATTTGCCGGCAACATTTCTAGGAGTCGCAATTGTTTGGTGGCTGGATACCTACTTTCTTCTTCAGGGTAATGATACTTTGAACGATTATATGAGAGATACAATTAGATTGATTTATGAGGATGACATTGATAAATTGGCGTATATCGGGCCACTTTATTATGTGAGTGATTAGACTCGTGGTTAGATTTTGAGAAGTTTTCCAGCTTTTTCAACCAGATGGAAGTTACCTTGTCAATTGGTCATGTTTTCTAGCAATGTTGATAGTTTACATAATTTCGAGCACAACCCTCATCACTATAATTTGTCTAGGCTTCCAAATTTATCGAAAAATGGAGAGTGTCAAAGACCTGTTGGCCGACAGAACAAGAGAACTTCAAAAACAACTTTTTTACTCGTTGATGGTTCAAACAACAATTCCCGTCATTTTGATGTACACCCCAACAACGATTCTTTTTCTGTCACCACTTTTTGGCATCGAACTTGGAAGCATGGCCAACATGACTTCGATTTGTTTGGCATTGTATCCGGCTCTCGATCCACTTGTTGTCATTATTTTCATCCGAGATTATCGTAACTTCATTTGTCGTAAGTGAAAAACAAAAACTTGGAAGATTTTTTTAATTTTCAGGAAAAGTTTTCGGTTATAATCCAAGTACACCTGTCGTCACAGCAGTAACGAATACCACAAGAACCAATAACTTTCTATAGAATTTTTGTTTGAAAATATGTTTCTTATTGATTATTGCGTCTAGAAAAAAGCGACACTGACATAGTTTCTGACATAATTTCATTTTTGCAATGAAAATTGTTCTGGTTCTCCTCTCCTTTATCGCGGTCGTCAAATGCGATGATAAAACGAAAGCCGCATTTTCTGAACTCATGACTAACATCACCAAAATCACAACTCAAGATCGCTCCAACAACGACAATGTCTCACAATATTTCATGATCGGTTTCACCTATATCGATGGATGTACTGGAAACAAAAACTTGACTGAAAACATCGACTTTCTGAAGAGAAACATTAGAGTCAAAAATGAGTTGAGTGCTGATATCATGGAGTACATTCGGGGAATGCTCAATTTAGAATTCATGGTGGATTTAAGTTGACAAAGACATACCTGGTTGCTGTCAGACCGCTAAAAGGTCCTGGTCGATTTGTTTTCGAGGTTAATCGACTCGAATCGGGGAATGAGGAAAAACTAGTATTGGTGTGGGGAAGAAGAGAGGATTGCCAAAAAACCTTCTACAATTAACATTTTTCATATTAGTCGAATAAAGCATTTTTGAAACGTACATTTCACAGGTCTGAACTACACTACAAACTAGTTGATTCACGATGCATTTTACTCTCTGCATGACCGTGTCACTTTAACCAAAAAAAGATAAGGAACTAATCAAAACACTTCAAAATGATGTTTTTTGTCATACTCGTGGTCTCTGTCATTTCTCTATGTCTCATCACAGTTTCGTACTCCAAACTCGGCGAGTTTTGGCGAATTCGCCGCATATGCATCGAAGAGTTCAAAAAATTACGAGGCCCTCCGAGTGTTCCGATTCTTGGTAGCACATGGTATTTCGAACGCGAACCGGAACGTTTGGCACGACAAGGTTCGGCGTGGCAGGTGGAGTTTGGTTGCACTCCGGATAGTTGTGGATTGATCAAGTTTTGGATGGGACCGTTGCTGATTGTTGCCGTGGTGCATGGCAATGTTGCCAAGGTTATTGTTTGAAAATTTACGAGAAAGTCGTTTAACTCATTACAAACAAATCGTGGGTTATTTTAGTTTCAACACGAAAATGGGCGGAGAAAAACTATAGAAAATGATGGCTCTAACTTTCGTTGTGTGCGATTCAAAAGTTGAAAAAAAAACATTTTGATGGTCGAAAAAAAGCTGTTCTCCCGACGCACGTCTTGTGCAAACACCGCTTGTGTGTGCGTGCGGGTACAGTACACCTCGAGAAAACTATTATATTATTTTTGCTTTCAAACGTTTTGTTTTTTCGAACCGCACACCTCGAAAGTTTAAGTCAAGATATTTATAAACATGAGAAATGCATTTCTGAATGACCAGATGTCTTTCAATACGTTTGCGATGTACTTCAATGATTTTGTCGAAAATATATTCAGCAAATATTCGACTCATCACAAAATATCACAAAATCATCGCTCTACGACAAAGTCAAAGAGTGGATCGGCGACGGACTTCTCATCTCAACCAACGAAAAATGGCGAGCACGTCGCAAACTGCTCACCCAAACGTTTCATTTCAAAGTGCTCCAACAATATCAGCGAGTGTTTGTGACGCAGGGCAAGATTCTCAGCGATGTGTTGCAACTTCGAGCCAACGGTGTCATCGCCTTCGACATTCTACCCTACATCAAACGATGCACTTTAGACATAATATGCGAGACGGCGATGGGCGTGGCGATAGGAAGTCAACGTGGATGTCACGACGAATATGTGACGGCGGTGAAACGTGTCAGCGAGTTGACTTGGAATTATGAGACGTAAGAATCGCGTTTTGATTTTTGATTTTATTTCAAGGAACTATTGAGGTATCCTATGAACTGGTTGAAACCATTCTGGTATTTATCGGGAAAGGGAATTGAGTTTGATGAAAATGTTCGCATAACAACCGATTTCACGAGAAAAGTCATCGAAATACGCAAAGCGAAACTTGAAGAAAATGATGAAGGTGTCGGCGGCAAGTTGGCCTTTTTAGACCAGCTCCTGAAAGCGCAAAAAGAACAAGGTTTGAGCGATGAAGACATTCGAGAAGAGGTGGATACATTTATGTTTGAAGGTAAGACAGGACATACCGATGTGGGATCTCGGTCACTTCAGACCGGACGGAAGAACGTGACAGAGAAAACCTCACGGAAATAGGGACGGCCCGGGTTTTTTCGGCCTGACTTCCGGGCTTCAGCCTCACTCCTGAATACACACATCTGAAACCCTGGCCATGTGTTTTTACAGGCCATGATACAACGTCTAGCGGTATAACTTTCACCATTTGGTTCCTCGGGCAGTACCCAAATTATCAGAAAAGGGTTCAAGATGAGCTGGATGAGATTTTCGGTGAAGATTATGATCGACCGCCCACATCAGAAGATCTGAAAAGGATGGTTTTTCTGGAGCAATGTATAAAAGAAAGCTTGCGCATTACCCCACCGGTCCCGTTCATTTCTCGAAAATTGACAGAAGATGTGATTGTTCGTGAGTAGCACTCCAAACCATTGTAGAATGCCCATGTCTCAGCCCATCCAACCCATCAATCAGTTCGACTTCCGGCCGGAATGATAATCATCATCAATCTGATTGCAATCATGAAAGATCCTCGACACTTTGAACGACCTCATCATTTCTATCCGGAACATTTCGACGCGTCGCGAACCGCTCGACGCGACTCTTTCGCATTTGTGCCATTCTCGGCGGGTCCGCGCAATTGTATAGGTCAAAAGTTTGCGTTGTTGGAAGAGAAAGTGTTGCTCTCCTGGGTGTTTCGAAGATTTCACGTCGAATCGCAAACCAAGTTTCCGGATGAGATTCCGATTGCTGAACTTGTGTTGAAACCCATAAACGGGACGTGGGTCAAATTAAGAAATCGCGAAAAACTATAAAATATTTATGAAACGTATTTTTGCAAGGTTTTTGAATTGTTCAATCTTTATTACCCGTTTCGTCATTTCAGATCAATAAATTTTCCCGAGTTATCAGATACAAAAAATATGTGCAAATCACCAAAAACTAGTGACGTCTAACATCAGAGGGTCTACATTCAATATACCAAAAAATGAGATCATCACAAAAGAGCAGTTCAGATCGCGAATTTGTTCCATAATATAACCAAGGCCGAGAATCAGATTGCCAACACGTTCCTCATTCTCATCACATACCCGATGAAGCGCCTTCATCAGCAGGTTTCTCTGATCTTTGGCAATCTGTCGACCCGCTTCGGATAATCGATAGTAGGCTGAAAATTGTGTGTGGGTTTGCAAGAGTGATTTTGAGAAATCTGCCATCAATAAATCGTTTCTCTGATACCTCTTACTCACGACCTTCCAAAAGGGAATTGATGAGAGTGAGAGAGAGCCCAGAGGTGATTATTATTAGAGCGCATTTGCTCTCTCTAAATTGACAAATTTCGAGAATTTCCCGAGAGGTCATTCAGTCGAGTGACCGACAACAGTCAAGGTATGCGCCAGGCGCTATACTTGTGTGTGGTTTTTGCCTGCGTTTCCAATGGAAAAAGGCTGCTCTCACCTTATAGTTTTCACTGTGAGTTTATTTTTCTCTGTTTCTCTGTGCCTCCATCGACGGGAAAACTCTCATCGATTCCATTTTTTTTCTTGCCTGAAAGGTCGTGTACTATCTCAAAAAGTTGTCTGGTTGATTTTTGTGATTTTCCTATCGCTGACTTTTCAAGTTATGAAATAAAAAACGGTGACTTACAAACGTGCCAAATACAAATACCCTTCAATAGGGTAAACTCTTCACTAGACAATTTCAAGTCGGCAAAAAGTAGACACATCTTCCACTGATTGATGAGTAATGGCATCAAAGTTCGGTATTTGAGTAGATCGTCAGAGTTCTCGAAAAACGTATGTGCGTTCTCCTCTTCGCCAGTCATTGGCGTTGGAACCATTGGAAGAAATGAACCATCTGACAGTACCAGAACATCTTCAGCTATTCCAATTCTGAAAATAAAATTCATGTAAAATCATTCAACGATAAAACTCAAGAGGTAGACACCGAAAAATCAAAGTTTTTTGCATTTCGGTCCGGAATTTTCGGGTCACGTTTATTTTTACAGTGGTTTTGAAACATAAGGTCAATCGTTGTCACGTTTCACGAAAATTAAAAAATAATAATTTTGATTCCAATAAAAACACTCCTACTTGTATGTGTAATAAGCCGAATTGATCACAAAGTCAACCGCGCAAACTAGACGATAACAAAAGTTTTTGTCTTTGTACGTGAGATCTTCGAAACCGGGCATACTTCTCGAATAGTCCATGACCATAACGAAGTCCTGTTTCGACATTCCTTGGTTGGATTTGTAGTTGAACATCTTCAACGATTTTTTGTCGTATGGCTGAAATTGATCTGGATTTGTTGAAAGTCATAGAAAAATGGAATTGTTCTACGAAAAATTTGAAAGTAACCAGCGACCAGATTTTTGAAACTTCGAGGAACAAAAAAATTGCTCAGTTGTGTGAGATTTTTTTTCTGAAAACTTCTCGGTTTTTTTGCTACATTTTTTCCTGTTTCAACAAAACGATATTTTGGGAAACTCGTGGATTTCACGACCTTTCAGGCAAGAGAAAAAAAGGAATCGATGAGAGTTTTCCTCTCGATAGAGGCACAGAGAAACAGAGAAAAATAAACTCACAGTGAAAACTATAAGGTGAGAGCAGCCTTTTTCCATTGGAAACGCAGACAAAAACCACACACAAGTATAGCGCCTCGCGCATACCTTGACTGTTGTCGGTCACTCGACTGAATGACCTCTCGGGAAATTCTCGAAATTTGTCAATTTAGAGAGAGCAAATGCGCTCTAATAATAATCACCTCTGTGCTCTCTCTCACTCTCATCGATTCCCTTTCGGAAGGTCGTGATTTTTCAATTGGATTCCAGTTGCCGTTGATCAAAAAGGTTATTTTCTGAACTTACACAATCTGTCTGCTCTGCAAAAACATCTCGAATCGGCGTGTCCGCATACAACAACCTTCTCCGATCATTCAACGACAACTCCAAATTCATAAAAATTTTCAGCGTATTTCCAGTCTTTTCCGGCAACGAAATCACTCCAGTTTCGGGTGTCACCGCTTCCGTTTCGCTCAGTTTTCGTTTCACCAACCCGCGCGATATTCGTATATAGTTTGTTCGCTCTTTTTTTGATTGAACCACTGAAACACTTCAAAATAGTTTCAACAACAAATCACTTGACTCACTCTCTGGCTTCATTCCAATTTTCTGACATTTCTGCAATCTACAGTACCTACAAATTTGTTTAGCCTCATAAAATACTCGACACGAGTCTTCATCTTCGATACAAATATAGTTCAATCTCATCGACACTGTTCGACGGAAAAATGCAGCGCATGCCTAACAAAAAACAAACAGATTTTTGTCCGAGAGAAGTACACAAACCTTGCATGATTTGGCGCCAAAATGATTACATGTGAAGTTGCCAGGACACGAACATATTGCGCAATAATTCATGTTACAATAAAACAAAAATTGAGACAAATCAATAAGAATGCCGGAAAAAAGTTGGTTGTTTTATCAGATTGTTTGATGATTTCTGATAGTGATAATAGTATTCGGAGAGAGAGCGAGAGAAATAGAGAAAGAGACTTTTTTTTGGTAGGTATTGAATTCTCAGAATTCTTTTCAAAATTTTTGGATTAGTTTACTTTCACGTTCAAATTTTAGTGTTTCAAATTTTCTCAATTAACTGGAAAAAAGATATTCGCCTTCAAAACTCGATTTTTTACAGTTTCAAAAAAAGTTTAACTCCAGGTTGTTTCACGAGATATCAGCGAAACGGGTCTAAGCGGCCCGCTCCGAAACGTCATCCCTGAGTTTCGCTTGCAGTACTCAAAAAAAGTCAGTTTGCGATCGTACGCTACCACGCACAACGAGTGCGCACTACCAGCGCTGCGACCACGCACCAAAAGTCGTTCCGCGAACCGTGCTTGAACCACCCTGCGTTTTTTCTATAGATCTCATTCATCTGAAAACTGAAAAAAAAGAGATAGAAAGAAAAACAATAAAAATCTTTGGTACAGAAAAAAATGGTGAGATCATCGATAAGATTGGATAACTAGCAAATATGGATATAAATCAATAAATCTTCGGGAAAAAAGTTGACTAGAAAAACATAGTATGGCAAGCAAAAAAAAAGAAAAAGTCTAATACACAAAATCTACTACCAAACTTGACATTTACGCTCGGGATTCATCGGCGATCCAACCGGACATTGGAAGGCTTTTGCGAATTCAGGACGATTCTGAAGAGGTATCATCGCGCGATATTTCGATGGAGCATGCACATCGGTGAGAATTATTTGGATATAGTGCTTTGGTCGCACTATAGAACACCAGTTCTATAAAAAATCAAGAGATTTCAATGTTTTTTTTTTGGAAACATACATTAGCATAGGCTAGGAAGAACATTTGATGACTTGTAAAGTTTTGAAATCCAGGCAATGCTGGTTCATCTGACATTGTTGTGTTCGATTTCCAAGCTTTGTAAGCCTACAAAAACAAATTCTCATTTTCCCGCGAAAAATACGTTTCAAACTCACATTGAACGCCGTCTTAACACCACCATTATCGGCAATATTTTCGCCGAGACTCAATTGTCCGTTGAGATGAATGTTGGCCTCGGCCACATGAATACTCTCGTATTGTCGAACAAAACATCGCGTTTTTTCGACAAACTTCTCTTCGGTCACCTCGTCCCACCAATTATGAAGATTACCCCATTCGTCGTATTGGCCGCCTTGATCGTCGAACGCATGCGATACTTCGTGACCGATGACAGCGCCAACCATTCCGTAGGTTATGTAGTTGGGCGCGCCGAGAGTCAGGAACGGAAATTGCATTATACCAGCAGGAAAGACTGGAAAAGGTTCCTTTTTTTTGCAAGAAACATCGACTTTTCAAAAATCGGGAGCATTATGTGAGAGTGAAAGAGACGCAGAGAAAAATCAGATCAAAAATGAACGAGGCAGATTTGGGTCACGTTTTTATTTTTGGTTTTTTGTCGGAGTCATTCTCTGCGTCTCTATCTTTCCCCTCTCTTTTCTGGAACTTTTGGTGGTTTTGTGAAAAATTTTTGAAGCACTTTTCGAGAGAATTTTTTTAATTCCAATTTCCAGTCCCAGACAGAAAAACGAATTGTGCAAAATTTTGCAGAAAAAATTAAAAATTCAAAAAATTAATCGAAAAAAAATAGAAATTTTGATGAACAACAATTTTGTCCAAATTCAAGAAAAACGTTCAAAGTGAAACAAAAAACAACTCACTCATCTCATTGTTATTTGGAGCATAATAGGCATCAACCTGAGCCGGACTCTGAAACCACATTGACCGATCCAACGGCTGATCCAATCGCAACAACTCTTCGGTGAACCGCACCAATTTGACACGAATCGTCAATTGCAGCAAATATTCATGCGGCGCGATTTCCATTCCCCAATTGTCGTCCATCCACGTGTCGTTGAGAATTTGTGCCGGAAAGCCGGATTTGTATTCGATCATGTTGGCTTTGGAGATTGCGGCGGCACGAGTGTGATCGTCCATCCAGTCGAGAACGTGAAGTTGTTTGATGAACTCGTTTTTCAGATATGTCGTCAGCTCGCTCATCTTTGTCAGAGCGTGCTCTTTCTCGAAAAAGTTCTCGACAAATAATCGGCCGACTGGCATGTCCATCATTATAACCGATAACGTGACACAGTCTTCCCAGCTGAAAATGTCGACTTTTTCGGGTTCTGTTTTGTGGCGCGTTTTTTGAAAATCTGACCACGAAAATTTCTAAAAATTTTCTCGTACCAAAAATCAAACCATGATCGTTGTTCGGAGTTTTTTTTTTTTCTGTTGATCGGACCCAAAACAAATATTGTGAGACCATCTGATTTCAAAAACTACCAGAACAACATAGGCTTTCGGCCGATAAAACTTTATCCTAACTTTTTTGTTCCGGATTCGATTCAGAAATGGGTTAGATTTTTCGTTCGGGGCCAACTTCAGGGTCTACTTTTCAGCGGGCCTTGTGCGATTTATGTGCAGTATCTCCCGAGATAAGCTATTAGTTTTGGCGAGCTTTTCTCTTGTGGTTTGACCGGTGTAATTTAGGACAACTTTTTAATGAAAAGAAATTCTCAAACTAATGTGGACGGCCGCGGAGCGTGTCGGCGGCGCGGCTCATCTTCTCGCAACACAAACTTTTCATTTTCTCCAAACTCACCGATCCGGCGGAGGACTATTGAACATTCCCGTCTGATTAGCTTTGAACTGATAAAACGGTTCACGAACCGACGGTGGCAAAAATGGCGAAAAACCTGAAAATCATCAAAAATTAGAAGCGGTTCACAATTGACATTGTCACTTCACACGTTCCAACACGTAAAAAAGCCACGAGTTATCTCTACGAAAGGGGTCTAAAAGCACGAGCAAAAAGAAACACCCAAACGGAATGAAACACGGAAAAAAAGAGATGACGAAAAAAATTAGTGATTTTTTGGCCTGGTTAACTTTTTTTGTGGTGTGTCGGTAGGAACGTACTGAAGTCTTCGCCAGTCGGCCCACCTTGCACCAAACGCCACGAGATGTAGTTGGCGATGACGCGTTTTGGTGTCGATTGAAGGACGTGCTACAAAATGATGACAATTGGAAGAATTGGCGGGAGGTTGAGTTTACCTGAATTCCATTAAAATAGTCAATCTCTCTGATGATGATCGTATGATTCGGAGTGATGTCAACAAGATCTTTGAAAACAGTTTTGAGATATCTATCGAAGTCAATCATCGGAAAGACATTCTTCAACTCCCACAACTGTCTCGGATTGTTTCCTCTCTCCGGATCGCGTCGAACCATATCATCAGCCGAAAAATTGACCAACTTCGATTCGAACTCCATCGCCTCAATCATCTCTTTTTCAGCGCGTCGCGGATCGGCGCCCATCGCAATCGCCGTCTGCGTCATCAGCGTAGTATAGTTGCGCAACGTTGGATCGTCGACGCCGCTCAAATAGGGATATCTCGAACCGGCGCCCCATTTCGGTTGATCCAGCTCAATGACACTTCGACTCGAATTGGACGGATCGTGTGTGACGGCCATCTCGAGAATCACCGCGTTGACACCGGTTCGATTGAGAACGTAGGCTAGTTGTTCCTCCCATCCGTGCGACCATTCGATCCAGTTGTCGCCGTCGAGCACCGGCCAACCACCGATTCGATTCGCGATCGATTTGATTGCCACTACGCCAGTCGTTTCGAGCTCCTGTTCGTTGAGACATTTCTGATAGTATCCTTTGGCCAGTCGATCCCATGTTTTGTCCGATGATGTGATTGGTTTCTGAAATCAAATCGGAATTGATCTGAGTGGCCGGGAGTTTTCAGGTTGGCCAGGCCGGATTTTTTATTGAAGGATGGAAAAACCCCGCTCCAAAGTGCGCCTTGAAAATATAGATCTGTAATTTCAGTATTTCCAGATACTGATCAAATAATTCTCGAAGACCGGGAGTGACTATGAGAAACTGATGTTCGAAAGTCGGGCCGGAAATTTTTGACTGGCTGAGCCCGTGATTTTCGGGCAGGGCTCTCCGCTTTCCAGAAACTATAGTCTCGCCTCTGAAACTAATTACATGGCAAGAGATAAAAAACAGAGAGACGCAGAGAAAAACAATCCCGGTGTCCACAACCCAGAGTTGTTTCCGATCTTTCAGAGATTTTTCTTGGATCTTTCCAAAAATCAACAACCCACCTCCAACAACGATTTGACCTGTTTGTTGAGTCGCGCCTGAACATCGCCGATGGTGTGTCGCAACGGTTTGTTGGCCGGCAGGTTGCGATTGAGACCGTAGTTGCCGCACGCAAACTCGTAAAAGTCTTCACACGGATTCACTTTCGGATTGAGATTGTCGGCGAGAAAACCGGCGAGTCGAACGCATTCGCGCGACGTACACACGACGTTGTTGTGATTGTGGGCGGTACGATCGACGGCCGTCGACGAGTTTTCAAATGGAAGCGGATAAATTGGACGACCTGAAGATGTTGAGAAAAGAGTTTTGTGAGATTTTTGTTTTTGGTTTCTGAAATCCGGGCCAAGAACAAAAATTTAACATGGTTTGATATTTCTCCATTCTCATTATTTTTGTTCTGTTTCCAATCAAAGAAAAACCGATTTTCGAAGTCAGATGTCAGGCCCGATTTTGAATCAGTCAAGTGAAAAAGGACTAGAGATAACACGTGAATGAAGCCACAAAAATAACATTGTTCATGTATTTTGTTCAATTTTCATTTTCAACAGAAAAAAAAAGTTAGATTTTCTAGGTCATCATGACTCACCTTCACTGAATGTTTTATATCCGTCAAGAACCCATAACCATAGAAATAACACAGATAACAATGAAATAAGAATTAAAGCGAGTAGTATAAGTAGCAACGTTTCGAGTGTTGTCAACCGACCCCAACAACTTCTGCAAGAAAAAATGAGAAGTAATTACAGTACTCTTTTTGTCATCATCATCATCATCTACAGTACACATCTCACTTCATCTACAGTCTCACCGTTTGGCAGTGTGCCAATTCGTGGCCCCATTACATGTTGTGTCGGCCTTCATTCAGCTGTTCATACAGATCAGCCGACGAACATGTTATTGTCGCGAATTCGTCTCAAACAACCTCCAAAAAAAACAAGCGCCTCCAATCGACGAGACAGTGTTGAAACGTGTGAGAGCGCGCAGAGAAATAAGTGTATTTGTATGCAAATTCGCGAAGACGTCGCTAGAAAATGTTTTGAGCAAATTTTGCGACGACGTCTGGTATTGTGGTCAGGCCGAGAAAAAAACGCGGGGGGTGAGGAGAGCAGCTTTTGACACATTTTTGACATATGTGCGCGTGCGAGCGCGGAAAACGCAGATAAATAAGGAAGTTTTGAGAGGGTGGGAAGCGCGCACCAAATATTTATCGTACCCAAAGGAGATGGGGCCGAGAAAAAAAAACAACTTTCACACGAAACAGATGGAAGAAAAGTGAAAATGAAACAACATGGAAAAAAGCGAAAAAAAAGTTGAGCGGACTCGGGTGCTAATCCTTTAAATACTACTTGATACTAAACATACGAAAATGGCATGAAAATAAACAAAACAAAAACTCCCACATGAGATGATTTTGAGCTTGAAATGAATTTGACCTATTTCTGCTAGATCAAAAAAGAATCGGAGAAAATGTTGGAGCAGCTAACTCCGTGGAAAAAGTATTTGAAAATTGAAACATCCAAAGAGGGGTGAATAACATACGTCAGTCAACGTGTTGACACATTTTTATAGATCAAAAATGATTGTGAAAAGGGGCAGTCATTGTATTGACGCATTTTAGGTAAGTAGATCCATTTTCAAAACGTTGAAAAACGTTTCTGAAGTATTGGAAGTGTGTAAGTCAAAAATGAGGAAAAAAGTTCTGGTAGATCGAAAAGTTTTCGAAAATAATCAAAAAGAACCATTTTTTCGATATATATCTGAAATGAGTCAGTAAATGACTTGGCGCACTTTTTCAGGTGACAGTAGGGTTTGCTCAAGATGCTCACATTGGCTGGATTTTCTCAACAAAAAAAAATCAGAAATATTTTTTCTGAGAAAGTGGCATCGTTCCAGAAAAATTTCGCGCATTTGCCAAGATCAGACACACTTTTGTAGGCGGAGCCCGAATCAGCGAAATAGCATTTAGGAACAAGAGACTTAGAGAGAAAAGCACAACAATTATTCCGATCTACAAATAAAGTTTCTTCGAGAACTGGCCCGGTTTTCTTAGGCTCAATCCGGAAAACCTAGTTAGTTTTGCAACTCAGAAAAAAACCCGCAAACTAAAAAAAAGTAACATCAAAAATAAAAGATGAATACTTTGGTTGAAATTCGAGCACAACCTGACGTCTCTCTCGTTTCCAGTTTTCAACGAAAAAAAAATGATACAACTTCTTCATTTTTTGTCGTGTTTATTTTTGTCAAAAATCCCGTGGTAGCTTGTTGTGTGTCAAAAGTGATTAATATCAATCGATCGAACATATGTCACAAGAACACACAGACAAAAACATCTCAACATCTTTTTTTTTCTCGAGACGAACAGCCGAAAAGACAAATTTCAGAAGAACGCGTCGACGACAAAATAATGGAATGTAAAATATGCTCGTAAAATTTGATAGTCCTAGCTAGCTCGGCCGACACAAAAAACCCCCTCCATTGGAGCCGGCAACAATGGAAAAAAAAGAAGATGAATTCGAAAAAAAAGAAAAAAGGTCAGTTGTTAGCTAATACATTAAGACCCGTGTTAACACATGTTTCTCATTTTTGTTTGATCTTTTTACGTGTACTTTTGAGATCATTTTCAGAACTTGACAAAAAACCTCTTGTCCTTTAAAAAGGCACATTTTGAGTGAAAAAATGTCGAATATTCTGGAAATCGACCTTGTCATGATCAAAATCGAGGTCAAAACGTGGAGAAGCAAAAAAACAAGCAGCCTTGTGTCGTTTTCAACACAAAAAATGCAAGCCGAGAAAAAAATCAAGAACAGCTGTGTAGACTGATTGGACAAATTGGTTGGTAGCCGGCCAAAAAGTGGGGTGGAGGAGAAAAAAGTTTGGTTGGACAGGGTCCAACTTTTTACTTTATTCGTTTTTCTGGTTTTCAGAATTTGAGAGCTGTGGATTTCAGAGAAAATTTCAGTTTGGAGTTGGGGCTCAAGATTTCTATGTGGATTCTAGAATCGAGTTTGAAGCCTAGTATGACGGACAGTTTTTTTTGGCGGCGTATTTTTCAGTCCTATTGGAGTGGGCGGAGCCACCAAATACAAAATGATGATAGTGAGCAAAACCCCGAACATGTTTGCAACAGCTTTCAGGGAAATTTTCAAAAAAGCCCGGATTGGCCCGAAACTTCAAACTTGTTAGAGCTGAGAAACTTTGATTCACAAATTTTCCCTAAATTATTTTTTTCACTAGAGAGAGAGAGAGACGCAGAGAAGCCGAACAATTACGAAAGGTCACGTTTATATGGTTTTCACGTTCGTTTTATTTGAAGAATGTGAATTTTGAATTTTTTAGATTTCTGAACAAAAATAACTATGAGCTGCTGAATCGAACCCAAAATACATAGGCCTCGAGCCGATTTCAGCTGAAAAATTTGGTAATCTAAAAAAAAACAGCAAAAATCTTGGGCTGGTTTCAGATTTTTTATTGAAAATTTCAGTGGTTCGTCTCGTTGTAGCCACGTGGCAAACCTTACAGTTTTCGAAGCCGAAAAATTCTCTCGAGAATTCCTAGATACTTTCCAACAAAGGGTCATCCCTTCAAGAAGAAAAAAAAACGACCAAACAAAAAAGGAAAGAGTTCTTCCTCCTTTCTTTTTTCCATTTTTTCCCCAATTTGTGATGCGTGACACAAGAAAAAAGAAAAAATGAAAAAAAAAAACAAGAAAAATTAATGATGGCAAAAACTTGGGCATCGCGCGAATGAAAAACGAGGACAAAAGTGTTGGAGCAGCACAGATTCTAATTAGGAACAAGATGGTTATGAAGCTCGGATTCTTTTCTTTCCATATTTCTTCGACTCGAAAAAATGAGACTTGTGTATGAGAGAGAATGAAATTTGATGAAAAACATTCCGGAAAAAAAATCGGGTTACTGTATTTTTTTTTACTTGGGGAGTGGGAAAAGTGTCGAAATGTGTTCCACTTCAACATTTATAGCAAAACTACAGTAACCACGATTTTTGAAAAGATTGTGCAAAACTACAGTTACCAAGTAGATGGTCTGAGAAATCCAGCCACAAAAAAACAACAAAAATATGTGGCCAACAGAAATGTGTAAAAATATCACATTAAAAATTGAGAACTAAAATGTTTTTTTTTGTTTCGTTCTAATGTTCGATCCAGTTTGAATCTTCAACTATACGAAATCCAACAGTTTTTCGTTACGCGCGCGCCAAAAAAAAAACAAAAAAGCTTTTTCCACGCAAAAATGGGCGGCACCTAATTAAAATTAATAAGTGTGTGTGATGTCATGAAAGAGTACTGTAGCTGAACATCATTTTTTTTCGCTCAAAAAATCTCACTTTTTTCGTTTTCGATTCGGTAAATAGACTTGACTCGTCGGTCGACACGTCGATTGTCGACTCAAACACGGCGCACTTTTTCGGGGCACATCGTCAACTTCTGCTGCTGCTGCTGCTGCTTCACACGATTTGGTGGCGCCTTGAAGAAAGATGGGCGCCGCATAGTATGACGTGTCATCGGAACACGCATAAATGTGGTGTTGAGGGTCGTGTTGAAGTTGGTCTCGAAGCGATGTTGGCGGGAAATTCCAATTTATATTCGGATGAGAGTTGGTCGAAGTGGAGGAGGAGGAGGCGGTGGGTATCGGCATTTTTTCTCTCAAAACAAATTGTCATCTCAATTCAGCCACAGTGTGAAAAATTTGAAAATTTAAGGTGGTAGATCAAATTAATTCTCGTGGCCTTCTCTCTAAACCTCTCTTTTTCAAGAGATTTGAAATCATTTTATTCCATGGATTTTTTCTCTCAATTTTTTTTGGAAATTTAAAAACCAAAAAATTTTGGTTTTAAAACTATGCTACAGTAACCCTGAACTCTTAAAACCCACAAAAATTTACTTTGTCTAAAATCGTTGTCGCATTTCGATTCGATTGGAATGGGATCTGAAAAACGGAAAAATCTTTTTCCCAAAAAAAAACGCGGAAGAAAAATGAGGATTTTAGTGTAGAAAATATGTGTTTGGTCAGGAGGAATTGAGTGAGACGACAGCAAAAATAAATAATGAAAATGTTGTTTTTTTTGCCGGTCAGGTCTAGGCTACTATTCGTATGCGTATTATTATTAGACCAGTGCGCTTAACGCGGTTTTAATGATGTTTGATTTATGTTGTTGTTTTTTCTTGCCGAGGCTTGTTTTTTTGGAGGTTGCCTAAACCGAAAACGTTACAAAAATTGGTCAAATTTGAACACTCAAAAATAGGCAAAAACGGCATCAAGTATGTGGTGAAAACGAAAAGTATTTCCAATTAGAAATGTGAACGACACTAACAAAAAAAACAAGATAAATGTATGTGAGAAAAGGGAAAAGAGATCATTCATTATGGCAGACTTCAAAATACGCTCTATTGGATTACAGTACCCTTTCAAGGTCTCAATATTTAATAGGTTGAAAAACAAAAAAAAAACTCGTTTCAAGACCCAGTTTAGGGAAAAATCGGAGTAAATAGAGGATCATTGAATGTGTGTGTGTCTTCATTAAAATTGTATGTTTGACCGTTTAAAAATACAAATAAAAATGATGAGGTTGTTGTTGTTTTTGTTATGTTGTACGGGAGGGAAGTAGTGAATAAAACGACGATCGGGAAGGGAGACAAGGCGTGGAAAAGACAAAAAAAAACGGGAGCGATGAAAACGGAATATGAACAACTATCATGTTACACGCAAATAAATGACACCCTGTTGAAATGAGCCGAAAACTGTGCGGACGAGAAAAAACAGGCCATGTCTTGGGATGTCGCGCAGAAAACTCTGGAAGATTCTCACAGGGCTGACCACATCACTTTCGAATCAAAAAATATTACAAAAAATGTTTTTTTTTCTCCTCTCTCTTCGAGTGACTCATTCAACGATCCAAAAATAAGATTAAAATCAGTTTGAACTGATGGAATAGAAAACAAGTGAGATTTGGGCCAGCGGGACATTTTTCCGAAAACTAGAAAAAGTTGTGTCGGATCCGAGACGGACCGAATAAGACTTTCTCGATGTGTGACACTCTGAACTTCAATCTCATGTGAGTAAGAAGAGTGATTTGGAAAGTTTCTCAAAATTTTTACACACATGGAAATATCCAAATTTTGAAGTTTTGGATAATTTTCGAAATCGAAATTTCTCTGAATTTTCTTCACTAATGTTTTTTGATGTTTCGATTAAATTATTCTTCTCATTTTTCAAGTTGACACGTGAACTATTTTTGACACAAAATGTGAATGTTTTTTCAAGTTCAAATATTTTCGGGCCGGCTCGGAAAACAAAAGCTGAATTCAGAAAACGAGGCCAATGCTGTTTTCAGCGGTCTAGTTAAATACATTCAAGAGAATATATCTTTTTTTAAAACCGCATCCCGTACAAATAATGATTTTTTTTGCTCGCGCCTCACAGGCTGAGAAGAAACAAAATGTTGTGTTTCTCTGTTGTCACAAAACGACCAGCCTAATCGAGTCAAAATGCGCCAAGTGGTGAGATGTACCTCTTGACATATTATTATTATTCTTATGATGATGATGATGATGATTGTTATTTTCAAAAGAGAAGAAGAACACTGTTGCTGCTGCTGTCGAATGCTCTATTGTCTTATGTAAATAGTGTCTCGCTGTCCTCTTTTTTTTTTCACTTGAAAACAACTAATTCATTCACGCGACCACAGATGGTCTTAGCCTATCTCGACAATGATAACAGGGGAGTTTGAAAAAAAGTCGGGAAAAAATGCACAATTTTTAAAGCACAACAAACAATAGAAAAATCAAGCGTGAAATGAGAAATTTGAATAATCGGCAAAGTCAACAGTGTTACTGTTTGATCAGAAGATTTTGGTGCGAATATTCCAATATAATTAATTTTGCGCCGAATTGAAATTGAATTGGAAGAAATAATAATAATAAATCAGATTTCCTGTGATAAGATCTCACTTTCACTCCAATATTTGTGTTCTCGTGAGGGATATGAGAAACGGATCATTTGCAGATGTAGGTGTTCGATCCAGCCATTTCGAGAAATATGACTGTTTTTGGAATTTTTGGAAAAGTTGGGAAAAGTTGAATTTTTTGAAAGACTTCTTTTCTCAGGAAAAAGGTTTGACAGAACAGTGCTCAGGGGTTGCTAAAAATAGTTTTGTCTGCAACGTGTCACGGAGATTGAAATTTTTGAAAAGAATAAAACTAAAAATGAATATTAAATACAAACGTGACCCCAGTCCCTCGGTGGTTCTCTGCGTCTTGTTCACTCTCAAACATTGCACGCTGATACGATCTTGCGTAAATTGGAAGTGAATTTTTATTTGGCGGAAGTCGCATCACCGATTACTGACCGATGTGAAAAAACACCAAGATTTTTCGTTTTTTTTTTTTCTGAAAAGTTCCAATCTCAGCCCGATCCACGATTTTGGCTCATTTTCAACCAGGGGTGAGATTGTAGCCCGAGAGCCTGAGATCCCGAGAGCCCGTCCCAATAATCACGGGCCGGGCCGGGTTTTTTGGTTTTTCGGTCAGTCAAAAACCCGGCCCGACCTTTAAACTCCTGTTTCTCAGAGCCGGGAATAGGCTTTTTTTAAGGTGTGGGATACATACATTGCTACACTCTTACTTTTCTAGAAAAAGTATGAGTTGTATATGTTAGTACAAAAAATCGGGATATAATTCAGGCTCGTTTCCGGTCTTTAATAGAAAAGACCGGCCGGCCCAAGAGAGCCCAAATCTCACCCATGTTTTAAACTTACGAAATGGTTGAACTAATTCTGAGAGGAACAGTTGGAGAGTGAGCAGAAAAACACTTATAGACAAACAAAGGAGAAATTTTTAAAGAATTGGATAAGTGTTTCTTTTCTCTTTTCATAATATTATTATCCCAAAAAATGATTGAATGTTCACAACGATTTGAGATGTTTAGAAAAAAAAATGATTAACTGGAGGACAAAACCAAAACATGTCGCCACAATGGCCCGGACTATCTCGTTTGTGTTTTTCTTTTCGTTTTTTTAGTTTTGCAGATCTTTTATCAGTGGCTCTCGAACTGTTTTTGAAACGAAACTTCAAAATAGGATCCACAGTGTGATTTTGGGTATCTAAAGTTTTAGTTTTCAGAAAATTTTTAGAACATTTTTTGTGGTAGTCAAAAATAATTTTCGTGACCTTTTCTCTAAATTTCTCATTTTCAAATGCGCAAAACCGTTGAGTTTCAAAATAACACACTGTTGGACCTTGTCTTTCAGTGCCTTGCTCCTACTGCTTCGGTTGGAACAGATCGGATTTTTTTTAAAGCCACAGCTAGTCCGATCTGAGAACATGTCGTTAATGTGCATTATTTCCTGTTCCTTCAAAATCAATCTGCCCAAGTCTTGCCAGACCCGTCTGAGTTTCCGGATGATGATCCAACAAAAATTTGAAACCCGCTCCGTGATTTCCAGGTCTGCCTCTCAATCTCCCGGGCTGAAATCTCCCCCCTTGTCGGAAGAAACCCTTAACGTTTCTTTTCGAAACAAGAAAACAGACGAAAATCGTAGAACCAGGAGTACTGTAGACTTTCAAAGATAAAATGGGCAATCTCATGACGTAGCCATTGAACGTTCCCCATCGTTTTGTTGTTGATCGTATTTTGAGATGATGATAAAAACGACGAAATCAACGATCAATTATCAATGTTTTGAAGGAGAGAGGAAGGTTTAGCCTAAGTAGGAATGATCGAGGATGTGCCACTCTGGAATTTAATGGGACCCGGTGCAAAATTTAGTACCCCGGTAAATGAGAAACCCCATTTGCTATCTGACCTATTTTTTCACGTAGAAAACGATAAAATATTGTCAATCCGAAAAATGTTGACCATTGGAAGAGGGAATTTGTGGCCGTTGAAACTACACGGTGTGTATTTGACTACCAACATTTATTGCAAACAGCCGCACAGAAATTCAGCCGGAGCCTATTTTTTTTATTGCAAACACTGGCACACATTTGTTGGACACGCCCCTTTTTGATATTGTGGTCCATACAGCTGTTACATTCAAGTTTAGTTAGTTATAGCCAATAATATTTCGATACACACTGTGAACTACCGTATAGGATGATAGATCAAAAATAATTTTTTGAGTCTGAAAACAACTATTAAGCTTTAAATTGCTATTTTGTTCATGAATTTTGCTCAAAAATTAACCGAGATTCGATTTTTTGAAGATGACCTACTTTTTTTTAATCGAAAAAACTTCGACCTCCGATTTCTCCAAAACCAAAAATTCACTTGCAAATTCCCGGTATGGGGTTTCTTACTCACCGGGGTACTACATTTTGCACCGGGTCCCATTAAATTCCAGGGGGCACATCCTCGATCATTCCTACTAAGGCGCGTGTTTCAGATCGACTTTTAAGCCACCTCCTACACTGTTGTTTTAGATAAAGTGGTTTTATCATTAGGTGTTTCAATGAACTGTACCAAACAAAAGATTCATCGATTCACGAAACCTGACTCATCACGAGAAAATCATGAAGCGAAGAAGATCACACCGATCATAAATCTTTTCCATTTTTGAAAAACGTGTGTGTGCGCTGCTACCGTAACACTATGTTGTATGAAAGATACGACGACCAATCTCATGACGTAGATTCAAAGTGTTTCGTGATGTCGATCGTGGGAATTAAGATAACAAATAAATTGTTTTTGATATGATGCCAAATTCTGATGTTGGATGAAACGGAACAAATTGAGATGGATGATGATTACGATGAATAAGACTATCTGAATCAGGTGCTGATCTGAAACTGGGTACATTGGAAATACTGAACCGGGCCAAGTCTGGACCAAATCTGAATCGGTTCCAAACAGCGAACATTTAATTAAAGGACACATTCTAGAAAGTGAATCTAATCCGTTTTTTTTAAAGATTTTTTTCTGAATTAGACCGAAAAATCGGACCTGAAACATTTTTGCTCGAACAGAACAGGTTATTTAGAAAGCTTGAAATGTACCCAGTGCAAAGAAAAACCCGAACCGTTTCAGCATCCATTTTGTTGAAATTTTGGGACCTGGCCCGCTTCTAGTTTAAAAACGAGATTAGACAAAGATCTCGGGAAAAGATGGACCGGGCCCGACTTTTGAGAGAGCTGAAACCGTTTAGACAAAACATTCTTCCGGTTCGATTTCGTGACTCATTTCAAGTCTTGGAAGATCACGTTTTTATTAGGAATTTTTTTCTTTTTTCCATTAGAATAGTTCGAGTTCACGTGTGGTACTAACTCTTTTTTTGGAAAATCAACTTCCAATGTCTCACCGCGAAAAACTGGAACGAATTCAAAAGGTCAACCCTGAAATATACGAAGAAGTCGAGTTCAGAACTTGGATACCATCCAGACCAGAAACCATTTTTTAAATAAACTACAGTACTTTTATTTGAAAAATTGAATTGTCCGCAGAATTCTTTTCATGTATTCAGCCAACAAGAATAACTTCAACATACTGAACTAAAGAAGATTTTATCGTTAGAAAAAAGCAAGAAAAAAAAACAAAAACAAATTCAAAAAGAGATCTACTGAAAAATATCTAGTCACCCGTCTTGTAGTTGTTCCCGAACAACAAAAACCATCGAATGGTTTGTTGGCGGGAGGTGTAGTTGTCTCGGTGAACACCGAGTAATTGATAGTGAGTTGTGAAGGAGGGTGAGGGGAGGAAGATGGGTGACTGGACTGATCGGTTGGGTTTCGGCGGCAACATCACTCGTGTTGATAATGAAGTTTGAGCTTTTTGCGCATCTCGGCAATCTCTTTGGCAATTTGTTTTTCTTGTTGGCGCAGATATTTGTTGCGGTTGAGCACTTCTTGATATTCTCTGAAAACATTAGATACTTCACTAGAACTTGGTTTTCGAGTAATTTACCTGTTTCTCGCCATTTTCTCAACGCGCTTCTTTTCGCGATAACGAATCGCAGCCACACGGTTCAACGCTCTCTTTCTATCGGTTTCTTCGTCGACCGACGGTTTAACAACAACTCCGCGTTTCTTGTATTTCGGCTTCTCTTCTGGATAATAATCATCGGACGCTGGAGTCCATGAACGTTCCGAATCGGTCGACCGGAATGAGCGACGAGATGTTCGCAACTTGCGACTTGTCGTACTTCCACTATACACACTCGATGTATCATCACGTGGTGATGAATTCGGAATATAGGTGAGCGGTCCTGACTGGAATAAATCGCTATCCTTCGCCTGATACGGTAACCACGGCGAGTTGACTCTCGACACCTCTTCTTGTTTGACATCCAAGTTAGGCGTGTAGACATTCTCTTCCTGTAGCGGCACATCGAGTCTTGAAATTGGTGTTTGTGTCTCAAGTTTTGGCACAGATGAGAGGTAGTTGACATAGGAGAACGAGTCCATTTCTTGATGTGATTGAGGCGCAGGTGATGGAGCCAATGCACCGGCGTTGCTGATGATTTGTTCGTCTTCGGCAAGATATCTACTCCAAGCCTACAACAATAAGAATTATTGAAAAATCAAATCAAAATGAGAGAAGAGTTTTTGCATCATCAAATAAAACCGCCATATCAACCCTACTACTCACGTCCCAATCGACGAGTTTCGATGCGTTATCAATCTCAGATTCGAAATTTTTCATATTCTCAAATTTCGGCGCCATCGGTGCTGATTGATGCGGTTGCTGATGAAGATGAGAAGAGTTCGGAGGTTGTGAATGCAGCTGGTGATTCGGAAGAAGATGTTGTTGCTGCACCTGAAAATATCACAATGAGCAACATTTTCCATTTTTGACAGAACAGGACATTTAAGCATTTTTGAATGACTGACTACATAGAAACAAAGGATAATCTAGCTTCTACTCACACTTTCGAAATTCGGAAAATTTTCCGATTCCGTGAAATGACAATGATGAGTGATACCTAATGGCAAATTCGCAGAGCTGATAGCTGCCTGTAACATTTTTTCTGTCTGTGAGAAAATCGAACATTTTTCCTCACTACTTTTCGCCACAGTATGTATTCGTGCAGATAAATTTTTAGGTCACCAAATATGTTTTAAAAAATTCTCGGCAGTTAAACAAATTTTCGTGACCTTTTAAATTTTTAAATTCTCTCTGTAGTTTTTCACACAAAACATTTTGAAAAGTTTTGTGATGTCTGAATAACTACAATTTTGGTGTTTTTAAATTTTGCTACGTGGTAGGCTTGGTCGAAAAAATGACCCTTCGAAAATATTTTTCCGACTTAGTTTTCCCGAAAAAATTGGTCCGAAAAACATTCGGAAAAAATGGAAATTTGGATTTTTAAAACCAGGCGTCGCATTTCTCTCGTCAAAAGATCGAGTGGAAACGTATGAAAAAAGTAACCCGGTCAAAAATTAAACTTTTATCAAGCTTTTATTTTTCTAAATATGTTTTTCGGAATTTTTTTGACTACATCGATTTCAAAAAAAACTCACCACATTCTGATCATGTTCTCTGACAACACTGGTCCAATCTTCAAAATCATCGTTACACAATTCGTCACATCCGAAACGTGGATTGTTAGTCCATCCCGTCGTCTGATAGTCAACTTGTGGTTCAAAACATCCTTGGGATGAAGACGAAGGAATTTCGGGATTTTGAAGAGAACCGGCAATCGGATTTGCTCCATTCCAACTATCCAAATCGAGCAGTTCGAGCTCTTTGATCACTTCGCGTTCATCGTTTGACAAAACTCCGAGGAATGGATCGACATTTGACGATGAACTGTCAGATGCGCTGTAACAAAAACGATGATGGACCACACAGGAAGAAAATGAAGAAAAACTCACGTTCTAGGTCTAATAGTGTTGGAAAACGTGTGATGAGCAAAATTAACATAGTTATCACTGGAAGCGAGCGACGAAGCCTGAGCTCGTTGTGGCAAATAACTTTTGTCGCGCCGAAAATTGCTGATCGCATGAGCTCCGAACGTTGTCAAACGTCCGACACGTGAAAACATTTTGATTATTGTTATTGTTTATTTTTTAAATTTGTTCTATCAGCTGCTAAGTTAGGCGACGAAGAACAATTTGATGCATACCCTGAAAAAAGTTTTGCGGTTGAAAAGAAAAATGGGCGGAGTTTGAACGTCGGAGTGGGAATCACGTGTTGTGGGGCGGTAAAATGGAAAGTGTCGTGGACAGAAATTTTCGAATTGAGAGTGTTGTGTGTCGGACACAGTGTTGAGTTGAAAGTTGAAACATCGAATATTGTTTTCTATATTTTTCGAAATTTTTCTAAGTTTTCGTTGTGAGACTTGTTTGTTTATTAAAAGTGTTTCTTCAAATTGTATAGTACGGTTGTTTTCATTTTTAATTTTTATTTTCCGATCAATTTTTGATCTCTTTATTTTTCACGTGGAATTTTCGCGTGAAACTATGGAGCCCGTAGTTTTCAAAAAAAAAAAAACATTCATTTTTCATAAAAAACTAACGATAATTCTTACATCGAAGTTCAAATCAGATACGGGTCACAAAAAAAGACATCAAAAAGAGATAGAGAAACAAAAACCGCACTACACGTTTTTTTCCACGACAAGCAACAAAAATAGTATGTTATCAGTCAATCGTTATTGATTAACATTGTCTTCGAAGATGAAGAAGAAATAGAAAAAAAAACAGATTTAAAACTACCAGTTTCTTCTAAAAACCACATAATAAAAATGCATAATAGGCTAAAGCATGATGCAATTTTTTAAGGCTTCCTATTTTCAGAAGACTATTTTACCGACCGAGTTCTGGGGAGCGACAAATCGAGGCCCAATAAAAAAACGAAGGAAAAAAAGTTTCTGCTAACAAATATCATCAATTGTTAAAACGGACAGTGCAAATAAGAAACTAAAAGATGAACGAAAAAAAAATTTGGGTTGAGAGAGAGAGAGAAAACGAACAGCTGCAAGTTAGAGACGGAGAGGAGAAAGGAAGAGAAACGGATAGTGAATTTTAAAAGTGTTTTTTGTAGGTGCACCGAATACGTGAGTTTTGCGATGTTTTCGCGTTAGATAACCATGTGGTTCAATTATGATTTTTAAAAAGAAAAATCGTAGATCACAAGAAGGAACTGTCGATTGTCATGGCATCTATGGGTTACTGTAGGTGAATTTATAAAAGATATGATTTCGAACACATTATTTTTTTAATCCCAAAAATTTTTTCAGACCGGCCTATATTTTAAGTCTAGAGAAATACTACAGTAGTAAAACTTTTGAACCCCTAAAAGTTTACTAATTATTTAAAGACACCCTATCACTCAGAAATAGTTTTTTCGAGTTCATAAAAATCTCAAAATTGAAAACTTCAAATTTAGATGTATTTGGTTCAAAAACCCAAAAATGTTTGAAAGAAAAAACAAAAACATTTTTTGCCGTGGGTTACTGTACCCGCACACACACACAAACGGTGTTTGCGGCCGCCAATCTTCCTGAGAACGAATTCAAAAACAGTTTTTTTCTTTTTTTTCGACCTCAAAAAGTACTTTTTTCAATTTTTGTTGAAGTCTTCAATATTGAGATTTTGATAAACACGAGAAATTAATTTCTGAACAAGAAAAAGCCTATCCCCCACATTACAGTAACCAAATCTTTCAGAGGCTTTAAAAATACACTAGTCCAAAATAATTTTCGTGATCTTCTCTCTGAATTTCGCATTTTCGAATTATACTCTTCGGCTTAGGCCACTCCTACAGACATACCTCGGCAAAAATCGTGGAACAGCCAGATTTTCAAAACGTGTCCTAGGAATTTTCACACAAAACTGATAGTAAATTTTTGTGCCGTCTGAATTACAGTGTAAAATTTCGGGGGTTCTGAATGTGCCACGTGGAATTCCACAATTTTGCCGAGGTATGCCTACAGAACTGTGCAAAACATTCAGATACAAAATACACACTATGTTCCCGACACAACAAAATTTAATTGTAGGGAGTATGATAGTTTGAAACTCAAAAAGCCAGCAAACAAACGAACGAAAAATCAGATTTCGCAACACACTTTTCTTTTGCATGGCGTCATACGAAATATGAAATAGACTGCCCTACACACGAGGTGAAAAGTGGAAATAAGAGATGCGACCGGGTTGTAAAAATAGAATTTTCTTGAACATTTGCTTTTAAAAAAAAAAAAAAAAAGTTGGTTGAACTATTTACGTGAACGTGAGAAAAAAAATGAGGCAAAACATTTTTCGGTGATGGATTATTTTTAGTTTACTGAGTTCTGAAATGCGAACAGTTTTATTACTTATAGTGATATTCAATTGTTATGGCTCTGGAGAAACCGCTAAAAAAGAAAGTGAGGAAGAAGAAAGGGGGAGGGGAGCCAGTGATGAGATTATAGCCTGAAAGTCCTCACCGGGATTTTTCGGTCGGTCTTAAAAGCAAAGCTCGTCAGGATCAACATTTGAATGTCAATTTCTTAGTAAAATGAACAAAAGTTTTTTTTCGAAAAAGTTATGGAGAATATTATTTCGTGGGTACGAAAAAATAAGACCATTGGTAAAGAAGGTGGGAGCTTATGTACATAAATTTAGAAGTAATTAAAAAAAAACACCTTGAACATGTGTGTTCCCTAAAAAAAAGTACGGCATTCTCAACAACTGTTTTTTCTCGCATTCACAATATTCAATTGTGAATGTTTACCTTACGGTTCGACCGGTGTAAGAATCTTTCGAACAACAAAAATCTCACCAGTCGCAAAAAAGAGAAACAATAACTTGTAATTTAGAAAGATATAATTGTGGAAACGGAGTCGACTCGTGTAAATATGCATGTGTCTCGAAATTGATGATTGATGACACCAACCACGAATACGATCTACAGTATGTTTAGAACAATTCACTCATCGAAAACTCTTTCTGTCTACCATTTCAAGCTTTTTGAAAGTTCATTTTTTTTCCAGCAAGTACGGTGTTGAAGTTCGACGAGAAGGTTGCGAAGGAAGTACACTACGGTAGGAAAACTGAAGAGGAGAAAAAATTTTCTCTAATTTCAGAAATCTTGATAAGTTATGCAACATTGGCACAAAAGTGGGGTTTCCCTATTCTCTTTTTTACAAAATGAAAGATAAGGGACGTCTTCTGACAATTCGTAAAAACTGTTGCTGGACGATTGGTTGTAACTCGAAAGCGCAACTAGTGAATCCACGTTACGCCTTCGTTCCAACTACTGATGTTCAAAAAACTATGGAATTATTGTTGGTGGACTCGTTTTTCTATTTCGTCACCTACGGCCTAATTCTGTCCGCCCTATTTGTCGTCATTCTGCAACGATACTACGTTATTGCCACCGCCAAATTTCTTGTTAAACGTGACGACTATTACACCGAGACAGAGATGTCGATGAAAGAGCTGAATGAGTTTGTCGAAGAATCGCTTCTGGATACACACATCAAGGTGTCGGGATGTTTGACGATTCCCGAATTGAGTCGAGTGTTGACCATGTTTCCTTCCGATTATCGATTGAGCACATCCCGTACACATTCTTTCGAAGAAAACGATGGTGTTAACCATGTGAGTAAATCAAAAACTCATGGAACATCACTACTAATCGAAAAACCGCTCCTTGCTCATTGTGCGGGTTTCGGTCACGAGTTGATGGACACGGGTCGTTTTATATCAACACCGCGAGACTTGTTATACCGACTTGTTGAACATGGTCCCTACATGTTTCCGTTTGATGTCATCGAACTACTGCAGGTATTCAAATTAAAGACACATTGTCACTCATAGAAATCCTATTATTTCATGTGTTCACAGCGAAAATCCTACTGCACGTGGCCATGCCGCATTTCACGTTTTTAAAATAGTTTTCTAATTTTTAGTACTGACAGAACGTTGTGATGTTGAAAAAAAAAAACTATTTTTGAATTCATTCTCCCGACGAACGTCTTGTGCAACCCCCGTTTGTGTGTGTGTGTGCAAATACAGTAACTCGTGAAAAAAAAAGTTTCCAGAATCTCACGTGAGCACACATCGAAGGTAGTAGTCTTCAAATGGTAGCAGTCTAAATAGTGACATTTTTTTGAAAAAGAGAAATTTATTTCCTACTGTCTTTAACTTTAGACTTTTCTAGTTTTTCCAATTCAAAATTATAGCTTTTCGACGAAACAACGTACATTCTGGCTAGTGAGCCATCCATTTTGACACTAGAGGGAGGTATCACCATTGTCGGCGATTTGAGAGGCCGATATCCAGACCTTCACCGATGGTTGCAGTTAACTGGCTGGCCTCCAAATAACAAGCTCATTTTTTTGGGCGGTATGGTGGATATTGTCGAAAAAGGATCGCTCGAAACTCTGGCCCTAATTTGTGCTCTCAAGGTTAATCCAAATATTTTGAAGTACGCACGTAGAAAATCAAAATTACAGTGTCGCTTTCCACGCCACGTTTTCATGCTACGCGGAGTTCCGGAAGCCTCCGAATTTCGAATCCCGAATCGCTACGAGGCGCGAATCGTCCGATCGATTCAGTCATCAGTGGCTCGCGTTTTCTCCTATTTACCTTACGCTGCGCTGATAGGTGGACGTATGATGGCTGTGCACAGCGGGTTTTCGCCACTCTGCCGAACACCGGAAGATTTTTTGCGAATTGAACGCCCTGTGAGAACCGAATCATTTGGTCAAATTGAGAAGCACATTATGTTCAATAAACCATCGGCGACTGTTAAAATGTTCCGCCCGAATCCTGGTTTGTTATGAGAACAATTCAGGCCATACGAAAAATATATTCTTACAGTCAGTGAAGGTGACAATTTTGGAAAAGAAGCTATTTTCCGTGCGTGTAAATTATTCAACGTCAAAACAGTTGTCAGATCGCATAGCGTAGTTCCAAACGGTTATATGCCTTGCTGGCGCCATAGATTGATTAATATTTGGAGTGCGCCCGGTCTTGGCACTTCACAAGGAGCTGTTTTGTACGTATCGCCGGAGATGAATGTGACGCCGATACTTTTGAGATCACGCGAAAGAGTATAAATTTTTGAGAAGACAGAAATGTCACGATCGGGCATTAGAAAAGTACAGTACTTCTAGATACAAATTTGTTAGGAAGTTATGGGAAAAAAGTTACTTACGTTAAAGAGGGCCGACTCTAAATTTTTTGATCCCTAATAGAAAACAGATTTCGAATCGAGCCGGGCCCAATGAAAAACACATTAAATTAAGAGGTAACACAAAGTTCGCCAATTCAACGACATGGAGAAAAAACTAATCACATCACAAAATTTCGTAAATTTATCGAAAACATCATAAATTATTCACACATTAAAAAATAAAATAAATATTCGAACTCGAAATTAGATCCACAAACCCGAAATGACTTATTATAATAGAATGAATGAAGCCTAGCACAAATCGATTCATTAGGATCCCATAATACTCGTATTCCTCTTCGTTCTTTTTTCGTTACCTTCCAAAAACTTTGTGATAGTTTCAACGAGTTGATATTCCTCGTGTCGCGGATCGCCAGCAAGTAGGCCGTATCGCACAGCGAGCCGATTTCGTGCATTTCCGAGAACCCGATTCAAAAGTCTCGTAATACAATCGGTTAGCGATGGGAATTCCTGAAATTGACTTTTTAAAAATTTGGAAATTATTACTGTAGCTTAACCCTTCTCTCCAATATTTGTTTGCAAATATTTGCTCACAAGGTTATTCGAAACTCACCGTGGCAAACGAAATCATCGCCGGAACCACATGCTTCCACAGTTTATTCGAGCTCGGAAGCTCGCCGTATTTTTGCAGCGTATGCACAATGTCGCACACCATTCGCGCAGTGTCGAGAGTTTCGCGAACGCGATATTTGCGACACAACTCTGACGCCAAAACGATGCCGAATATGCGACGTTGTGGATCGGTATTGGAGAGAATTTCGTTGAGATGAGCAGTGGCGGCGAAAAGCGACGGAACACCTTCGACGAGCATACGAATTTGATGGATGGGGAATTTCTGAAGAAAAATATTCTGGAGTGAGATTGTAGCCCGAGAGGCCTGATAGCTCAGCCCTGAAATCAGGGGTTGGGCCGACTATACAAAACTTTTTCTTTTAATTTTGAATTTTTTCAAAATACAATAAGATGTAGATCAGACTCAGGCGGAACTAGCCCTTTCGGACATTGAATTTAATTCAGAAAAAAAATCTCGATGAGGAATTGCAACCGTATCACACTCACCTGGAAAATGATAACTTTCAGCAATCCGCCAAAATCAATAAAAGCGCGATGTATATATTCGCAAGCAATGCGCACAATCTTCTTCCTCTTTTCCATCATTTCAAAATCACGTTCATCATCCATCATACGTTTCGAATCACAAACTTCAATCAGTGCATGAATTACAACACTGTGTTGCGAATCGATGAACGAAAATGTCAAATGTTCCTTCTCTTTTCGTTCGTGCTCCAATGACATTTTATGATGTTGACTGGATGGCACAACTCTGTTATTCGACATCATCATTTTCACTCGAAGATCTGCGCGAACTGCCATTGAGAAGAAATTGAGCGTTCTGATGAAGCACTCAAAATGAGACGGCGAGTTGAGAATTCGTCGATCACATCGGAAAAGTAATGCGGGAATTTTGTACAGATCCTCGACAAGAATTGATGAGTCGTGAGAGAGCCAGCTGGACGCGGCGGACTGAAACAAAAACAATAAACTCGTTTCAGTCAGAAACTTGTATCATCTAATTTTGACTTGTATGAATTTTGAGCCCCTTTGGCCGGTGTAAAAAATTCGTCTTGAATTTTCTGGGTTGGCAAAATTTTTTGAATAAATTTGAATTCTAACGTAACCCGGTTTATTTTCAAACCATTTGTAAAAATAAAAATTTCATTTCGAAAAACTGAGCACGATGAAAAAGTGCAACTTGTCCAACAGAATATGCGGTTTAGAAGGAACGGTTGGTGTGAAGAAATGTTTCTTTTAAATTAAACGAAAAATTATCGTGCAGATTTTTCTGTGGATTATAGCAGCGAAATTCCTTATTCTCGGTGCAATTCGTTTGATTTACGGGTAATTGTCACAGAAAAAAAATGATAAATATATTGTTTTCAAGAATTGTCAACGCTGAATTTCAAGGATATTGCCAACTGTTTCTAGCTTCTTGGACAGTTATATCAATCGTATTTCCTTTCAAGTTGGTAGTAATCGCATCACTAATCATACAGGTACTGCAACTTCAAAACTTGGGGTAAAAGAGTGTTTTCGTCAAATTAGCATAGAAAAAAAAATTGTTCGCTGAAAAAATTTCGACTCGAAAAAGTTCTGTAATTTTTACCGAAGACATGAATACATAAATGTTTGCGGAAACACACGCATTTAAAGAACGTCCGATTTTTAATTCTTTTTTTTTTTGGTTCACGTTTGAATATTTTTTCGAGCTCACGTTATCCTCATTTTTGTTCGAATTTTGGTTTTTTTTCAAAGTTAAGAGTACGCAAATAGTGAGAAACAGCTTATATGAAACATTTTCTTTTACTCAAACATAAATTTCAGAGGAAACTTGTGTTTTTGTTGAGTGGAAAAAAAAATTAAAATAAATTGCATAGGTGAGGAATCGAACCCTTGACCTCTCACTCTATAACAATGCCTAACCTGTTGACCCACAGTGCCACATTTTTTAACGTGAAAATTTCATTTCAAATATTCTAAGAAAGTAATAAATGAGAAAAAATTTGAGGAATGACGTGATTAAAAAAAAAGAATTAAAAATCGGACGTTCTTTAAATTAAACTTGTGGAAACCTATTCTGTTCAGGTTATAGTTTCAATTTTTGTTGGAGGTATAGCATTCTACTATTCTGTATTCATGGTCGCAGCAACTGTGGCAAAACAGCGACAAAATGACTCACTCGGTCAGAAGCATAACTAATACAAAAATATTGTTTTTTTTCAGTCGAAGACATTATGGTTGTAATAATTTATATGAACGTATTTGTTATTTCTATTCTCGCATGTATTGTTTATTCGAAATCATTATGGTAAGTGTTTTTTTTTATTCTGGAACCTCTAATTTTGCAAAAACAAAACTCAGTTTTTTAGCAATTCCAAAATCGAAAAAGAAGACAATTTCCATCAGGAACAGTCCAATTCAACTCGATCCGAGACTGTTTGAAACTAATTTCTCACCTCATAAAGTAGTGCCGGACAAATTTGATCGTATAATATAAACATCGCAACAATCGTCTTTTCCTGCTCCTCACTAGCTGTTCCATCCAACGATTTTGAGAACATATCCAAAACTACAGGCATGGCCAACATCTGACTTTCAAAACTGGCTTTTTCGATGAACTCAAATGGTATTGATTTTCTCGGTGATTGTGGCGATAATGCCATTTTTGAGACTAGTGTCATACTTTGAGCAGTGGGCATCATGTATGGAATAATGTTGGAGCATCTAGCAATCTGAAAATAACAGTTGGATTTTTCAAAATATTCAGGTCAATTTTTACCAATCGGAATCTCAAATTTTCGAAATCTCGATGTCTCGTCTCCATAACAGTTAGTAAATATCGTATTGGTAATCTTGTATACATTTCCTCGCTATAGATCATTCCTTTCAACGAGGGTTCCACTCTAAGGTGTTGCTCTCGATATGTCATCAGATACATTAAAACGTAAAGTTTTTGTGTTAGATTGTTCTGGTTTAGCATTCCGTTCTCAAACGTTTTCTGGAAATTATAAAGTTACTCATTTCGTGGTATTTTTCAGCAATTACCTCGATGAAACGCAAACTCAGACCAGGAGTTTTGAAATTTGCTGTATTGCTGGCAAATCTTCAAAAAAAGAAATTATGACACGTTTTTTAGTTTTATAAGTTTGAGAATAAAACTCACACTTCAACTAGGTCGGCGAGAATTTCGCTAGCTGGATAGGTGACGTTTTCGAGTTGTTTTTCGAGCCAATCCTGAAATATGATGAATCACAGAACAATAAAGTTGACTAATCTCTTACCGCAATATTGATTTTGAAAGTTCTGAAAACTCCAGCGCTCTGAAGTGCTGTCATTGAAAAAATAGCACTTCTCTCTATCGTATTTTCGTTGAAACTGGGTGTTATTGCTTGTTCAGTACTTCGATTCGCAACTTCTTGTTCGCTCAAACATCTCGACAAAAACGTGTTTTTCAAAACTTGCGCGTGCATGTTTCGTTGGGAAATTTCGACTTTTCGTTTCAAAATCTCGCTGGCAAACTTGGCCAAATCGTCTATTCTTCCACACATGATACAGGCGTGAACGTATAATAAGTTGGCGCCAAACGATCCGCGCGACAAGTCGAATGTTCGACGACGAGCCGCGTCGAGCCAATCATCGACAGCTCGATCGGGCGGTTGAACAGCAGCGGTTTGATTCGGTGGAAATTGGGTGAATAAGGGTACGGCGACAAGAGATGCAAGAACGAATGTTTCATGAGCGTCACCGAACGGCGAAGATGAGATACGTGTTTCAGTGTTGGAGCGGACTCGTCGAACTGGTTCGTGTAGCTGATTTGGTGCTAATGCTTCATCTTCCGAATCTGGCACAATTGAATCATCTAAATCAGCTAGCGATCTGTAAGTTTGAAATAAACTCAATTTATATATATTTTTTTTTGCGACTCACAAGAAGCTGTGCGTTTCCATGAATTCGTCAGTCGATATAACCACATCGGACTTGGCAACTATTGGCTCGGAATTTTTTGATAATTCGGTTCGAAACACAAATCTTGTTATCAGAATCATATCATCATCTCTCCACGGATCAGAGCCACCCAACAACTCTACCAAGCAATATGACAATCTTGTACACCATGGAGCTTTGGCTACTTCTGGCATGTTTTCTGGCTCAGCGTGCAATACATTTTTGACAATTTTCAATAACTTATCAATGATTTTTGGAAGAATTTTACGACCACCTGAGCGAAGGATGCTGAGATAGAGGAAACTTTGACGATCAGTGAGAAGAGGTTCGAGGAATTTTACAAAATCGATGTCGTTTAGATGATTGATAGCAATTCGACAAACGAAATGGCTATCCCTAAAAATAGTTAGGAGCTTTTTTGGAACTCGGAAAAATAAACTCACAAGCGATTATTTGACAATTTTTCGATTACAGTTTCGGCGAGACTCGGTTCCAAGCTAATAATCTGAAAAAAAAACTTTTTAACAAAAAAAAAATTACAAAATTTACCGTTTCTATCACTTCGGTTCGTAATTCGTTTCTTTTTCCATGACCATGAACTTTCAGCAATGAATTCAGAAAAGCAATTTTCAACTCGGGGCAATCTGTTAAAATGGCTTTCAAAATTCCAGGTCCGTTTTCAAAGAGAAACGCGCGAACAATTTCGTCGGCGTGAAGGATTCCGGGGAGATAAGAGAGCAATATGACAATTTGTTCAGATATTTTGGTGATGTTTTCTTTGTCGATCCATGTCGAACTCGAGGCAAGCGCGGAATCGTTATCTGGAAATTAATTTTTATTAATTACATATTTCTGAATGTTTTCATCACATTTTCTAATACATCTGACAAGATCCACAATCTCTTCTACCAATGTATCTTTTTCTTTCTCATTGAATTTATCTTGAATTTGATCGAATCCACCGGGTGCGAAATCCATTTGTTCATCTTCAGGCGGTATTCTGTACGGTGTTGTCCTGTTTGGCGTCGATTTATATTGTTTGGTTTCTAGCGAATAGTTAGGAGTTCCGATATTTGAGCGGCTCCCATCTGAAGCACCATCATCATGAGCATCGGAATCTAGTGCTGTGGTAATGTCGATTCGAGGGATGTTTTTACGAAGTTGCAACCGTGATTCAACTTTGTTCCAATCGATATTGTGATAAATGAGATTATTTATAGCACATGGATCAAGGGAGGTTACGATTTGCCGAAGTAGACTATCGGGAATCTCGAAACTAGATTTTCCAATTCCAGACTGTTCAGCAGCGATTTCATGAAATAGCTTTGTCTCTTTCGATGTACCCTAAAGCTTCAGTTACTTTCTAATTTTGATTAGGTTCACTCACCGCTTCCATTTTGACCAAGAAAGTGGGTTTTTTCCGAAAAAAAAATGAATGTTTTTTTTTCGAA
The DNA here is from genome assembly GCA_963572245.1 of Caenorhabditis sp. 8 KK-2011. NCBI lineage: Eukaryota > Metazoa > Nematoda > Chromadorea > Rhabditida > Rhabditidae > Caenorhabditis > Caenorhabditis sp. 8 KK-2011. Next base: position 9,757,479 of record OY751550.1, on the reverse strand, counting down.
AAAAAGACAAGCAAGTAAAGTCGCTCCAATGAGAATTTTTCTCAAAAGTAAATTGTGTACTTCTCACGGACTTCTATTTATTTTATTTTATTTTTTTCCTAAAACTGAAAGTTTTAACAAACTTTCGGGTTTTCAGCGCGTTTAAAGCGTTTAGAAAAATGGCAGAACAAGAAGTGACTATTATTCAAGAAGGTTAGTATAAACTCCCCACTCATAACAAGTTTTCTTTCAGGAAAAGCAAAAGTTGGTTTTCATGGGCCAGTTTTTTATAATCCCGTACAAGAATTCAATCGAGATTTAACGTAAGTTTTTCAAATTTTCGATTGATATTTAATCAAGTCATTTGCAGAGTCACTGTTCTTCGACAATTCGTTGAAGATCGTTTGAAGCAACGCGCGGAACAATCTACATCAGGAGAACCACCTGCGAAAAAGAATAGACTGCACAACGAGAACGAAGATGGTTCTATCAGAATTTTAGATGCGTTGTCTGCTTCCGGTTTGAGAGCTCTCAGATTCTCACAAGAAGTGGAGCATGTCGACTTTGTCATGGCTAATGATTTCTCGGAAAACGCCGTCGAATCAATTAAGGAGAATGCGAAACTGAATAATGTTGAAGGAAAAGTTCGACCACATTTCGGAGACGCTATGTTAGTTTGATTTAGCGTAATTACAATCTCATTGTTTAGCATTTCAGAATGACGATGATGAATCATCGAACTCTTGACAAACGTTTTCATGCCGTCGACCTTGATCCTTACGGCTCTGCCTCCCTATTTCTTGACTCAGCCGTTCAAGCAGTTGCGGATAAAGGTATTTTGATGATAACCTGCACTGACATGGCAGTTCTATGCGGAAACACTCCGGAAGCTTGTTACAACAAATATGATGCGGTGACTACTCGAACGAAATTCTGCCATGAAATGGCCCTGCGTATTTTGTTACGCTCTATCGATTCACACGCTAATCGCTACACAAGATACATCGAACCACTGGTTTCAATTTCAGTCGATTTTTATGTTCGAGTTTTTGTTCGTGTTCACACCGGTGCCAAAGAAATGAAAGATTGTGGAGCGTAAGGCTTAACGATTTTTCATAGATCAAAAAAGTTTTCATTTCAGAAAAGTTGGAACTGTTTTAGTCTGCAGTGGATGTCAATCATTCGAAAAATTACCACTTCTTAGAAAAGTTGTTGATGGCAAAAGTGTGAAATTCGGTGCACCAACCATTAAACAAACTCTTATTGACGGGTCCAACCGATGTGTGCATTGTGGTCACGCAGTTCATCAGATTGGGCCAATGTACTTGGCACCAATGCATTCGAAGCCATTTGTTGAGAGTCTGTTAACACGTCTTAAAAATACTCCAGAAGAAACGAGGTTAGGCACGCATAGTCGATTAATTGGTGTTTTGACAACGGTTAGCGAAGAATTGGACGATGAAATCTTATACTATGAACACGATCAATTAGCCAATGTGGTTAAAGTATCAGTTCCCAAAATGATTAATGTTAGATCAGCACTTCTCAACGCTGGGTATAAAGCTTCCGGATCGCATTGCAATCCAAGAGCTGTGAAAACAAATGCTCCACCTAGTTTTCTATGGGATATTTATCGGAAAGTTGTGCGTTTAGCATTTTCTAATATTTTTTCACAAAACCATTTTTTTGTAGGCACATGACACAAATGTTGATCGAGAAAAAAGACTGGACCCCAAATCTGCTGGCTATACCATCCTTGGAAAACAGCCGACGTGAGCTAAAATTTTTTATTTAAAAAAAATATTTGTTACAGAAACGTGATCGACTTCAAACTTCATCCAGAAGCTGCTAGTCAATTGAAAAAGGAAAATATGGTCAGATTCCAATGTAACAAGGGTAAAAATTGGGGACCAAGACAAAAAGCGAAAGGATCTGTAAATTCGGCGCAAGCCGGTTTTCAAGTAGAGAAAATCGAAACTGATGTTTAGGTTCTTTTTTCAATACGTTGTTGATTTTTAATTGTTATTTTTTGATAAAGTCTTACGTTTTGCACCAAAAAAGTTGTTATGTTCAGGCTTTGAGTGTTGAAAAAATGAGCTTTTCCACAGAGAAGGCTAAATTCGGGATCCACTCCAAACCCTGATTGCGAGAAGAAAACATAAAAAATCGGCGTGAAACAATTGAAAAAAAGTAATAATTTAGTTTTTTTCACGCGACCCTACTCGGCAATATTTTGTTTCAAGTGCAACTGTATTCATTTCTCATTCTCCAACTCACATTCTCTCACAAAAAACGTGCTGTATACGCGTATACGGCTGTTTCATTTGGAACCACACTCTTTCATTTGGAGTGCTAAAAAAACGGAATATCAATTTAAACAGGCTATCGTGAAACGTTAGTTAATCAAATGTAAAATTTTAAAATATTCAAAACTAACATTTCAGACCGAAAAAAATAATAAATAACTACAGTACACCAATAACTCTTGTCGAGACCAACGTCTTATAGTTGTGCGTCTATAAAAAACTCACTGTACATCATTTTTTATTTCGATTTTTTTGTCACAAATTTTGCAAAACGCGGCATGCCAAAAATGGAAGACGAGACTGATGTTTACGACTTGAAGCAAGGGCACGTGGTAAATGAATGGCTCGTCTGGAAAAATCTGGGACCGAACATAAATAAACGAGTTTATCAAGTCAGCGATTTGAAAATGGAAAAGTTTGTGAGTTTTGAAAACCTACAGCAACTGTGGGTGTTTAAATATAAACTTACAGGGTAAAATGTATATTGAAAAAACAGACGATGAAGATTTGTCAATGCTTATGGAGAGTATTAATTTCTTGTCGGCACAACAATGGATTGGAAACTCGTTTCGATTTTCAACTATAATTGATGCTCAATTAATCGAGAATCAGTATGTGTATATGGTTGTGCAAGATCGACCGGGACCGACTCTGCAGCAACTTCTCAATTGTGAAAAAGCGAACAATTGTTTCACTCCATCAACATGCGCCTACTTTGCCATTGACTTTATACAAACGATTGAAGCCATTGTGAACTCGGGACACGTTTTGCGCAATTTTGATCCAAATCAATGGAAGTTTGACACAAATTCCCGGGTTTTTTACCTAGCTGATGTGTCTGATGTTGTAACTAGTAGTGACAAACGATGCAATATTTTCAAAGAAGAGTTTTCGTCAACTCATCTGAAATGGAGAGGAAATTTGCGATATGCACCAATATCTTTTTCAAAGCTTCGCGATCTTCATCGAATGAATGAGTTAGATATGATTGAAATGGCGATCTTTGTGCTTTATAATTTGGTTGTTCAGAAGTTGCCTTGGGACACTGTTTATAATCAATCCAAAGTTATAACACAGAAACAAAATTTTCTATTTGATTGGACAAAACACTTGGACAACAATTTGCAAATGTTCGAGACAACGTAATATTTTTCTCTATTTGTTTCTCAGATGAATTATAAACTTGCAGGCTTCGAAACATGGCCCAAAATCTGAAACAAGCAGCTACACTGCTTCCGGTTTTAGAAGCTAGCGCAGTGGTTGAGGGTGCTTGGTGTCCGAATGGTACGCGCGCCGGTGCGCTGCCCTCAGCTATCAATTACGCGGCGATTATAGAAGATTTTCATACAATTATAATGCATGATCAAAGTATAATCAACTGGCGAGAAGCTGTTCTTTGTTTTGAAGTAGAAATCGATCCCGCTTTAATGGTAAGTTACTTTTTTTATCAAAAAAAAAAACGAAATGTTTTAGACACCTGAAGAAATCGAATCATCGAAAGCGTTAGAACTATCAAAACATTTCTCACAAGAATTGGAAACTCAAAAAAGGAATGTTGCAATGAGAGCACACTATGAAGTTCTTGTCGAAGACCATGAAGCCGAGGTGAGTCACAAACTATTGAAAACTCGAAAAAAAAATTTCAGCTCAAAATTAATCTGGAAAATGCCAAAAATAGTGTCAATTCTTTAGTTGAAACAACTGAAAAAGGTAAAATTTATGTACACACTTGTATTGAAAATTTTAAAAAATTACTCATGCAATGCGCGATTTCTGAAAACCTCAATCAAATTGGCAATAACTTGATAGAGAACTGTCCACGCAACACGGGTCTCTTCATCAATTTGATAACCGTTGCATTCCTTGACCACTTCTAAAACCGGTTCGATCATGTGCTGAAAATTTGAAAACGTTTTCAGCTTTTCTTTTTTCCCCTTACAACAACGTGATTTCGTTGAACATTCCACTTAATATGCGCCTGTGCAATTCGTGCCAGCTGTTTTCCCAATTCCTCTTCATCCCTCATCGAGTCAATAATCTTACCCAAACCTTTCAAATAAACAGAAGCGTGTCTTCTATAAAAATAATATAGTTAATCAAAAATAACTTTGTTCGAAATAGTTCACCTCAATTCAATAGCATTCATTAGTGAAGAGTCGGGAATGGCTCGGAATTGTGGCCAAATGAGCTTGTATCTTGGATACTCGGAGAAGAGACGAACAAAAATTTTGAGTCCATTCCGAACCCCGTCCTTTTCCATACTCGTATAAGTTTTTCGAAGTATCTCACGCTGTTTGTCGGAAAGTCGAGACGTTTCATCGACGATTTTTTGAGCTGAAAAGTGAATTTTGTAATAAAAATAATAGACGAAGCAAAACTTCCGCTCACATGAAAAGTATTTGGCTAGATTTTCAATCGACATTTCCTCAAAAATATTTTTTACTACTAATTCGCCGAAAAAATTTATGTCTCAAAAATGTTTTCATAAAAGTGGGCGGGGAAAAAAACTAAGAACCCGGAAGCCCGAGAGAACGTTAATAAACACGGAGGCCCGGTGGGATTTCTCTAAACTTCGAAAAAAGCTGGACCAGGTTTCGGTCAGTTTGAGCCGGCTCACTGTGAGCCCAAAACCCCCGGTTAAAAACTCACCGAATGGATCAAAGTTTTCTTTTCCCGAAGAAGTCGTAGTTGTCGTGGATACTGATTCTGTTGTAGTAGACACTGATTCCGCGGAATCTTGATGCTCTATGTGTTTTTTGGAACAAGGGGGTTCAATTGTTGTAGGAGGTTTCTGAAATACAACAACACAATTCCAGCAAATGACGCAGATATTGAAAAAAAAAACAAAGTGGTCACCAAAAAATGTGGATGCACTTTGAAATCAGTAAAATATTTCATGTTTTTATTTCCAGGCAAAGTCTCGCCGAAAAAATATCCAAGAAAGAAACGTGGACCTTACAATAAGAAAAAAATCGGTAAAATTCTTCGCAAGTCTCCTTACAACTTTCAATCATTTGTTTTTTTCAGAAAACGTCTCGCCGAAAAAACGTGGACAAAAGGAGCGTGTTCACTCACCCGTATTAGATGAAGGTGAGAAAAAATACAGTGGATTTTCCAAAACGTTTCATATCCATCTAATTTTGGTCACTACCCGCTTGCGAAAAACATACCTGTCACAAAAGGTAGAAAAGTACCGGGACAAAATTTCAAAAAATTTTTCACTAAATTTCACATTGACATTTTTAGATAAATTTATATTTTCCTTCAAATTTAGACGTATTTTGGCTCGTTTTTCTCTACATTTAAAGTGACAAAAATATTGTTTTTTTTTTCACAGTGACAAAATTTTTGAGAATTTTTGATACCCTCTTGTGACAGGTAAAATTTGAAATCTTCGGGAAATTTCCATAAAATTTTGCGGGCTGTCGCAAAATCTTGCCGGAAATTTAACGAGTTTCTCACAAAAAATAAAACTACACAGATGTTTTCAGAAACTGACGAAGAGATCGAAAAAAAACCCGAAGTAGTCACGAAAGAAGGTAAATAGTTCCATTTTGAAAAGTAGTGAAAAAAACAGTCAAGCTTTTTTTCAGACACAATTCCGCCGAAAAAACGTGAAAACAAGCGTGTTTTTTCGTTTGTTGTTGAAGGTGAGAAAAAAGAAAAAAACGTTAAAGATTCGAAATTATCAAAGACATTGGGAGGAAAAATTGAAATAAAAATTCTCGAAAATATCATGAAAATGCATTGGAAGAATGTTATTTTTATTATTTCGTACACTCACTCTGCTTGGAACTTCGAAATTCGCAATAGTAGTTCGTCGAGCTTCTGTTTTTCCCTGCTCCACTTTCAGCGTTTTCGGACTCGCGGCCAAATCGTAAAATTCAATCATATGACGATACATCTGTCAATAAGCTCAATTATTTTAGGTTCAAAAAAATTCGCAAAAATGGTCAAAAAGATGTTTTAAATGACCCGGCGACTCATCGAGAGTATTCGTTTAAATTGGAAGTATTCATCATTTTAAGACATATACGAGTTAAAACACAGTTCAAAAACATAAGAAACAAAAGTTAGACGACAAAAAAGAACAATAAATAAAAATAAAGTTGGATCAAAATTTCAAATTCTAATGAAGCAGTAGAGCGCGTTTGCGCGATTAATCCAACTCTATGATTTATTTTCTGTTCTTTGTTGTGCTGTAGTTTTCGCTATACGTTGTTTTAGACTGTTTTTTCACTCACATATGTCTTAAAATGGCGAATACTTTCAAAATAACCGAATACTATAGAAGAGTCGCCGGGTCATTTAAGTATTTTGTGAATTTTCAAAAATCTTTTTTTTTCAGACAAAACTCCGAAAAAGCGCGGAAGAAAGAAGAAAATTGTTTCACCGGAAAAACTTCAGGGTAAGTTTTTATTCAATGAAAAACGAACAATTAGACAGAAAAAAAGCATGTCTATGATGTGAAGGATTAGTAATTTTTGATTTAGAATATTGTTGCAAAATGGGAGAAAAAATTTCTTTTGAAAAGGGGAAAATGAGAGTCTTTAAAAAGATTTCGAAAAGCCACGCCCATTTCCGGTCCGGAAAAGCGTTTGAACTTTTAGTCATTGAACAGGAAGTTTGTAAAAGTTTTTTTGTTTAAAAAAAACTTGTTACTCTAAAAGAAAAAAGAATACATTTTTGTTCAAAAAAAAAATAAGCGGAATTTTCTTGACATTGCCCAACCCCAAAAAAATTCCAAAAATAGAACAAACCGAAGTTTCCACAGTAAGACAGTGTGAACGTGACAAACTTTTTGTGTGGACACTTCGAAAACTCTGTTTTGAGTCAGTATGCCCGGAAATCAACACTGACTTCTCACCTTAGCTAGTCAACCTCCTCTAAATCGTTATTAAATGAACCAGAAGGAATTAAATTTCCGTAGATATTCTTGCAGTCGAATTGTAGTCTGGAGAAAAAAAAACTTTTGCACTGCAAAATAATTGACATTAACGGAAGCGTATTCGATAAAAATATTTATTTTCAGATGCACCGAAAGACTGAAAATCAACATTTTAATATATGACCTCACGATTATTGAATCAAAACCTGTTAAATTTTTCTGTATTCGTTTTTATTGTACGTTCTCATGTTTTATTTTATTGTATGTTCTCATGTTTTTAGATTTTCGAAGTGTTTATGAATGTTTTAATATAAATTTTACACGTGAAAATGACCTGGAGCAATGCAGAAAAAAATAATTGTGAAATTAACTTTTAATCGAATCCATGATCGAGTCATTGAGCACAATCGGCGTGTCACGGGTTGCCAACATGACAAACGCAAATACGATTGTTATCAGGATATAGGCGAACATTATACAACGATCGATGAGACGTGTCACTTGTTGCCATTCGAATTTTATACGCTTCAACTCGCGCTCTGAAATAGGCATATTTTTGGAGGAAGTTTTCGAAGGTTGGGTTCTATTTCCAAAAAACCAAGGGTTTGGCCAGCTTGGTAAGTGTTTTGAACCGTCTTTTTTTTTAGTTAATCGGATCGTGTTTCGTAAACGGCCCGATATTTTTTCGGGCCGTTGTTGGAAATTCGTTCGGAAAATAAGTCCGATTTTTTGACCCTACTCAGAGAATTTTCTCAAAACACTGAATTTTGCTAGTTGAGGCTTTAGGTATCCGAAAATTCGAAAAAAAACATAGGATAGGTCAAATTAAATTTCTTGACCTTTTCTCTGATTTTAACATTTTAAAATTATATACTTCTTCGATTTAGGCCACATCTGAATGTTTTTTGTCTGATCTTGAAAAATGTTCGAAAACTTTAGGGTAAAAAAGTACACACTAAAAGATCGGGCTCAGCTATTTTTTCAATCAGGACCGGAATCCAGGTCCGATTCGAGAACTCCAAAAGCCTAAGGACACGAGAATCGGGTCCTAGATTTTTCGACCCGGCCCCGGACGTTCGATCAAACATTGGAAATACAGTTTCACCGAAATTGAAATAATTTGAAAAAATTGTGGAATATGTATCTAACAAAAATGTATTTTTCAACTGAAACTACTGTTTCAAAGCTTTCTAGAACATGTCTGATTTTCTAGGAACTTATTTTTTGTTGTTGTTTGGTGTACTGTAGACACCGAACGTTGTTTTTGCCGGACGTGATGATCATTAAAATTCTGAATAATGTACTAGCGATTTCTGTTAATGAATAGATGCTTCGTGATTTTTCAAAGAAATGTGCATTATTTACGGAAATTGAAAACTTCCGGATGATTTTTGATAATTTGTTATATAGTAAGATTTCTGTCACCTGCTTGGATCGACGCCTTGAGATCGTCCAACACGAGTTTGATCTTCATCAGACTTCCGTTCAACGGATTCGGCGACACATCTTGCGGACTTTGCGTCGACACAACAAACGATTTGACACTGCCGCCGGCGATTTCCTCCATTTTAACAATGTGCGGAGACGGTTCTCCCTTACAATATCCATTCGAACTGGCGCCATTGACAAAGAAAAACGACTGGAAACGAAGAATGTGGCCTAGAAAATCCAGCGGCGTGTCTACCTGTTTGCGATGATCACATCGCAACAATTTTTTGGGTAATTGGAACGAGAACGCCCAAGAGACGCACGGATTGGCGGCGATTTGGTAGAAGAAAAAGTCGCGGATACGCGGATCGACTTCTTGGCCCGAATTGCCGCGCATCTGATAGGAAAGTGTGAGGGTTGTGGTGAAGGCGGCCATGAAAATGAGAAAGATTAGACCGATGTAGTATTTGCCGATGAGCGGAATGACTTCGGACGTCGCCGGAACTTCGTCGGATACCATCATCACTGAAAAAATAAAATACTCAGAATTCCATTGATTGCAAAAACTATCTCATTTTCAAGCCTTTTCATCTGGTTAGATCCAATTTGACAATAAGAACATAACCCAGAAATCAGGGTTGGCAAAGTTCTCCGAGCTTGTCAGAGCTAACCGACGGGCCAAGAGTCCGGCCCAAAAACTATGGGCTGGGCTGGCCTTTTTCTTTTTTTCGGCCAGTCAAAAAATCAGGTCCGATTTGCCAAAATTAGAAAAAAAAATCAGCCCGAGAAATAAAAATGTCAACAAGGTTTTCAGAAATTACTGTAGTTTTCATATACTATGAGAGCCAAACTAACTTATAATCGCCATCGACAACAAAGCGGTGACACCAAGCGACACCTTTTCCGTATTTTCACCGGTCGTCGAATGCGGTGTGAAAAATCCGACAATCGTGACCACCGTAATAAATGCCGACGGAATAACCAAACTGAAAATGTAGTAGGAGGGAGATCTTCGAAGAACCATGAAATAGGTGACATCGGGAAACGGGTGTGGACAACAATCGTAGATTTTCTTGTACACTTTTACTCTGGAATTTTTTTGTTGAGTTGTGTTTTTTTTTTCAAGAGCGGTGACTCACCTGAAATCTGTCAGACTCCACTCGGTGTTTCGAATGTAGAGTTCGAGATTGTCGGTTTTTGGAGTTGGATTCAGATCGAGTTTTGAACCGTCCATACTCCATGAGGCGAATGTTACGTAGCATACCTGTGCGTACGTTTGAATTACGTAGGCAGAGGGAAAGAGAGACGCAGAGAATGGGAGAAAAATCGGATCATCTGGATCGGGCCGGATCCGATGAAAAATAGACCCAAAAATAACTAAATCTAAATCGAACTGGATCCAGAGCCGAAAAAAAAGAGCCCGGTCAGTTTTTTTTGTCAAATTGGGTCACAAAATTGGACCGATAACATTCGTGGCAGAAACGGGCCCAGCTCAGAAGTCGTCTTGTCAGTCTGTTTAACGAATAATTTTTTTTTGGGTTCGATTCAGAGTAGGAGTTCAATTCCGGTTTTTTTTTCAGATCCGACCCGATTCAGAATGTACCAGTTATTCTTTCCTCCCGAAACTCGCAAGTTCGAAATCGAGAAATAATTATCTCACCGAAAACATTTGAAAAAAAAGAGAGTTCACGTAAAATTTTCTTGTTTTTTCACCAACCTGCTGATCAAATGGAAACTGTTGCAAATTCAAGTTACAACTAATATCGGTGATCATCGATCGGAAAAGCATCACTCGACCATTATGATCGACAATTGCATTCGTTTCCATCTCATTCTCCTCCACATTCATGTTAGCGCTGCAAAAAAACACACCTGTTTCATAAACGATATTTCGCCGCCATTCTTTCGGCCTGCTTAGTATAGTGGTTAGTACTCCACGTTGTGGCCGTGGCGACGCTGGTTCGATTCCAGCAGCAGGCAACGTTTTTTTTTCTGATTTTAAGTACTCACGTGAAAAAGTTTGCTTTGTAAAAAAACTAACTTATTGTAAACTAATACGTCGGGTTTCCAAATTTTTGTTGCTGGCACATGAATTTTTGTCAAATTATTGTAATCGGCCGGATTCCAAATAAGAAACTCGTCGGTCCAATACAGTTCGAGCCAACAATAAATATTGACAATTTGATCGCGTTCGTCGACTTTTAGAATTTGTTTCAACCAAAATTTGATGTCAACTCTCAACGTGTTTGTGTCATTATAAACTGGTCGAATCTCTTTAACATAGTCGGAAAATAAATGCTCATACAGAGCTCGCATAGACGTTCGATTCTGGAAAAAATAGATTTTTTTGAAATGTCACGTGATTAGGAAAAAAAATGATTTGTCACATATCATTTCTTATGACTGTTTGCAAAGGAAACAAAAATTGTAAAAATATGCTCAAAATTCTGTTAATCTTCATTTTCATCACTGTTTACTCGAGAGCCAGTCAAACTCCTTCACCCCCAATGGAACACTGTAAGGGGCAGGGCGAGTTTTTTGTGGAGAACGCTGATCGATGTCTTAAACTGGTTCGAGACAAGAATGTGATGGGTTTGAAGGCGTTGGATGTTTGTGAAAAGGCGGGCGGTTTGATTGTGAACACTGCCGACGACGAGTTTCGCTATTCGTTAATGAGTGAGTATTCGTCTATTTTTTTCACTGACCGGAGCAAAAAATAAGTCCGCACTATGTTCTGTCAAAACAGTCTTTTTCGAAAAAATTTTTGAACCCCAGTTTTTGATTCTCATCAAGTCAAATTCTAAATTCTCCCTATAGAAAGTTGAAAACAACAATTTTTGCAGAAGCTGTCGAGGCAGAATGTCAACACAACAATTGTCCGCGTGTTTGTGTTATCGATGACTATCCTGACAGTATTGGCCTCGAGGTAATGAGGGTCTTCCTATACAACTAAATTCTTAATCTTCAGCAATCTCCGTGGTATCTAAAATTGTTGAGCCGACCCATCAATCATGTGGCATACCACTACGAGCCCAAACGGACTGCGATCAGTGCGCCGATGAACATGGGTGATGCGATCTACATCGACATCCAGTTCCGGGACGAATCGTTGGATGTGTTTGAACTAGTCGATTCGATCGTTGAAGATATGCGCGACGAATCGCAAGCGTCGCTCATCTTTCAACTCGCAATCTATCACAATTTCACCGATGTTAATAGTGTTTATAGAAATGAGATTTTCTTACGCACCGGCTATATGACACGTAAAAGTAATACGTTGAACGTTGATGTGAGTGCTCTTTTCTCAAAGTGCCTAGGAAATCGTACTTAAAATCAAATCTTCTCAGAATCTTGTAAACCACACACTTCCTATTGAACCTATTATGAATGATACGATTTACACGATCAAAGTACAGTAAGTCTGGAAATCATTCACAACTCCAAGATTTCCTCCTAACAAATGTTTTTCACATGTTTTCCAGCGTAACAGAAGGACGAACAGTCATCAGTTCGCCCGGGTTGTTGGAAAAAACGTGGAGTTTCGAAACGCCCGAAGTGACTGGTAGAATGTATTTGAGACGTGATCGATTTGGAGAACCGAACGATTTGATCGATGTTTATATTATGAAGGGGTACTGTAGTTTTGATTTGGGGCTTGGACGTTTTTAAAGAAACTGAAGTTCAGTTACTGAACTCTGAAAAAGTTTGGAAATTTGGGAAATTCATCTAGCTTTTTAAGAGACAGAACTTTTTTTTCACTTCGGGCCGGTTTGACGCCCTGAAAACCCGCGGAAAATTTTCAGAGGTTACTGTCGAAAATCAATGTACCATGAAAACTATGAGAATCAATTTATCAACTGTCACTGGACTACAAGTACAGTAAGTGTTTTTTTTTTCTGTGACATATTTTTTATGCAAGATATTTCTGTTGTAGCCATCGATCCCCTCTTACTATTGTGAACGCGCTCAATTCGCTGCGTGTCATTTTGCGACGAATGCGACTACGGAGGTCTACGAAAACGAGGGCAACGCCTTTCTCAACGCGCTTTACAGTGAGTAGGGCCTGAGCGGAGCCTCTAAACAATTTTTCGAGAAACATCATCTAATCTAATCAATTCAGAGTGTGTTCCGGTATTCGTGTTGAGTTTCACGACGCTTGGCACAATTTGCATGATCGGCTCGTTGTTGAGCAAGTTTTCTGGGAAAGGAAAGTGAAGAAAAATAAATGTTTTTCGAGTTAGCCAGTCCCTCAAACTGTCGGAAAATCGGACTCGGTTCGGGGTTTCAAGATTTTGCTGAATACAAAAAAAGCATTTCAAGTTGACTATCACGTTTTCATGATGGGTTCAATCGAAAATTTCTTCTGACCCGTTTCGGTTTTTAATTTCGAAAATCTAAAAACTGTTCCGTTCAAGTTTAGTCAGTTAATTCCAATAGTTTGGTACTGCGAAGTTCAAGATTTGAAAAACATCTTTTGTTAAAAAATTTATTGAAATTTTTCGTGATATTGAAACTCGGGAAAATCCCCACGAATCTGTGAGAGTTTCAGACAAGGATTCAGGTTTCATTCTCCATTTCGGTAGAAATTTACAACCAGACTATACAACCAGCAGCGTTGCTATCTTCAGCTCTTTTGCTCAGATTTTGAAAGACACCCTCACAGCCTGAGAAATCCAACATTCTCTTCACAAAAAATTCGTCGTTTCTTTTTTTATTTCACCATTGCAATGCCCTCCAAAAGAGGGGGTGCGGTTTCATTTGCAACTTCCGCACACTTATTTTGAGAGAAATAGTGTGGGGTAGAGAGAATAGAATGTAGTTTGAACTCGATTGAGAGAGAAAATTTACGCTAATTCTGGTAGATCAAACTTTTCAACAACGATGATTCAGGTTGTTTTTCTCAGGCTGTGACCCTATCACTCAGAAATAGTTTTTCCGAGTTCATAGAAATCTCAAAATTGAAAACTTCAAATTTCGATGCATGTGGTTCAAAAACCCAAAAATGTTTGAAAGAAAAAAACAAAAAAAAAATTTGCCTTGGGTTACTGTACCCGCACACACACACAAACGGTGCTTGCGGCCGCCTATCTTCCTGAGAACGACATCAAAAACAGTTTTTTTCTTTTTTTTCGACCTCAAAAAGTACTTTTTTCAATTTTTGAATTTCACACATCCAAAGTTGAAGTCTTCAATATTGAGATTCTTGTAAACACGAACAATTAATTTCTGAGTGACAAGGAGTCTTTAATGTTTCGTCCGATTTTCACCATCACAACTGGCCGTGTTGCTGTGCATAAAAACTGACATTTGTTTTCACATTTTTTTTGGCCGCAACAACAATGTTCAGATTTTTCGTCATATTTTTTCTACTTTTGTCAATTGTCGTAACTCACAATATTCCTAACAAATCGCGCAAAGTTTTAACGATGGGAAATTTGAGTTTTCATTGCGTTTACACTTGGAATGCGGAGTGAGTTGGGATGAAGATTTTTTTCATGACAGAGAAAATTTTGTTTTCAGGTCTTGGCCTATTGATAAAAGATGTGATTACACAACAACTGATGCATATTGAAATTGTCAAAATCTCGATAAATATATAATTTGAACTCACTTCTGATGTTGTCACAATTCCTGCCAAAATGAAAAAGAGCACAAAACACCGCATGACTGCGGGGACTCTGAAAATGGCAAGCATTTAGCATTATTTATTTTTTGGATAATCTCGAAGCGAATTTTCGAAAAAAAACCACCAAACAAAAAGAAAACAATTCAATTTTTGGCGAATTTTATTAGCAAGCCAAAAAACCGAAGGAGGAGAGAATTTTAATGGGAAAGAAAACACGCGGATGACAGGAGACAGACAAAAACATTTTGTGTGTTTTTTCGACGAGATTTTTTGGTGAGATTTTGGGTATAATGGGAGCTATAAGGCTTGAGGCTAGAAGAAAAAACCAGATCTGAGAAAATATCATCAGAAAGGAATAAGTTAGTCGCGCCGGGTTATAATTCTGAATCGAACCCGTACGAAAATCGAATCTAAAACCTTTTGCTAAAATGAACTCGTTTTTTTGAGAATCAGAAAAATTTGACTTCAGATTCGGATAAGGGTAGTGGAACCTCTCAAGATTTTTTCCGAAAAAATTTCTGCCTTTTTTCCCGACTAGTGATTTGATTGTGAAATTCAAAAAATGCGGGCCTGGTCCAGTTTTTCGTCTTGGCTCGGTCTATAATTTTGGTTTTCTGGTCCGATTTTTGTCGAACCAGCTCTTTGAGCAGAAAAAATTGAACCATAAATCGTTCCAAAGAAAAAATGGACGCCACACACATATTAAAAAACAAAAATTGAAAATTCTTTTGAACTTTACAAAACTCATCGATCAAACTTCTGACAACGGAGGAAAAATTCTAAAATAAATATATTTTCCTGACATTTTTCACAAAGAAAAGTGAAAAATAAAAAAAACGGCTTCAATATAAATTAGGTTATCCAAAGTGCACAATAGTATTTGTGACACTCGCGGGCTTTTTTTCGCGCCGCCGCGCAACATCAAAAATCTCGTCAATTTTCGGACCGGGGTCAAAAATCTCGGAAAGTTGTGGCAAGAAATTGAAAGACTTTTCCAATTTCATTACAAACAAAACAAAAAACTGCACACAGACATGGCTATTTTTGGACACATTCCATTCCACGCCTTCGCCTTCTTCTTGTGTCTAATTTGATTTTTGCGGTGTCAAACATCCCACAAACAGGACAACAAAAAAGTGCGCACCGCTCATGATCAGAAATCTCGATAGAACATCTTTCTGAATTAAATGAATTTTTGTTTTTGACATTTTCGTGCAAAGGGAGGCGTGACTGGCTGAAGAGTACAGAAAAAGAACAAAAAAAAGGTTCCTCATGTTTTTTTTGGTGTAGTTGGAGGGAAGTGGGATTATAGTTGGAGCACAACAAAAAAGGAAGAAAGATAGATTAGGTGTGCTCCTGGAAGGCGTCCTAAAAATCACTGGGCGGAACGCTTTCATTATTCATGAACGTTATTCAAAAAATGAGGAGCAGAGAGAGGGAGTGAACTATAAAGAAGAGAGATAACATTTCCCGAGATTTTCTCATTTTTGTAGATTAAGCCTTTAATCGCTGGGACATGTTAGATCGGAAAGAAACGCCCCACGGTGTTCATTCCCGTGACTGAATTTTTAGGTTTCCAAAATTTTTAAAATGTTTTTCGGTAGACCAAACTAATCTCGTGAAAAAAAGTTACGCTGATTTAGGCCACAACTTTTTTGGTTGAGCCCACCATCGCAGTTTGACTGATCCGACGGGCCCAGCTCACAAATCAGATCGAATTTTTCCGGTCCGATTCAGTATCTTGAAACTGAACCAATTTTGTAGTCAGGTTTTTTTTTGTTCGGGACCTACTTTTCTCGTACCCGACCTAATTTAAAGTCGGGAGTCCTGTCTCGGGACTAACTGTAAGCCAGAAAAAATATATATTTCGTAGTCCTGGTTTTTTTTTTCATAGAACTCAAACCTCGTCGCTCACAAAAATCGCAGAACTAGTTCGAAATCTTCAAAACTTGAAAAAAATACAGTAACCTTAAAGCAACGAAAATAGAATGAAATCTGAAAAACAACAAGGAACAACAACAATGAGAAGAAGAAGAAGAACAAGAAGAAGAAGCAGCAGGAGCCACAAATAACATTTATGAATATTCAGAAGAATTGACATCCGTTCTGTAAATGGCATTCGTTTTTTTTCTCTGTCGGCAAACAAGAAAATTCGTGGTTTTCATATATTTTTTTCCACTGAAAAGTTGTCATGGATTTGTTTTCGTTTTGACGGATTTGATTGAAACACATTGTTCTTTCGTGCTCCGCGCAAGAAAAAAAAAGAAAAGAGCATTTATTTATTATTCAGACAAAGGATTAGAGCATGCTCGAATTGTTTAGATGGTACTGTAAGCTCTATATATTCTGTGTAATTGAGTAGCTACAATTTTAGGCGCCCAAAATTTTAACATTGCTGATCAAAACAATCGGTGTATTGGTGTTTCTAAACTTCTAATTCACAAATTCTATTTATGTCTTCGGTGCAGGCTACGTCCACAAAAATGTATCTGGTCGTGAAAACTCTTTTTGAATCGTAATATGTGAAATAATTGGGATTGGTCTAGGGGTGTTTTTTTTCAGAAAAAAAAAACAAAAACAAAATTAGAAAAAAATTTGTTTGTAAATAAGAAGTGGTGAGAGTGTAGTACGAGAGCCCTAAAGAACTTCAAGAAAGAAAATCACGAGTCAGGTCGGACTTTTTTGTTTCTAGGCCGGTCAAAAAAGCCTCTGGTCAGAGCGAGATTTTGAGCGGCCCAAATCTCACCCCTGTGAATAAGAGAACAGTAATCAATATGATTTTTTATACACATAAATTAAAGCTATATGCACACATCCTAAAAATGAGTTATTAACGACAATACGTTTCGCATTCCTCCTTTGTTCGCGGATGCGCCAAATTGCGCTCTTTCCAACAATAACCATACGGAAACGATTGACAAATGCCGTCCAACAATTCCCAGCGATATACGAATTGCGAGCGACTTCCCGAATCGCAGAAAAGACGATACGGCGATGCGGAACACTCGACGCCTGATGAAACTCGAGGTGTTGTCGTCGTAGACGTCGTTGTGGTTGTGGTTGGTTCATGAGCACCAGATCCTTCGGAAACTTCAAGAGTCACTGTCACTCTACCGCTCAACAGAAGATTCTCATCGAGAAGATTCTCGTAGGAGTCGGCAGTCTCACTTCCCGAAGCCTCGATCAAACTTTCGCGATGAAACAGATCGGTGGGTGGCGGTGGAGGTGGATGTCCGCGTGCATGTTTCGACTCAACTATTTCGTCATCTATTGCGATTTGTTCTGAAAATCAAAAGCTTCGCCGATCTTGTCGAAATTTTCTTCATCGAACTTACGGGTATCCATAGTAACATCATCTTCCAATCCATTACCTTCGAGAAGTTTTAATGCTTTCCTGAGCGTGTCAACATCACATCTTCTCTCACACTCTTTTCTTGTTCGAAGTGTCAATTTCGGGTCGTTTTCACAAAGTCCGTAGGGATACATTTCACAGTTCAACGTTTGCACATCGAAAAAGTACATGGTTATCGGCTGAACATCCTGACAAGTTTGACGATATGGGAATCTTTCACACGCCAGAGATCGCAACAACTCGGTAGATGAGTCCGATTGAAAACTAATCTTCAAAAAAATAAAAATGTTCCTCAAAAGCCAAAAAAATAGCTTCCCATGCCGGGAATCGAACCCGGGCCGCGTGGGTGAAAACCACGAATCCTAACCACTAGACCACATGGGAGGACGAGAGAGCAGCGCTACGTTGTAAAGATAAAACAACTGACCTCGGCGACAGTAGACGACGAGAAAAGTGTGCTGTTTGGACAACATTGCGTCGTTTTCTTGAAAAATGAGAAGAGATGAGATAGAATCTTGTCTGGGGGAAAAAGAGAGGAAAATACCTGATTTCTTTCGCAATAGAATTTGTCTGGACATCCTCTCTGACAGGGATATATTTTCAGGTTTTCGTCAATCAAAGGTCGTTTGCCTGTTGAACAACGTGGAATATTGTCTGAAATAGAAAAAAAATGCACATAAAAAAACCCTGAAAAGAAATCGAAAATGACCCATGGTATAATTATACTTCGTCGTCAAGTACAATGACCCAAATAATAGGAATTATAAGACAACAAAAAAAAACTCACCGAAAAACCCATCAACCTCTAAAATCAAAAACATGACAATAAAAACAATAACAACAACAACAAAGTTTGATGGCGGCATTATTATTGTGGCTGGGCGAAATGATCACGCGCGGACGGCACTCGTCGATTCTTTCCGCCCGCCCTTCCGCCGCCGCTGTCGAGCGCCGCCCACGCTTATTATCTTGATGATGGTGTGTTGAGACAGAAAAGATTAGAGGATGATGAGGACAGGAATGTTGCAATATTCTATTGAATTCAATTGAAACTATCGATGACAAAAAACGTTCAAGTGTTCAATTCGATGTTGTTACATCACACGAGATTTTTTGATGCCTAACGGTTTTTTTGTATTCGCAATTCTATTGAAATTAGAGGAATTTGTTGTGAAGTGGATGGATTTGGATCTAGGCATTTTTTATATATTTTCAGGGGAATAAAAGTCATGACCTATGATTCTATGATTCAAAACTAAACGTACTCATGTTAAGAGAGAGGTCTAGACTTACAGTAAAAAAGTTGCGAAAATTGAATATTTCTATATCATCCCGAGATTATAGTCCAGAAGTCCGGCCCGAACATCAAGAGTGGGACCGGGATTTTTTTTCTGATTTCGCCCGGCTCCGCCTGGCTAGTCTTGCCAGATATTTTTGAGACCCGGATTTTTTAAAACCAAAATTTATGGGTCTAAACTTTTCTATCCCAAATTCGATTCTCCATGATTGGAGGAATAAACTTACAAACATTCAAGAATCGTTTATTGCAGTTTCCATTTCTAACAAGAAGAAGTGCGTAAGAAGCGTAGTTTCAAAAAATTAATTTTTGAGAGTTAACGAGATGCAAAGAAAAATCTGATAAAGAATCAGATTCGGGTCACGTTTCTATTAAATTATTAAACAATTCTTCTTTACTTCTTAAAATTATTGGCAAAAAAGATCGCTCGGGTCCGATTGTTCTACTCCCTGATATGCTAGAAATTTTCGGACCGGACCGAAAACATTCAAGACCACTATTCACGCTTGTTGAAACAAAAAAACTTCGAGATTTTTTGATGGGAATATTTTTCATTTTTTATCGCAATAGCTGAATATTTTTTGTGGTGAAAAAGTCCGTCGGCCTAAAATAACTCAATTATCCCTCATTGGATTTCCGAAATTAAAATCACAACTTCTGATGGGAAAATATAAAGTTCTCCTACTTTTAAAACCATTTTTTCGAGCACCACCAACTATCAAACTAATTTATTTTGTTCTTCACAAAACAACACTTTTCTCTTGTTTTTCAAAAGTTCTAATGATGTCCATAACCATTTCCATACTTTGTGTCATACTCGTTCTGTTCATTTCTCCATCCTTGCGAATGAGCTTTCTTCGATGATCCACCATATTTGGCTCCATGATTAGCCTTATCATAGTCCTCGTGATGTTTCTTATGTCCATCGGATTCGGTCTCATATTTGTTGTACTGATCATCATAGTACTTGCCGTCTCCATTGTATCCCTTCTTGAAACCATCATCATCGGCGTTCATCGAGTATTTGGTCTTCTTGTCATCGTGCTCATAACCCTCATGTCCGTAGTATCCTTTTTGATAGGTTCCGGTTGGTCCACTTCCACTGCTAAAGTAGGAAAACTTCTTGAATCCATAACCATCGCCCGATTTCTTTGCCGATTTTTCGTGCTCTTCGTCTTTGTGCCCATTCTCATCGCCAGCCGTGTACTTCTCATCGGCCACATGTTTGCCCTGCTCGCCATACTTGCTGGCATAGTAGCCGTTTTCGCCATCTTCCGATTTTTTCGCTTGCTCATCAAAGTGACTATCGTAACCCTCGTGTTCTCCAAGGTAGTCTCCTTTGTCGGATGTTTTGTGGTTCGAACCGTATTTTGTTTCGTAGCCATCGCCGTAGGTTGGATGAGAGACGGCGACACCGACGATGATGATCAGGAGGAACGAAGCAAGAGATTTTGGCATACCTAGAAGAAGTGAGATTTTTATTAGAAGACAAGGTTTTCTTCATTTTTCTCTGCTTGCGCAATTTGAGTGAAAACTGTAAGACAATGGGAAGATGAGAGACTCAGACATCTATACAAGGAAAGGAAGATATTTGGGACATTTTTCCGGAAACCGCAAGGCTTCAAAAATCGGGCCGGGCCGAAAATTAATTTCTGCCAGGCCTGTTGTTTTCGGACCAGGCTCTCAATCTTCAGGGCCACAAAATTTGAAATATCACGAACACGTGAAGAAATATCACGTGACCTCCGCGAGTTTTTTCACAAAAATTGTTCAAATCTAAAGTTTCAGAATATCGATAACGTATTCCGACAAAAATTGACAAATGAAAAACAAAGTGTTTTTCTGAACTTTCCACATTTTTCAGAATGTCCTAGGGCCCTGCGGAGATCGAAGTTACGGTATCAACAGAAATAGTCTGAAAATTCTCAGACAAAAACGAAAAACAGGAGAAGCTGTACTTTTGATTTACCTCAAAAATAATCAAATCATTCGCCTATCAGGCCGCTTTTATACGAACCGGTGGAGACCAATTAATTGAGCTTCACAGGACATCAACAAAAAGTAATAAAAGAAAATCAAATGTATATTATACAACGCAGTAGAGGTCTTACAAAATAGTGTGCGAATTGAGGAGACTTTTATTGTCAACCGGAAATTCAGTATAGTATATAAGACAACTTTCCGATATGATTTTCAGTGTTCATTTCTCTTTTACATCCTTTTACATTCAACAATTTGTTTTATTTCAGATATGTGGGCCATTTTATTGTTGATTGGAAGTGCTGTTTGCTTCCCACATGATGGGTATCAATCCAAGTATGGCTCGAAATACAAGTCGTTGGATAAGGGAGACTATGAAGCTGATCATAACAAATATGGAAGTTATTATGACGAGAAGGCAAAGAAGCATGATGATGGAGCTAACGGATATTACGCTGGCAAATATGGTGAAAACGGGCAGAAACACGGCGAGGAGAAGTACGAATCCGGTGACTATAAGGGACATCATGATGAAGATCATGAAAATGCGATGAACAAATATGGCGATGGTTTTGGACACAAGAAATTCGAATACTTCAGCAGTGGAAGTGGGCCACACGGAACATACAAGAAGGGCTACTACGGACACGAAGACTACGAGCATGATGACAAGAAAACCAAATACTCGACAAAATATGAAGATGATGGATACAAGAAGGGTTATCATGGTGATGGAAAATACTACGATGACAAATATGCCAACTATGACAAGGAATCCGATGGTCACAAGAAACATCAATCCAACTACGACAACGACAAATATGGCTCGAAGTACGGTGGATATGCGAAGAAATCGCATCAAGATTCGTTCAAGAATGAGAAGGATGAGTACGATTCAAAGTACGGTAACGAATATGGACATCATCATTAGGGACAACTTTTTCTTTCTTGTAAATAAATGTGTTTTTTGGGATTCTTGTTCTTTTTTCGGCGCATAATATGCCAACTGTGTTTTAGTCATTGGGCAAGTTCCGGTAAAATCTCAAACATCACCTGTTCATTTAATTACCTACAATGTTGCATAATTATTTCATTTATTTACAAACACGTATTCTTCTCCTTTTTTTTCTTTTGAAGAATAGAATAGGGGATTAGATCAAGACTTGCAAAACTTTTTCTGATATTAATCGATGTCCTTCGGTGTTTGGATGAAAACTACCGTACTCGTTGCCTTGTAGATTTAGCGATTCGTTGCGAGACCTGAAACAATCACATATTTCTGGTTATCTCAATAATTCTGGGTACCGTATCAAACTTTTTGTCGAACACAACCCGTGTTGTCTGAATATATCTGTAGAATCTACAGTAATCCAGCCGTACTTAATCGCTTTCCTTCGCAATAGATCGTTGAGTCGGTGTAAGATACGACGCTCCGCCAACATTAGATTCATCTTTGACACGTGGCCAAATAAACCGCATGACGCATCGACATCGCCATTCTCGTTGCGTGTGATGTCGTAGTAAGTCGGAACGATGATTCGAGGAATTCCAAGATTTGATAATTGTTGTGCTATGCGATCGAGTTGATGGAAAACGTAGAAGAATCGCATGTCGATGGAATTGGTGTCGAATTGAACACCCTCTTGAATTTGCGAAAGAACGTCGGTAAAACCAATGTCGTTTCCGCCTATTGTTAGAAGCAGAGCGTCAGGTGGGGAACCTCTAGAAAAATACTGTTTACAATAATGTTATCATTGATAACGCTTAGGGACAGAAATGTGTGCCTCGATAGCTCAGTTGGGAGAGCGTTAGACTGAAGATCTAAAGGTCACCAGTTCGATCCTGGTTCGGGGCAACTTTCTTTTTTACCAAATTTTTTTGTCACCCACCTTTTTTCGATCAGCTTTCTCAATCTGTCGACTTGCCCATTTTCCGATAGTATTCCATGATCTACCGACGCTCCAGAACACGATAAAAATGTAAAAATTGAACATTTTTCAGCTAGTTTTCGGTATGTTTGATAGACAAAAGAATTGGTGGAACGATAGCAGCGTTCTAGAAAAAATAGATTCTCTAAAAATAATAAAATTGGGGTCAACCTACCATCGAGCCATTTGGAAGAGCTGGAAAGGTCTGGATTTCCTTGGCCTGACGAGAAAGAGTCGCCAATGGCGGCGAGCCAAAAACTGGGAAAATTTTGAGACACCACGTGCAGGCCGTTTTTGAAAAGTTTCAAATGATAATTGCGAGTCGGATTAATTTTGATAATCAACAGATTGTTGGGACTGGTCACTTCTTTGTACAGAATCTCGTCTTGCTCGAAAATCTGATATTTGAACTGTGCCGGGCCGCCCGAACATTCTATGCGCACCTCGGTGAGCAACTCTTCATTCACCGAGTTCCAAACACTTCCCGGTGTGTAGACAATGTTCACCTCGTGTGACATCAAGGGTTGTGTCGACTTCCAACTGTTCCACGTGATTATCAACACACGTGGCCAATTGTAAAGCAGTTGGAGGAAATAGAAGAACGAGATCATTGATGTTTATGTGTGAGTGTGTGTATACTGAAAATTTCGACGGAATTTTTTTCAAGCATGAAAGGAGGTTTTGTCGGCGAGCCGATTTTTTAATGGGACAACGATGTTTGTCGGCGCGCGTCTTTCATCTTTTTTTCGAAATTAAACAAAAAAATTGGAAAAAAATTGCCCCGAACCAGGATCGAACTGGTGACCTTTAGATCTTCAGTCTAACGCTCTCCCAACTGAGCTATCGAGGCAGTTGAAAATTCAATCAAAAATGTCAGCGATACTGGTCATGAAAACAGTGAATTGATAGAATAGTCAGAAAAACCTGGGACAAGACTGGGCCCGAAAAAAGTTGGTGAATTCGGGATCGGCCCGGGTCCAGACTCGAAAAAAACCAAATTTGGATCGGACTAAAACTTAAAAATGTGACTGAATAGGCCTAGTGAAAAAATCGGGGCCAGTCTGTTTTTTTTCAAACATATTGACAGAGTCGGATTGGGAGTATTTTTTGGTTGAACCTTGGGAATTAAAAAAACTGATCAGGTCCGATTTCATTTTAGAAAACTTTGAGAAAATGGAACCGGCTCTGTTTTCGAACATGGTCGGTTCCAGTAAATGAGCTGGCCCTTTCGATTTTCGGCCCAAAGTTGTGGCCTGAATCAGCAAAAATCCTTGAAAAAAATGAACCGCCCCGATTTCTTGACCTCGACCTAATCAGAAAAAAAAGTTTGATCAAATAGCGGTCAAATCAAAAATCGGGCCCAGTCCGGTTTCACAAGCCGCAAAATCGGATCGGAAGCATTTTTTCTTCGTTGAACCTCGTAACTTTGATATTCGGGTCCGCTTTAGATTTTGTTTTTTCGGAACCGTTTTTTATCGAACCCCGCCAGATGCAATTTCTCAAATTAAACAGTCAAAAAAAGAAGAGAAAACTTCTAATAACTATTATTTTCCTGAAATTTTTGAACCAAAATTTCAAGTCTTGGAAAAACAGAAAACCACAACTTCAAGATAATATCATTTGAATGAATAAATGTATAAATGTCAAAATAGTGTGCGGGAAGGCGGAATGTTTCTCGAGTTTCGAAAAAAATACGATTAGTGTGAAAAATGAGAGCGAGTGGCGGCAAAGTTGAAAGACAAGCCGGCGAAATGAAAAAGAAACAATAACAAAAGACAATGATTTTTGTTTTATTTTTTCTTTTTCCCTCCCAAAAAAAATGTCCGGCCAAGAATAAATACATTTTTAAACATTAATTATTAAATACATTAGCATTCGTCATTGAAGTTTCTATTGCTGAAGCTCCTTTTCCAATTTCTGAATGCTCAATTGAAGATACCGTGATTTCAAATTATAATAGTTTGTCATCGCATTCTCCCGCACAATTGTCGAATGTAACGATTGATTATACAGTACTCGACTTTCTTGTTCCAATTTTCCACCATTTTGCGAATTACCCAACATTGGTTGTTGGTGTGGTGATTGGTCACCGCTCTTTTTGAGAGACGATAATAGTGACAGTGAGAATTTTCCGAATTTCCCATTTTGTTTATTATTGCTATTGCTGTTGCCATTGGTGTTGCTGTTACTCTTGTTTCCATTGTTGACGACAGGTTGAGAACTGGAACTTGCTCCAACTCCGATATCTTCAACAACTGGCTGATCATCGAGAATTCCGAGAATTTTGCGCAAGTCTCGATCGGCATCAGGATTTGCTGTGTTGACAACTTCTATTGTGCTGGTTGGATTGAGATTTGACGAAGTTTCCTATTAAAAAAATACAATTTTAGTGAAGATTCACTGAATTGAAAAACGTATTGATTTTTTGAAAATTTTTTCGAGGTGTACTGTACTCGCACACACACAACCGGTGTTTGCACAAGACGTTCGTCGTGAAAATGAGTTAAATTTTTTTTCGATTTTTGAGTGACATGATGTTATGATTGAAATGTTTTGAAATCCTAAACCAGATTTTTCGAATAACTATTTTTTGGCATTTGTTTTTCGAAAATGTTGGATAAGCAACTAACCTGTCCTAGATTTCTGATAACTTCATTCAACTCGAGGTCTACTCTAGACTGATCTTCACTACTTTCTCCTTGTTCCGTGTCCAAGTCTACAGCCCCCATTTCGCCATTTGGAAACATTGATTTTAATAACTCGTGCATAATATTATCGTTATTGATTGAAAATGAATCTGCAAAAAAAAAGAACTCAAAATTTTAAGAATCTAATTCAACAAACTCACTGTCGTCTGTCTTCTTCTTCCGTTTTCGAACTGGTTCAAGAGTTGGATCAAAATCGATATTTTGTGGATGAATAGTTTTCAAATGTCGCAGAACAGCCGATGTGCCACCTTTTATTTGAAACTCGGCACTACAGTAATTACACGCGGCCCGTTGTGATGATTCTATCCAACTGATGTGATCCCACACAATTGATCGACTACTTCTTGATGGAAACCAATTTGGTTTTTCTGAAAAAAAAACAGATTGAAAAATAATGGATAAGAATATAAGTTTTTTTTTTAAATTATTTTTACGATTATTTCAGACATAAGAGAAATTTTTTCAAAAAAAATGTCGAAATTGAACTGATTCAACTTCCGCGCATGTGAGTTGGGCGGAGTGTTGTTGTTTTATTTTTGTTTTCAAAAATTTGAAATGTTTCTTTCGCGCAAATATGTTAGGTCAAGTTTATTTTCGGGGTTATGCACGATTTGAAGTTCTGAAATTATTTTATAGGACGGTATTTAGTTACGTTTCAGAATTGTTTTCGACCAATTCCAATACTTTTTCAACAACGACAAAAAACTCACCACTTTTTGGTGTTGACAGTTCACCATTCGACGGAGTTTGTGGTTCTGTGTTTTCCTGTGTCATCAAAGCCTCGAAAAGCAACGAATCGTTTCCTTCTGTTTGGAAGTTCGATGTTCCAGGTTTTAATTCCTCTCTTTCATCGAATTGTATAACATTTGTCGGCACTTCAGGATTATAAACGGGCTCGTTTTGAGGGTTGACAGAATCAGTCCGTTGAAGATGCAGTTGGAGTAAACTTTGATTTTCTATCATTTTTACCAAGTGCCTGAAAAATACGATTTAAAGGGGTTTGGAAACGAAGAAAAAAACATTCAAACGTGTGCGCCTTCAATGTTTTTTATTCATTCAACAATTTTTACGGATTTTTCAACTTAAATGTACAGATTCCTAGATTATGACTGTCACTGAAACCTAAATATACATTTTTTGAATGTCTGAAAACGTAAATCTGTTCTGATTTTTTTATATGACTGTCTAAAAATGGGGAGAATACGGTACTTTCTGGACAATTTGACATTAATCGTGTTGATTAAAAAATTAATGAACCACATAAAACGTGGCAGACAAGTTTACGAATGTTTGGAATGAAAAATGAATAAGTTTTATGGGTGAAATGAGATTTTGAAACTTTTTCAAAAGTATAGGTCTAAAAGTGGAAAGGAAATAGAACAACGAAAACGGGCGCGTCGAAAAAACACAGCGAAAACCAGAGCGCATTGAAAGTGGAAGAAAAGAGGCAGGCATGGACCTAATAACGTGAAGAGAGTGAGCGAAACGAGGAGAACGCAGACGGCCTCGTCTCTCGCAGACCGATCAATTCGGCCCACTTCGTTAGACATAACAACCATTGTGAGAGACGCAGAGAAGCATGGCATGTTCCTTTTCGTTTTTTGTTCTCACCACTGGTTTTGTGTGTTGGGGGGCAGACGAGACTGATTTGCAGTGTGTGGTTGTTCATGGCAGAGAGAGAACATTCAAATGTCTGCCTCGATAGCTCAGTTGGGAGAGCGTTAGACTGAAGATCTAAAGGTCACCAGTTCGATCCTGGTTCGGGGCAATTCTTTTTGTTTTTTTTAGAGAAATTTTGAGAATCTCGGAGCGTGAGAATTCCAGTTGATCAGTGAAACACAGGCAAATTCCTGGATAGCTGCGGCAGAGCTGCGGCAGCTATTTTCTGCTGGCAGAGGTCAGTCAGGTACCACGCAGCTCTGCCGCAGTTTTAGAGCGATTTCGGTAGGTCTGCCGCAGCTCTGCCGCAGGAATGCCGGAATCGGTCCAGAACTGCGGCAGAGCTGCGTGGTACCTGACTGACCTCTGCCAGCAGAAAATAGCTGCCGCAGCTCTGCCGCAGCTATCCAGGAATTTGCCTGTGGAAGATCTAAAGGTCACCAGTTCGATCCTGGTTCGGGGCAACTCTTTTTGTTTTTTTTAGAGAAATTTTGAGAATCTCGGAGCGTGAGAATTCCAGTTGATCAGTGAAACACAGGCAAATTCCTGGATAGCTGCGGCAGAGCTGCGGCAGCTATTTTCTGCTGGCAGAGGTCAGTCAGGTACCACGCAGCTCTGCCGCAGTTTTAGAGCGATTTCGGTAGGTCTGCCGCAGCTCTGCCGCAGGAATGCCGGAATCGGTCCAGAACTGCGGCAGAGCTGCGTGGTACCTGACTGACCTCTGCCAGCAGAAAATAGCTGCCGCAGCTCTGCCGCAGCTATCCAGGAATTTGCCTGTGGAAGATCTAAAGGTCACCAGTTCGATCCTGGTTCGGGGCAACTCTTTTTGTTTTTTTTAGAGAAATTTTGAGAATCTCGGAGCGTGAGAATTCCAGTTGATCAGTGAAATAAACCTGAAAAATGGGTGCGTTACATTGCACTCGTTCAAAAAAATCAATCAGGCCTGGTCCGACTTCAGATAAAGATGTGTCGTGTCTTCATTTTTGCGGGATCTAAAAGCAATATTTTTTGGGAAAAATACAGAACCTTTCCGAACTGTTATATCAATTCACTTCTATCATGAATTTTATCTCTGATATTTTTGATTTAATTTTCAACTGCCTCGATAGCTCAGTTGGGAGAGCGTTAGACTGAAGATCTAAAGGTCACCAGTTCGATCCTGGTTCGGGGCAATTATTTTCGTTTTTTTTGAAGGAAATTGGAAAATCCACGGTAAGAATGGAGCTCAAAAGTAGATGCTTTCTTTAGAAAAAAAACTCGTAAAACTTTCGGATTTTGATTTGGTTTCGGGCCGATCGGATATCGAGGACAACGAAAAGCTCAATCGGAAACGGATCCTAGCCGTAAGGATAGCCACACATTCAGTAGTTTCAGATACAAATCTTACATTTTCCAGAAAAAAAACATATGCGTACAAAAGGATCCACAATTTGAAAATCTGATTAGCGAACTTCAGAAATCAACCTTTCGAAGTTGGGCCGAGGTTTTGTCGGCGGTCCGAGAAACGAACCATATTTTTTCTCGAAGGTCAAGGCGGGCTCCCGGCTGACAAAAGAGAGCCTAAATCTCACCCCTGAGAAAAACCGGCTCTGAAAAATTCACAACCTGGTCAGGGTTTTTCTACCAACGAAAAAACCCGGCCTGGTTCGGAATTATCGAGAGAGGTTCTCGGCCTTCCGAGAGGACTGTCTTTCCCCTTATCAAAATTTTGAGTGTTCACGAAAATTATGTAGTACTTTTGTTGCTTCTAAGAATCCCCCGAAAAAGAAGCAATCCCAGCTTTAAACTCTTGTTCATGAAGAGATTAACATCTACACTGCACTATTTGGAACACACAGAAAACTTGTCTTTTTTCTCCAAACACAGTGTGTTCTTCGAACTTTTTTCTGTTTCGTGCTGATTTTTTTCAGAAAAAAGATATTGTGACAGTTTCGAATTTCAGAGAGGGTTTCAAATGTGTTGAACAGGCTGTTGAATAGGAATGAAAAAATCATTTTAGACAAACTAGATATTTCAATATTCTTTCATGGCTCCAAATCCTGTCAAAAAAATCTTGGAAATTTGGACAATGTCTCTTTTCTTGAAGAATATCATTCCAGCTTCAAACTTTTGTTCGCCAAGAGATTAGCATCTACACAATTTTGAATGTACGGATAGACTCAGCGATCAGATCTATGTTTGTTTTTTTCTTTTTCGAAATTAAGTGTTCTTCGAACTTGTTTCTTTTTTTTCGTGCTGACTTTTTTTCAGAAAACTTGTGTTTGTGTTTCAGAAAGACATTTAGACATCGAAGTATGTGTTTCGAAATGAAAAAAAAAAACTGTTCCCCAAAAGACCATAGAACATCTCAACTATATTTTTGACACCACGCCGAGAAATTCCACCCAGCGTATTTTTTTAAAACGAATTTGGACCCAAAAATAACGACACCCGTTGTTAAATAAATGATAATTGTTTGTGACTGAAACGGGCATTCGATGTTTTTGTAAATATTTATCTCATTTGGTAATCAAGGGATCACACTCGCGAAAGTGAAGAACTAGTTTTTTTTCGCAAACAACATCTCTAGTTATTCCTCAAATCTTCTTGAGCATTAGAAATTATCTAGATTTCTGGGCCTCTCATTTTTTTATGCCCAAGTTTTTTTTTCGATTCTTGATGTTGCCTGACGCATGGTTCGAATTTACCTGAAATGTCTTCACTCACCGTATAATCATAACATACGGCTAAGCCTCAAGCTGGACTTGCTGAATCCGATAAAATTGGTCTGATAAAATTGGGCCCATGTTTTTGACCTCATTGTTCTGGTCCCACCTTGTTCAGAAAGCCAGATTCAGAAACCCCTAATCTGTGCGAAATTCCCATGATGGAAGGCAGAAAAAAACCGGTTGTAGATGCGACCTGACCCGTACCAAAAACAATTGATCCCGCCAGCCCGGCCTGAAAAAAACGGGTCGGTTTTTCCCAACTCCGCTTAACCGATTGGTAATCCGTAAAAACGCTTTATCAAAGTTAGTCTTGTATTTTCTGTCAGTTGGTGATGAACTTATGAAGATCGTATCTCGGGAATGGATATGGCTTGCGCTTTCTGTCTTTTGGAAATTGGACTACAAGGCGGATCATTTGTCCACAACACTTTAGTTTAGCCAGTTTTATTTTAAAAAAATGAAACTGATAAAAAAAATGTGCGGGTACAGAAACCCAAGAGACAAAATCTTTAATAGGTCGTTAATAATTTATAAAAAAATATCTATAACAATAATTATAAAAATGATATTATAGGGTTGAAAAAATTAGACCATTGGAAGAGAACCAATATGGCCTAGGAAACCAAATGGGCGGGGCTAAATACAGTACATTTTCGTTGAAAAAACATGAGAAAAAATAAAAAATGATAATTTCCCATTATAAAATGTAATAAATCCACGTGTACATAGAAAATTCTACTGTACGTAGCCATGCCACGTTTCACGTTTTTAAAATAATATTTACTATCGTGTTCTAATTTTTTCGTACTGACAATAGATATGTGACAAAAAGATGCAAAGATCTGAAAATGTTTCCAAAAAAGGTTTTTTTTTGAAAATTTTTCGTCTCTTGAGTTTTTCTTCTCTCACATTTTTTCTAGTCTTCTGGGAACATCAAGTTTATTAAACACATTTGGAATCCTCTGTTAGATGAGATGAATAAATTCTTGGTGGGTGCTCTTATCGGTTTCGGAAATCTTCCCGATCACAATTGAAAAAAAATCAAACTGGAAACATTTCAAAAATCATGTTTTATCCGTCATTTCATCAGATGCGTTTATAAAAGCGCACATCCAGTGTTAATTTTTTCCTCAGCCAATGTCATGAAAGATCATCTCCAACTTTCGACAATATGTCTGTGCTTTTTTATCAACGCGGTGTCGTTGAATGAAGGTGAGTGACACTGTGAACCGGGTTCAAAAAAAACGCCAGTTGTAGGTGAAGCCAACGCTTCGACATTAGCCGAAAAGACTAAACTTCTTCAACAAGTCATCGAAGAAGATCTCAAAATAGTTCCATCGCCACTAACTAATAATATATGTAAGTTGGGAGCATGGAATAATGTAACAACCGATGTTTTGCCAAAACGAAAAGAGAATGAAAAATGGAAGGTTGAGTGTCAAAGTTGTGTTGGAACAATGATGAACGACGGACAGTTGCGTCTAATTTCCGCATTTGTCTACACCGATTATATAGCTGTAATCCACACTTTACTGGGCAACACTAATTATGGGTGAGTTCATCAAACTGTGCTCTGAAAATTTCAAATATTACATTCAAGAAGAACAATGTACTGCCACTACTATGATTGTAATCGTCAACTGATCGGAACTTGGGAATCGATCCTATACCCAGTGGCAACTGTGAGATGTCTGAGAAGGACTGGCGCCGAGTTCATCTCATTGACATTGAACGCCACTGACAAACCAGCAGAACCTATACCTATTGTGAGTCGTGTCAATGGTGAGCAATAACTAACGAAGTGCCTTTGACCCTCGATTTTCCAGGGCCCAAATATGAGGTCGGTGTGTGTATGGGAGAACTATACGGACCTCAGCCAAGATGGATGGATGTTGTGGAATTTATCGAACATCATAAGCTTGTTGTGAGTTTGAATAAAAGTTGCAAATCGGGTACTGTAGGCTTATCTGTCTATGTAATCTATAGAATGTGTTTTGTCGAGTGTTCACCCAATATGCAATCTCAAGTGTGAAGAAGAAGAAGAAAATGTGTGTTTAGGGTATTTCGTATTTCTACCTAACTATTTTCAATGCGGATAACAGGACAACAAGCGTGATTCATGATTATGAACGACTCGGATTGTTGGAACCGACGTGGGTTGACATCGAGTATAAACAAGTTTCTTGGCAGTTTCACATGATACAAGTTGCGGTAAGCCCTCTCATTCACAACACACCTTGACACAATCTTGTGTATAGGATTGTTTCTATCGAAGTCGAATGCACTCAAAATGGACAATCAACATCGATCATGATGAGAGGTTCTTCATGAAGAACCCATCAAGTTTGTCAACACTTCTATCGCTATTTCCTAAACCGGTGATCGGCCTTTCTTTCCAAGTATCTCGAATTCTAGTCAACGACGATGTACTGCCCCACAATGTTACGTATTTCGAAACATACAATACTTCGACACGCCCACTTTGGGCTCACTTTAAAAGTATGTATCAACACGAACACTCGCACGTACCGTTTTTCCATTGGCCGTGGCGAAACGATGCCGGCTATCGGGTTGTCGCATTGAACAACACCTTCGCATACTTTCGACATTATCGCTATTCATCGGGTAATTATTGGAATGGTGATTGGAAGGAGAAAGGTTATGGGCCTTTTGAGGTGAATAAGATGAATGCCGAGTTTGCGACAACTCTAAAGTCGAGAATTGTGGAGAAACTGGCGTATCTTTTCGATAAACGACATATTCGATGTGAAGAGATTGAACCGTTCTTCTTAGCAATGTTTGCCAAAAAGGATAAATGCGTGTATGATAATGGTACAACCATAAATATTTGAAAAGATATTACTCGAATGAATAGCATGATATAAAAATAACGAAACGCGAGACACAGTTTTTTACACACACCGAACAAAAAGCATTTATAGTCTACAAGAAACGAATACCCAAAAAAAATCAAGAAAAAAACAAAAAAGAGAGAAAAATCGCGTCCATTTTCGAAAAAAACAAACACTCATTCAAAGGAACACAACGTTTTTTCATTAAAAAATTTACTTGTAGCACACACAACCTGCGTATCTAACTCGCAATTTTTCCCGTTTTAGAACATTCTTATATTCTTTTCGAGATAAATATTGAGCTAGATAAGCAGGTTGTGCTACAAGTAAATTTTTCAATGAAAAACGTTCTGTTCCTTTAAATGAGTACTGTGTTTGTTTTTTTCGAATTTGGACGCCATTTTTCTCTTTTTTTGTTTTTTCTCAATTTTGAACGCCGCATAAATGCACACATTTTTGCATTTACAGAATTTTCCATTGTGCCTGTGTGTTGCTCGAGATAGTGTCTGTGCGAGTGTTCGCGTACTCTTCATACAAAAACATTGTTTTTTATTCCACGTTTTTACACTCTGTGAAATGTTGACAATCAAGTTTTTTCTCTAAAAACGAAGTTGAACATAAAACACAAAATTGACATTTCAAAGCTATCTAGATTACACATCTCGCGGAAAGAAACCTTATCTCGATTTTCTGTTTCATGAAGTTTTAAAAAAAAAATCTCAATGTTTTTTAGTGCTTAACTTCAAGCTTGACTGCGATAGCTTGGTTGTTGCTGTTTCAGTTCCACTGCTAGTTGTAGATGAGCTCGCCTTAGACGTTTTCTTCGTCTTTTTTTCTTTCTTCCCCTTGTTCTTTTTCTTCTTCTTCTTCTCCACTTTCTTCACTTTAACATCATCGTGTGTAACTTTACTTATCATTGCCAAAAATCGTCTGTAGTTCAAAAACTCATCCTCTTTTCCGGCTTCGGATGGAGCCTGCAAATTCGAAACCCCTTTCAACGGAAGAAAACAACTTGCTCACCAATAGTTTCGATTTCTCATCAGTCACTTCTTTCCTTGTCACCATACACGCATAGCATTTTCCAAAATTGTCGGCAATACAATCGCGACAAAAACTCGATTGACAAGTGATGTCGGCACAATACTTCATGCGACGTGGATAGTTTTTCTCTTGACACAAAAAACATTTGGCCGTTTTGAAAACGCGATCGAAAATCTGGGTGCGTAAAAAGGTGCCGGCGGTGAGAAAACTGTTCGACTCCTCCGTTTGCACTCGCCGACGATCAGTCATGAAACGAACGCGAGCACGCGCCTCTTTGCGATTCTTCTCGCGATGCATAAGAAGTTTGTTGTAAAAATAGACGAGACGAGTTCGCGAGCGACGCGGAAACATGAACGGAAAGAAAAAGTTGATGAGAAGACGACGGATGGCAAACGAGAAAATAACCTGCAAACATTGCTGAATAAGAAGCTTCGCAAAAGTTCGCAAACCTGGAAAGTGAACGAGAGAACGAGCGGCAAGATCAGCCAACAAACGAGAAGAGTGACATTAGGCGGAGTGGGTCGCGTCAAACAATGCTCATTGGACAGTGTTCGATCAATTTCCAACGTCTCGTTCATCGTCGCCATTGTTCGCATGAAATCGGCGACAACACCATCACCAATCACGTGTAATCCAGAAGCCGGCCCACCTTTTTGTTTGACTTGAGTCACCGAACTCTCGATTACCTGACAAGGGATCAATGTCAGAGAGTCTACGACATCAGACACATTACACCAACGGTGAGATTCGGACCCTCTTGAGCCAGCCATGATTTTTTATTGAAGGCCGGCAAAAGCCCGACCGGAAACGGGCCTCAAATATATCCAGAGTTTTACTACTTACATTCAAAAATCATACTTTTTTCTAGAATTGGAGTGTAGAAATTCCCACAATTTTTTTTTCAAAAAAAAAAAATTACCGGCTCTGATAAACATACGTTTACAAGTCGGGCCGAGCCTGGCCGGAAAAAAATTCTGCCCGGCCCGTGATTTTTCATGCCGGGCTCTCGGGCTTTCGGGCTACAATCTCACACCTTGCATTAAACTCACCGAATCGAGAAACGAGTACAAAAAATTGTCAAGAACACAAACGATGAAAACAGTGACCAGCAGACAGAACCATTTGAAAAACGGACGGATTGCAGCTCGACGCTCGAGACCGGTGGGAACGTTGAAAATGTCCATGATTTTCAATTTGGTCCGCTCTTGTTTCGTGATTCGCGAGATGTGCGTTTGTCCAATCTCATCGCGATGCTTGTCAATCATCCAAAATTCTCTGCATAGAACTTTGTTTTGAGACGGAATGAGCAAAGTTATTTTCTACCCACCTTGTCACATAACAATTGTTGAAATCGACATCATCACGATATCTGCGAATCATCTTAACTGCGTCGCGAAAAATTGTGTAGATGAAATAGATGAAGAGCGCTTGAAACAACTGTTTCGAAATGCCAAAAATTCCCTTCACCGTCAGACTGGCCGCCTTTACCTTAACCTTCAGATCCGAGAGTCGATATTCGACAGCGATCCGCGAATTTTCCACTTTGACCGTGTGCAATGAGATGCGCGCGTTCCTGTCAAGATCATCGGTCAAACTGATGATGTCTTCAATGTCGTGCTCAAGCGATGGATCTGTGTCGGTCATGCCTAGCTGAGCGCGACATCTCTTCACACCGTTCAACTTGCGACTAGAGGTCTGTAAACAACGGTGGTGATTTGTTGTGAAATTGAGATGATTGTCAAAATTACTTACATCACACAGATTCTCGATCGTCAATTTCGGGCAAATAAAACTACTGACTGGCCAAATGAGAGCATCGCGACAAGCGTCCTGAAAAAAGGTGTCTTTGTCAGATCTATTACAACTCTTTTTTTTCTATTCCGACGATTAATATTAGAGCTACTCTGCACTTTTTTTTCAAGAGCGTGGTATGCTCAAAAGCCGGCAACTCGTCTCGAATTTCTCTCTATTTCACACAATCGCAAAAAAAAAATCAAAACAAAGAAAAACAGGACACAATCTAGTTTTCAAAGATACCAGAGAGATCAAATAGATAATTTTTTGGTAGAGATCATTGTGATTTACAAAGGCGATAAATGCTGTCAAAAACTTGTTCTCATTTTTCATGAGTTGTGCCAAAAAAACATCTAAAATTTGGAAAGCCTAGGCTTAGAGGTGTGTGAATTCTTCTGTGAATTTTGGCCCGACACGATGCACGGCCCGGCCGCATCGCATCTGTTGCAAAACATCTAGATTTCAAAGACGATCATAGAGAAATACATCAGTTAGACGCTTTTCATCAAGACCTGATTATGATCGTTTGTTAGCATTTTTTGGTAGAAGAGAAAAGACAGGGACACATTTCGACTGTCTGGATGAGTTGGAAAAAAAGTGATTCAAAATTCAAGGTAGGTTCTCATTGATTGAGAACTTCTCAATCAAAACCCGAAAATAACCAGAATAGTTTCAGAAAATAGGGCCCGGTCCGTTTTTTTCTTCATTTTTTTTTCGAACTATAATTGAAACGAACCAAGATCAAAACTTGGATCGAGTTGTGGAATCTATTTTGACTAAATAATTGAAATTTGAATTCGGTTATTTTCGGGCCCGTTTTTCATCGAACCTGGCCCGGTTCAGATCGTCCAATTCAGTTTTTTTTCAGGCGTTATTTTTGGGAAACAGGAACTTTCCCAGGTCAATCATGAGAATTTTTTTTAAAATGAAAACAGAAAAAAATTTTTCAACTTTTTGGTATTTAGTTTTAGTTTTAGAACTACCAGAAGTTTTTTGAGAGAAAATTCGGAAAAGTTTAGAAAATGAAGCCGGAAAGTTTCGAAACAACTTTTCGAAATAAAATCTTGTCAGAAAAAAGTTTTGCAAAATTTTTTCGGAAAATCTGCGATTCATGTTCCACCCAAGCCTGACCTGAATACTGGTCGATGAATCACGACACAAATCCACACCTTTGTTGAACATCTCCTCGCATTTCGCCTGCAACTTTGCCGCAAACTTCTGAACAATTCTGCCCTTGTATCGCATCCATGCCGGTTCCTCGTCAAACGTTTCGTTGTAGTACAGATTCACCGGATCGTCGAGACCCTTCATCTTCCTCTCCCTTGCCGTCATCTCTCGTCCCAACGACTTTTCCCACATGTTCACAATTTGCTCTTTTCTTCTTTCAATCTTCACCAACTGTTCCTTCTCCAACTCTTCCATCTGTTCGCTCATCGTCGGTTCATCGTCATCGTTGAGAACATCGGTGAAGGGCGAGAGAAGTGTTCGCGTGCCGGCGGCGAGATTGCGAAGCGAACGAGTTCCTTTCATGGTGAGTTGCTCGATGATTTTCTGCAAGGGACCGGTCATCAGGGCGACGCGATTCGCCACAATTTTTCCCTGCAAATCGATGTGGCAAATGACAATGTCGGCGGTTGTTTCGTAGTTTGCCATCATGTTTGAAATCGGACCATCATGCAAGTTACTGGCCACCAACATTGTGAACGGGTCTTCAATAAATTTATTTATTTTTTTTTGAAAATTTCTAGGTGAACTCACACTGTCCTTGCTTGCCGAAAGCCCCAACCAACACACAGAAAAGTGCACATCTGAAAATCTGAAAAAAACACTTTTTTGAAATTTCAGTGCTCCAAAACATACCGGGCTTGTTGCAAATGCATACGTTGAAGAACCAATGATAACCGACTGAATGATCAATGAATAGGTTTCGTTGAAAGACCCAAAGTTTAGCGAATTCCACGCGACGTAGTAGAGAATTGTGGCGACGGCGAAACCGATGACACTGTTGAACACCAAACGTAGACGATAATAGTCTGAACTTTCGCTGAAAAAAATAGAGGGTCGATGGGGTTTTCTCGCTGATAATAAATATTTAATCGGACCGGGCCAGAAAAAATTTAATCTAAATATGGCCAAAGTCAAAAAGTCTGTTAGTTTCAAGATATTTTTGAATCGGGCCACGAACTCAGATAAGCCTTTTTGGCTCAAACGGGCCTGCTCATTTAAAATATGACTGAAACAGAAACAGACAAAAATCGAACCCGTTTTCTCGGTTCAGAAATGTTTTTTTTCGATTGTCAAGTTTTTATGGGTTCAACCAAAAAGTTCTTCCAGTCCAATTCAGCTGAAATCTCAAAAAAAAAAGGGAAAATAGGCCCGATTTCTTGGGTGAGGTCCGATTCAGTAATTTTTAACAGATTTCATTATTTTCGGGTCCGATAAAAATTCGATTTCAGTTAGTCCTTCCGTCCCGATTCTACCTTTCATAGTCTATGTTTCTGTACGTTTTTGGAAGTAAATGTTGAGAGTTACAGAGGTGTCAGAGAAACGAAAAACTAGTTGACACGAGATCTTCATGCGGTACTGTGATTCCTCTGCGTCTCTCGTCATTTCTCTCTCTCTCTCTCTCTCTCTCTCTCTTCCTGCTCCATCATTCAACCAACCTTCGAACCAAAAAATCCGTCAAAAATCCAACATTCTTTCTTTCCCTGATAGCTGCTCTTTTTGAATCATCGAAAAATCTCATTTCATAATAATTCAATTCAATTCAAACTAAAAATGGCTCTTCTCCGCCTCTCCCCCAATTTCGTAGACGTTTTTATGAATGGGTGTCACGTTGAAAAATTCATGGTCACCAAGGCGTCGCTCATTTTTTCGTTGTTGTTGTTGGGTTCTATATTTTTTTTTGTCCTCACAACATACACATTTATGGCTGACAAGGTGTGCGGATGTAATGTGATCACATCGGCTGGAGTGGTGACAAGTCTCCAGCTCGTTGTGATGGTGTTGACACTCTCATCAGCTGGGTTGATTCTCGATCGCGATCATCTTTGGCAGGCAATCTATCCGCGAGTTCAGTACAATGCGACGGCGCAAGCCGCTGCGGTGAGTAGTGTGTTCCTACGTATAACTACTGTAAATGTTGGTTTCAGAATGGAACCCTGAAGTTTAACGCATCGAACTGGGCGCAAGCATGGGTCGAGTTGGGACAGGCCTGGTACGTCGGATTTGGTGCATATTGGCTGTTTTCCATTTTGATCCTGGTGCTGTCATTCAAGTATTATCGACCAGTTTTTGTGATTCCTAATTTCACGGCGTTGGTTGTTGGATGTTTCATGAATTTGTTCGAGTTTGGTGGGTTTTCTCTGCGTCTCTCACTCTCTCACTCTTTCACCCCCCGAACTTGCAGGGAAAAAAACAATAATTTTTGCAGCGGTTCTTCTTGCTCGAATACTTTGCGTCTCCAAAGCCTATCGAACTCAAGAATATGAGGAATCCATCTACATCTACGTCATGGGTCTGTCCTTGTTCGCCTTCATCTGCTGTGTTCTATTCATAATCTTCATTTCGAAATATCACAAATTTCTTCGCAATCGTTACGGTCATCAGGTTCCGAAATTTGTCCAGTCTCGCGCGAGAACTGGTTATCATGATGAAGCATACTGATCTTTATTTACACACAAAATGTTTCAATAAATAAACATATGAACTAAAACGTCTTCTCATTCACTAATCGAAATTGATCTTGCGCTGTCAACTCCTTACTTTGCATGTGTGTATACTTTTCGTAGACCACTTGCAGATCGCTCATCGGAATCAGCGAAGTGTTGCGAGCCCAGACAAGATTCTGATTATTGATCAAATCATCCGATTTGCTCCACATGCTGAAGACGTGTCGCGCGATTTTTGTGGTGAATGAATTGAGATCGGCGAGATAGCCGGAGTAGGTGGTCGCTGTGCATTGAAGAGTAGCGTAGCCGCAATGTGATGGTGTTTTGATAGCGCCACAAGAATCGCCAGGCCAGAAACCGCTCTGAAAAAAAACTAGTTGTTTCTCTCGCACTCGACTTGATGAAAATTTGAGTTCGGAAATAAATAATTTCGAAATTTTTGCGACTCTCATCTCGAGAGAAAAGTGGAGATATAAAAAGTCGACCGCTCGCAGACAAAACTTTTGGCATTGCAGAAAATAGGAATGAAAACTCTGAAATTTTCCAGTGTTTCTGAAACTTGCAAGCGAAAATTTTCAGAATAAATTTTCGTTCCCGATTCTGTTCTCACTTTTTTGCTACAAGTCTCCGAGTATGCTGAGAACCCGCCAGTACAACTACAGAGCCCATAATTTGCACCAGCAATGCCAACAAACACGTCAACCGAATCACCCAAATACTCGCCCAAATCACAAGTCACATCTCCATTCACAACTCCTCCTTCGATCACTTTTCGAGCCAACGTCACACCCATACTATGACTGATGATCGAGATCGATGAGGTGTTCGTGTATTCGACGACGGCTTTGACAAACGCGCGAAGTCGTTGAAGATCGGCACAATCATGAGTTCGAGTTGTGGCTTTTAGCGGGTTGTTGTCTTGAAATGAGGTGGCGTAGAGTTCGGCTGAAGTGTAGCCTTGTTGAAGGAAGTAGGTGATCGAGTTGTCCCATCCGGTTGCCATTGACGATGTCTTGAGTGCGCTGTCCGAATTTCCATGGAAGAATATTACTGGACTTCGACTGATTTGGGTCACATTTTCATTGAAGCCACCATAGCTTCCCTGAGTTCCGTAATCGTGGCGAAGAAAATTGTAGTGACTGTAGTTGTGGCTGCAAAAATAATGATTTTCTAGAAATCAAACTTCTAAAAACTCACCTTGCTATCCAACTTTGAAAATCATCAGTCAGCGGTCCTTTCACACCAGAACTTAAAACGACAGAAATTAAAAAAAGAAAACATTTGGAAAATGAGAATATCATTTTTTTTAGTTGAGAAATTTAATCAGAAAATTTCGTCCAGTTTTATACAACTTATCAACCAACACATGTGTGGGTATGTGTTTCGTGTATTGAACACTTCTTTGATCAGACCCCATTTTGAACGGTTCACCGGGTTCACTCAATCACTCAGGGTAACTACAATAGAAATTATGCATTTTCTAGAAGTACAAGAGTGTAGAAACGGTTCCCATACCTTTTTCAGAAAACCTTTTCGTGTCTATGCCGGGTCATGTTGGGCAATATTGAGACCGGCCCGATCTGTGATTTTCGGGGCCGGACTCTCAGACTTCCGGGATACAATCATCTTAACCTAGTCTAGGCCAATGTCTACGGCCCTGCAAACAAGCTACGCGAACAAATCTCGTCCTCCAGGATACTGTAGTTTTTGTGAACATTTGATCATGATGTTCGAGCAAAACACAACACTGATAAAAATGACGTCCAACGGTTTCTGTGATTTTTGTTGATAGCTGAAACGATAACAATTTTAAGACCACGGGCCAGTTTTTCCAACTTTTTCGACTTCAATTTTTGAGTTAAAAATATCAGAGAAACGATACAATAAATGAACAGGGGAGCGCACTTTCTCATACACATTCCAGAAAGATTTGCGCCAAGTCACGGTTTTTTTTCTACCAAAGTCCAGAAAAAAAAACTTCACGTGGAAAAAATCTGCCGTGACCCTATCCCATTTCTCCGACCTTCTTTTTTTTCAATCTTCAAAATCCGATCATTTTATGATTTGTATATTATTCAAAAATGTCAGTAGAACCAAATGTCGAACAGGAAAAAGTTACCAATGTAAATACTAAATCGCCGAATGATGTCCAATCGCCGAAAGATGTCCAATCTCCAAAAGACGACAACAATGACAACAAAAAGAAAGAAGAGGGAGAAGAATTGTTGCCGGCGAAAAACGCCGACGATCAGAAAGATGTCGAGAAAGGCGAAGTCGACAAAAAAGCGCCCAATCAGACGCAGCTCGTGTTCAGCGAAGCGTCGATTCGTGCCGCATTTGTGCGCAAAGTGTTCAGCATTGTCACTATCATGGTGGGTTACTGTATGTAGTACGTATCTCGATGTATCGTTATTTTCCAGTTTGCATGTGTCGCTGTGTTCAGCTCTTTTCCAATATTCTTCCCCGAATTCCGAAACTTTTGTCAAGTTTATTGGGGTTTCTATTACTTGTCTTTGTGAGTTTTTTTTTTCATTTTTTTCTAAAAAAAATCTCAATTTTTGCAGAGCAGTTTTTCTCGTTGTCTACATTGCTCTTTTCTGTTGCTCATCGTGTCGCAGAAACTTCCCAACCAATGTTATTATGTTATCAATTTTTGTGAGTTCAGATCTATCCCCAAGGTATATATTTTTCAGCGATTTTAGACGATAACTGCCTCAATTATGACAATGTTCATCACTGCTCAGTATGATGTTCAAAGTGTGTTCCTGGCTTTGTTGATCACCACGATTTGTAGTGCGGCGATTGTTGTGTTTGCCATTTGTACGGATAAGGATTTGACCACGTGAGTGAAGGGTTTTGGGGTGATGGATAGTTCCGTATTATATGTTACGTAAGAATTTGGGCGGTGATTATAAGCGAAAGTGAAAAATATTCAAATACAACGGGGTCTTTGAACAAACCGGGCCGGCCCGCAATTTTCGGGTCGAGCTCTCGCGATTCTTTTTCAAACAATCTGTGAAAAATATTCTATCAAAAGGTCCGTTTTTCTCAAGTTTTTGAATCGGGCCTCAACCCAACACAAATTTTTACTGGCACGGACTGATAAAGAGGTCGAGCCTTGTCAGATTTCATGAGGTTTGGAAAACATTTTTCTGAAATTGAAATTTTAGCAAAAATCTTCCAAAATATCGTTAGGGTTGTTTCATGAAAAATAATGAGGCCCGATTCTGAGGGCATAGTTTTGGGCCCGAATCATGTACTACATTTAGAAACGTTCAACATGTTAATACCCACACTTTTCGGTTCAACGAGTGTCAAATCCCCTAAACACCGACTCAGACTTATCAAGACTAACAACATTTATAGTTGTTTCGGCGTCGCATTTATCCTCAGCATCTGTTTGCTGATTTTTGGCCTCTTCGCAGTTATTTTTGTCATCATTTTCCACTGGTACTTTTTGTATCTTGTCTATGCAATTTTCGGAGCTCTTCTCTCAATGTTCTACTTGGCAATCGATATTCAATGGATTATGGGCGGACGATCGCATGAGATATCACCGGAAGAATGGGTTTTCGCATCGATGACACTGTTCATGGACTT
The DNA here is from genome assembly GCA_963572245.1 of Caenorhabditis sp. 8 KK-2011. Taxonomy (NCBI): domain Eukaryota; kingdom Metazoa; phylum Nematoda; class Chromadorea; order Rhabditida; family Rhabditidae; genus Caenorhabditis; species Caenorhabditis sp. 8 KK-2011. Next base: position 9,714,662 of record OY751550.1, on the reverse strand, counting down.
TTTGAACATTTTCTTGTTCATTTTAAGTATTGTTGGGTATCGTGGTTGATGAAGTTTTTTGACGAGACATGTAAAAAAGTTTATTGAATCTAACACAAAAACCGAGAATTAGTCTAAACAAAACTGTGCGACAATTCTTCGCACGCCCAAACTCGTTCCATCGGAAACTCGATCATCTTATTGGTGAACTGATGTCGATAATCGGAATGGAACTTGAACCGACGATTCGATATTAAATTCATCAATCGTGGTATATTGTTGTTGACCTCAGGGTATATCGTTATCAAACTCGAATGCGACTGAAGATCCGGAATAGCCTTGAGAAGAGAGGCGACCAACGAGACGGCCGCCTCGAACGAGTCGGCATACAGCGGCGACAACATCAGCTCCCGATCGTAGACCATCTTAATCGAACCGAAGCCGACGATTCGACCCGACGCGTCTTGACAAAGTCGCGACAGTGTTGTCGGATCGCCGAGCGAAGCGCGAATGTAGCGACGACGTGCGACACTGCAAATTTGCTCGTCGTATTCGTGCAATTTTTGCCAGTCGTTTTCGTCGATTTTGCGAACGGTGAAACCGGCGGGCAGTTGTGATGGAATGTGCAAGTCGGGAACTTCGATTTCGCCGAAATTATGCCAGAAATCGTTCATTATGTTGAAGTTGAAACGAGATGCGTAGAGCGAGACCATGAGAGTTGCTGAAACAAGGCGATGATTATTTTTGATACGTGGGTTTTCCAACAAAAGTTGGTTTGGGAAAATTTAAGAAAATGACAAAACGGATGATTCTGAACATAACTCTGAATCGGAGCGCGCCGAGTTTTTTTTTTTTTTTTTTTGAAATATTTTCAACGTTTCACTTTTTTCTTGTTTGTTTTTCGTTTTCGTCAGTTATCTTTTTTCTAGAGTTTACGTTCCATGGCAGGAGTGAAAATGAAATCGATGAGTGGCTTTTTCCAGAAAGAGACACACATACAGAGAAACAGTACACAATGAATTCTCCCTTCATTGGAAACGCAGACATAAACTATGCACAAAGTACAGCGCCTCGCATATCCCGTCTATTGTCCGTCACACAAAACGTTGCTGCAGAGTTCTACACTGTGTTGCGAAAACATTGCAAGCCCCATCGCCAAGTCTCGAAAACTCACCACCAAACAGTGCAATATTATGCGTTCCAGCTTGAGCCATCGCCATTTTGAACAACTTGTTGCCAACACCTTTTCCTCTCCATTCGGGAACACAATAATAGTTGCCAATAGTGTACACCGGCTCACTATCATTATGCAACAAATGTTGTTCGGCCAACGAACACGTGCTAATTATCTCGTTTGTCTCCTCATCGATAGCCATGTACAGCCAGAAGTTGTCGTACGTCGCCTTCCACATTTTGTACTCGCCACGTCGATAATTCCAGCGTTCAGTCTCGGAGATCTGCAACACTGTGTTTGCACATACAGTACTCTTGATTGTGTTTTTGTTTTTCTGTTTTTTACCCATTCCTGATAGTCGTCAAAGTATTGTTGAGTGGGATTCACGATCACTTTCACACCTTTCCGTATGTACATGTTGTTGATTTTTTCGATAGTTTGTTGGACCATTGAACAGCGATTCTGAAATTGGTCATCATCATTCGAAAGTGCATCAATAACATGCTGATAAGACAATGCGGGACATGCCTTAAATAGGCCCAGTTTGGGGTTTTCCCTTTCGATCACGAGACCAGGAAAAACGCTGACTTTGATTTGAAAAAAAAATGTCGTTCCCGATTATGCTACGCTTATCGGGCTCTTATCAGTGAAATTGGTTGGTTGGTTGGAAAAAGTGAAACGAAGCGTAGTTTCACAGTGGGGTTAGAGAACATTATGACGTTATGGATGTATTTACTGTGTGCTAACTATAGTACTCCTCGTGTTTTCATGGTTCAGTGGGTTTTTCGGGTTTGATAAAATCGAACCTGGCCCGATTCAGATAGTCCGATTCAGAATCCATTCGGACAATGGCATGTAATTTGTAGTCGAGTGGGTTCCGAATGTTAGCTTCCAAATTTTTGCACCGTTCCTAGTTTTCCTTTTGAATAACTGATTCAACAATTGAATCTCAAACTCGCGATACATAGTTCCAAGAGAACATCACAACGGACTTTTTCGGAACATTGAAGCTCAAAAGTCTATTGACTACAGTACACACATCATCTGTCAATCACACCTATTGTGTTTCATGCACTCGGCCTTAAAAAACAATGATTTTTCTAGACTTTCTCGAGAATTCGTCTCAATTTTTATCAGTTCAAACACCCAAAGAGGTTATTTTGTTTACAAGAACTGATTAGAAAGTGCACATGTAAGCAGTATTATGCAGTTTTGCGAATAACGGGATCATTTTACATTTGTTTTTTTCGGAAAATGAATTTATAACTTTCCAAGAATTTTGAAATGAAACATTGCAATGAAATCAAAACAAACTGGCAACACTAGGATAAGGCTCGTTTGTTTTTCCTTGAAAATTTTGTGTCGAAAATCGTCATTTACGAAGAACACGACCAACGGATTCAAAATGTATAGACAATTCGCTGAAAACGTTGACAACCAGTATATCTTCCATGTTTCTGAAGTTCCTGGCAGAATCTTGTATCCGTTGACATACCAGGAACAATATTTGACAAAATCCTTGGATGATTATTTGAATAGCGAAACGTCTGTCGCGTGAATGGTTGGGATTAGAGGAGTTTTTCTTCTGCAAAACAAAATATAATTCAAAAGATGAATATCGGAATAGGGTTACCCGAAACCATATTAGGAGTAGAAGAGTAATCGCATCAGATATTAGAAAAAGAAATCCCAAAATCAGTTGCGAAATTATGATCATTCCTCTGAGTAAGTCTTGACAACTATCGTTTAGAAGTTGGGTAAATTGCCAGCCGTACTCGTTGAAATAAAATCCGCAGTCTCCTGAAAAAAAATATTCGCACAGTATACTTCACAAAGTGTGAATTACTGTAGTTTGAATTTTGTTGAAGTTATTATCCAAAATTCAATCTATTCCTATTTCGAAATTTTCGGTAGCACTGGAAGACGAATTCATTAGGTGTTTCGGGCTTTTGAACAGGAAGTCAATTAGGCGAATTCGCGAGGAACGTTGGAAAATGTCTGGAAAATTGGATAAAAAGGGTAGATGAAAAACGTGAGAAACAAAAAATGGCAAAATGATTTTTTGGACTTTCAGAAAATTACTTTATAAACTTCTAAGAATTTCAAAATTCAATATTTATGAACAATCTATCAAAATAAACTAGGAACACTGTGAAGAAGGTTCGTCTGTTTTTCCTTAAAAAGTGTTTGTCGGAAATCGTCGTTCACAAAGAACACGACCAGCGGATTCAGAATGTGTAGAAAGTTGGCGGAAAACGTTGACACCCAGTAGATTTTCCACGTTTCTGAAGTTCCTGGCAGAATCTTGTATCCTTTGGCGTACCAAGTGGTGAACAGTATTTGACAAAATCCTTGAATGATTATTTGATCGAAAATCTTCTGAAAAAACAAATCATATAAATCAAAAACGGTGACGAATGAAGGAAGGAGTCAACCGCAAGGAGTTTTACATTACAGTAACCCGTAGTCTTTATTTGAACACAAGCAATTTTTAGAGGGTTGCCAATATCGTTGGGAACCATACCAAAACCCGACTGGAAGCAGATTTCTATTGACCGCGGTCCGCGGGTCCCACTCGCTCATCACTCTATTTGGAATGGAAATCGAGCCCGGAACCGGCCGGAATCCAGTCTTCCAGAAATTGTCTGTGTTGTGTTATTGTACTTTATGGAAATTAGAAATTTATGGTCACAGAACAGGTGAAAACTATTTTGTCTATTTTTGATCAAAGACTGATGTCAGTTTATGAAAACGAAGACTCACTGAAAACAATAACGAGAAGGCCAGGAATGAGAGGGATCAACCAGGTTGCCAGAATCAGAAACCAAATATATTTGAAGATTCTCGGATAGTAAAAAGGCATCAAACTTGAGCATAGTCGATTGAATGCCATCAAACAATAGGTGAAACTAATTACAGGAAGTAAAATTGACATTGAAGTTCCGAAGAATTGAGAGTGTTCTCGAATCCACTCAATGTTGCTGGAATTTTTGTTGTCTGAAGTCTAGTGTTCAATTCGGTGCTCGACGAACTTCGCTGGAAACTTTTGCGAGAGACAACACATGTTATTGTCACTCACAAAATATAGGCAAGGAAGAAAAATGTGAATCCGAGAAACGCGGCGATCAACTCGACGAAACTCTCGTTCATAATCAGTATTCCAAAATGTGTATTTTTTATGAACGGAAGTTTCAAACATCTCAAAATAATAAGAACTTCTAGACATGTGCCAATCGCACAAAGAATTGACGAGATTATTACGATTTCGAAATTTTCGGTAGCACTGGAAGACGACTTCATGAAGTGATTGTGAGTGTTTTTTGGGCAGGTGAGAAAGATATGAAAGTCTCTCGGAAAATATCCAGAAGATAGGTGTAGTAGTTTATGGTACCAATTCCCCTCTGACGACCTGTCAACAAATAACAAAACTCGAGAATTCTTGATCAATTTTTTCCGAAAAAAATGAACATATTGAAAAGTTGCGGAAAATAAAAAAAATAATCGAATTTTTTTCTGATCAAAACATTTGAGAACAAACTACGAAAAACTAATTTGTCATACTCCTTGTAATGTTTTTAGTTCAAAAAAAAGTGGAGTTTTGAATAATTCTCATCAAAATTTAAAACTTTTTAGAAAAATTTTGAATTATTCTAATTTTCTGGAAGTCAGTAAATTTCCCATGTTCACGGTGTGTTTGATTTTAGAATCATCGGTCACATTTCCATTGAAAGACAAACTGTTGAAGTTTCTGGAGCAAAATGCATTTTCATTTTCCCGCAGAGCAGGGGTGTCGTTTGGGCCGTTTAAACATTTTTTCCGCAAAAAAATTTTTTCACCCCGAAAAACTTCACACGCACGTGGTTTCATCACGAACATACACATTATCATTAGGTTTTTGTGTGTTCGTGACGAGATCACAGCGCACATACAAAAAAAATAAAAAAATTGTCCACGTAAAACGCCCGCGGCATGTTTGTTTGCAACTGCGGCACACCATTTTTTTCCATTGAAAAACTCAGGTACCGCCCCTTTTTTTGCAAAAGTACGTGGGACACTTTTTTTCATTGTTTTTGTTTATTTTTTTTGCATGTGACAGCGCGCGAAATTTATGATTTGAGTTTTTTTTTTTTTTTTTAATTTCGACGTTAACTTTTTGCGTCTATGTATACAATATTATTTGAACGGCAGACTTTTGAGCAATTATAATTATTCCAAAAATGAGTTCACGACAAAGTTTAATATTTGAGAATCAAATTCCACGAACAATGTGATTTTTATCAGCTCATAAATTTTGCTATCAATAAAAATATGTTTTATCAAAACTGCCGAAAAGATCAAAAGTTGATTTTCGGGTTCAAAAAGAGTTCAAAATGTTCACCTATACAGCACTTTTTCTCCTCACAATGTCGAATTCAACGACCAAATGAGAATTGAAGAAAAATTCATAAAATTAATTTTGACGGATTTTGTGATTACCCGATGTTGATGTTCAATCTAGACACATCCAAATGTTGATCTCTTATCGAATTCCTCCTTTTTTTCTGCTCTCGAAACAGCTCCAAATAAAAGAAACGATAAGCGTATTTTCTTGTTGTACGCGAAACATTTTTTTTTCGTTTCTCTTCTGACAACAAAAAAAGAAACAGTTTTTTCGCCATTTTCCATAACAATAATATGATAAAATATCAGTTATTGATCATTTTGCATCTGTTTTTCTTTGTGGGAGGGTTCTTGTTTTTCATTGTTTTAACATGGCGGTCGATGAGTTATCACCTTTGATGAGAAAATGTAAGTTTTACACATTGTTCTGCTGGTTTTTTTCTGTAAAAAGATATGAAGCTCTCTGAAGAGTTCCAAATCTCGAAAATAATTCTGGAAAAAAATAAACAAAAAAACATACTGGAATGTTACTTATCAATAGAGCAAACTTCCATTTTTACTTTCATTAATTGTTGTTTTTGTTTTCCTGAACTTTTTTCTATTTTTCAGTTTTTCGTCTTTCATGCATGACCGTTTCAGTTCAGGTTTTAGAATACGTTTCTTTTCCAGTTTTCCGTAAGTGTGACCATAAAAAACTGAGAAAAAATCTAAATTAGAAAATTTTTTGTGAGAAACAAAAGTAAAAATGGAAGTTCGCTCTAACGACAACAATATGTTTTGTTGTGTTCCTTTGAAGTACAGTACTGTCAGTATGAGAATTTTGAAAAAAAAATGTTTTATCGATATATCTGAAGCACATTTTGAATGGCTAATTGTAAGCAACAATTTCGAAACATAAGAACATTTTTGGAAATTCAAAAAAAAAAAAAATGTTTCGCAAGAATTTCGAACATTTCGTCGTGTTCAACTTTTGTAAATAGAAACTTATATATATATATATACATTTTTCTGCTTTTTTGTAATCTCTTATCAATTGAAATTTCGCAGTTCAATTTTTGATCAGTTATTTTCCGAACTTTCAAAAAAAAATTTTTTTTGAAAACTTCGACGAATTGAAAAATCGTCGTGAGAAGAAAATGAACCAAAAAATCAACATCTGATTTTAAAATTTAACGCAAATCAGTGAAAAAATCGTTGCGTCTGATAGAATGACAGTGCCTAAGTTCAGAAAACTGAATTTGTTATTTCTCTGAAAAAGTCTAGCCGTGAAATGAGAGACGAAGAGACGTTAGAGAAAAAAAGAAAACATCATCCAAACGATCACTTTGTGTTCGAACAGTTCACTTGTTGATCTTTTTTTTTCCTGCCTCGCGCTCGTTTTTCTCTTTCTGTTGTTGTACTTGCCAAACCCCGCCCACACTCAACAACATCAAAGCAAAACATCATTTTTTGGTCAATCAGGTACTACAAAAATGGGCAAATTACGGCAGATTGAACGACGCTTCAGTTTCGGTGTCAACGTGTTCTACAATCTGTTCCGTCTATTCCCATTATTATACGCGGATGTTTGGAAGACATTGGCGTTGACAGTGATCACAATTTGTGCAGCTGTTGGAAGTGAGTTTGAGGGGAAGGGTGTTCAGATCCATCGCTGACGGGGTACCATCAGCATATTACAATTAATGTGGATCGCTTGTAATACGTTGTGGTATTCTGTCAGTGAGTCTGATAATTTTTGGGGCGAGGGTTACTGTAGTTTTCTTGTCTCGAATGTTTTGTCGGGTTTGCTCGAATCTTCTACTAACTTTATCGAAGCGTGAAAGTAATTTTTTTTTGTTTTTAAGAGTAACTTGAGTTTTCGACATGTTCTTTCTTGTCCAAGTTTCAAAATTTCAATTTTTTTCCGAAAACACAGAAATTCCTGAACTTCTCACTGTCAGGCAAATCTCTAGAGTCATTGAAAATGAGACATTGTTGTCAGAATGGAAAATAATTTGTGTACTTTCCGGTATTTTCTGTGAAATGCGAACTTTTTGGATTTTTTAATGAAAACGAAAAATTAAAATGAACATTTTTCCCATTTTCCAAAAAAAATTCTTAAACGATTTCCGAAAAAGTTTCAAAAATAGTCGAGAATTACCGAAATTCGGATATTTTACGGTTCGAAGCCTGCAACGGACATCCACCTATCTGCGGATTTTACTATGAACAATTTTTTTTTGAAAAATAACTTCATTCCGAAAGTTAGATTTTTTGCGTCAAAAACGTGTAAATACAATCAGGTGCCAAAAAGGGCCTAGACTTGATCAGAGTGACCGGAAAAAAACCAATTTGTGAAAATTAGTGGGCCAATTTAAAGTGTTCATGTTTGAGCTATACTTTTTTCTCGGGTCGTTTTTATAAGGACTTTGCGCGTGCTCTCCCAAGTAGTTGATTTTGGAAAAAAAAAATAATGTGAAATTTTTCACTGTAGGTTTCATACTGAAGATTTTGTCTAAACTTCGAAGTACTGTATTTTTCACCGTTTCCACAAATTTCAGATGAAATCGTCAACTATAAAACCGGAGTGATTCCCGGCAAGTTCTATGTGGCGCTCATCGAACGAGACGAGCCACGATTCTGGCACATTTTCTGGATCGCCTCCGCTTGTTACGTTGGATTGTGCTTGATCATGTCGATAATGACCTTTTTCTCGTGGCTTCTCTACATTCAACAGCGCAAGAATCTTGTTCAAACATTGCATTGTTTGTACTATAATCGGAACACGTATTATAAATTGAATGCGATTGATGATCAGGGAATTGATAACCCGTGAGAACAATCAGCATAAGTTTACAACATCAAAACATTGTGTTTTAGAGATCAACGAATTACCCAAGACGCTGATAAATTCACCAAAATTCTAGCCACCAGTGTCATTCCGACGGTTCTCCTCTCGCCATTCATCATCACCTACTATTCGGTCAAAGTTTGGCAAACGTATGATTACTGTAGTTTGTCGAAGATGATCACGTTTTTTTCAGCGCCGGCGGTTGGGGTGTTGGCATGATCGTCGCCTATTTTCTCATCGGCGTTGTCATCAATCGATTGTTGATCGGGCCGTTGACACCGTGGGCGGCGCGAGTCGAACGAGCCGAAGGCGACTTCCGTTACAAACACGTGTCGGTTCGGGTGAACGCGGAAGAGTCGGCGTTTCAACACGGTGCCAATTTTGAGCACGTTTTCTCGGATCTCCGTTTTGCCGTGTTGATTAGACGATTGGCGATTTTTGTGTGCTGGAAGTTCCCGTCACAATGTGAGTTTTTTTTTCTTTTCGAACTCCGCAGAAACATCACAAGGCCTGCGACAAAATTAAAAATCGATAAAACAATTTTCTAATTATTTTGAAACTCTTAGAACGGAATCGAGAAGAAAATCTTGACGAAAAAAAGTACCGAAAAAAATCATGTTTTTTTCCGAGAATCGGAAATTTCCGGCTCCACCCGAGCCTCATAGCAAGCGTGCGAAATTCATGCCGCAGACCTGCGAGTTTTTTCACGTGAACCTCAACTCGATTTTTTTCAGTCTTCCAATCATTCTTCGATTACTATGGTGGTTGCATGTCATACATTCTTCAACTTTTCCCGATCTTCGTCTTCCACATGTATGACAATCTGACACCTGCTGAACTGTCGGGTCAAATCAGTAACGTGAGTGCTCCTCATTCGCAATGTCTATATTAGAACCCCTTGCAGAACGCCTTCTACTTCATCTATCTTATCAACTGTTTCACTCGACTCACAGATCTTGCCATGAACATCGGAGAGATGGGCGGTTATGTGATGAGAATCGCTGAACTTGTCGATGTTGCCAAACAAAATCAGGACGGACAAGTGAACGAGGGAATGGAGAAAGAGGAGGAGAAAAAGATGACGACGAAAAGTTCGACTGAAAATCTTTTGGAAGTCGAGAACTTGATGATCACACCCCCAACTAACCCACAACTAGCCATCATTGAGAGTGAGTGATTTTGTCAGGCCAAAAAAATGTTGTCAGGCCGAAAAATTTTGTTGAGATTCCCAAAACTTTGATTTTGGAAACATCGCATTTTTCAGTCCAGTTTTTCGGGCCACAAAATTTGAAAGAAATTGCAAACTTCAAAAAGATTTGGCCAAAAAATGAGATAATTTCCAATAGCAAAAAACAGATCTCAAAAAAATCCAGACGCCCAAAAATAAACAGGCTCAAAAATGTTCAGATTTGAAAAACTCCAGTTTTGAAATCTAAACTTTTTTCCTTGCCTGAAAATTTGGAGGGAATAAAGAGGCCCTGAAAATTCCGGGCCAAAAATTTGCGCATTTTCGGTTATTGTTTAATTGGCACGAGTTGAAACCATCAAAACCGTCAATCCCTTGCAGACCTCTCGTTTGCTCTGCCTCAAAATCAATCACTCCTTATCACCGGCGAATCAGGTGTTGGCAAAACGTCGATTCTACGCGCCATCTCCAGACTCTGGCCATATCATGGAACCCTTCTCCGTGGCTACGTTACCTCGTATCATCTCCCACAACGTCCCTACTTCCCCGTCGGTCGTCTCTCTCTCAGACAACAGCTCGTGTTTCCCGAAACCTATGTGATCTCAAAAGACATTGACAATCAACGAATTGTCACTCTTCTACACGAACTGAAACTGGGTCATCTCATCACGTTGGTCGGCGATTTCGACGATCAAGTTGATTTCGAATGGCAAGACACGTTGTCGCCCGGCGAGCAGCAGCGACTCGTGTTCGCGCGAATGATTTTGGCGCGACCTGAGATTGTGTTTTTGGACGAGGCGACGTGTAATGTTGACGAGGCGGTCGAGAATGTGATGTTCGACATTTTGCGACGAGAGAAAATCTGTTACGTGTCGGTTGGACATCGACAATCACTTCGATCTCATCATGACTATGAACTTCGTATACCCGCCGCCAACTCGTTCATTTTTCATCAAATAAAACATATTTGAACACGTTTTAACTTTAATTTTATTACTAGCTGTTAATAATGAATTGTTGATTTTTTTATTCTATTTCTAGAAACCATGCATAGAAAAATCATGGGCCTGGTGCCCTGATTATTTTTTAAGAGTTTAAGTTGAACCGAACCAGGAGACCGGTTCTCATAAGGTTTCTCTGGGTAGTTTCTGAATCGAACCGAATCCGATGTCTGTCGAACCCAAAACAACCAGTGTGATTGAATCGGGCTAAAATCAGGCAGGGTCCGGGTTTTTTAAGACTAATATTTCTGAGTCTTGAACGTGGGGGCCACAAAAAAAAAGAGAAAATTTGGAAACGGGATCAGCTAAAAAAACTCGGGACCGGTTTTTTTCCCTTGACTTTCGCTCGATTCTGTCAAATTTTTTGTCAGATTTTCTTTCTGAAAAAATCGGACCCGGTTCAATTTGTATATTTTCCATCGCTCAAACATTTCGAAAATGCTATGAATGATGTTCCTTTAAATGCTCAATGGTTATATGTGATTTATCAGTGGTAAAATGTCTACATCAACGTTTGGTCATTGGCGAGGTGGTAAATTCGACAGGTTTCAGATCGTCGCTCTCCTTTTCCTTCAAACTGTCCTCACGAACTCCATCGTCGGTTTTTTGTGTGACACTAAAAATTGCCACATTTTTGAGAAAGACAAAATCAAAAGAGAATTGGCAATCATTGAAATAGAGTGGGACGCAGTGTGGGCGTAGCCAACGCACACACAAATGATGGCAGTGTGCGAGACGCGTGTGTTGTCGGTACAGAGATTCAATGACTCTATTGCATAAATCCAAAAATCAAGATTTTGAAAAATTAAAAAGGAAGTTTGTTCCATGGATTTGTGTGGAGCAATCGAGCACATATGTGAGAACATGTTGTAGTTCTCTCGGAATGTGTTTTTCTTTGCGTCTCTCTCTATTTCAATTATTGCAATAGAAAATGACGTGAAATGACCCCTTACCTGACAGCGCGCGAAACCGATCCGGGCGAGGTTGCGTCGGGTAATTTTCCGCCAGGCGCCGGTGAAATCGCATGCGTCCGGTTCTTCTTCTCACTTATCGGAGCGGTGCGTTGCGTTGGTTTTGTCTTCTCGCTGGTGCCCGCAGCGGCTTTTGTTGCAGTTGCGGCGGCCGCAGCAGCAGCGGCGTCTGCCGCTCGTTGCTTCTCGGCAGATGCGCGCGCCTTCTCGCCAGATGCTCCTGGCTTGTTGTTGGTGACAGCGGCAGCGGCAGCAGGTTGTTGTGCAGGTGAGCCTTGTTTCTAGATGAGAAATATGTATATAGTTGCAGATGCATCGTCAAACTCACTGGACTTTTCATTTTCCTTCCCGACTTTTTCACTTCAAACTGATAACACGAAACACCTTTCGACGTGCCACCAAAACCGCCAAACAAATCTTGTTCCTGATCCTGATCCTTCTCCATAACACTAGTTCCCGAAGCGGAAGCTACTGCACTTCCTGGCGCAGCTTGCGCGGCCGGAGCCTTTTTGGCAGCTTTCGCATCATTCGCTCGTTGCCGCATACTTCCCGCCATTTTTTTCCGCTTCTTCATCGACAGTTTGACAAGCGGATTCTCTTCATCATCATCGTCGAATTCGGTATCTTTTTTATTCTCCGATTTTTTGATGTTCAACTGAAATTTGAAGTCGTCATCATCGTCGCCACTTTTTGCTTTGAGTGCCGCCGCGTCGGCAGGCGCAACCTGACCCGTCGAACGTTTCGAAGCGTTTGATTGCGGAACTGCCGGTTGTTGAGAGCCGCCAGCTTGTTGCACCGATGATTTTCGACCACACAGACTTATGATGTAAGTAATTAGATAAACACTACTGATACGAAGTATGGTAATCATCATTCTCACAGAACTGAAAAATTAGAACGATTTGGGAAGAATAGGTCGCGACGGCTCACCTTGGTTTGTGAATGAGTGATGAGTAAAAATGAGAAGATTTCGCAGAGAAGAGTGATTTTATAAATGGTGAAATTTTCTCATTGGGTCACGTGAAATTGCATTTTTTTTTCTCATTTCGTAACAAAGAGGTTCTCAAAAACATGATGTGAACAATCGCCGGGTTCAGAGGAGACTCCAAGTCCGGGGATTTTCTGCCCCTCCCTCTGAACTCACCACTTTTTTAAATTCGTGTTTGTCTTCTTGCTGATGATTGCAATTTTGCCGTTGAGTCGGAAGTCGTTTTTGATTTTTTGACCTACCGCGAAAAATTTTGAAAATTTTGGATACCGAAAAATTCAGCTACTTTAAGATACACCGTACCATTAGCTCAGTTCAGAAATAAAATTTCAAAAAAAAATTTCGGGCCGCTCTGAAAATTCAAAAAAGTATACTTTCAGTCAAAAAATCGAAGTGGTTGTCCAATTTTAATCGTTGAAAAATCTAGATGATACTTTCGAAAACGATGAGAGTTGAACATCATAGTAAGAGATGGAATAGAAAAGTGACGAGATGTTTGTTTTTGAAGTTGGTTTGGTTGTTGACTTCAGGTAGACTTTAGTCAAGTCCCAAGGGTGATGATGACAAAGGTAGCTACTATAGGATTGGATTTTGGTCGTTGTATTTTGATCGGGAGACGAACAGATTTCGTTGATGTGGTAAGAAGTTAAACGATAACCTACTCCAAATTCTCGTGTCCATCTTGAACTTTGTGAATCGGATTATATTTTTGATCCAAGTGTAAAACGTTTTGGAATGCAACTTGTTTTGAATATAGTTCTTGTGACTTACAATAAATTCCGATCACAGCTCCAAACACAATCCATGTTTTACACTTTCAAATTTTCACTATTTCGTCATGACCCTTTGGGAGTTTGATGAATGATGAAAAACAACTCGAAAATTTTCCTAGCAAAAACGTGTGATAAACTTGAAACAAATTTCGAAGCTTTTCAGAATTTACAAAACACTCGAATTTCAGGATTTGGAATGAGCCGATGTGGGCCCGGCCCGGCTTGACATCACTCTGAACTTGTTACAATAGAAAAGGTACGAAGTTTCAGTCCGACAATAGTTTGAAGTTTTCTCGAAACGGTCTAGAAGCTTCGGATGCGTTGAATGTCTATTGTATCGTTTCTCAAATATCCCTCTCTTTTCAAAAATCGCATCGGGAATGACCAAACTTCAACGTACCGAGTACAAAAAAAATGTTCTTACTTTTTTTTCAATTTTTGATATTTATCATCACTCTTGGGAATTTTCTACCTAGAAAATAATGAGAGTCTTTTTTCTTCACAAAAAAGAGCAAGAACCACGGGTTCTCTTTCTATCCTGAAGTACTGTAAAAAGTGACAGCTCGATGGCATCGAACAGTAAAACCTCTAACGCTGGCGCGCGGCAAACGAGCCAGATTGTTTTTTCTAGTCGCCTGAGCGCCGCATGTTCGCCGCAAACGCTCACATTTTGGCAAAAAAGTGCGGTTGGTTTACAGAGCAGTCTCCTGTAACTGTTGATGTCATGTTCAGAAAACAACACCCTGACTTCAATTCGTATAATGGCTACCTTCGTCATTATTACCGTTGGGACATCGTCTGACTGGGCGGAGCCACAAAACTCACCTTAAAATCAACCAGTTTGCATCTCACAACTCATACCTTCATCTCCAACCAAGATGTTCCCCTCGACTCTTATCGTTTTCGTCACAATCATCTCGATATCTCAAGGTTTCATTGTGAACAATCAACATTTGGAATGCCCCTTCGTCGACATCAACAACAATTATTGTACCAGATCGTCAGCGTTCATCAGTTTTTTGGCGGAGCATCCACAACAACGCAACAAGCGGCCGGATGTGTCTTCGACGAGCACCGATGTTATATCGGTGAGGATTAACAGAGAAGGATAATACAAACCGTTTATAACCACAACAAATTCCAGGATTATTTGTGTTGTTACGAAGAACAATGTCTTCGTGAGTGCGAAGTGTTCGAAAGTCTCATCGATAATCAATTGTCGAAAGATGTCACATTCTTCGCCCCATTTTTTGTCGAATACAGCTCAACCTTTTTTGAAGTACTGTCCACTTTTTCTCGAATCCAAAACAATCTTGTTGAATTCCAGAGCATTGACAAAAACGAACTACAACAATTGCGTAACCGATTGGCCTCTTCCGAGTTGCTTGTTCAATGGAAAATCAAAATGGCTCACTACTACCAACAAGCCTTGTAATACTTATTCAACGTTTTTTGACTTATGTAACTATTTTTTGATCATGACTTTTTGTTCCGTTATTATTCCAAATTTTATTCAGATCAAAAATAAATTACTTGTTGTGAAAATGGATTAACTAATCAACTCACTAGTCTAAAATTTCAAACATCGGCCCAAAGACATAAAGAAACTTTCCAATAAAAAGAGACGCAGAGAAAAACAAGAAATGTGCTGTCGAGAGGTCACGTTTGTAATATTTTCACGTTCGGGTTTTTTTCGAAAGGGAAAAATTCTAAAACTCACATAGTTACTAAAAACTTGAACATTCAATTATAAAAAAAATTTCGTGACCCAGAACTGTAAAAATCTGATTGACGTACGACGTCGGAGCCCGTGAATACAAATCTAGCTACAACGCCAACTCGGAGTTGTTCAGAGTTTATTTGACATTTAGAAAAAGTATAGATCAACGTTTGTTCATCATCGGCGAATTGGAAAACACGACAGGTTTCAGCTCGACGTGCTCTTTCTCCTTCAAACTGTCTTCGCGAACCGCCTCTTCGGTGACTTGTGTGACACTGGAAAACGAATAAAGTTACTTTGACACATAGTTAGTTTCTGAGCCTACCTAACAGCACGCGAGATCGATCCAGGCGAGCTGGAATCGGCCATCTTTTCGGCGGGAGCCGGCGAGATGACTGGTCGACTCTTCTTCTCGCTGTGCGCTGTCGTCTCAGTGCGTTCTGTGCGTTGTGTGTGTTTTGTTTTTTCGCTGACAGCCGCAGCTTTTTCAGCCGCTGCTCGCTGCTTCTCGGCAGATGTGCGCGCTTTTTCACCCGATGTGATAATGGGCTTGTTGGCAGGAGTAGCGGCAGCGGCGGGTTGTTGGGCTGGTTGTTTCTGGAGGAAATAAATATTGAATCGAACCAGATCCGATGGAAGACGGATCCAAAAACTGGATCCAGTACTCTAATGTGAACAACATACCAGTTTTCTGGTCGACTTTTGTTTTCTCGCCGACTTTTTCAGCTCAAACTGATAACACGAAACACCTTTCGACGAGCCACCATAACCAGCGAACAGATCTTGCTCCTGATCCTGTTCCTTCTCCATAGCACTGGCAGCCGATGCGGATGCTGCCGACTTTTTCGCAGCCTTCGCATCGTTCAACCGGGCTGTATTCGCTCGTTGCCGCATACTTCCCGCCATCTTTTTCCGCTTCTTCATCGACAGTTTGACAAGAGGATTCTCTTCATCATCATCGTCGAAATCGTTCTCCTTCTTATTATCCGTTTTCTTGATGTTCAACTGAAATTTGAAGTCGTCCTCTTCGTCGCCACTTTTTGCTTTGAGCGTAGGCGCGCCGGCGGCTTGTCCTGCTGCGGCAACTGGTGGCGGAGCTGCCGGTTTCTGAGAGCCGCCAGCTTGTTGCACCGATGATTTTCGACCACACAGACTTATGATGTAAGTAATTAGATAAACACTACTGATACGAAGTATGGTAATCATCATTCTCACAGAACTGAAACGTTTTTGGTTGCCAAGAATAGGCTGGAAACTGTCACCTTGGTTTGTGAATGGATGATGAGTAAAAATAAAAAGAAGTGGGTGAAGAGGCGTGTTTTATGATCGGCAAATTTGGTCACTAGGTCACGTGTCACTAGAATATTTGAGGTTTGTTGAGAAGTTCCTTTTTTTGAGACTTGACATTTTTTGTTTTTTGAATCGGGCCTGGCACAATAAGAAACAGGAATTAAACCAAAAAAAAGTTTTCAAAATCTTTCAGAATCACACCATTCTTCAGGTCTTGTTCAGTGGTGTCCGTTTCAGTGAAAAATAATCAGTTCCGTTTCAGCTCGTGGACGATTTTCCCGATTTTTTCCCATTTCGTAAAAGTTTATAGTCTGATGCAAAGGCCTCCATGAATAACGCGGAAGACATAAAAACATGTTCTATCTATCTTCTTATTGTTATCATCTTGTCTACTCACCTGCCGTTTTTTTTTGCACCTGTTTTGCTATAAAACTGAACGGCCTCAGTGAAATGAAAACTTCGGAGTAACTCCATGTTTTTTCCCTTACAAAATGGGAGTTACTCCGGAGTTGAACAGGGGCAACTTTAGTGCGCTCTGGAGTCACTCCGGAGTTGAACAAGAATGATTCCGGTGCACCCTGGCGCTATCTCTCAATTAAAACTCCGGAGCGACTCCAAATTCAAGCATAGCTCCGGAGCAACTCCATAGAAACTCCAGAGCGGCGCCTCATTCACTCCGGAGTAACTCCAGAGCACACCAAAGTTGCCCCTGTTCAACTCCGGAGCAACTCTCATTTTGTAAGGGAAAAAACATGGAGTTGACTCCGGAGTCAAATTGGCGTTACTCCGAAGTTTTCATTTCACTGAGGCAGCGATGGTTTAATAAAAATGTCAGACCTGTAGTTTGCGACTTTTTTATGGACCAACGGCCTGACCCGATCGGCCTAGGCTAGTTTTTTCGTAAATTTTCCCATCCAACAGAAAATCAGCAGAAACCCCCCATTTTTTTCAGTTCAATTTTCAACCCGTTATTTAGATCCCCAAGTTGTAAGACACAAAACCATTTTTGAAGCCACAGATTTTTCAATTATTTTTCAAACAAATTAATGGATTCAATCCCATGGGACATGCATGTACGTTTTGATCTTTATTCTCCAAATCTTTTCCAAAAAATCACCAACATTTTGCATTTATTTATCAGGTTTTGTTGTCTCCTCGAGTATGATCGGGATAAAATTTCATGTGTAGGGCATTTTTCACCGTTTTATTATGGACCTATTCGTGAAAATTAAAAAAAGAAAAAAAATGAATAAAAAAACAAAAATGCCAATGCGCGCCGAGGAAAAAAATTATATTTTTTTCTCAAAAAAAAAGTCACGAAAAATGATGATTTATGCGAATTTTGGGTAGATCAAACCGATAAAGCCTCTGCGTCTTGGAAAATGCCTTGAATTTTTCGATTTTCTCGGTTTGATCTACCCAAAATTCGCATAAATCATCATTTTTCGTGACTTTTTTTTGAGAAAAAAATATAATTTTTTTCCTCGGCGCGCATTGGCATTTTTATTTTTTTATTCAATTTTTTTCTTTTTTTAATTGTCACGAATAGGTCCATTAGTCTATTTTCCTAGAGATTAGTGATGCATGTATTCCAACTCAAATCGCTGAAAGTGAGTGAAACTTTACTCAAAAATTGTAACGGAATGTATTTCATATAATTTTCACTATGTGCAAAATTTGAGATTTTAAGAAACCAGCTTTTATTGGAACCAAAATTTTCGAGAAAATTATTTTTTCAGTGTTTTTGACTTTTCAAGTTTGTTCGTAAAACGCCGAAGTGCTGTCCGACCTTATATATTTTCGGGCCGGGCCCTAGGGGTTTGTGGTTGAAATTTCAATACTGGTTCTGACAGAACCAATCGGATCAGGTTTGACTGGCCAAAGTGTGGGACTACTAATCGGGTCTATACGTTTGAAATTGTACTAAATCTAACCGGAACAAACGGACTGGTTCGATTTTTTTGAAGTTTTTTGCCAGCAGAAAAACAAAGGAAAACAGAACTTGGCCAGTTTGAAATGACATTAGGCCTGGTCGTACTCTGTAACTGCCCAAAGTATTGAATTTTCAGAGACACTCATTTCTAGAAACATTTTTAGATCCAACTACAACCTCCACATCCACAACCACTACCACAACTACAACCACAACCACGACAACAACCGCTCCAGTTCTCTCATGTCTCACCGGTTGGACACTGTTCGTCCGCGACACCTATTCCTGGTGTATGAAGGTGTACGTCGGTTCAATTACCTCCATTCAAATCAAGGCCGGGGATTGGGCGACTTTTCATTCGGCTGATTATTTGATGGATAGTATTTTCGATACAACTGTTTGTCTGGGTGGAATCTGTGCCATGAAAGCCCAATATTACTGACGCAGTTTAATAAACACTTTTTTTTCAAAAACTTATCCCATATTTTTCTGTTTCTTTGTGAAAAATACCGTGGTTCGTGAATCAAAAGTTGGAAACAAATATTTCACACACAAAATTAACATTTTCCCTATGCGAAACTCTTTTCAAGAATAATGTTTTGAACATTCCGATACGAATGATCAGTCCGAATCATAGTATTTTATAAGTTGTCGAAAATATAAACAGGTAAGTACAGTTCGGAAACAAAGGCCTAACAGACGTGGTGCAGTTCGAAAGGTCACGTTAGCTTCTGGTTTGTATCTTTTAAACAAAAAAAATGGGTTACGCAGGAAATTTTTTACTGTTTCAGTTATTTTTTTTAATGATGTTCGAGCCACAAACTATGATAGCATTCTGACTGGCCCCATCACAGAAAATCTTTTTTTTTGTTTTTTTTTGTAAATTGTTTTAGTTTTTGGGTCCGATTCAGCAGAAAGTTGAGTCTATCACGTTTTTCTTTGGGCTGAAATTGAGAAAACTTCAAAAATAGAGCGGCGTATAATTATTGACCCCAAATTTGGGTTACTTGTCGGAATTTTGAAAATTGATATTTTATTGATTTTTTTCCCTGCACTTTTTTCAGTTCAAAACTTTGTTTTTCAGATAAATGGCAAAAAGTGAAGATGACCATCAAATTGATTATAAAAAATAAGTCTTCCAGTCGACTGAACAACACTCAAATGTTTTGTTCTTTCGTCTTCTTCCTCATAATTTTCCTCTTTCCAAGTTGAGAATCGATTCAAAAAATCCCTGCCAGCAGTGAAAAAATCCGGAAACCAAGCCATCCACTTTTTTGCCTCTTTCCCCCTTCTCTTCTCACGAGCAGAAAAAAAAACATGAAAAACATTAAAAAATTGCTGCGCGAAAAAATTTTTCCTGGGCGTTGTATGGAGATAGAAATCGATATTTTTCAAGAAAAAAGGGAGCAAAAAAGAAAGAAGAAGCCTGCGCGAGAGAGAGAGACTCGGCTCTATTTATGGCTTGCTCTTTTTTCTTTTCTTTTTTCTCGCTGGTTGGGGAGTGGAGCCTGGAAAAAAAACGACTAGTCGTTAGAAATATTATTTATATTAGCTCATCTTTCTTGTTTTTTTCGCATGTTTTTTGTTGTTTTTTGTGCTCGTTGTCGTCGTCGTTACATGTTACTATAGTTATTTTTGTTTGTTCTAGATTTTTAATGAAAATCTAAATTTCAAGCTAACAATTTCTGGCTTATAATAGTTTCCTTTTACCGCGAGATTTCTATGAATATAATTATTCGATAGTTGGTGAAGCATGAAGAAAACCGCAACGCGTACGCCGCGTCAGAAAATATAACGCGAATTCCAAATTCGTCCGGATTGACCTTGTCGAGTGTACTTTTCGAAACAGAACTTGTCCGAAAAAAGCTCTGGAAGCTTTTTCATGATTTATCTAGAAAATTTATGATTTTATCAGAAAAAAATTTTTTTGTTTCGAAAATACGTGGGCTAGGCTTAGGCTAAAAAAGTACACTGGGTATATACTTTACTGTACTTTACACCGTCTCACGGCCCGTGAAGACTAGGGCTTCGATTTTTATTGCAAACAAACGCCGGGAAAATCCAAGTGGTATGCGTGTGTGTGTGTGTGTGTGTGTGATAGAAACGTGTCCGCGACATTTTCGTCAAGTTGTTATTCTGAAATTTGTCTTTGATTTTTCTAATCTTTCCGATTCGTAATCTCTACTTATCCATAAAACTTTTTTTTTCATAATAATTTTTGATTTGATCAGATTTTCTCAATCCGCTGTCTAAGACTCATAACTCCCAAAAATGCACTTTTGTAGCTCTACTTTTAGAGACTGACTAATAAAAAATGCCATTTCAGATCTTGAAAACTAGTGAACCGTTTGTTAACTTGTTGTTGTAAAGTAGTCCGAAAAACAAAGGCAAAATATTGTTGTGTATAGGTGGATTATACACGTGACCTAGTTCGTTATCTACTACGTGGAACGCCGTATATAAGAAGGCGTCTAAGAACATACAGATAGATCTTAACTTTTTAATAAAGGTTTCTACCTAAACCTTTGTCTCCGTTCGCACCGACACAACAAATATTTTCTGAAAAAACCGGTTTTGAGTATCATACGATTCTTTTGTTTTCAAAAAAAAATTTTGGTTACCTACTCTCGAGTTTCCGAAAAAAATCCAAATCTCACCTCTGAGATCACAAAAAGTACGTCGTCCCAGCTATTTTGAGACTCAACAATTTCCACCTGTTTCGACTTCAGGAAATTAAGTTTTTCTAATTTTCACCATATTTACCGCATCGTGTATTAGAGTGATTATTGAGAGTTAGGGAGACGCAGAGAAAAAACCTAGTTTAGACAAAAGCAGGTCACGGTTTGATAATTTTGAGTTCACGTGAACATGTACCACGTGACAATCTCTGCGTCTCGTACTCAATCGAAAATGTTGTCTCTCATCCGATTGACACGAACATAATTTTTGAAAGTTGAAGTTTTCCAACTTCCTTGGTTCTCGCAGCAACTCATTCTCAATGGAGCGAAAGTTCATACACAATTGAGTTCAATCGAAAGAGACGCAGAGAAAAAAAAAGAAAATGGAATTTGAAAGGTCACGTTCATACTATTTTCATGTTCGCTTTTTTTCCAAAAAAACAGTGATTCTCAAATCTTGGTTTTTTCAAATTGTGACTCTCTGGTTACAAAAAAGTGAACACTGAATAATAAGAAATCAACGTGACCCCAAACTGCAAAAATCTGATTTCTATGCGTCTCTTTTGAAAACTCAAAAAGGTCTGTGTGAATTATCCTGTCAGGAAGAATCTGGTCAGACTCTAAAAAAATTCTATTAAAAAAGTGTACTGTACTTTTGCCAGTACTGCGCTTTTGTGGGTTGTTTCAACCAAAAAGATACTTTTTAGAAAGCTCCAAACTCAGACTTTTCCACGTGATGTGAACTTCTAAAACTTATGAATCTCTGAGCAAAAAAAGTAATAAACGTGACCTCTGTCTCATTTCTTTGCAAATCATACTTTTCTCTGCGTCTCGTTCACTCTAAAAACTTCAAGCAATGTAGGACTTCTCCTGGTTATTTTAGTGATTATTTCGAAAATAGATTCGTCAAACATCCTATCGTTCCTTCTAACCGAAACTGGAACAAAGCCCACCAAGAAAATGACCGACGACGCCAGAAACGAAAAAAGAGAACAATAAGAGAAAATAATAATGCATGTATGTATATTTACATAGACACCAAAAACATAAGTAACCTTGGGCTCCTCCAGAACAAAAAAAGACTCTGGTCGTCGTCGTCGTCGTTTTTTCATCATCATCATTTTCTTCTTCTTCTTCTTCTTCTACTGCTACTACTACTTCCCCTATTCAGTTTTTTTTCGCGCGACGAAGCTCGCATCGATCGCATGTGCGCCGCGTGCTCTACCCCTTTTTTCTCCCTCGTTTTTTTTTTTTGGTTGGTCGTGACCGCGACGGCGGCGGCGACAACGACGACTTTTTTGCCTGCTATTTTTTGTACTCTAGGATTGTTGAGATGAATGAATGATGTAAATTGATGTAGACTCATACAACCTTCTTTTTTGTTGTCCCTTTAATTGTTGTGGGTTAGCTGTTTTTTTCTTTCACTCTCTGTTTCTTTTGAGATTAGAGGAGGAAATTGAAAACTTGCGTAGTTATTTTGAGAAACTAGGTTGTTTTTTGTTTATTATTGTTGGCAAAATATGAAGTTTGACGTAGTTTTTTTTGTCTATTTTCCAATAGTGAGCTTGATCATATTTTAACGTCAGGATCTGACTCTAAATGTTGAGAAATCAAAAAAATTGACCTAGTTCAGTTTCACAGGCAAATGCGAACCGGCCGATAATCGGCCCTGCAAGGTAGTAATCCGTACCCGAATCCGAACGGTAATCGACCGGTAATCGGCCGATTTTCATCATTTTTAAGAAAATCGGCCGACTGTCGGTCGGTTATCGACCGGCGTTGAAAACTCCAACAAGAAATCGGCCGATTGTCGACGCGGAATCGGCCGGCGTGTTTTTTTTTTTTTCGAAAGTCGGCCGATTTCCTGTACGGAATCGGCCGGCATCGCCCTTTTCGACCGATTATCGGCCGATTCGCATTTGCCTGTGTTGATAAATATTCGATGCTCAACTTTTTACTACAGTATTCTTGTGATCGCGATTATATTTTGAAAGTAGATTTTTTTGAGCCCGACTCTTGTGCCCGATTATGTAAAACAACTATGAGCCATTCAGATTCCGCCTCAACAAAATTTTGTTATTTTCAGTGAAAAAAAATTCGGGCCTGATTTTTGGGTCCGATTCAACTCAATTCTCAGAACTTCTCTAAGGCCGATAGGTACGGTTTGAATGAAAAAATGACAGGCCGCAGGCTCTCCACGCAGACCGCAGGTGCGCTCTGGGCCCTAGTCTTGATTAATCAAAATTCTGAAATTGTTTCTTTTCTTTGTGCGAGTTTATACATAGGTTTCGTATTACACAAAGTTCACGCCCAATTCTCACCCATCGCTCAGTCTCCCGAAAAAATAGCAGACTGACACTGAAAAACAACATTTACAAAATGAAAAATAGAATAATTGATGCGAACGCGCGGCGAAGTTTTGTTCGTTCGCAATTAGATTAGTGTTTTGTTACTGGTTGGTTGTTGTTTTTGCGCCATTTTTTCGTGTGCTCTTTTTATTTTTACCCCGACTCTCTCTCTCTCTCCCACTATCTCCTTTCCTGGTGCTTATTTAATACTTTAATCTATGCAGGAAATTGGTTTTTTTTAAGACGCCGCACCAAAAAATCTCTTTTATTATATGCGAATGACATTTAGAGGAGGCGAACGAATATTATATCTGAATAATTTTCGCGACTACGCCTAGCTAGGATAGCGAAGTGTTATTGCGGTGTGTCGTTGTTTTTAGCGTTGCCACTTCAGAAAAATCTCGTTTTTTTTGTTGTTTTTTTGACACATTATTATGTTTATATTAAAACGTCATTGTTTATTTCAAGTTTTGAATTTCATCGACATGATTTATTTTGTGATTTGCGACCTTTAAAATTCACTTTCAGACTTGCAATTTAAAAAAAATATTATTTACTGTACCAACAAACAAATTGTGCATTTTTGTTGCGTATTTCACGCTATATCTCACGACATTATTTTATTGATTTTATTTTCAGGCTAAAAATGTTATTTCAACATTTTAACAGTCTCGAATCTTTCGTCCTCTCTGAAAACCTTTTCAAAAAAATAAATGTAGTCTCCAGCGTTTCGTGAATCTATGTATGTATTACATGTTTTTCTCAGTTCCATATTTCAAGGGGTTTTTTATTTTAGCATGCTATTGTTCAAATTTTGTCGCCTCTCACTGTTCCCACAAGACATAAACAAAAAACATCTTTTCCTCTTTTCCATCTCTCAGAAAAGTATCGATCGATGGTAGGAAATTCCATATGTCATAGTCATTTTTCACATGATTTCGCAATCGGTTTTTCCATTTTTTTTTTCATTTTCTTTCAGCTGACTCATTTTTTCACTCTCGCTGTTTTTGTGGTATTTGCTCTGAATTTTTTCTTCTCATTTCTCAATTTGTTTTTTATTGAAGGGTTTCGCCACCTCTCGACACCAAAACCACACTACAAAAAATGGAGGCTCAAGGAGGTGATGCGCAAGGAGGAAGCCAAGGAGGACCAAAACCGTCCAATAAGCGACTTCAACAAACTCAGGCGCAAGTCGATGAAGTTGTTGGAATTATGAAGGTATTTTTGATTTTTTGGTTTTCATTCAAGAGTGAGAAAAATTTCCTGTCATTTTTTCTTGAATCAGAAATGATCTTTTACATTATTCATGACTCTTTGCTTTTTCTCTGAAACGTGAGGAACAAAGATCTAATCAGAAACATCAAAAAATATCCGAACTTCTCATATTGCAAAAATTGTTATTTCAGGTTAACGTCGAGAAGGTGTTGGAACGTGATCAAAAACTATCGCAACTCGATGATCGAGCTGATGCTCTTCAGGTTAGCTTTTTTCAAATTCTGTGAGCCATTAATTATTGGGTCGTGTGAAATGTAAATTATAGCATTTTCAAATATCCAACATGCTGTACATTTATGTGACACATAAAAATTATATGGTTCATGGATGTACATACGAAATGTATGGAAATTTTTCAAGAGGAAATAGAATTTCAGCTCAAAAAAACACAGACACTCTGAGATGAATTCTTGATGAGAGAAAAAAAACTAATTTTCGTCCTTTTTGGAATATTTATGCAATCGTTTGTGACACCAATAAGACATGCCAAAATGTGAAATTCGAATTTTCAGGAAGGAGCATCACAATTCGAAAAATCGGCGGCCACTCTCAAACGCAAATATTGGTGGAAGAACATCAAAATGATGATCATCATGTGTGCCATCGTCGTCATTCTAATCATCATCATCGTTTTGTGGGCCGGAAA
This sequence comes from Caenorhabditis sp. 8 KK-2011, assembly GCA_963572245.1. NCBI lineage: Eukaryota > Metazoa > Nematoda > Chromadorea > Rhabditida > Rhabditidae > Caenorhabditis > Caenorhabditis sp. 8 KK-2011. Next base: position 9,689,490 of record OY751550.1, on the reverse strand, counting down.
GTAACAAAACAACCGCCATCATCAATTCGCCCATTCTACACACCCCCCAAAAATATGTAGAAATTTCACCACTATTTATTTATTGTATACATCTATCCACCAAACCTTATATGTAGCATAAATCGACCTTCCAATTTATTTATAACACTTTCACTCCCAATTCCTTCTAGGCAGTTTTATGGTGCTTTTTCTCGAGCGTCACTAAAGCCCTGAAACTTCTACTTTACACCTATTTTCAATTTTTAAATACTAAAATTTTCAATTTTTTAGTCACCAAATAAAGTATGTTAAGATATTTTGAGATATTTTTCGAAATATTGATTTCAGTTTCATGTTTACCTATTTGAAATGTAGAAATTTTTAGTGAAAAATGTCGAATTTCAGATGATCACAAATGATAAAACCGAAGATTTTCGAGGATTTGCAAAAGAGATTGAGACGAAGTACAAATTGAGAGAAGCTGGTAAAAAGGAGCCTAAAGAAATAGGTAAATTTGGTTTATCTAACAAGGAAATAGTATTGGAACCAGGCTAGAAGAGATTGAAATCCTAAATTTCCGACTTCAGAATTTCTTCACCAAAAAAACCTTCATGTTCATTTTAAAAAATACTGAAAATACCAAAAAATGCTGTTTCAAAAAAACTCAAGATCTACAAGTTCACGTTTTTTTCTATTCTAATACTTTTGATTCTAATAAAAATTTCTGAATATTTCAAAAAAAAATTCATCAAAACTAGAAGTTTTTGGTCAGAAATAAATTTTAGATGTATAGTTCAGAAACGTCAATTAGACGAAAATTATTTTATATCAAAAAAAAATGTTCATAAAATTTCATTAAAAATCTTCACTTGTTAGAAATCTCAGAAAATGAGTAAAGTTTTCTTCAGGTGTTTCGCGTCGTCACGAGAATCGTCCATCGATGGCGTTTATCAGCATTTCCACGGTACTCACCACACTCGCCAAAGAAATGCACGATTTCCGAAAAATGCTTCACGAAAAAACGCAAGACTATATTTTTGCCACGTCTTCCTATTCGAACATGTCGATTGAGGAGCGAAAAGAGCTCGACGAAACGATAACTATGGTTGGTTTGTTTTGCAAATTAGAGAGCAAAGATTTTGGTTATTTGTTTGTTTTCAGTTTCTCACTCAATTCGGATTGCTCATAAATCAGACTGGCAATCGAATAAATGGCAGTGATGGATTAAAAAATGCGGCGGAGAGAGTGCATTTGAGCCGAGTTCACGAGTTTTTGCAGGGATATTTGAAGGAGACAACTGATTATGTCACTGTTCTCAAGTAGGAAAATTGTTCTAATCAACAAAAAAACATGGATCCATTTTGCAGACGTGAGCATTTAAAACGTATTCAATCGAAAAACAAAACGATAAGTGATCGAATCAAAGAAGCGGAAAAAGACGGATATGTTTTCATTTACAACAATAGTCTTGTCGAAATGGCGGACAGTCCACAACTCGATGTTTCTGGTATGTTCTTTCATCCAAGAAATCATCAAAAAATTAAGATTTTCAGAAGAAGTTTTGGAAAAACTTCACGAATTAAAAAATAAATACAAATGTTTACGGTTCTCCGAAATTACGGTTAAATCCAATGAATTTGATGAGCTAGAATGGAAAACGAAAGAAGTTGAAGAAGAAGAAGAAGACGATGGATGGGATAATATTGATGCAGAGTTGATCGAAAATGAGCCGGTGGTTTTGACAACATCGAAACAAGAAGAAAGTGCCGTTCGAAATAGAAAAAAGACAAATGTGAACTACGAATTTGAAGCGGAGAAAGATGATCTGAGACAGAGTTATGAAGGTGAGAAAATATTTCACAAAAACGTTGTATCAAGGCCGGGTTGTTACTATAGTTACTATAGTACTATAGTCAGTCAAAGTCGATTAAATAATTTTTCGTTTGAACATGAAAAACATATCTTGAAGTGTGACCTGTTCGAAAAAAAAACGCCTTTACGTTTTTTTGATAAAAATTTCACCGTAATATTTTTCGATAAATATGTCACGCGATAAAAGTTTGTAAACTACGTTTTTCCTTCAATTTTTTAAAGCATTTTTGTCCTCTTTCACACCTGGCCTAGCATAAGAAAGTGTAAACATTTTTTTTTAACTGTCATTGTGAATGACGACCAGAGATGTCGTTTTGGGCCAGTCCCGTTTTGTTGCTATCTCGTTTTTAGCTCATGTTTTTACTTTTTTGACACATGGAGATGAAAGAACAAGGAAAATATGACTTGGAGAAGCATTAATACTACACTTATGTTCAAAAAAGCGGTAATTTCAGAATGGAAATCGAAACAAAACGCCGAATTCGCGACTCAATTCCAACAACAAACTGAAATTCTTCGCGAACAATATGTGAAATCGGACAAAGATGAGGAAATCGAAAGTTTGGAGCAACAAATCAGCGAGATCCAATCATTGTCATCGGTGTTTTCCGATAAGATTATGGATCAGGAACGTGATATCGATATTATCAACGATTTGGCGTTGCATACCACCGAAAATCTGGTGGATGGTAATGAATGGATCCGGAAAGCCATCACCAATTCGGCACTCAGACGTGTCATTTTACTCTTCTGCATTATCGTACTCACATTTACTCTTCTTTTCCTGGATTGGTATAACGTCTAATCATGTACATTTTTATTATTATTTTCTGTTAATTGTAAGGTGTTTTTGTTTACGGTTTGATGAACTATGGGATAATAGTTGTTGATGTGTGTGCCATCGTGGCATTCGAACTAAACTCGGCCAACATTGCCGCAGTTCCATTTTCAGCCAACCACATTTTTATAGAATTGCGGTATTCTGAAATTTTATTGTGAAACTCGGGTTCCCAAAAAAAGTTTCGAACCGTCAATTGTCGTATTCTTTCCATGACTAAAGTTACGATCGATGAAATCGATGCCTTTTGTTGTCATTTTGCCGGGATGGGTTTCGTAATACTTGCGAATTTCAGCCTTAGTGAGAATCGAATCATGATTGAGATCACGGGCCTGGAAAACAAATAATATGGCCGGGTTGAGGCTCGGGTGGGTCCGGAAATGTCCGACCATTTTTGAGTTTTTTTCCGTTTTCTATGAGACTCCGCGAAAATGTTTTCGAGATTTTTTCGGAATTAAAAAAAATCTCCGCCAAACTATGTTATTTTGAATCTCAATTTTTCGTACATTTTTCGAGATCCGACACAGTTTTGTGGTTCTGGCATAAATCGCATATATTTTCAGACCGGCCTGAAAAAAATCATTCTGTCCGAACTTTTTTTTTCCATGAATTGATCATCGATTTCGATTTTTTACAATTAGTAGCAAAATTTTTTGATCCCCAAAATTTTGGAAAAATTTCACGCCAAAATAATTATCGTGACCTTTTCTCTGAATTTCTCATTTTCAAATTATTTTTCTTCGGTTTTGGCCACATCCACGGCCTATTTACCATCCATGAAGAATTTTGCCAATCGAAAGAGACGCAGAGAAGTACAAGAAATTTGCAGTTCAAAAGGTCACGTTGATATTATTTTCACGTTCGTTGTTTTTAAAAAAAAAAGGAAAATTTCTCAAAACTGACATTTTTTGGGAAATGAACATAGGTCACGTCAGTAATTAAAAAAATATTTTATGGTTCATCTTTTTTTTTCGTGGTGTTTCTTGTTGAAAACGAACGTGAAGACCAAATAACAAAACAATTAACGTGAACCCAAACTGCAAAAATCTGATTTCTCTGTGTCTCCTTTAGAGGACGTCATGAAAGGCGGTGCATCCACAAAACTTGGTCTGATCTAGAAAAATTTGCGAAAACACTGAGATACTGTGCAATGTCAAAACTCTCAAAAGTGGATCAACCCTATTCTTTTTTAGACTTTGAAAAAGAACTCCCGGACTGCAGTTCTAGACATAGGCCTGTCCTGGGCTGGGCTGGGCCCCACCTGAGAATTATTATTCCTAGATGTTGGAAAGGAAGCTCATTTCGAAAAAAAAATTGGGTTGTTTCACGAAAAATGATCTTCTCTTGTTTTTCCCCATATCATTGTGGTGAAAAAAATGTGATTTTTCCCGTCAGTTTGCTCGAATTTTAACACCCCTTTTCCCAGGTCGGCCCCAGAACGACAGTCCTGCTTAGACAGCAGAAAACCCTTTGTTTCCCGATTAAAATACACTTACTCTGAATGCTTCGGTTATGACATCGTCTAGTTTTTGTCCGGGCGTTTCGACACGTTTCGTCGCAGTCGCGCAAAATCCTCCAAAAATGACGAAAATCAATACGAATTGCTTCTTGATGCCCATTGTTGTGATAAAATTGAATAACTCGTTTTTTACACTTTGACAAGAGACAAAAAAACCACACTTTTGTTTGTTTCAAAGATGTTTACTGTTATTACTGTAAAACAATATGGCGAGAAAACAATCAAAAAGTAACCCGAGTATCGATAAAAAAGGGGAGAGAGAGAGAGAGAGATCATCACAATATGAGATACGCAGAGAAAAATTAACAACAATAACAAATTAAAGAAACACTTCATCGCTGTCTGATCTACTCATCACCTTTGACGTTGTTATCTGTAAATGTGATTATAATTGTATTGTCCGTGAGAACTACACGACTTACAAGAATTGGCGCAGTTTTGATCTGAACGTTGTTACTGTATTGACCGCTGAGATCGCATTTCGAAGAACGTGGCGATTTGTCGCAATTCAGGAAATGACGGATGAATCGGATCTTGCTGAAAATTCTCAAAGTTACGGAAAGCACAGTTGATTACGAGACACAGAGTTTGTCACGTGTCATACGTGAACGAGAACTATTTCAATAAAGATAAGAATCGTTGAAAAACGTGACCATTTGAATATTTTTGAATTTTCTCTGCGTCTCGCTCACTCTAAAGAAAAAACTGACCCGACCTGAAAACCCAATTTCGAAGGCTCGTTGAAAATTATTTCATAGATAAATTTAGTGAAAAAAAAACTTTGAGAAAATGGGACCTAGCATTGGGTTCAATTCAGCAGAACAACTCTCATAGGGTCTCTTTCCGAAAAAAAAGTGTCCGACTTTCGAGTTCGAAACAGAAAACTTTGAAAAATCAGACCGGACCTGATCCGATTATTTTAATTCTTGAAAATTTTTACAACTTTCTGAAAATCCAGTACTACTACTACAAAAATCGCCATCAAGGAACTTTGAAATTACAGTACCCATGTAATTTTATGTGTAAAAATGTTGGTCAGATCAGGTCTAGTCTTTTCGGGCCAAAGTATATTTGATTTTCTCATACCGAATCTGACATTCAGGCCCTTGAGCTCTCTCATTTTTTTTTGCCAACTCACTTCAACGCATTCCGAATCTCATGATGTCGACAATTGTAGAAAAAGAACGACAAACATCCATAACACTGATAGCCGATGGTGATCAGCGGTCCCCATCGCATAAAATGCACCTCATCAATAATCATGTCGTGTAAATAGAGCGCACTTGGAATCAAATTGAAGATCACCACCATGAGAATCACCATCACTGTCAGCTGATTGACTTGATGGAAATTTTCGCGACATCGCGATTTGGCATTGATGACGCGAGTGCCGCGAATCACAAACAGTTTGCAAATGAAGAGGAAGTACATTAGGGTAAGAATTATACCGAAGACGATGGTCGAGATGAGAAAATAGTAGTGGAACACTGGACCAGATGCGGCTGTTGTGACGCAGTGAACTCGGATCTGCAAAACGTTCGTCAGATTCGTTATTTTTCAATCATTTTGCGCACTGAAATCTGTGCACAATTTCTGAGAGTTAACCAGACGCAGAGAAAGATGACACGGTTCTAGGTCACGTTTATGATGAATTTGAAACTCTTCTAGTTTATGTATGACACGTGGTTGTCTCTCGAAGTTGATTTTGAATTGACACGATAACATTCCCGCCTGGACCCGAAAAAATTTTATTATCGATAGAGCGCGTTTAGATGTGAATAGAGTATGTTTTTCGAAATGAGTCAAACGCGCTCTATTGATAATGCTAAACGAGACGCATAGAAAACCCCAATTTTCGTTTCCATCGATTTGTAACTACATCATAACTTCTGAAGGGTTTCCTCTCGTTTTTCAAGTCCCCTAGGGTGCAAAAAAACAAAAGTTGTTTCTCAATTTTTTAATAAAAATTGTTTTCTATACTACTCTCTCAGCCATCTGAATTCTTAATTGTTTCTAGCGCAAATGCTCACTGAGCACATTACGATCATTTTTCACCTGTCTCATTTTACTAGCACAGCACTAAAGTACTGAATAACTCACCGCATCGAGTCGATCTTCGAAAACGAAAAAAAGCATGTCAAAAACGCCCCATCCAACCGAAATCAGACACGCTTTGTAGGCGACGATGCGATGATCGAGAAAGAAATAGTCGCCGGGTCGAAAAAGAGCATAGATTCGTTCGCCGGCAATCGACAGAGTTATGACGTGGCGGATTTTGTCGAGAGCTATTTCGAAGCCTGGAATAGTGATTGATGAGATGTTCTGAGCAGGCCTGGCCTTTTGGCTTGACAAGATTTTGGATCCCAGTTTTTCAAGAATAAAGATTTTTGACTCACTTGCGCCAATCAATATAGTCCATCTAGCGCACTGTAGATTGTTCTGAATGAAGAGGTTGATGTAGGTTGGAAGAGTGAAGAAACCTGGAAAGAAAACTTATAAACTGACAAAATATTGGAGGTATTGATCCAGAAACATTCTGCTCATTTTGAATTTGCGTGAAAAAAACAGATTGACCATAAGATATCTTTGAAACATGTTCCAAGCCGGTCTGAGTATTCAAAACTTGGAAAATAGTTTCTGGGCGATTCACAAAGGGTTTTCTTGACTCCAAACAGATCGAAAAAATTATTTTGATTCTTCATATTTACCGTATTTACTCTAATATAAGGGCAGCCCCAGTAGAAGGGCACCCCTATTATAAGGGCACTCAGAGAAGAAGATCGAAAAATAGAAGGGCACCCCTTGTAGAAGGGCATCCCTAATATAAGGGCACTCACAAAGAATGTGATTTTTTGTAAAACTCTGATTTTAACCCTAAAAGGAGTGAGAAACATACTTATTGTTTTAGTGTAGGCATAATCCCACATTTATTATTGCTCATGACCACGAAAACAATAGTTACCGACTATTTTTTGGCACAATTAATGTGAAATTTGTGATGAAAAATAAGTGAGATTTTTCTCTAGAAGATGGTTGAACAATATAAGGGCACCCCTTGTTGAAGGGCACTCCTAATATAAGGGCACCCGAAGAGAAGGATTGAAAAATAGAGGGGCATGCCCTTATATTAGAGTAAATACGGTAATAACAGTTTACGAGAGTGAACGAGACGCAGATAAATTTTACAAAACAAAGAAAGAGACTCAGCCGAATAATGAAAACGTGACCCGATCCGGTCACGTAGTTCAAATTTTCATTTTTTTTTTCGTCGAAATAATGCAACGTGGAAAACTCTGACTAACCCGTCAAAAAATTGGTGATGGCAAAAATATAAAATAGATACAAGTGATGTTTGGAAAGAAGTTGAGGTGACCTTCGAAACGCGATCCATATCAAACTGTTCAACAGACAATTCACCGCTCCCATACCTATGGCACAAACATGCACCATTGTTACACCCTGCAAAAATCCCGATCATTTTCATTTTTTCTCGACAAAACTATTACCTTGTGCCCATCTGTATCGGTAATCCTTCTCCACGAATTGTCGAGGACCATCTGAAAAAATAGTTGAAGAAAAGTGAATAGGTATGTTGAAAATGATATTTTTACGTGCAAAATTTTCTGATCCATCAATCAAAATCAGAAGAGACGCAGAGAGATAGAGAGCTTGTTGTTTTCAAAAAACAAAAACACGGAAAAAATGTTTGAGGTTGGTTTCAACCTCTTGACCTTTCACAATTTCTCGAAGAAAACCAATCAAGTGAGCAAAAAACAAAACAAAAAATGTTGTTTTCATGAATAAAATAATAAACACTATAGTAGTGACGAGGAGTGAAAAATAGTGTGTGATTTGAGGAGACTTGGGTTTTGAAAAAAAAAACGTATTTCTCAACTATTTATGAAGGCTTCTTTGAGGGATTGAAGATCAAGAGAATCATTGAAAAAGTACTGTAGTTTGGAAAAATATTGTGGAGACGGTTAAATGTGAACTTTGAAACGTATCCTTCTCGGGCAAATTTTGATCTCACTGATTTTTTCGTTGCAACAAAATGAGATTTTCCGACAGCAAAGAAAACATTTATTTTCGCAAGTTATTAATGAGATTACTTTAATCCGGTCCAGCTAAAACCATCAATTATGAAAAAAAAAAAAACTAGAATACTCCTTTTGTTCTCGAATTTACGTAGACTATGATATTTATGAATAATTCATTGGGTTTAGTTGGATGCAATTGAAAAGTTGTAAAGATGACAGATGAAAATAGAAGGAGTATTACAAATTGCAGACGTGTTTAATTGGCTGCGTTTTGCTCCTTTTGTTCAAACTTGCAGACTTTTTATTTTTAGATATTGTCATTTTAATACATTTCGAAATTGGGAACAAAATCGCTTCGAAAAAAAGTATCAAACATCAGAAAAGTAAGGTTTCGCGGTGATTTTCGGCGCCGAAAATTGAATAAAAAGAAAATACTTTAAAACTCAGCGAGGTGAGAAATTGGTGAATAGACCACATCTTCGAGTTCATTTCCAAAAAAATACGAGGTTCAAGAAAATGAAAAACCCAAGTTTCAGAAGAACAGTGTGTATTTCAGTAGCTGAATTGTCTGGTGTCAAGAGTTTTGAAAAGTTTTCAATTATTTTCGTGATTTTTGCGGTCAAGGCCATATTCATAAAACTGTGCGAAAAGACTGCGTCTCAAAAATGCACAATGTCAGGTACTCAAAACTAAAAACATATTTGTTGCGAGATGATATTGTTGGCCTTTTCTCGAAATTTTTTCACATCAATGAATATCAAGGTGAGATTGTAGCCCGAAAGCCGGGAGCGGACCCCCGACCGGCCCAAGAGATCCCAAGTGTCACATCTGATGAATATTTTATTCTAGTCATCATCATCGTATTGTGGGCTGGAAAATAACAAAACAACCGCCACCATAAATTCTGGCTGCAAACGATGGCCTGATCGGGAAAAATATGATAACTTTTATTGTCTGAAATTTTTTGTCTATTGGAAGGGTTGAACCCCGTATACTCAGATAACCGCTGTGGAGGTCGTGTCAAGGTAATGTTGACCTCGCAGAAAGCTCATTTTTGATATCGCTCGGACGTTGCAGCGAGCTCATTTCTGAGAAACGACCCAACAACCAATATCTGGCCTGTTTTTGGTCACACAGGCAAATTCCTGGACACATGTGGCAGGTGTGCGGCAGCGATGTTTTGCTGGCAGACGTCAGGCATGTATGTCGCATCGATGCCGCAGCTCTGGACCCGATTCCGGCATTCATGCAGCAGGCCTACGGCAGGGATGCCGGAATCGGGTCCAGAACTGCGGCATCGATGCGACATACATGCCTGAAGTCTGCCAGCAAAACATCGCTGCCGCACACCTGCCACATGTGTCCAGGAATTTGCCTGTGTGGTTGAAAATTTATTTAAATAGATGATTACAAATCAAAAATTGGTGGAGCTCGCATCGACCTCGCATCGAGGTCATTTTTTTCAATTACTTTGTCGAGCTCGATGCGAGTTCTGAGCGATGTAGTTTTTTCACTGACCTCGACGCGACCTCAACAGCGGTTATCTGAGTAGAAATATCAAAAATATTGTTTTGAGTTCGAAAAATTGATTCTCGCCGATGTGAAAAATTTATGTTATCTGACTTTTTGTTTTCTCTGAAACTCCTTCTAAACCTCAGCACTGAAATTTTTCGCATTTTTCAGCTGCACAAAATTTATTTTTGATTCTAAAAATGTCGGATTGACAAAATAGTAGTGAGTTGATGTTCAGCTGATCAGCAGCTGAACTTAGAATGTTTCGAAAGTTGGAGAAAAAAAAGCTGAAGAGATTTTACGAATAGTTGTTGACTTCTCAAGTTTCACCTGTTTCTCGAGAATTTATGTTTTTCAGTTATAGAGTACAAAAAATACATTGAGAGTACAAAAAAGTTAGACAAGACCAAATGATCGGAGCCTAGTACTGTTTTTTTTTTAGTTTTTTTTTCCTTTAAAGTTCCAACGTTTTGAAGAAAGTGCAAATAGAAACACCGTTTCTATTTCTTCTCAGAATCCAGAGAACGAAAAAATGGAGAACGAGATTTTATCGAGAAAAAATTCCTGGAACTCTAAATAACTAAACTAAAATAAGAAAAAAAGAGATGTGAATAATTAGAGGGATGCGGTTCATGAAAACAACAATTTTATTTGCGACAAGTTCTCACGATTTCGTTTTGCTCTTTTAAAGGTTGACGACTACTGTTCGCAGGGTTTTCTCATTTCTCTGAATAATAGATTTCAACTCAATTTTATGTGGTATTCTTTTCGAAGAAAGGGTAAAGGTCGAAAGAACAACAATCCTAATTGGTCGGACTGCAACTATATATGAACAGTTTGAAATACGAGGAGCATCTTTTGCGAGTGACATTGGGTGAAACATATTTTTCACTAGAAAATTTCGGCTAATTCAAAAATAGTTTTCAAAAATAGTTTTTCAACATTTTCGGAAAATATGAAATTTTTAGGAATCTAAAAAAAGACTGGGCGCAAAGAATAGGTGTAAATATGATACCACACTTTTTTCTAGGAAAAAATAGAAAACTTAAAGAGTTCTGCTTTTTTGAAACAAAAAACGTCAGGTCAGCACATTCAGAAAGAGTAAGAGACACAGAGTTTTGTTGTTCCATTTTTCATCGCACAGCGCAAAAGTCGAAATCATTTTTCGGGTAAAAAAAGGCCAGACCGGCCGGAGGGAGACCAAAACTCATCGCTGCTTTTCATAGAAGTTTGTCAACTCAAATTTTTTTTCAAAAAATATTATGTGACGTGACCCCAATTATTCTGACTCATCATTTTTCTCTGCGTCTCTCTCACTCTCCAATATTAAATGTTGATACGAACTGACTTTTTTCTGTCGGCTCAAAGAATGATAAAGCTCAGATTGACCAGTGATTTTCATCCTAGACAAATCATGAACTTCCAGATCAACAAACAAAATTCGGGTGCTATTTTTCTCGAATTAAAAAAAAAACGACACATTGTTTGGTCTGATTCTCTTGGAAAAAAAATTGCACATTTTCTCCTGTCTGCAAAAATTGTTTTCCTATGTCAAAAAAAAAAAACAGAAACCCCGAAATGAGACGACATATTCGTCTCTTACAACGAAAAAATATGTCCAATTGGAGTACAAAAAAGTTTCGGGTGGTTACAAAGTCCAGAAAGCCGGAAAAGATCGAATGACAGGAAATGAGACCGAGCCAGATGAATGAAGCGAACAAAAAATACGAGAAAAATAGTAGTAGTAGGTGAAGATTGTTGGTGGGATTGTCACGTTCATTTTGAGATCTTCTGTCTAGCCTGTACAACTTTTTTTTTGAGAATGTCGAAAAGAACTATTTTGGAAGTTAGAAGTAAGATATAATCGAGATTACTTGAGATTACTGGAGAGGGTGAAAACTTGAAGAGACGCAGACACACAAAATATATCACGTTTCTTTTCCCGCCGGATGTTTGCAATTAGAAATTTTTTGAAACTCCTCGCTCAAACGCTAATAAAAGTTGGGAGACCTAAATTTTGAATTGTAAAAATACATTTCAAACTTTCTCAATGTCAGAAACTTATCAGAATCAAAAAAAAAGAAAAATCGAAATTTTTTCACATGAGAATTTTGAATTGCTCGAAATGAGCTACAATTATCAAGCAATAGACATTTTCTAAATATATATGGAGAGATCAAATTTTTTGCAGTGAGTTCAAAAAAAGTTTTGATGATGAAGATGTGAATTGGTAATTTTTTTGGAAACGGAAACTTGTCAAAAAGTTGTAGACTCGAAATTCTGAAACTGTAATCATTGACAAATCCAAGGGTGAAATTAAAGCTTATGTTGGACTGACCCGGGGCTGGGCTTTTTTTTAATGAAGTTCGGGAACGGGCCCTTGAAAAACTTCGTTCCTCAGAAAAACTTCACTAACTTTTAAAAATTGGGCCGGGCCTGTCAGGGCTTTTTTGGGGCTAAAATCTCACCTCTGGAAAAATCAGTTTTTGAAGGTTAAAAGCAAGATAGGTTAAAGTCACAGACATCTCTAATTTTTCTTACGAAAAAAAACATTTTCACGTGTCTATTTGTTTTCAACCTAAAAACGTGAACTTTTTGTGTTCTCTCTGGAAACCATTAGAAAAACAGAAAAAAATTGTATTTTTTCGGAAAACCGCAAGGCTAAGAATAACATCAAGACTCATCTAACAAAAAAAAATGACGAAATGGAAAATAGTTGACAAGGGGAAAAAGAAGGGAAAACAATAATTGACGACCGATGAAGATGTGCTAAATTATCAAGAATAACTTTTTTGCACAACTCCATAATTGTTAGTTTGAGTTTGTCATTTATGTAAATAAAACCAGGAATGATTTTTGATGGTTTTTGTGGTTCGTTCTTCTCAACCTTAATATATTTTCTGTGCAGTAACAAAGAGAAGAAAATTCAATTTTTTTTTTGAACAAGAACATAAATTATTTTTCGGGTTTTTCGGAGTCGTTGAAAAAAGTGGAAAAACAAACATCTTGTTTCAGACGGTGAATCACACATAATTTGCAAAATTGTAGGTTACAAAAAATTCTGTGAGAGTTTATCATCGGAAAAATTTCTAGAAACCACAACTCGAGTTTGAGCAAAAAGTTTTTCAGAATGTTCAAAAGTTTAGTATGAATGGTCAGAATAATTTTATAATGTTTTCATTTTTCTCAAGCAAATATTGATTCGGATTGAGTCCGAAAAAAATCGGGTCAAAAATTGGGTCTTCTAAAACGGACTGACTGGAAATAAACCAATTCTGGTTGACATGAGTCGAAACCACAAATCGAACCTTGTCTAATTTTTGCTCTACTTTCAATTACTAGATTTTTCACCGAAAATTAGACCAGGTCAGATGTTTTCCTTCGTGTCCGATGTTGGTCAGGCCTGACCAACATCCTGTCTACCTAGTTTTATTCAATATCTGTTAAAGACACCCTATCACTCAGAAATGGTTTTTTCGAGTTCATAAAAATCTCAAAATTGAAAACTTCAAATTTCGATGCATGTGGTTCAAAAAACCAAAAATGTTTGAAAGAAAAAAAAAAAACATTTTTTTGCCGTGGGTTACTGTACCCGCACACACACACAAACGGTGTTTGCGGCCGCCAATCTTCCCGAGAACGAATTCAAAAACAATTTTTTTCTTTTTTTTTCGACCTCACAAAGTACTTTTTTCAATTTTTGAATTTCACACATCAAAAGTTGAAGTCTTCAATATTGAGATTCTGATAAACACGAGAAATTGATTTCTGAGTGACCAGGAGTCTTTAAAATATGTTTTTGACCGAAAAAAGTAGGTCAGAAACTTGTCCCAGGGGACTTTGAAATGGCTGACAACCAACCCATTCAATAAGGCGACAAAAAAAGAAGGAAACTCACTCATTTTTTCATTTCTTGGAAACTATCAGAGAAACAAAACAAATATGAAAATATGTTTTCAAGAAACGTAAAAATGCATTAAAATGATTAAAAACTACCAGATTGTTTTCTTGGAAACGTTCGACACGCACACGAAGATTTTTTAACGTATTCAACGAGAGATAGTCCATTTTCTCTCGCATTTTTTCCTTTTGGCTGGAAGGAGAAAAAAGATGCGTGTTGGATGGAAATGTGAAGCCTTTTTCGGAGATGTCGGGTCAATTATTTTTTTCAAACTTTTTTTTGCTTACTTTACTTTGACCAGAAAAACAGAGAACCTGAAATTTTTTATTTGCGAGAATTACAAAATGTTTGCCGGATGTTGGCCGGGTTTTTTTTTTGGTGGGTGGATTCGAAAAAAACAACCAAAATTTTTCAGAGATCATTTCTACACCTTTTTCTAGACTATCAATTATTTATCTCGTTTTTGAATGCATCTAAAAAAAAAAGTATGATGTTGAATTTTCTGTAGACAAGACAAGCAAATTTCGAGAGGAAGAGCTTTCAGAGTAACAATCAAATATATTGCAAACGTCTCGCAGGTTTTAACACGGTAAACCAAAATACATAGATCTGAGGAGTATGCGAGAGAGCGCAGAGAAGAAGAGAAGACGGACTGTAGATTTCTCTGCGTCTCTCTAGCTCTAAATTCTTGCTTATTTTCGCTACTTTAAAACGTCGTGTGAATTGCGAAGCTGAAAAAGAAGAAAAAAAAGAAGACCCGCTTTTCGAGCTGATGAGCTAATTCGTTTTTTATGGGTGTTTAGCTAGATAAAATCGCGAAACGTAGGAAGCAACCTTCATAAAGTTAGTCACGTCTTTATTTTTTGTTGAAAAATCAGATTTTTGAAAACCCAAAATGTTGTTGAAAAATGTTACATGGTACATCGATCATATTTCACGATTGTGACAGCTTTTGTCCAGAGATCATCCAACGTAAAATGATAAACTTTAGAAAACAAAAAACAGAACAAAAAATGAGAGATTTAGAAAGTTGGAGCACAAAAACCAAAAATGTTATTGAATTGGGCGGACAACATGTAGAATACGACCCCACCGTATTTCATGACCCCCCAGCGAATTACACGACCCCATAAATGTATTTCGAGACCCCATTTCCATTAGGGTGGGGTTTTGAAATACATGGGGGTCTTGATGTAAAGTGGGGTCATGAAATACTTGGTGGGGTCATGAAATACATTGATGGGGTCGTAAAGTAACTGGTTTACAAGGGTGTGGGGTCGTCTTCTACATCACCCGGACAAGATGTAGAAGACGACCCCACGTGAAGTATTTCAACACCCCACAATAGAAGTGTATTTAATGACCCCTACAAATGTAGAACACGACCCCAACAATGTAGAAGACGACCCCAAAAGTGTAGAACACGACCCCAAAAATGTAGAACATGACCCCAACAATTTTGGGGTCTTGAAATACATGGTATGGGGTCGTGTAATACACTTCTATCGCGGGGTCTTCTGATACGTTTTGTGGGGTCGTGTTGTACGTTTTGCCCGAATTGGGCAATGTCAAGAAAATTGATCCGGTGTTTTTTTTTAAATTTCTTTGTATGAGGCCACAAAGTTGGACTAGGTGAATTTCTAGATTAGACAGTTTATAGGACGTGGTCTAAACCGAAAAAATATAACTTGTGTCACCGGCTTTCAAAACGTCCTTCAGAAGAGACGCACAGAGAAGCAGGGGATGGGATGGTAGTGCAGGGGTGAGATTGTAGCCCTGCAGGGAGCCCGAGAGACCGACCCGACTTTTAAACGTCTGTTTCTCAGTGCCGGGAATAACATTTTTTTGAAAAAGTTTTGGAAACCATTTCTACACTTTTGCTTATCTAGAAAAATGGCAGAACCGGGGTGTTACAACTAGTCAGCACAAGAAATTTCGACAAATTTTGAAATTGCCCGGTTTAGACACTGCGCTGTCTTTCTGTTTCCTAATTTTCAGAAAGTTCTGAGCGAGGTTTCGAAATTAGAAAATATCCTCATTCCTATCAAACCAGTTCTATTCCAGTAACTGAAAAAATAAAATTTTCCATTTTCAAAATGATATCACCTCAAAAAATACTTTTTTGTTTCGTTAACTACAATAACTAGAAAAATGACTAAAATGATTTGTTTTCTGTTTTGCCATGACAAGCAACTAAAAATGAGCTCAAAATTCAAACGGTCGAAAAGTCTGGATTAGACTAATGCTTGGCACCACTTCTCGGGGGAAAAGTCGCAAGTTGGCGCAAGACTTTTGATTGTTGTTGCAAGTTTGCGCCAATTTGTTGCCAGCTTGCGCCACAAAATTTACCATTTTGAGAGAGAAAATGAAAAATGAACATGGCGCAACCTTTGCGTCATGTGGCGCAAGCGTGTTGCAAAGCTTGCAACACAAAAGTGGCGCAAGCTGGCAACAAATTGGCGCAAACTTGCGACTTTTCCCCCGAGTTCGTGGATCCGGACATTCTCGGGGGAAAAGTCGCAAGTTTGCGCCATTTTGTTGCCAGCTTGCGCCACTTTTGTGTTGCAAGCTTTGCAACACACTTGCGCCAAATTGCGCAACCTTTGCAACACGCTTGCGCCACATGGCACAAAGGTTGCGCCATGTTCATTTTTCATTTTCTGTCTCAAAATGGTCCATTTTGTGGCGCAAACTTGCAACAACAAAAAATTCTTGCCCCAACTTGCGACCTTCCCCCCGACTTTTCATGAAAATCTTTATTTATTTTCTAGTGTCAAGATTATTTCTGATCTTCTTATCCGATTAATTCTGATTCACTAGAAAAATCAAAAAACAAGATCAAACATTTTTTCTGAGAACCTCGATGTTTTATAGAAGGGTAAAGTGGGCGGAGTCTTCCGTAATTGTGGAAAATGGGAATTTCTTTCATTTTTGATCATGTACATATTTGTTTCCTCCTGGAACCAATTAAAAAATGAGTGACTAATTTTGTGTGCAAGTTCGAACAATTTTAATTGGACTTCGGAAAAGAGTTTTTTTGTGTCATTTTTGGTTTTGGTTTCTTGGTCAGTATAAATATTCATCTGTACAAAAATAACAACAAAAACAAAAAAAAATGAAATACTTATTTTTACTTTGAAAAGGTGAGATCCGGTTCCTATTTTTTTCGAGATCGTTATCAACCGTGTTGTTCCATATTTCAACAAGAATATTCATTGTTGTTGTTGGTGGCAGCGAGAAGAGGTTCGCTGAAGCCATCTTCAAAATTGAGACTACTTGGACGATGAAGAGCGGGACCCTGAAAAATGGGGCGATGAGGTTAGGAAAATGTAGAAAAAGGGTACCGTATTTTGGACAGCCAGTTTGTTGAGATCGATGATCGACGACGGAGGAGTTTGGTCTGAAAAAAACCGATTTTTGAGAAATTTCAAATAATATAACTTTTTTTCTGTAACGGGTCAAGAATTGAAAAAGCCTAGAATCAGACGAAAAAATCGAGCTTGATTTGCCAACAAAATCACTCAGCGGACCGGTTTTTTCTTTCTTTGTTTCAACCAAGAAAACCCAGTTCGTCACGACCTCTGACACTCAGTTTTTGGTTTCATCTGACTAGACCCGGTTTAGTTCCTAATTTCAATCACCCCTCTTTGAGATGAAAACTTACCGCTGACCACATTATTCGTCGAAATCATTTGCGCAGTTTCGTCATCTTCCGAACTATTCGGTGAGACTAATTGAGCAACTTGCGTGTTGAAATGGAACATTTTGTTTTGAGCAGTCGTTCGCGCCAACTCTTTGCGCAGTCCATCCACGAACAATTCGGCCATATCCGAAGTATATGGTTGTTCTTGGATGAGCATCAATTCGTGTACTGTAACAAAACATTGAACATTCTTTGAGTGAGATGTTTGAGGAGATACTCAATTTTGAAGTGAAATATGAGGGCTTTGTTTTCAAAAATCACGCCGTTTTTCAAAAAAACAATTTATGACCTTATTTGAGGGAAGGATCTTCGAAACAAATTGGGTTCAAAAATAGAATTTGATCTTTTGAAATAAAATTTTTCGACAATTCCATTCAAAAAGCGAGTAACATCGAAATTTGAAGAAAGGTTATAGCGAATTTTTGAAACGTATCTCTCACAGGTTGTCACAGTGTGCAATTTACAACCAGAATCCTTCAGCGCATATTTCAAAACGCAGAGAGAATCACAAAAAATATTTTTGGACTACTAAACGGAATTTTTGAGATTTGGGAGGCCATCAAGTTTTGGTAGTAAAGTACACAATGTGCACAGTATTTATTTATTTTCTGAAACGTACATCTCCCGGTCAATTATACTTCACATGACACATTTCATACAAATAAAATATTCTTCACATGAGTTTAACTTTCTTCACACAATCTATTCTTCACACATAACAAATATTTTTCAGATGTTTCATTTTTCACACAATTTTTTTTCAAATATTCAGAATGTGTTTTGGTCAAAAGTACAACGCATGCAAAAATGTGCATGTTTCTTAACGCATGCACAAAAAGAGACTGGGCTGAGCCTAAAAACCCAGGCTTAGAGCGCCAGCTTTCTCGATAGATCTGAAAATTTGAAAAAAAATGTGAAAAATGGTGTATGCAAAAAATAATAAGATTTGGGTGAAAAAAATTTGTGTGAAGAAAGTTTAACTCATGTGAAGAATGTTTGTGTGAAATGTGTCATGTGAAGTATAATTGACCCATCTCCCTGGAATATACAAAAACTCACACTTTATCATATCATTCAAATCCTGTTGAGTTGGCGATATTTTCATCGCAGCATCCATAAAAACGCTATTCATCGACACCTCTGTAACAGTTGTCTGCGGTGTGTCACACGAGATGGACGACGAGTTTTGCGAATGAGCGTAAGAGGCGCGAACTGCCGGATGGATCGGAAAAGACATTGAGGTGACCGCGGGGTCCGATGAGATTTGTTCGATGATTTCGGTGATTTGCGAAAAGTTTGGACGATCGTCTGGAACTGTTTTCCAGCATTCTCGCATCAGTTGATAGATCTGAAATCCCTCGAGACATTTAGAAAGTCAAAATAATATATCACATTATTTGTATTCCTATATTTTTTTTTGAAAATTGTAGTTTGTCTCGGCGCGAGAAAGACTACTGAGCGATAAGGAGATTAGACTATAATCTAGTGAAAATAAAACATTCTAGTTTTGTTTTGTCAACTCACTCTCATCGGAATACCAAACGGATATTCGAGTCGTCCGCCATCGGTCAACATCAACATCACCTCCTCGTTCTTGCGACTCGGATAGGGCACAACTCCCAACGAGAATACCTCCCAACACAGAATTCCAAAACTCCAAACATCTGATTTGGTGGTGAACAGGCCGTCGACAAACGCTTCCGGTGGCGTCCATTTGATCGGCAACATTGCGCGACCATTCACTCGATAGTATTCGGAGCCGACACGCATCTCTTTCGCCATTCCAAAATCGGCGATTTTCGCCACTCGCGAAGAACGTTTTGTGGTGAGCAAAATGTTGCGAGCAGCAATGTCGCGATGCACATAACCGTACTCTTCGAGACATTCGCAACCGGCCGCGACGTCGGCGACGATTCGAACTAGATCCGTCATTGTCATGTGGAATGGATTGAGATTGACCTGCGCGAAAAATTTCTTTCAGTCAGATTCGTATTAATGAAGTAGTTTCAGAAAAAATACTTAATCATCTGTGACAATGATTTAGACAGCTTATCCTATTCTTGAAACGTATATTTTCCGGGAAAAATTATGAAACAATTTGAAACATGTTTTTTGTCACTCAGAAAGTTCGCGTATTTTTGCCAAAAATATTTATCGACTTTTTGTCACCGTGATTTTTTCTGTTCAGTTTCTCTGCGTCTCTCTCTCTCTCTCTTCCACTCACCATGCTTGGCCGCGATTCTTTGACAAAAGACAATAAATCGCCACCCTCCATGAACTCGGAAACAATGATGAAAGGCAAATTTTCGAAGTCGATTCCAATGAGTCTTACAATATTGTGATGTATAAATGTGCCCATACAAAGTGCCTCGTTGCAAAAATCAGATTGAGCTGATATACAAGCCGAGAACGGCTTTGAAATTGTTTTGACAGCAACATCCGTATCATAGTACTTGCCAAGAAGCACCTCGCCGAAATTCCCTTTTCCCAAAACTCTACCGATTCTGCAACAATAAAAACGTGGTTTGATAAAAACAGGTCGCCAAGAACATACTTCAATTCGTCGCGATTAATCGCGGGTAATTTTTCAAGTGCTGTTTGTCGCGTCAATTTTCCGAAGTACACATCATCGTAGAGATATTCGTTGGTTTTGAGTAGACTGAACTCGATCATCTCTTTCGCCATTTTTTCATTTCGTATTTTGAAATAGCGCACAAAAAGACATGCAATGAATGAAACGAAGAGAATGCTGGCGGCGAGACATGCGACAAAAAGACGCGGAAGAAATACCTCGCCTGAAAATTGAATCAGAATTTCATACTCTATCAGCCGGGTCGTTTAGACATTTATATGTTTATTCATAGTTTGAAAGAGGAAATGAGCCATAACCAAAAAAAAACAAAATGCATTTTATTTCAAAACTTTCAGAAAATTATCTGAATTCAGAGAGAGGGCTTCCGGCCGGCTCGAAACGTCTCAAACCTCACACCCCGAACTCACCACACTCCAAGAAACCGGTGCCGAATTGTTCTTTGCCATTCGGGCACTGACAAAATTGTTGCATGGTGAAATTGCGAAATTGGCACGTCGCCGAATAGGGGCAGTACAGTGTGCAGGCGCACGAATCACTCTGATTGTTATACTCACTTCCATCGGGACACGCACAAAACTCTTCGTCGAGTTTCTCGCCGCCGAATCGACAAACTGACGGCGCATCGCATCGCCGTCGACACTGTCGAAACTGTATTCGACCATTTTCAAGCCGTCCGTTCTGATAGTAGATGTAGTCGCGCGAGAACAACGGATCGATGTGATTGGTTCCGCTGCGTTCCTCTTCGGTCAAACCTAGCGGGTCTCCTCCACTGTATCCACCGCCGCCTCCGCCAATCGGACCGCACGTCGAAGCACCACCACCGAATCCGCCGAGAATGGTGACGTACGATTTTTCGGGACAAATATGTTGCGATGAATACCAGAGAAATTGTTCGGGCGTCGTCCGCATACAAAGTGATTTGCAGCTGGTTGCGTATCGTGGCGGATGTTGAGAAGCACCGTAGCCGGCAGTGATCGTCGATGTATCGTTGAGAAACATCGGATAGGTTTGACCAGCGCCGCCGCCAACAATCACCTTCCACACATCATCATCGTCGTCGTGATTTTCGCGCACACTGATCAACGTCGCTCCACCTCCACCACCGCCCATCTTCGCCCTCCGTTTCCCGTTCCAATAGCGACAACTGGATATTTCGGCGCGACGACGACACGCCATTTCGCCGTGATGTCCGACAAGCATGCGGAGCACAACATCTTGTCGCAAATGCACTTGAAGAATTGCACACTGTCCGGGTACACCGTAGAGGCCTCCGCCGGCACCGCCGCAAGCCTCGACGCGGTAGAACGCGGTGTTGTCGACGGTCCAGTCTTGTGTTCCGTCCTCTTTAAGATACACCGAGTTTTGTCCGTCGAGATCGCGAACCGCATCGCATGAAATGGGCGGTGTTGAGCCGGTCGCGTTGCATGTCGAGATTGAGATAATGGGTGGTGGAGAAGGGTTTGACAGTGATGTGTCTGTGTCGGCGGTAAAGCAGGTTGGACTGATGGTCAGATCGTCGAGAGCAAAGAAACCTTGCGAGTGGCGATTGTAGTCGACGAAGATGGCGATGCGGAAAGGAGAATTCTGGCGAGGGATGAAAATCGCTTCACGAATCCATTCACTGCAAATGTTGAAATTTATTTCTCTCTGTCTCTGTCTCTCTCTTTCTCTCTCTCTCTCTGTCTCTCTCTCTGTCTCACTCTCTGTCTCTGTCTCTCTCTCTCTGTCTCCCACACTCACTCTTGCTGATACTCCCAGGCAAATCGCTGCGCATTCATCAAAACTCTCTTGCCACTCAAAAACGGATCGTTCGTCCGGCTGATCACCGCAATCTGCCATTTGAAACCCAAAAACTTCGTATTGATCCAAAACCGAATTTTGCACGACTCGAACGCACTGCTCGTCTCATTATACGCTTGCGGATTGGTTGGCGGAAACACGGGCGACACCAACGCCGACATTCGAATTGCGGCCGCGTCGGATTTCGGAATCAGCGCTGGCTCGTAGGAGAGAACACCAAGTGTTCCACGTCTCCGCTCGCGTTTCAGCTCATACTTGCGACCCGGTACACGATTTTTGAACAAGTGGATCGATGAGCCTTTTGTCTTTTTCGACGATTTGTCATATTTTGCGTCGTCGAGTTGTTCGAAGTTTGTTGGTACCGCCTCTTTGGTGACATTGGTGTATTGCTCCCAACCGTCGCAAAACTCTGTCTCGCTGTTGAAATCGCACATTGTGCCGCGAATCGCTGTTCTGCCGCAATTTTGCTCATCTGACCCATCGTTGCAATCAATGTTCAAATCACAATACGCATCTTCTAGACACTTTACATTTCCCGAGTTTTGACAAATCACTTGAGAATCTTTACCACAACTTTCCGATGGATCCCCAATGTCTGCAAAAAGTAGTTGGTCTCACGAAAAATAACAAAAAATCAAAACAAGGGGGCACCCGGATTTGAACCGGGGACCTCTCGATCTGCAATCGAATGCTCTGCCACTGAGCTATACCCCCACACATTTCACTAACCTTCACAATCAGAAAAATAAACAGAGGCCAGTGAGCAGGCGAAATGTTTTCGCTCGTTTGGTTGGAGTTTGTCGAGAAATTCGGCAGTTGGAGCGGTGCCAGATTCGCAGTTTACTGATATTCGGAAGGGGCGTGAAAATGAACCGATGGCGACGCTCTCTTCGACCCATCTGGAAGAAGGAAGGATACTGTATTTGTAGTTAAAAGTAGTATTTTGAAAAGAAATATTTCTGACTTTCTCAGACCCCACTCACTACAAAAACTATATGAGAGCAAAATATAAAAAGAAATCTACAGTAACAAAACTACAAAAACACATAAGAACAAAGTTTGAAAGTCAAAAAAAAAAAGAGATAGATACAGTAACCAAACTACAAACTCACAATATATGTGTTCGCGAAAAATAGGCCCGTTCATATCTCCAGATTTCGAATTGCTCTTTTTTCCCATCCTCGAAATGTGCTCGGACCGAAATGGTTGATTCCAAACTCTGGGGTGAGAAGTGATGAAAAAATCTCAGACGACACTGAAAAATGAAGAGTTTTTGCGATTTGGACTTTTTTCGGGCCGGGCCTTCTAGTCAGGCCTTTTTCAGGCCAATCCTCACCTTGAGTCCCGATTGACGAAAAATCTGGCTAGTAATCGAGGCGACGCTATTATTAAAGTCCAGGGTGTCCGAACCAGCTTGTATGAAAGTAGCTAAACGAAAAAAATTGTTTTTTTTTCTTGAGACACGCTTCACCCACCTATTGTTTGAACACCATTCAACTTAAACTCTTCGAACGGCATACTTGCATCGTTAGTCGACATTCGCCAGTCGGTTGAATTTTCAAACTTTCGTGGAATTGTTGGTGGAGCGCACTTGCATCCCGGATACAGTAGTCGATCATCGTAGGTGAAATCATCGCCGGCGACGACACAACGATTCACCAAACATTCACAATCTTCATCGGAAGTTTCGAGAATGAAACTCGATGAAGTACAAAATGGATCTTCGTCACATTGTGTCAAGTTTCCTTGACATCCGACAAAACTCGAAAATCGGTGACGAGCGTCGGATTCGCTTCCACTTCTCACGAGAAATGTATGATTGTTCAGCACTTTGAGACGTTCCCCAAAATAGTTGTCAATCTCGAATTGATGTGAGAGATTGACGAATGACACCAATAGGACCCAAAAAACTGTTGGGCACATTTCCAGCTCATTTACTTTGGATCATTCCCGACACCTCAAACATTACACGATTTGATAGCCAAAAAATTATGAGCATAAATTAATAATTGACGAAATTCGCTAGAAAATAGTTGCATATTGAAACGAGTCGAACAAAAAAAAACGCTGGGCATCAAAAAAAAAATTAGACGGCTTAGCAGCAAAAAAGTGATGTGCCAAGTCTCAGCACGTCGACACATAGAAAAAGTAAGAAGCTCACTCTCTAATTATTCGCCTGCTTGTGATATGCATATATGTGTGTATATATAGACGGAGCAGCAGCAGCAGATTTTTCATTTATACTTAAAACGCAAATCTTTCTCAACTTTTCGCTTTGTCCACACTCGTTTGGGGCGGAGTTTGTGAAAATTAGGGAGTGAACAAAAAAATTTCGACCACGGCAGGACTCGAACCTGCAATCCCCAGATTCGAAGTCTGGTGCCTTATCCATTAGGCCACGCGGCCACACATTTTTGTTTGCTAAAATTTTTCACAAGTGTTTTCATCAGTGTTCATGTGTTTGTGTGTGTGTGTGTTTTGTGTGTATTTTACGAATGAACACAAAAACAATATTTCTCATAGAAAATCTGTATATAATCCCTGTGATATTTGATGCAAATTGTGTTTATAAGACACCGTATACCTGAGGCTTTCAAATTTCCTAGTTTATCCAAAAGAGCAAGATTAAAAAACAAAGAAAAATTGTCGAAATTAAACTCGAAATCTAAAAGTTAATTTCCAACAAGAAATAGTGTTATCAGAAAAATGATCTACTAAATGAGAAAAAAAAACGTGAGGAAAAAAACTGAAAAATTTTCAGGCGAACAAAAATATTGGTGAAGAAAAACAAGCGAGACGCAGAGAAGCTCGACACATACACACAAAAGTACACAGTGAGTAAATAGAGAGTCGCCGCGAGACCCAAAGTGCATCTTTGAAGCGAACGAAAAAAAGTGCATTGAAAGTGTGTGTGTGTGTTGAATTAATTTCTGAAGAGGAAGGTGAATTTTTTTTTGAAAAGTTTGACATCATTTTTGAGAAAATTATAGATTATTATTTTTGGGGATGGATAATTCTAGATTTTGAGATCTATATTTAAAACTGCGTCATACTCAGAAATTTTTGCAAGCTTTTTAAGCAGAGTCAAAAAGTTCAATGTTCTAGGAAACGCAGACATAAAACCCACACAAAAGATACCTCTTGGCGTTTCCTGTCTATTGTTTGCAATAAGGTATCGCTCTGAGAAAATAACACGTGGAACGAAAAGTTTGATCTCAAATAGGGATTGTGTGAAAATTGAGACCAAACCTCAAAATGTTATTCTAAGGAAATCAAATCTCCAAGTAAGCAAAATACTTTATTTTCGACATAGAACATTTTCTAGGGAAAATTGCCAGCAAGATCTACGATCAATGTAAAATTTTTCACGTAAAATATATTCTACTAGGGAAGAGATTTAGACTATTTCGAGCCGTACATTAATTGCTTAAAGACAGAAAAATCTGGGATGGTAACATTTTTCAAAAACAAAAAACTTCAGTTTCTGAGAAACTGACCGGCCAAAAAAACCTGGGCTGTGATTTTGGGGTCAGGTTCTCGGGTCTCCGGAACACATGTTCAGAGCCGATCTACAACAATATTTATGAAGAATCTCATTGGGTTGATAATGAATCGGACCTAAGATCGGCTCGGGCTTGAAAGCTGACCTTGTTCTCACCCTGAACAAACGAACACCAAAATATTTAGTTGCGACTAGACAAAATTCACAAACTGGAGACATCAGTGACAACGTGAGCCAGATATAAATCTGGGTACGGTACCCAGAAATGTTTAAGGAAATACGTCATCAAACGTGTCATTCGATGAAGATTAGGAATATTTCGAGAATTGATGTGCCTTTTAACTTCGATTTCTGATATTTGAGATGGTTGGCCTGTGGGAGCAAACATTAATTAGCTGAAAATCTCCACCACCACAAGGCAATACCAATTATCAATCTCGAAAAATAGACGAATAAGAGAACAAAAATCAAACTCTCATGAATGTGTCAAAACGGCAACATTTTCTAATCGCTGTGAAAGACAACAAAATATGGAAAGAAAAATCTTAATTCTTGTCTCGTGATCAGTCGGATCGGCTTATTCTCTTTTTCTCTGTAACTGATTTTGGTTTTTTCTTCCTCTTTTTTTTTGTCGCCTCTCTTCAGAGAAGATTTTAATGGTTTCCGTGGAAACTAGCCGCTACTTTTTTCTTTCGCTTTCGCTGATATGAGCACACAACTTTCGCACATTCATTTAGATACTCGAACAAACTATTAAAGACTCCTGGTCACTCAGAAATTAATTTCTCGTGTTTATCAAAATCTCAATATTGAAGACTTCAAATTTCGATGTGTGAAATTCAAAAATTGAAAAAAGTACTTTGTGAGGTCGAAAAAAAGAAAAAAACTGTTTTTGAATTCGTTCTCAGGAAGATTGGCGGCCGCAAACACCGTTTCTGTGTGTGTGCGGGTACAGTAACCCACGGCAAAAAAATGTTTTTTTTTTTTCTTTCAAACATTTTTGGTTTTTTGAACCACATGCATCGAAATTTGAAGTTTTCAATTTTGAGATTTTTATGAACTCGAAAAAACTATTTCTGAGTGATAGGGTGTCTTTAAGGAAGAGCTTAGAAAATTGAAAAACAAATTTTCAGATGAAAAAAAAAACACTTTATTCGAGGACAAAATGAGCAACATGGCTGGCGTTCTGCAAAATGAAATTTGTAGTACTGTAGTTCTCAATAGAGCATGAATTACCATGTTCATATTTTTCGGCACATTTGCGCGATGACTGCGCACTTGCGCATGAAAATCTCGAATTTCGATGCCAATTTGATCTAGTGTTTTCAAATGATCGACACCGTTGGGATAAGCCTCTTCGGCGACAAACTGCAAACGTTTCAAATTTTCGCATGCTTTCGAAATTTGTTCGGCCGCATGAGATGCGCAAGTTTGCGCCTCAATCGTGCCGTAGAATGCGGCAGGTTTGCGGTTTTTCACAGGTGGCACTGATTCTTGTTCTTCTTCTTCTACACACTGTTTCTCGTATTTCACAATGGACACTTCGTCATCTCGCAAATTTCTCATTTGAACAGTTTTCTCCAATCGGGCCGATCTTTGTTTCGGCTCCGATTTTCGGCGATTGACTCGCACGTGTTCGCAGTTTCGAGCAACTTCTCTTCTCCGCGGTTTTTGTTCGATCTCAGCCTCTTTTTTCGTTTCTCTTTGCAGTCGCTTCGCTCGCATTCGCATCGCGTATTCTTCAAACGCATCCGACGCAGCTCGCGCATCATACTACACAAATTGGTCATATTTTCTCTATCGTGAAAAAGCAGCACTTACCGTAATATTATCCACGTCAGGTGTATACTTCCAATTTGCTAGACTTTTTGGCTGCGGCGCATTTTTTCTCTCCTCATCCGTCGCCATACATTGTTTACCGGCTTGTTTCAATTTTTGCACTTTTTCGCATTTTGGCCGCACGTTTAAATTCTACAAAAACAGTTTAGATTACTGTAGCTCTCATCCATCTCTAACTTGATCATAATAAAATCGATAAGTATGAATAATAGGCATGATTTAGAAATTAAGAAATGTCACCCTTTTTTTCTCACCTCGAAATTTTTGGTCGTGCAAAAAAATGGGGTTGCTGACGTGTCCAAACATTTCGGATATACTTTTGGCGGTTTTGGAGGGGGCGCATAGAACTCCTCTTTTCGAACATCAAACTTTCGCTCAATTTCCAGAATTTCTACAGTAGTCGACGGAGGTGAATAGGAAACGATGTTTGTTTTCGTTGCGATGGAACTCATATGAGTTGATTTTTTGCTAGACGGATGGTTGCTGAGTTTACTGAGAACATTATCCCAAATGTGATTTTTAAACTGCAAAAATACTTGTGAATATTGGGCGAAAGAACAAAAAAAATTCGACCACGGCAGGACTCGAACCTGCAATCCCCAGATTCGAAGTCTGGTGCCTTATCCATTAGGCCACGCGGCCACATCATTCTTGCCACACATATTTTTTCACTTCTCGCATCATTCAATAAGTGAACATTTCCGACCCTATGACTCACTCCAGTCTTTTCGATCATTTTGAAAAGCGTACAATATTCGAGTAGAGCAAAGTAGAGAAATGAGCGGAATCAAACATCCAAACTTATTTAACATATTTATTTGTGTCACGTGAAAATATATAAAAATTATTTTAAAAATTTATTGATAACCTCATCGATCAGAACTTGTCGACTGATCTGAAGATGATCACCATCGACAGCCAAAAAATGAAGACGTCCACTCTCGTTCAATTTTCGAAGCCCGATACGATCCTCGACATATAAATCGGTCTCATTCATCGACTGAATTGTATCAATGTCTCCCGGTTTGTAGAATCCGAACCACGACGACTCTTTCGGAACAACCATGTGATCTTGATTGAATTTGACGAGCAACATATTTTTGAGTTTCAACAAGTTTTTCTTGTATCTTGGATTGTTGTTCTGAATGAGAAGTATATTTTTGGGTTTTTCAAAAAATGTTTCCTTTTTGTTTGTTTTTGAAAAGGAGAAACTCACATTTTCATTGTTTATATCGGCCAGGAAAATTGATCGTTTTTTATATTCTTCTTCAGCATTCGGATCATGCCAGTATTGAGCTTGAACCACTCTAAAAATAATACAACTTTGATGTCTCGAAAAACTACAAAAAATTTTCAAAATAAGATAAATTTTTTCAAATCAAAATTTTGGAAATTTCAATGAAGATGGTGAAAATAAACTTCACCATTTTGTGTTGTTCAAAATAGGAAAAATCACCCGTGGGGCCAAGCCTTCTCCGGGCCGTCTAAAGTGACCTTCAAAAACATGTCTCTTAAACAAGTTCAAAACTAAGCTCAATTGTAGAAATCACAGAAAACATGCTCAAACTACAGTACTTCCGAATCATGTCAGGGCGAAACTGACTTTTCGGAACTTTCGGAACCAAAATGGTTCCCAAAAGGATTCCGATTCCGCCCAAGCCTGCTTCTGATCTTACCGTTTTTGAACGAATGATGTATAGGCCCCCAAGTCGATCAACTTTCTCATCGAGTTGCACAAAATGTTATCGCCAATACAGTAAGGTGCGCCAAAAACACCCTGATGTTGACCACCAATTGACACCAGATTTTTCATAGGTGGATTTGGACAGCGCTCAGCAACAGCTCTTCTGAAAAACCGAAATTTTATAACCCGAACCTCAGCCAAATCTTACAAAAATTGAGCTCCCTGAGAAAAGCCAATGGCATGGTATCCTTGTGCCAATTACGGATCCTTTTGAATTTTGATACAAGCCATATAGACGAGTTCATTGGTATTGGAGAAGAAACCGTGCTCAATGTCTTTGGCGATACTTCCACCGAGTTGAAGACTGTGCACATAGACGTTGGGAATATGTTCTTCCAAAAGATTCTTCACCGATCCCATTGAAAGTGGGTTACAACAACAATCTCCTGGAGCCATCAATATGATAAAATAGGTTTATGTTCAACAAAAAACTCACCCATTCCATGCCAAATTACCACTGGCACAGGCATCGTTGTCACATTTCCATTGGCCGTTGACACAAAACCCGGGCCAAAAAAACAAAAAAACAGAAAAGAGTAGAACATTTTTTTCTCGAATGAATCAATTTGCACAACGGACCACAACAACTTATTGATAAGATAAGAAGGGTCATGTGTTCCTATATCTTTCAATAAAATAAAAAAAAAAACGAAAAAAAAGTTTCTGCAGGAAGTGGGATTCGAACCCACGCACCCATACGAGTACCAGAACACCCAGTCGACCTCGAACTTGAGGCAAGCTACCGCTTGAGTCTGGCGCCTTAGACCGCTCGGCCATCCCTGCACATTTTTCTCTCTTCTCATTTCCCCACATATTTTCACTCACCATTGCAGGTGAGACAGACGAAACAGCGAAAGAGACGAGACGCAGAGAAAACAAGTTTATTTTTCAGGTAGTATTTTAGAGGTGTCCGCATGGATTTTGACGCGAACTTCGAAGTCACATCGCAAACCATTGACATCGATTGTTTTAGTGATACATTTCTCGAAAATTTCAGGTGTTTGTTGAATTTTAGAAACAATTTCATCGCCCATAATCCACTTCTTGGTGTTGTCTCGTTGAATACGTTTCACAATTCTCTCGAGAATTCCAAATTTCTGAGCGGTTATGACGATGACACCAACACCAACAGGAAATAGAACTGCTGGATGAATATTCGAGAACATTTGAATTGTATAGCTCTTCACCCAACATTTCAGTTTTTTCAAGCAAAGTTGATGAAACTCATTGTGTTTTGAAAACGAATACGTTTCAACTTCAAGAGGGACCTTGAAAATTTAGATTCCACCAATTGCAAATTTCCAAAAACTTACTATTACGTAGTCGTTCAAAATATTGTCTATTTCATCGTCCATAGATAGCCAAAAAATCAATTGTTGAGAGAAAAGAAAGTAATTGATAACAAACACCAACCCAACCTGTTAGCATACATTTCGCAACCTGAAAATCACAAGATTTCTTTCCAGTATCTTACTACAAGTCCCGAAAATTTTGATGAAATTTTACAGTACTGTTTTATGTAAAAAATCACACCGGGATGGTCAAAATAATACTGTCTCGTCGAACAGGATGTTTACATGAAAGACTGGGTCGATCAGGTAAATAATTCACAACTTTTGACCCGAAATTTTGGCCCGGAAAACACCGAAACTCTCTGTTCGGCCAGTGGCGAAAAACTAGGGCCGGGCCGGCTTTTTTTGACCCGAAAAATTGCGTGAAAATATGGAAGGAAATTTATTTATACGTGTTTTAGGACCAAAAACATAATCAACATTTGGAAATTAATCAAATTGAAGATTTTAGAATCTCAAAGATGATAGACATTGTTTCTTGCAGATCAGTAGAACTATACTACCTCAAAAAATTCGGGCCCCAAAATTTTTATTCATTTTCAGTCGGTCACTTACCGATAAAAATATTCATATAAGTAATAATATGCCCATGTTTTTTGATCTTTGATATTTGAGCGCTTCGAGACCCTATAATTAGGGTCTCCCACACTCTTTCATCCAAACACCACATTTTATAGTTTTCTCCCACTCTGTTAATTTCTAGGCGAAAACCAAAGTACATTCGTAAACGTCATCTTGTCAAGACAGTTTCAAGTTGTTAACCCCATCTCAGACGGGCAACCGCAACACAATCATCAGAGAAACAACCGCGTTCAAAGATCCTCGTTTTCTTCGCCGAAAAAATTAGACGGCTTGCAATACGACCAATGTTTTGAAGAAGAAGATGAAGAGCGCGCAGCAGATGATTCGGCGAACTGACAAACGCGCGCGCGGAAGAGAGATGGGAGATGTCTAGAGTAGTGATAGGTTGTGACGTTGAGTGCCAAATTAGAACATGATTCGAATCAAGATCTGTACCGCCCATTTTGCAAGTTATCAGCTCATTTTTTTCTTTTTTCTTCGGGTTATCTAAGTCTGCTGATGCATACTGTAGCTTCACTTTTGGATCGGTTACTTTGTGAGATAAAAAACTTCTACTTTATTAAAAATTATCAGCCATTTGCTGCTGATTCAAATTAGGGTTGCCGTCGGGTGTGGGTTTAACACGAAACCGGCCCGTCTAATCGCCTCGACACCCGTTCGTACACCTCAGGAAAGTCAGATCAGAGCTTGGTCTCAGCGTGGTTGCGTACGATCACTCACTGACTTTTCTGAGACGTTACAACGTATGGCTCGCTCTCACACGCGGTTGTCTTATTTTCCTCAAAATGTGCCTTGTCATCTGTTTTCACCTGATTTGCAACCCTAATTCAAACTTTCTATTTATGTTAAAGGCACATTGTCACTCAGAAATAAATTTCTCATGCGATCGCGCAATGACTATTCTCAGAAAGTCGAAAAAAAAAATTTTTGAATTCATTCTCCGGAAGTCCGCAAACACCATTTGTGTGTGTGTGTGTGTGGTACAGTAACCCACGACAAAAATTGTTTTGTTCTTTCTTCAAAACATTTTGGTTTTTGAATTACATTCATCGAAATTTGAAGTTTTCAATATTAAGATTTTTAGGAACATGAAAAAACCATTTCTGAGTGACAGGGTGTCTAGGACTAAATGCCTGAATCTCTTCTTCTCCTCAATCGGGCCAGACCCGGTAACTGTTAGATTTAAAGATCCGGGCCCGAAATTCAAGAAAAAAAACAATCATCGGAATAAACCACAATGGGAGTTACCCCACTTACCCTTGAAAAGCAACGAGGAACCTCATATTTTCTAGGACGTTTATTTTGCAGATGGCCAAGAAAAATCAGGTGTGTCAAGTGTGTCGCAAGCCCTCAAATGGCTTGCATTTTGGCGCAGTTTCGTGTCGCGCATGTGCCGCATTTTTCAGGTTTTAGTTTCATTCATTTTCATCTCATCTCCACATTTTATAGACGA
The DNA here is from genome assembly GCA_963572245.1 of Caenorhabditis sp. 8 KK-2011. Lineage (NCBI taxonomy): Eukaryota > Metazoa > Nematoda > Chromadorea > Rhabditida > Rhabditidae > Caenorhabditis > Caenorhabditis sp. 8 KK-2011. The sequence continues at coordinate 9,657,264 of OY751550.1, read as the reverse complement.
GCAACGGTCCTGGATATCAAATACGAGTGTAAGAGTATGGACAAGAACGTGGTTTGCAATATTGATGGACGAGGTCGATTTGTTTGCCGATTTTGTCGTTATGCTCGATGTCAAGAAATTGGAATGAGTTCTGAGAGTAAGGTATTTGGGGTAGAATTTGTATCGGGCCTGGTTCGATGAGAACAGGCCCGAAAATAATCAACTCTGAATCGGGCCTAATTATCGAGAGTATGATTGAATAGGGTAGAAGAAAAAAACCGTCGTGTCATAAAGCAAATTAAGATAGTGGAGAGACGCAGAGAAAAATCCCGATTTGCAAAAAAGAGGTCACGTTTCTTATCACAATGCATTTTTTTTTTCTGCAAAACATTAATTTTTCCAGAAGTTCAACGAGGCTACGATCCAACGTATTCGATAAAAGGACTTTTCAATGACATGGACAGTGACTGCTCCTCGCCGCGCGGTTCCGATGAGCCGAGTACGAGCCGAAAAAGTTCGCAAGACACCACCGACAGTCTATTCACATTCTCCTCTAAACCATCCGACAAACCCATTGTTCGAGTTGATTTCAGCGAAATAACAAGAAAAGTCGAGGAAATATTTCGAGAAAAACCTGAAGGTTTTCTAGTTGAAGCAATCGAAGAGTTGCGAGTGAATCAGAAATCAGGAGAAGAAACGAGAATCGTCGAAAAATTGGATGTTTCGGGAACTGTTGATTGGTTGAGTGAGAGAATTTTGAAATGGGCTGAATGGTTCGCGACTAGTTCGATGTTGATGAGATTGGAAGAAGATCAAAGATTTCAAGTTTTTCGATCCTCGTGGAATGTTTTGCATAGTTTTGAAAGGTTGCAAATGACATCAAAGTTGCTGCCAAATCAGAAATCTTTGATGATATCCGATGAATTGTTATGGATACCGGAGCAAAGTCATTTCGATGTTGTCGCTATTTCTGAACTCACCAATCAATACTTTTCGAGGTACGGTCTTTCTCATTTTCTGTCTCGAAACACGCTTGTTTTCAGCCTGTTTGACCCATATCTTCAAAGATACATTGATGAGGTTGGCAAACCTCTGAATGAACTACAACTCACAAATCAAGAGCTCACATATTGTTTGGTTCAACTTATTGGAATTGACCCAACTGATCTGACTGCCCATACTATCGAAATCATTGACAACATGAAAAACGAGTTTGCCGATCAAATGCATCATTATTATTGCGATCATTCGGAGCTTACCAATTATTCACATCGGCTCATCAAACTTATGAGTGTTGTCAAAACTGTTAGGGTTAGTTTGAAAAAGGGCTTCAGATAAGAGAGAGGAACGAGTACTGTATCCAAGGAGCAGTAGGAGACTGAAAGTTCAGTTTCCTGTAAGTTCACTAAAAGATTTCCGAGGATCATTTTTTCTTTGTCAGGTCCACGGAATTTTTTTCGAAAAATATTTCCCGGTCAGATTATAGGCTAATAATGCAACATTGCATTTCCCAAGCCAGCTGGTAGTGAATCATGGATAATTTTTTTCCAGAAAATATCAATCGAGAAGAATCGGGTCAAAGAACTGTTCTACATTTTCGACGTCTTTCACGCCGATATTTCGGACCCATATTTGTTCGAAATATTTTAATTTGAACTGTTTATGTATTGATACTCGGGAGTTCGACCGCCACAAAGGCGGTCGAGTTTCGCCCATGCGCGGTAGTGGGGCGCCCATGGGCGCCATTTTTTGCCGCCAGACGCGCGCTGACGTCGCTCGTGCGCGCTACGTTGGCGGCAAACAGCGCGCATGGGCGCCACACTGGCGGCAAAGTGGCGCGCGTGGGCGCCTCACTGGCGGTTAAAGGCGCGCGTGGGCGCAAGTGCGGCAGAAAAAAGCGCGCGTAGGCGCCACATTGGCGGCAAAGTGGCGCGCGTGGGCGCCACACTGGCGGCAAACGGCGCCCGCGGGCGTCATTCTGGCGGCCAACGGCGCGCGTAGGCGCCACGGTTAGCGCTTATCGGATCCTGTGGTGTCTTTCAAACGTTTTTTTGTGATAATGGAGCATGCGTACATTGAATATTACAGACCTATTTTATTAGAAAAAACACATAAACACATATATAGTTTAACCGTAAAGAATATAAAGGAAATCAGAGATCAATTGAAACCGTGTATGATATATATCGCAGAATGCTTGTTTGAACTCAGTCTTTTTGTGGCGTTCTTGCTCGCTTCATTTTGCGGGCTGTCGAGTCTCGCTGTTAAACATGAAAATGCATTTCCAATCATTTCTCTCAACTTACATTTTGTTTCTCCAACTCTTTCGTTGACAAATTGAACTTTCTTCTTCGAAGTTCCCTCCTGTAAGTTTTATATTTTTTTCATTAATAAAAAAGATTCTTACATTTGTAGTTGCATTTGGTAAGGAAAAATCTCAGAATGAAACAGCCAGTATTGATACTGAACGTCGTGCAATTTTTGCAAGCCTTTTTGCACATCATTTTTTGCCAAGCTTTGGAAATAACCATCGTTTTTCAGACCTTCAAAGGTTATACAACTGCTGTCTTTTATAATTTCATGGTCGAAATCGAACAGCTCTTCCATAATGCCTGAAATAAGACAGAGTTCACATATTTTTCAAAGATTTAATGAATTGAGGAGACAATGTACAATGTACAATTTTTGAGATATCGCTTACAGTCATAACAATGTCAAAAACTCAGATATTCAAACATTTTTGAGAAAATTAAGTTCAAAGCAAAAAACCAGTAGTTTCTTCCTTATTAAAAATTTTTCTAATGGAGTTCTAATGGACAGGACCGTTTTTCATGTTTGGCCATTACTAAATCTCGTTTTTGCCTGCAAAAACTCCCCAAAAGCACGTTTTTTTTTTCGAAAAATAATGGGTTTTCGGGCGATGGTAAAGTGTTTCAGACAACCCGAAAGCACTATTTTTCTAACTGAATAAGATATTTTCATTTAAAATAATTTATAAAATTTAATTGTTGAAATCAGATCTTCAGCGTTTAAATGAAATTTTATCGAATTAAACAATTTTTCTAGGCAGACAATCATACCTCGACCAAATGTGAGAATTATAAGAACTAAATTTTTCAAGATTTTTTGTGTGAAAAATCCCAGAAGTATGTAGACAGCGAGAAAAAAAACAAACTCTAACTCACCTTCAATTTTGTCATAATAGTATGAATCTATAGCAACTTTTTTGACTTTTTTCCCGTTCTCATCAACAAATTCTTCTTCCTCTTCATCAATTTGTTCATTATCGCCCAACGTCTGATTTCGAGCATTGTTTTTGAACGGATTTACGACAGTGTACTTTTTTATGAAGTTTCCTGGTTTCATCAGCTGGAAACATTTCATTGTTAATTTTCTAGAAAACCAATTACCTTTTCCAAGTATTGAATAATATACCTTCCCAATTGAATATTACCAGTCTGTGAAGTCTTGTGAATCAAATCAGAAAATTTGATAGTCGTGCTTGCCTGTAATAAAATTGAAGTGCCGAGGAAAATAATTATTTTTTGTGTGTTGAAATTTCCAACTGGACACAAAACCATAAAAACTTCGATTTTTTAGAAAGTTGTCTTTTTTGTGTCCAGAATGTAATCATAATTTGATGTCCATACTTTTTCGGAAAACTTTGTTTAAACTTGTAAAACACTTTTTTATCTTTTTTTTCCAAAAAAAAACAATTTTGGAGAATTATTTTTGAAAATTTGAGAAATAAGTTTTTCTCTTGAGGAATCACTTAAACACGTTTTTGGTATTATTATTTTTTTAACTTTCAGAAAACATACTTATATATAATATATATTATATATATATAATACATATATTTATAATAATATATTATAGTAAAAAGTAGTACTAACCTTCACTCAACTCGGTCTCCCATTCGCGACGCGTCTTTTTTGTTGCAGGACCTGCTGAATAAGGAAACAATTTTTAAACAAAACATCGATCATTTCATATTTCTCTACCATTGTTATCATCTTCCGAATCTTCAGAAGTAGATTCATCCTGGACGAGAACACCATTGTACATTTTGAAACTCTGAAAATGATTTTTTTTTGAAAAGGTTTATCAAGGATTCATTCTCACCATGATACTTAGACGATGAATATGAACTCTTTTCACGTTTCTGAAATATAGTGGTACTAAAAGGTAGCCACCGGCGATGGCCGGTGGCAACCTTTTAGCACGAACAACCTCGAAGGTTTGAAAGCATTAATATTTTAAATTTACATTGAATCGTGTTAAAATGCGTTCTTCATAAGTGGTAGTATGGAAAAACGTAGATAAAACCTCTAAAATATCAAAAATGGAGAAAATACACACAAAAGAAATATAATTTTTGAAGATTTTCTTTGAACGCTAGGTAATGAGCAAACATGCTCCACCGAACACATGCAAAAACTTGTGTTTGCAACGTTGCAACTCTCGAGTAATTGAGGCAGTTTCCAAGAAAAAATCATCGATTTTAGAAATTCGTTTAGGAAAGCGTGCGTACGGTGAGAAGTGTTGTTTCTTTGAAAACCCGTCAATTTTATACGCGACACACTGAATGGGGGGCTATTATAAGCACTACCACATTTTTTAGAACAGTTTGATAAGATTTCGTCTCACCATTACATAGTATTTTGAAGAAAATTCTTGTTTCACGCCTCTGAAGCAGCTGAAGTACAGCGATAGGTACATTAAGTTGACAAAGAACGAGTGAATTGTTGACAAAGAACGAGTGAATTTTTCTTTTCACGTGAAAAGAAAAAAAATTCGAAAAAAAAAGAAATCCCAACAAATCTGTGCACCATGACATAAGAAGCACTGACACATTTGTGTCAGCTAGCTCTTTTTCGGTGGCCGCGCACGTGCGCCACATTGGCGGATGGCGCGCGCGCGCGCCATGATGACGATGTTTCTCTCCTACTTCTCAAATACCGCCACTATGGCGCACGCGCGCGCCAAAATTCAGAAACTCCGAAAAATCGTCGCGCGTGCGCGCTGTGCATGCGCCGGTCCCCCACGCGCGGTCAGCCGGCGGTCGAACTCCCGAGTAGTTAAGTAGTCTAGTTGCATAAATTATTTTCGATGGTAAACTGTCAAGAAGGTCAACCAAGATATTTTTGACTTCCTCTGGAGAGACGCAGAGAAAGCAGATTTTTGTGCGGTTTGGGGTCACGTTTTTTTTTCAACTAGGAACGTCATGAAACATTTTTGAATCAAAAAATAATTTCCAAAATTTACAAAGGTGACCTATATTTTCATTTCATTTTCCGAAAAAAAACGCCAGCATTGAGAAAAAAATAACGAACGTGAAAATAATATAAACGTGACCTTTCGAATTGCAAACTCCTTTTTTCTCTGGGTCTCTCTCCTTCCGTTCTTCATAGCTGAAAGACCGTGATGAAGAAGATTCAAAATCTGGCCGGGTTCGATAAAAAAATCAAACTTTTTGGAAATGCAAAAACGTTTTTATTAAATATTTGACACAGTATAGTACACAGACAAATTAGACCTTTGGAATACCGGCAACAATGGCGTGCTCAATTCCACATTCGTTGGTTCCTCGTCTGATTCTGAAATATCCGGCTTCTCCCCAGATGACGTTCCATGAGTTGGCAACAAGCCAGTATGGTGTTCCGTTGTCGGTTCCCCATCCGAGAATCTTGACGGCGTGTCCTCCGAGAGCCTCACCGCTGACGTACGAGTAGACACCGGTGGTGTATTGGTAGAAGTCTTCGTAGACGGTGAACGCGGCTTCGACTGGTCCGTGAGCCAAGATTTCGGCTTGGATTTGAGCGACCTTCTTTCCGACAGCGTAGGCGGTCGATCCGAAGTGTTTGTCGTCTTTGAACGAGACGGCGTAGTTGTTCTTCGATGTGCATTTGTGTTCGCATTTTGGTGTCGAGTATTCCTCATCTGGGCACGATGGCCATGTGACATTGTTGACGGTTTCCGAGCATGGGGCGAGCGAGTATGGTTTGCAACCGAATTGCGATTCGTACGATCCACCGGTGACGAAACCGGTCTTGACAAGATATTGCCACGCCTTGATTGGATATCCACCGTCACATCCGTATCCGCAAGCGGTACAGCATGAGAGAACGTCTTCGGCGGAGAGGAGAGTGTTGACGGTTCCGTTCGATTGGATGCAGAAACGATCGGAGGCGGCTTCAGCGGCGGCGAAAGCCCAGCATGATCCTAAAATTGGAAAATTTTGAATCAGAAATGTTACGGGCATTCCATATTGAGTTTCTTGAGTACAGTAACCGCCTAATTTTTTGATTCATTATCAAAGATTTCTGGGCTTGATTTTTCTCAGAGCTGATTTAGCTTCGGTCCGAGAAGATTTTCATACTTTATCTTTGTTTCTAGAAGATTTTTTTTGCCTGGATTTTTTGGAGTAAATGTTTTTCTAAAAATTTTGTAGAAATTATTTTCAGAAAAAATATGATTACATAAGTTTAAAGACACCCTATCACTCAGAAATAGTTTTTTCGAGTTCATAAAAATCTCAAAATTGAAAACTTCAAATTTCGATGTATTTGGTTCAAAAACCCAAAAATGTTTGAAAGAAAAAACAAAAAACAAATTTGCCGTGGGTTACTGTACCCGCACACACACACAAACGGTGTTTGCGGCCGCCTATCTTCCTGAGAACGAATTCAAAAACAGTTTTTTTCTTTTTTTCGACCTCACAGTACTTTTTTCAATTTTTGAATTTCACACATCGAAAGTTGAAGTCTTCAATATTGAGATTCTGATAAACACGAGAAATTAATTTCTGAGTGACAAGGAGTCTTTAAAACTTTCCATCTGAAAGTACTGTAGTTTCCGGTGTATTTCAGGCCGGGCTTTTTTTCTGATTTTCAACTGAAAATCTCACTAAACTCGCAGTACCACAAAAGTTCGCGATTCACACGATAATTTCCGAGAAATGAAAATTTGTTCAATTTCAGGCCCGGCCCTACCGTACACTCGCCCGCAAAAAAAAATAATTCCAAATTTTTTAACATTAGTTTTTGAATATGAAAAAGGGTTACTGTACTGTGAAATTTTGACTCCAAAATTTAGTTTTGGAATTTTTTAGAGGAGACGCAGAGAAGGTCACGCCTCACACGCGGATTTGAATTATTTCAATTTGAAAAAACCCCGAAAAACTATTTCCGACTTTTTTAAAAATCTCTCTGCGTCTCGTTCACTCTCAACATTTTCGTCACTCACCACAATCGGATTGATCTCGGATGTTGTCGATGGAGACACAGTTTGGCCATTGGGTTCTTGAATCGAAAGTGTCTGGAATGTCTGAGGCGGCCATTTGAACCATCTCGACGATGTCCTCGTCTTTGTGTGGTTGAACGTATTCGGCCTTCATCAATTTCGGCAAAATTCTTTCGACACCATGTTTGGGTGTCTCGGCACGCCACGCGGTTTGAACCGAGTTGACGTAGTCGGTAAGGGCTTTACCGGTCAATTTTTGAAGAGCCAATTGGCTGGAGACGGCGACGAGCGCGAAGAGAAGCACAAATTTCATGCCTAATAAATGGAGCAGAAGCTGAAGTGAGCCTGTTGAGCAACCCTTTTATATCATTTTCTCTTATCGCGTTTCCATTGTTTGATAGATTAGTGCATGTGATTCGATGAAGTCGATTGTTATCAACCCGGACTCATTAGGTTTTGATTGAGATCATTTCTCCTTTTTTTTTGGAGCGGAGAAAGTTCTTTTTGCTGATAACACATTTTTTTCTATTAAAATTGCAGGTAAAAATGTGAAAATTATATTTAGGTTAAAAAAACGACACAAAAAAACCATTCCAAGATCATTCAAAGTACAGCAAAAAGAACAAGATGAAAAAATTGAGGTAGCCCAAGAAAATTATTAGAAAAGGCAACGCTGAAAAAAAGAACAAGGTAATAAAAGGGACTTTCTGTAAGTGATTTTATGCGCAAGAGGAAGGTTTAGAGAGTTTAGAAAGCGTGACAAAAACTCGAGTAAAAAAGCTAATGAAAAAGAGGAGAGAAAAGGCAAGTCAAACCTGGGTTTAGGTGGAAATCAATCATTAGAAGATTTAGGATCATCAAAATAAGTGCCTAGTCGTTGGAATCCATGACAAGTGCTCCGCTTTTTTGCTGACTTGTTCCCGATGTCGACGGCCCGCCGGTGATTATTCGTTTCGTCATGGTTGCCGGTGTGAATTTTGTCATATTTCCAACCGGGCCGATTCGTGCTGTACCCGGCAAATTATTACTTAGTAGCCGTGCACCATGTGATTGTTGTTGAAGTTGGGGCATTCCGCCAATCGAACCGCCGTTGTGGAGAGAAGGAGATGACGAAGATGGACCGACGGTGTAACGGGCAGGAACTACGGCCTGAAAGTGCGTTTTTTCAATTCGATATTTCTCATTTTATGCGCCGAACAGTGTTCGAGTGTTTTACATAAAAATTTGAAAAAAGAAAATCCGTGGTTTTTAAAAACTTCGGTTTATAAATTCCGGGCCTCGAGCTTTCGGGCCACAATCTCATCACAGGAAAATGTTTGGAAAATAATCAAAGATCAGAAAATGATTATTTTTTGCATTCGTAAAATTCAAGCAAGCTTTCATGAATCTCCGTCAGTCTGGCAGTAAACATTTTGACAATAAAAGTATTATTTCAAATATTTTGAATAACATGTTCCATGTTTTGTGTTCTGACTACAAACATCTATCAACCAAAGTTCTTTGTGTTATTCGGTGCCTTTCTCATTTATCAAAAAGAGAAGAAGCTCTCTTTCGCTCTCAACAATGCCAACAGGAAAAAAAGTGCTTACGCATTTTCCAGAAACGACGGTCACAAGGTTATCAGTAGAACAGAGAGAAAAATGTGACCAGTCAACAAAAAAGCAACTCACTCTTGTAGCCACCACTTTTGTCGTCGGTTGAATCGCGACACGTTTTTGAGCCAGTGGTACTGTATGCATTGCCGATGTTACACCTGGACCCAATGTTGAGATCGCTGAATAGGAGGCACCGCTAGCCGATGTTCCACTGATTGCCATTCGTTTTACTTGCTGTAACATTTGCGAAATTTGTAAATCTGAGAAATTCAATCCACTCACTTGATTATTTTCGTCAATCATATGTCGTCGTTTGATATCATTTTTGATATGCTTTCTATAAAATGAGGGGTTAACTTGGAGCCCAAAAACTTTACACTCACGTTGTTCTACTAGCAACACACGTGCTTATTTGATCCAATTCGTGAGCAAAACGTGTCAAGGCATCTCTCAGATTGTCAACTTCTTTATCGGTCCATTTACTGTAAAGCATAGATGATTAGGGTTTGAAAAATCTGCATTTCTATTCACTCACCTCTCATCAGTGTCAGTAGTTGTGTGCAGTTGTAATGTGAGATCTCCGAGTTTTTGAAAAGCGTGCCCAGCGGTTAGAAACACTTCAGCTACCTGCAAAAAAAACGGAGTTTGAGGAACGCGTGAAAACTTTAAAAATTTGAAGTAGAAAGAGAAGGTTTTTGAAAACAGCCTTTTCTCAATAAAAATACTATGTTTTGAAATTGCTCCCAGAATTTTTTTTTTTTTTTTAATTTAAGTCACATACTTTTAGACACACCTTGCAGAACAGAGTAACAAATCATACCTGGCGTAAGTAGGAGTTTTGCACCTTGACAAAAATTTAAAACCTTTTTTCATAATGACATTTCGAGTGAGAAAGTGAAATTTCGACGAAAAAAATACATTTCATATCAAAATACCGTAATTGCAAAAATTAATTTTCATTTTTTTTACAGTGACAAAAATGTTCAGAAAAAATGTGTCACACTTTTACTCCAGCTGTGTAACAAATTGATTCCAAAAATTTTGAACCTGTGAAAAACTTGCGGAAATTTTTTTTTTCATCGTGATCAGGCATAAGCGGAACCGTAATATTTTGAAAAAAAAAACCCTATAACTTTTACTCAGAAAATATTGCGGGTTTTTTTTTCTTTTATTCAGGCAGATAGGAACTCTTCAATCGAAAATATTTTGAACTACTTGAAGAGCACTTACCTTACTGGCTAAGTTGACTGGAGCAGGTTGATCCATTGAAAGGTTCCCACCGTTACCATTATTAGACGAAGATCCCTAAAACAATCACATAATTGTCTCTTTTGAACGACAACTTCCAATCTCACCTGCCCAGACCCCCGTTGATATTGTTGAAACGAGTTTGCGTTGTTGGCCGACGTCGACGCAGTTGATCCGGGCGCCAACAGTGGCCCGCTTGCCGTGTTTGGCGACTGACCGTAATCCAACGAGTCGACCGGCTCTTCTTTTACGTGTATCGAATTGAACGTGGGTGTCGAAGACGATGATGTGCTGGCGGTGACGGACGTTGATGTGGTAGCCGGATTTCCATCGTGATGAATTTTACGGATCGGTACAGGTTGCGGTCGGACTGGCACACCAATTGACCGAAGTTGACCACCGGTAGCGATTCGAACCTTCAATTATGTGTGTAAGAATTTTCAAGCGCCCTGGTTTAAAAAAAAAATCGAGCAGATTTTGTAGGAACAAAAATTGTACTTACTACAAAAAAATTTTCCAGGAAATTACTTTTGAGAAATGTTTTCCGCTTTTTTTTAGCAACTAAAAATTCCCTGACTAACCTGTGGCGTTGTGGATATCGTAACCGTATTCGCCGCATGTGGCGGTAAATTGTCAAAATTTCGAGCACTCATTCATACAAAATCTGAAAACAAGTTAGATAATTGTTTCAAAAACTGTGGGTTTGAGATATTGTAAACTGTTAAGAAACAGATTTTACGATAAGTGAAAAATTGATGAAAGCAATAAATTATTATTGATACCCGATAAAACGCTGGGCTAATAAAAAATTAACGATTTTCATGACTAGGAATATTTGGAATGGTTTTTATTGTCCTCCTCCTCCTCCGCCACCACCTTCTTGAGCTTCTGGATTGACCGCATTGGAAATGAAAGCAAAGATTACCACTGGCAAGATGTACATCCACTAAAAAAACAAATTTCATGATTTTATAAATTTTCGAATGTCTCACATATTTTGCCAAGAAACTTCGATTATCGGCATCTGCTCCATGTTGCTTGGCTCGTTTCTCTTTCTCGACTTTTTGCACAAAACTAGCTGTGTCTGGACTTGGAAGTGAGCCTCTTGAGGAGACAGTCACTGTTCCTTTGGGAGCTCCAGATTTCACTTCATTTGGTAAGACGCATTCTTGAGAGCCGGGCGGTGAGAAATTTCTGAAAAAAATAAAAATTGTCATTTGAAAATGTTTCTAATACTCTCACTCTTGATCTGGTTGAAAAGCCACAGAATCGGGAAATACTGTAATTGTGAGCAATTGTTGTCGTTCACCGGATATCGAAACCCAAAACAAGTGGAAAAGGTTGGATTGTAGAAGCAAACACTGAAAAAAACAAAACAATCCTACACTATTTCGTTGCTTTCGTTCTCTTCGCACTCTCTCTCTCGCACTATCTTTTTTAAGTGCCTCAGACGACAGCAGTCACCGAAGAGGGGGATGGTGTAGTGGTTGTGAGTTGAGTTTATGTGCGAGAGGTTGCGGGATCGACTCCCACCCACGACAACAAATTCCAGTCGCGCGTTTTTCCGCAACGCGACTGAGCCGACGTCGTGGGAAAGCGTAGATTCTGGTCGATTGATCCCGCTTACATGGGTTTCATAGTGGAGGTGGTTTGCACGGAGGCCAACATTTTTATCGTTTTGACGTTGAATTTTTTGTTGGAACACTGGTGGTGGACCCACAAAAAACTGTTGGTTTTACCGGCTCGAAATCAAACGTGTGAAATTTTTAAAAATTCTATATGTCAGACACAGTTTTGTGGATGTGGCCTAGATTGAAAAAGCATAACTTTAAAATTAGAAATAAAGAAAAGGTCACGATAATTAATTCGAACTGTCACGCTAAATTCTTTAAATTTTGGAGGCATAAATTTTTAGCTTTCGAAATGCATACTGGGAAAATGACATTTTCACAAATCTGAAGAAAATGTATGTTGTCAATCCAGTCAGATCATCTAACGCGAATTTGATCTACTGTCTAAATCTCTTGTTTTGATCTGCTATTTCTTAAATGTTTTTATAGTAGATCATAACCACATTGGATGATCTGGTTGGATTGACTGTTTTTTTTTTTGAAAAATGATCAGAATTGAGCCGGTTTCAGTCTAGAAAAAAGGTGAAAAGGTTAGGGCCAAGAGTTTTCCTAATGATTGGTTCTTTCATAATCGAAAAAATTTCTACCTAACATGTATTTTTCAAAATATGATTTTAATGGTATGAACCAGGGTACGTTTCATCGGTACTTTTTGAAACACGTTTCACACGCTAAATGTGAGTTTACCCTATTTTTTGTAATGTTTTATCAGCATTTTTGAATAAACAAATCGATTAAGGAAAGTCTGTCCAAATATTATCGATGTTGGATATTTCGAAACAAGATAAAGAAAAAAGTGTTGATATACTTCTGAATTAAACGTTGTTGTTCAGGTTTCAATTGAAATTCGTTATTGATTAGAAAACATTTACTATAAAAGATATTAACAGAAAACTTAGCGTGATAATGACTTACCAAATGGTAGATATCAACTCCGGTTCTATTTAATCAACTTTGAAAATTATTAGTAACTCTCACAAGAAAACCACGCTTAATTTCATATTGGAAAAATACGATTTTTCAATTCATAATTCACGAAAAACAGGGTTTTCCGGTGGTTTAGTGATATTCAATAATTCAAAACCTACAGACTTGCTGGTTGTCAAAAACTCCTGACCAGGTTGCGTAGAAGATTTTGCACGAACGGAGTATGTCATATCTTTCGCTTCGAATAACCTGTAATTATTCATGTTTCACACTGAAATAAACCATTTTTTCAACTGACCTTGAACCGAATTCCTTATTTTGTGACGATTTGAAGCTTCCCGTGTAGTTGCCATCGTAGTTTCTACGTAGTTCAATACTTCCCAATGGTGCGCTTGTCGTGAAATCTATGATACGTTGGTTGAGAAACAAGAAATAGGAAAATAAAACGCACCATTAAAACTGTAATCCAAATCGATCGTCCATTCTGCACCATAGCATATAGATATCACTGATAGTAATGCAATTAGTTTGAGAACCATCCTGTAAATGATATAGTCGTTTTGGCGTTTATAAGAGCACTTTGAAAAGACGCTTTTCTGATTTTTACAACGGTCTACGGTTTACAACAAAAGTACGCAATGTGTTGTGTGTACACATTTCGCATTTTATTTGACGCGCAGATATTTTTATTTATTTTTTTCGTTTTTTCTGTAAAAACTTGTTTTTCCAGATGTTTCGCTCTATTATACGGAATCGCTCACTCACAAAAGTTTTGGAATGTCGAGCCGGTTATTCTACACATGAAAATATCATTGATTTCGTCGATTCAGTAGCTGAAACTTCGGAAGCGCAGGTAATTAAACTTTTTTGTTATGAAAGTACAAAAAAGTTAATACAAATTTTGAAGAATCAATCTTTCGCCACACTTTTGCGTAACTCAAAATTTATGCAACTCGGAGATTTCAACGGGCGGCTCGTTGTTGGAAAAATCTCGCAGCGTATTCAAGATGATCTCTATATAGATTTTGGTCTCAAATTCAACGCAGTCTGCAAAGCACCAAGTGTTGGATCAGAGTGAGTTGCTTTTTAATGTCAGGGCAGTAATTTTAATGTAAATTTCTAGATCCTACCGAAGTGGCGCTCGTGTTCTCATCCGTTTATTAGACCCTGAATTGAGTGAACGGTTTTTAGGATCGAATAAAGATTTGACACTTCTCGAAGCAGATGCTGTTCTAGTTCGATTGTTATCGAACACAAATGTTGCCAGAAAACCCAGAGAAGAGAGTAAGAGAGAAGCTGCAAACAGTTCAACAGCCGATAATTAAAATCTCGATAAGTTTGTATTATAAACGTAAAAAAAGTTGGCGTCGAAATAATATTTTTTTCAAATCAAAAATTTCGCGCGCGTCAAGAACACACAAAAATCCAATGATAATTTGTGTGTTCGTGACGAGACCATGTGCGCGCGAGGTTTTTTAGTTTGAAAAAAATTTTCCATTTCGACGCCAATTTTTTTTACGTCTATAATAGGATAGGAGTTGTTTGTTCGATTTTTGTTATAAATTATCGTTTTGATGAATTTAAAAATAACATCTGTGCATTCAAAACAACAAATTTTCGGGATTTTCTAAATACGAAATTTCTAACAAATGGTCTCAAAATTGAAGCAAAGCAGTATAATTTTCGAAAGCGAATCGATTTCTCAAATGATTTCCTGAAATGTTTTATGCACTCAATTGAGTTCGAATGTTTCCCGATTCGGGTTATTCAAGTAATAGATGATAAAACTCGCACTCAACTCGTTTTGCTCGATTCTCGAGAAATGGATATTTTTTATCAATAAATCAAATTTCACGTGAATCACGTGAATTTATTATTTATGATAACTCTGGCGTAGACACTTGACTGATTTTGGCCCGATTTGAAAACAGCCCAGAAATTTGGCAGTGCATCGGCCCCGAATAGAACGATTTTTTTCCTTATTTGTCGGAAATGGGCTCGAAAAATGAAATGGTGCAATGTTTTCTGAATATTATACGGTTTTTTGGGCCAGATATTTGTTCGTTGAATCGTGTCCGAACGATGCAATTCTTCTGAATTCTTTCCACACTTGAACGTTTTCATTTAGACCTGGTTTTTGAGTTCGCTCCTCCTACTGGACCCGATCATCGGAAAGACTAATTATAAGAAATTTGACCGGACTGGGCCCGATGAACCCCAAGGATCAAACGCACTAACAAAGTCGACACTGTTCTTTTGGAGTTTGATCTAACAAGAATCTCAAAAACAAGAAACTCAAAATAATTTATAATTGGAAGTTGGTGAAACAGGAACATAAAACCATTTTCAAGCAAATAATTAGTGTTGATAAAGGTATCAACTCATTTTGTCATTAACAAAATGTGTGAATATTCAGCAAGTTTTTTCGAAACTCCGCATTTTTTACAGTCTGCTCTATTTTATTCGTTTTTCGTAACAACGACGGCTAATTGTTTCGCTACATTTTGTGTCGTTTTCAAAACACCACGTTCTTTTGGTTCTGCTAAATGGGCACTATTTTCACTGTGTTTATGGTATGTAACATTGTTTTTTTCCGGGAATTTCTGATCGGCCCGAGTCCAATCGGAAACGGGCCAGACACTAATCAAAAATGAATCTGGACCCGTGTCATAAAATCGGGCCTGGACAACTGTTCAACTTCTCATCTTTTTCGAGCTTTCGACTTTCGTACCCGAGTCAGCAAAAATATCGAAAGAAAAAGTGTTCCGGGTTCGATTTCTTGAGTTCTGGACCGATTCAGTCACAATTTCGATTTTTGGGCCCGATCCAGATTTGGTTGTTCTCGGGTCTATTTTTATCAGGCCCGGCCCGATTCAATGGTTTGTCAAAACATAAAATCGATGAATAACAACAGTTCGTGAGAGAGTACTTACGAGACGCAGACATTAGAGTTAATAAAAACGTGAGCGGTGTTTGTCTGGCTTTACTGTAAATGGAGATTTCTCTCTGCGTCTCTCACACTCTCACACATTGCTCTATAACGACACGAGTAACGTTCCAGGTCATACCTTTTTGATGTACACATATCTCTTGCAATGACACCGTATCTTCTACTTCCGACAGTTTCCGGTGTCGCATTCGGATTTTTGCGTTATTTGGAAATTGAGGAACGCGATCAATTTTCTTTCTGCATTCTTCTATTCAACGGCGTTTCATCTGCAATAATATGCCTGTTTCAAAATCGATATCGAGCATTGGGCGACGGAGGCAGAAAAAGAAAAAGTAATTGGGCAGTCACATCGATTTACATAATAAACTTCACCATTGCTACGGCGACGTATGCAATTATATACTCGAGGTTTCCTGATCAAAATGTTGCCAGACAAATTGTCTTGAATGTAGTCAAATTTTGACATTTTATCCTTTAAGAAAATGACAAGTTTTCAGGAATTGCCTTCTTTACCATTGGAAATAAAACAACAAAAAATAACTGTCATTTCTGATGATCCCGTTTACATTGCTATATCAACAGGTACTGTAGCATTTATTCAAACAATGGAAGGATTATTTTTCATTATTGGAGTGTTGAAAAAGCTCTATTTCGAAACTAAACACGTGTCAAGGGCCACGCAAGAACTCCAAAAATCGTTTTTCTTTGCGTTATGTCTTCAAACATCCATACCGTTTGGTTTCATTGCTATTCCAGTTTTTGTTATCTGCATTTCTATCACATTTTCATTTTCGTATTATAATCAAGGTTCGAATGATGAGCTAAATGAGCGTTTAGACAAATGTTACAGGTTTTAATAACATTTTCATAATAGCGATTAGCTTGCACGGTGCTTTATCTGCGTGTTGTTCGGTGCTGATTCACAAACCGTATCGACGTGTTTTATTTTTTTGGATGAAGTCCAAAAATAAATCAATCATGACAGTTGTTGATTTGAAAACCCGTACTTCACGAATGCCACAAAAACATCGACGATCTTCAAATGCCAATTCAGTCTAGCTGAAGGAATTTCGAATTACTAAAAATGTTTATTGTTTTCAATTTTTCATCGCAGGTAAAAAGTTTTGTATGCAAACACCACGATGTGGCACGAAAATCAGAAGAAGCAGAACGAGGCGGAGACAATTGCACGCGTTAGACGTGACCTTGTCTTAAATTCATAAATTGGCATTCTATAAAAACGTGACCTGGGCTCCTTCGTGAAATTGTTTTTCTCTGTGTTATTTATCTTTTTTCATAAATCACAAAATTGTTGGATTTGGATATGAAGGTATGAGGATGATGATTGGATGGGCAGTAGGTTAGGGGTACTGTAGTGTTCAGTTGACGTCAGGTCTTGGGAACTAGTAAACTGCCACGACAAACAAAAAATGTTCCTGACTCGATTTTTATTGAACCCGGGTCCATTCAGATGGTCCGATTCAGTGTTTGCCGTGGTTGAAATAAACTTGTGTGAAACTCCGCAAATTTTCAGATTAATTATTTTCGTGGCTGTGAAAATTTGGAGTGAATTCAGCTGAAGATATCAAATTTTTTCGCAACTTCTCAATGAGTCCAAACTTGACAGAAAACTGGTTCGTTGTTAGTTTTATCCCGCAACTGACATTGATGTTTTCAGGCCAACTGCAATACATGGTTCAGAGCTCCGGGTCGGTGCTCAGCCACATCTTTGAGAGCATCAGACGGCTCGGGCGAGATGTCATGGAAAACACTAACCATCGACTTGGTTTTTTTCATAGATTTTTAAATAAAATTAGCGAGGTTGGTTCGAAGCAAGGGCTTAGAATTTTGGAAAAGTTAAAATACATTTTTCTAACATCAACTATTCATTTTTTATAAAAAAAAACAAATTTCCGTTTTTTAAATGTTTGGGCGGACCGAAAAATGCCGAACTGGGCTCTAAATTCTCGTGGCTTCGCCAAACATTACTCGAGTCTTATACGAAAACTTTTTTGATAAGAAACAACATTTATCCGAATCAAAAAATATCAAAACTTCGGTCATAAAAATTCAAAAATTCCGACCAGACCACTTTTTTTTCAGTAAAACAAGTAAAATCAAGATTCTCTTGCGGTTTGAAGAAATCATAATCATATTTTTCAGACTGATGTTCTCGTAGATGTTGGAGTTAAACTGACAAGGTAAACGAGTACACACAGAGAGAGAGAGAGAGAGAGAGAGAGAGAGAGAGAGAGTTTTTACGTCTATAATATAAATTATTTTTTTCTTTTTTGTTTTTATAATTTTTTTGTGTATGTTTTTTTCACGCAGAGACATTGAAACGACTTTGAGAAGGTGAGCGCCAATTTTTGTTTCGATAAATTATCAAAATATACATAAACACATAATGGTAGTAAAAAATACGTAGTAGTTTCTCTCATTCCTTGGTTCATCTAAAAACTATTTCATGTCGTCATTTCAGTAATTAGTAATAAGTTGATGCAAAATTAACACTAAACGAAGGGAAACAAACTTAGTGATCGTTTGAATAATCATTGAGGAACACCGAAAAGGAACTTGAAATTGAACAGTGACAACAGTTTACTGTTCGATCTCTGTCAAAACGAATACTGCGAAATGTTGGAGTATAATTAGGACGTCGAAAATTGTATACTCCATCGCTTATTGTTTGTTGGTTTTGGCTTGTTTCAAGAAAAAAACACAAGTCGGTGAACAGACAATAGGTATTCTAGACGAATGTGTAACTATTCAGCGCGACTTCTGGAAACTCCACAATTTTTGAAATCTTCCCTGTTTTGTGTTGCTCTTCTCACTATAGTTGCTAATTTTTTTTCTATATTTTGTGTGGTTTTCAAGACGCCAAAATCTTTCGGTTCAGCAAAATGGTTATTGTTCACACTATGTTTTTGGAGAGTTTATGAGTTTTGAACTCTTTTGAAATGTTTCGATTTTTGGTTTCCGAAAAATGTTCATTGAAACTTACAGGTCATGTCTTCTCGGTGTTAATTTATCCATCGGAATGACACCTTTCATACTCGTACCCACAGTTTCCTGTGTCACATTTGGCTATTTCCAATTTTTGGGAATTTCGGATCGAAATCAGTTTTCGTTTACTGTTTTACTTTTCAACACGGTCACTTCTTCAACAATCTGCTTGTTTCAAAATCGATACCAAGTGTTGAGCGGAAATCGCAAAAATAATTTGTGGATACTCATTTTGATTTACTCTCTAAACTTTAGCGTCTCATCGGGCTCCTATGCAATTGTGTATTCGAGAATTCCTGAACCTCTTTCAGGCCAACAAATGGTGTTGAAGGTATTTTTGTTGTGCAGAGTTGGAAGATAATGTCTTGTTTAAGGATCTTCCATGTTTACCCCAGGAAATTAGAAATGAAAAGATATCGGTACTGTCAACGGACCCAGTTTACATTGCAGTATCAACAGCCACAGTAACCTTTATTCAATCAATCGAAGTTTCTTTTTTCTTTTTCGGAATACTAAACAAATTGTATTTCGCAACTAAAAACGTGTCACAAACTACGAAAAAGCTGCAAAAATCATTTTTCATCGGGATTTGTCTTCAAACTATAATTCCATCTGGTTTCATGGCTATCCCAATTTTTGTAATCTGTCTCAGCTGTTCTTTTTCATATTATAATCAAGGTTAGATTTGTATACCAACTTTTTTTGTAGTTCAAATGTTTATAGGTTTCAATAATCTGTCAGTCATAGCTATCAGTTTGCACAGTGTTTTGTCGGCTTTTTGCCTGATCTTGATTCACAAACCGTATCGAAATGTTTTGTTGTGTTCTGGGAAATCGAAAAAGAGACCAATGATGCAGGTAATGAGTATGAAGACTCTCAACACGCAACGATCTCCACACTCTCAACAGTATTTATGAAATGGACACGAATTGGGCCTGGTCCGAGTGTTTTTTTGAGGAGAAAATTTGCAATTCATTTATCATAAAAATGTTTTTTTTATTCCAGAAATTTTTCAAATTTGAAGAATTATATTTACAGGTATGAGATTGTCACCCGAAACAAACTCAAACCTCATTCCTGTTTATTTTTATCAGAAGCAAAGTTTACCACACGCATAAAGCGCGGCCTAGCCCATGTGAAGGCAAAATTTTTTTAAACCAAATTTTTTTTGCCGCCTTTTTTTCGATTCAACCTTTTTCCATAGTACTGTAAACATTCAATTTTTGATTCAAAATTTGGTGACCCCAAGCATTTTCAAAATATTTGGTGATTAAAGGGGAGCACCCAAAATATATGTAGTTTGAAACATCTCATTGGACCCCCTTCGGGAAAAGCTTAGGAAAAAAGTTACAGCCGATTGAAAACACTGAAATCGTAAAGCTATACGTGCAACATACGATTTCGACGAACTTCGAGGTTTTGTCACTTTTTTCCTGGGCTTTTCGGAAGTGGTGTCCAATGAGATGTTTCATTACATTTTGGGTGTTCTTATGAACACAACTCTCTGCTACCCTCTTCCCACTCCCCTTTCAACTTAAAAACAAAACTAATTGGAACAGCAAAAAAACAAGTTGCCATGTAAACAATTAGCCAAAACTACAAAACGTCAGGTCTTTCATCTAATAATGTGTAACGCAACATCTCTACTAGCAACTCCAACTTTTCTGAAATCGACCTTGTTTTGTTCGGCTATAATCACAATCGTCTTCAATTCGTTCGCGCTTTTTTGTGTGATTTTCAAAACTCCAAAGACTTTCGAATCAGCCAAGTGGTCTTTATTATCTCTTTGTTTATGGCAAGTTTTCAAAACATTATCGTTGTTGCTAATTTTGCGCATCGTTGTGAAAAATGTGATGTGTCAAAACTTGGCGAACAATTAGTTCACGAGATTTACAGGGAATGTCTCATCGATGTGTACATGTGTCTTGCGATGACACCATTCCTATTGTTACCAACAACATCATGTGTTACACTCGGCTTTCTTCACGATTTTGGAATCTCGGATCAAACCCAGTTAACCATTGCTCGTTTACTTTTTACTGCTGTCGTTTCTTCTACGCTATGTATTTTTGTACTTCGATATAAGGTTTTGAGATGGGGAGATGCTGGTGGATCTAGTTTATGGACCCTCCTCTTCATCCCTCTTTTCAATTTTTTAGTTTTACTGGTTCCGTTTTCTATTATGTATTCTAAAGTTCCCGATCAAGATCTCGGGCTGGAAACTGTTTTGAAGGTTTTTCCTCCTTCTAAGTAAAGTATGTACATACTACTGAAAAATATTGTAGACTCTACCATGTCTTCCATCAGATGTAATGTTTCGAACAGTCTTCATTGTGGACCCTCTAAAAATGGCTGTTTCGGAAACGATAATTGGAAGTGTTCAGGGTTCGCAAGCCGGTGTTTGTTTGCTTGGCACTATCTACGAGCTGTTTTTCAAAAACCGTGTGTTATCCGGAACAACGCGCAAACTTCAGAGATCATTCTTCTTCGCACTATGCTTTCAAGCATCTATTCCTCTCATGTTCATCGCAACTCCAATAGCCTATATTTCATTTTCGTTTATATTCTCTGTTTATGTTCAAGGTGAGCATGAGTTTTTTTTTGCGTGACTCAGACATGTTTGGATTGGGAGCACACCTCGACCAAAAACTTGGGAATCCTTATTTTCAGAATGTCTCCCGTGATTTTTCACAATAAAATCTCTTGCAGTCTGATTTACTGTATGAATTATGTTTTTTTGAGATTGTGCCTCTTGGAATTCGCCGAATTAGGGCTGCAAATAGGGTGCGCGTGTGACACGGCACCCGCCTGTCTACTCGCCTCGACACCCGTTCATGCACGCTCTTTTTCTGTATTTATACACGCTACACTGAAGCCGTGTATGAAACACTCTCGTTTTCCTCCTTTAAGTTTCTGCCGCGTGTACGACGGGTGCTTGTAAGAACGGGTGCGTGTACGAACGTGTTATTCTTCAAATGGTGCCGTGTCACCCGTTTTCACACGATTTGCAACTATACTCCGAGATATGGTTGGGAGGTGGCTTTTTTGAAAGCCACGACTCGGGCCGAAAATGTCTGAAATTGGGATGCATAAACTTTTTACAGAGCTGAACAACATTTGCACAATACTTTTGAGCTCCCATGGAATCTCATCAGCTTTATGTATAGTGTTCATTCATCAACCATACCGAGCGTTTTTGTTCAAATTATTCGGAGCAAAAAAGAAATCAGCTCAAGGAACAGTCGTTTTATTTTCACTGAACAAAATTTTTGTTAATTGAAAAAATCATAAAATGTTTCATTATGAAATTATTTCGGTGAGAGTTTTTAGGAGAGATACGTGATTCAGAATGTTCCGGTCATGTTCGGCAGGCCATGCTAATTTTTTTTTCTTAGTTTTGTTTTGTTAATACGTATGACCATTCTTTAAAATAGATAATTGACAGATTACAGCGTTCCCAAAATATTTTTCTATAATTTTTGCTTATCCTACTGAAAAAATACGCCAAGTTCCGAATATTTTATGTTCTTTACAGTTTTTCAAGACGACTCTTCATGTTTTGTCAGTGATCTCGATATATTTTTCAAAGCTCTAGCTATGGAGTTGAACCTTCGAGCAATAACCCTTTATTTAATTCGATATTTTTGTTGAAAAAAACTGTCAAACTACCAGAAACGCGAGGAAGAAAAAATATATTATAGTTGTTCGAGAGTAGTACACAGAACATGGTTCGTTTAAAGACCCACTGCATTGCCAATGTCTTTGATCAAACTTCTATTTATTATTTTTTTTCAAAAAAGACAGAAAATCATATTTTCAAGCAGGCTGAGATCAAAAATAAGTTTTGTTATCCTGAAAAATGAACACACAAATAAAAAATGATCCAAAACTTTATAAGATTTTCAAATTTTTACAATGGTTTTTGAACACAATTTTGTCGGATTGTAGTCTTGGCGGCCACACATCCACTCTTCCGATTATTTCAAAGTTTCGAATTTACAACAAAAATATTCGAAACGTAAGTTTCACATGTTGTTCAATTATTTTTCTCTCGATAAGTCAACCAAGTCTTTCACTCCATCTTTTCTTCTGTTCCGACGAACTTCAAATGCCCACAAAATTCACTATTCTACATCGAACTACAGTACACAGATCCCTAAAAATTTCGAAAAAAAAAACGATAAACATGAAAATGCCCGTCCTCAATGTATGGCCGTCACAATTTTAATAGATTCAAAATGACACTCGCTCACAAAACGAAAAAAAAACAGCTTCATAGATTTCAATCTAGCAAGCTTCCTTCTGCCTGTCTGCGTCTCTCCATCTCACGCACACCATTTCCTTCCTGGGTGGTCCATATGGCAATTTCTCATTCGTTCGTTTTTTTGTTGCTGGCCTTTGTTTCACCATGAAAAATCGCCATATGACAACACACAATATGAGAAAAATGAGACGATAAAGGAATTCAGAATAATATAGAGTCTACAGTACTCCAATGAGTTGAATGTTCATTTAATGACGTTTGCTTGGCTAAACTTGAAAATGGATAGGCAAAAATTAAATTAATATTATTATAGTGATTGGATCACCGGGGGTGTTAGGGAAAAAAAGGGTAAGACAAAAACGCGGTTATATGAAATACAGGAGAAACGGGGGGTTTTGAAAACCGGAATTTTTTGGTTGAAACAATATTTGAAAATGAAATGATTATAGAAATATGAAAACGTGTTCTCATTTCTCATTTTTATGAGGACATGCGGAAAGGATGGCGGAAAGTGTGAGCATCGGATCGGCCTGTTGCATTCCGGTCGGATCGAGAAGCGACAAAAGTTGTTGATAGCCAATCGCCTGTTGTGTACACTTCATACACACGGCCGACTGTTCGATTTGAGGCATTAGTTTGGGCGACGGTGGCGTCGGAGCCGACACCTCTTTTTCGCTGTGCAAATTGTTCTTTTCGCGTTTTTGTCGTCGCCGCAATTTGATCTGATCGGCCATCAGTTTTTGACGTTCGACAACAACTTGACATTTGGCACAGAAACAGTCGCGGAACGGACATGTTCGTTTGTGACCTTTGAGACGATTGGCGACACTGTGTTGGGCGCAACGTTGACAATTTGGACGACGTTCTGAAATCGAAAAACGAAAATTTTGAATTTTGTATCTTTTGAGGGTTAAAATTTTAGGTCCTTCTTGTTCTAATAGTTGAATATTAGAACAATTTCAGGTGTGATAATAAAGTCTTAAAACGGGACCGAGAATTATTGGTCCAGTTATTTTCAATTATTGGTCCAGTTATTTTTCTTGATGTCCCGGGACTTTACAGGAGTTAAAATTTGTTCTGAAACTTTGTTGAACTTTTCAAGGTGATTCTGCAAAATACAACGTTGATGAAAATGTAATTTTTAGCCCCCCACAGTTTAGGGCTACTATCTCTGCACCCTCTTCATCTCCCACTCTCTCATCCCTCATCCCCTCATTTATTTTTTTGTTGTTGCGCGTTTCAATTCCAATTGTTTTTTGGGACTCATGTTCAGATGAATAAATCAAATAAAAGTGTGTGTGTGTGTGTGTGTGTGTCTAATTTGGAGACAGACCACCCATATGAAAAATGTGTGTGTAAAAACAGCTGTGTTCGTCGAAAAAGTCAAAGATGATGATGATGATAATGTCTCAAAAAATATCTGCATCAAAACAGCTGCCAAACAACACACGAACGAATGTCTTGCTGGCGGCACTTTTTCAAGATTTCCGAAGATTTATTGATGATTTTTTGATTTGATGATTTGTTGGAATGTGATGGGGAACACATTAAACTCGTGTTTCTACATAGGCCAGTGACGGAAATCTGGGGTTGAACTTTGAATTTCTAGACCGGATTAGAACTCTGTTTTTCTAGGCCAAAAATGTTTTTCTGGATGATTCTTGAATTTAGTTGTCTGGCCCAAGTTGGGTTCAACCGACATCATTTTTCTCTTTTGGGAAGTGTGAACCAGATTCGAAAAATCCCCCTAACTACAGTACTCCTCTCGCTCATCCCCACTCTTTTCCGTGCAACTTTTCTTTGTTTCACAAAACAGATAACTCAATTCTAATCTCAACTCATCATCTTCAAAAAGTGTTGTCAAAAACCAATAAAATAAATGTACTAAAATCGACGTCCGTTCATCTCTTTCTCAACATTCATTTCGGTTTTTTTTGTTTTGTATGTGTGTGTGCTCATAATCGTTAAAAGTGTCGCATCGGAAAACACCGCCTGCCTGACTTGCCGGCTCAAAGAAAAAACGGAATGGCGGCGGCGGCACATGTCAAGAGTTATTATATTATCATACATACTTTATTGTTTTATCATATGTCATAAATTTGATGTTTGCAAGGAGAAACTCTTCTCTTTGCTTTTTTTCATGAAACAAAATGAGGAGATGGGTAGTGGAAGGAGGAAGGAGGGTACTGTAGTTTCTATTGCGTTGACAACTTTCCGGTTTTGCAATATTGTCAATCCAGCCAGATCATCCAACGAGAAATTGATCTACTGTCTCAATCTCTCATTTTTACATGCTCCTTCGTCGAATTTTTGTGGTAGATCACTTTTTCCGTTGGATGATCTGACCGGATTGACAATATTATTGTCGTAACATATTTTGATCTACTAATACCGTTCTGTTCAGTAGATCAAAAACAGATGAATATTTTTCAAAAATTTCAAAAAATCCTATTGTCTCGAAACCGCATGAAAGTTCTGTGAAAAATTCAAAAAAAAAACTTCAACTAAACATGTATCGAAATCCCGCGGGGTACGCGAGACACTATGCTTTTCCTAGTTACCTGATTGTATGGCCAACACCGTGAGATGTCAGTACATAGATTCGGAAAATCAACAAATTATTTTCTTCGATGGTTTCATGTTAAGTTCATGAAATTGTCTTCCCGAGTCGTCTCAAAACATTTGTCCGAGAGAACTACACATACCTTTCGGCTTGCCGGTTTCATCACGATCTTCGCCGCCACTCTCATTTGTAGTTTCCGATTGACTTGTGCATTCCATATGATCATCTTCGGACGACGAAATCGACATCTTCTTCTCATTATGATGATCTCGCAACGAATGCGATGTCCCATCAATCTGCATCAATCGCGAGTTTAATTGCCGTCGTCGTTCGACCATCTGAAATATCTCGAAAAAATTTAAGCAAGTCAAACTACAGTACACCTTACAATACAATCCGAACATTGACAAAATCGATAGACGCAATTCAACTTGTGATTTTTGCGCTTCTCACGGAGCCCATGATTCAGACACCGTTGACAATAATATACTCGTTTTTCGCCGAATAGTTCTGGCAGAATTTCCTCAATGTTCATCATATGAAAATGCTGGAAACGGTCAAAATGTGTGTTGTGAAAAATAATGATAATAAATGTTTGTAATCGAATGATTCCAGATTGGGACATTTTTACGATTGTAGATTCACGGGAGCGTACAAAATCGATAATTTATTAGACAAACAATGTTGATATTTTTGTGTAGAAGCTTTTTGGAACAAAAAGAGAAACATTAACAAGCGAGAAAAAACAAAACAAAATTGCATCGACCGGGAATCGAACCCGGGACGCAACGATGAGAGAAAGGCTCTCGTGTGTAGATCACAGATAAACAAAATGTTGTCAATAGAGTGAACTTGCATTTCTACTATAAATCGAGAGTTAAATGAATTTTTATATTGTTTACATGGAAGAAATGCCAAGTATAAATGTTTTTAATAGAGATGCACAGTTAAAAGTAGTTTGGAAAAAAAAATACGATTTATCTACCTCAAAACTTTTCAAAAATCAAAAAAAAAATGAGACGGAAGTTCGGTTTTCTCTCACTTCTTTGTGCCCTCCAAATCTATGAGGTTTTGCAACATAAAATAGTATGGGCATGCGAGCACTGAACCACCGATGCTGATAACAAGTGATAAGATTATTGAGTAGAGTATTTCGATAAAAGAGATCTGATCGTCTCTCGCCGTAACAAACAACCGAAAGTGATAGTAATGAGAAGTTATCGTTTTCCCACGATCATTAATTGCGCGGCGAGAGTTCACAAAAAAACAACAACAACAACACGATTTTTATGCGTGTGGAGAAAGTAGAGGCGAAAAAGAGAAAACAACAAACGATACCGTAGTCCGAGTTCGCACGACAATAAATTTAGTATGCGCATTTTATGCTTTTCACTTGGGTTGGGCTCTATGTGTGTATGTGAGTGAGTGTCGAAGAGTGATGAGTTGAATGTGCGGAGAGGAAAATAAAACGGGTTTCGTTGCAAATTTCGGAGTACTGTAGATTATGAAATTCTCCAATTTGATAGTTTGAGGTCCCGCCCGGGTCCTACAAAACAAAGCTCCCAGGGTCGGCGGGCTGGCCCGGCCTCTTTTGTTTGTATTCTAAAAAAATGTCAGGGCCTAAAATTTTCGGGGCCACGTGGCCTTTTGGTCATGTCAGATAATGAGAAAATCATATTTAATATAAACGTGACATTAGTTTTACTCAAAAAATTGAAAAGTTCCAAAATAAAATCATGTGTGGCCCTCCTCTCTTTCGAAATAAACTCTAAAGTGGGCGGAGTCATACCTAAGTTTTTTTTTCCTGTTCCACAAGAAACAAGTTGAACACAAATAAGGTACGGTGTGTCGTTCGTTTTGCACTCTCTCTCTCTCTCTCTTTTTCTTCCTCATTTAGGCTCCGCCCACTAAGTGTGCTCTCAATGGCTGTGCGCCTTTTTTGGGAGACAAAAAATGACGATGATGTGAAAAGGAAAACGGAAACTGGTAAACATGAAAAAATATGTATAGATGTGAATAGATGCAGCTGTGTATGAGGGGTTTAGGGGCCACAGGTGTCGAAAAATTGAAAAAAATAGAAAAAAAGTTTTGTGTGTCTCTTTTGTGTGAGAATGTTGCAGGTGTGCGCGAAAGTTGAGGAGTACTGTAGGTTGAGAAACTTAGGGTTTGGGAAACACGTATGGAAAATGTGATAGCAAATTTTGAGAGGTAGCAGAGAAATTTTACAAATCAGAGTGAATTTTCCATTTCCAGGTGGTGTATTTCTTGTTATTAAAAACAGTATAAAATAAAGTCAAAGGAACTAGCTCAAAAAAATTTGCGAGTACTGTAGTTTACTAGAAATCCGAAAAAAAGTGAAAGGATCCGCCTACGAAAAAATGACCTACTGTCAATCCAGACAGAAAGTCTTCAACGTCAAAATTATCTACCAAAGAAAAACCTATGAGAGAGCATGTCAAAATTGGAGATTTAGACAGTAGATCAAACTCGCGTTGGAAAAATCTCGATGAATTGACAACACCACACAAACGGTTCGAAGAAAACCGCAGATCTGCGAAAAAAGTTTTGCAAGGCTGAGACAGTTCTTGCCTGCTCTAATACTGCGAAAAAATAACTTGACTCTTGATACTTTTCAAAAACAGCAAAATTTGTCAAAGTTTTGTCGCAGACATGCGCAAGCTACGCGGCCATTCTGCGGTGTTTTCCCCGAAAAAATAAAAGACAAGAGTTCAATTGATCTCGCTGGATTGACAATAGGTCAAACTGATACAAAATAGTGTTCATGAAAATCTATGAACCTCTAAAACAAGCATCGCACAGTGAGTATTCGAGCCCTTCAAAACTTTGAACATTTTTCGTGACCTTCATCTGAATTTCTTATTTTCAAAATATATTTTCGTTTTTCTCTGAAATTTTGAAAAAAAAACAGTATTGAAAAACTGGTACAGTACTCCAGAGCATGTAAACTTTGAAATCCAGACTGAAAAATTGTGGAGTGTTTTTATTTTGGTCTCAAGTTCCAGGTAGGAAAGTGCAATAAGTCTGTTTTGGACTTCGGAAAAAACCCAGCAGGGAAGTTTGAGCAACTTTGGGCGAGCTGGAACTTTTGGGTCCGGGGCCAGCCGTCTCTGATCTTAGACTTCTGGACCAGCCTTTCTCTGAACTACAACCTTTGGAAAAATTATCTGTCAGACGGGCACCAACTTTTCCAAATTCCCAAACTTCGTTATTTTGAAAAATTGAAACTACAGTAACCCCGTCAAAAGTGAAACAAAACATAGCAACAACACAGAAAATAACAAAATAAAAAACAACTGAACCCCCTCTCGGACGAACATACCACACACGACGAACACACACAAAACTGGGCGGTCCTTCAGGCGCGAAACACACACACACACAAAAAACAGCTAGAAAGGAGGAGGGCAAACGAACCTGAGACGACGAACGAGCCTTGGGGTCATAAATAAAATGGCGAATTTGCTTTTGCTTGGGAATGATGAGGAGGGGGGCAACAACGTTTTGCACTTTTTTGAGACACAACAACAAATTGATGTATGAGTCGAGATTGGTGATGGACATCGGGGGTCAACACGGAACATCATCAACATTCTGTTAGTGCGGTTTTCTTATCAGAGGTGGAAAAAAGAAGAAGAACGGTTTTTTGTCTGATTTACCGCATTTTTATTGTCACTTACCCTTGAACAATCGCCATTTATAGGTTTTCGCGAAAAAGACGAAATGATGAAGAATGGAATTTTTGCTCGGGAGTACTGTAGGTTATCATTTCAAGTTTCCGCGAGGTGAAAAAAGACAATTTTTTGGAATTTTTTTTTCTAAGAATGATTCTCCAAAAAGTTGGACATCCCTAGACCCTAAAAAATCTTGGGAGACTCCAAAAAACTCCGGACCGGGCCGGTCAATCTAACCGTTAGGGACACAAAACTTCGCGTTCCTTCAATCTGCAAAATTTAATATGTACCTTTAAAAATTGAAAATCAAAAATGTCGCATTTTGGGGGCTTGTTTTGGCGCCCCAATTCCAGACGACGATGAACATTTTCTGTTCAGATTACTGTAGATTTTTCAAAATCTGATGTCCCTTTAATGTCCTATTCTTTTTTCAAAGGTCTGGGCGTCCTTTTCGGACTCATTCTATAATTCTGACGCGCCAAAATGAAAATTCCAAAATTTCAAATTCGGGGGACCACGTCAGAGACTGAGTGTTGTTGTCTCCAATTTTCCCATGCCGAAAATTTTCATCATTTTTCAAAACAACAATTACAGTACTCTCAAAATAAGTTGTTCTTTTTGCATCCATCCATTCTTCATCCTTTACCCT
Organism: Caenorhabditis sp. 8 KK-2011; assembly: GCA_963572245.1. Classification (NCBI taxonomy): domain Eukaryota; kingdom Metazoa; phylum Nematoda; class Chromadorea; order Rhabditida; family Rhabditidae; genus Caenorhabditis; species Caenorhabditis sp. 8 KK-2011. The sequence goes on along the minus strand of OY751550.1, from coordinate 9,627,515 downwards.
CCAAAATGTGCTGTTTGCAGTCGTTTTTTTTCTTCTTCTTCTTCTCGATGTGTGTCCCATATAAAGCTCTCTCAAATTAAACTGCCTTGGACTTTTTCTTCTTCTTCTTCTCGTTTTTTTGGCCTTCTCAACTACTCAAATACACTATAAATGTGTACTACATTAACCCAATGAGAAAATCGAAGACAACTGAAAAAAAAAACATTTTATCGTTTCTTGATGTGTGAGAGAGAAAGAGAAAATTGGAGAGACCACCCATGAAGATTAAGTTTGGATGAAATTGGATGAAGCCACTTTTTTTTCGGGTTACTGTAGTTTGGCAACACAAGAAAAAGTTTTTTCATCGGGGTCCAATTTTTGAGAGTGTAGGAGACGCAGAGAAAAATCTGATTATGAGGAAGGGTCACGTTTTTACCAAAAATTGATTTTTTTCATTGGAGAAATTCGAGTTCACGTATGTCACGTGGCAAACTCTGCGTCTCCTCTCTTTCGAAAACTGCTTTCGGTTCACCAAGTATAAGAAAGTTATTTGGGTTTGAAAAACTGTCGGAGTTAAAAAAAATTGCGCTACTCAGAGTCAGAAAGATAGGAATACTGTAACTCTAGAAAAATGTTCCTTTAAGTCTAACTTGATTACTGTAAATACCGAAAAAACTTTGAGAAAAATCGGGAAATTTTTTTTCGAGTCAACCAAAGTTCCGGTCCCAGAGAGAACTGTATTTCCAAAGAACAGAAATAATCTGATCAGGATTTTTTTTTTTGGATTTGAAACTTTTCTAGATTTTCAGCTCCAGACCAACTACGCATGTTCCTTCAAGTACAGGTTACTGTAGTTGTTATTTTTTTCAGGCGGTTAAAAACTTGTCCGAGAGAACTTCACGGCTCCAATGTACCCAAATTGTCACTCATCATCATGTTACCATTCCAAAAAAAGTGTCGTCGACCTCACATAAATCGCCTCCAGCAGCTGACTAATGAGTTAACCATTTGTTCACCTCCTCCTCTTTTTCTTCGCCTTCTCCTCATCTTCTCCTCATCCCAAAACAAGGCCAATATTAATGTGTGGAAATGAAAACCGTCATGATCGTCATAAAACAAAAAACACCGTTTTTCGGGCTTTGACACTAATTTAGTGTTGGTCGTTAAATTAACAACACGACCTTCGGGACCAATTCTTGTTCCTATGTGTGTGTTTGAACGAGTTTTGAGCCGATGCCATTTTTCAAAAGTATCAATTGGAACCGCTGTTGTTCGAGTGGTGTAAGTGCGGCTGACAAATTGATGAAATATTGCGGTTGTGCACACGAGATCAAAAAGTCGAACGAGCAACAATCATGAGCAACAATAGTTTGCAGGGGTGGTGAGATATTGTTACAGTATGAGTTGATGTTTTGCTTGTTGTAATTCGAATTATATTGCGATTTTGAAACGTAGATTTCGCGGGATATTTGAGTAATGGAAATTTTTTTAAATTTTTCTGTAGATGACTTTCGAGCAGGACTGTCGTTTTTTCACCAGCCCGGCCCAAAAATCACGGGCCGTGTCAGGCTTTTTTGTTTTTCGACCGGTCAAAAAAGTCTGGACCAGGTCTGGCCCGACTTTTGAACACCAGTTTCTCAGAACTGCGAATATAATTTTTTGAAGAAGTTATTGGAACCATTTCTACATACTTGTTCCTCTAGAAAAGTGTATCTGAAAGTACTAAAACTCCGGATTTGGCCGGCCCGGAAAGGCCCGAAATTTAAAGTTCCGAACATGGCTGTTCGTTTTCGAGCCGAGAAGCAAAAGTTGAAGCAAAACATGCGATTTCTCCTAGAATAGCCCGCGAATTATACGTTGTAAAACCTTTATACAGTTTCTCACAATGTTCTGAACTACAGTCTGGCTATGTAGTTTTTCACGGATGTTCAGGAAAATTGTATCTGTTGTCATAAAAGTTTAACATGTCAACTTTGGCAACTTTTCAACTTGAAAATTTGTGACAGGCTGATAATTTCTACAACTAACGATGAACTCTTTCAGAATCGGAAAAGTGAAAAAGAAATTAATAAGAAGTGACTGTTTTCATTTTCTCATCCACTATTCTTACATTTAGTTTGAAACGTATTCTCTCCTTGAAACAACAACAACAAGACCGTCGATATTGTTTCCCTTATTCGACCACCCAGCCAATAAAACCGATCGAAAAAAAAACGACTTCGACCTTCTCGAGAGGAACGCATCATCATATCACCTTTTCATGTTTGTACAAACAAGCCGCCTTGATAAATTTAGCAGTGAGAAGGAGAGAGAGAAAAAAACAGCTGGCTGACAGGAAATCATAAAATAAGCGCGCGCGCGCACCCAAGGACACCACACTTTTTTTTTGGGATCGCGCGTAGTAGACAACAAAAAAACGAACAATGGATTATATATATATTATATAAAATGTTTATGTGTATAAATGGCTTGATGAAATTGGGAAGCAAGATGGAAATTTCTCTATTTGTATGTGTTATATGTGTATGTATGTGTGTGAATTATATAATGTAGACATTCGTTCATTCTCAAATCAAGTTGGGGGAGTGTGAAAAAAATGAGGACTAGAAATTGATGAACATTCCTCGTGTCAAGATTTTAGCATGTGCTCGAAAACGCCTGGCGTAAAAGTACAGTACTCTGTTTTTTTATTTTTCATTCTGTTCCGAAATACAAAGAACACAGGGCCGACCCCTGATTTTCGATCCGCGCTCTCGGGCCTTCGGGCATCAATATCACAAAAAAAACAAGATAAGTCAAACTTTATTTTTCGATCTTTTCTCAAAATTTTTCATTGCATTTCGTCGGTTCAGACCTCATCCACAAAACTGTGCGTGATCTATTAGCCATTTACAGATCGCCACCACGCGGTTACTGTAGATTGAAATTTCAGCAGCGAAAATATTCAGAAGAAGATTCTTCAAAAGTGTGACAAGTATATTTTGCATACTTTTTGGACACGTAGAATCAGACACAGCCTGACAAGGGAATGGTGTTGGGTCGATGTGACGTTTCAGGATGAAAATTTGTGATTTCATAGATTTCGACACGCTGAGAAAGATCCCGTTGTCAGAAGTGGCGAAACTCCTCTGCGAAGCTCAAAATTTGGCTCCCAAGTTTGAGCAAAACATCTCATTTTTCTCCTTCAAATTTGAACTTTTTATGGAAGTGGAAGTACTCTGGGGTTTTTCATACGAGAAGAAACGTTTCAACATTTATTTTCAGCGAAAAAGTACTGAAAACGCCAATAAATGTAGCTTCAAAAAATACAATCAAGGTTGACCTACATTTTTATGAGTTTTCACGTTTTTATTCAATTAATTTATTCTTGATCTAATGAGAAATTTTGGAAGTCTGACAAAATTTTGGGAATGTTCAAAAAATCGATATTTTCAGTAAAACTAAACGTTTTTATGGAAATATATCATTTGGATGTTGTTCAGAATGGTGGATTACACCAAGTTTACCTATTTAGGTGTTTCATGACCTTCTTTAAAGCGATTTATATCGAAATTTTCAGATCTTGGTTTTTCACAAAAATCTCGATATCTCGATTTTGAGAGGAGTTTCGCAAAATCTGACAACGGGATCATTTTCAGCGTCCGAAACTCTATGAAATGACGTACATTTTATCCAAAATCTCCAAATTTTCCTTACACCACTTCGGGCAAAACGTACAACACGACCCCACAAAACGTATCAGAAGACCCCGCGATAGAAGTGTATTACACGACCCCATACCATGTATTTCAAGACCCCAAAATTGTTGGGGTCATGTTCTACATTTTTGGGGTCGTGTTCTACACTTTTGGGGTCGTCTTCTACATTGTTGGGGTCGTGTTCTACATTTGTAGGGGTCATTAAATACACTTCTATTGTGGGGTGTTGAAATACTTAACGTGGGGTCGTTTTCTACATCTTGTCCGGGTCATGTAGAATACGACCCCACACCCTTGTAAGCCAGTTACTTTACGACCCCATCAATGTATTTCATGACCCCACCAAGTATTTCATGACCCCACTTTACATCAAGACCACCCATGTATTTCAAGACCCCACCCAATGGAAATGGGGTCTCGAAATACATTTATGGGGTCGTGTAATTCGCTGGGGGGTCATGAAATACGGTGGGGTCGTATTCTACATGTTGTCCCACCACTTCCTTGTGAGAAAATAACTTGAAGAGAATGTTGAGTTTCTCAGGCTGTGTCAGAGGCTGATATTAAAATAGGTTGAAAATCACTTCTGAAAAATTAAGCGAAAAAATTGAAAAATTGAATGGCATACACATTGTGTTTTCAACGTTTCCAAAAAATCTATCTGAAATGGGCGGCTTTATTTTAGGTGAAATAGTGTAATTTGAAAAATTAGAAAATTTTTTGTTATTGATATTGTCGAAACGAAAAAATTAAAACCCTGCATTTGAATGTGGCGCCATTTTGATGACAGTAATCTCAATCCAAACGAGACCTTGTTTGTCAACGTGCGGTCGTGTTGGAAAAAAGCCAACGTTTTTTTCTTTTCTTTTTTTGTTTCAAGTTTTACATGGAGATTGTTTTCAGGGGACTTATTTTCGCTTTTCTCAAGTATAAGTTCATTTTTACTATAGGAATCGTATTTATATACTGTTTTAAACGTTTCTTTTTGTTGATAAACGAGCAAATCTTGAAATTTTTCCAGATTCGGTTCAACTTGAAAGAAAGGCTGAACAACCATCAAAATCTTACGATTGTTATCATTGATTAGAAGAAATCTGGTTCAATTAAAAAATCTCGTGAGTTTCAATTATGTTTTTCGTATATTACTCTCGAATTTCAGCTATTGTTACTTCAAAAGCGGATCAATCATGTTTCCACAGACAATAATGTGAATGAAATGTCGTCGCTGCTGATTCACCTGGATTCGCCTGAAACCGGACGATAAAGGTGAGATTTTTCAATGATTTTCATTAAAAAAATTATAAAACATAACGAGAATCTATAGTGTTTTTGGCATCAGGAAATTTAAGCGGTCAGATTAGTCTTGAAAATGTTGCGAAAGTTGTACGAAGAGAAAAAAACTTTGAAACATTTTTGCGAATTACCGAGATTTTTGAGAAAAATGTGAAAGTGTACATTTTTTTCCACAAATTTTCATACACAAAGAATAATTGAACTACAAGGAAAGAGTTTTTCACAAAATGTAAAAAATGTGGTTTTTACATTATGTTTTTCAATGATTTTCATTAAAAAAATTATAAAACATAACGAGAATCTATAGTGTTTTTGGCATCAGGAAATTTAAGCGGTCAGATTAGTCTTGAAAATGTTGCGAAAGTTGTACGAAGAGAAAAAAACTTTGAAACATTTTTGCGAATTACCGAGATTTTTGAGAAAAATGTGAAAGTGTACATTTTTTTCCACAAATTTTCATACACAAAGAATAATTGAACTACAAGGAAAGAGTTTTTCACAAAATGTAAAAAATGTGGTTTTTACATTATGTTTTTCAATGATTTTCATTAAAAAAATTATAAAACATAACGAGAATCTATAGTGTTTTTGGCATCAGGAAATTTAAGCGGTCAGATTAGTCTTGAAAATGTTGCGAAAGTTGTACGAAGAGAAAAAAACTTTGAAACATTTTTGCGAATTACCGAGATTTTTGAAAAAAATGTGAAAGTGTACATTTTTTTCCACAAATTTTCATACACAAAGAATAATTGAACTACAAGGAAAGAGTTTTTCACAAAATGTAAAAAATGTGGTTTTTACATTATGTTTTTCAATGATTTTCATTAAAAAAATTATAAAACATAACGAGAATCTATAGTGTTTTTGGCATCAGGAAATTTAAGCGGTCAGATTAGTCTTGAAAATGTTGCGAAAGTTGTACGAAGAGAAAAAAACTTTGAAACATTTTTGCGAATTACCATTTTTGGATGGGTGAAAAAACAGAAGTTGCAAGGCGGAGCGCGCATGTTCCCAAAGAGCGGCCAATTCTGCACTTGGATAATGGTTCAGAAATATCTGAAGTAAGCGCTGAATATTTGTCCTATTTCTTCAATTATTTTTTCTAGACAACTAAAACAATGAAGATTGGAGAGTTCCAGAAACTCTTTAAAAGAGGAGCTCTACTTCGCAAGATTGACATACGCCGCGTTGAAACAATGTTGGCTATGCCACTGTCTTCACTGTTCGATTCAACATCATCAACTCGTCCGGTTTTCTTTCGAAACAATGATAACCTCATACTTCTCGAAGGAAATCACAGAGCCTCCATGTTGTCTGTGCGCAAGTTGACAGAAGGCGAAGCAAACATTGTGATTGATGTTCTAGAAATCCAATGCTCCAAACGAGATTTCGATATTTCTTGGAAAAATTCGTCTACCGTTGATTTCTATAAGCTCAAAGGGGGACACGGACCCAGATTGGTCAAAGATAAAATCGCAAACTCCATTCGAATCAGATCGATTCAGTATATGACTGATGAAACAACCAAGAACCAAGCCGCATTTAGTCTGGAAGAATTGGTATAGTTTTCATTATATGATATCTGATATCATGATTTTGTTTACAGATGCTGGTGTACGTCGATTTTTTCGACAGTTTAATTGGCGATTCGGACCTGGTGAAAATGCGAGCAAGTTCGGAATACAAAAAAGCGATGTGGAGAAAAATGGTGGAGCGTGAACTGGTTAACGATGATGTAAAACTGAAAATGTTTTACGATGTTCATTGTGCTAACTCGAAAACGAAAAAGGCTTTAGTGGAGGCCGCGAGAGATGGATACAAATTCGCGGGGTACGATTTTATGAGATTAGCCGCCAATGCGTCGCTCATCAACGACGAATCAACATCGTCGATTTTGGCAAAATTGAGATTTAACAAGTTAGACACAGGAAAAGGCCGTCACATGTTGACGCAAGTAATAGATTCAATTGTTTGTGGGAAAGAAGTGGAAAAAAAGAGAAGTGTGATGAAAAATCGTGTGAGTGCCAACCCAAACGAAATCGAATCACTTGAAGATGCTGAAGACGGGTCTTTCGTCATTTTGCGTCACAAGGTGAGATTTAGACTTTTCGCCCGCCCAAACGTGACAAACAACTTTAGATCCCCGATATGGAAATAGTTCGCGCGAAAAAGCTCAACTTGGTTTTAATTGAGACGGATCTCAACGAAGCAAGAAAAATTGATTTGGGAGGCGGGTGCGGCACGGGCAAAATCGAATTGGAAGGCAACAAAAAACGGGAGTTTTGGATTGTGGGACCGTCGGTACGACTCAAGATTGATAAAAAAACGCGCCGGAACGCCTGTTTCAAAAAACTGGCAACGTTGGTGTCATCCTACTCGGTTAACAGTGGCGATGTTACCGGAGGAGTCAGAAAAGGCAGCACCGATACTCTGTTCACCCACAAACTCACAACGTTCAATTGAATGTTTTTCGTGATTTCTCCTGATACTCTAACCACAAATTTGAAAAATTGATGTATTGAAACCAAAAAAAAACCTTTTGTTTCAGATTACTTCATAACGGCAACAACACGATATTCGACCACAACGAGAATTATAATAATTGTGGTGTTTGGAAAAATTTTCGTTTTCTTGATAAAAATTTTGTACTTCCCTTGTTCAACACACTAATGAAATTCACTAACAGTTTCGAGACAGAAACTGAAGCCATAAAATCGCTACTTTGAAAAAAAAACACTAGACACGGAAAACAGATGCATCGAATTGAATTATGTGGTAATAGAAATTTTTAAATTAAAAAATCAAAATTTTAGGCTAGAAATATTAAAACTTAAATTTGATCTTGATCTTTTTTTGTGAAACCCAAGTTTACTGTGGGATGACCCGCCCATTTTGTTTGTCATCCAGGGTTCTAATTTTTTCGTATCGACAATAAGATGTTTCAAATTGAATTACTATGTAGAAAAATAAAATTAACTTGGGCATTTGTGAATTATAATAAATGAAATGTTTGAAACGTATAATTGCCTGGAAAATTATTTCTGACTCCAATGAAAAAAAATTACTTTTGAGCACAATATTTTTTTCATAAAAGTGTTACTACTACACAGTGAAATGGATCCATGGGGAGCCCGATAAAATCGGGCCAGGTTAATTTTTTCCGCCTGGTACTAAAAATTTATTGAACAGTTGTTCTCGAAAATATCGTTATTCATAAAACCATCGAAACGTACATTTCTCGAGTTTTCTCGAACCAATTCACCTGCTTTTTAAGAGCACATTTTCTTTTCCCAAACATATAAAACGAATCAATCAAAAACAGAGAAAATTTCAGAGCTTCTTCTCAAAACCACAATTTAATTGAATCTCCCCATTTTCCACTCCATCATGTTTCTCCAAATTTTTTGATGAATTTCGGAAATATACTTCATACATACAGTAGTCATGTTCTGAACATATTTTATTGAAGAAAACAAAACCAAAACGAATTTGCAGGGATTTGCACTTTCGCTCTTTTTCTCTCGTCGATAGAGAGTGTGAGTTGCTCAACACTTCATATTCACACCCTTTTTTCAGCAGTGTGTTATAATTTCTCATTTTCTGAATTTCTATTTTGAAAAACGTAGAAAAAAAATGAATTTCGAACAAGCCTGGAATGCTACCGATCACAGACCGATTGGTGTTCATTTTCATCAGTCGAACGAGCAACTCGTCGAGTGTCAAAAGTTCAACGTGGTCAGTTGATTTTTTGATCCCATTTTCTGAATAGCCCAAGGCGTTTTGCAGAGTTTGATTTTGCTCACAATTCTTTCGGTTTGCTGCAATTTGTTGACAGTTTTGTACTATAATCGAACATACATTTTGGAACATTATCGAATGCGTTTTCATCGTTTGCAGAACGACGATTCGGAGGCCTCATTCAGAGCAGGTAAAATGAATGGAAAAAAAAACTTGGCCCCGAAAAAAACGACTGTGAACAATTTTTTTCCGATAAGATCGCGAAAATTGAATTGGCAAGAAAAATTTCCAAAAATTCAGGTGCTGAAATATGTACACACCGTGACTGGTTTCTAAGTTTTCGCTGTCATTTTTTGTAGCTTCGGATCGGTTAGGTAAAATTCCCGCTGATTTTTAAATGTGAGACAATTTTTTTTTGAATTCAGAAAAACTGAGTTTCGCACAGCACACCCTTTTACAGGTTTTAAATGCATCCAAATTTTGAAATAACGTGTCAAATTAATTTTTGTGATGTTTTCTCTAAATTTCTCACTTTCAAGTTCTATTTCGTCGGTTCAGAACACATCCACAAACCCGTATCTGATGTTTGATTTGAGTATGCGCGAAAAATATGAGTTTTCAAAAATACCAAATAAATTAAATTCAAATTTAATAAGAAAACACGTGATGCGTAAGCCCCGCCCCCTTTTTCCAATCAATAATTTGTAGCTCTCAACACAACCGAGCTTAAAGGCTGAACCATGCATTAACACAATTATCAAACTATTCAACAAAGCATAAAAAGAAAAATGTTTATTTTGACATCATTTTCAATATATTTCGATTCAACAATTTGATAATAAATAAAAGTTTCTTTTTGTTACCAAAAAAAAATGAGTTTTGCTCTCGATGAGCATTCATTATTGTTGTCATTATTATGCTTATGACGAGTCGTTCGACGATGCATCGGCGACCATTTTGGCGAAAACCGTATTCTTGTCGGCCATCAAATTGTCCGGCGAATCAAATTCGATTATGGAACCCTTGTCGAGCACCATTATCCTATCGTAGTCCATGATTGTGTTCAATCTGTGCGCAATTGTGAAAACTGTGCATTCTTTAAATTCTGTCCTAATAGTTTCCTAAAAACTCAACATTGTTTGGGTGTTCGGGATGGGATGATGTTTACCTGAATGAGTGAATCAGTGGCCACATCGACCGCCGCCGTCGCCTCATCCAAAACCAACACTTTGGTGTGTCGAAGAAGAGCACGAGCCAGTGCGGCAAGTTGACGTTGTCCAACACTGCAGAACACTTTGATATTTTGATAAAAAAGAGGGGAGTTAGGGTCATTTTGAGCCCGAACACAGTCGCTGGATCTACCGAATCGTGTCTGACCACTGAAATGTTTTTTTTTCTGATTCGGCCCCAGAAGTCGGGCCGAAAACCAGTTTTTGTTGAAATTTTTCGAAAATTCAGCAAAAAAAAGAATAAATAAAAAATATAAACTTTCGTGAACTTTTCTTTAAATTTCTCATTTTCAAATTATATTTCTCCGGTCGAGGCCACATCCACAAAACGGTTTCTGATCTAGCAAAATTTGCTAAAACATTAAAAATACACACTGTGGAAACAGGGGGATTAAAAATGTTTAACTGTTGCAAGGTTTTATTTTGCCTCGAAAAGCTCAAAGAATGTTCAAAAATTTTCGATTTCAAAAACACACACCTCAAATTCTCTCCAGCTTCACTAATTTGATACTCTAGACCATTGTTCAATCCCATCGCAAAACTCTTCAAATGTGCCAATTCCAAACTTTTCCAAATCTCATCGTCGGAATAAGTCGAAAACGGATCCAAATTGAAGCGCAACGTTCCGGAGAACAGTACCGGATCTTGCGGAATGATGGTGATGTTACTACGCAAATCGTGCAGTCCAATATCGGACACATCGATGCCGTCGATGACAATTCGACCATCAACAGGTTCGATCATTCGAAAAAGTGCGAGTGCAAACGATGATTTTCCTGAAAACATTTTTCTTGTTTTTAGGGATTTTTGGTGTGTCTTTTAATCACATTACAATATTTCTGAACTCACCATCATTCAAAAAATTCTGAAAAACACAATTTTTGGATTTTCAAGTATTCAAAATTTTATAAAAATATCTGAACTCCTGCTAACCTGCTCCAGTCCGTCCAACAATTCCGATCTTCTCTCCGGCTCTAACATCAGCCGATATTCCGTGCAAAACCAGATCGAGACCCTCTCGATATCTCGTCGAATATTTGTCGAATGTGACAACTCCGTCGGTGGGCCAACCCTTTGCAACTCCTTTTCCCTCGATTTTCCAGGGGGCCTCGTTTGGTGTGTTGGTGTATTCGTCGACTCGTTCAACCGACACAATGTTTGCCTCGATTTCGGACACTTGTCTGACAGCAAAGTTTAACACTTCGGTGATCTGAAAATTTTGATTTGTGTACTTCAGCGTTTTGTAAACTTCTGGAATTGAAAAAAAATTGATAGCATGTCTATTTTAATTTCGTGACCTTTTGTTCGAATTTCTCATTTTCAAATTAGGGCCCATAGTTGAAAGTGAGGCCCGGCTCGAAAATTACGAGACAATCGGGATTTTTTTCTCTAATTTTTCGGCTCCCGGGACAAAAATCATTTTTTGAAAAATCATCAGCACTGCCAGAAAACTCGCGTACATTCAAGGCATATGAGATCGAAACTCCAATAATTCCCGGTTTCGTAATCCAACCAAACTCTTTCGACAAAACAGCAAACATTGCGGCGAAGAAAATCTGAAATTTTGCCAATTCATATTTTTCTAGTTTTCAGCTGTTTTCCTACAATGCAATTTCCAACAAGTTCAAGGCGCACAGCCAACCACCGATTGGCAACAAAACTGGTGTAGCGACAACGAACAAAAGTGTCGACCGTGTTACCCGAGTGCTCACAAAATTCGGGAACCTGAAAACAAAAACATGCTCAAGGATTACTGTAGTTTCAGCGTGATACCTTGTTGAAGGCTCGAATCGAGGCGGCGCCTTGAATTGTTTCGCTAAAATGCGAATAAATCGGAGATCGATGTACACTTTCTAACCGTCTCAATTGTCTTGATGTGGGTACATAGAACCGCTGAAAATGTCGATATTTGAGGAGACTACAATTACAAATTGCTCACCAAGAAAAAGAGATAAACAATTCCGAGTGGAATGATAACAATCGCAAATAATGGAGTTGAAATGATGATTACCAGTAGGGTGAAGACTACCTGCAAAAATTTTGGTTGACAGAATTCAGGATTGGTCAAAATCGGAATTTCCGATTTTCAATTCCGAAAATTTTGTTTCGAGAAAAAAAATTTTCCAGAGCCAAAACTTATTTTTCAAAAAAATCTATTTTTTTTTTGTTGATAAATTTTTCACATTGTTTTTGGCGAGTGAATCACGATTTTCGAAAAATTTTCATTTTTCAGAATTTCTGATTTTTCCGAACTTCCGGGTTTTTTGGATAAAATTTCTAATCAAAATTAGCGAGAGTACTGTACCTGTAGAGCGCACATAACAAGATAGCGGAAATTCAATGGCATTTGTGTGTCAATAGTTTCAATATCTTTGGCACAACGATTCAAAATTCGACCCAATGGTGTCGTGTCGTAAAAACTCATCGGCGATCGCAACAAATTGTGAATGAGTGGCGCGTGCAAATTTTTCGACGCACGTTGTCCGACAAAAACCAGAGCGAGAAGAGCGAAGAAGAAGCACGCCACTTCACTGAATCCCAACGCCGCGTAGATTCCGAGTCGCCATCCGACGGTCATCGGGTCGGGCGATGGATTTTCTGGATCGTGCTCATTCGACCATGCCGACAACCAGAAACTTCGCAAAATATTGCTTGTCATATTCAAAATGAACATGACGAAGAACGTGATGAAGAGGGTGTAGGTGGCGGCTCGAATGTAGAGTTGATATGTGGACACCGCCACTTTTCCCTGGGCAACTTGTTCCTTTTCGATGATTTTGTCCTCTTTTTTCGGTGATTCAGATAGAGTTGTCGACAGTTGAGATGTAAACGCTGGCGATTTTTCAGACCTGAAAAAATAATTAAAAAAAAAAAAAAAAAAATGCCTCCACACGGGATTGAACCGTGGACCTTCTGTTTACGAGACAGACGCTCTGCCACTGAGCTATAGAGGCGGTTAGTGTTCGTTCAAACTGGTGTCTACATTTTTCATATGTTTTATGGTTTTTTGTTGCCTTTTTGTTTCAAAAAAATATTTTTTGTTGGTTGAAGGTTACTTTCTCTAATTTTATTGGTAGTGTGAATTTTTCGTGTATTTTAAAAATAGAAGATTTTGAATTGAACCGGGCAGGGCCGAGTATAGAAAAACTGGCTTCAAAATAACAAAATCTGAATTGGACTAAAATATTTTCGACAGACTAGGGCCAGTCAAGAAGTCGGACCCGAACCGTTTTTTAAACAATTTTCGCTGAATCAATTAAAAATCGGATAAGAACTGTTTTTAAGCCAAAGTGTGTAAACTTTCCTATTCAAAAAATCGGGCCCGGTCCGGGGTTTTCAAGGTTTTCGCTTTTTAAAAATTCGGCCCTGATTCTATTTTTTCCCGTTTACAAGGTCTAATCAAAAAAGGCTTCTGGCCCGATTTTGCAGCCTGATTCAGCGAAAACCCTGAAAAAACGGCTCGGCCCGACTTTTTGGACTCCGAATTCGGAAAAATTTACCGAAATTTTTTTGGGGCCAAATATCATTTCTGATACTGTCTCAAACTTTCCTGCCAATTCAGTTTTTTCTTCATAGTGAAGATTACTATCTCTGATATTTTTTAATGAACATTCAACAGCCTCGATAGCTCAGTTGGGAGAGCGTTAGACTGAAGATCTAAAGGTCACCAGTTCGATCCTGGTTCGGGGCAATTTGTTTTATTTTTTTTTCAATAAGTTCAATTTATTGACTCAAAAATCTCGAAAAAAAATATGTTCCAAAACTATTCAAAAATTTTGAATTTTTTAAAACTGAACCCACCCTTGTTTTCTATCGGTTATCATTTCTGTTAAAACATCTTCTGGATTGATAACTTCTTTGTCAACATTGCCCAAATCACCATCTTCTTCCTCTTCCTCTTCTTCACTCGACGATTTGTACTCTTCGAGGAATCTGTGAAAAACTCCTCTTTTCTTGATCAACTCGTCGAAACTGCCCGATTCTTCAATGGATCCCTCGTTCAACACAACAATCTCGTCGGCGAATTTAGTGAATGTCAATCCATGTGTGACAAGGATTCGGGTCTTTTCTCTGAGAATACCATTTGGCCCAATGACTTTTTCGAAAATGTGCCGTCCGACATGCGAATCGACCGCCGATAGTGGATCGTCTAGCAGGTAGACGTCTAGATTTTGATAGACAGCGCGGGCCAACGAGACACGAGCCTTTTGCCCGCCAGACAAATTGATGCCTTTCTCTCCGATTTCGGTCATATCACCGGCTGGTAGAATTTTAATATCGGACTTGAGCGCACACGCAAACAATACTTGATCGTATCGTTTTCTGTCGAACGGTCGGCCAAATGTGATGTTGTCTCGAAGTGTCATATTTTGAATCCACGGCTGTTGTGGCACATATCCAACACGTCCGTTCAGCCCAATTCGTCCGCGCAGCTTTGTCATCTCGCCCAAAAGCGCGTTCAACAAACTACTTTTACCCGATCCGACTTTTCCAACAACGGCAACCAGACTGGCACGTGGAGCATTCAGTGAGATTTGTTCGAGAGTCGCGTGTGTTTCGTCACTCTCATCCCATGTCGCTGTCATGTTTTGGACTGTGACAGCGGATTCGGGTTGACGATCAATATTGTCGGAACGTTCGACGGCTTTTTCGTCCAACTCTTCGCAGACGAGAAAATCTTTGAGACGATCATTCGAAACGACGGCCTGAATGAACAAAAAATATTTTGCAATTAGTTTGACACAGAAAGTTCGACGCGAAAAAAAGGAGCCCAGTCATTCAAAATGTGATTAAAACCGAACTCAAAAACCGAGCCCGGTCTGATTTTTTGCGATTTTTTTTGAAAAATTATTTTTAATGCTTTTTTTCCGCGAAATTTTTCTCAATAAATTTCTGAAACACAATTTTCGAGGTAAAATTATCGAGTTTTCAAAAAAGGCTTACCTGTACAAGTTGATTGATCAACAGCGCAATCATTGTCATCGGCGATCTCAATTGGTTGAAAAGTGCCAACGAGACAAACGCAACTTGTGGTGTCAATTCATGCAATGAACTCGACAAAACAAACGTTCCGAACGAGAAAAGAGCGACCAAGAAAGGCGACGCAGTGTTGAACGAATCGAGAACATTTCTGACCAATGATGTCTTCTTGATCAAGTACAACTCTTTAGTTCTGATCTGCTCAATGTGCTGTTCCATCGGTATTTCCCACGCGTACAATTTGACCACTTTGATTCCATTCAACACCTCATTTACCATTTTGGTTCTTTCGTCTTTCAATTTCATCTGTTCCATTTGCCATTTTCTGACAAAAATCGACGAGAAAATGTTCATCGGAATGAAAATGATCATGATGACAACACCCGGAATCGCTGAATATCCCAAAGTGATGAACAGGTAGACAAGAGCGAAGGTGATTTGATAGGGACAACTCCAGAATTGTTGAATTTGTGGAGTGATCATTTGGAACCTTTCAACATCAATGGCCATCAAGTTTACAATTTCTCCAACAGTTTTTGTTCTTCTTGCTGAATTTGAAAGAACAAGAGTCTTCTTATAAACAACTGCTGTCAAGGTTGTTTGAAGTTTGGCTCCCATGCGGAACATGATGTAGAAATAACCATTCAAAATTAATGATCGCAGTTCGGAAGCCGAAAACATCAGAATACTCAACGCGATTCCTTTCCAAAACACCGCATGATCCAGCGAGACAAAATTCAAAAGTTCTCTGGAAAAATTAAAAATGACCACTTTTCTGTCTGCTACAAAAAAGCTTACTGTAACAAGAATGGGCTGGCAAATTGCAACGTATCGGAAGTTACTTTCAAGACGGCGGCGAGAAGAAATTCCCATCGGAACATTTGGAAAAGTGTGCCAACTACTGATGGTTTTGAAGGTCCTTTTTCGTCAGAATCTTTGTTCCATAAACTATTCTCTTCGACGTATTCTGAAAAATTCAATATTGGAAATATGTATTTTAAATGACCCGGCCACACATCGAGAGTATTGGTTTAAATCGAAAGTATTCATCATTTTAAGACATATACGAGTCAAAGCACAGTTCAAAAACATAAGAAACAAAAGTTAGACGACAAAAAAGAACAATAAATAGAAATAAAGTTGGATCAAAATTTCAAATTCTAATGAAGCAGTAGAGCGCGTTTGCGCGATTAATCCAACTCTATGATTTATTTTCTGCTCTTTTTTGTGCTGTAGTTTTTGCTATACGTTGTTTTAGACTGTTTCTTCCCCCACATATGTCTTAAAATGGCGAATACTTTCAAAATAACCGAATACTCTAGAAGAGTCGCCGGGTCATTTAAGTATCAGACCAGACTCGATAAAAAATAGGTTTTTTGGACTTTTTGCTATGAGCGAAAGTTTAAATTGAACCATAAATGAGTTTTTCCGATTTTTTTTTGAAAACAAACTTGGAAAAAGTTGCGGTACCGATTTGAGAGGTTTTTCATTCTGTTATTGTGTCCAAAAAATGTCACTAGTGAGTTTCTGCCTGGCCTCGTGACAAACAAAGAATCACTTACTAAGTCGTTTCGGCTGCCAGAAAATTTCCCATAATCCATAAAGATGTTCGGTTTTACTTCTCTCGCTCAACTCGAAAACATCTTCCAACTCCAAATCTTTTTTGTATCCGGTATACGGTATTTTATTGAACCACCACAATGTCAACCGATTCAAAAACGATGATTGCAATTCGGGACTCGGATTAGTCGCGCCTTGTTTGTTCACATCATTTTCGGATCGTTTGTCGGCCCAACACAATGAGAATGCGTAGAGAACCAGTGCCGCGAACCATAGAACATAGGCAATGGACAGAGGTGTGGTGACACCAACTCGACACCATTGATAGAATTCGGGAGCACCGCACAAAACGAAAAGAAGTGCTGTGAGGTGTTGAACTCCTGAAGTCACCACGCCGCAACGTAAACGAACTAGGTGGAGACAAAACGTGGCGGCCTGGAAAATTGATTCCAAAAGTTTTTGTGTCAATACTTTTCAAAACTCACAAATACGAGAGCCCAACAGAATGGATAGATGTAATATGCTGGTGCGAACGATTTTGAGGAGAATATAATGTAAAACCAGACAAATAAGGAGTCGATGACAAGGAATGCACTACATAACTAAAATAAAATACACATGTTGAACTGTTTGTTTGAACTCAGACAAATTGTTGATAAGAAATTTTATGTAAAATTTTTCGTAATAATTTATAACTCACCAGCTTTAGTATAATTGCAAAACTGAATGGTAACCGATCAAATCTTTTTGAGGTCAGCTGACATTGAGCTATCAAAAATGGCAGGGTGAAAAGGAAGAATAATGTTGGTGCCCAAACAAGAATTGTGTGTTGATAACATTCTGATATATTGGGTAAACCCGTGGTAAACTGTAAAAATAAGTTTTCTTGGAAAAAAATAGGAGAATCTTACCGGGTTGTTATTTGGACCGCAAAAATCGGCAAAAGTCATTTGAAAATTCTATTTGTTATGCGTCTAGTGTCGATCGTGAGTATGGTTTTTCCCAGAAAAATTAGTTTAATCTGAAAAGTTTTGTCAATTGTATTTTAACGGAAAAATTGGGAGGAGAGCAAAAAAATGATAAAATTGCGAAAAATGTGTTGTATATAAACTATGGTCGGCATTAACCACGACTTTTTGACATCACGACCATTCTACAACTGAACTGGAATAGAAGAAGATTATGCAAATTTTCAACAAAACATCTACATGAGTGGGGTTCAACAGTTCACTGGAGTACTAGGAAAAATGAGTTGAATTCTGCATATTTATACTCATAGAGATTAGTTTTTGATAAAAGAGTTTCGTTATCAGTGACGCTTCAAAATTAGCATTGAATTCATGTCTAGAAATGTGCCAAAAAACTGATTTCACCTTGTTTTAGGGCGGACAAACGAGAGAGTTGACGCTGACAAAAGAGGAATGTTCGCTCTATTGCACCGTTGAAATTTCCCGAAAATAAAAAGTATTCGCCGTGAGACCTGTTTATTTTCTCTGAAAATCTCACGTTTCATTTCTATTTTTTTTCTTTCATTTCTGCGTCTACCTCTCTCATTTGTCCCTCCTATAAGGGGACTAAAACACCGTGATTTTGAGAAAAAAAATTAAAAAACTGAAAATATTCCTCGAGAAATACACAAGCCTGTTGTTGGTTTTCTAGTCCCCGCAATTCAAATTTCAAGAAAATTCAAATTTTTTTTTCGAAACTCAGTTCCAAAATGATGACAAAACGTGGTTATCTCTCGTCCAAGAACACAGACCACTTCCAGTTATCATCATCAAAAAACGAAAGCTCCGCCTTTTTACACATTTTCCGTTTGAGCACACTTTTTCTCTCGAAAACAGAAGAATTCGATGTTTTCTCTTGAATTTTGCATGAGAAATTGCTTTTTTCAATCATTTTTCGATCCATGACATCAAATCGGAGTACTTTATGAGCAACTCGGCCGAGTCGGTTGTGATGAACAAATTTTCAAAGTTTCTCCAAAGTCAGAAAATGTTGTGATCTTATCAGCTGTTGAGCAAACCTTTTTTTCGCAAGAATAGACAACAAAACATCAGTTTTAAAAACAGCTGTGACCCTAAAAATATAGGAAAAAGTGTTTCTTGTGTAGGGTTTGCCAAGATCTTAATATACGCGTATTTGTAATTATACATTTCTGAGTATTACAGTTCGAAGGCCCGAGAGTCCGGCACAATGCGTGACCTGGTCGGTCAAAACTGTGAAAACTACAGTACCTGAAAATACTTTCTCGCTTTCTGAATTTATTTTCCAAAAACACCCACCTCGATCTGATCTTGAGTTTAGTCACATAAATATTTTCACCTGTTTGCTCATTCCGTATATTCAACACAACATGATGTTTGGAGTTCAAAACGTCCCGATTTCTCATTTGGTAATGATGGCAATAAGTTGGCCATCAATTATCGTTTATATTAGATTGGTCTATTTGATTGAAACCCAGAAGAAAGATTTCAAATCAACGTTTTTTTGTATTATAAAATTACATGTGAGTTTGAAAAATTCGCGAGCCAGACAGGTCACATAACTGGCATGGGTCCATTTTAAAAAACTGGACCCAGTTCGTTTTTACAAAACTCTCGCTGAATCGGGCCGAAAATTCGGACCTGAAAACGAAATATAAGGTTGAAAAAATTAGACCATTGGAAGAAAACCAATATGGCCTAGGAAACCAAATAGGCGGGGCTAAGTACAGTACATTTTCGTTGAAGGAACATGAGAAAAAACAAAAAATGATAATTTCCCATTATAGAATGTAAAAAATCCACGTGTACAGTGAAAATGCTACTGTACGTGACCATGCCACGTTTCACGTTTTTAAAATAATATTTATTCTAATTTTTTCGTACTGACAATAATCAAAATCAAAGTTGACTTTAAAAAGTCAGATCCATTTTTTCCACGTTTTTTGAAATAAAAAAATCAGACGTGGCTCATTTTATAAATCAGGGTCTATTTCAGTCGTAACTTGAACTTCCTGGGCCCAATTTTGAATAGTCCGATTTTAAATCTCCCAGCAGACACTTTGAAGAAACTTATCACACAATTCTCCGCACAATTGTGATGTGACGTTTCCCATTCCCAGTGCACTAACGTTTTTCTCCTTATTTTTCAGGCAATCACCGATGTTTTGATGTTTTTGATGGTGGAACTTGTTATGCGTCCACATCGATATTTGATCTACGACTTGTTCCAACCGGTCAACAACGATTGGAAACCACAACTCGAGTATTTTCTCGAAACCCTGATCAAAAATTCCATGCTTCTTGGTTATGTTGTCGTCGCTTTCAATCGGTTCACCATTTTGTATATGAAACGAGTCCTGAAATGGGTGGGCGATGATGAGAACATCCGAGTTCAGTTGGGGGAAGGTTATCCATTTTCAGGTCTGGACACCAAAACTCATCTTCTCAATCTATTTTTTCGAGTGGGCTCTCCCCGCGGTCCTATTAGTCCCAATGTTCTATTTTTCTGGAAATCACAATTTCTCCTATTCTCGTCATTCGGATGGTGGTATAGTTCTTCGAGCTGACGCTGAGTTTATGGGTGTCGACGGGCTTCAGGATTTGATTTTGTCACTAACTTGTTGTTCTCTGAGCATCGTTTTGTACCTGATAGCTTTGGCAAAGTTCTGGGAAAATCGTCAAGTTTTTGTGAGCATCTAAAGACATATTGTTTTGATTTCTCTGGTTCAGAAGAATCGTAATATTAAAGACTTCAACTTTCGATGTGTGAGATCCAAATACACAAATGAACATTGTTTTGTTGAAAAATGAAAAAAAAAAAATTTTGAATTCACTATCACGACTAAAGTTTATGCAAACACCGTGTGCGCGCGGGGTTACAGTACCCATAAAAATAGTTTTTCTTATTTGAAACTTTTTTAGAACCTCACACATAGAAGTTTGAAATCTTCATTTTTTTGATTTTCATGAATATGAGAAATCCATTTCTGAAAACCGATTTGAACAATTCTCAGAATCAGGTCCGAACAATTTCGCCGTACGCAAATCAATCTTCAGCGGAAACTGTTATTCTGAAATGTGCCATTTTCTCGTTTCTCTTCTTCATTCCCAACACGGTCAAATCGACAATCATCTATTTTTTCAACAAAAACACAACTGTACTGAACATTGCCACCGATCTTTGGTATTTCACTACTGAGATGATGTGTGTTAGCACTGCGTGGAGCCTCGTTCTGAGTAGTCGACTACTTCGACAGAACCTTGTGCCGAAATGTTTGAGGCCCGCTAAAAAACCGGTCACAAAAACTGTTTTGTTAGTTTTTTTTGCAACTCTCCACGTCACTAATTTTCTCATTACAGAGCCTCTATAAAAACGCGATCATTACAAAAATAATGGCACGTGACACACTTCAAAATTTGGTGGCCTCGAAAAATGTCAACACACGTTTCATTGTTTTGTAATTGTAACTAAACTAACTGACGAATGCCTGGAACTCCGCGAGCTGTTTTGAATGAACAAGACGTTGCACCCATCGACGGAATCAATGCTGCTCATGTGAGCAAATCATAAATCATAGAAATTGTTGAGCTCTCATTTCCAGATTGATCTTCTCTCGTTTCTCGGGAAATCGCACGGCGAAACGCTCGACAAAATTGTTCAACGTATTGAAGAGATTGGACTGAAACGCGATCATTTGACGTATGTTGCGTTTGCGTTGACCGCAGCGTATTTGGTGTTGGGTTCGGCTGCCAGATTGTTGTGCAATTTGATCGGATTCGGGTTTCCAATGTACGCATCGGTTAAGGTGAGTTTGAAGGGTTTTTTTTTCGGAGTACTGTATTTAGGTGAACTTCAAAACACCCATAGCACTCTCGAAAATCTTGACAATCCAATCGTCGCTCTGATTAGTCAAACGCGCTCTGATGATATTTGAAACTTTGGAATCACAAAAAAATCTTTCTGTGAGGCCGAGGGTCTATGATATTCAAGCCCCGTCGGCCTTTTTACTTTGCCTGGAGTTTTGAAACCCTCTTGAATATTTCAAAAGAAAACCCACCCGCGAGATTTTGAACTACAGTACTTCGCGAAAAACTTTAAACTAAACCAGAATATCAAAGTCTTGTTTATAAAAAATTCTCAACTACAGTAACCTCGTGAAAAATAAATTTAGGTCTGTTAAATATTTCATTTTTGAAATTGAGCAAGTCTGAAGTATTTTTTCACGAAATAGTTCGCGCTAGATTACGGTAGTTTTCTATAGCTGTATTAATGTGAACAAATTTTCAAACTACAGTAATCCACTAATTTTTCTGAACTCAACAATCAAAGCGTTCACTTTCTCAGGCAATTCGAAGCCATCGAACCGACGACGATACAATCTGGCTAATCTACTGGACCTGTTTCGCGGTTCTCTCGCTGTTCGACTTCTTCTCCGAAGGAATTCTCAAATTCTTCCCCTTCTACTACATTCTCAAAGCGGCCTTCCTCATCTATCTCTACCTTCCACAAACACATGGATCAATTGTGTTCTATCATAAGGTCGTCAGTCCGTTGGTCACCGCAATCGACGCTCTCATTGCTTCGAAATTGGGTTAAACTTATCCTTTTTATTAGAAATAAAAATGAAAATCAACAAGGAGACAATAAAAAACAAGAATAAAATCAACAACATCTTTTTTTTTTGCTTTACTATTTTGGTTTTCCACCATTTTGACGCATCAAATAATTACGCAACGACTTTTGCTGGTCTCGGAACGATCGTTGACGATTGCGACCGCGAACCTTATTCTTCACCATTGCAAATACTTTACGCTTCGAATTTGCATCATTTGTACGACCAACGTGTGGACCCTGAAACCGGAAATACACAATGAATTTGATAATTTTGCTCACATTTTTCTTAGGTCGCCCGAATTTATAATCACTATCTTCTCTTCCGGCTGCCACATCGGCCAATCTTTCTTCTTTCGACTGTCTTTTCTTTTTGTGGAACTGTTCAATGTCGGACAAACGAGCCAAACCATCGGTCGATCTTTTCCTGAAAAATCAGAAATTTGCATAAAAATATTTTCGCTATTTATTTTTCATTTTTTTGCCCTAAATGTATGCAGATTACGACACAGGCCACGATCATGAAAACGAGTTTGTTGTACAATTTGATATGGAAAAAAAGGGAAACAGACAAAACTTACATTTCCAAGCGTTCACTCATGTCTTCGACGATTCTCTCATCCGCATTACTTCTTCCTTTACCCATTTGTTTCTTCAGTCGCTTTTCGCCAATCAATTGTTTTTTCATCTGATAGGCTTTGATTGATTTGAAGTCTTCTTGTGTTAGAATTCGATCGGTACAGATTGCTTCGGCTTTTTTCTTCGGATCTTCTTCGATTTCAGCAGTGCTAGTTGTTGTAGTTTCAGCGTCATCGACCTCTTCTTCTTCCTTGTCTCCATCATCTTCTTCTTCTTCCTCCTCATCATCAACTTCCTCTTCATCTTCTAACTCTTCTCCTTCTTCATCATCTATTTCAACTTCTTCGTCATCAATATCTTCATCGTCATCTTCTTCTTCTTCAACCTCCGGTTCCTGAATCTTTCTACGTTTTGCCAATGGTGCATCATCTTCTCCATCTGTATCAACATCATCTGTATCGACGTCAGAAACCTCGATTTCACTATCACTGTCATCAATATCACTTTCCGGCTCGGCGGCTTCCTTCTCTAAAATCTCGGCACCTGCCACAAAATCGTGCACGGTTGGTCGCGCAAATCCGCTATATTCCTTCTCTTCGTCGTCCTTCTCTTGTGGTTTTCCGCGATCTTTTCGAGCCAAAAGTTTTGGATTGACAGCGCGGAATAGTGTGATGAGACTTCTCGCCGACATTGAGACGTTTTTGTTTTTGTAGGTTTTGTATTCGGCGAGATCGCGCAACAGTTCTTCGGTGGCGGCAAACGGGCAGTTGGCGAGAATTTCGCGAATCGCATTGATACCAACTGTCATGGCTTCCGGCGAATTGCGATCAGTGACAAAATTATTGGCGATAACACGAAGGAGTTGTTCAACAGTGTCAGGTGGAACCATTTCGTGACAAGATTGAGCGGCGTAGAGGAGAATTCGGGTAACCTGGAAATTTGTTTTTTGAATTTTTGTTTAAAAAAATTATTATTGACTTACATCTCGTTGTTTGGGCTGGAGATATCTATGAAGATATGAGTAAAATGAGAGTGTATGAAGACGATGAATACCAATTACACGAGCACATAAAGCGATGCGAAATAGTCGCACCTGAAAAATAACACCCAATTTTCCAACTTATTTTTCAAAAATTACCTCGAATTTGTCGACTTTTTTGGATTCTAGCATTTTGAACATTTTGTCTGTGAACTCTTGTGGATCGTATAATGATTGGATGGCCATCAAGTTACATTCTCGACTTCTTCCCTCTTTTTTCTGCTTCTTTTTCTTACTGATCATTTTCTTGGCTCTTTCCAAATTTTTTTCTCGTTTTCTTGTTTTTTTCACATGTCGGAACGATGTCATCACTTCTTTCACTGTTTTCGTGCTCTCCTCTTCTTCTGAATCGATTTCGTCGTCGTCAGTCTCTCCGTTATCATTCTGATTTCCCAAGAAGAACTTCATCGATGTCACCTGGATCTTGGCCACACGATGGAAACAAGCTTCCGAAATTACGTTGGCAGTTCGCGCATCTCTCCAGAATTTACGACGAAACGCGTCAATGCAGACGAGCTGAGCGGCGCGAGCGACGATTGATCGCGAGTCTTTCATTTTTGCGAAACATAGATTTTGAATTTTTCCGAGCATTTTTACATCCTTCTTTTTGTTGTATAGACGTTTCAGGTGAGCACTGATTGAAGCTAGAACAAACTTTCGAAGATGCTTGTCTTCGACTTTAACCAATTCGAAAAACACTTCCATCAATTCGATAGGATTTAGAAGGTCTTGATTACGAAGAAGAACGAGTGCTTTACAAAATGACATTCGAACCTGGACTTGGTAACTTCAACAACAATAAACAACAATTTCAACTCACATCAGGATCGAGTCCAGCTCCCTGCTCTTTTAAAATCTGCATCAAACTATCCGAAAACTGTTTCGATTCTTTTGGATAATGTTTCGCTAAACCGGACAAAAACAAAACTGATTCTATCAACGGTTGCATCTCCATTTTATGCTGATCTGGTTGCAATTGTAGCAGTTTCATAGTCTGTACAAAATGGTTGAACTGTTCCAAGAATTCCTGGAAAAAACGGGAGATATATTTTTAATAGAATTGAGCAAAAATTACCTCTTTATATGATTCAGGATCTTTTCGAATGATTTCTTGCATTAGTCCAAGATTTCTCTCGGACATTGTGAACCGCGAATGGCGGCCCGTGTTGGTTCCTGTTCCAAGTGGCGTAGTCATGCTGAAATTTAGAAAAAAATGAATATTAATTTTTTTGTAAAATCAAGTTAACGCGCAGATTAATATTATAGGAAACCAGATTCTTGATAATACGATACTTTTCACTCAAAATAACATTCAGCATAACAAGAACAAAACGAATCGAGGTTCTGTAGTTTTTTGGAAATTCGAGTATTTGGAGAATTAGAAATTCTAGTTATATTGGACAATAATAAAACTTGAAAATTAAGAGTTTAGGTGAAAAACTTGGAAAAAACGAAAAAAAAATAAAAATAAAAAAATTCGCTAAACAGAGCGCACATGTGTACAAGCGTAGCAACGTTCGCACAATTCTCGTGGGAATTTGAAAACTAATTAAAAGAAGTGGCGAAAATGTCGCTTTAAAAACAAAGTAGTACACTTTTTCTTGATCATGTCATGTAGTAGGTTTATTGTCGGTATAACTGGAGGAGTTGGAAGTGGAAAAGTGAGTTTGTTTCCCAAAAAACTGAAAAAAAAAGTTTCATTTCAGAAAAAGCTGGCTGAAACAATTTTGAAAAATAAGGTTTTTGAAAATCGAGTTAATGTGAATATTTGTCGCAAGTTTGAAAAACAACATTATGATTTTAAAATTTTTATTGATAAGCCGGTGGAGAATTTGATGGTTAATTATGTGGTCGGTTTGGAGAATAAAGTATTGTTGGACCGAAATCAACTTCTTCAAAAACTCCAGAAATTTCAAGAATTTCACAAGTCAGAAATTCAACCGAATCGTAAATTTGCCGACTTCTACATTGAGAACGTAGAAGACGAAAGTAATATTATTAGGTTCGAAAAAAAATCGAATTTTCCAAATTTCCAGACCGACTCAATGACTTGAACCTTTCCATATTATCTCGCATGAAATCTGGAAAACAAGCAGAACCGAAAGAAGTCCAGATGTATATTGAAATGGCGGAGAGTGATGCCAAAAAAGGACAAAGTCCGAAAAAAATCAGTGAACGATTTTTCGATTATTTTAAACGTTGACGTGTTTTCATAAAATCTTCAATAATCACATTATTTTCTCATTTCATTAGTTTTGTCTACTCGAATATTGTACGTTTTTTAAAATGATCGAACCAACCGGAGTAAGTTATCATATTTAAAATACAAGTGGTGGTTGATCTGTTTTGGGCCATTCGGGCCTTTTTTAGTTAGGAATGGGGAGGCCGAAAATCGACCAACAATACTTCACAATTTGGTACTTTCCTCATCCACTTTTATAGAAAAACATGAACGTAGGAAATTTCCACAACTTATTCCTAAGAAAAACTTACTAACTTTTCAAAGTGTGACAAGACGATACTTTTCCGAGTGACCGAGAACAAAACACCAAGCCCGGTCCGGTCCGTGATTTTCGGGCCAGGATATTGGACTGCAGGGCCACAATCTCACACTTGCCAGAAACGCTCAAGACCAACCAACACTTGTTTGGCCATCGGTCACTGTTTCACAGCCACATTTTGTGAATTGAAATGTGGCCGCATGGCCTAATGGATAAGGCACCAGACTTCGAATCTGGGGATTGCAGGTTCGAGTCCTGCCGTGGTCGAAATTTTTCATGCCAGTTAATTTCACCATTTTTTGCAGTTTAAAAATCACATTTGGGATAGTGTTCTCAGTAAACTCAGCAACCATCCGTCAAGCAGAAAGGCCCCGCCACGAAAACAGTTGCTTTTTTGCGGACCCGCTCACATTCCGTCAAACACAACTTCACTTTCTCCATCGACTACTGTAGAAATTTTGGAAATTGAGCGAAAGTTCGACGTTCGAAAAGAGGAGTTCTATGCGCCCCCTCCAAAACCGCCAAAAGTATATCCGAAATGTTTGGACACGTCAGCAACCCCATTTTTTTGCACGACCAAAAATTTCGAGGTGAGAAAAAAAGGTGACATTTCTTAATTTCTAAATCATGCCTATTATTCATACTTATCGATTTTATTATGATCAAGTTAGAAATGGATGAGAGCTACAGTAATCTAAACTGTTTTTGTAGAATTTAAACGTGCGGCCAAAATGCGAAAAAGTGCAAAAATTGAAACAAGCCGGTAAACAATGTATGGCGACGGATGAGGAGAGAAAAAATGCGCCGCAGCCAAAAAGTCTAGCAAATTGGAAGTATACACCTGACGTGGATAATATTACGGTAAGTGCTGCTTTTTCACGATAGAGAAAATATGACCAATTTGTGTAGTATGATGCGCGAGCTGCGTCGGATGCGTTTGAAGAATACGCGATGCGAATGCGAGCGAAGCGACTGCAAAGAGAAACGAGAAAAGAGGCTGAGATCGAACAAAAATCGCGGAGAAGAGAAGTTGCTCGAAACTGCGAACACGTGCGAGTCAATCGCCGAAAATCGGAGCCGAAACAAATATCGGCCCGATTGGAGAAAACTGTTCAAATGAGAAGTTTGCGAGATGACGAAGTGTCGATTGTGAAATACGAGAAACAGTGTGTAGAAGAAGAAGAACAAGAATCAGTGCCACCTGTGAAAAACCGCAAACCTGCCGCATTCTACGGCACGATTGAGGCGCAAACTTGCGCATCTCATGCGGCCGAACAAATTTCGAAAGCATGCGAAAATTTGAAACGTTTGCAGTTTGTCGCCGAAGAGGCTTATCCCAACGGTGTCGATCATTTGAAAACACTAGATCAAATTGGCATCGAAATTCGAGATTTTCATGCGCAAGTGCGCAGTCATCGCGCAAATGTGCCGAAAAATATGAACATGGTAATTCATACTCTATTGAGAACAACAGTGCTACAAATTTCATTTTGCAGAACGCCAGCCATGTTGCTCATTTTGTCCTCGAATAAAATATTCTGTGCGCAGGTATGAAAAGGGGGTCTTGTTCAATTTATTATGCAAAATGAGGCAGTTATTATTAATAGGATCTAGCATGACAAAAAACTTGAAATAGCCTTCTGCCTTCCAATCGTTTTTGTCCTTGAATTGTACTCGAAAACATCGCCTGACGTGAACGCTGTCACTGTACTTCCCGATGCTGAAAAATGTCTCGGGCTCTGAGAATTTCTTGATTGCACAAAACTTACGCGATTCGAGTCCTTTGACACCTTTTGGCAAATTTGGGAAGTAAGATGAGATGCGATTTTTCAGCGTCACCTGATTCCAGAATTCGTCATAGACGGCGAATTCGTCGCCGCTCTGAATTCACGTATTATGGGAACATTGAGATGAGGTTCGGATTTTTTTCGGAAAAAATTCTGATCATTTTTTTGTTGTTGAAAATTCGATTCGAAAAACAGTTCCTGATGGGAATGATGTGTAACTTACGCTGAGTAGAATTTGATGACCGTTGATCCATCGGAGAGCACCGGAAACTCGGAATCCTAGATCGGACGGAAGGGTCTTCGGGAAACCGCTGTCGAGTTTATAGGTGGATTGGAGACGGGAATAGTAGTAGCTGTAAACCTGCAACACGAAAGATTTGGGCTCTCTGTTTTATCTAGGCCTCTGTAACTCACTTTATTATTCGAGAAGATGAGCATACTTCCACTGATTGGATTGAAAACGGCTCCCTGAATCGGTGCCTGTGCTGATGGGAACAACGACGAGAGTGATTGTGTTTTCGTCACCCTTGTTCCACTGATCACATAGACGGTCGAACCCGAAAACGCGTAGGAGAACGAGTCGCTCGGTGTGTAGGCGTCGAGATTGTACGGACATCCGCTGCCACCGCCTCCGCTTCTTCCACTGTCGTCATCATCACTGCCCCACGAACCGCCCAACGGATTGGAAGTGGTTGGCCAGCGAGTCGCGGGTCGCGACGTTGTCGTTGTGTAGCGTTCGCGTTGTCGTTCGGTGGTTGTTGAATCGCCGTCGTCGCCAAAGAATCGGCCGAACCAACTGCGAGTTGTGGTGCGCGGCCGTGAAGTGGTGAATGAGGAGGAGGAGTCATCGTCGCCTCCGCCGAACGAAGAGGATGGTGAGCCGCCACGACGAGGACCTGAATAGAGAGTTGTGAGTTATGTATCACGAACTCGAGACGGCCGGTATGAGATGTTTTCAATTTGTTTTATATAACAGTGAGGAAAATTACTCTGACGAACGTGGTTACATGAAAAACAGACCCGAAATGAATCTTTTTCCGGCCGAACCTTTTCCGAAAGATTTTAACGTAATTTTTTTCTAGGGAGACTTTCCGGAAAAAAAGATTATCTGAACTTTTCCGGGCCGATTTTTTGATTTTGCTATGATTTTTTGCTCAGTCATGTTTGGGCCTGAGTGAAATTCGCCTGTTTTTTGGAGCCGATTTAAAATTTACGAAATTTTTTTCAAATTTTCGGTGAACACCTCACCATAAATATCCTGTATCGCGCGAATATCATCGGACTTCAAATTCGGATACACATAATTTCCATTATCATCAACAGTCTTCTGATAGAACGGTGCCATGATGGCGTGCTCGTCGCGCGAATGCTCCAGCCCCAATGTGTGTCCACCTTCGTGTATCGCCACTGCCAACAAATCGGTGTAGTCGTTGCTGGCAATTTTACGAGCATCTTTGTACGTCCAGTTCTCATCGTCGTCGAAATGGAAAAGACCGGATTCGGGCATGGTGGCGTGCGCGAGAACTCCGCCCGGTCCGTCGAACGGCCACGGATCGTTGTGATTGTGTACACCGAAACGGACTTTGACATCCGATGTGCTTCCGGCTGGCACCTCTTCGAACTCCAACGGTGTCACCTTGGACCATTGACTGTAGGCTTCGGCGATTGCTTTGCGAACGTCATCTTTTGGCAGATCTGACGAGAAGTTTTCGATCGAATATTTGATCTTATTTTTGGGCCATTTGAATTGACTCGAACCCGAAGTCAAAGCCAATGGAGCATCGGTCACTCCACATCTTGACAAGGCCATTTTCGCCTTGGTGGCAACATCAAGAACACCGGTTTTCGCAAGACCCGCAAACTCTTGGAATTTGGCGACGGCCGAACGGAACAGCGAAGCGGCGTCGATCAAATCGGCCGACATTCCATTCGTCGCCGAAAGAGCGTTGGATGGTGGAACGTAGCCGAAATCTTGCAAATATTTCTAGACAAAAAATGCAATTAGTTTTTTTAGGCTTTTTGAAGAAATTATTCACCCTGGCTTTGTCATCTGTGACGGGTGGATGAGCGCGCGAATTGTGCGCCTGTGTCGGCTGGGCGGAATGTGTCTCGGCTGGTTTATCTAGAACATTTTTGTAGGATCATCCCCCATAGTTGTGTTGCTCACCTTTCCCACTTATTTTCGAAATCAGCGAATCGAAAAATCCAGCATGACAGGTGACAGTCAACACTGTCAACAGAATTACCCACCTCATACTGAAAAAAAAACAAAAAATATGAAAAAAATTCAAAAATCAAATTTCTGAAAACAGAAAACAAAAATTGAAGGTGTTGTGTAAAGTTGACTACTTTTATCAACTGTGTCGATATTTTTCAAGGTAATCAATTCTATCGTGTCGACGGATGATAGTGAGAAGAAACAAAAAAAATATGAAAAATCAAAAATAAACAAAGAAAAATTGAACAGGAAGTTGAAGAAGACTTATCACCTTTTTTATGGAATGCTGGTGGGCGGGTTGATTATTTTCGATTTTATTCGGCTGTGTGACTCATTGTTGGGCAAGCGGTGGAGAGAGGTTGTTTTTGATCTTCTTATGCATCAACTATGTTGAGGTTTTTACCTGAAAAAGAGTTGGGTTCGGAACATTTTAGAAATTGTCACACAAGCGTCAGAGTCGTCTGTTTTTTTTTTTGGTGAGGGAGAGCGCACTTCTACTTTTTGAAAAAAAAACCGTCCTAATAGTGTGAGAACACATGCAAAAAAAATAAACAAAAACAATGAAAAAAAGTGTCCCACGTACTTTTGCAAAAAAAGGGGCGGTACCTGAGCTTTTCAATGGAAAAAAATGGTGTGCCGCAGTTGCAAACAAACATGCCGCGGGCGTTTTACGTGGACAATTTTTTTGTTTATTTTTTTTTGCATGTGTGAGAACTTTAATATACCTTCCACATGGTGGCCTAGAAAGAGATGCGCGAGCTTGAAGAATTTATTTAATCAATCAAACCGTATAAAAATTGGATCAGACGAGTGTTGCGACTCAGTATGGAACACGGAAAAGGTGAACATGCATCAGATGCTCGGAAAAGACTTACAAACGACACAAATATACGAAATAGAAAGAAGTTTATCGGTGAAATGTCATTGCCCTCGTTCGAGAAGTTAGTAGAATACTTGGCCGTTTGCATGTCAAACTTGAAGCCTGAGAACATTTATATTTTTCTTTCTAAACATTTAGAAACCCAGACCCGATTCTTAATCAGAGGCATCGTTTCATCGTCCAAACTGGTTTTCTGAAACCAAACATGTGTTAAATCGAGAAAATAACCTGGTAGACTTACTCGGCTGGCAACTTCTTCATCTAGAGAGTTGATAATATCACAGACTGAGCGGGATTTGGTTTCGGGAAGGTGCCTGGAAGTATTCTATTAAACTGGCTGGAACGAACCCAGCTCAAAAATTAGATCCGGTCCGCTTTTTCAAAATATTTCTGAAAGAAAAGAGGACCTGGGTCGGCATATTTCTGATGTACGATGTTCAACCAGAACATTTTTGATCCGATTCTGTGACCTGATTTAGCGAAAATTAGGAAACAACTGACCAGGTTCGATTTTTAGCTGGGTGTGTTTTCAACTACCACATTTTTATCTTTTTAAGAATGTTAAAGACACCTGGTCACTCAGAAATTGACTTCTCGTTTTTATCAAAATCTCAATATTGAAAACTTCAACTTTCGATGTGTGAAATTCAAAAATCGAAAAAAGTACTTTAAGAGGTCGAAAAAAAAGAAAAAACTTTTCGTTCTCAGGAAGATTGGCGGCCGCAAACACCGTTTGTGTGTGTGCGCGGGTACAGTAACCCAAGGCAAAAACTTTTTTTTTATTTCTTTCAAACATTTTTGGTTTTTTGAACCACATACATCGAAATTTGAAGTTTACAATATTGTGATTTTTATAAACTTGAAAAAACCATTTCTGAGTGACAGGCTGTCTTTAACTGACATGTATATATAGACGACGATGACAGGTTGCGCGAATAAAAAAATAACGTAACAACCCGGTGGAAATATCGCATTGACAATCGGAAACGATAGCACCGTAGGAATAGTGCAAATGGTCGAAAAAACCATAACGCACTGCAGAACGACAGTTCTTGCGGATGGTGGAAAAAGTTCGGAGACAAGCAACGGTATGAGAGCAGCAGATCCGGTAGCATGCGCGAGTTGAGTGATCGAGTCGGACACGATGGCGAGCGATTTCGAGAGCCAACTCGGACCAACGAAATAGGATAATGTGAGAGCAATTGTCATCAGCCAAATCTTGAGATTTCTGAAATTGTTTAGAAATTTTGGGCGGAAAGAGATGGGTTACGTGAAGACGGCGGTGAGAAAAACGACAGGACGTCTTCCAAAATAATCGATGAGAAATGTGCCAGCAAATCGGGTTGGAACAAAAAGAATAGAGAAGATAAGGTTGATTGTGAGAGCCTGCAACAATAAAAAACACATCTCAGAAGCTGAAAATGGAAAATGTGGCACCGTGTGACAAAACAAAACCAATAGTCCCACATTACCTCATCAATACCAAATCCGGCAGAACTATGCAGTGGTATCGTGTAAATAGCCTCCACTACAGCAGGACTCAACATCATGAAAGCTCCAACGACCAGAGTCAGTTTCAGGGCCTGAAAAAATTTGAATACTTCAAACCGGTACTGTGAGTTTCCGAATTTTGTCGGAACTTTTTCGACAAAATTTTCTCGAACTTTTTCTGTACGGTACAAGCCCAACCCGCCAGCCCTACCTCCCTCAACGTGTCATTTTCCAAAACATCTGTGATCGCCACTTTCTCCTCTTTTGTCAGATTCTTCTCTTTGATCATTGCCATCATTACGTTGTCTAAAGCAAGATTTGAAAAAAATTTGCATCTAAAAATGAAAATAAAATCCTACTCGAATCACAATTAGCCCCATGATAGAACAAGATAGCTTGTCGAGCTTCTTCGTTTCGATTCATTTTGACCAACCATTTTGGCGATTCGGGAAGTTGAAAAGTGGCTAGGAACAGAAGAATGGATCTGAAAATTGATAACTAACTTTTGGAAGATCAAAGAGACTCACAAAATTGTGCATGTAAGTGGGAAAACGAACCACGTGATTGGAGAACCGAGAAGAGACGGTGATGTGACGGAGTACCTCAATATGTTTTTGTTTCGTGGAAGAATTTATGTATGTATGCGTCTAAATCTATTTGGCCCACTCTCCGAAGTATGAAAAAAATGAACGTTCAAAGACGCCTTGTCGGGATTTCTCGTGTTCCTAAATCTGATTTTTGAGAAAAAAAAGTAACTTGAAAGGTCGAGAAACCAGAAAAAAAAACTATTTTTGTATTAATTCTCACGACGAACGTCTTGTGCAAACACTGTCTGTGTGCATGTGCGAGTACAGTACACCACGAATATATTATAATATAAGATATTGGGATTTTGAAAAGTTTCCATTTTTTTCTAGAAACTCGAATTTCAGTTTTTTAAATTACAATTCATGCAGTTGTAATTCAAAGAATAATTCTCACGAAAATTGAGAAAAATGATACAAATTACATGTTTTTGGGCAAACTTCAACTGTTTAAATTTATTAGTTGCAAACTGCTCACGAATAGAAGTTGAATGAAACAAATAAAGGTCACGTCGATTTTTAATATATTTTTATACATTCTGGTCTCCGAACCAACAAAATTTTTTTACTTTCAAACCTTTTGTTTTTGGAGTTTTGAATATTCACATCTTAACTTTTGACGATATTTGGCAAGGTTACTAAACCGAACCTTCTGATCAAAAACGTGTCAATAACTTTTTTCTTTCGAGTCTGTGAGAAAAGATAAACCTGAAAAAGTTCAAAACAATGAAAAATTTCCCTTGCAAAAAAGATGAAATTTTGAATTAATAAAAACGTGAACTTTCTATTTTTGCCTGTGGAGATTTTAGTTGTGATAAAAGCACTGAAATTATGAAGTTTTTCTCAAAGTGCTCAAAGAAAAAAGTTAAAAGCAGGACGTTGATCAGCGTGCCCGATTTAGTCAGTAAAAGAATCTCGCCGAAAGTTGAGATGGGGACAAGTTGAACCTCCCTTGTTAGTTGTTTCATTAACATGAGAGATATATTTCTGAGTGACGAGGTGTTTTTAACGACCAAGCAAAAACTATCATTTTCGCCTATCAGCAAGACAAAACTTACATGATAACTTGGCCGATAACATCGCAAAAAATAAGAGCAGCCGACGCAAATCCGCGATTCTTATCCGGCGCACATTCGCACACAAACATGACTGTGAGAAATGTGCGAATGGGCGTCTGTGCCGCATAAATCATCTGACCAATGAAGAACAATTCGGACGCTTGCAACATTGCCGCAGCGAATTGAAACAATGAAGAGGTGAAGCCAAGATAGAAGCGAATGTAGACGCAGACATGCTTACGTCCTTTGAAGTCGCATTTTGGAATCAACAAAAATATCGACGAAACGAGACCAATGCCAGCGCCAACATTCATAATCGATGACATCATTGCCAGACTACAATTTTTTTCAGACAGTTTTGTCGGATACCGGAAAATGTTCTCACTTTGCAACATTGCCTTCGATCCCATAATGCCGTTGCAACGTGTCATTGTTCATCGAATCGATAGCCTCGGTTAAAGTATTGAACAACATCGCTTGAATTTCGGTATAAACACCGATCAGAGAATAGACGAAAATAGTGTAGATCAAGTTCAAAGGCACACCGAACAACATGTTTCGAGAAAAAAGGAGAAAAAAATTATCTTCGCACACGGAACAAGTATTTTTCTCTGTTATCTATACAATTTTGCACAATTTCCTATTTTTATCGTTAGTTGTTTTCAACTCATAAAAGTCAATGCCAGCCTGCCGCGATGGTAGCCACACTGCGGCGAGAGTTCGCGAGGCGGCAACGATGTTCGTCGTACTGCAGCCAGGGTGTGGCAGGGTGCTGCTACGTTAGTAACATCGCTCTAATCCAAGAAACTGAACAGGAAAAAAAAAGATCTATGCGATCCTGCTGCGAGCCTGCTGCGACTCGTCGTTCATTCCAATAGAGCGCACTTTCTCATTTACATTGTTTTTTCGAATTATTTTAGGCCTGTCATGTTTTTTTTTCGTAAAAAAGGGGTTGCATCATGAACATGTGTAAACTCTTTTAACTTTTTTCATTGTAAACATGATCTAATTCTCTTTTTTTTCAAGATCGACGAGAAAGCTTTAAAGAATTGGAAGGGGAACGAGCCCGATCTTCTTACAAATATCACGAAGTTCTTGGAGTTGTTTCTGAAAACGGTAGAGTCTGAACCAACTGAATTTTGTAAAGTGCACAACATTTACAGACCTGCGTTGGAGATAAAAAACTCATCTTACAATACACTTGTACGATCAAGGCACCATCTGCCAGATTTGGCTTAAAAAATCTTCCAAAAATCGTCGTACTGTATCTTGAAGGTGAGCTTACAGAAACAGGCAAATTTTTCGAGTTGATTGTTTTTTTTTCAGATTGTGTAACAATTATCTTTAAATTGGACAGAGAAGAATTGCTGAAACCGTTCGAAGAGGTCAAAAACACCAAGTAGGTTTTTAAAAGTTTTGAACAAATTAGCATACCTGGCCTAAGACGGGAAAAAGCACTGTGTCATTTTTTTTGTTCGAAAATTCACAGTGACATTTTCAAGAAAAATCAGAAATTTAAAGCCATTTTTCTCTTTTTCGGGTTTTTTGGTCATTATTCACAATGAAGAAAATTTTTTCCCAAGATTTGCACAGTGGCAAAATTTTTGAGAAATTTTGGTACCCTCTTGGGTCAGGTACGCAAATTAGGCTAACTCAAATATAATACCTAAACCAGACTGTCTCCCACGAATTTTCTAGTGTTTTTTCTTCTTATGTCATCAATCAATTTCCAAAACTAGAATTTCTCCGCTTTTCTCCACGGGGAAAAACGGAGAAATAGTTCTCTTCAGAGTGTGGGAATACTCTCACTTCTTGTTATAATATTTTTCAGGTTTGTTCGTTCTCTATCACCGAACGAAAAAATCCGCGAAGAACTTTTCGACTCATACCGGGAGAACTCTAAGAAGATGCACGGATCCTATTTCATCAATCTCGTCAATGAAGTTATGTAAGTGTTATACTCTGTAAAGTTTATGTTAAATACTTAACTTTCCAGGCAAAGCGTTAGAAGATGCAAGAAGGTCGACGCAGATGGTAATCTTGTGCGCGAGTCAACCCCTCTTTCGGAATAAATTGTTTGCGTTTATGCAGTAAAATAAATGTTGTTGAACTTTTTTTTATGTACAATATCGCCCTTTATCGTTCTTCTGCGTTCCTGTTGACGTGCTTTCGCGAGCCTGCTGACGTGCTTTCGCGAGCCTGCTGACGTGCTTTCGCGAGCCTGCTGACGTGCTTTTGCTACCCTGCTGGCAGGCTATCGCTACCCTGCTGACGGAATGTGCGACCCTGCTGACGGACTGTGCCAGCCTGCTGTCGGCTACCACGCAGGGTCGCGCCTAACCTCGCTGCAGGGTAGCGCTACCATCGCGGCAGGCTGGCATTGACTTTTATGAGAAGACTGGAGAGTATGACATGTTTGTGACTTATGCTCTTTTTTTCGTGTGACATTTGTCTCAAAATAGCCTCGATTCCCCAGATCTTTGTTCATAATTAGAAAAATACGCCTCTCACCCATTCTTAGTACTCGACAACAATCAGATCGGATAAACAAACTATGGCAGCTAAACATCTTCTCGGTTATTCCCAAATTTCGTCAGCCACAGTGTCAGTTTTCTTAAATAGTATACTTTTTATTTTATTTTATTTATTTATTGAATACGTTGGAATACAACGTGAAAAAGAATACAAAGAACACAATACAACAAAAGAACAAAAAAAAAACAAGTATAGTCAGAAAAATACAGGGCTTAATAAGTTAACCCGAGATATGTTAGCGCGAGTGTATGAGATAACAGATATATTGATTTCATTAATCATAGTGAACAGGCTCTGTGTACGAAAAAATTCCTTCTAATGTTAGACTTAGGAAGTGGGTAGCGATAAATAAATTTACTTCTCGTGACAGAATTGGTAACTAGTTCAAACAGGTCATCTGTGCACAAATCGATTTTATTGTGATTAACTTTACTTAGAAACTTTTTATCCAAGATTTTTCTTCTTAACTGCAAACTGTTCAACCCGTATTCAGCATTTCTCACATCAGCGAACTTATACTCTTTGTGGTTAGATAACATGAATTCACCCTTTACTCTATATAAAAGTTTTCTCGTGAAATTGTTTTGACTGCTCTCTATTAACTTTATGATCCTTTTTTTACTCGGATTACTTACGACTGTTCCATATTCTAGAAGTGGTCTGACGAACGTCTTGAACAGGTGAATCATAAATTTAATATCTTTGCTCTCGAAGGTTTTGAAAATTTGATACGTTATGAAATTTGCTCTGGTGGTAGAAACTTCCCAGTGTTCTTTAAAGTCCAATTTTTTAGAGATTTGAAACCCTAGGTCTCTGACAACTTCTTTGTACTGTATCGGATTACCGGTGACTGTATAGGTGATTTTGAATTTAGACTTGCCTAAGGTGGTGAACACCGTTTTGTTCTCGTTAAGCGTTAACGCATGATCCTTGCTCCAAATAGCTATGTTATCAATAGCTTTTTGCAAAACTGTCCCAGAATTAGCCGTCTTTATACTAAAGTGAATTTTAACGTCATCAGCAAATTGTTTACATCCTACTCCTTCAGGTAAGGCCGTACTCAGATCATTAACAAACATGGCAAAGAGAATTGGAGATAACACTCCTCCTTGTGGAACTCCACTACTACACGACTTATTTGATGAAAAAACGTCCGAAATTTTAACTCTAAAAGTTCGACCTCTTAAGAATTCTTGTATCCATTTAACAAGATAGAAATTCACATCAATATCTAGAAGTTTAGAAACCAGTAATCTGTGGTTTACCTTATCAAATGCTTTTGCATAGTCAAAGTAAACCACATCAACCTGCTCTCGGTTTTCAAGCGCTAACGTCCAATCATTCATTGAACCTATCATTTGTGTTACAGTAGATCTTCTGGGACGGAAACCGTGTTGGTTTTCGGTCCAAAAGTTAATATTGTCTAGATGTTTAATGAGTTTATACTTCAAACATTTTTCGTAAACTCTGCACAAATGGGATGTGAGACTAATAGGCCTGAAATGTGCTACAGTCTCTGGATTTTTTACTTTTGGAATTGGAACGATGAATGATTCTTTCCATTGTTCTGGAATTACGGAATTCATCATGGAAAAATTGAAGATTTGTGTGAGTGGAGAAATAATATATGCCGAAATTAGTTTTATAAACTTGAATGGGACCCCATCAGAGGTGATAGAGCTACTAGATTTCATTTTTTTCATTACATTTGAAACTTCTTCTTCTAAAACCCAGGGTACGGCCATCCCTGACGGTTTATAGATCAAATCCGATTTCGTGACTACGGTATCCTTTTCAAACTGTAATTCAAAAAACTCCGCTAGGCATTCAGCTTTGCTTAATTTGTCAAAAATAAATTCGTTATTGCTATTCTTGAAAGCCGGAATCGATGACGCTGTTGGTTTCATTATCTGTTTCATTTTATGAGATAGTTTGCTGAAATTATTGTTTTTGATCAAACATTTTTCAAAATTACGGTTGTACTTATCCACTTACCTATCTCATCATCACGAAATCTCCAAAACAAATCGGATCCTATAAATACCTGATGATTCTAATATCGGTGTTTGAGATAATATACTCGATTTTTGATTTGATCCTGCTCCCGGCCATTTTCTCGTCCGGTTCAATATTTCTAATCATCTCACACCCAGAGGTTGATCTTTTTTCTAATTCAATATACCGTGTTCTTGTCTCTGTGTGGTTTGGGTTTTTTGGTTTTTCGATGGGAATGTTTGCTCTACATTTCATCTATCGATACTTTGTTGCTAGCGGGTAAGTTTCAAGAAACATTCTTCAACGTGTTTCAATAACCATTGTTCAGCTCTCGTTACTTGAAAACATTTGACGGGTTCGGAGTCGTTCTCTGGTTTGCCATTCCATTTTCCTATGGAATCGGTAATGCGTTATTGTTTCATTTTGGTATAGGATGCCCTGAAGATATCAGTGTTCTGACAAAGTTAGAAATATTATCTTTCTTGGATTGGGATATCGATCAAACTTCATTCATGGGTGCATATGTGTATCAACAAAAAGAAAACGGAAATGTCGAGACGGATCTGATCGCTTTGTCTACTCTGATATGTTTAAGTTTCATTATAACTTCTTTGATTTTGTCTTATTTTGGTTTTCGATGTTATCAGAAAATCCGAAAAGTGATGATTGATCGTCAATCAAGGCGATTCAATCGTTTACAAGCCCAATTATTTTACGCGTTGATCATCGAAACATTGATCCCGATGGTTTTGATGCACTTTCCGGCGATGATATTCCTTAATATTTCATAATGGATTGACTGTAGCAAGTTTCACATTAACCATAACAATCTCAGTTTTCCTCGCATTAGATCCACTTCCAACCATTTTTATAATCGAAAGTTATCGAAAAGTTATCGTCGGTAAGCAAACATTTTTTCAACAAAACAATGTTGAGAAAAAAGAGGCCTGTTCGGGCGACCCGATTCTCTAATCTTCTGGTTCAAGTTTGTGGGCCGATTTGGAAACAATTTTGAAAAAGAAGACAATTTTTTGACATTCATTGTCTCGAAAAATGAAATTGATCTTTTTTGGAAAAAAATCGAGTTGATCCAATAGAGAAAAAAAATTGCCCCTTTCGGAAAAGGTCAAGACCCATTCTGATGAACCTAAAAAACCGCAGAATTGGCGCATTTTCTGCGGTTTTTCTCCCGAGTGAATTGACATATCCTGCTCTGTAAAAAACTACAAAAATCTGCAGCAAAAGTGGCTAAGACAAGTGGCTAAAGTAGTCAAACATTAATTATTTTCGGCGGGCTTTTGAAAATTCGAAATTCCTATCGATTTCGCAACTTATTGTGGATTTGGTCAGTAAAATACAAGTTGCTGTTTGTTCTCCTATGAAAACGACTCACTCACACGTCTACTACTTAACTTGTGCTTTCCCCGAAAGAAATAAAAAGAAAATGAAAAACAGTGTGCGCTGTTGTTGCACAACGTTCCTCCGCCTCTCCGAGTGTGCGATAGAGCTTTTTGTCCGCGGTGAATTTTTTCATTGCGTTGGTAGTTTTTTACAGAGCGTGATATTTGAAAATTTAAAAAACTTCACAAAGAATTATCACACTGAATTTCTAATACTCCTATAGTTTATGTTGTGCAGAACATGTGCTAGATAAGATGACTACGAAGTTCCAGTCATTTCTCTAAATCATTGCGCGTTGGAAGTTCAATGATGCGCGGTCGCCGCGCGATGTAAGTGCGCCGTACTCACGCGCACTCTTTTTTCAGATAATTGCGCGGCCGCGCGCTTACTTTTGGAGCAATATTCGTTTTATAGGATCAGCAAACGTCAGCGATGACACAGAAAATAAGAATAACTAATCTTAGATAATCAGTTAATAATATTATGTTTGGAGGATCTCCATAGAATTTTGCAGCAAAAACGGCGGGCAGAAGTACGTCAAAGAATTCTAAAAAAATACATTTTTGACAATTTATCAGAATTGTAATTTTTTTTTTTGTGGATTGACTGAAGTTTTTTGCTAATCTTTTTTCAGCGATATTGGGCTCTTATTTCTCTGAACACACAGAACAGATCAGAAGGGACGCCTGCAAACTCCAACCTGCTAAGTTTGAACTTGCGAAAAAGTTAACACTTGTTCGATCACAAAAATGAAATTTTCCAGGATCGAAATAATTTTTGCAGGCCCCTATTTTGCATTTTTGAGGCCTTATACTCTTTCTGGGCAAATCGAGCAAATGGGCAAATATTAAATGGCGCGCATTGGCAAATTTAATTTTTTTTTCAATGTTTTTCTTTTTTTTGTCAACGATTAGGTCCATTATCGAAATCATCCCAATCACTTGAATGTCGCGCATGTCGATTTAGAAATTGTCAAAAAGATGGAATGATTGCAAAAAAAAAAAAAGAAAAAAACAAATCGTTCAAGAAGAACAAAAAAAGCGAGAGCGTTTATGGATCTTTGTTTGTTCAAACACGGTCACAATCATGGTCCTCCGAGATTTCTAACTGTTTTGAGTTATATTAAATGGAGAAACATCAACAATTTTATCGAGAGTTTATGACAATTCCCCAACTCTTTGAATTGGAACGAGTTCCGAAATCGAGGCGAAACCTTGAGAATGATGTTTTGTGTTTTGATTTCGAATAAATATTTTTTTATTTTCTGATTGCCTGGAAATTAATAATGTAAAGTGTTTCCGCCGACAGATAATCAGGATAAAATACTATTACAAGATTTGGAATGACTTAAATCTGTGATTGACTGGTTCGTAAAGCCGATAGGATGAGTTATGTTTTGTTTATCAAATGTACCCTACTTCCTCTAACAAAAGGTCTCTCCTATTATGTATTAGTCATTCACAAATCGGTACCAAGCGCTCTACTGATAATGAAATGTGTACGCGATTCAGAAGTTATTTTCAGCGTATTTTAATATCAGCATCTGATGTTACGTGTCTAAAAAATCTGAAAAAATACTTGTCACACTTTTGAAGAATCTTGTTCTGGATATTTTTCGCTGCTCAATTCAAATCTACAGTAACCGCGTGGTAGATTGGTGAATAATAAAAAATTACCCGGAGAAGAAATTTGAAAAATATGAGGGAAGGTATTTCTAAAGTGAGAGTTCTCGCAAAAAATGAATTTATGTGAAACAGTTTAGCCTTACAGCAAGTACATGATATTTGTTAAAATCAGTAATATAATTTTTCTTACGATCACGAAAACAAGAGTTTTAGGGGTGCGGTTTGATATGCAACTGCCGTTGAAAACATTTAAAATTAAACCCCCTTCTTCAGAAAGTCATGTGCTACCACTATAAAAAATACCGATGAGTAGAGTTAAGTTGGAATGATTTCGGGCGCCCAAGAAGGTCAAAAGTATAAAGCCTGCAAACCTGCCTTTTCGTGCGTTAGGCTGAGCATAAATGCTAATGCAGAATTTGTGAATTGGACATTTTCTTCGATAGGAAAATTTTCAACAAAAATTTCAGACTTCAAATTGCAGGCTTAAAACTGCAGGCCTTAAATTGCAGGCTATAAACCTGTGCAGGACTTACGTCCAAATCGTGGGCGTTATTTTGCAGGTCTTATATCGAACATGCTTTGCTTATTTCATGTTTTTTTTTGGGGTCTTGATTTTTGCAGGAGCAGGACTTGTACTTTTGACCCATCATACACATAATTTTTTCTTTCGCAATTTTTCTTCAAAGATGGACCGGTATAAACTTCTTACTCCTCCGCAGAGATGACGAAGACCACACACGAATTTTATGATCATTGAAGTATCAACGGTTTAAATGGTCTGAAGATGTTTTCAGTTTGTGAGGATTAGAGTTATCTCTAATCTTCTGTAAATTCCGTATATCTGAGCTGGCAGTACGTCTCTATCGCTATCCAAGTCTAGCTATATTCGATTTCTCGTCTCTTTCTTCTAGCTGTGTATTTTTAAATGGACAGCACCGCTGAAAAGATCGATAAAGACCGTGGTCAGTGTGCGGTTTGCATGCGAGCTGCACATGGGTTACATTACAATGTGAGTGAGGTTGACCAATTAGACAAAAACAAAACGTGGTTTCAGGTTTTGTCTTGTCATGGATGTAAATCGTTCTTCCGTCGAACCATATTTCGTGATCGACAATACTATACAAAATGTTTTCGAGATAAAAAATGTTACTTGGGCTTAACGGCGTCTTCTACTCTTCTCAAATGCCGTGCGTGTCGATATCAAAAGTGTTTGAGCGTGGGAATGACTCCCCAATATGCATCAGAACGCAAGAAGTGGGACGATCTTCCAGACATTCACGAACACCCAATGCAAATGTTTACAGTTACACAGGTTTGTTTTTTTTTATAGATGTTTTCAACATTTTCACAGATTGACCCGATGGAACAAATGCAGATGTTGTTGCAACCACTATTAACACTGGAAAAGACTCTCACCTACATTCGAATGTCCCAGTTCAATCCAGTGATCTATCCATCACTAGAAAACATTATTCGGGCACCCTCTATCATTTCATTCGCTTCAAAATTCGAGGTATCAATTTTTCATTTTCTCCCTCCCAGAACTTTATTTCAGCCTATGCCGGGATGGCCGTTAACGCATGTCGAGTTCTTCCAAAAACAACGACTTCTAACATCGACAAAGATTCGCATCGATAATGGCGAGTTGGACGAATCAGCTGCGAATGGTATCAATACGTAAGTCTGGTGACAGAAACTTGACAGAAACTTGAAATACTCCCCCGTTTTTTTTTCAGAAAAGAGTGGCCACCGTTTGAAATGATGATGGCTGTCGAGTACACAAAAACTTTTGTGTTTTTCTCGAAACTCAGTTTTGCTGACAAATATTGTTTGATACGAGGAACAGCGTTTTTGATTTATCTCATGACGGCTTTCTACAAAACTTACAAATCAAAAAAAGAAGTCTTTCAGACAGCTGACGGTGTTATTATAAACGAGGCATCGCAGTGAGTCAAAACTCAGGGGTGAGCCTGGAAGCCATCGGGCGGTTTTTTTGGACTCACCAGAAAACCCCGGCCAGTCTTTTGGAATCATTTTTTTAGAGCCGCGGGTGGAATTTTTTTTGTATTTTCAAAAAAATTGTGAAAAAAATGGGTTTGACCGAGTTGCTCAAAAATAAAAATTTCAAGCAAGCGGTTTCGAAATGTCCGGTTTCGAAATGGCCGGTTTCGAAATGGCCGGTTTTGAAATGTCCGGGAGCCCAAATCTCACCTCTGTTCAAAACAGTTTTATAATTAGAACAACATTTTTTCCAGTAAACACATTGTTCGGCACTACCTTCGCAAAGAGATGTTAGTTAAGAGGGTTCCGGGTTCTCCAACAAATTGGGATCTAAATTTTTTCAGTGACGAACACACGCATGACCATTATTATTTCAAGTTTATGATACGAGGTCAAGAACCATTGATTCGAGACAGATTTGACAAGAATGAATATATATTTCTCAAAGCAATCATTGCCACAAATCCAAGTATTTTCAATAACCATCTCCAGATTCAAACGAGAAATTTTCAGTTATTGAATTATCACCACAAGGTCAACAAATTGTTCGAGAGGAGCGAAATAAGTACGCTTCAGCTTTGATGAACCTATGTTTGGTCAATTATGGTCGTGTTGAGGGTCCTTCAAGGTTCGTGAAAATTCTCAACTTCATAACTGTTATGGAATCTTATCAAAAAGATTATCGTGATTTTATGACAGTTTCGCAGCTTTTCACACCGGCGCCGTTATCGAAATCGAGAAGAAGACTCGAAAACGCTGTTTTATGCATTGATTTGCTTTGATATTAATGAAATAATAAGTTCATATAACATTCTTCACTGAAAAAACATGCCGGGTCAACACAACAAAAAAAAAGAAACGAAATTTTCTTCACGCGGTGTATCTCAGATAATCATTGTGGAGGTCTTGGAGAGGTCATTAAAAAACTACATCGTTGGGATCTCGCAACGAGCTCGAAAAAAAACGAATAAAAAACGAGGTCGTTGCGAGTTCGATACGAGCTCGGCAAATGAACTGAAAGCGAGGTCGTTGCGAGATCGTCAATGTTTTTGATTTGTAATCATCTTTTTAAATAAATTTTCAACCAACGAT
The DNA here is from genome assembly GCA_963572245.1 of Caenorhabditis sp. 8 KK-2011. Taxonomy (NCBI): domain Eukaryota; kingdom Metazoa; phylum Nematoda; class Chromadorea; order Rhabditida; family Rhabditidae; genus Caenorhabditis; species Caenorhabditis sp. 8 KK-2011. The sequence goes on along the minus strand of OY751550.1, from coordinate 9,582,654 downwards.
TTCAACAACTGAATAGAGTAGTCGGTAAAGTGAATGTCTTTCAATCAAACGATGCGAGTTCGATTCCCAGCCAGGTTTGACATTTTTCAAAATTGACTTAGTTTTAGGAGTTCGTGGAAAACTCAAAAACGAGCTCGTTGCGAGGTCCAAACGACATCGAATTGACCTTATCTGCGAGCTCGAAACAACCTTGTCAACGACCTCCACAATGATTATCTGAGAGTGATCGCACAAAAAGGAAACTGTTTTGTCATAATAATCAAAAACGACACTTCTTCTCTCTCGCTTGCTCTTATCCGTCGTTGCGAGAAACCCACGCTCTTTGGAATGGCGCGAAATTTGAATTCATTTTTTTTCTTAATTCTTTTTCTTAAACATTGCAGAAAGGTGTGCGGTGTGTTTGTTTTGTTTGCTTTCAAAAAACAACCTGTGCGAAACCAGCTCACGGATTACATTATCAAGTGAGTTTTGGCTGACGTGTTCATCTGAATGCCAAAATGCACAGTTTGTATTTCACTACCCATGTCGAAATCAGTATTCGCAAAAAACTTAAAAAAAAAAACTTGGACAGAACAGTTGAATGGACCACAACATCGAAAAAGGACCCGGCCAATAACTGTGTTCCAGTATTTGCAAGAAAAAAATAAGCTTCATCTGAATTTCTGTGCGATGTTTTGCCATAGATGTTGGTAGTAAGATACACGCTGCAAAATTCTGAGATCCCAATGAGTCCTGTTTCCGATCCGACTATGTATATTAGGTCAACACTTGTGATGGATGCAAATCGTTCTTTCGTCGAGCAATAGTTCTGCAAATGAGAAATGCTACTCGGATTTGAATCAAAGTTCGTCAAATTTGAAGTGTCGCTCATGCCGTATGAACAAGTGTTTTGATGTCGGGATGATTCCTACAGTTCGAACTTGTAGAAAAAAACGAAAAGTGGATGATGGTGAGGATTCAAATCTAGAAGTTCGAATTACACGTCGTATCAAGCACAAGAGAATTGGCAAAAAAATTGAAATAGAGCGAGACGCAGTGTGGGCGTAAAACGACAAAAAATAAAACGACAAAAACCGATATCCACCGAAAAATAGTTTTACGTACATTGGAGCCAATTATTCGGGACAATTTTGATTACTCTGAATATCTCCTCCTGAAAACCATCATTATAGCTAATCCCGGTTCGTTATAGGGAATCTTATCGCCTTTAACTGTATTTCAGCTCTCAATTTATCACGAGAAGGTCAACAAATTGTTCAACAAGAGCGCAATAAATACGCAAGAGTGTTGTTGGATCTTTGTATATTAAACTATGGAAATGTCGGAGCTCCTTCCAGATTTATTCTAATACTCAACTATATTAGTGTTTTGGAAAACCAACAGAAAGAGTTTCGAGAGTGGATGACTATGTTCAAATTTTTCAAACCTTTGAAAGTTTCACGATCGATATCGAGATTGGAGAACGATGTTCTGGGCATCACTCTGTACTAAAATTGTCAGTGTTTGTTAGAGTGTGATTATTTATCTGAAACTCGGAAAAATCCTGCAAGAGTGACGTCCGAAATTAAAAATCTAACTTGCTCCCGTATTCGGCCTCACAATCAATTCCAAAAACGAATTTAAAAAAACAAAACAAAAATAAATTTTTGCCGCAAATGCAAAAAAAAATAAAGAAAAAGTTGTCCACGTAAAACGCCCCTTCGCATGGGCTGACTTGTTCGTTTGCAACTGCGGCACACTGGGTTTCTCATTGAAAAGGTCACGCTCCTTTTTTTCAAAAATACGTGAAAACTTTTAGAAAATTGTTTTGTTAATTGTTCAAATCTAAATTAGTATGTTAATTGAATGGTGCTTTTGTTTTTTTTTTCTGAATAAGCTCATACTTACTTCATATCGACACATTTTCTTTTTCTCTTGTTCAAAAATGAAAACTATCAGAAATGATGAATCAGATAATTTTAAAAACAAGATCACGTCAATTTTCATGAAAATACATTCTCATTTTCGAATTTCATGTCATCGTGTCCACTCACATGTTCTCTCTTACCTACTACACAGTTTTCATTGGGCGCGGTTCAGATTCCTATTTTTGGGCCAGGCCCAACTTTTTGGGCCAGGCCCAATTGGTACGTTCTGTCAACCACAGACAAAGGCAATTTTGTTTTCGATAATCGTTTATTTTCTTTGTGTAAATTCTCAGGAAAAAAAGCTTTAGACACAAATTCTACAATACTTTTTTATGTTAGTTTTTTTCTATAATAAATGTTGTTTGTTGTTTTCATAATGTACACAAAAATATCTTTCAGGTTCCACATCCCACCAAGTTTTCAAACAAAAAAAAACTCATCTACAAATTAAACCGAGAAATGTATGTAGTTTGAACTTCCGGAAGATGTCGACTAATAACTAATTATAGTAAAAATCCAGGATCCTTTCACAAACTTTCTAATTTATTCCTTTTCGAAGGCTGGTCAATTATTTCTTCTCTTGCAAAACTGTGTCATTGTCACGGATCATGAGAGCATCAAAAAATGAGATACATTTAGGTCAATATTGTTATCCTCACCGAAGTGTGTTTCTTTTTTTGTTCTCTTCAAAATTAAAACCGGAACACCTGTTTGCCACAAAAATTCTGTCTATTCAAAAAAGGTCATGTTAGTTTCTCTGACTCTCAACTGTCTCTTCTCTCTCTCTCTTCATCTCTCCAAAATTTCATAGAAACTAAAGGTGCTTTTGTATGTATTTGTATAGGGTAAATAATTGGCATTTGTGTATTTACATGTGCTCTACTTTTATCGATCGACTTTCAGATTTTGTTTCTTTCTTCTTTTTCATCAAATTAGTCCGCTATCTTTTCTAGTTTTATCAGTCAGTCACCCTGTTTTAAATAGTAAACAAATAAAGTTCTCATCGTCCTCCACATATTTTTTGTCTCCTTGGTAACATTGTGCCATATGTTGTGCTCATATTTTGTGATTTATTTTTTCTTGACGTTTTCCAGAATGAAACCATTGTGGACTGCCGAAGCATTGTGCAGAAACACAGATCGTTTGTTGAAAAAGTACGAACATGTTCCAACTCTAATTTCGTTAACATCTATCGTCGTTGTTGCAGCTTTGTGAGTTTATATTTGAGAGAAATGGAAACATTTTAATAACTTTTTTAGATTTATCTCCTCGACTTTTACATAAATCTCATTCCTAACAGTGTACATAAAAGAATGCTCGACATTGATAAAATAAGTTTGGTGATAATAAAGACTTGAATGCCAATTTGTTTTTTTGTTTTTTAGAGAAAATCCAGTCCTCTGGGAAGAAAGCTCCCAGACAATGAACATTTGAAATAATAGACCTTGTTTGAAAATAAACGAGACAATTCATAAAAATACCTTCTTAACAGTTCATCAATGTTCTAGCGAATCATGAACATTATTTCGATTTGTGAAATCATTCAGAAGTTTTTGATACCAGAATTTCTAACTTTAATTTTGCCATATTAGCTGTTTTTTTTTTCATTCATCCAATGGATCGCTTTGCGTCACACGTAGAACGCAAATTATCTGACATGAGTAAACACATATTAAAATAGTTGTTAACATCATGAACATTCAGAATATTGAAGAACGTGAACTCCAACCGGAAAACAAAAAAAAAGAAATAAAAACGGAATCGCCTGAAAAAAAATTCTGTTGGCTTCCTCTTCCACGACCACCAAAAATTCGGCCGCCGGAAAACTTATTGACAACCACTTTGTTCTGCCTGTTTGCAAAACAAACTAGCTCGTCCCCAACATGCTCCCGTTTGCCGGTGTCTACTAAAATGTGTCAGGTCATTCGAAATGCGACTAAAATGAACCAATCTTGAACAATAGGATGCGACACGACGGCCAGGGAGAAAAGAATCTCCTGGAAAACTGGACTATAAAATTGAAGAAGTCGGGGTCGGACAAGCAGTAAACACAAAGCTCTTATCTACTTATAAACTTGGAAAAGTATCCCACATAAAACGATTACTGTAGTATCTATCTTCGAGGTGTTAGCTCAGCCACATTCCCGCATAGAAATCACATTTACATGTGGTTCTGTCGATTATTCTCAAGAGACATCCATAATGAGATGTATTACCCAAGTTGTGTTAATCTACTCGTTTTTTTTACGCTGCACGTTGTATAGGCTCGAATCACAGCGAGTATAATTATCATCTTAAATGACCCGGCGACTCTTCTAGAGTATTCGATTATTTTGAAAGTATTCGCCATTTTAAGACATATGTGGGTGAAGGACCAGTCTAAAACAACGTATAGCAAAAACTACAGCACAAAAAAGAACAGAAAATAAATCATAGAGTTGGATTAATCGCGCAAACGCGCTCTACTGCTTCATTAGAATTTGAAATTTTGATCCAACTTTATTTTTATTTATTGTTCTTTTTTGTCGTCTAACTTCTGTTTCTTATGTTTTTGAACAGTTTTTTAACTCATATATGCCTTAAAAGGATGAATACTTTCAATTTAAACGAATACTCTCGATGAGTCGCCTGGTCATTTAATGTATTTCGAGTTATCCGTCTTTCTTCTCGCTGTTTCTGCCAACACTTTTCTGATCTACCAGATAAGCACAAAATTGAGAAAAAGTATTGGATCTTAAAAGTATTTGATGTTATGTTTTTCTTTGTTCTCAATTTGGTATTCGATTCTGGATATGCTTGCTCAACCAGCAATGCATGCTTACAAAAACGCGTTCATTGTCATCTGCACAAGTTGGTTCAAATATGATCACTCTTTCGCCTCAATCATCATGTGTAAGCGTTTTCTGCTTTTTTCATGATTTTCGGAAACATGGCAGATATCACAAAAAAAAAACGTTTATCTCAAAGTTATCAGATACTTCCTTCTCGAATTTTCTCTAAAGTTCCTGGGAATGAAAACCAGAGGTTGATGTTTGAAAATGAACATCAAACACAAAACTGATGAAAATTTCCATGGTGATTTCAGAATGATCTTTATCATAAGGTATATTTATTTTTAGTCTAATTTTCGGTGGCATTCGTAACAAAGATCAAGAAATCGAAAGTGCTTTCAAGGTGCATAGTACTGAAATTTGTGGATCTGACAAAAGCAAATAACAAGCAAAGAATGCTTCTTTTTCAGCGACGTGGTGTGCATCTTATGGACTAACTCTTGTTCTTCTTGCTATTCATTTTGTCTACAGATTCATCGTCATAAAATGCCCTTGGAGATTGAGATACTTTCAGTATCCGTTAGTTGTGATATGGCCCACTGTATTTATATTGATCGGGTCGATTTGGTGGTTAGATGTACATTTTCTTCTTTCCAGTAATTTGATGTTTAATGATTATATGAGAGAAACTATTTCATCGACCTATGGAGAAAATGTTGACCGTCTAACATACGTTGGCCCACTGTTTTTCATAACTGATAGCGACGGAAGAATACAGATTCAATGGAAAAATTGTATAGGCATGATGATTGTATCCATCATCTCTATCAGCACATTGGCAATCATTATCACGCTAGGATACTCCCTTCAAAGAAGAAACAGAAATCGAATAATATCTGAAACAACTCGCCGACTTCAGAATCAATTTTTCTTATCGCTATCTGCCCAAACGATTGTTTCTATGATTTTCATGTACCTTCCAACGTACATTATGTACATCTGCCCAATTTTCGATATTGACTTAGGAAAATTGGCAAACATCACATCGCTTTGTGTGGCAATATATCCGATATCAGATCCTTTGATTTCCATGTTCATCATCAGAGATTTCCGCGACTTCATGCTCGGTTGGTATTTATTCGAATTGAGTTCACATAAGATTCTTTCAGATTTCACAGGTTGTCGAAAGAATGGATCAGTTTGTTCGACTACGCCGATTAGCTTATCCATCAAGTGACATTTTTTTGAATTGTGTTGCCTCATAAAGTTGTTTTTTGTTTACATCAAAAAGTTATATTCTGTTATTAAAAAAAAAAACGGACCCGGAAAAAACGGGCTCCGAATAAACCAAATAGGGTCAGATCCAAGCGAAGGGACCCGGCCCGTTGTTTTCAACAAAAAAATCTGAACCGAGTCGAAAATCATACACCTGAAATGTTGTGCATGTTTCGCACCCTTCGATTTTTTCTGGATTTCAAAAAAGATCAGAAATGTTTTTAAAACTTTCTAAAACATAAATCAAAGTTCCGTCACACACTCAAAATATACACAACCCGTTTTCGACAAACGACACGCCTACCGTTCTGAGAAATTACGAGCGAGAAGAGGTGGTTCTGTATCGCTTTGGGAAATCATCGAAATGAGAAAACACGTTCAAGTTATTATCCTTTTGTTCTGATTTGTGATGAGCGCTATGTTCAAATTTAACTACCAAAGTATGCAAAGTTAATTCAATGAAAAATGAAACAGTCCTCCGAGTTTCATGATTTTTCTCTGCGTCTCTCTCCCTCGCAAATGTTCTTTCTGACTAGACTCAGCGCGTCTTCCAACTCATTTTTTCCCAGTTAGTTTTTCCCAAAACGTTCACTGGTTTTGAGAGTGTCGGATTTTTCCCTCATACATTTTAGCCGACTCAAACAAAACAGTACTCCAAACACACAACTGCAAGACACCGCATCTTTATAACAAGTTCCTTGTTTCAAATACAAAATGCTGAAAAATGAAACAGCCGAAAAAATTGTTGTCTAACTGTCCCATATTTATTCGTTTTTTTTAATACTTTTCTAACCAGGAAATTTCAAGTTCAAGCCTGGTTATCAAAAAAATTCAAGTTTCTTACCCTCTCATTAAATTTTAAACCGATCATTAGTCGAAAACATTGAATTGTCATGCTGTTCGTGTTATTAACCACTTGAAAAAATAGAAGTCGTCGAGTTCCGCGTTTTCTTTTGTCACCCTGCACTCCCAAAAGATTACATTTTTGAGAGTTTTCAGATCAAATCATTCTAGTCACAATATTTGTCTACTGTCTGTTGTGACTCGTCGACAACATGAACATACCGTTGTCAGTTTTGACCTTGGAACACGTCGGGTTTTTCATCGCAATATCTGCCAACCTGTTTCTTATATTTTTGATAAGCACAAAATCGAGAAAAAGTATAGGATCTTACAAGTATTTGATGTTATGTTTTTCTTTGTTCTCAATTTGGTATTCGATTCTGGATATGCTTGCTCAACCAGCAATGCATGCTTATAAAAACGCGTACATTGTTATCTGCACAAGTTGGTTCAAGTACGATCGTTTTTTGGCACCTTTAATTATCTGTAAGTGTTTATGTCTTGGTAGTAAAATATTTACTTCGTGTGAATTTTTCGTTTGAAACAGGCGACCGCAGATCATTCATAGAAATCGAAGAAATGAAATTTTTAAAATTAAAAATTCAGAGAAGGTCACGAAAATTTATTTAACCTGCCACAAAATGTTGTCAAAAGGCTGCGACGTTTTTTGTGGAAAAATTGTTTCCAATTTGTTACGTTTTATTTCGCGGAAAGTCAAAATTCAAGTTCACAAATTTCAGCCACGTATTGCTCATCGTATGGTTTAACCCTTGTCCTACTTGCAATTCATTTCATCTATCGATTTGTTGTTATTAATCATCCAAGTAAAACATACTTTTTCCAACATCCACTAGTTCTTATTTGGCCAGCAATTTTTGTCGCGATCGCAATTTTCTGGTGGTTAGATGTACATTTTCTACTAGCCAGCAACCCGATGTTCAATGATTATATGCGAGAAACTATTTCATCTTCCTACGGAGAGGATGTTGATCGACTATCATACGTTGGCCCATTGTTTTTCATTGTTGACAACAATGGAAAAAAGCAGATTCAATGGAAAAGTTGTATTGGAATCATCAATGTGTTGATCATCTCTGTCATCACATTGACAATCATTGTCACGCTAGGAAACGCGTTGCGCAAGAAAAATGCGGAAACGCACAATATAGTGTCTGAAAAAACTCAAAGAATTCAGAGACAATTGTTTTTCTCTTTATCCGCGCAGACAATTGTTCCAATATTTTTCATGTATGTCCCCACATACGTTATCTATCTCTGCCCTTTATTCGGTATCGAGTTGGGCGGTCTAGCCAACATCATTGCACTATGTTTGGCATTGTATCCAATTTTAGACCCGCTGATTGTTATGTTCATCATTAGAGACTATCGGGATTACATTATCAGTGAGTTTGTTACAGGGCTAAACACGTAGCTAACATGAGAAGGCCAAGAGGCCGGCCCCAAAATAACGAGTCGGGCCGGGTTTTTTTGTTTATCGCCTGTCTAAAAAAGCTCGGTTCGGCCCGACTTTCGAACGTCCGTTTCACAGAGCCGCGTAGAACTTCCAAACATGATGTGAGAACAATTTCTATACTTTTGTTCTTCCAGAAAAATTATGTTTTGTTGCTGAAAACACTAAATTTTCTGACACATTCAAGGCCGGTTTCCGACCGGGCTTTTTCTGGCCTTCTGTAAAAAGCCCGGGCCAAAATGTCCTAGATCTTATTTAAAAAAGCAAAAGTATGAAAGGAAGACGTGAGATGGAAACGCTGAAAATTTGAACCTCAGTTCACGTTTTTTTCGTATCCAACAAAAAAACGTGAATTTGTTTACTTGAGAAAATGAGCTAGATTTTTTGGAAATGAAAATGGCAAAAATATTTTTTTTTGCGAACTTTTCTGCGTCTCCTTGTTTTTGCTCGCTTTCGTCTCTTTGCAATTTTTATTGGAGTAATCCAGTGAGAGAATGTTTCTTCTCAAAAAATTAATAATTTCAGTAAGAAGATGTGGGCGGAAAAGTACTACTGTTGGTTTGGTAGTCACAAGTTTATCTACAAATGGAGCTAATTGACAAAAAAAAAAGAAAATAATAATTTATAATTTTGTAACACAATTTGATGTATGAAAGCACATGTACATTGCCGGTAAGACTATTGACGCTCCGATCAAAGAAGTCGTACCAAGAACCAGTAACATTTGACCAACCTGAGAGAATGAGGCAGTACCGCTGAACAGAAGAGGAAAACCGGCTAGACAAAGAGTCAGAGCGCCGAACACACAGACAATTCCAGCTGTCGAGTGTGCTGATCTGAAAATGGGTACTAGTCAGAAATCAGGGTTTCGTGTTGACTACATTGTTTTTCCCGTTGTATCAGAGTCCGCATCCCGAAATGCAACAACATAATGAAGGGTATAATCGAAGCTGAGGCCTATTATTATGATAAGAATTGTTGACTCAACTACAGATAGCTTCCAACCTGAAATTAATTATATTTGATCTTTGCTCTCTCTATCTTCTTACCAAACAAAATTAGAATGGCAATAGTCCAAAGAATGATTGATAGAATAACAAATGATGGCAATAGGGAGAGAGTTAATTGTCTGGTACACCCGATGATGACAACAAGACAAATCATAACTGACAGGGCTACCGATGTGTAGGTTGATGTTTTCAATTGACGAATAATGTCGTAGAATCGAGTGACTTCAGGCGAAGAGGAACAAAGAACATTCGTATGATTTTGACGGAGAAAATTGCAAGTTGATTCAATCTCTTCAAAAATGTGAGATATTGCATCCGCATTGACTCGGAGTTTTTCATCGGTTGGAATCGAAATGAAATATCTGAAAAGTGCGTTGAAATTTGTATTCTGAATCGCACGGTGATCGTTTTTGTATAAACCGTATTGTGCATTTTTCTATTTAGATCAGATACAGTTTGAATGTGGCCGGAACCAAAAAAAAAATATATTCAAAAATAAGAAATTCAGAGAAAAGGTCACGAAAATTATTTTGACCTATGTACCACAAAAAAAAATCACATATTTGAAGACCGAAAAATTTATCTGGCCCGATTTTTGAGCTGAGTTCTTTCCGGTAAAATTTTGAACAACTTGGCCAGTTTGAGCAAAAACGCTTCTGGTTCGATTCTGTGGCCTGAATCTGATTTTTTCGGTCTGTTTTTATCGGGCTCAGTCTGAAATGTGATCAATTGTTTTTTTTTTTTTTCTCCCAGATTTGAACGAGAAAAAATCAGTCTTTTTCAACTTTTTTAACACCTCACCCCACAATTTGAAAGTCTTCATCGATTAGTGGTCCATCTCCGGGAGTCACCGAAAAGTCGTCAGGAAATTGATGAAGATAGTGAGAATATTTCACTGATAACTTCAAAATGCAATCCGAAGAAATAGGCTGATCTTCTAAACATGTTTCGTTGAGTTTCAGAATTTTATCCGACCACGGAATATATGTGAAATTGTTCTGATGAGTCGAATATTTTGACCATTCTAACGATGCGATGTTGTTATAAAACATCAGATTCTCAAGTGTGATATTGAAATCATTTCGAACTTTCCATCGTCTTTTCTGCAATGTTGGCAACAATTCAAAGTTTTGTGAATAACTTTCGGCGCCAAACAAGTAGTTTTTCATTATTCTTGCAGATCGTTTCCATTGAACATTGAAACAGTGAACATTGTCATCATAGAATTCATGAACATTCGAAGAAACTAGCACTTTTGTCGGGTTTGTCTTCGGTATCTCCAGATAATAAAATATATACCAACTCGATAAGCATGAAAGGAAAATTGATATGAAGAATATTACATGTTTGAACTTCGCAGAGAACTCGACCACTTTCTCGATTTGTGATTTATAGCAGTGACTAGGTTCTGGTCTCTTCAACAAAATCATCGTGCTCGGCAAAATTAGAAGGACAAGAAAATAGTTGACGAGAATTGTGAGAAATGCATAAATTCCAAAACACTTCAAAACAATAACATGGCTCGATAAATTAGTGAGAAATGTTGTAGCGGTTGTGAGAGACGTGACAAACATTGAGATCAATGAGTGACGCAGAGATGCGCGAAGACTTTGTGCCAAAAGATCGTGCTCGTGGTAAATGGGCGTGTAGGTGTCTCCAATTTTGTATTTTATTCTCGATACTTTGTCAATATTCTTGCGATAATATACCAGGAGGAGGAACGCGTCATCAGCTCCAATCGAAGCGAGAACCACAACAACGAGAAGATTGATGAATGGGAAGAATTCAATTCGAAGGATTATCTGGGAAAAAACATACACGTGACCTTAACGTGACAAGTCTCATTTTTTTCTAACTTATATCAGACTTCATTTCTCGAAAAACATTAGAAACCTTTCGCTGGTGTTCCAAGGAGAATAGCTTTATTCAGGGCTACCCGGCTCGGAAACTTTGAACCAGGTATGTTTTTTTTCGTTTCTCGGCCTACCCGGAATAGTTTTGATCAAGGGTGAGATTCGGGCTCTTTTGGGCCGGCCGTTTCGTGACCGGGATTTGTCACTGAAACCCAGAAAAAGCCCGGCCGGAAACGGGCCTTGAAATTATTCGAAAATACGGTACTTCCAGACACAAATCACAAATGTTCTAGAAGAACATAAGTGTAGAAATGGCTTCCACAGATTAAAAAAAAATCGATCCCGCCTCAGAGAAACTGACGTTTGAAAGTCGGCCCGGGCAGGCCGGGCTTTTTTTCACCGACCGAAAAACAAAAAAGCCCGGTCTGGCCCGCGATTCCCGGGCCGGGCTCTCAGGCCCTCGCGCTATAATCTCACCTTTGGTTTTAATGGCACTGGCTGAATTACATTTTTCGAAAATGAGGCTTTCTTAAAAAACATTTCAAAAAAATGTCTTCCAGTTTTTGTGGGAGAAATGTAGTTTTTCGAGCCAATATGTCAGAGCTTTTTTTCCGGAATTTGTTTGCACTGAGTTTTGACAAAGTTTTGAAAAAATTGAGAATTTTCCCAACAAAATTTCTCTAAAATTCAAACTCACCGCGTAGATGAAAAACGCAACACCGGCTGACAAACTGACCAGTGTGACAATCACTGCCGTGAACAACACACTTTTTGAGTATAGAAGAAAGCACATAATCACAAGTAACGCACTCATACCCGCCAGAAGTGTGTCTTGCCAGATGATACTTCGAAACTCCTCATTTTTGATGTTGAAATCGACACCAACAAGTTGCATTCCATCGACTTCTCGCATGTAGAAATTCAACTTTTTAACAAGATTTTGATAAAATTCTAAATTGTCTCCCCGGAATTTCGATATTTTCAGAACAATTGATATAATTGGATTATTTTGGTCAACAGGAAGAAGCCAGTTTATGACTTGATCTATTGAGTAGGCTTGGCATGTTGACAAAGTTGGATCCAGAAGACATGCATCTATCAACGATCGGAACTGGGATATACTAGAAACGATGGATACTAGACGAACATTATGACGAGAAAACTCACTCATTTTGATTCAAACTTCCACAAGAGTTGACAGTACTCATGTTTGGGCATGTTGTGTACAAAGGGAGGTTGAGTGAGTGTTTGAAAATCTTTGATGCTGGATCAGTGAAATTTGAATCAAGAATGTGATCGTCTATCAAACTGTCTAGATAGCAGAGATGTCGAAGAGTGTTGATGTTGAAAAGCTGAAATGTTCCAGGTCATTTCGGGCCTGATTCATCAGAAAAAGGTTTAATTTAGGCGTAAACTAATTCTCGATCACAATTGCTCGATCTAATGTTTCTCACCTCATCTAAACTCTCAAATTTAACCATAATCTTCGCCATATACTCGATGGCATCGTAGGGAATTGACACACCAATAGATCCGAAAAACTCGCAAGAATCATTGAGATCATCAAAATTTGGATTGAAATCCACCCCATAATCATCATAATTGACTGTGATGTTGGGACTCTCGTCAAACTCTTTCTCAATTTCCCGTTTATTACGCGACAATTCTTGTCTACAAAATGGTTCACTCCCAACTGAAACTTATCAATAACTCACTCATAATACCATTTGATAATTCTCGAATTGCTAGCCTGTTGTCCTTTCAAATTCTCTAGAAACAGTCTTGAATTTGCCGAATCTGTATTTCTTGTTTCGAACCCTTTGGCGGGATCAAAATCTACTATCTCGTATCCATGATACACTCCTAGAACTGTCAAAACAGCTGAAACAGCTAGGGTCAGACAAATAGTTGGCAGAGGATGACCGATGACGAGTCTCGAATATTTTACAAACATTATTTGAATTGTGTTTGTCGTGTTTGGGTGAAAAATGAGGAAAAAGGGGGAAGAGGAAGGCGTGTTATCAAACACTGTAAAATGAACAATAACATAAAGATTTATGGGAGTATTTGTACGGTTGAAGAGTACGAATTCTTGATAGAAGGAAAAAATATAAATTTCGAGCTGTGCAGTATCGTTGAACGTACATTTTGTATAGACCAGATTGTTTCAATATCCGGCAATTGGAAAGCTGTGTTATTGGTCATTCACAGATCGGTGACACGCGATCTATCAATAATGTCAGGCTTACTCGGTTCATAAGGGATTCTCAGCGTATTTTGATATCAGAATCGGATTCTACGTTTCTAAAAAGTGTATGTATACTGTACTTATGTATGACGCTGTCGGAGAATCTTCTCAGGGAAATTCTGGCTGAGTTGAAGCTGCGCAGCCTCTAATCAGCCATTTCTACGCCGAGTGTCTGGCGCAGAAACAGGTGTTTAGCCTATGAGCGAATCAGCGAAAAGAACGCTTGGCTAAGCTATTCGTGAAATTTTTGCAACGATTTCCCTGAGTTGTTCTGAAAATATACGTTGCTGAAAGTTCAAACTACAGTAACTGCGTGTTTTGTTTTGTGTGAATCATCAAATACTGATCTTTTGAGAACAAAAATTCAAGATTCACATTCAAGTATTGTCAATCCGAAATTTTTTTCTCAAGTTATTGTTTTTAGGATTAATTCGCATCGTTTTCAGGTAATGTTCTGAACAAAAATGGCGCCGATTCGAGAACATTGATGCTCATGTAATTGAACTATGAAATTTTTATGTTCAAATCAAAGTGAATCTGAAGTATATTTGTGTTTTCACTGTGAACTCGGTGAGGTCTGCGTGGAATGATAGAGGAGAAAAAGTATATAAACAAAAATTTCAAACAACCTCCCATTGTTCACTAGAGCACACATACCTGATTGTAAGATTTGAAAAATGGAAGAGAACTTTAGCATTTTTAGGCCAGATCCATTTTTTCTTTTTTTTTTCTTTTTTTGAAATGCGAACTTGTGATATCTGTCATAAAGAGTTCAACACTAATTCAAGTTATTTTCGGCACTTGGATTCGCACAGTGTGAGTTCGTTTTCTGTTTTACCCTTCGAGATTTGCGTTTTCAGTTCTTCGGTGGATTTTTCTGCGATTTGTGCGAAAAGAATTTCCGTCGCGAAGAAAATTTAGTAGAGCACTGGCGAAAAGCATGCCCTGGTGTTCAGATGTTTCTGAATCCTGACGAACAACAGAATTTGTCATACCAAGAACTGAAGTTGCTAGTAATTCGAAATATTTACGAATATAAAAAAATTGACGACACTGACAAACCATCAACTTCGGATGACGTTTTTACGGATTCTAATACTAAAGTGTGTGTAGATTGTAATAATTCAATACCAATCGCCACGTTCGCAAGGCACGTACAAGTGCACAATAGAGTTTTCAAACCCGGATTCAAAATCGAAGTGGTCAGAGATACATATGTAATTTACTTTTGCGACCTTTGCGCTGTTGTGTTCAGGTCAGTTTGAATATAAATAATATATGCTTGTTTTTGCAGCACCTCTCAATCACTTTATGACCATTGGCGTGAAAGTTGCAACGAGGTTATGGCAAATGTTCCGGAAAATGGTGTACTCATGAGCAACGAAGAGTTAGTAGATCTGGTGGCACATCTTGTAGATGAATCGAATATTCAAATAAACATTGACACGAAGTTCGAATTCAATGCTTACGAAAATCAGAGTCGTCGTCTCGTCAAACCAAATCCATGGATTAATTTGCAAATATGGAAAAATAACTCATCCAACTTAATTAATTGCCCGAGATGTACGAGAAAGTTCAAAAATAGAGGACGAATGGATCGACATTTATTATCATATCATAATACGTGGAAGATTGGAGAGAAATGTCTGATGTGTCTAACACATTTCAAGCGAAAAGATGCGCTGATTGAACATTTACGTTCAGTTTGTCCTGCTATGAAGTTGGAAATTCCGGTTAATTCAGAACGAACGAATATGACCAGTTTCGCTTTGTTGAAAAAGATGGAGGATTGTGAACCAAGATGGAAGACAATGTATGAAGCGAGGAGAAGTGAATATCAAACTTATGTTCGTCAAATTCTGGTATGTTTGTTTTGGAAATATATTATTTACATCGTGCTTTCAGAGTGCCAACGATACCAAACCGTCAACATCATCAAAACCGCCTCCTCTACCACAAGAGATCCCTGATTTTTCTGTCACCTCCTTGTTTTGCCCGTTTTGTGGTGATTCTCATTGTTTTTCTTTGAAAATTATAAGTTTCTTTCCAGATATACTCTTCAAAAACACCAATATCACCAAACGCCACATCGTTTCTATGCATCCAGAAAAAGTGAAAGACTTTGTCGACGGGCTCCCTGTATTTTTTGACGAATTCGGTTATGAATATAGAATAGGAAAATATTTGGATATACCCATGAAGCACGGCACACGACTCAAAAAAACTATGGTTTGTAGAGCTGAATCTAAAAATTATCAAAAATTGATTGGTTTTTTTTCAGCCAGGCGGGAATTCGGAGTTTGTGATAGCCGTCGAGATTATTTGCCGGGACTTGTCTCAAAGTAAATGCGTTGTTTTGAATGAGACCGAAATACCTGTAGTGTTTGGGAAAGAAACGGGTTCAAAGTTGAAAATGCTGTATGAGTACAAGCCGGCGAAAATTGAAGGTTTGTTGTTTATCCAAAATGAATGCAATTTCAGAATTTCAAAATCTTGTGAAAAAAAAAACGTTCTGAATATTTCAGTTTTTGAAATTTCTGAATAATTTTTTTTTTCTCGTACCCAAACTTTGTGTTCTTATCAGTCTAAAACTGCACCAATTTCCAATTTAAAAAAGAGTAAAGTTTCGAAAAAAAATTGAAGCTTCTTACCAGAGTTTGAAATGAATTAATTTTTCTACTTTTCAAATTACACTCGGAAAAGTAACCAGTTTTTTTCTGAGTTCACGTTGTCGTCTTCATTTTATTAAAATTTATTTATTTTCAGATTTGCCAGTATTGAAGCAGGAGCGATGAAGAAGATCCAGTTGTATATAAATTTTTCATTTACCCTAGCAATAACTTTAATAAAACAAATGTATTTTGATCTTGAATTTTTGTTTTATTATTTCATATTGCGTTGCTCTCTATGCACGATACAAATATTTCTACTCTTCTGAATTGTTTTTCTCAAAGTTTCAATACCTTCACACCTTTCTCATTCTGAATTTATAAACAAATAAATAGGAAAAAGTCGGAATATAACGGAACCTGTATTCTTTATTTTCTAATTTCATATCACGAAAAAGACATTTTGCATGAAAAAAATTGGGACACGAAATGTCTGCGTTCTCCACATTTCACACACTCTTCACCCTTTGCCGAATTGACAAACAGTTTCTGTGCGCACGCCTCCGTCTTGCGTTGGCGACGGCGCGATGTTATTTTGAAATAGCCTTTGGCTAGAAAGAGACGACAGACGACGCGACTGTCTTGTCTCCTCCCACAATCAATTTGTGTGTTGGTTGACGTCACCGACACGGCTGAGGCGTATATATACTCAGTCGACCGGCGCAGTCA
The DNA here is from genome assembly GCA_963572245.1 of Caenorhabditis sp. 8 KK-2011. Taxonomy (NCBI): domain Eukaryota; kingdom Metazoa; phylum Nematoda; class Chromadorea; order Rhabditida; family Rhabditidae; genus Caenorhabditis; species Caenorhabditis sp. 8 KK-2011. The sequence continues at coordinate 9,565,938 of OY751550.1, read as the reverse complement.
ACACATTGATTGGTGAGTGAAATAATATAATAATAAAATGTAAAAAGAGCGAGTAACGTGTGAAGGAGAAGCCCCTCGTTGGTGAGCGATGAAAACGACTAATTCGGTGGAAGAGGTTTTTTCTCTTCCAGTTAATCAGGTGTGGGATTTTTTCATTTTTTGAGGGCTCGGAAATTTCGCAACATTTTTAATTTCTTTCAAGTTCAAAGAACGTTCTCTTGAGAAAAGTATCTCTTTTCTAAAATTGATTTTCTAGTTTGAAATAAATTTTTTATATTTTCGTTTTCAAAGAAATTTTTTTTTCCAACATCAAAAATAATCCTATTTTGAGCACAAATAAATACTGGTCATTCTTTATATTTTTTCAAGTTCAGACTTTAAAATATAAAACCGAGAACAACATGGGTCGGTCTGATTTTCTGAAAAACTTGTTTCATATAGTCCAAAATTACGATTTGCGATATCAGAAAACCGATTTTGGCCTGGCGGTCAATGAAAAAAATCATTCGTTACAAAAAAAATCATAAAAATTCTAGAAAAAAATGAAAATGATTTCCACAAAAATCATTCGCGACTCTGAGAAACTGATCTTCAAGAATCTGGTCTGGCTTTTGTTCACAAGCCGAAAAATTGAAGTATTTCGAAATCCAACAAATCTAGAACTTTCTACCTTTTTAAAACAGAGAAGGTGTAAACAGAAGGCGTTGTTCAAATTAAAATAGTCTGAAAACCCCAATATTAATTTTTTTACACGATATCGCCTGGCAACAGGAAATAATTGAGAACTTCATTCTTCAGAATTTTCAAAGCGTTACACAACTCACTATTGTCAGTGCAATTTTCTGATTTTCGTTCTTGTCACAATGTCATCTGGAAACGCTATCGTAAGTGTTTTTTTGCAATTCTGTAATCATTTTCGTAACCTGTTTTAGGGCGATGTCTATCGAGCAGTCATTGCCGATGTCGTGAATCAAATGAAAGAGGCGTTTTTGGATGAGAATATTGATACAGACATTTTAGCGCAGATGAAAAAGGTATGAATTGATTATCCAAAAAATGTATAGCATTAGTTTCATACCTGATCGTTTGAATGACGTAATGGAAACTGAAAATATAATTTTAAAAAGGCAAAAGGTACCCTGATATTTTTGAGCCACGCAAAAAAAACATTTAAAAAAAACCACGTTTTTTCTTCAAATTTTTAAAATTTTCAGTCATTTCGGGATGTTTTTGTCATACCTGGCCTAACAGGGTACCAAAATTTCTCAAAAATGTTGTCACTATGAAAATCTTGAAAAAAAATTTTGGCCAGTGGCGTGACCTATATATTTTTCTAGAAAATGTCACTGTGAATTGTTGACAAAAAAATGTCACGGTACTTTTTCCCCCTCTTAAGTCAGGTATGGTTTTTGTCGTCATTCAAAGTGACGAAATATTTTCCCAAATTTTCCCCAGTAAAAAAACATTGAAAGAATATTTGATACCCAGATATCTTAGATTTTCTTCAACATCCAAATTTTTCACAGGAATGGGAAGACAAAGTAACCTCGTCCGGTTGTGTTGATTTGCATCAAACCAACATGATGGGCCAGCATCAGCAACAACATCAGCAACAACGTCAAAACGTGGCACCGCCACCGATGCGACCGAATCCACAAATGCCGCGCATCAATCCCATCATGCCGACACCGCAACAACAAGTAGCCGCCGCTGCCGCACAACAATTGCGTATGCAACAATTAGCTGCAGGAGCCGGCGCAGTTGGTGTTAGTGGAACTGATCAACAACACGCCATGAGATCGATGTACACACAACAACCACAACAACAGCAGCAGCAACAACAACATCAGCAGCAGCAACAGCAACAACAAGCACATCTCATGCAGCAAATTCATCCGTCACAGTTGAGGGTATTCAATCCACAACAGCAGCAACAGCAGCAGCAGCAACCACAACAGCAGCAACAACCTCTATTCATAAATGGCCAGCAATTTCAGCCAGGGCAAGTTATTATGGTACAACAACCTAATGGTAAGCCTTCAAAATTTCTCGATGAAAAAATGAGGAAATTTTAGGTCTTGTTCCGATTTCGGTAAGCGCCAACAATTTAATGCAGCAAATGAACGCCAGCGGCCAACAAATTCGACTTGTACAACAATCACAACAACAGCAACAACAACCTGGAAGTACTCAACAATTGTCACATATGAATCAGTTGGATGGAAATGGTGTGACGTTAGATGACGGAGAAGAGAAACCTTCTAGATCGAAGCCAATGAAAGTGACGAAAAGAGTGAAGAAGGGGTTGGCGAAAAAGATTCGAGGAGAAGGAGCTAGTGGTGAGTTTTTTACAGCTATATCTAGTTCTGAAAGGAACAAAAATTTCTCAAAAAACAATTTGTCATTGTAGCCCGAGGGCCCGAGATCCCGGCCCGAAAATAACAAACCGGTCAAAAAAAGCGTCACTTTCTCAAAGACGAAAAATTTTAAAGGTCCGGTATGTATATTTTTATATGGACAATTCACTTTTGGTTTTTTTTTGAGATTAAAATATCCGGTTTCGCAAAATTTAATTTTTCGAAATTCACATATTTGCCAATTTTTTTTCACAAAAAAAATATTCAGAAAAACTTTCCAAAAGTTCATTTCCGATGAAGCCTGTTGCGAATGATAACAAAAAAACTGGATTAAAAGCTTTCGTCACGTTTCCTATACATTTTTATATTAAAAAAAAACGTTATTTTCAGAAGAGGAAGCATTGTCTGTTCTGAGCGGAATTCTGAGCTCTGTCCAACTCGACGGTGGTGGCGGAGGAATGTCGGATTCGTCGTCCGACGAGGATGAAGATGATCCGCTTCGTCGTATTGCTGATCGCATCGGCGATGATGCGGTCGAAGATGCGGAACAAGACAACGAAGAGGAACCGTTGAATTCGGAAGATGATCAATCGGACGACGAAGATTTGACTGTTTTGTTCGACGCTGACAACATTATCATGTGTCAATTTGAGAAAGTCAATCGAGCGCGTACCAAATGGAAGTTTCAACTGAAAGACGGTGTCATGCACGTCGACAAAAAAGACTATGTCTTCCAAAAATGTAGCGGTGAAGCTGAATGGTAATACTTTTATGTTCTCTGTAAACCCAGTGAAATCTAGTCACCACACTAGAACCCCTTTTTTGCCGTTTTATTATCATTTTTTTTTGATAAATATTTTCTTTTTTTCTGTTCCTAAATTTTCTGTGTGATATTATTACTATTTATAATGTTTTTGCCCTTCATTTTCTTCATAAATTTTTTTTATCGGTTTTGTTGCTGTGTTAGAAATAATTTCGGGTTACAGTTCCCAGTAATTCATCTGCACGATTATGATACAATATTTTTCAGAGAAAGTTTCAGATGCAACTGATTACGACATATCGAAATCCAGAAGATTTTTTGAGAAAGGTTCTGCGGGTTGGTCGGATTGTTTTGGAAAGAAATTTGGGCATTTTCGGACATCTTGTTGTTATTGTCAACTTGTGAGTTTTTTTTCATGGATTTTTTACATACTGCACGAAAATGGTTCGTATATTTGTTACCAGGTCTGATAAAAATCGGGCCCGGTGTAAATTTTTCAAAGTTTTTCGTTTTGTATCTCAAAAATCAAGCAAAAGCAATTCCTAAGAAATGGAATCAAAAAAAAAAAATCTAATGCAATTTTTTCTGAAAATTACAAAACAAAAGTGCGATTCAACGCTCGTCTCCTCCGATTTTGAGTTTTTTCACAGTTTATTTTTAGTATCTCATTGTTCTCCCACATTTATTTAGATCACACACAGTTTGTAGCCAAAATTGGAGAAATATAATTGAAAATTTAGAAATTCAGAGTAAAAGGCACGAAACTGATTCTAATCGAACTACTAAACATTTGGAAATCTTGAAAATCTAAAAATTTAACTATGGAAATTGTCATGGGCCTTCATTTAAAGAAAAAACCTGAGTCGGACCATTTTCGGCACGAAACTGGGCCAAAAACTCCAACATGCACATCTAGTGACCCCATACTTTTTTTTACAGATTCTCACAAATTCACCGCATCATCATTCCCACTTGTTGCTCGCAACAACCCCTTCGAACACCCTACATCATCGAAATTCCCTCCGAAGAACAACATCTGCCGAGTAGGAGCGCAATTCCTCTGCCTTATGAAGATGAAAATGATGAAGTGAAACCCAGGAAAAAACGGCGAATTTGCGGCATCTCACATATTCTTGGTGACGAGGAAACGTATTGTTGTCAAGTAACATAAACAAGAAATTATTGAGGTCACGTAGGAAATTTAAATTTTCAGAAATGTTTTCGACAATTTTCGCGAAAATGGAATTTGGAACGTCACTCATTGAGTTGCGATGTGATTTTGTTACAATGCCCAAAATGTGATCGGAAATACAAAAAACCCGCGTATTTGGTGAAACATTTGAAGGGCGAATGTCGAAATTTTTTGAAAACGGATGAACCAGTTATCAATCAGAGGACTTTGGAAAATCTCGGAGAAAATGTGGACAATGATTTGAAGAAGTTGAAGATTCCATATGAAACTGGTGCAATTATCTGATACCGTAGGTATTTTTGAAGTTAAATTCGACTAAATGTTTGATAAAAAACAGTTGGGAAGAGTCAAGAATCACAAAACAGCACCGATTCTATTCCCGTATTCAAGTTTCCGTGGTGTTGGTGGTCGCTAAGGAACCACCAAAGGAATTTGTTCCTTTCTTCCGCTGAAAAAAAACGAGCCGTTTTTTGTTTGTTTTTTTTTTCTCTGCAATTATGCACCAATTATGGTGCGTGGTTTGGTGCATTATACCATCGCTTCTGACAACTTTCATCAGAGCTGATTGTAGTTCGAGTAGTCTTGGTGAGTTTTGATAAAACTTCTAAAATTGAGTATCATCTGTTTTTTGTGATTAGATACAGTGTTCCTAAAAATTTTTTAATTGTAAGGAACTTTTCATGGAGAAATCAGAAGTTAGATTGTAATCTAGAAGTTTGGACCAAAAATCACAGGCCTAGGACCGCCAAAAAAAAGAACAGGGCCCACAGCCTGAGAAAGACAACCTGAATCATCGTTGTTGAAAAGTTTGATCTACCAGAATTAGCGTAAATTTTCTCTCTCAATTGAGTTCAAACTACATTCTACTTTCTCTACCCCACACTATTTCTCTAAAAATAAGTGTGCGGCAGTTGCAAATGAAACCGCACCCCCTCTTTTGGGATAATTGCAGTGGAAAAATAAAAAAAAGAAACGACGAATTTTTTGTGAAGAAAATGTTGAATTTCTCAGGCTGTGGCCCGGCCAAACTTTCAAAGACCAGTTCGTCAGAACCGCAAATGAAATTTTTTTTTGAAGTTTTGCAAACCCTGTTTCTGGGTCGGATTCACTCTAGCTGGTCCTCCTGTTTTTTTTCCGAAATTTTTGATATTTTTAAAATGTTTTTTGATAGGATTATGCTATCCAAAATTCAATCGCTGCGACGCGGTTACTGTAGATTGAAATTTCAAAAACAAATATTTTCAGAACAAGACTTTCTGCTATTTTGAGAGGTAAATTTCTATACTTTTCAGACACGCAGAATTAGATTCTGATATCAGAAATTCCCGAAAATCTCTTCTGAACCCAGTAAAGAAAACATTATCAATAGAGCGCGTGTGGCCGATTCGATTTCGGATAATACACAGAAAGCAACTCATAAAAGTCAATGCCAGCCTGCCGCGATGGTAGCGCTACCCTGCAGCGAGGTTAGGCGCGACCCTGCGTGGTAGCCGACAGCAGGCTGGCACAGTCCGTCAGCAGGGTCGCAACACTCCGTTTGCAGGATCGCTCAACCCTGAATTTTTTGGCACTAGGATAGCATGAATCTAGCAATATTGTCGCGTTGAATCTGTTTCTGTCTGTTGCTCACAAATACCTTATTTTCACGAAATTCTGATGACACAAATTGTGGGAAAACATAATTTTATTCAGTAAAAATAATCGATCATAAAAAGTATACATATCAAAAAAACATGGTTATGCATAGGTAAACTCATTTAAAAAATTCGAAGAAGAAACAGTGTCATACCTCGGGGAAAATCGTGAAATGAAAACGTTGTTTCAGTTGATATTTGTTGAGTCGTTTTCCAGTTGAGTCGATTTCTTACAAGTTGAAGTCATATTCGTCGATACGTCTCTCATTTAATACGTGTTGATTTCTGGAATACATAATTTTTGTACTAACAACCTTTTTATAGAAAATTCACACTCTAAAGAAACGAAATCAACTCACTTGATAACTTTGAAATTGTCCTATTTCACTCAAAAGTTGTCGACTACTGGCATGGCTTTGATCGAAGACATATCAAAAAGAACGACCTGAAAAACACAATTTATTACTAGGAAAAATAACGCAAACACATACGTTCAGTGAAAAAAACTGAAAAAATGAAAGAAATTGAAAGAAAGAATAAAAGAAAAATCCTAAGAATGCCACTCTGCTGCTACCTTGCTGCAGCACGGCATTATCTCGCGCTAGGCTCGCACAGGGTAGCAACAGTCCGGCTAAGCCGTCACTCTCGCTGCAGTATCGCACACCATCGCTGCAGTGTCGCACACCATCGCCGCAGTATAGCTAACATCGCGGCAGGCTGGCATTGACTTTTATGAGAAGAAACATCAGTGCGTTCTTAAAATATTCCCGTTTCAGACCCGTGGCTGAATTTTCTCTCAAATTCACACCAGAGCTCTGTGGAAACAAAATTCCCCACCCTGAAAAATCGTTACCATTACAGACTTCCAGCTTCTAACTTTAAAAAATATCAATCCACTTTTGAACAATGAACTCCGAAAAAAACTTCCCTTTCCGCGCAGAAAAATACGACACATTCCAAATTCATTTCCAGTGCCAAACCCCTAGTCAGAATTGTTGATGATTGTTTGGCACAAGACAGAGAGATATGAGTTGTTTTTTTCAGATGACTCTTATCTTCAGTCTCTTGAGCAGTACCAGATCGGTTCTGCCGGCGACTCTTACTACAATCATTTTTTGTCACAAAATTCGATCGACTTCACCTATTCGAATATCTCCTCCGCATCAGTCGATACAATCGGTGGTTTGGCCATCTCGGCTGCAAATTCACAGTGTTCGGCGAGTTGTTTGACATCTGTGTCGGCTTATTATCAAACAAATGGGACGAATTGTTAGTTCTGAAAATTCACAGATTTAAAATTTCGAATGAGATTTTCAGTGTCCATTCTAATGCTGACACCAGATGACACAACACTCTATCCAAACTATACTTTACTCTCCAATCTGACCACGTTTTATTGTGCAAATGTGTCAGGTTACTGTGGTGCCACAGTTGCACTTTATCAATATTATTCATCAGTTTATTATGGTGAGTAGAACGGCTATTTCCAGTCTTCAGGAACACATTTTAGTGTCAAGAATTTAATCTAGTCTTCAGACTATCTTGCCGACACCTCCGCTCCTACAAATGGGTCCTACACCGTTTCCTTAACCGGTCTGCCTCTTTGCTATCTGTGGAAGTTGAACACTACGACTACAACTGGAACTTCTACTACGACGAGTGCTACAACGACTGCGGTCAATAGTACAACTAGCACAACTGTGACTTCTGACAGTACCACAGCAGCAGTTGAGACATCGAGTAATTCATCCACAACAACTAGTGCTACCACGAAAACATCTAGTAGTAATTCTTCAACGACTACTGTAGCCACTACGACTAGCAAGGCCTCTTCACCCAACAACTCGACTTTAGCCACAACGAAGAGTGTCACATCTGCGACAACTTTAGCGAGTAACTCAGCTACGACTGTCTCCTCGTCCGATTCATCTACAGTGACATCGAACAACAACAACAATAATAATAATAATAATAATAACAACAACAATTCCACAAACAACAATAATAACTCTGGTGGTAATGGTGGAGCCTGGCACAATTGGCGTATTCCAGTAATAGTTGCGGCGTGTATAATTGGCATCGGTTTGGCACTCGGTTCGGTCGCCTTCTTTACATGTGCATTCATTGGCGCCACGGCGATTGCAGTCGCACCGAAACCCTACACACCGCCTCCTTCTTACGATTCACCCAGTCCACCCCAATTACCGCCGCAACCCGTAATGGCGCCGACAATTACACCGTTCACTGTCGGAATGTGAAAATTTAAGAAAAAATAAATAAAAATAATCCTTGTTGGAAACGTGTTCCCGATTTATAGTTCATTTTTCATTACTATTTTTCTCAATGATGAGCAATAAAAATAGTCGACAATATTTTGCTACAAACAAGCCCATGTGTTGCCAACTGTACGGAATGATTTCGACTTGTCCAGAACAGAAAGTAGGTTAAGTTCGTCGGGTGTTAAAGGAATAGAAATAGTCTGAAAAGAATACGTTTTAAAGACACCTCGTCACTTTCAGAAACTCGTTTTTATCAAAATCTTAATAACTTCAACTTTCGATGTGTGAAATTCAAAAATCGAAAAAAGTAAGGATCAAAAAAAGAAAAAACTGTTTTTGAATTCATTCTCCGGAAGAGCAGCGTCCGCGCGTGAGATTTGGGCTCTCTAGGGCCGGCCAGAGGCCCGCTCAGACTTCTCACCCCTGGCGTCCGCAAACACCGTTTGTGTTTATGTGCGGGTACAGTAACCCACGACAAAAACTGTTTTGATTTTTCTTTCAAACATTTTTGATTTTGGGAACCACATACATCGAAAGTTGAAGTTTTCAATATTGAGATTTTTATCAAAATGAAAAAAAAAACTCATGCCTGGCTTACCGTGTGTAGATTTTCGTGAATTCTTGATGGTGTTACTGATTTTGGAATTATAGATGTATTGCTAGAATAGCCGAAGGCGTACAAAATTGCTTGAGCACTGACATTATATTTCTGAGCCAGTGCTACAACCACTGGTTCTTTGAGAATTTCTTGATCACCAGCGCAGAGCGACGAATAGGCTTGCACAACAATATTGTTGAGCTCGCAGAACTTTCTTAACGTTGGACGTGTCAAATACGGCTGGTATTCGCATTGGTTGATAACTGGCTTAAATTTGGCAAAAGAGAACAGCTCAACCAAATGATAGATTTCGAAATTTGACACACCTATAGATCTAGTTATTCCTAGTTCTGAAAATCAAGTATGATTGACAATCAATCTCGAAAGCTGTCACCTTTTGCATTTTCCAAAAACTGCCAAACAATTTTCCTACCAGATTTGTTTTTGTCGTATTCACTGTCTTTTCCAGTATCTCGATCTCTTGGATAATGAACTAACAGTAGATCAAGATAGCTAGAACAAAAAAAGGGTTGATATTAGCCATTCACAAATCGGTACCACGCGCTCTATTGATAATCTTTATGTGAACTCGGTTCAGAAGTGATTTTCAGCGTATTTTGATATAACCATCAGATTCTACGGGTGGAAAATGTCTAAAAATATTCTTGTCACTTTTGAAGAATTTTGTTCTGGATATTTTCACTTCTCAAATTTCAATCTACTACAGTAACCGTGTGGTATCGATTCGTGAATGGCTAATATCAGGTCCGTTAGGAACTCACTCGGTCTGCAATTTCTCCAAAGATTCGTTGAATTGTTTTTCGGTTTCCTCCAGAGTGTTGTCATTCAATGTTCGTACTTTGGTTGTTATAAAAACATCAGCACGAGTTAGACCGAATTTCGGAAGAAACTTTCTCAAGGAGACACCCAAAAATTGCTCATTTTTGTACATGTTAGCTGTGTCAAATAGTCGATAACCAGCTTTTAAAGCACCCTCAACTGCAATGTTCAAGTCTTCTTGGTTGGGTATTCGGGAGATCCCGAGACCAACTCTTGGAATTGCGTATCCATCGTGAAGTGAGAAAACTCCTCCAATAGTATTTGAAAAGTTAGATGATGTAGCTTTTGAATATAGTCGTTTTAATATCATTATAAAGAAACACAAGTTGTGTGGAAATGGTATAGAAGAGACACAGAGAACAAATACTTTTTTTTTCGTTTCATGATGTTTCTAAAGACGAAACAGTCAAGAGACGCAGACACTTCGACGAATTGATCACCTGTGTTTTACACATCAAACAAATTTATTAAAATTTTTGACCAGAAAGAAGAGGAAGAAAGAAATGGAGAATTGTTTCAAACTTCGCGCGGTGGTATGACCGGCGCAATCATGGTGGGCGGTGCCGTTGGCGGTGGCGGTGCCGGATGATCGGGCGGCTCGTCGTCGAAGTTAGAAGTTGGTCTGAGAAAAGGGTATGATTATTAGAGATCAGAGAGAATGGTTGCTCACTCTGTCATGTGTCGCACTGGTTGTTGAATGATTGTTGACTGGAAATTGTTTTTTGGCTGGAAGTTCAATTTATTTCATTTCGACTTGAATGTTTTGTTACCTTGCACTGGTAGTATTGAGGATTGACAACGTTCAACTCGTTGAACTTTTTCAAAGTAGTGTCATTGTACATATGAGTATTATTAACCTCGTTCATCACGCCGGGTCGTATTCCAATATTACCCGCCATTCCACCAAATGCCGTTCCGATAGGCGCACCCGACACAGGAATGTAGTCGTCACACCCGCCACCAACCGGGTAATAGGTTGGAATGGGCGGCGATGATGCGATTTGTCCATTGCGCATTTGATAGTGAGTTGGCTCGTTGGCGGCGACCGGAATGTAACCGGACAGTGTCGGTTGCATAACATGGTTATGCGTTCGTTGCGGAAGTGTCGACGATAATGGCTCGTAGTTGTTGCCATCAACAGATGACGTTTTTCGATGTGACATCAACGACATTGGCGAACAATTCGGGCTGACTGGAATCGGTTGATCGAGTATCGATCTGCGTTGATTGCTGGGCAGTTGAGCGGGTCGACTTGGCAATGGATCTTCTTTTACGTATCGCCTGAAACCCAAACAACTGTTGACAAATACACAAATCGAAAAGTGGTGAAATAACTAACTCTGTCAAATTCGTGTGTTTCACAACGTTTCGCGTTCTGTCCGTCGGCGAAACTTTGTTTTTGCGCGACACGCCGGTCTCCTCCAAACAGTCGACTGTCGAATGAGCACGATTGCGTTGACCGGCACCGTTGTCGTGGAACAGTGACGTGGCAAGAGGTGCACGCGACGATGGACCGGCGAAAATTGGTGGAATGTGTTGTCGATTCGATGAAGCCGATGAGGTCCGAGAAGTGATGGGCGACGCCGAGAACTCGTCATCACGAGAATCGCGTTTGGTTTTCTGGAATTATCGGGGAGATTAGTTTGCTTTTCTCTGCGTCTCTAAAGGGTGACTCATAGAAATTGTTTAAAAACATTGAAATATCGAGAACTGACTCATTTTTATTTCGAACACATGTTTTACAGTTCTGTTACTTTTTATCGTCTATTTTTTTCTCTTTAAATTTTCAGTGTTTTTTCAAAGTTTTGACACTTTCTAGATCTATTCTTTATTTTTCGCGACAATCAAGATTAATTTTTTTCAAAATTTTTGAGAAATCTTGGTACCTCTTAAACTAGGAACGATCTTGAAAAAAAACCCAATTTTTCTTCAATTTTCTCATTGTAGTTTTGATGACCAAAAAGTCGTCCTTCCAATAGGAAAATTTTATATGGATTTTATTTTTCAAAATTCTGCACCCTTCATCTTATTATTACTTTGCTAACTCACCCATGGAAGTTTAGAGAACACTTTTGATAGGGTCCCATTCTTCGTATGATGTTGATCTTTTGATGATGACTCGATGAGCACAGCATCATCGGCGTTGTCAACTGAAAAAAGAATTCAGTTTCTCTGTTTTGGTTAAAAATATTCATGTTTTCTAGTTTTCTGAGAGTGCGAAGCGGTTTTTTTCAATCCCCAGTATAAAGTACAACCACCATAACTGAATTACAACATCAACTCACTTTGCGCAAATGCGAATTCATCGTCTTTTAATGACGTCGGCGACATATCGTAATACTTTGTAGTGTTGTTCTTTTTTCTAATCGCTTTTTGTCGCGAGATTCTTGATGTCGGACAAACTGGTGCCGGCACTGAGCCAACGTTGCCTAAGTCACTGATCAGATTGATATTCGGACTGCTCGTCGAGAGCGAAGAAATGTTTTTACCAAGGGATCGAGGTAGCGTGGAGTAGTCGACTGTAATCACAACACAACATGCTCACAACACTTTTACAAATGTGAATTTGAACTAAGTGTGAGTGATGAGAAATAGAAAAACTTACAAAACTTGAAATGATTCTTGCCGTTCGATTCTTCATCCACTTTGATGGAATAAATATGTTTGACATTTCCAACGGGTCCACTGATCTCTGGTTTCTTCATCTTGTTCTTATGTTTTCTTGCCTTCGTCGCAGGTCCCACAGATGCTCGTTTACTCCGTTCAATTCCACTGATTGGCGCGTACAACGTCTGTATCATTTCGTCGAGCATGTTTCGCTGATCCGGTGTGCATTTCGTGTAAATGTCGCGGAACTCCTCGGCAATTTTTGTTTGCGCTTCCTTCAACTGCGAATCGAGTTCATTCGACACGCTGGCCTCTCGGAGTTCATTTTTATAGGCGTTGAAATAATCGACGAGTTTCGAGAATGTTGGTCTCGCTGACGGTGTGAGTTCCCAGCAACTCTGCATGATTCCCCGCCATTTGGCCGGACAATTTTTGTCAATCTCCAGACTTTTTCCACAAATACCCGTATGAAACATGATCGACGCGGGAACCTGTCCTTGATACGGTTCCTCTTTTGAGAGCAGTTCCCATAGAACAACTCCGAATGACCAGATGTCGGATGCTTCCGAATAGTTTCCGTGAAACGCTTCCGGTGACAGCCAGGCACAAGTGCCGACTTGCGATTGTCGATTGATTGCCTCGTCGGAGAGTTCACGTGTCACGCCGAAATCAGTGATTTTGAGCTTGAGACGATCGAAAGGCCGACAACCGCAATTTGAACACAACTCGTCACTCTTTTGGTCGAAACAGTAGCATACTTCTTCTTTCACGAGTACTGAAAAAAAAGAGATCGAGGTTTCACCTTGCCGTGTTCAAAATCTCACCGTTATCCGCCTTCAAATCGCGATGAATATAACCTTGCTCGATCAAATACTTCATTCCTTCAGCGATCTGAAGTGCCCAATCGACGAGCACTCGAAACGCGATAGTCTGCTCGTGTACATGATGATAGACACTTCGCAACGATCCGCCCTCGCACAACTCGAGCAACAAACCGAAATACGGTTTCTCGGTGCACACACCCAACAGTCGAACAATGTTCGCGTGTTGTAACCCGTTGACGAGATTTGCCTCGCGTTTTAACAACTCGTCTGAAAAGCAGAACATGACTGGAAGCCGACTATTTTCAGAATTGGGACTTACAAGGTGGTGTAGATGTTGAATTCCTTGTAAATGTGTACATGTTAAAGCGTTTCAGCGCCGCCTTATTCGTTTTGTATTCATCGGCGATTTCATTACCCTGAAAGCAGTTGTTGTATTTTCAACGGGTCAAGGCAAAGGCCACGACCTCCGAGAGGGCGAACAAAATTTTCGAGATTTTTCACGTTTTCTGAGCGTCATACAAATTTTACACGATGATAACATTTTTCGAGAAACTTTGGTATTCTAGTGAACTAAAAAAATGGATCTGAAAAAGTTTGACAGAAACCGTTCCATTTTTTGATAATAAAAATTCTTCTAGTCCGATTTTATGACCGTGGCCCTATTCGGAATCAACTAATTTCAGTTTTGATTTTCGGGATTTCAATTTCATCGCCGCTATCAAATTTGATCTCAAATTTTACTTCTGCATCTGTTAGATGTATCCGTATATCCACTTTAAAGACTGTAGCCGTAGCGCCAAACCCAATCTGGCACTCGTCCAATATTCGATGCGGCGGCGGAATCAGAATGTTGCGCGCCGCGAATTCGGTCAATCGAGACTCTTCGCCGATCGGCCGCACATAATTTGACGGAAACAATCCGAAACGACCATCAAGTTCTCCCTTGTACCAACCGTCTTCATTTCTGTAAGCATTGTATGAATTTGATGATGTGAACCAGGCTTGGTCGAAATCGGAATTTCCGCTTTTCCGGGTTTTCCGAATATTTTCGGAAATTTTCCGACTTTTTAATTCGGAATTTTTTTTTCCGTCGTAAAATTTCCGAAAAAAAAAGTCGGAATTTCCGAAAAACAAACACCTATTTTTAGAAAAATGAAAGCTGACTTTCTTGTTGAAAGTGAAATTTTGGACCGGGCTATTCGATTTATTGATCATGATGTACTTTTTCATACTTTTCCACTTGATCGGCCTCTTTTGAAGAGAAAAATATGACGCCTGATTCTCGAAATTCAAATTTCCATTTTTCCCAATTTCCGATTTTTTTCAAATATAACGTGAACTCAATGACGTGAACTCACGTTTCGGTAGTGATGAGGCGAACTATTGAACCGAGCGGAAGATTCAGCTCATCGTCTTTTTGAGCCTCATATTCGTAGGCGACCACAAATCGACTTGGAATCAGCGAAGGACGACGGTTGTTGACTTCCGGTCGAATGCGAACGACTAAAAAATTCAATTTTTTTCTTGCTTCCACATCTACTACATTTTTTATCGGTCATAAACAACAATCTTTTTCGTTTTTGAAAATACAAGTCACAAACAAATAAAAACCATTCACACCGAACTTTGCATGTTTACATTGTTATCAATTACAGAAAAAAAACTTGAACTACGTCAGACAAAAGTGCCTAATAGGGATTGCTCTTTCAGACGCGAGATTAGATGATGTGAAAGTTACATAAACAAATAACAAAAAGATAATACTTTATAAACATTTTAAGATTTGTCATTCGTTGACATTTAGTCTGATTTTTGAACTATTAACACCCGAACAGTTTTTAAAAACAAAAAAACCACTAACCTGATTCCGAACTCGATGCTGTATCCTCACAGCTAACACTTCGATGATGTTCTGGTGTGATTGGTACCAGATGACTCGTGCTCCGCGCTAAAAAAAAACTATAGTTTTTCGATGTTTTTTTTGTTGAATTATGAGCGTTAGGAGTGAACTCGGATAAATAGAATGAAAATTCTTAATTTAGATTAAAACGTGACCCTGACTTCTAAAGATTTACCTTTTTAATTTTCAATTTTATTTTTTCGGCATTTTAGAAAAAAAAACGAAAAAGTAAACTGAAATAGTGTTTGAGCCGGCCCCAAACTCTTGAGCCTTTTTTGCCACGAAAATGGACAAAATCAAGTAGGTTCTTTGAAATTCGGTGTGACTCCAAAAACTCGGAATTTTTTTTTTTGAGAAAAATAGTCATTTTTTGTTGTGCTCAAAACCGGACCGGCCCGGAAAATGGTTCAGAAAATTTTCTCAAAAAACTCAAGGTTTACTGAAAAATTAAAAAAAACCGGCCCGGCCCGAAAAATTTTTGATTTTGAAAAAAATCAGTCAGTTTGTTTTGAGCTCTGAACCGTACCGGCCTGGACAAACCTTTCTAAAAATTGCCTTCAAAATAGCTCGGGCCGGCCCGAAAATCTAAAGATAGTAGAAGATTTCTGGCCCGAAATGAGGATAGTGTTTTCACATAATTGGTTCTTTTTTTGCTCGTAGTTTTTTTAGTAGAAAAAAATTGTCCAGCCAAAACTCATAAAGCTTGTACTCGAATTAAATGAGAAAAAAGTTCCCCGAAATAAAAAAAAACTCACTTTTCGTCATTGGCGGTAAATTGACATAGGGTCGAAATTCGGGCTCCATAATGCTACCGTTCTCTGGTCCCAAACTTTTCCCTCTTCTCCCGGCACACTACAATTTGTACTACTTTTAAAACTGGTGCCACTGCAAAAAAATCACCGATCCCATCAATTTTGTTGGAGTTTATCGATTTATCACGTACACATACAGAGAGAGAAAAAGATACACTTTTTTCTCCTAAAATTATTTTTCAACGAAAAAAAAAAACAATGTTTCAAAGTGTTCAAAACATCAAACAAGTAGGTAATCATGCCGCTAAAACGACACGACACCTAACAATCAAAAAAAAAGTTGAATGCAAAATTAAACGAACGAAAACGGAAAAAAGAGACACCATTGTGAAGAAAAGAGACAAAATGACTGGAGAGAGTGTGTAAAATGCCAGAGGGTGCTAGACAATGATAGTCGACTGTGTGTCGTCTCTCTCTCTTTTTCACAAACTATTCGCGACTTTAGAGATGCAGACAATCTGTAAATATTATATAATAAATTGAGTATTATATTTTCTCCTTTTTGACTGTTCTCGTTGAATCAAGCACACATTGCTCTACAATCGTATATTGTTCACAATTCAATTGGGGCCACGTGGTTACTGTAGATGAGAACTTTTCGGCGGAGACAGTTCCTAAGTCGAACTCTCTCAATCGGGTTCAAAAAGGAAATTCTCATTTTCAAAACGTTCCTCGTGATTTTTCACACAAAACTTCTTGAAAAGTTTTGTGTTGGGTGAATTTTGAGTTTTGAAATTGTGTCACCTGGAATTCCACGTTTTCGCCGAGGTATTCTCTTCACGGGACCAAACTTTTTCCTCTAGTTTTTGATAACAAATTCCTGAAGACTTCAAACATCGATTGAAAAAAAAAGAAACCGATTTTGAGCGAAAGTATTATCCGCGAATTTCCGCGGATTATTTTAATTCTGCAATTTGAAGTTTGGTTTTTTTCCGGATGGATGTTTATTTTTCTTCCCGGTGGTCTTTACTCGAAGGGAACGTAGCTTGAAACCCGACCGGATAATCGCGGGCCAAGCCGAGTTTCTTAGTTGATAGGACGGTAAGAAGTCCGGCCCAGTCCGAGACTTCGAGTGATTTTTTCCTGAAAATGTTGGAACCAGTTTAGGATTTTTTTTTCGAAAAAATCCACATAAATAAATATTGTCAATCCGGTCAGATCATCCAATGAAAAAAGTGATCTACCACAAAAATTTGATGAAAGAGCATGTCAAAATGAGAGATTCAGAAGGTAGATCATTTTCTCATTGGATGATCTGGCTGGATGGACAATATGACGTTTGACAAAAACGTGACCTCAGTTTTTCTGTAAACGACCACTTTTTTCTGCGTCTCGTTCACTCTCAAGAATTGCAGAGTGAAATCACTTCTTGACCTTATGAACAGAACAAAACAAAATGTTGGTTTGTAGGTCGGCCCGAAACCCACGGATCGGTTTTCTATCTCTCAGCTCATCTGTCAGGTCAAAGCCTTGTCCGGCCTGAGAAAACATGAGTCATTCGAAAAATTCTGTATCTGAAACCATTATACTTTTTTGATGGGGTTTTTTTTTTGATATTTGAAATCCCTGTTTTCCGAATTGAAACAAAAAATTCATACGATAACAACAACAAGAAAAAAAATCAAAACACACGTAAAATTTTTCACAAATTGTACTGGAAACATAAATCGTGACAAACTTGAGGAGGATTTTCACGTGTAATCTTACACGGCGGCTCGAAACACAACAGGAACTTTCTGAAAAATTGAAAATATCACAAGCGAGAAGCTAAAAAAACCGACTTGCAAATTGCGCACGGCATCATTGAACAATTCACATAGTTCTGAATGTAGCTATTGCAGTAGACAAAATTCGAGGCGGTCGAAAAAAAGGCGATGGGTCTGCAGAGAAGTTGCGATCTTGCGGATACAGTGATTTTACGGTACCACGAGTGTTTGGACGGTAGAAGGTTTTCCTGGAATTTCGATATTTCGAGCCGGCCCGAAATGACTGACCATACCTCATCATACAAATTCTCATCGGGTTTTCCAATCGTCAAATCGACCAGTTCACCAAACTTGATAAACAACACAGACTTCATCAACGGCACAAATTCCTTATGCACCTTCTTTTCGGAATACAGTACTTCGTAGACGAGACAACTTTTACCAGTGATCATATTTTCGACTTGCGAATATTTCCACGGCAACGAGTCTTGGCCCATCAACTTTTTTTCCAACACATCCACCGAGGCGATGACCATCTCATTGCGCTCCTGACAACGTTTGAGTTTGCTGAATATGGGCGGCGTGGTTAACGTTGGTCGTGGTTTTGCATTGTAGACGGGTCGAAATATGTCGGAAAAATGCAGAATGTTACGTTCGATGTTGGATTGCGTGTTGATAGTGTCCGGCAAGCATTCGAATTGTGTTGTGGTGTCCGGTCTTTGCTGGAAGTGTCGATTATTTAGGACCGAGGTTTGAGGAAGTTGTATTTTCGAAATCGTAAGTTGGGCTTAAAACCAGAGGTGAGATTCGGGCTTTTTCACAATGCTGGGTTCTTATCGAGGTCCAAACAGTCCCGGCCTCGATTTTATAAGTATTTTATAAGTAAAATTCTGTGTTTCGTTTTTTCGCTCTTCATGGTGTCAAACTTTTTTCTCTAATTTTTGATAACAACTTTCTGAAGACTTCAAACATCGTTTCAAAAAAGAAACCGATTTTGAGCAGAAGTATTATCCGCGAATTTCCGCGGATTATTTTAATTCTGCAATTTGAAGTTTGGTTTTTTCCGGAAAAAAATGGATGTTAATTTTTTTCCCTGTGGTCTCTACTCGATTCAGGGGAATGTAGCTTGAAAGTCCGACCAGAAATTCACGGGCTAAACCGGGTTTCTTCGTTGATACGACGGTAAGAAAAGGCCGGCGCGGCTCAAGATTTCCAGTTATTTTTTCCTGAAAATGTTGTTGGAACCAGTTCAGGATTTTTCCCGATAAAATCGAAATTTTCAGAAAAAACACGCTTTAAAAAAATGGGCAGAGCAAGGTTTTTCTGAAAATTAGGTTTTTATGAATTTATGTTAGAATACTGTAATTTTGAGTTTTTCAAATGTTTTTATAGAAAACAGCCATCAAATTGTAACCTGAATTTTTTTTTTTAAATTTTGTTTATGCGATGTGCAAAGTAAAAAACGGGCAAAAATTTGCAAAAAATGGGAATTGAAAAAAACAGTATTTTTTCCGAGAAATTTGAAAATCTGCATGTTGGAATATGACTTTCTTTCAATTTTACACACTTTCCCATAATTATTTTTGGAATAAAATGTTCCATTCCTCAAATATCGGGAAAAATCACTTTTACTTTGCGCGATATTTTTTGCATTTTTCCTTACTTTGCACATCGCATTAAAATTTATTATCTCCGAAATGTTTTTTTCTGAAATTCTATTGAATATTTTGAAATTCTTTTGACAAAAAGACGTGACCCCGCGTCAAAAAACGGTCAGTACTTAATTTTAGACCGGCCCAAATCTTTCGTTCGTACTGTATTTTTTTTCCAATGTTCGAACTAACCTCTGCGAGTTGGTTCAATTTCTGATAGACATTGGCAAGTGGTTGATAGTGTGGCGCTTTTCGCAACTTCATTCTTGACCATTTTTCGAGATCTCTGAAAAATGAACAAGTTTTTGAGAAATTCGCTTATCGCTCACCCATATGCTCGTTTCATACCATCACAACTAGCCACCACTTTCTCTCGATCTTCTCGATGTTTTGTCGACAGCGCGCGTTCCACGTCACTCGTCAAATCGCGCATTTTGATTCGAAGCCGTTTGAGAATGACCTGAGCTCGTTCGGCGAAAACTGTCTCGCTGATCACGTTTCGTGCGTCGTTTTGGACGGATTGCGACGGCTGCGGTTGTCTCGTCTGCACCTTTGCTGTCAATACAGGTGCCGATGATGAGGATGTCATCATTTGGTGAGGATTGGGCGGTGGTGTTGATTTGACAACTTGGACGATGTGTTGAGGCGGTTGACGTTGCGGGCGAAGGATTCGAGCGCGTCCGTCTACCTGAAAACGATACAGTGAGATGTTTTTTTCGGGGAAAAATACAGTTTATAAGGAATTATATACGTGCCTTGGGCCGGCCTGAAAATGAGGGAACAAAAAAACCAAAGAATTTTTTCAAAATGTTTTTCACGCTTTTTTTCTGTAGAAAAATCAAATTTATGAACTTTCTCCGAAAAAACACAAAACAAACTTTTCAGGTATACGCCTGGATGCTCAAACAAAGTAATAGAAATGAATAAAAAAAACAATAGAATAAGTAATGAAGTACTTCAAATATCTATCATAATTTTATCGATTTATTCTTTCAAAACTTATGTAAATTGAGATACTAGTTTGGTCAAAATAATCGCATCAACAATATTTTTCACATTTTGGTGGACCAATTCTATCGGAAATGTTTTTGGAGGGCATAAATTTCCAAAACAAATGGAAGGTTTTTCGAGAAAAAATATTTAAAAGAAGTTTGTTTTTGTGCGCAAATTTTTAGATCAGAATCACTTTTTTCAAAATTTTACAATTTCCAACGAAAATAAAACACTAACCTTATTAACCGTTGGAGGTGCGGCTGGTCGAAAAATCTGAAATCTGTCTATTTTCTCCAAACCACTTCATCTGCCAACCATTACCTGATTTTCATTGTACATCTGAAAAATTCAAAATTGTTTCTGTTCAAAAAGTTGCTAAAGTATTGAGAACTGAAACTGAAACCATGATTCACACCGGATACTACGTTTTTAAATAATATTCATTGGAATGTTTCGAGAAAAAATAAATAAAGAAGAAAAACCGACAAGAAGCTCATAGTAACCGTCAAAATTCTAAAGAAAAACTTGGCTGAAAATTATGCAATCGAAAAAAAAAGATAAATACAACTAAATATTATACATTTGATGAGAAAATCGCAATTGGAAAAGATTTGACATGGGTTTGCCATTGTGGAACAGTTTGGAAATATCGAACGCCAGTGTGTGAAATTCCATCGATTATTACTGTAACAAATCAAACTTTTTGAAGAGAGACCGGCATTTTCGGTTACTTGAAACATTTTTCAACAAAAAAAAATCCGGGGGTTTTTTTTAAAACTGAATACTTCGGCAAAACGTCCTTCCGATCTTTTCGGAAATTTTAAAAACTTTTTTTTCTAAAAACTGTGAAAAGCGAGGGTTCTGTGAAAAACGGAACTTTTTGTCGTGAAAAACTGGTGAAATCTTTCGAAAAAAAACTCACTTTTCAATTCATTATGTTTTCCAGACGCACAACACAACATTCGACCAATCGACGAGATCATCGTCGGCGTTCCACCATCACCTTCCATTTTCTGTTTCTGTCCTTTTTTCATTCCCAATTTTTGCAACATTTTGTCTTTTCTTTTCTCTTTCAGATATGTCAAACAAAGCGTACCGGTACTAGATAATCTACAAGAACATGATCATGAGGATTATGGCTTTCTGTTTAACACCAAAATCACTGACCTCGATATGAACAAGGTTTTGAAATGTCCCTTGGTTGTGACTTTCGACGCATCTTTTTTCGAGTTCGGCGTCGGCGGGCCACCGTTCAAATTACCGACATTTTCTGATGTCGGAAAATTGGCAACGGTAATGGACGAGTTGATCCAATAGTCTACGTTCAACTCTTGCCCATCGACATTTCGAAGATGCGGACTGTTTGGTGGCGATCCACCAGATTCATCTCTGGGCGAAACCATTGTGACAGACGAGGACGCGGGTCCGTTTCCATTGCCTCCAGAATCTTCATCAGTAGCAATTTCGAACTGCTGATTTCCAACGCGTACTGAAAAATTATAATCGTTATTTTTTTAACCTGGCCGGAAGAGGGAAGAGAAGTGTGAAAATTTTCAATAAAGACAATTTAAACGCTCCAACTTTTTCTCAAAACTTTCAGCTGATTTGTTTTTTTTTGACCGTCATTCACAATGGGAAAACAATTTTTGATACTCGCGTCTGGGTCTCGTCACGAAAACTACCTGTTCCTTTGCGTTTTCGAAAAAAAACTTTTAGAAAATCAAATTGTTCACGTTAAGAAATGTTTTTTTGGGAAAAAAATAGAGCTATTTTTTTGCCATTTTTTTTTGGTGAGATTTTTCAGAATTTTCGAAAAAAAAATTACCTTCGCACAAAAACGGCAAAAAAACTCTGCCACCACTCTCCGTCGACAACTGCAACATCGCCTCACCAATCGGCAAATTCACCTTCGACACTGTTTTTCCCATCGACCAACCGAGAAGTCGCGCCGCATATCCGCTTCGTTCGCTCGGTGTCATTTCCGCATAGCGTTCCCATAGTTCGCGACACAGCGCGTCGAGTTGTGGGTCGATCGTTTCGATCATTTTGGCGATGAGCGAATTGGGTGAGGGAAGCGGCACGAAACGGAGGTATTCTATCCAGTTTGACGACGATTTGTGGGCCATACTTTCGACGTACGCGCGAAGGCATTGCGAGAAAATACGATCGGTGCCAATGACACCGATGCAAGTGGTCGGTGGATTTGACGAATTGGAATGGCAACTGCGAAAAAAGTTTTCTTGTTGTGAGAACAAAAATTAGAAACTTCGGAAAAATTTAAAACTAAATTTTGGAAGAGTTCCGAAAATGATAGGAAAATCTGGAATTCCGTCCAAGCCTGCTGGACCCGCAAATAATTATGAAGTTTGAAAAACTCACTAATTTTGAATTCGATTCACCACAAGATTGATAGTTTGTTTCACGTGCGAATTCGTCGGACAATTAACAATGCTGAGGCTCGACGAAAGATTTGAAAATGCCGGAAAATCGGACAGGTTACAAATCCAAACAACATCTCCATCCAACGAACTTCCCAGATTCATACAGGCGCCGAGTTGCTCTTGCAAACTTCGTTGCGCATCCACACCTTTCGCCACTCCGGCAATCGACGTCAACGTCACTGATTGCGTCATTTGAACAGGTTGCGAATTGTCGAACGACGTCGACATTAGACGAATCGCTCCGCCGCTGTTTCTGTGCGGAGTTTGATGTTCGAATTGTTGCGAGGTGGAACACGACGCGTCGTTCGACACAGTTTTTTGACTGTTTAGCGAATACTTTTGAACCAGTGTTGAGCGACGTTTGTTTTCTTTCGAATTATCGGCATCCGACGACCAACCGTTGTCATCCTTTTCTTCTTCACTTTCAGACGCTTCTTGCTGGAATAAAAGCTGGATTTTTGAACGAAAAAAAATAGTGTTTTGATTAAAAAAAAAAAAATAAAAACTTCACTCACCCCATCATAAATCGCCGGTAAAACTTCACGACTTCGCGTAAAAAACGGCTGTAAACATGGCCGCGGATTGCTACAAATCGAAATGTCATCCTGCATCATTTCGGGCCCCGAATCGGTCAAATCAGACAACTCTTCAAACAACGCTTCGAGCTCTTTCGCCGTCGCCTCTCGTTTGAACGTGGCCGACGCGCGATGATGACGACGATGATGATGTTCGGCGGCAAACTCCTCATCGCCACCGCCCTGTTTGTTGAATCGTCGTATCATGTTGGTCAGTTTTTGGCGGAAATTCTTGTGACGTCGTCGACGCGGATTGTCTAACTCGCTCGGTTTTCGACTTCGCGCACTTGATCCAACCTCGTTCAACTCATCGACATCATCGTAATCGGTTTCCGTGTCCTCCTGCAAAATTTTCAACCCGGAAATGAGTAAAAACCAAATGCACTTTTATAATCGAAATGAAAAATCTCATTAAATCTTTGTTCACGTGATTTTTCTTTCGTGAGAATACGCATTTTCTGCAAAATTAAAAACCAAACAAAAAAAACTAACATCAGAATCTTCCGCCGCTTTTTTCGACTTGTTCTCCCTGTCGTCAACGTGTTCGGGTGCTTGCGAATAACACGAAGTGAGCATGATTCGTCCAACACTGAGACCAGCTCCTTTTAGCTCCATTTCACTGTCGGCTGCATTTAGGACAATTTCGCGAAGACCACCCTGTTGCATGACCTGGAAAAGATTTTTTGATAAACTTTACGTTTGTGAATTTCAAACTTACGTAATCCAAATTTATCGATCCAACAGCAAGATCCTTGAAACCTCCAGGCAATCGATTTTTATATTTCCGTCTTCGTTGAATGACCAATTGTAAAATATTCGATTTGCGTTTCAAAAAGTGCGGATATTGAATCGCATACGAAATGTCGCAATCCATATCGATTCGTCCATGATTCGGCGAAACTTTGATCTCATTACTTCTCAAGTTTCGAGTTCGTTTTGACAGCTGAAACGACTATTTTTGAATTTTCTTCGAATGAAGATGAATATCCTACCGGCAATTTTGCAGTGACTATAACTGATGACAATTGCGGCGGTACTCCTTCCAGAACGATCCGATTAATCGAAACATTGATCAATCTGGAAACGTACATTTTTATTGTTAACCGGTTTTTTTCAACTTTTGAGAAGGAGACCATTCCAAGAACGCAAATGTTTTTTCATGTGGAAAATTTGTGACACGAACTTTTTTTTCAAACTTCACACGTAGTGTTCTATTTTTAAACTTTTCGTTTTTTTCAAATCCTTGGAGTATAAAGTTCAAACGGTAATTTTTTACTGAAGTCTCGAAAAAAGACCTGAAAACAACCAATGATCTGAAATCGAACACAAACATCAAGAAATTGAAAGAGGTCCAACAAAAATAATATTTCCGGCCCGATTATGTAAATTGTTTTTAACAAACCGGATCCGACTCTGTTCAACATTGGAACGTTCCTATTCAATCACATTTCTGGGTTCGATTCGAATTTGGTCATTTTCGGGCCCATTTTTTATAGGATGAAAACTATTGTGGGTGAAATTTGCACTACCTGAGAACAGTCGACGGTGTGGCTCTATCGATATCCCACGACGCTATCATTCGCATTGTCATCGCGTTTCCCGTTTGTCCACCACTTCCACTCGCCATCATCATTGTCGCCAGATTATTATTGGCGACAATGTTGATCGGGCCAACTGCGGTGTTACCACTTGCACTCGAAGTACCACCGCATAGTTGCTGTTGTTGCTGCTGCTGTTGTTGTAGTAGTTGTTGTTGATGATTGTATTGTTCATTTTGTTTCTCCATATTTGCCGCCATAGCTTCGCTTCTTTTTTTCTTCTGCTTCTTTTTTTCTCTTCTTCTCTATTTTGTCACAAACCGCCCCCGGGTATTATATCACCATCGTAATTCGTCTGTGTCTCTCTTTTGATTCAACCTGAAATGAAAAGTTTTGAAACTTTTGAAACAACACAGCAAAAAATAGATTATCGAAAGTGTGAAAAATAATTGGGAAATACACACTTTTTTAACAGAGAAGTATAGCGGATGGGAAAAATATATTTTCAATTTCCTGGTGAATGTAAAATATTAGAAGTAAAATAGAACGAATATACTGTGGTCACACGGAAAATTTCGTGGGAGAATAAAGTGGAAAAACAAGATCGTAGTGTACTTTACGGTGAAAACAACTAAAATTAAAAATAGGACCAGAGAACAGAGATTTTTGTAATTTAAAATAGATTTTTTTTGTTTTGGAAAGACATCTAAAGCAGAGATGAAATCGGAGCGGCCTGGCCAGATATAATTTTTGCGTCTGAAAATACTATCAAATCGGCCTTTTCTCGTTTTTGATAGGCAGCTCAAACCCTGTATGAGTCGCCGGTCGACCCGAAATGGCTCAAACATCACCCCTGGTCTAAAAAGCCGGAAACGGAAAACAAGAAAAAAACATGCAAAATACATTGAAGTATTCAGTTTTCGCGACGGGACCAAGACAGATTCATCAGGAAATGGCCTGAATTTTTGTCAGAAAAATTCTTCACGGTTTCGTGCCAGATGTGATGGAATGTCATCCAAACATATTTCCTGGCCTAATGCGTAAAAAAGTTACGTGACATTTTTGATAAATCAGTCATGGTCTTGTCACGAAAACTGACAAAACTACCATTCCTTTAAATAAGACTCATTTGGCACATCTTCCCTGATTTTCGAGTTTTTTGGTCGTCCTTAACAGTGACGTCTATTTTTCACATAGACAAAATTTTTGAGGAATTTCGGTACCCTTTTGTAACAGGGTTTGTCGTGTTTGATAATTTGAAGAACTTCACTGCTTTTTGTTGTTGCAAATTAGATATTTTTGCTATACCTTTGATAAATAATCTCTACCACTTCCGTTCATCTTCGCAATGTGAAAAATGATAAGAACATATTTTAACTCTAATCTTTTGTGACACAATCTTATCATCAAAAAACTCAGCCGCAATGATGAGAAACAAAATGTATCTTTTTGCCGACCGAAAAACCAAACATACCTGTCCTAAGAGGGGAAAAAGCACCGTGTCATTTTTTTTTGGTCGAAAATTCACAGTGTCATTTTCAAGAAAAATCAGAAATTCAAAGCTATTTTTTCTGTTTTTCGGTTTTTTTGGTCGTTATTCACAATGAAGAAAAATTTTCTCCTGAGATTTGCACAGTGACAAAATTTTTGAGGAATTTCGGTACCCTTTTGTAACAGGGTTTGTCGTGTTTGATAATTTGAAGAACTTCACTGCTTTTTGTTGTTGCAAATTAGATATTTTTGCTATACCTTTGATAAATAATCTCTACCACTTCCGTTCATCTTCGCAATGTGAAAAATGATAAGAACATATTTTAACTCTAATCTTTTGTGACACAATCTTATCATCAAAAAACTCAGCCGCAATGATGAGAAACAAAATGTATCTTTTTGCCGACCGAAAAACCAAACATACCTGTCCTAAGAGGGGAAAAAGCACCGTGTCATTTTTTTTTGGTCGAAAATTCACAGTGTCATTTTCAAGAAAAATCAGAAATTCAAAGCTATTTTTTCTGTTTTTCGGTTTTTTTGGTCGTTATTCACAATGAAGAAAAATTTTCTCCTGAGATTTGCACAGTGACAAAATTTTTGAGAAAATTTGGTACCCTCTTAGGTCAAGTATGAAACCAAAACAAAACAAAAAATAACGTGACACTTTTTCCCCTTCAAAAATGTTAGTTACCGACTTTACACAACATAACATGTCCAAAGAACGAGGTAATAATAACATAAGAAACTAATCAGAACTCTCAAATGGTTAATTGTTCGGAAGGTTTTATCGGAGGATAGAAAAAGGCATGACGTGGAACGAGAGTACAGTAATTTCAGACACGGAAATGTTTTTTATTTATTCGAAAAAAAAAATGGAAATTTTAGCCATGAATTTATTTTCGAGAATTTGCAAAAGACAAAGAAAACGAAGAGTTTAGTGGGTGGCATCCGGTTACATAAATAATCTGTTGTTTGTGATTTTTCGAGCTCGAATTTCAATAACATTTGGTTAAGAGGTTTTATTTATATGTCAAGTGCAATCTGCGATATTTTCACATCTTATTGTAGATTCTATTTTTTCAGAAGGAGAGAGTACATCATTTCTAGGAAAACGAATGGAATAACATGAAAACAAAAAACTATTTTTAAAAACGTTTTTAACTTCGCTGAAAATTGTTGAGAAACTTTTTTTTTCTGTGGAGTTCTTCGAAAATTAGGTGTTCGGAGCCGAAGAAAAAGCTAATTAATGGGCGTGTCGGACAAAAAATTATTCAAATGTTCCGAAAAAGACCAAAAAAGGAGAAAAGGAAAAAAAAGGTGCCGAGTCTCAGGGGAAATCAAAATTTCAGCCGCGTTCTTGACAGAAACGTTGATAAGAGGAACGTTTTTTTGTCGTTCAGAATATCAAAAGACCAGAACAAAACACATTTTGGAACATGTATACACGCACACACCAATCATCAGAAATTCTTCATTCTGACGTCTGAATATAAGAATAGATGTGTACATAGAATGTATTCGATGGGAAATTGTACTTGGAACTTTTATTTCCTGCATGCTGCGAAAAAAATCACACGAACCTTAATCTTCTGTGATCAGGCTAGGGCGAAACCGAAACCGGAAATTACCAATAATTCTCAGATTTTTCCACACCTCTGCGAAAAGGTGGAACTTCAGAGCGCATTTCAAAACACTTTTTTTTTAATTCAGAAAAAAGTAGAAACATTATCCTCTACTCTCATCAAAAAGTTTTTTCTTCAGGATTCGGACTTTCTCCTAGAAAGTTTCGAAATTTTCGGCGTTTTTCGAATAATTTTTCGGATCCAAACTTCGGTTTCGAAAGTTTCGAAAGTTTCCTACCACGCCTGAGCGGACGCCGAACTTCAGAAACTTAATTTTTGTCAAAAGAGAGTTCATAGAACACGTTCAGAAATTAATTCTTCGGAAATAACAAAACATGATTCTAAGTTGAAAAAAGACTTCCGCCTGTGTGCAAGAAAAAAAAAACAAATTTTGTTTTTCAACGAAGATGAATGACCTATTTATTGAATCTTCATGACACCTTTCACAGAGACAAAAAAAATATGACCTTTTTCGTCGAATCGAATAAACATCTCACACACTCCGAAAATAATATATACGATTTAATTTTTGGCAAAAAAACCAACGATCCAACTTTCAGAAGGGAAGAGAGATGAAAAAATAAAGCGATCACGAGGAAATAAAATACACTTGTCAATTCGTTCTGCAAAAATCTGAACCAACACGAAGGTGTAATGAATTAAGTTGAGTTGTAACTCATTTCATGAGTAACGTATTGAAATTTACATTATCTACACACTCTTTTTAACGAGAAAAAAAGGGAAAAATGTGATTTGTATGAAGATTTGAGATCTTTGAAAATTTTTGACAAAACGAATAAATTGACGATTATTATTCAAAAAACCACAAAATTCAACATGTCAAACATCATACTTAAATACAAGCTTGGATTGAAGTTGAAAATAATTGCAACTCAACAAAAAATGAGAGGTGTTTGACATTTTGTTTCATTTATAATAAAAGCCGTGAACTTTCACCAGATTTTTTTTTCAATTAAGAAAATTACACTTTCTGGTAAAAAATTCTTTCAGAATGTTTTTTATGCACACAAAAACTAAAGAGCCAAGCTTTGGAAAACTTATGTTATTGTTTTTATTTCAAGTAACATTGAGAAATAGAAAAACACGCCAACATAACAATTATTACTTGAATTAAAAAATAAATGAGAAATTCCATTAGTTTTGTTCGTGTTGGATTAAAATTGATACTTTTTCCAACAACTCATTTGGTATTGCGAAACTAAGAAAGTTGAATAAAATATGAGGTAAACTTGCCGGAGTTTGATAGTTCAAACAACACATGTAATACGAGAGAAGTACACGGATGGAATACTTTTCATGTTCAGATAAAAACTGTTAGAGATTTTGAAATGCGAAATTTCTGAACATTTTTGATAGTTTGAATGTTTTTTTTCGTCAATTGATAAACATTTGCGGTGTTTCCAGAAAAAATGGAATGTATGACGATGTGAAAAGCAATTCAGAACCTCTGCGGAAACAATTTGAATGCAATTGAGCCGAAAAAGAGCAAGTTTCAATGATTTTAATAGCACAAAAAAAGAGAAGAAAAACCCGAAACTAGTCGCAAAGCTAATTACTATCGCCCGAAATACAACCACAATGTGATGAATAAAAAATGGTGTAATTTATACATGTACACCAAGACGGCGGGCAAAAAATAAGAGACATTGAGTTAAGAGATAGCCTCCAGAAATCGAAACGACGACAAAGAAGGCAAAAAGAGCAAGAGGAAAAGATGGGGGGAAAGAAGGAACATAATTTTTTGCTTCGAATTTTTTTGGGTTTTAAAATCCATTAGGTTTTGTGAAATGAATTAGAGATAATGTGAGTGAAACCATAAAATTATTTTTTTTCTCATTACTTTTTAACGATGTGAGATGAGTAAAAAAATATATGAAAATCGCATTCAGTAAAACTAATTACAAAATTATTCTGGCTCAAAAAGACAAATCTATGTTTAGCTTAAAACCGTTGGTCTCCAAAATTTTTTACACAATCATTGATGGCAACCCAAAAATAGTTATTGGCTGGAGAAAGTTGAAAAACAAAGAGAGCGGATATTTAAATTAAAAATAAAACGAACAATTGCCGTTGCTCTCCTCCAATGTTGAAAATGAGAAACGCAGACAGTCAGAGAGAGGATAGTTTGCATTTGAGCACGTTTGTTTGATTGAAACAAAAAGTGCTTCTGATTTTAATTGTTCAAATATAGAACCCTTGTGAGGGCTGGATTATCAAACAATTGTGACTCATAATTATTTCCAAAGTGTTCTGTTTACTTTGTAAATTGTCACAAGAGAAAAATACATGACATTTCGAAATCAGAGGAATTTTCAGCTGTCTTATTTTGGAGCAGTTTCCACACAGAGTAACGAAACAACTCAGGAACAAGTATTTACTACTAAGACTTTGAAATTTTTGTTCTCTCGCCTTTTTTCATCCTTTCGCCTCTGAACGATTTTGGCCATGATCAACTGAGAATTGTAACAATTTAAGAGGCTTTTTATAATAAAAGAAGATTGATAAACATTTCGAATTTCTGTCCAACTATCACTGATAGAGAATGAACGTAGGTTGAACGTACAAAGATTTGAACAAGTCAAAAAGGAAAACGATTATTTCTTCTAACAAGAAAAAGCAGAACTACTTCCGCATTCTGAAAATGTTTTTTTTTCAGGTTTAAATTCAAACTTGTTTACTTCGGTGACTTTGATATCGATGTTGATTTTGGGAATTTTTTTGATTTTTGGGAATTAGCCGAAGCATTTTATCTTGATTTTTTTTGCTTTTTATCTTGATTTTTTTTGGGAATTAGCCGAAGCATAAGAAGTTTGAAGGTTGAGTAGTGTAACGAATCACGAAACAATGAACCGATTTTTAATAAGATAAACACTTACCTCTTTTACGAGTGGCCGAATCCGTCGAAAATACGCGAAGTTTTCTTTTTCTCGAAAAAAATAGAAATAATTTTTGAAACGTTGTGTGCATTTGTTCGTCGCAGTGTCGGATGTCACGTCTGAGTCTCTGAAAAACGTGTGTTCTTTTCTTAGCCACGCCCACTGATTATTATTTTTTTTTTTGAATTCGAAATTTTCAAAAAAAAAAATGGACCTGTTCATACAAATAAAGGTTGAACTTCTGAATAAAATATACTCTGGAGTAAACTTCCGAAAAATTTGGTGAAGGAAACTTGGAAATTGGAGAGACATCGAAGTTCTATATTTTAGTGAACGTGCAACACAAGCCACAATTCGGATTTTTTACATTTCTCTTTTTTCGAAACAAGCCGCTAATTCGTTCAATGCGAAATGTGATGATCACAATGCCAAAAAATTACACAACAATAATGGGCGCGTCATTCGCGAAGGTTAAGTGTGTGAGGCGCGCGGTAGACGGTGGCAAAAGCCGTCACTTGTCTTTCTCGAAACAAACATGCTGTTCTACTCAGCTTTTACAATTACCCTAACGATTTGTACTACTGTATTTAGTCAAGGTATTTTTTTTTCGAATTGACATTTGTTCAGAGTTGCTTTTTAGAAAATTTCAAAAACGAAACAATTCGATCTATAAAGCCAAAACATTTTCAAGTAGACCTCCCGGATGGGTTGGTTATCGATCCGTTTGAATCGTCTCGTCCCAAACGACAATATGTGCAGTACCCGCCTTATCAACAACATCAAGTTCAACAACAATACTATCCACAAAAACAACAACAACAGCAACAAGTCTATTATCCTCAGGCGGTCCAACAATTTTTCCCCCAACAACAACCACAACAATACGTTCGTCCGCAAGCACCGCAAGCACCACTCGCACCACGTTACGATCTCCGACCTCAACCTATTTTGACGCAAAGTGTCCAACAACGCGTTTATCAAAATCCGGTACATTACAACTCTTACGCAACGAAGTGTCAAGAAATCGTTTTCAGAACATTCTCACCCAACGACCACCCGTCTATTTGACAACCCCCACTCCACGTCTTATCATCGTATGTATTTTGAAAATTCCCGCAAAAACT
The DNA here is from genome assembly GCA_963572245.1 of Caenorhabditis sp. 8 KK-2011. Lineage (NCBI taxonomy): Eukaryota > Metazoa > Nematoda > Chromadorea > Rhabditida > Rhabditidae > Caenorhabditis > Caenorhabditis sp. 8 KK-2011. Next base: position 9,534,093 of record OY751550.1, on the reverse strand, counting down.
ACAGTAATCTTTGCAGACCAATGCGCTACGCCATGTCGGATACGTAACTCTAGCGACACCGCAAAAATACGTGGCACCGGTTGCGGTGACCGCTGCGCCAAGAAGAGTTGTTGTTTCGCAAACCTCAAGACCGATAACAGTTCCGTATGTTGCGTCAACAGTTCCATACGTGGCGCCAACAACAACGACTAGAGCGTACGTGGCACCTAGCACAACTCTAGAATACGTGGAGCCAACGACCACCATAAGATATGTGGCACCAACAACAACAACTCAGACATCAACTACCACAACACAGGCTCCTACTACCACTACAACAACAACAACAACTCAAGCCCCAACAACCACAACAACAACTACAACTCAGGCTCCAACCACAACTGTAAGATACATTGCGCCTACTACTACCATTACTGTCCCAACTATCACTACCACCGTCAGCATCCCCCAGCCAACGACACTAACCCTAACATCAACAACACCTTTTGCGCCAACACATGAAAATTGGTAAGGCTGTTCGGGGGATGTGTGTGCGCCTTTAACATCATTGAGGCCGTTTTTGTAGGGTGCCGCCACCGCGCGAAGAACTACCGTTGGATGCCTATTTTCCGTCTGAAGCTGTGGAGACACCGGTGAGTTGGAGAATATGATGAGCATGAAATCAGCTTTTGTGTTGTGTTCATGATTTGTTGTCTAAAAATCAACCTGTTAATATTTGTGTCACCAACTAACAATTTTTTGGGGCTGAAATTTGAAGTATTTTTTTCGGCGCCAGACAGTCCGAGAAAAAATATTTCACCCAGTGTATTCAAGTTATTCAGATCTTAATAAGAAGTTTAACTTTGAAAATATTAGAGTTTCGGATCTCTACTGACTTTTTTTACGAGTTCAGGGGTAAGATTTTAGGCTGAGGGCCCGAGAGACCAGCCCGAAAATCGCGGGTCGGTCCGAGGTGTTTTACTTTTCGGCTCAAATTTTACCCGCTGTATGAGTTAAGAAATCATTCCAAAATTGAAAAATTGATCCAAAAAGTTTATTTTTTATAAACGATAACCCTAAAAAAATCAAAAAGTTTCCATATTTTCAGCCCGAAAAACACCGCAATCTACAGTACACCACTAATCAAGGTTACTGTACTACCACCCATATTTCATAATCAAACAAACATCATGAACCCCAAATTATATAGATTTATAACATCATCGTGTGTAACATTTCACTTTTTACGCCAGCGTTAATCAAATTAAATCTTTTTTTTTTGCAACAAGTTTTTTTTTCAGAAATTTGACGAGACTTTTGTTGGGCAATATTATTATGGAAAACGTGGTGAAGGGAACACCACATTCCCACTTCCGTCGTGTTTCTATAATCCAAGTGGTAGGTGTACTGTAGTTTAGTTGAAAAGAAACTATGTAAAATTGCAGGTTACGTTTGCTGTAGCTTGATGTTGAACGAATTGATGACCGCATCATTTGAAGAAACCAGAAAAATCAAGAACAGTCCGTGTAATGTGCAAAGAATTGCCAATGCTCTGCAGGTTGGCTGAAACATGTAGCGATCTCTCAAACACGTTTGAAATATTTTCAGAAACATTCTGAGAAAATCTTCAACACCCAATTCGAAACCATCGTCTCTTACGAAGACTTTTCACAAAAAATCCATTTCAAACGCGATTTGGTATGCAAAATCGAGGTGGAAGGAAGGTGAATAATTCAGGTGGTTTCTCTCGGAAACATGCCACTAGTTTTCAGGTTTATCCTAGCGTACGCCACTCCAGAATCTGTCAAAGAACAAAAGATCATACCCACTGTCCCGTCGCAAAACATTGTCAAAGATTCGTTGGTTCTGAAAGAGGAACTTCGTCACAGAATTCAGGAATCGGATCGGAGTATTATCTCTAACTAATTTTTTTTTCGTTGAGTGAAACTTGTCTGTAAATAAAAATATATTTTAGAATCTCACACTACTAAACTTTTTTATTTTCACGAAATCGAGGCGATGTTTTTTAGCTAATAATCGGATCTGAAATAAATGACGTGGCCTGATTTTTGAAAAAAATTTCCGCATTTATTTTTTAATGCAAAAATGTGAAATTTTTGTGGCCGGGCCCGATCCAGCACTTGCCCTTTGTATGAAGACACAAAAAGGGAACCCGGGCCGAAAAATATGTCGAATTTCAGTACATTCAGATAAATAAAAAGAATCTCCTAGATCATAATCATATAATTATTAGCACAAATTCTGAAACATCGGAATCGGGACAGCCTGTTTTTAAGGCAGAAAACTTCCGAGTTTTTAACTTCTATGGGGAATGTTTCTGATAGACTTTCACCGATCAATTTTTGACTTTTTTTGCGGACACAAAAAGTGAATAAAATCTAAACATCGTTCTCATTTTGTTTACATTTTCTGATGACAGGAATTGGCTGCCAAACATTTTAGGTCTCCACATTTACAAAAGTTCACGAAAAAAATTAGATGCGTCTTGACGCTCGTGCGCATCAACGTTTTTTTTTTAAATTCCAAAAAAAAGTTCAACCAAATTCAATTTACCCGTTTTCCCCGTCTCCCTTGTCCATCATCTCGACCTCATCCACAAAAAGACACTTCTCTGCACTCTCTGACTCTCTCCTCTCACCATTCAGTGCCAAAAGAAGAAGAAACTGAACAACAACAACAACTTCTTCGCTTCTTTTCCTCTCTTCATCATCGATTTTGTGCTCCATTTTTGGAGGAGTTTTCTGGGCTCTTTGGTGTTGCATTTACTACTTTCTCATAGATTTTTATAATTTGTTTGTTTGTCATTTTTCTGGCAGAAATTAAAAACTACAAACACATTTTCTATCCAGTATAAAGTACGTTTCAAAGCCTCATTATCTATCACCTACCTCAAAAAAAAAACATGTAAAATATCAAATTTCAGTTTTTTAACCTCTTGAACAGTTGTTCTTTTTTTCGCCCGTTTGCACGTCCTGAAAAAGTTTCAGGATTGATTTTTTCAGAAATATGGATTTTTCCTCGACTTCGGCGATTTTCATGCTACTAGTTGTTATGTTAGCAGGTTGGTTGGGGTGTTTCTCTCAAATATTTATGAATGTCACATACATTTCTAATCTAGTCGGTCGTTTCCGGAAATTTGAATGTTTCCGGTAAAGTTATCAGAGTTTCAAATAAATAATAAATTCAAGGAATCGAATGCGCTGAATCAAATTGCACATCAAAAGGAGGCTTTTCATGTTATTCATGTATGGGTCGAGACTTGGAAAACTGCCAATCCGGTCAAACATGCTGTAAAGGAGCATGTTTCAAGTTAGAAGACATCAGTGAGTTTTATAACACTTTGGTCTACAGTACTTTTTTATTTCATCAGAGCACAATGTTGTTGTCAAAGGATGTGTTCCAACCAAAGAAGAAGACGCTTCGATGAAAGTTCGTGAATTGGATGTCAAATTATATTGGGCGGAGAATGCTAAAGTCAAAGGTACTGTACTTCAACTGATCTTTCAAAACTTGCTTGTTATTTCAGGTGAATCATTTTTCTGCAAAGGGGAATACTGTAACTCTGCCTCTTCGATCATTCCAATGTTCTCATTGTTTGTGCCGTTCCTCCTTCGATGATTGGTTATGATTATTATGATTAGGCACTTATAGATGCTCAATATGACAATCTAATTTTTTGTTCTACTAAAACTTAGTTTAGTGTTGAAGTAATCGATTATTTACTCGCTTCGAAGATTTGAAAATAAACTTTTCTTGTACATTTTAGTCTTTCTCATGCAAAAATTTCAGTGTGTATTTTTGAATCTCAAAGTTTTCGCACATTTTCCTAGATCAGACCAGGACCCGTATTCATAAAATTGTTTAGTACAAAACAATGATTGTTCAAAACATCGCATTTTTCACTCTGAACCTATCCGACAAAAATTCGAGGCCAAAGAATGCCTTTCTCGAGTGCTACATAGCTCCGAACAATCATTTTTCCGACTGAAAAACAATTTCATGAATACAGGGGTGAGATTATCGACGGCCCGAGAAAAAAAATTTTCGGAAAAAAAAACATGTGAAGGTCGATACAAGTTTTACAATACTTTTGAAACGTATATTTGACGGGAAATTTTGTGAAAGAGGCCAAGTAGATTTTTTCTTTTTAAGACACATTTTTGAAAAAAAAACCATTTTTGAGCTCTCTTGGTTTCTAAGCAATAAATTTTGAGAAGAACATAACTTTTTTGAAAATTTATTTCTAGTTTTTTTAAAACTCGTTCTCATTTCAATCCACTATCGAGAATAGTAATCTTACCTTGATTCATGTTGGAATTTTTTTTCAGATACGTTTTTCGGTTAGATTTCTCAATTTCAAACGACATTACCCAATTTTCTAGAGAACATTTTTTTTTGGTTAGGGTGGAATTTCAGTTTTTTAAACAATGTAAAGTTCATCGAGATCAAAAGTTTTTTGTAAGCGACATTCGAGATTAGCAATTTCAAGCCAGGTTCATCAAAAACCGAAAATCCCGGGCCTAGTGCGCGGAGAGCCATCTATGTACAACGAGCTTTTCAGATGCTTCCAGCACAAAACACAATGCGGGGTAGTGGACATGAAGTATGAACACCTACTAATTTTTTGGATAATTCAATGTTTGAGCAGCTTTCATGGTTTGGTATTTGATACATGCATAAGAAAACGTGTTCAAATACAAACATGATTTTTTCGTTTCTGTCATTGATTTTCTCTGAATTGTGCCACGTTTTATGCGTTTTTTATTGCGAGCGGCCTTAATTTTTTTTTGAATTGGCCATAAATTCTGTTTTACTTTTTCTGATTTCGAAGACCAAAAAGGCCAAAAAATCTGGCCCGGTAATACTTTTTCTAGAAGTAAGAGTGTAGAAATGGTTCCCACAACATTTTCAAAAAATTATATACCCGGCTTTGAAAAACTCACGTACAAAAGTCGGGCCGGACCGCTCTTTATTGACCGGTCGGAAAACGGAAAAAGCCCACCAGCCCCGTTTTTATCGGGCCGTACTCTCGGGACCTCGGGTTTCAATCTCAATCTCACCCAGAGATACTGTCAAAAATGTCTTCGATACTTTCTAAATTTTTCCATGATTACTGTAACTACATAGCACGGCCTCATTACATTATCCAGTGTCCTGGAAACCTAATGTCGTTCCAGAAAAAATATCCAAAAAAATCCACATTTTGATTTATTTGCCCATCTGTTCTCAACATCCATACTACATTTGTTCTCATCAACAAAAAACACACAAACATCCTTTCGAAACAATGCGAGTCCGTAAATCGACTGTGATCTTGGTGAGTTACCTTTTTTCCTATGAACTCGAAAAACACTTCTCAAATTTCAGACATGTTCTATTTTTATGACGTGGATGCTACTATTTTTCAATTTACAAACTAAGCAAGTTTCAAGGAAAATTTTCGAGTAAGAAAATTCTTTGAGAGTGTTATTCAGATTTTTTTGAGATTTCAGGTCTGGAGAAACTTCTAGCAAAACTGCAAGAAGTTCAAATTTTTTGCATCATCCTTTCGATAATACTTGTAAATTTCCAATTTCCAATATTTATGCTCAAGACATTATGGTGGGTCTGAAACGGTATTTGAGAGTGAACAAGACACAGAGAAACTTTACAAAGTAGGAACGTCTTGATTGAAATTGAACAAAATATTTGACAGGGAATGAGACGCAGAGAAAATATTCAAAAAAAGAACGTGACCTAGGAGAATTGAAGATATTTTTTTTTCGAATTTCGGCCCGGGTCAAAAATTGCAGGTCAATCATTCGTAACAGGAAACAGAAAAACCATAGAAATCTATTTTTTCCGACCCGATTTCGATAGGATCAATCCGATTTTTTGCAGTCTGTCGATATTTCTGGGACCCGTCTCCGAACTCTCAAATGCAATCTGACGACTTCGGGTGATATGGCATCGATGGATTCTCATGGATACCTCTACATTTTTCCAAAATTCTCACAATATCCAAAGTATAACAAATCGCTTGAATGAGATATTGTTTTCATAGAAGGAGGGATTCGGAACGATACCGCGAACCAGACAAGAAATGATATCAGGGAGGTCAAGATTGTCAAAGAAGTTCTACAGAATCGACGTCTTTGGGTGAATGCTGACGCGTTTTATGTGAGATGTTTCAACGAGAATCGAACTATGGTTTGGGAGAAACCGTTTGCAGGTCTGGAGGATTCAAGAAAACCGAAGTATGATGTAAGATATTTGGAATATTTTTGAAACGTATTATTTCCTGGTTTAGATCTCAATTCATCCCGACTTCAAATTTATGAAACCGTATGGTAATCAAAATTGGATGAAAACCGAGGCCGAAAAACCGGACAGATATTCGATCGATATTCTTGCTCTCGATTCCACTTCGAGAACACAATTCATGCGGCATTTACCTAGAACAGTTGAAATCATGGAACAATTGGGTTATCATTTTTTGTATGGTTATAACAAGGTGAGATTTTTTTACATTCCAAATTTTCAAAAAAATCGGACCAGGTTTGTCATGTGTGTTGTAAAAAAACAATTTTTTTTTGGATTACTGTACCTGCCCGCACAAACAGACGGTGTTTACACAAGACGTTCGTCGTGAGAATAAATAGATTTTCTCTTGTTTTCGACCTTACCTTCAATTGTATCTTATTTTTCTACAGGTCGCTGATAACTCTATGGTAAATTTAGCCCCAATTTTGATCGGAGATCTACCAGAAGCGTTGGCCAAACCAAAACTCGACGAATCTGGAGATATAAATTTAGACAATATTCTTCCTCAGAACGACTCTCTCGATGCGACCAACCTGAAGTTTATCTGGAATACTATGAAGGAAAGTGAGTTTGAGAAAAAGTTGTTCCAATGACGAGAGATTTTTGTAGAATACGGTTGTGAGACTTTGATGAACGACGATATTTTACGCGGCAACTTGGGGCTTTTCAACTACCCACAATATGAGTTCAAAGGAGGATTCCGACGTCCACCAGCTGATCATTATTTTCGACATTATTATCTGGCGATATACAAAAAGTGGAAGTATTCGCCGTGTCTGGAAGGTGATCAAATGCAATGGGAATTTGTGCAGATTTGGCGGAGATTTGCTCATTATTACAAAGATATTTGTCATTTCGGATTCTCGTTCATCACCACGTAGGGGTTCATTCTGCGTCTAAACTGTTCAAGTCTGCTATTTCAGATTGACACACGATCAACCGTTTCTGCTAGAAACACTGGACGAGAGATTGGCGGCAACGTTGAGTCAAATGTATCTTGAAGGACTTTTCGATAACAGTGTGTCGGTTATTATGGGTGATCATGGGAATCGGATTGGACGAATTCAACGGTGAGTGAGGTTTTTCGAATCGGGTCCGTATGAACTTGGCCCATTTTTTTGGCGTTTTTCTGATTTCAAAAATTTGATAAAAAAAAATATTTTCAATGCCGATTTTTAGGTCCGATTCAGCAGACTATGGTGTGAATTAAAAACTATTTTTAAAAAATTGTGCCGGCCTACTATTTTTGTGGAGGTTCGATTTTGGAGTTGATTTTCATCGGGCTTGTCAAGTTTCCCGGAAAAAATAAAGTACTCCAGGCACCCTAAAATCTGACAAAAATAAATTTTTACTTTTTTTTGAAACACCGAACTTAAAGGTATCCGAAATTCCGAGAGTTTCAAATCTCAAAAAAAATTGTAACGGGTTTTCAGACACCGATCTTAATCATCCAACGTAGAAAAAAATCTAGAACTGGGTTTCTAGATTTGGGTTAAAACCTTCTCTCACTTTCAGTTCATACTCTGGTCGAATTGAAGAACGATTACCACTGATGGCAATTCGTCTACCAACTGGATTTGCCGAAAAGTATCCAAAACAATACTCAAACTTTCTAACGAACAAATTCAAATTCACCGCCAATTTCGACATTCATCAAACACTTCAAGACATTGTTCACATGGATTTTGACCGAAAATATAAAGACCAACAGAGGGGTATCAGTCTATTCGCTGAGATTCCAAACGATCGAACTTGTCGACAACTTTTTATTCCCGAAAACTATTGTACGTGTTTAGAAAGAGTGAAGGTGTTTGTCGCAAAAGCGGTTAGTTTATACTGAGAAAATGATGTTTTTTCAAAATTGAAACGTTGTTCAGAATTTGATAAAAGCTGTGGGTGATTGGATCAAAGAGGAGAATCTTGATAAATGCATTAAAATTGAGACTCTGAAAATTGATTCAGAAATCGAGACGATGAGTTTGAACAAGCTGTGTCGAGAAGGCTTGCGATCGAAGAAGAATTTGACGCTTCTTGAGATAACAAGAAAGAAGTCAGCAAGAAATGATGTAAGAGTTTTGCGTTTTTGGTTCGAAAAAAATTCCGGTTTTTATTCTGCGGAAACGTAGATTTTTTCGATTGTGGCCCGAAGGCCCGAAACCAAAAAAAAAACCCACCCCAAAAATCACGGGTCGGGTCAAGCTTTTTTAGTTCTTCGACCGGTCAGAGGGCTTCCTAGGTCATTTCAAAATATCTGAGAAAAAAATTTGGTCAATTTTTTTTGTTCACGCCAAAACACATTACAGATCAGAACGTTGTTTCGGGCTGTTGAACAATTCAATTTTCCAATAGAAAAAATTTTATCGAAAATTTGACATAGTCGAGGTGAAAAAGTCATATTTCTGATCATTCCGATTTCGAGACCAAACCAACCTTCGCTGTCAAAAATTTTCCTATCCGGGTCAACCACGCTCCCACTCTGAAAAATAATTTTCCAGTTTATAAACTACGAGTTTGACATTTCCACTCAACTACGCTTCGACAAAAATCCGATAAAACTCCGTTTCCGCGTCGAACACTATGTGAGGGAGAGGACGTTCAGTGTGGTTTACGAGCCTCAAATTGTGCACAATCCCTTTTCGAGAGTCTGCCAACTTCTTTCACTTTTCGAACTTTGCTCATGCCTAAACTTTTGATTTATAGATTTTGTATATTTTCAAAAATGCGGGTATAATAAAGACGATATTTGCGATGGAATATTTATTTCAACTTGGAAAATTAACACAAAGTGCACATACAGCTGCTATTGATGCATTCGGCGACAGTGCATCCCTGAAATACAATTGGTGTTCTCAAATTTTTTCGGTTCGAAAACTCACTCTGCATGTGATTTGTTTGCAGACAGTATCTCCGAAAAAGCATGAAAAGTCAGCGGTGGCCAAACCGACGAGACAGATGATCAAGGCAAGAACGAACAAGAATTGGGCCGACAACATGTCTGAAAAACAAAAGTGTTTTTTTTTTCTGACAGAGCAAGTAAGAATAAAACAAAGAAAAAAGGGCGTTTCGAGTCCGCTTAAATACATTTTCACCCCGAAGCCCGATTGTCATCGATCAAATCGAATCGAGACAGGTGTTGCTTGAAATTTTGAGAGAGAAAATGAGGGAGAAAAGTTCATGAATCACGTTTTTTTTCGTATTGTTAGCAGTTGTTGGTGAATCAAGGACAGTTGCCACTTTTTTTCTCATCTTGGCTTGACGCCAACACTTGATTGTTTTCTTCATGTATTTATCAACAAGGGTCGTTGAAACAATGTTAAATTAAAAAAAAATTATAAATGGAACAAATGTTCAAAAAATTAATAACCTGTTCAGTGAAACGTAGACTATGCGGGTAAGCTGAATGTGACAGAATGTGTTGTTGAAACAACAGTTGGTAAACAAAAAAACATCTCTTTTTACACAAATCGAATGAATTTCAACCGATTTCTTTTGGGGGATTAACAAACGAACAGATACCACATGTTTCAAAAATCAGAAGAGTTGTCAAATTTTTGTGACTACTCGGCACATTTATATACACCAGAAAATTATATTGCTCATCGATGATTCAGTGTTGGAAACGAGAAAAAACAAACAAAAAGCATAATTAATTTGTTGTCAAATTTAGATGTTAGAACAGAAATGTGAAACGAGAAGTTTTTGAACAACGAATTCGATAAAAAATGTATTTTCTGAGCAGGTGTGAGATGGGCTTCTAAAATCGGTGGAGTTTATATTTAAAAAAATAAGAAAAATAGCAAATTTTTTCATTTGGAAAATCAGGCCGCTCTCAAATCAAGAAAATCCTGGCTAGAAATATACGGGCCGGTCAAGGACGCGATTTTTATTTTGATTCTTGATTTTCTGAGAAACCCAAGTCAGACTTTTCAGAGTTCGGCCCGGATCGGGCCGAATCTAACGTCTGTCAAAAAAATAAGAGCTGTTCCAAACTTTCAAGATCAGACCTATTTTTGGGGCCTAATATTATAAGTAACTATTGAATGAAAACACTGTACAGAAAGTGATGTGTTTCTGATACCACCACAGCTTCTTAAATACATACCCCCATCTATTGTTTCCCACTGACATCATAGCAAATTCATTTTTTTCCATGAAAAATGATTCATTTTGATAACTATATTTCCAACCTTGTCATCAACCAAAAATTCCGGAAGAACGTGTTTTTCCCTAATATTTAAAAATTTGTTTTGTATCATACTGATACAAAAAACACGAAAAAGTGCAGAAAAATGGAAAGTATAGATTACCGTAGTGATTTTTAATAATTTCAGAGATCAACCAAGTTTTTTTTCTAATGAGCAAACTTTACTCATTATTATAATAGAATTCGTGCTAAACACCTCAAAGAACCCATCGGATTAGTTTTGGGTATGCATATTAGACAAGATCATGTGATTTTTTTTCAAAACAATAGAATTGAGTGAATAGAAAATGATATCACTGTTTTCAGGAAAAATTTATTTTTCCCCGGTAGGCTCACAATTACGGAGATAGGGCTGAAAACACATTCAAAACGCAAATGATAGGAAAACTTACCGTAGGTTATTTTAGAGAGTGAACGAGACGCAGAGAAATATCTGACCCATCTCTTTTCTAGCAAAAGACAATGTGGGTCACGTCTTTTTGTTCATCATTCATTTTAAAAATTATTTTGATGATACATATTTAACTCACGTGAACATCGAAATAGTTTCTTCATCGGAATAAAAAAAAACCGGGTCCGATTTTGGAAAAAAAATAACGAAAAAAAAAACACTCCGCTACTGACGAAAATCGAATCGAAATCGAATATTTTTTTTTCTTTCAGAAAGCTTTAAAAAAATGAAAACGTGAGCAAAAAACGAGATATCAGCAAAACGCGCCTAAGCGGCCCGGCCCGCTGGTCTGCAAAAAGCCCGAAAATGACAAATTAGAATGGCATTTTGAGCTTCGAACCCGTGTAAATTTTTGTCAAATTAAAAAGTTCATTTCCCAAAAATAGATGCACAATTATCTATTTATCCAATCAAATGTTGGTAGAATTGGATTCAGGTTTGTAAAGGTCGCACACACACACTTCATCATCGTCCTCAACCTTCTCACAACCGGCATAAATGGATCTCTGGAAAAGTTTGTTCTCCATCATCAAACATTGTTTCAAAACCCACACCACAAGTAATTTTTTGACACCAAACATTAAAGCACCATGCATGATTAACGTAGATCATGGCAAGAAGAAGAACGAGGATTAGAAGAAACTTGTTGGACATTTTAGTTCTATATTGAATGTCAGAAATTTGAAGATTTTTATATGAAAGTTTTGACATGTTGACGAAGCAAAACATTCTGATTCAAGCGACGACTAAACGTCGATTCCAAAACATTTGAAACAAGTGATGACGTCGTTCTGATTTTGATTCGAATGAGAAGAAAAAATAGAAAAAAAAACAGTTCAGAAAACCCTCAAATTTTTGTATTTTGCAAGAATTGCGATGTCTGTCAGTTCAAAAATTAATGAGCCCAAATGTTCTTCTTGTTTTTCTGTGTCTTAAAATATAAAGAAATGTCTAGGTGTTTTCAAAAGTTTTTTGTGCATTTCTGATATTTTTTCTCGGCATATCAGTAAATACAATTAGTCATAGAAAATCTAATTTCCCCCACTATTTATCGAGTATTTCTTTTTGAAGAAGGAAAGAAAATTCTCGGTGGTTTCGCGGTGATTTTCTGGGAGACTACAATTTAGTTTTATTGTGACTGACAACTTCATAGGGCTACTATTTCACACGGAAAATGCTGAATTGAACCTACTGAACCGGACGCAAACATATCGAATCTAAATAGTGAAACTTTTACTAAATCGGGCTCGGTCCGTTTGTTTTTTTTCTGCTGGATCGGACCCAATACTAACTGTCGTGAAAATGTTCAAGTTTAGAATAATCATGAAACATTTCAAACCATCGAAAATCGTTAATTTTTTGTGGAGTTTCTCTCAATAGGAACCTCGGAAAAAACTAATTTTTGCTGAATCAGGGGCCCGGTTTTTCGCAGTTTTTGAACAATTTTTGACCATAAAACTTTTAAACAGAAAAAATTGAGTTTCATTCCAAACATTGGTTTCTGTTTCGGCTAAAATTAATTTGAGTTCAGTCACAGTTTCCATACTCAGGTCTGCTTCATTAGGCCTGATTTTCAGGTCTCATATTTATCGAACTTTGATCGATTCTTTGAGAAGGGGTTATCGATTGACAATCATCCCAAAGTTTCGGAACGATGTGATCTGTTTGCGTCAGTTTTGCAAAAAACTTTTAGTATCGAAAACATTGAAAATTAGGAAATTTTCTCAGCCTTGCCAGATCTCAGTGAAATGAAAAGTCCGGAGCAACTCCGGAGTTTTCATTTCACTGACAAGGGAACCACAAGTAGGTGTTAACGGGTTTTAACAAGAGACATATGTCACCCGATACAGTTTTTCATGCTGATCATCATGCCGTAGCTAACTTTTGCAAAGCTCCACACAGAAAGCTGAAAATCGAGCTCAAAGTTTGAGCACAAAAATTGAAATATCTTGTTCAATTTGAATTATTTTAGTGATGAGAGACTACTAAAGGGTTATTTGGCATGCTAGGAACGGTAGGAGCATTTAAAAACCTCGAAATTGTAGTTGTAACGCTGAAAAAATGAGCCCGAAACTTTTTATAAAAAAGGTAGATCAAAAAAACGTGAAGAATAAAAAAAATTGCATTGAAAAACGTGAAAATGACTAAATTTTGAAGATTGTTTTCTGATTTTTCATGTTTTTTCGAAAAATCACACCTTTTTCATTATTTTTTCGGAACTTCAAAATCACCATCGTGTAGAGAATTAAATTTCCTATCAGATCCATTAGTTTATTCTTGTAAATGTATAATTTTGAAAAAGTTAGGAGGAATTTTAAATTTTCAAATTTATCACAAAAATGTTATTTTCAGCTTTCTGGCTGAAGCTTTGCAAAAGTTAGCTACGGGATGATGTTGAGCATGAAAAACTCTATCGGGTCACATACATCCCATCTCAAAGTCCGTTAACACCTATATGTAGTTCCCTTGTGAGATCATCCAACGTATCACAAACAATTCATAGAGGAGCAGGTCAAAATGGAAGATTTAGACGGTAGATCAAATTCACGCTGAATTCAAAATAAAAAATTGTCGTTTTGCAATAGATCACAACGATTTTGACTCGTAGATCACGTTTGTCTGAGCCGATAAAATGTTTTTATGAATTTCCACCTTGGTTTTCAGGAACATCTGTGTTTATTTTTGGTTTACTATTGTTAGTCATGTTAGAATCATGCTTCCCAAAAACATAATTTTTTCTATTGTGATGTTATTGTCCAGCAGATTTTCTACACGTGATAATATTTGTGTGAATCACTCGTATATTTTCTAGTCATACTTTCCAAAACCGTTTACAATATATATTTTTTGTAGTTTTGTCTTGCAAAACACCGTTGGAACTGATCTAAGAATCAAGAGAAGTCACAGATCAGAACTGTTTTGGGCACTTTCAAAACACATATCATTTGATAAATTTATGAGTAATAAGGTTACTTTGAAATGTGGTTTTTCCAGTTGAGTTGTTGACAAAGGGGTTCCTGTTTCTTTGAACATTACTCACAATATTAACGTTATGCACAGCGGCTATTCACACGCTCAACAAATGTTTATTTTTTTTATATTTTAGGACTAATATGTCACGTATGTATTCTCTTCAGACAAAATGATTTTATCGTTCTCAACGACGTTTCAGACTTGTATCTATTTACCAAACCCCCACAGAAAAAAGCTCTAAAGAACTAATACTTTCATGTTTGACGCTATTCTATAAAGTTCGCGAAAAAATAATCCTCTGACATAATATTATATCCCTAATTTTTGTCATCTTTGATAAAATAAAGTATAAAGATGAGTGTTTCCTCTTTATATAACAAGAAATAAAATTAATAACAATAATAATAACTCACCGTATAACTCATCTAACCACGCCTCCGTTTCTGCCAAATACATTCGTAGGTATAAATAACGTGTATATTATTTTTTCTTCTCATAGAATTTTTGTATTTGTGAAGAGTCCTTTTCGTTAACAACGCAATATTATTTTTCCAGAGAATGTCGGACACCCATTGGCTCACTATCACAAACACCTGCAGTACTATTGGCGTTGTCACAACCCTGTTTGCCAATTGCACTCTTCTCACACTTCTCTATTTTCGACCATCAAAAGCGATGGGCAATTACAAGTATTTGATGGCAATCTTCAGCATCTTCAGCATGTTCTACACCGGTATTGAAACAATTCTTCGACCCGTAAGTGTGCCAGAATGTTTCTGAAAAAGTCAGATAATTATTCAGATAATGCACGCCTATGATAGCACAGTTTTCGTGATTCAACGAAAACGTTGGGATTACTCGTCAACATGGGCTCGAGCAATCTCATCAACCTACTGTGGATGCTATTCAATGAGCTTCATTCTGTTCGCAATTCACTTTATATACCGATTCTTTGTGACTTGCAAGTAAGAAGGCTGTACAATCGACAACTGATATTTTCAAAACTTTCAGGCCTCATTTAATGTACTACTTCAACGGTAGCCGTTCAATTATTTGGTTCGTCGTTGCTGCTATCGGTGCAGGAAGTTGGGGAACATGTGTGTTCGTACTTTACCCGGAAACCGAACGATCTCACGCAAAATTGTTGTATGTTCTTGAAACTTCTTATGAGTTGGACCCAGCACATGTTGGATGTGTTCCATACACCTATGTGGGTGATTTCGGAGAGTTTCTTGAAATAATGTGTTTTTTTTTAGTTTGTCACTGGACCTGACGGCGAAGACATTGCCAATTACAAAAATACGATCGGTGTTATTCAACACTACATTGTCATGGGCCTCTCGTTCAGTGCGGTTTTCTACTGTGGAATAGTCACTCATCTTAACATCAAGAAGCATAAGAGAATGGGAGTGTCAGATAGAACTCGTGATTTGCAAGCACAACTCTTCCGCGCGCTGGTTTTACAAACTCTCATTCCAATGATATTCATGTATATTCCAATTACCCTACTTTTTATCATGCCGTTTTTCAAAATCAATATTGGAGCGTGGGCGAATGTGACAACCTCGACAGTTCATCTCTATCCCGGAATCGATCCACTGGTTCTCCTATTTTTGATCAAAGACTACCGACGGACATTGTTGACCGTGTTCCGAGGTGTCAAAGTCAGTCGCAGTGAAATGAGTTCATTCAGTGTCCAGCCTACCAAGTCTAAAGTAACAATATAAAAAGTGCCGTTTTAACGCCGACAAGCCATGAATAATTTCCCATTCGCATTGTTTCGCCTACCCTTTTTTAAATAAGGAAATAAAGCACATTTTTACACCTACGTTGACACTTTTCCTTGTCAAATGTTTCTACTAATATTCGCTCTGCTTTCGGCGATACCTATATCCGATTCCGAGACAACATTCTACATTGCATCTACTGTGAATCCACCACATGGATGTCCAAACTTCGGGCTGTGTACGGTTACTAATTGGAACAAGTTGAATTATACCAACGGCACTGAAACCTACGAGTATCAATGCCCCGCTGATGATTGTGTTTGTGTGAATGGAACCACTAATGGCACAACGACTTGTAATGAGAGTAAGATATCTATTGTCAATCCGGTCAGATCATCCAACGGGAAAAGTGATCTACCACAAAAAGTCGACAAAAGAACATGCCAAAATAAGAGATTCAGACGGTAGATCATTTTCCCGTTGGATGATCTGACTGGATCGACAATATATCTTTTGCGTTTGTGGTACCATTCTGTTTTCTCGACAATGAATCAGGAAATTGAAAAAAAAGCGAAAATAGACAGAAAAAACCACTGGCTTTTTTGTTTACAAAAAAAATTAAGAAAAAATATTTTTTTTTATAAAATTAAAAAAATGCGTGACCGTAATGTCTTTGCTATGAGAGGACTTTAAAATATGAACGTTAATAAATTGACGTTGAAATTGAGAGTTTTAGTTTTTTTTTACATTTCGACGCCAAAGTTTTTACGTCTAGAATGCACGTTAGAATTTGGCGAGAGTGGAGCCATTGAAAGTAGACAAACAATAAAAGTTGAAGGAAGACTTTGTTTTCTCGTCAGTCGGAATACCGCTCACTGTTCTCACACCCTGTTAAAAAGTAAAAGGGCGAGAGGAAGGTCGTGAGATAGAGACGCAGACAGTATCAAGCGAAAATGTCATTTTTATTTCCATTGTTTATTCACAAAAATTAGGTTTTCAAAAAATTTTATCTTGATCAGTTCACATTTTGGACACTTTTTTTTGTCCAACAAAAATGAGTTTTTCTCCGGAAATCTGAAGAAAATTCTCCAACGAAAAGTAACTGTACTTTTGGTGAGACCACATTGGATTATTTTTGAAAAATCGAGCACTTGTAAAACAATTACATGTCTAGCCTACTTCCTCGTTGATAGTTCTCCGATTAGTGTTATTCGCTTCTATATTTTTGTACTGACAAATAAATGGAATCCTTCTTTTTTTCAAGTAAATACATACAAACCAAGAAAAATAATACGTCACCCTAGACAAAAAATATCAGAACGATTAATCATTTTCCAGTCACCAATCTTTGCACATCGGATCCATGTAGTTCTTCAAACACCAGTTTCTATT
This sequence comes from Caenorhabditis sp. 8 KK-2011, assembly GCA_963572245.1. Lineage (NCBI taxonomy): Eukaryota > Metazoa > Nematoda > Chromadorea > Rhabditida > Rhabditidae > Caenorhabditis > Caenorhabditis sp. 8 KK-2011. The sequence continues at coordinate 9,517,043 of OY751550.1, read as the reverse complement.
ATTGCGAAATGACCGGCATAAACTCATACGACTGCACATGTGAAGTTGGTTACTATGGTTCGACATGCTCTCTCAATGCCTCCTCGCCGTGCGCATCATCACCATGTCAGAATGGCGGGACGTGCAAAGAGGATGGGTCTGATTACAAGTGTACATGCCCAGCTTATTTCACCGGCACCGATTGTGAAAGTGAGTTTCTAGAATTTTCTTACTTTTCCAAATATCGTCTTTCTCAGCGTACGATCCATGCTATAATATCGATTGTAAAAACGGCGCAGAGTGTGAATCGAAACTCAACGGCACAACATTCTATTGCAACTGTACCGATACCTGGCAGGGTCTATATTGTGACGCTTCGACTGTTCAAATATCACTGATAACGTGGGATCAATGTTGGCATTACGACGACTCGTTAGCTTCGTATACACCAAAGTTTAGCGATAGTAAGATGACTGTTGACATGTGTCAGACTTTTGCGCGTAATTTCACACCGCAACTACTTGTGATCAGTAAGTTTTAACTGAAAAAAAAACAACATCCTGGCATGTTGCCAAGCAACGAAACAGTTATTTAAAAAATTTGAGCAAAAAAAGTTTCTGAATCGGGCCAATATATCCGATTTTTGAGTTGGTTCGATTCCAGTCACATTTTTTATGCTTGGGCCTCATTCAGAACTGGTTATTTTTGAGAATGTCCAACTTGAGATAAGCAAATCGGACTTCCTGAACCTTTGATCCGGTTCAGGAACTGTTATTCAGAATGTCTGATTCAGTAATTTCTAATATACATCTCTAGATTTCTCATTTAAAGATACGAATATGAACATCCCAAAATTCGCAGAACTTTCTAAACTTTTATTCACTACATAGTTATCGATAAGTTTTCAGCATTGTGTGGGACTTGGTGCGCTGCTTCTAACGAGAGTATTCTCTCTGACATTGCATGGACATCGGACAGCGGTTGTGGAACAAGATGCCCTGGAGATAACAACGAATATTGTGGTAAAATGAGTAATCGAGCAATTGAATACTCTTACAACGATGATGGTAATACTACACTTTTCCTTTTTTATAAAATGTTATTTGAATTACAGTCGTCGATCCGGATGGATGTGTCAACGATACGCAATGTAGTGAGAATCTCGGATACGGAGTGTGCGTGGATATTGCTTCGACATCCGGAAATGGTTATAGTTGCACCTGTGGTCCGTACCATACCGGCACATATTGTAATGAAACAGTAGCATCGGCATGTGCTGATAATCCATGTAACACTGGAACGTGTAATTTGATCTACTACAACAATTCATACACATGTACTTGTCCAAGTGACAAAGTTGGAAGTAATTGTGAATGTGAGTGATTTAGAAGATTCAAGGTGAATTTATTTCTGACAGATAGCAACCCGTGTACTGATTCTCCTTGTCTTTATGGTGGAACATGTGTCGCTGACTCTTTGGGAGGATACTCGTGCGAGTGTCTTGAATTTTACACCGGTGATGATTGCCAGTATATTGATCGATGCAAATACAATGATCCATGTGTTCATGGGAGTTGTAGTTGTGATACTTCATCGATCTCTCCCAACTATACATGCACGTGCCAGTTGGGTTGGAACAACACGAACTGCGACACGAAAATCGATTATTGCGATTCGACACCGTGTTGGTATAACAGTTCGTGTACGGCCTTTTTTGGTGGTTATAATTGTACATGTCTTGATGGATTAAAGGGTTATAACTGTAGCACAAGTGAGCGAAACGAGAAACCTTATTCTTCAAATTTCAAATGCTTACAGTTATCGATCAATGTCAGGTTCAAGCGGTCGACGGAGTTTCGCCATGTAACACGAAGGACACCAAAGCCAACTGCACCACTGGAATCAATACATTCACATGCAGTTGTAGTTCAGAATGGACAGATACACTATGCGATCTCAGTGTGGTCATTAAAACAGTTTTGGTAGAGATCTATGGTTATGTGGATACAGATATGATTTCTATGCTCGAAGATCTGATGTCTAACCCATCTGAAATTGTTGACATGGTACCGTTCATCACGGGTCTACTAAACGAAACAGAGAGAGAATCACTAAGTTGGGATGTGGAGGATTTGTTCTATTGGATAGCTTTCGAAGATAAGCGTTTAGACATGAAGTAGGTTACTGTAATGTGTTTCGAAGAGAGTCAAGATTTTTAGCACGGACATTCATAAATGGAATGACGTGGTACTCGGCAATTGTTTCACATTCAATCACTATGATAACAATATAACCTACCTGATGAGAAATGATGGAAGGCACGGAGGACTTTATGCCAATATGAGATGTCGACAAGATGAGTATGCTCCCTGGTATGACACTGCTTCGATCAATGTGTTCATTCACAGTAGAGATGAATATGTGTTCTCAGAATCGGTTAGATACAACGCTCCACCTAATGCCAAATCCAACATTAATATTTATAATGTGAGTATTAAAAAAAATATCCATTTGATTATTGAGTTCAGACATACTACACAAAACTGGGTGGAAAATATGGCGTCTGTATCACAAACACATCTCAGGTCAAAGATTATTATTACCCACTTGGATATTCAACAGACGTGAGTTTTCAGATGATACTTTCTTGAGTAGAATTTTTAAAAACTACAGTACTAAATATTTGTTGATCATCAGACTTCAAGTTTTTTTTTGGTATCATGAATTCTGTGCGGCAAAGATTTGCCGTCCAATGGTGAAAGTTTTTGGAAGTTTCATCAAAAACCAATGCTAGCTCAAAAATTCACCATTCTTTCAGGGTTGTCTACGTACCTGTTATCAAGACATGATTTACGCAGCATGCGGTTGTATGGATCCTCGATACCCTCAAAATGAAAATGATCCCACTTGCGAGCTTGCGAATCGTAAGTTTCATTGAATTGGCAGACACATTCATCATTTTTTTCAAAGGCACATGCGTCACAGATGCATCCGATGCTGCTGGAGACCCTTCGACATGGTCATCATGCGTTTGTCCTCTTCCATGTTCCTACCAACAGTTTACAGTTACATGGAGTAAAGCGGACTTTGTTGCCAATGTAATCTGAAATCAAGAACAATAAGGTCAACATAATGTGAAATTATTTCAGCCAATTTCTTGTCAGTCAGCCACAAATCAAACAGGATGCCTTGAAACTTATCAAGACAGTCTTCTCGTCTCCATAGTTTTACCTCAACTGAGTTATCAACTCTATGCCGAAACAGCTAACATGGATGTGAGTTTGTTGAACTGATGACTTCAACTTTAATAGGTTTTTCAGTTCAACAAATTTTTGTCTCAACTCGGTGGCCAACTTGGAGTTCTGATGGGGATTAATATAGTCTCCTTCATCGAACTTGTCTTTCTATTCGCTGCACTATTTTCAGTTTGTTGTAAAAAGTATCATTGAAAAAATAAATCATACATTATTGTTGTTAACGACAAAATAATTAAAGAAAAAAACTGGAGAAGCGAAGTTGCGAACCAACTAAAACTCAGAATAGTCCATGATCTGCACCAAATGGAGAGGCGTATTCAGACGCGTTTTCAACAACAAAAAAGCCTACTCAGAATATTTGAGAATCTTGGCGGCTACACCCCAACATCCGGTCCAAAATTTGCCAGGAGTAGAGCATGAATATTATAACATTTCATACGACAACAAGTCACACCGATGTTGTCTCGTATTTCGATCATTCTACTTCTTGTGATTTATTGTGATTGTGACGACGACGATGATCTAACTACCATCATCATTGCCAACATTACTGAGCCACCGCATGGATGTCCAAATTACGGATTATGCACCGAGACGACGTTCACAACTGTGAATACGACCAACACTACTCAAACATTGGCGTATATTTGTGATGCGAGTGATTGTGTATGTGTCAATGGAACAACAAATGGGACAACTGCCTGCGATACGATTGTGGATATGTGCACTTCGGACCCTTGCCCGAACTCGAATTACACTTGTACCACACCTAGCATTGACACATACAGTTGTGCGTGCGAGACCGGTTATACTGGAAGCTCTTGTCAGTATGAGACATCATCAGCGTGTGGCGATGAACCTTGTTTGAATGGGGCAACGTGTTTGGTTGACGATTCTGGCTACACTTGTGAATGTTCAGCAAAGTATACTGGGACCAATTGTGAAAGTGAGTAAAAAACAATGTTTTTTCAATCTTGAAAATTTCGGTTTTGGTTGTTTATCGAGAATGTTCAGAATACTTTTTTTTCAAAAGCTACACGTGTTCTAAGAATTGCGAAATACTTCGCACGAAAGTACAGTATACTTTCTGGCTTGTTGAGAAGAAATAATTTGTTATTCTCGAGAGAGACAGGCCAAAGACTAAAGAAGAAAACAACAGAATAAATCATAGCGAAACAAAAAAAGCATAGAGATCAGGTGAAAAACTTTTTACTTTACAGTAAAAAATCTATGCCATGATGTAGACTGCAACAATGGAACCTGCACTATGGTTCTAGAGAACTCAAATTATTACTGCAATTGCTCCACCGGCTTTCAAGGAACGTACTGCAATGTGACAACTTATACAGTAGTATCTCCAACATATTCAAATTGTTGGACTTATTCATCTTCTTCACTTTCATCGTACACTGAAAAATTTAGCGATAGTAAAATGACCATCGAAATGTGTCAGGATTACGCAAATTCATTCACACCAGTCTATACCGAACTATGTGAGTATTGATGAAAAACAAAACAAAAATGAACAATTTTCAGTGTTATGCGGAATATGGTGCGCAGTCTCTGATTATGACCTTCTCAACAGCACAACATGGTCACTTTTTCCTGGCACAGATTGTACAGCAACATGTGCTGGTAATTCATCAGAAGTTTGTGGAACTTATCCGCACTATGCAGTTTCCTACGTCAATAACCCTGATAGTAATACAACTTTTATCATAACGACATCATAAAGTTTATAAATTCCAGTTGTCGACCCCAATGGTTGCACAAATTCGTCACTTTGTAACGCTGATCTTGGTCAAGGAATATGTGTTGATCAAGACTCTACAACTGGCACAAATTATACATGCACATGCTCAGCCTATTACACCGGATCGGACTGTAACACTACTATTGCCTCGGCCTGTGATGTGAATCCTTGTAATAGTGGAACATGTGTTCTGATATCACAAACAAACACTTTCACATGTACCTGCCCGGATGGGTACTATGGTGATCATTGTCAATGTGAGTTTGGAGAACAAGAGTTGTACAGTATACCAATAACCCTCTCGTCTTCAGATGCTGACCCATGCACTTCTACAACTTGTCTTTACGGTGGAACATGTACAGAGACATCATCTGGAGGTTACACGTGCACTTGTCTTCAGTACTACTCCGGAACGAACTGTGAAAATATTGACCGGTGTAGCTATAGTGATCCATGTGTCCATGGAACCTGTAGCTGTGATACGTCTTCCATTTCGCCTAACTATACATGTACATGCGAGACAGGTTGGAACAATACAAACTGTGACACCGAAATCGATTACTGTGATTCGACACCATGTTGGTATAATAGCACTTGCACCGCCTATTTTGGAGGATACAATTGCACATGTCTCGATGGATTGGAGGGGTATAACTGTAGTACAAGTGAGCTGAGTTTCCTCAGGTTTTCCATGACAATTATGTTCTAGTTATCGATCAATGCGTGGTGCAAGCAGTGGATGGTGTATCCCCATGCAATACCAAAGACTCGGCGGCAAACTGTACTACTGGGATTGACAGTTATACATGTAGTTGTAGTTCCGCGTGGACGGATACCCTTTGCGATCTTAGTGTTGTAATCGAAACAGTTTTGGTAGAGATCTATGGTTATGTGGATACAGATATGATTTCTATGCTCGAAGATCTGATGTCTAACCCATCTGAAATTGTTGACATGGTACCGTTCATCACGGGTCTACTAAACGAAACAGAGAGAGAATCACTAAGTTGGGATGTGGAGGATTTGTTCTATTGGATAGCTTTCGAAGATAAGCGTTTAGACATGAAGTAGGTTACTGTAATGTGTTTCGAAGAGAGTCAAGATTTTTAGCACGGACATTCATAAATGGAATGACGTGGTACTCGGCAATTGTTTCACATTCAATCACTATGATAACAATATAACCTACCTGATGAGAAATGATGGAAGGCACGGAGGACTTTATGCCAATATGAGATGTCGACAAGATGAGTATGCTCCCTGGTATGACACTGCTTCGATCAATGTGTTCATTCACAGTAGAGATGAATATGTGTTCTCAGAATCGGTTAGATACAACGCTCCACCTAATGCCAAATCCAATATCAATATTTTTAACGTAATAAGTTTGTGGAATTTTTATGATTCTTACACTATGTTTCCAGAGCAATTACACAAAGTTGGGAGGAAAGTATGGAGTGTGCATCACAGAAACATCCCAAGTCAAAGACTATTATTACCCATTGGGTTATTCAACTGATGTAAGTTGATGGAAATTTGGAATTTCAAAACACTTTCTTTAGGGTTGTCTACGTACCTGTTATCAAGACATGATTTACGCAGCATGCGGTTGTATGGACCCTCGGTACCCTCAAAACGAAAACGATGCGACTTGTCAACTTGCCAACCGTAAGTCACTTCAAAAACATGTTTTCTTACACTAACCTCTTGAAGGCACATGTGTCACTGATGCCTCGGATGCTGCTGGAGACCCTTCGACATGGTCATCATGCGTTTGTCCTCTTCCATGTTCCTACCAACAGTTTACAGTAACTTGGAGTAAAGCAGACTTTGTTGCCAATGTAATCTGCAAAACCGAAATTGAGATGAAAATGTTATCTTTTTCAGCCAGTTTCCTGTCAGTCCGCAACAAATCAAACATCATGTCTCGAAACTTATCAAGACAGCCTACTTGTTTCAATCGTCTTGCCTCAACTGAGTTATCAACTCTACGCTGAGTCAGCAAACATGGATGTAAGTTATTTATATACTTTAATCATTTTTGACTTTCGTTAATTTCAGTTCAACAAATTCTTGTCTCAACTTGGCGGCCAACTCGGAGTTCTAATGGGAATTAATATCGTTTCGTTTATCGAACTCGTATTTCTAATCGCTGCTCTTTTTTCGGCTTGTTGTAAAAAGTATCATTAAAAATGTAGTTTGTTGCTTGTTTTGTGTTTCTTATGCGTAACTAGGGAAAGTGACGGGTCATTGAAAATGCGAATCTTCAAAAGTTTTTTTGAAAGAGTTGTCACATGGCTGGTATACGGTAAGGATGTTCTCTGAAAAACATACATGTATTAAAGGTGGACTGCGAGATAATTGAGTGTTTCGTCTATAATATAGTTTGTGTGCCCCTGAAAAATGATGCGAAAACCAAAAAAACGCAAAAAATTTGATACAGTGCCAGAATAAAAACAAACACACGCAATTCCGCCTTTCCGTCTTTAGGACCATGTGCGCTCTATCGAACCATTATAAACTCAAAAAAGTACACACATTTTCGAAGAATTTCACTACACTATAAATGACGCAACATTGCACACCGTCTTTCTCAGATATATCGCAGTCCACCTTTAACGAAAAAATCGATAACATCACAAAATGTGACTAAAATTTTTTCTCGAGACAATTTTTGAATCGGGGCACAAAACCGAACCAGAAAAATTTTTCTGAACGTCAACCTTTATGATATGCTCAACCGAAAATGTATACTTGCCCTTCTCGCTCAGAAAACACGATACGGTTTCGATTTTTCATTTGTGCCCGGATTCAGTCAAGTTTTAAATCACCTGTCCCGTTTAAACAGAAAATGGCTTCTGGTTCAATTGTGGGGCCCGCAAAACTTCTGAAAAAAGCGGACCGGAAATAAAACGGACCAGTGCCACCTGGGCAGGCTGGGAATCTGTTCACAATTTCTTTTTCAAAATGTGTGAAATCGAGATTCGGGCCTGCCGGAACCGTGAAATAAATTTGCAAAATGAATTGTTTCAGATATTATAATCGTAAAAAAGTTGGCGTCGAAATAAAAAAATTCAAAGCATAAATTTTGCGCGCTGCGATCTCGTCACGAACACTTAAAAATTTAATGATAATGTGTGTGTTCGACCGACCGAAAAACAAAATAGTGATTATTAGGTCGGGCGTCTCCGTGCGAATTTTACTTATCTGAAAAATAAGGGAAACAAACTGACCATTATTTTACTAACACATGATTCCATAGAGCGGAAACGCTGGATCGCATAGAGATTACAGTGTTCCAGATTAAAGATAAAATATTTAGAATGTTTCAATGTGACTACCGATCTGAAGAAATTCGAATCATAGGATGCCAGGACGAATCATGATGTCACGATCCAAGACGAGCAATGATTTCACTCTAGCGAACAACACATTCCAAGCTACAAAATAGCTCATTTAAAATTTCCGAAATTCTTGACGACCAGAAGACCAACCTTCAGTTCGTTTGTAGCCAGAGAATAATAGAAGAGTTCCAAGAAAGTCACATAATGCTGCTCCGTTTTTTGCTCTCCATACTTCTACTCACAGGATACTGTAACTGTGATGATGATGATGACGACGACGATGATGCTGATCTCGAGATAATAGTCATCGCCAACATTGACAAACCACCGCATGGATGTCCCAACTATGGTTTGTGCACCGAAACTGCCTACTCTGTTGTGAATACAACTAACACGACGAAAACATTGGAGTATATTTGCGCTTCTAGTGATTGTGTATGTGTCAATGGAACGACAAATGGGACAAATCCGTGTGATACAATTGTTGATGTTTGTACTTCGGATCCTTGTCCGAACTCGAATTATAGTTGTACAACAACTGGAATTAACGATTATAGTTGCTCGTGTGAAAAAGGTTATACCGGAAGTTCTTGTCAGTATGAGACATCGTCAGCGTGTGGCGATGAACCTTGTTTGAATGGTGGAACATGTGAGAGTGACGGCGATTCTGGATACACTTGTACATGTCCTGAAAAATACACTGGGACTACTTGCGAACGTGAGTAATGTTGGTAATGAAAAAGTTCTGGTAATTTTCAGGATTTTTTGAAGACACCCTGTCACTCAGAAATGGTTTTTTTTCATGTTTATGAAAATCTTTATATTGAAAACTTCAACTTTCGATGAATGTGGGTTAAAAACCAAAAGGAAAACGTTGTTTTGTCGTGGGTTACTGTACCCGCACACACACACATAAATTTTGTTTGCGGATGACGATCTTCTTTTAAAAACACGATCTTATTTTTCAATCATATAGTTGACATTGTTACATTGATTCTGTTTTTCAGTTAAAAATCTCTGTTATGGTGTGTACTGTTATTACGGGAACTGTTCTATGGTTCTCGACAACTCGAATTGGTTCTGTAATTGCTTAACCGGGTACCAAGGAATATACTGCAGCGTACCAACCACTACAGTAGTCGCACCTACTTATTCGAATTGTTGGACCTATTCATACGATTCCATAGCAACAATCACCAACAAGTTCAGTGATAGTAAAATGACGGTTGACATGTGTCAGGACTATGCGGATAGTTTTACACCACCGTACACGGAGATATGTTAGTTGGAAAATACATTTTCTGAAAACCAAACATTTTTCTAGTTCTTTGTGAAACATGGTGTGCCGTGGCTGATTATGACATTTTCAATAACACCGCTTGGTCTTGGTCGTACGGTTGTAGTGTAAACTGTCCTGGCAACAAATCGGAAGTTTGCGGTGAATACCCATATAATGCGGTGTCGTACGTGAACAACCCTGATAGTAAGTCTTATGTTGGATAATTAATGTTATTCATTCATTTTCAAGTCGTCGACCCCAATGGTTGCACAAATTCGTCACTTTGCAACGCGGATCTAGGTCAAGGAATTTGTGTTGATCAAGACTCTACAACTGGAACAAATTATACATGCACATGCTCAGCCTATTACACCGGATCGGACTGTAACACTACTATTGCGTCGGCCTGTGATGTGAATCCTTGTAATAGTGGAACGTGTGTTCTGGTATCACAAACAAACACCTTCACATGCAGTTGTCCAGATGGCTACTATGGCGATCATTGTCAATGTGAGTTGGGCAAACCAGGGCGGAGCATTGTCTACAGTATACTCGAACATAGAAAAACATCTACACCTCTCAATAAGCGCAAATTGATAAGATTGCAGACGAAAATGTGTGCACCTCTAATACCTGTCTTTACGGTGGTACTTGCACAGAAACAGCGGCAGGTGGATTCACTTGCACATGTCTCGAATACTATTTCGGCACACATTGTGAGGTCATTGAACGATGCCTTTACGACGATCCATGTGTTCATGGCAAATGCAACTCTCCCATCAATTACATCTCTCCTAACTACACATGTACATGTGAAGCAGGATGGAACAACACAAATTGTGACACAGAAATTAATTTTTGCGATTCTACACCATGTTGGTACAATAGTTCATGCACAGCGTACTTCGATGGCTATAACTGTACATGTCTTGAAGGCCTAGAAGGTTATAATTGCAGTGAAAGTAAGTTATCGGCTAGCGAAGATAATCGAAAAAAAAAACATAACTATTTCAGTCATCGACCAATGTGTGGTGCAAGCAGTCGCCGGAGTATCACCATGTAACACAAAAGATTCTAAAGCCAATTGTACTACTGGAATCAACACCTTCACATGCAGTTGTAGTTCAGAATGGACAGATGCTTTATGTGACCTGAGTGTTCTTATCAAAACTGTTTTGGTCGACATTTATGGCTACGTGGACACTGATATGATTTCCATGTTGAATGATCTTCTCGCAAACCCATCCGAAATCAAAGACATGGTTCCTTTCATAACCGGGTTGTTGAGTGATTCGGAAAGAGAAGCGTTGAGTTGGGATGTGGAAGACTTGTTCTATTGGATTGCATTTGAAGATAAGCGTCTTGACATGAAGTAGGTTACTGTAGTTTCAAAAACTATGACAATTTTTCTAGCACTGACATTTATAAATGGAATGACGTGGTACTTGGCAACTGTTTCACGTTCAATCACTATGATAACAATATAACTTACAACATGAGAAGTGATGGAAGGCACGGTGGAGTTTACGCATATATGAGATGTCGACAAGATGAGTATGCTCCCTGGTATGACACTGCTTCTATCAATGTGTTCATTCACAGTAGAGATGAATACGTGTTCTCAGAATCGGTTAGATACAACGCCCCACCTAATGCAAAGTCCAATATCAACATTTACAACGTGGGTTTTGATTCTACACACAAATATTGATTGGGCCCATATTTGCAGACGTACTACACCAGACTTGGCGGGAAATATGGGGTGTGTATCACTAAGACTTCCCAAGTCAAGGACTACTATTATCCATTGGCATATACAACTGATGTTGGTAAAACTTCAACAACAACACTGTTTTAATTTTTTCCAGGGTTGCTTGCGCACTTGTTACCAAGACATGATATACGCAGCGTGTGATTGTATGGATCCAAGGTATCCTCAAGCGAAAAATGCTACTACTTGTCAACTAGCCAATCGTGAGTCTCTTCAAGTTACCTTTTGAAGGAAACTCACATTTTTAGGTACGTGTGTCACAGATGCATCCGACGCTGCTGGTGATCCATCCACTTGGTCATCGTGTGTCTGCCCATTACCATGTTCGAATCAGCAGTATTCGGTTACATGGAGCAAAGCGGATTTCGTGGTAGATGTAAGCATAGTTTGGAATAACAAGTCGTTTGTAATTCGAGTGTACTGTACTTTCAGCCAGTTTCTTGTAAAACCGCCACAAACCAAACAGCGTGCCTGGAAACTTATCAAGATAGTCTTCTGGTCTCCATCGTTCTACCCAGACTAAGTTATCAACTCTACGCCGAAACAGCTAACATGGATGTGAGTTTCTCTATTCAATTACTTGAGGGCTCAGCAATCAGAAAATAACCCAAATGTATCCTTTTCAGTTCAACAAATTTTTGTCTCAACTCGGTGGTCAACTTGGAGTTCTAATGGGAATTAATATAGTCTCATTCATCGAACTCGTCTTCCTAACTGCTGCACTTTTCTCAGTTTGTTGTAAAAAATACAAATAAAAATGTTGAACGTTAGTCGTTGAATGTTTTTCATGTTTTTTCACCACGTTGTCATAGGTGACATGAATGTTGGAAAAATACAAAAAACACATGGGGTTTACACATTCATAATGTTGAGAAACAAAGAACACAGAGATGACACATTAACTCACAATGCAATCAACGGTTTCATTCAACGATTGGAAACAATAAATGATCAAACAATATTTATTTTTTTCTCTTTTCAAATGTCACGTTGAAAAAAAAATTATTTTTTTTAAAAATGAGATCTTGAAGTTTGAACATTTGTTGTTTTGAAAACCGAACCAACTGGACTTCTAACTTTATTGGTACACCTGAAGAGGTTTGTTATCACCGTGTGATAAGGTTTCACGAATATGAAACTTGAAATTGGAGATAGCACCGGGATGAATACCATGCATAAAAAAATGAGAGACTCAATCGCGGGATGATGAACAATGTCAAACTGCCCCACTAGATACGAAGCAATACCAATCCAGAAGAAGCATGGAAGTACTGCTTGATAAGTTAGAGCACGTAGAAGCTGTGTGTGCATAGATTTGGTGTCCGATGACATCACGTTTTTTTTGCGCGTCAGAGTTTTCATTATTTTTTTCCGCAGATATAGTATAGTTATGTAAACAGGTGTGACAGGTAAAACCATGTGAAGAATTGTGTACATTGCGGAGAAACACCACGTATCAACAGTGCCAGTGATTGTGAGATGGTCGAGATTGTAATCAGGGAACTTGATGCGAAGCAAACCTTCGATAATCTCTGGGTCATCTTGTGCCCAAAGGAATGAGATCTGCAAAAAAAAACATAAAACTGTTGACACGTTTTTCAAAAATTGTTATGACTAACCCATTGGATCATCGAGGGAGTATAGATTGCTAACAAGATAACCACAATAGACCTTCTCGTAGGTGCAGGGTTGAAAAGAATGTAATATCGATAGAAGAAACTCATCAGGAGTGACCAAAGACTGTGAGCAAAGAAGTGAAGCATGAGACTATACCTGAAACAATCAACAGTGAGTAGCTCTCTAGTTTCATGACCTACGAGGTGTAACAAGATTTCGGACCAAAATACGAGCATAGTCCGTTCGAGACATAGGCCAAGGTACGACCATTGGGTATGACTCTTTGTTGCACGAAAAATTCGAAAAAACACGCTCCAAAATCGGTGATAGCAAAATTCAAGACCAAAGTTATGTAGACTTTGATAACACTCGGAGTTTTAAAAAGAGCCAGAAAGATCAAACAGGCGTTGAACAGACATCCAGAAAGTGCCAATGTCGAATGAAGAATGTGATAGAAATCAGAAATGAAATCACTCAACATTTTTTTCAGAATGAATGCTGCAAATAATTATCTGCTATTTGTGTGTACATGAGAGATTAATTTCAAAAGGGATTGGAGTCAAATTCGACTTTCAGGCTTTCCATAGAACAGTTTGAGCGAACATACAAAAAGTGGTCACCTAGAGAAGTACGAGAAAGACTTCACTTATGATTTTGTATAATTGGTTTCCTATAAGACAAAAATGTGAATGTTGTTCATTTTTATTATGTATTTGTGCTCACTACAAAGTTCCCTCATTTGATCAAGAAGTGTCTGAAGATCATGAAGATTGAGTGTCTGATTACGTAATGACTGAACTTCCGAGAATACTTTATTGATTTTCTTTAGGCGATGTGCAACGTAGAAAAAAATGCAAAAATTTTGCAAAAAAAAACTGTGCAACGTGACCTCATTTTTTCCGACAAATTTGCAACATTTTTCATTGATTTTTGATCTGTTTCATTTCGATTTATTTTTCACGTTTTTTTCAATGAGAAATGTTGCAAATTTTTTTGCATTTTTTTCTACGTTGCACATCGCATTAGAAAACTTTCATCGAATAATTAACTGTTCCATGTGCTTGATGGGCCATGGGTGGGCTTGAACACCGATCCTGTCTGACTTCCTGGTGCAACCATTTTCTTGCCACACATGAACAGGTTCACAATCGCGGTATGATAAGGTTTCACAAAGATGAAGCTTGAAATGGGAGATAGAACGGGAATGAATACCATGCATACAAAGATGAACGATTCGACTGCTGGGTGGTGAACAATGCCAAATTGGCCCATGAGATACGAAGCAATACCGAACCAGAAGAAGCATGGAAGTACTGCTTGGTAGGTGAGAGCACGTAGAAGCTGTGTGTGCATAGATTTGGTTTCACGTGACATGGCATTGCCTTTACATGTCAAAGCCTTGATGATTCGTTTTCGCAGGTATAGTATAGTTATGTAGACAGGTGTAACAGGTAGAACCATGTGGAGAATGGTGTACATTGCGGAGAAACACCACGTATCAACGGTGCCAGTGATTGTGAGATTGTCGAGATTGTAATCAGGGAACTTGGCGCGAAGCAAACCTTCGATGATTTCCGGGTCATCTTGTGCCCAAAGAAACGAGATCTGAACGAATATTTGATTACTGTGTTAACCTAACCTGTGGAAAAAGTTTGTTGCTCAAAATACATAAAATCTTGCAGAGAACGACGCAAAAATTACTTCTACAGTACTGCGGTGAACATCAAACGTCATTGAGACTAAAGAACGTAGTAACATAATTGTTCTGTGATGCGGTTTGACGTACAGATTCACTGGAGTACTGTAGGGAATTATCTTTTCTTTTAATACGTTGCACACATTTTGTGTTTGTTCTCTGTAGGTGTCACATCGCTTCAACTTCTATGATTCACATGTTTTTCAAAATATCTCAAGGGAGTTTTACATACCCATTGAATCATCGATGGAATATAGATGATAGACAGAATAACAACAATAGTTTTTCTAGGTGGTGATGGTTTGAAAAGAATGTAATATCGATAGGAGAAGCTCATCAGGAGTGACCAGAGACTATGAGCAAAGAAATGAAGCATGAGACTATACCTAAAACGATCAACCGGTGAGCAGAATTTAGGTTTAGAACCTACGAAGTGTAACAAGTTTTCGGGCCGATATACGAGCACAGTCCGCTTGAGATATAGGACAAGGTACGGCCGTTTGGAATGACTCTTTGTTGCACGAAAAATTCGAAAAAACACGCTCCAAAATCGGTGATAGCAAAATTCAAGACCAAAGTTATGTAGACTTTGATAACACTCGGAGTTTTGAAAAGAGCCAGGTAGATCAAATAGGCGTTGAACAAGCATCCAGATATTGCCAGTGTGGAATGAAGAGTATGATAGATGTTGAAAAATATATCACCGATCATTGTTTTTGTTGGAATATGAACCTGAAAATAGTTTTCTGATATTTATATATGACAGATTAATTCATTCCAAAAAAAGTTGAAAAAATAGAATTTTGCAAAAATCAAATTTTCGATATCAGAAAAAAAAGTTCAAGCTTCATTCTACATGCGTAGTGATTGAAAACCGTTGTTTATATACATGCATTTAGTGAATAGAGATTAAGTTGAGCTTGTAAGCAATGTTTGAGATTAAGCTAAGAGCTTATTTTTGCTCAGAACATCTCGTTATGACGAAAATATGAGGATGAGTCTTTGATTTTTATAGACGTTGTTGCACACTGTGATGACGAGACGATTAGCTGTATTCATCCGACCATGTGGAATAACAATCAGGTTTGTGAAAAAAAAAACCAAAAATCAACGACTTTAAAACGTGAACCCTCATAAAAATTTAGGTCAAACTTGATCAAATTTTTCGAAGCTACATTACTTGGTTTTCAAAATCCCACAGTACTTCCATTCCTGAGATTTTCTGCTCAAACTTTAGAGCTAATCTATGAGCTTACAGAGGAGTTTTGCAAAATCTGACAAAACACCACATCGTTTCAACACCATTCTCTTGTTAGGCCAAGATCATGGTTTATAGAGTCCAATTATTAACTTGGAACTCGTTGAAATAATTCAATTTTTTTTCCGTCCGAAAATCTCTGCCTTCTGACTTTGATAAAAGCTAGGTACGAAAGTTCGCTTGCTATTTTTCCACCTTACATTTTTTTGCTAGGCAACATATTTTTTTTTGTTGAGAACAAAAGTATGAGTAACTTTTCACACAAGTGTGAACATCAGTTTTTCTTTGTATCTTTCAATTATAAAAGCTTGAAATCAGACTTTTCTGTGAAAACTTTGAACTCTGTTGGTACTACTTCAATCGCGAATGACTGGGTTCGAGTATTTTGAAATGAGGCATTCACGTTTGTTTTGCAAAACTTTGGCCCGAAAGATTTTTTGTTTTTTTTATTCTGCCTCTCAGTTTTTAAAAACTTGAGTTCACTATTTAGAAATTGAACTTTCTTATTTTGATTCTGAACTCCAGTGCAAAAACCAGCCCGAACATCAACGCAAACATAAACTCAAATTGTACGCAGTCTTTGTAAAACACTATTTATTTATTGTATCTTGTATCTTGTACCCCACGTTTAAAGAAGACCCCACGTGGGTCATTGTTCTTCCATTTTCACCGTTTTTTTGGCCTCGTTGTGACGGTGCACTTTGTTATCATTTAAGGACCCTCTATTGTTACGTTATCAGTTGTGTGACTCTTGCTAACTTCGTTTTTTTCTTTTCCAAGTGTCCAAAGATCAAACTTTTCTATCATCATCATTTTGAATAGATCTTTGAGTGATGAGAATGTTGTTTTTGTCGTAGAAAAACTTTCATTTTTTAAATTTTGAATATTTTTGCTGTCAAACTGAAAAGTTGGGACTTGCAGCTGATTTTTGCTGTAATCATGAAATTCTCGACAACGCCTGAGAACGACACCCCTGCCTAAAAAATGATATTCATATTATAATTTTAAAATGAGAAAGTCAGAGAAAAGAGGTCACGAAAATTAATTTGACCCACCACGAGAATTTTTGAAAAGTGTTATCTGATTCTTTGTTCAGATCTGACAACTTCTCGTGTTTGATATTTATTGGAATCTGCCCAATTCAGTAAAACTAAAAACCGGGCCCAGACCGAGTTTCTAGTGAAAATTATAAACGTTTTCTCACCCCCAGCAAACTTTTTGAGCGTTTTTTTTCAACTCCAAAAACACCTTTCCCACCACCATCAAATTTTTCTCTGATTCTCAATATTTCCCTGTTTGAATGCGCAACTCTCGCCATACTAAACAAACATTGTTTTTGTTTCTATCTTCCAACCAGGTGGCAATGATGAAGAGACAAGGCATGTTTAACAGGAGACAAGTACTATGTTCTCTCCCCGTTTTTTCTCGTCATCTCTCCGTCTCTTTTTGTCATGCTCTCTTCTCGTTTATCGATTGATTTTTTGTTCTATTGGACACCGCTAATGGATGTGTTGATAATAATCATCATCTTTTTTGTTCATTCGTATTTTTTGATTCTCATTGTCACGTGTTCTTTTTCGTTGAAACAATTGCATCTTTACACTAACCACATCTGGATCAGGGACTAGTTTTCAGCTTTTTCTAGGCCATTATTAATGAATTCTAGGCCACAGGTTTGTTCTAATTGTCTCTGCGTCTCTCATAGTTCATAACTCTCGCTTAATTTTCTTCGCCGAGTAAATATTGTTATCTGCACTTTTGAATAACACAAAAAACTCCCAAAAATCTCAAAACATTCGAAAACTTGTTTTTTTAGAAAGAGAACACATCTCATCTAAAAACTATATTTTATTTATGATACTTTGGCTTTTTTGAAAATCATTAATCCAAAATCCATAGTTTTGTTGCAGAAATGAAAGTAGAAAAAGCGCCTTGCAGTGTGTGCGGTGAAATCGGCAACGGAATACACTTTGGAGCGGAAGCCTGCCGCGCGTGTGCCGCATTTTTCCGACGATCTGTTGCGCTCAATAAAACCTATCGGTGTCGCGGAAATGGATCTTGTGAAATTGTGTCTAGTAAGTTCAAGGGAAAATTTTTCAGTCGAGCCGGGCTCCAGACTGTAGAAAAAAAAACAAAAAAAAAACCGGAAATTTCAGCTGTGCGATGTATGTGCAGATCGTGTCGTTTCACAAAATGCCTAAATGTTGGCATGCGAAAAGAGGCGGTTCAAAAATTTCGTGATGTTTATGGTAAACGAGGTTCTGATGTGGAGTCGCCTGGATTGGCTGCGACTGCATCGAGTTTTGGCGTGAGTCGATTTTTCGAGGTTTTTTTATCAAAAAAAAAGTTCCTACTTCATCTCATCATTTTCTCGATAATGAAAAATTTAGAAAAGGTCACGAGAATATTTCGTATGTAAATTTTTTCGGTCCTAAAAATAAATGTGAAAATTTCAGTCAAACTCACCAAACGGCAGTGTGATCGAAGAGACGGGCGGTATGCCGATTCTCAACACACTCTACACCAACTACACTCGACTCGAAAACGTTCGTCGCATCGTTCATCACACCGAAGGCGATGACAGTGTGTTCACAGTGAGTGCAAGAATTGTTGGCTCAAACCCCCTCTGTATTCTGAGAACTAGCCAATCTGTGAAAGGTTACTGATCCGTAAATGATAACCTTTCATTGAATCCGCCAGTTATCAGAAAAAAATCAGAGAGAAGGAGCGAAGCGAAGAAACAAATTGGGGAATAGGCAAAAATGTATAAATGAGGAGAGGGCGTTTGTGTGTTTCTGTGCGAGTGCGTGCGAGTGTTGGCGATGAGTCAGAGGACCGTATTATTCATATGGGAAAGCCGAACAGAACAAAGAACTTTCTGACCAAAATTCAAATTTTTAGAGTCGGCAAGCAAAAGCGGTTACATACAAAGAGGCGAACCGCGTCAATTCAAAAGAATGTGATCTGGTCGCCGATTGGATCATCAGTTCTTATCCGGGTTTTGGCGAACTGCCAAAAGAGCAGAAGAAGATTCTGTTTCGCAACTTTTTCCTGCCGTTTGTTATTCTTCAGAGTGGCCATTTTGCATGTGTTCATAGTTAGTTGAACAATTTTTTGGCGAGAAAAAAACATACATTTTTTTGCAGATCGTAACGACATTATCGTTTTGGCAAGTGGTGATTATATCGATTGTTCTCGACCTGAAACGTTTTACTATGATCCGGATGGAAGTCAGTTAATGACACCGGACGATGCTGTTAGGTGAGGTTACTGTAGATTTCAACAAAAATAGGGGTTTGATTCGAGTTTTGATGTTTCAATCGAATGTTGATGGACTTTAGCTTTCGATTTTTTACGTTTTTATTTTCAAAACAAATTAATTGAAAAAAAAAACCTTTCAAATCTGGAAGTAGATTTTTTCTCCAAAGATTTTCATACTACGCACGGCATTTTACTAGCCAAAGCTCGGCCTGAAAATAACGTGACCCGTCACAAAAGTCACGCCCAAGCTCGGACTAACGTCAGTTTCTCAGAGCCCCTAATAGAATTGTTTTGAGAAAAACCCGAATGAGCTCAAATCTCTCCCCAATCGAAGGAGACGCAGAGAAAAACAAGAAACTTGCAGTTTGAAAGGTCACGTTTATATTATTTTCACGTTTGTTCTTTTTTTGAAGAAGCCCACATTTTTCTGAGTTTCTTTCGAAGTACGTCATAAAAGCTCGTGTACCGTAGCTTTTGCCAAATAAAAAAAAATCATCGCATGATCTTTTGTTCTTTGAACCTAGGTATATAGTTCAACATTTGTTCTCTTCCTTTACCAGTTTCTTTTCAGAATGTTCGCGTCGTCATTCGCCAACTATCGCCGAAACGTGACCGATCCAATGTTGCGCGACAAAGTCGATCAATACGAGTTTTTCGCTCTGTGCTCTCTAGTTCTCTTCGACACCGGGTTGGAAGGTCAAACCGACGACAGTATCAATCTATCGCGAAGGTATCGCGAAGCTGTTCAACGTGAATTACTCTACTATTATCGAACTGTCAAATCAGTGCAGGATACATCAATGCGTCTAGCCAATCTACTATCATTGTTGCCAGCTCTTCAGCGAGCAACTCGAAGATTTCAAGAGGATGTGGAAATTAGTCACGTGTTCAACGTCTATTCAGTCGATGACAAATTCTATGAGATTTGCAACGGAAGATTCTAGCCATCTATGTATGTATTAGTGTGATTGTTATATGACTCGACATGGTCCAGTCAGACCCTTTACCCTTGTTGATATGTACATCTCAGGCTTGTCAAAAATATATAAATATTTTCATTATTTTGACTGTATTCTAGCGTACTGTAACATCTCATAGTTCAAATCGGGCTCGTCTTTTCGACAATTCTCCTGCCATTCACGATTGATTCGATAACCATAATCATTGATGATCTCATTTTTGTAATGTTCGAATATTTCAATTTGATATTTTTTGAAAATTTTCTCGCCAGCAACTATGAATTGAATTGTTTGATTTCGTTGCATTTTGGCGTTTCTCAACACCAAATTAAAGCAACATTTGTCGCCGTCGAAAGTTTCGGGAAAAATTAGCGCATCGTTTTGATAAACCTTTTCTTGGTAATTAGAACCTGAAAACTTGTTCAATTAAAAAAATTGGATCTCCAAAATTTTGAAGTTGTTTCGTGACCTTTTCTCCAAATGTCTCGTTTTAAAATTACGTTTCTCCGGGTTAGGCCACGCCCAAAAAACTGTGTCTGATTTAGAAAAGTTTGCAAAAACATTGCGATAGGAAAAAAAAGAAATCAACTTTGACCTCATACATGTCTATAGAGCGTACTTGCTCACCTGTCGAATTGCACCAAACTAATGTGTATGGAAGCATCACAACCTCAGTGAGCTCTTTGACATTGTGATGTTTCAACGTGGCAAAATACTTGAGCATGACAAAACTGGCAAAGTTGTGAGCCATTCTGTTGTAATCGATGAGAACTGTTGAGATCGGGTCGATCTTACAATTATCTTCCTCTTGTTTAATTATCACCAACTTGTCATCTTTTGAAGCGTAGAACACTCGAACATCCGTCCCATTCACTATAGTTTTGATCATCTGAACACCAAGCGGACGTTCATTGACATACTCCATTTTGATTGAAAACAAAAGTAGGGATTTCCAGGAATTTTCTGAATTTCATCGAAAAATTGAGCGCGATTCATTTTTTCAACTCGGCGGTTACAATGATGCAGATGAAAATCATCGAAGAGCAAAGTTGAGAGCGCTGTGAAATTCTTAGTTCGCAGCGATTTGTGATATTCGTTGAGCAGTCCTTTAGCTTGAATCTCTTTTTCAGAAATGGTCAAATCGGATTGTTGAAATGATAATGGGATCAGAAAAAGGAGAAGGTGAAACATTTTCTATGATGTTTCGACAAAACATGAAATCGCAAACATGTCTAAAAGTCGTAAAAATTGTTAGATTGAAAGTGTGAGATTTT
The DNA here is from genome assembly GCA_963572245.1 of Caenorhabditis sp. 8 KK-2011. NCBI lineage: Eukaryota > Metazoa > Nematoda > Chromadorea > Rhabditida > Rhabditidae > Caenorhabditis > Caenorhabditis sp. 8 KK-2011. Next base: position 9,495,595 of record OY751550.1, on the reverse strand, counting down.
GATAAAATTTTATCATAAACTCGAAAATCTATTCGGGCAGTCTTGGATGGCTTTTTTGACCGGCAATAAAAAAACAGAAAAAAAACCCGGCCCGTGGTTTTTGGGCCTAGCTCTCGGGATAAATCCATGGAGAAAACATCAAACTTTAAAATTGCCACCGACACACAAACAGTGAAACCTACGCACAAATGCACAGAAAATTACTGAAACAAAAAACTCTAGAGGAAAAATCAAAAATCTTCTAAAACAAGATTTTCTGAAATCCTTTTGTCCTGTTGAGAAATGTTTTCAGAATTCTGTAGGTTTTCATTGATTAATCTTCTCAATATCTTCAATTATCCCCTCTGCTCGATCCAACAATTCTTCCAAGTTCTTCTCCTTCATCACAGTCTCCCCTAAACTCGCATCCGAATACAATTTATAATATAACCCGATTCCGAAAAGTGTGAAATTCGACACAACCGGCAAAATAATGTTGTACTGCTCTATCAGCTCATCAAAAGTGATTGGAGCATTACCATTCTCACTCAACTTTTCCAACATCGAAAAATAATGGTTCAAATATCGTTGTGTATTGATTCTCCGCGACTTTCTCGATATACCAAGTGTCAAAACCCGCGCAATGTCGGCTTCTGGTGAACCTTGATGAACGAATTGAAAGTCGATGATAGCGCGCAGTTCATCGGGATCGGTGTTCTTCCACAATAAATTGGTTACATTCAAATCACCGTGATCCAGAATGCCAGCACATTTTTCGATGCAACTAGCAATTGTTCGAAACTTATAGTCATGATCTAAAGACCAGGCAATGTTCCGGATTCGGGAGACGGGAAATCGAGAAGGTGAGTAGGCGGAGAGAGTCAGAACTTCGTCAAACTGGAGAAAAAAATCAGAAAGAGGTTTATGGAGCGAGTCAAACAAAACTCACCATGACTTGTTGAAGCCCTTCTCTGAAAATCACACTCTCCGGGAACAACTTCACTTGATCCAATGAGAAATGTTGTTTGGAGAAACTGTGAAAACCAGCCAACGCCTCCATCAATCTCAAAACTTGTACGTCATTTAATCCCGGCAAATAGTCAATTGCATGAACTTGTCCCACCAGACTCTCGAAAAGTTACAAAAATTCAAAAAATATCGGAGAGCCTGGAACAGCGAACATTCCTGTTTCCGATTTCGACCGAACCTGATTCGGGCCGAACAAGTTCAACTTACCTGTGACATCTTTCTCCTCATCCTTCCAAAATCCAAAATCCAACCTTACATCCCTTGTTGTACTTTCACATTTCTTCAAAAACTCCATCGCAATTCTTTCGAAGCTCTGAATTGGCTCATAGTCCTTGAAAAAATCGCGAAGTGCGATCCAATCATCTACTGCGTGACTTTGAACTTCATCCGACCAAATTGATACTTTTTCAAAGTTTCCACACGAAAACTCAAAAAAATCATCACACGGGTCGATTTTCGTGTTCATCATCGACCGCATTTTTTTGCCAAGTTTCAGGCATTCTTCACTTTTACAAATCTTCGGTCTTTTTCCAGTTGTGACGGTTATAAGCAGCACTGCTAAAAGGATCCATTTGATGTCCCACATCTAAGCAAAAATAACACACTTTTTGCTTTTTTTCTGATTGTTAAATTGGGTCACGCTGTTCTTATCAAAATCTTAATCTTTTCAAAAAAAAAACAATTATTCATGACGTGAAAAGTACCACTACAAACATTGATTGCAAATCGCCGCACATGTTTATTGACCCCGCCCCTTTTTGATATCGGGGTCAATTCAAAAGTTTCTCTCAAGTTGCCAATAATATTTCTGACATTTTGCAGGACCAAACCGTGTGGCGAAAAAAAACGACGGAAAATAAAATTGACCGCTCGCAGATACGCAACGCGGACGACGAAATCCCTAGTTTTGTTTTTATCAAAAATTCGAAACCTCCCTCAAAAATCTTGTCTTTTATCATTAGATGAAGCTGACAGTTTTCCCCCCGCAAAAAAACGCGAAGCAAATGTGTTCCGGAAATGTGTACTCTTCGGATTTGTCGTCGACACGTGTGTGCTTGTTTGTAAAATAGACAATAGTGTGTAGGCGGTTATGCCAAAACTATATTTTCGAGTCCAAAATGGGAAAGGAGCGATAGATTCAGAGAAACGAGGGATCATGAGATTTCAGAGATTTAGAGAAAACAAAGAAAAAACGAGATAGTGTTCGAGAGACGCCGAGAAACGATGCACTTTGCAGATGTTCTTCCCGGAAAATCATAATTTTAATGTGAGTGAAGAAATATACACTCGCGCATATTTTATGAGAACACCTGGGACTCTTTTGTCGTTGCTTTCGGCGCGCAAAAAACCCTGTGACTTTTTTCAGCGCGCGCGGAAAACAAGACATTGTTCCTATACATGTATGTGTTTGGATGAAACTTTTTCTTTTTCTTCTTCCTTTTCTTTTTTGCACTCTGTACATTGTATACATCTGTTTTTGAACTTTTGGAGACGTACTTTCTAGCCTTGTTTTGTGACTTTAAGATAGGGTTTGAAGAATAAATGTTGATTCTGGTTTTTTCCATCTTTTGGGAAACATACTTTTTATGAAATTTTTTAGGATATGGGCTAGTTTTGAATTTTCTAGGTCTCAAAATTTTTTGAAAAATTTTCGTGACCTTTTCTCTGAATCTCTCATTTTTAAATTATGTTTATCCAGTTCACGCAGCGGTGAGATGGTAGCCCGGAGCCCGAGAATCCGGTCCGAGAATAACGGCCGGGCCGGGCTTTTTTGTTTTACGGCCGGTCAAAAAAACCAGACCAGAAAAGTTGTGGACCACACATTTAGTAAATTTGTGAAAAACATTCGATTTTTCTAGAAACGTAGGTAGTTTCTTAGTTTTTAGGACAATGAAAATCGTTTTTAGGACAAAAAAAATCGGATTTTTTCAATAAAAAGTTTAAACGGCGGCCTCGGACTTATTTTGAAAAAAGTTAGGGCTAGTTTTTTTTTTCAAAAGGTGAAAAACCGTGAAAGACATTCACGATTTCGAACAGATTTTCAGAGCCGTTTTGATCAAACTCCAATTTTCCACGTGTTCTTGTTGGCATTAAATTCGAAGAAAAAACAGTTGAAAAGCAAATAAACAAGAGAAAATGTTGTGGCAACCGATGCTTCGATTTACACAACAAAGACGACAAAAAAACAGACGCGTATTGTTGTCAAAAACTGATTTTTTTTTCTCGACTTTTTTTGGTTTTTGTTTCACACACAAACATTGAAACTAACATCAGTGGTTTGTCCACTTTGTAACTCGATACAGGTCACTTTCTAAACCACCCTATTCATTGGCTTCTCATTTTTTCTCAAGCCGGCTTTTTTTGTCTGCTCTTGTTTGCCATTCGGCTTGTCCGAGGTCTGATGAGCATGAGCATTCTTTTCGTGTTTGTGAGTGTGTGTTGCCATTTTTTTCTCGCTGTGCATGAGATAATGTTTCCGGGTTGTTGACTTCTTTTTGATCTACAGTTGCGAACCACGTGGGGGCTTTTTTTGATCTTTTTTTCTCGTGAGATTGATGGCTTTTGTCGGATGATTTTTTTGAAGTTTGGAACTTTGGCCCGAAAAACTTTAGAACCAAAACTTGAAGACGCAAAAAGCTCGAAAATCACGGGTTGTTATCTTTTTCGGCCGATCAAAAGACCCGGACGTCTGTTTTAAACGTCAGTTTCGGTATGAAACACACTTTTGTTTTTTTAGAAAAACAATGATTTGTATCTGCCAGTACTAAAACTTTGAACTATTATGAGGCCCGTTTCCTGTCGGGCTTTCTGATCTTCATTAAATGACCCGGCGACTCATCGAGAGTATTCGTTTAAATTGAAAGTATTCATCCTTTTAAGGCATATATGAGTTAAAAAACTGTTCAAAAACATAAGAAACAGAAGTTAGACGACAAAAAAGAACAATAAATAAAAATAAAGTTGGATCAAAATTTCAAATTCTAATGAAGCAGTAGAGCGCGTTTGCGCGATTAATCCAACTCTATGATTTATTTTCTGTTCTTTTTTGTGCTGTAGTTTTTGCTATACGTTGTTTTAGACTGGTCCTTCACCCACATATGTCTTAAAATGGCGAATACTTTCAAAATAATCGAATACTCTAGAAGAGTCGCCGGGTCATTTAAAGGCCCGGTCAGGGCACGGTCGATCAGAGCAGCCAGAAAAGGACCAAATCTCATCCGTGGAAATTTCCTATACTTCGAGAGAATCCACGTGGAAAGTTTGAAACTACAGAAATCACAAAAAATAACCAAAAAAATCTACCCAAAAAGTTTTGAGAAAGTTCCCAATTTTTGGATCTCGACTTTTCTCAGGCAAATTCAAAAGTTTCAACACTCGAAAAAAAACCGTCGACTTTCTTAGAAGAAGAAATTTGATTCCAGATTTTCACCTTGAAACACTTGTCGGAACGCACAATAGAACCAACCACATCAAACACAAATATTTACAAATACTAGTATTTTTGTACAAAAGCTACACAATTTTTTGACACTACTAGACACACTTCTGTAATTATTTGATTTTGGAGAAAGGTGGCTCGAATTTCAGTGTTCGTTGGCGCGTTTTTCAGGAATTTTAGCAACTTCTTGAATTTTGAGGAACATTCTTGTCAAGCTCCCAAAACTAAAATTGACGAAAATTAACATGAAAAATATGATCACACCTATTTCAACAGTAGAAACTGTGAATTTTTCCGGTTTCAAAAAAATTTTTGAAACAAAAGTTAAAAATTTCAGAATTTTTATTTACGTGAACTTTTGGCACCAACGTGAACATTTTTTATTTGGTGTTTTGTTTTCGGCAGTGAAAGTAGGTCCTGGGAACTAGGCCGGGGTCTGGGCCCGTGATAATCGGGTCCCATTTTTTTTTTGAAAATATAGTTTTCATTTTCAAAAATTCCAATTTTTCAGTGCTTGTTTTGAAACATGTTTTTCGAGAGAGCACTCTGTTTTTTATGCCAAATTTTGATTGATTGACTCAGTTTTGGCCCCAAAAAGTTTCAAACAATTTTCGACAAAAATTAATAATTTATCAGTTTCACAAACTGATTCCAACTTTTTTCTGGAATCAGATTTCGATGCCAGATAAAAAATGCAAATTCAGATGAGTGTTCCGGAATACTTCATACCCACTCGAACAAAAACCTATCATTCATACGCACGCTGTTTTATTTGATGTACCACACCCAAAAATTCAGCTTCTCCTATATAAATACGAATTACGTAACCCCCCGACGAACTTCACTTTTACCTTTTTCATTTTCTCAAGAAAGTTTTATTCCCTTTTCATGTGGTTCTAATTTTCGCACCTCCAATATCAACGTTCTTCTTCTTTTTCTGTTTCATCTAAACCGAACTCATCAAGAACTAGGTCGAATTGGTATGATTAATAGTGCGCCAAAACTTCGACCTTTTTAGGTATTCATGAGATTTACACAAGTTTTTTTTTTTTTGATTTCATTTCTCGTTGACTAATTTCCAATTTTCAAGGATGAATGCTAGTTTTTTTTGTCTTCTCGTCTGGCTGTTCACACAGTTTTATGATTATATTTTTTCTTCTTCTTCTTGGCCAGAGGTTTTTATGATTTTTTTTTGATAGAAAATTTATAGTTTTTTTTTGAATTGTACTTTTTACATGTTCTGTCATTTTGGAGAGTGAGAACTACAGTAATTCGGACAACTTTTGGAGACAGAAAAACGTCAAAATTTCGTGGATTCTCACGGCCAAAAAATATTTTTTGAGTTTTTTGGCATTCAATTTTTAAGATTGTTATCATCATCAAAAAAAGAACTCTGGCTCTGACAACTCAGTCTTATTTTAAATCGGGTTTTTTTTGAGTTTGATCACTAAAACTTTTACTCAATTGGCCTAGACAATAGAAGGACACGTTTCCGGCAAAACTTCAGAATCAAAAAAAATTCCGCAAAGTTTTTGTTTGGGTCCGATTTTTGAGTGTCAAATCAGAAGAAAATGTTTGTGACTGGGCCGGTTTTTAGATCTGCCCGATTGAATCAGGCCCGATTTAATGAACCCGATTTCAAGACCTGATTCAGTAGGCCGCCCAATTTTTCGGTCCGTTTCAGAAAGCCCGATTTTGAAGTCCGAATCAGACAAAACTTCTTGTGTCCTGGCATGCTTTTCAGGCCTCATTTGCTGTCTCCCATTTTTAAACCTAATTCAGAAGGCCCGATTCAGTACTCACCTAAAAACCCTCCATGTCATTACTCTCTCAACTCTCCATCTCTAAACCCCTGCTCTCATTGTTAACCCTTTTCTGCCCTCCATTATCGGTAGTTGTAATTAGCATAAATTCATAGTATAATCTCGAAAAAGGGAGGGTGAGGTGTCCTTTTTTCTTTTTTGGGTCTACTACGACCACCTAACACCTGCTCTTACAACAACCCCCTCTTGAACGCTAGTTCGTTATATATTTTTCTTTTTGCCTTCTTGGGTGGGTGGCAGGAGCATGAATTGCTTTTATTTCTGGCTTTGTTTGGTTTTTTTTGGAGAACTTTAAAAAATTCAAGGCAATTTTTAAAGCTCGAAAAATCTTAGGTCCACAGTCGAAATCAGAAATTCCTGGCTTTTGAATCTGGTAAAAATTGGAGCCGAAATAATTATCTGATATTGTTCGGTTCAGAATTTCTTTTTTTCTCTTTCTCGACGGAAAAAAATCCAGCCACCTGTCATCATCTTCTTGAACTAATAATTGTATTGTTACCAATTACACACCGCCTCCTCCCTTTTCCAACAAAAAAACAACCTCTTTAATTAAAAAATCGGTGGTTTTTTTGGTAGGTTCAGGTGAATAACCGTTCTTCTAATTATGAATACATATTTCAAGGTCACAAATATGTATCCCGTCAAATATTCGCAAATTCTGGAGATATTTATCTGCGTTTTTTGAAAAATGAAATATTGCCGCGCACACGCTCTCAAGTTTCATACATCAATCATGTTTAACATATGTGTGTGTATGTGTAGTTCGTAGTAATATTTATTTATCATTTTTCTTGCACTCGAAAAAATATTCTCGCGTTTTGAATACTCCTAGATACCTTTGACCAAGTCGAATAAAAATCGGACCCAAAGTTTGGGCCTGATCTAAAATGGTTCCGGCAGATCTGGTCACTGGTTTTCAAAATTTTCTGACTCCAAAAATCAGACTAAAACTCTTTTTTTTTTTGAAACGAACCTTCAAATGTTTCCGCTGAATCGGACCCGAAAATCGGTCACGAAATATATATCCGCTGAAAGTTTTCGTAATCGGAAAAAAATTTAATTTTTTTTCAATATTTGAGTCATGTTTTATGTTAATTTTGGGGTTGTCTTCTCAAAAACTCGTTTTGAATTCAATTTTTTTTTGTTGGCTTGGTTCAAAATTTGTCTAGTTACCAGACCAGACCCATTTCTTGGCTCTATTTTTGGGCTCAAGTTTTGTGGGCCGATTTATTAGGTCCGATTGAAAAAATCGAAATCGAACTACTGAAAATATTAGTCGCCTGAAGTTTTAGTGAAGCTAATTTTACTTGTGATAAGCTAATTTTACTTGATGTTTTTCTCTGCGTCTCTTTATCCGTCATCTCTAGCTGTTTTTTTCGGCATTCTGAAAGGCTGTGTCACATCAAATTTTAATCAGTCAGCAAGCGTTTCCACCAATTTTAATCACTTCCCATTCCAATATCACGCTCAATTTGTTCATGTCTCATTCCTCCTATTCATTAACTGGTTTGATGTTGTTTTTGTTGTGTATTTACCGCAAAAAGCGAGCGAGCGAACGCTCATGATGAAGGGTTTTGTAGTGAAAGTGCCGGTGGTGAAAATTGAAACACTCATTGTATACGAAATAAATTATCCCTGTCTCGTTCCCGTTGATGTTGCTATATTTTGGAGGTCTGAAAATTGGATATCAAACCGGGCCTGAATGTTTTTTGAACTTCAGGGAAGTTGAATTTATGTGTATTTTTAATGTTCCCAGGTCTTCAGATCATGCTCAAAAGTACCTGATTTCAAAAAATCAGGAGCCGGTCCTCTCGGTTGATGTAGTCCACGTTGACCTTACACGCGTGAGCCACCAGATTTTCTTGATTTTTTCTGGATGTTTTTTTGTCGCAAGAGTTGTAGACCTAACAAAACCTGTAATTTTCAAATTCGGGAGAAAAAATGTCTTTGTGGTTCGACTCAGACCTTGACTCGAAAAATAGTTTTGGAGCATTCTCTGCGCCTCCGGAAACAGTTCAATATCTCATTGTCTTTTTTAGAACGTTTTCAATTAACTTCTCACATTCCCAGCCAATTCAGCCGACGGGGGCCAAGAATAAAAGTGAAACCCGCCAATCTCAAGACCTTCGATTAGCTTCTCGCATTTTCTCCTGCCCAAAATAAAAAAACAGCCATCCACCTACTCATTTGCCCGTCCATTCACCGTCATTGTGTTTTTTTTTGGGCGAGGGAGGAACCTTGAAACGTTGTTTTGTTCTGTGTATTTCTTTCGTATTCTTTTAACAATAACAATACTTCGAGAAAGAGAAAAAGAAGAAGAAGAAGCCAGGGTCGAACTCATTCGCCTTCCGTTTTATTACCTCTTCTCTTCATTTCGCCTAACTCCCTCCCGCCCCATCTATCAAACTGTATTTTTGTCAGATGTTATAATGGTGGATGACGAAGAAGCATCTCAGTTCGAAGGTTCCCAAAATGAGGAGGAGGAAGAAGAAGAAGAATGTTGGAAGCATCCGCTCACTTATTGGTTACGGTTAGTCAACAAAATATTGATGATCAATAGAAAAAACATTCACGTTTTTTTTTTGAAAAACGTGGCCTTTCAAAAAAAATGAGAGAGAATTATAAATTCGGTATTTTTGAAAAATCAATTCATGAAAAAATGTGAGTTTTACGGCATGAGATGAGTACTGTAGAATATCAAATTTTCAAGATTTTTCCCAAATGTTGAGTACGATATAAGCTTCTGGTTACTGTAGAAAGTTCTGGTTACCGTAGAAATTTCAGGCATGATATTGTTGAGCAAAGTTGGGGTTACTGTAGAATTCTGGATGAGACATTTCTTACTGTAGAAATACTCACTTCCCTCAATAGAGTTTGATTTTCTGTGAGAAAAAAATCTTGGAGTACTGTAGTTTCATGTCATAAAACATTTAGAAAAGTTGTTTTTTGGAAGAGTACTGTAGTTTCGAACTAATTTGAGTGCACTGAAAAATCAGGTTCAACAATAGCTCGGACCCAGATGAAAAAGAAATTTTTGAACGGACATGTTTTTGACAAGCTGAAAAATTGATCCTTCTCGGTAGAAGTGAATCGAGGGCCTAAACCTGCTCGGAATTTTTCTGGAAAAGTTCTCTTTTTGTTCCAGAGACTGCGCATTTGGCTCACCGCCACTCGTCGACGAATCGGATTGGCGTCTCGTTTCTCGTCGACAACTTCCACTCCACTTTCGCGAACTTCACGACGGTGTTCTAATGAACAGTGTCCTTCGATATATGTGAGTTTTGATTTGACCACACGAGGGACCACTCAACTCTTAGTTGTTGATGATGATGATGATGAGGCTAGTTGGGAGAGAAATAGAGACGCAGAGAAATATAATTGCCACCGCTTTTTGTGACACCAAACACACATGTCAAACATAAGGTTCATCAGGTGGCTTATAATACCTTGGTGTATTTATTTGTGTTACTTTTTTGCGATTTTTCTGGATTTTTTTTTTGCGAAAATTTTGGACCCGTTCAAAAATGTTTCATCAGAACACTGATTTAGTCGTCAGTTCCATTTTACGAACATCAAAGTTTAGCAATCTTGAGTTTCGGATATTTTTGAGACTCGGAATCTCCTCAAGAACATGAGATGTGGATGAAAAAAAGAGAGAAAATTCCACGAAACAGCGTTGAGGTGTGAGAGATTTAGAGAAATAATGATTTTGATTTTTATTGGCAGGGGTGAGATTAAAACCAGAGGGCCCGAGAGCCCGGCCCGAAAAAATGGGCCGGGCTGGGCTTTTTTGTTTTTCGGCCGGTCAAAAAAAGCCCGGCCAGGCCCGCCCCGACTTTTGATTATCAGTTTCTCAGAGCCGGGTATAGATTTAAAAAAAAATATTGGAAACCATTTCCATTTTCTTGGGCTTCTAGAAAAAATATGAAAAAAAGAAAACATCAATACATAATTGGGCCTAGTTACTGAAATTGACTCAAGAAATTATATTTTTCTAAAATTTTTCAAAACCAAAAAAATTCAAAATATCGGAACAGGTTCGATTTTCATCGGTTTTAGCTTTGTCTCCGATTTCCGATATTCAACTCGTAAATTTTGAAAACATTGGGCCAGATCTTTTTTTTTGGAACGGGTCCGATTCAGGAAACATTTCTGTGGTCAGGCCCGATTTTTGAATCCCCGAGTTTTTTCACCTTTCCATTTTTCAACTATTTTTTTCTTGAAACGCAGAAATTCAACCTCTCTGAAATTGATGTCAATTTTTAATCGGATCAAGTTGTTTTTCAAATACCTCGACACTTTTACAGCGTTTTCAAGTCGAATAAAAAGTACAAATTTGCCTCTTAAAACATACATTCATACAAATATATACATAAAGCAATTGTTGCTGTTCCTCTCTTTCTCCTTTTTTTTGGCCGTTCGCGCGGATGGCCTTGTATGAATCATTCGACTGAATGATTCAACAGAACAATGCTTTTGTGCTTTTTCTACTCCTCTTTCCCATGTCACTATGGTGGCAACTTTTTGAGAGTTGGCAGAACTAGTTTCGCTGATAACGACTGTTTTCAAAATGTCAGTTTTGTTTCAGCGATCCGTCAACGCCCGATCTGACATCCACCGATTATTCGAATTGCGATCTGGTTCGAGATTCTGTTTTCAGACAGAAGCAACTTCGCGCACTATTTGAATTCATTTCGCGTTTCTATCGGGTATGTTTTTCCATTCTAACATGTTCCTTTAAAGTGTTGTTTTTTTTTTCAGATTCGTCTCCAACAACTCATCGTTATTGCCTCGCCAAACTTGTCGCTCATCGCCAGAAGTGCCTGTTTTGGTGAGTTGTTTTTGAGAACTTTTTCGAGGAAAAAAACCCTGTCTGTGATTTTGAAATGTCTCCGTTTTACGATCCCGTTGACATTATTGTTATTATTATGATTATGAGTCTTGTTATTAGGGGTGATAAAATTGTTCTTGTCATTATTCGGGAACATGAGAACCAGTCATACTGTATTTCTTCTCTGTTTAGGTCGTAGCCAAAAACTTTTCGGGAATTTTTCAAAGTCAGAAACATTTCATGGATGGAATCTGAACCGACGAAATAGCATTCAGAAACAAGAGACTGAGAATGAAACTTGGTCTTTGAAATTTTGAAAATTTTTTGTGACAGGTCAAAATTATTTCGTGACCTTTTCTCTGAGTTTCTCATTTTCAGATTATATTTCTTCGGTTTAGGCAGGGATGAGATTGTAGCCCGGAGCCCGGGAGCCCGGCCCGAAAAAAATGGGTCGACCTTTTTAGTTTTTCGGTCGGTCAAAAATAGGCCCGACCAGGCCCGGTCCGATTTTTGAACGTCTGTTTCTCGGAGCAGAGAATATGTTTTTTTTTTGTGAAAACCATGTAACTCTTGCTCATCTAGATAAGTACGAGTTTTACATGTAAGTACCCAAACTCCGGATTTATTTATGGTCCGTTTCTGATCGCGGGCCGACTTTTTTCGAACCCAATTTTATAACTTTCCCGATGTTATCCATTCTTATCTCGCCCGCTCAAAAAGGTGTCAATTTTTATGTAAATCATCACCATCATCATCTTTTTCTTACCGAAACAAAAACAAAAACAATAAATAGGTAGGATAGAAAAGACGAACAGATACGGAATATTATTAGGTGTATGTGTGTATGTGTATGCATGACTGGTTGAAGACACCTGTCCGGACCCGTCCGTTCCTCCGTTTATTAGTTGTCGGTCAATTGATTATTACTACTACTACTATTATTATTATTATTACCATTAATTTTGAACGATTGTGTCGATAGATTATGTTTGGATTTCCCCGTTCTCCACGTGCCACTTTTATCGAATGTTGTTTACTTCATCATTTTGTAGTCAATTATACACATATTATATTTATCATATCAAATTTCAAGAGGTCAAATCAGAAGTTGGCAGATTAGGTTACTTAGGTTTTATCGGGCACTAATTTTGAGGCTCATTTTTTTTTGCTGAAATCCAGAATTCCCCAGAAGACCTGTTGCAAACAATTTTCGGGAATCACTATTCGGCATACTGTACGTGTCATTTTATAGCTTTAAGCCATGAGAATTTTTTGTTGAAATTAAAAAAAAAATTGAGAGAAAAGTGAAAGAACAACGCACAGAAGATGTGTTAGCGCGAAACCAGGAAATTGTTTGCAATATATTCAAAACGAGAAAGTGCTCTCTGATGCTAACGTTTCTCTAAAACCTCTCTCGCTCTCGGATTTTGCTTCTCGATGACAATTTTCCGAAAAAATTAGTCAGAAAAATGCCCACTTTTTTAGGAAAATTTTCGAAAAATTTCAAAGATTCTAGATTTCTTATTTTCTCTTCCAATCTAGAATGATACCGACATCTCATGGGGTACGCCAGATGGTATCCTTCCCGTCGTTTTTTTTGGTTGTTGCGCAAGTGCGCGTCCCTCTGCGATATGACCCCATCCATCGTAACTTTTACTCGTAATACACAAACACAAAAGTGAAACCATGTTTCGAGTGTGTTTTTGTTTATTTATTTATTCAGAATTCCAGAAAACTTTCACCAATTCTTGTTGTTGTTGTCACTGATTTGTTATTATTGATTTGTTTTCTGGGATTGAGAGAAGAACGAAATTGTCCTTGAAATGTACATAACTTGATGATAATCATTGTTTTTATAATTATTGTTTTCGACTTTTTCGCATCTTCGATGATGTTTTGTTTTTGTTCTTCCACGGGACGATGTCTCTTGGGGGGTTTATGCTAATTTTTTCGAGCGGTTTTCATTTTTCTTGACCACTCACACACAATTTTTTTGGCCTGACAATGTGAGCTTGTGGTTTTCTCGGAGCCAAATGCTTTCTTTTGAAATTGAGTCAATGTCAGTTTTTGATTTTTGTCGAAAGTCAGAAACATTCAGATTTTTCTTGGTTTTTCTGGTTGAAGGTTTTGACATCATTCTGAAAACGTGGCTCTGAACTGAGAAACTGACGTTTGAATGTCAGACCGGGCTTGTTTTTGACCGACCAAAAAACGAAAAAAAACATGTATCGGTTTGTGGTTTTTGGGCCGAGCTCTCGGGTCTCAATCTCACCTATGTCTGGAATACAGTAAAAACTTTTTTACCTGAAAAGTGTCACAATTCTAAACAACTTTTCGACTTTCGGAAATCCTGACCGTGATTTTCCAAAAAGCCACCTCATGCCGAACAGCCAAGATTTCCCTTTTCACCGTCTTGGTGAAAAGATCCCATTTCGTCCAGGTGTTTTTGATCCACTTCAACGATCCCATCCATCTTTTCTCTGTTAGTACATGGTACTTCATTTTTTTCCATCTATCTATCTATCTAGTAGTAGTAGTAGTTTATTTGCCAATGTATATGCATTCGATCTCGTCCTCCCATTAACTTAATGGACCACCAAACATTTTTGCTCTCTCAAATTAATTCCACGTTTCGTTTTTGAGATTGTTTTTAAATTTGAATAATGCGTTTATTTTTTCATTGTTTCATAATCTGATTTTGGTCTGAGATGTCGTGTCGGGAAAAGTGAATTTGAGATTCATTCGAATTCACACGTGACACGTGGCAAACTTAATATTTCATGCTCGTTGATAATGTGTGAATTTCAACCTATTTCATAAAATGTTATAGGTACGATCTGAAAAATCCAGAACATTCAAATTGTGGCGCCAAACTACAGTACTATTCTTTCCCACTTTCTATATTCCCAAATCATTAGTTTTTCCACATTTGTTTGTGACCCCAAAACATTATTTTTATCAATAATTGGATTACGATGTTGTGGTTCCGAATGATGTTTACATTAGCCTTATCATTCTCAGCGTTTCTTTTTGAAGACATGAATTATTTATGGAATTTGAGATAAGGTTAATTTTTGTGAAAATTACGGTGCCTATCACTTTGGAGGATTGCTTTTTCTCAAGGATCTCTCATGAGATTTCTAGAATTTTACTGTGTACTTTTTGCGAATTAGAATCTCCAAATTCTCAAGAGTTAGACAGTCATTGATCTCGATTCCGAATTAGGCAGAAGTGAGAATTGGGCCCTTTCGGATCGGTGGGTTTTTTTCAAATAAAGCCGACCCGACCCGTGATTTTTGAGCCAGATTCTCAGACTTTTCTAAACAATGAGAATACTTTTCCAGAAACATTTTCGGGCCTTTTTTCCATCGTCGTAAAATTGAAGCTCAAATTCTCGGTCCACAAAACTTTCTGACCAATTTTTTGTTGTTCAATTTTTTTTGTTGGTAAACGTTCCCAAACCATTTAGATTTAGCGTGGGAACAATTTATTTCTCTCCGGGAAATTGTTATGCAAATTCCGCCCGGAAACGTGCCAAAAATCGGAGCTCACCCGGAAATATTTCCTCAATAGAATTTCGAGAAAAAATCTTTCTTTTTTATTTCTGTCACCTTGTCGAATTAAGAATTTATGTGTATATGTGTATACGCTTATTTATTATTGTATTATTGTCATTCACCCATACATACACATACATACACACACACACATATTTGTCTCCTCTTTTCATTCATAAATATTTGCATATATTTCTTGGCTCTTCCTTTTCACCTTCTTCTTCTTCCTCTCTTTTTTTTTGCGCGATCAGTTGCGGCAAAACTTCAAAAGTTGGAGATTAGTATTGATTTACATAAAAGATTGTTTGTTGATGACTTGGCCTCGGTCTCAAAATTACAGTAGGGTCTACTTTTTGATCTACTCCGTTGGCATTGGGTTACTGTAGATTGACACTTTCTGGGGTACTGTAGGTTTAGAAGTTGCCGAGAATTTAGGATTTCTCAGATCAAAATTAGGATTTCTCAGATTCTGGAAAATTCGAAAGAAATTGTGGGAAATGTAGAAAATAGAAATTTGTCGCTCAAATTTGAAAGTTGAACTTCTGCACCAAAAATAAAACTTCTGAATTTTTTCCGAATTCAATTACAAAAAATTTGAAATGAAGACCATCCACAAGATTTCGGGCCAAAAATCAGGGTGGAAAAAAAAATGAAAAATAAAAAAATCTTTGTCACAAAAATCGAAAATTCATCAGAGCACTGAAGTTCAAAACTGAAATTTGAAATAGTTCATTTTTTGTGCAAAATGAAGAATTTTTTCACCTCCCGTTGGGTTACTGTACTTTGAAATTTCAACTTTTTCGGCCGCTTCTCCGGCGATTTTTGCGAAGTTCAAAGTGGAAAGTACAGTAACCCATTTCAAAAAATCAATTTTCAGTCCCAAACCCTTACTCGACAATTTCACCGAACCACAGAAGGGTTACTGTACTTTAAAAAAAAAAGTCCCGTCTTTTCTTGGAGACTGTACTTTAAAGTGCCACTGTTTACATTTCTACTAAGTTACTGTACTTCAAAATTGAAGTACAGTAATCCTCTTCGAAAAAGGCAACCTCTTCCTCATCCTCTTGTTCACCATTCTTTTCTCCTCAAAAACAAAACATTTTTTCCGTTGTCATTGTTTCTGAGATTGTTTACCTGACCGGATATCTCAATTTCACTCGCTTTCGGTATTTATTGCGCAACAATCTGACTTTTTTCCCCTTCTCCTTCACTTTTTTTTCGACGTCGCGCGCAGAAAATTGAATAAATACACATAAACATTTTGTGTCATCTTATTATTATTATTGTTGTTGTTGTTGTTGTAGGGAGATTGGGTTGGGTGTGTCACCAGTCATCTGAATTTCATTTTATTTCATTCGAACCAATTTTCGATTTTACTTTCAATTCCTTTTACATATATTTCTTGTTCTCGTTGTCAGTGTTATTGACTTGGTTGTACTCGATTTGAGCTTTTACTCGAAATATTTTAAACGTTTCAGATTTTTTATTCGAAAATTTAAAAAAAAAAAAAACTTTTTTTGGAGTTATAGTTTTTTCTCTGGAAACTGGTAATTTTTTCAGCATTGAGTAATTTTCAAAAAAAAATTCCAAGCTTAGAAATATCCAGACTATTTCAGAAATTTTTTGAAATATCAGATTTTCGGCCAAATAAAAAATATATTGGGTTACAGTTTTCTTCGAAATTTGTTTAATTTAGATTTCTTTCAACTTATTTTTTTACAAATTTTCAAATTTTTTTGCAAGCCTAGAAATTTTTTATGGATCTGAAAATTTCATTTTTCTCGAAAAGTTATAGGCCCGAAAAAATTGTTCGACTTATTTTCTGGTCCGAAAATTCAAAATTCCCAGGTCCGCGTTTTTTCTCAATACTTCCGTGCTTCTAAAATATCAAAATATGTTTCTCAAAAAATGTGAACTTTCCAACACCTTCCCTCGTACTATTAATAGAAAGTAATCAATCGTAATAACACACACACACATCCCGAATAGTTTAACCTTTTTTCTTCTTCCGTGAAAATTCGGTCGCATCGCATCCGAACACCTGTTCGTCTCCCCCTTTTCCCAATTTTTCTCGCTTCCAAAATGTTTGCTCATCATTATTATTATTATTTTCATTTGATTCCTATCATCAAAAATTCATCTCTCACACAGAGCACCAAACAGAAACAGAAGAGCAAAAAGAAGAAGAAGAAGAAGAAGAAGAAGGTGCTGTTCTTGTGCCGGAGGTGAAATTACACTATTTTATTGGTGGTGGTGTTCAATTTACTAGTTTACACTCAATTTCTTGTTCAATTGTTTCTTTTTTGAAATTCCCCTCCAATTTATCTGAATATTTGGTGATTTTATCTACTGACTTCTCAGTTCTTCGGAATTTTGTCATTTTTTCTCAATGGCCGAAATTGGGGCCAAAATTTTCTGCTGGAAATACATAGTTTGACCGGATTTTAGGGTCAATTTCAGCATAAAATTTCGGACCGGGTTCATTTTTTTTGTTGCCAGATCAGGTCCGATTCGATAGGCCCGGGTAAGATTTTTATGACTCTTTGCAATAAACGTGGTCTGAATTGGAACAGGTTGGATGAAAATCGGATCCGGGCCTGTTGGATCAGATCCTCATCGAACTTTTTCTGCTTAAGCTGACCTAAAATCAAGTCGAGTTGTTTTTGGAAAAAAAATGTTGGATAAAAAAACAGAAAACTTAAAAAAAAAAGAATTCAGTTTGACATGATTTTTTTTTCAGGAAATGTGAGTAGGGTCCGATTTAGAAAAAAAGTCCGTGTGATAAAAGTCCTGGACGTTGTCTAAATTTATTTTCAATTTTTCCAAATATTTGTCCAAATTTCTGATTTTTTTCGCTTACTTTTTGAGCAAAGTCAAAAATCCCTCCTACTCCGAAACAAAATCTGGTCAATTACTCACCGTTGCATTTTTTCTGCTGTTGCACGCAAGCGTGGATCACTTTCATTCTTTTTCGCCGTGATATTATGCAAATATTGACATATTTGATTAACATGATTCTCTCTCTTTTTTTTTGCGCCAATCGCGCGAAAATCCAGAAAAACCACTTTGTTCGCCCCAAAGTGATTGAATTATAGTTAGGCATTAGGCTTCAACGTCATTTTTCCAAAAATTCTCACGTGACATTTTTTTCTGATCGTTTCAGCCAACTTTTACAGTACCACTACTACTACTACTACCATTATTTTGCATGTTTTTTCTCGTCGTCCTTTCTTGTTGTTGTTGTTTGAGAAATGTTATTGTTATTCTAACAAAAACCGTATATATGATTCGGTTTCGCGGTTTTTTTCACAAAGAAAATTATTTTTGTGGTTTTTTTCGGGAGGAACCCGGAAAGTTTTGTAGAATGAGGGTTTTTGAGAAAAATTACATTTTTTTGACTTAATATTTTTGAATTTTGTAGATCTATTTTTATTCAGTTTTTTTTCAGATTTTTATCTCACTGAGAATTTCCGATTTTTGATATTTTTCACTAGCCAAATCTTTTTCTTTTCAAAATCAGACATTTCAAAGAATTCTCAGAATTATGCGTCAACCCTAATTTTCAAATATTTTGGACTAAATTTCCAAGTGTTTATTTTCACTTTTTTGTGGTCTCAGTTTCTGATTTTTTTCGTTCGAGTTTTTGAAAAAATTTGAAACTTTTGGATTTCAACTTTTTGACGCCACTATTTCTTGTTGTTTGAAATTGGACAAAATTTACGACTCTAAAATGTTGTAGAAAATCATACCCTTGGTGTCCCCAAAACTTTGATAGAAACATCCTGAAACTTTTTCTCTCTCTCCGGATTTTCCCACGATCTTCAAATTTCTCTCCTCTTCCATCTTCCTCCATTTTTTTCCACGCCACTCAACTGTACTTGAAATCTCGGCTCGGCTTGGCTCGTTTCCCGCGCGCGCGCGCCCTACTCATACCCTCTCCCCAATCAAGTTCAACTTTACTCTTTTACAGATGAATCAATTGAGGAGATCAACAAACTAATACTGTTACTGCTCGGTTGTGCCATTCAAAGTGAGAAGAAACGCAATTTTGTCGATCGGATTACCAAGTTTGATCAGAATATACAAATCGGGTTGGCCAAATATATCAAGCAGGTAACTTCATGATAAAATTTCAGTAGTTTATAAATTTCAAAACATGAAATTTATTTTCGTGACCCTTTTCTCTAATTCTCTCATTTTCAAATTATATTTCTCCGGTTCAGGCCACATTCACAAAACCATCTGATTTAGAAAAATCGAGCAGGGCAAAAGATTCTAGGCCCGATTTTTTTCGAAATTCCTGCTCAGTGAAAACTTTTTGAAATTTAATAATTTTTGCAGATCACCCAAACCTCGTCAATAGTAGTTAGCGCCATCGAGAGTGATCGGATCGAAGTCTTTCGACATCTCGAAAGAGTTATGAAAGAACGCGACGCGTTGACCGACGTTGGTCATGTTGAACATGTTAGTTTTTGCTTTTTTTTTTGTTGGTTTATTAAAAATCTGCTTCTGAATGGGTCATGGAGCCTGAAGTTCTCACTGAAGCCAGATTTTTGTTTCCGAAAAAAAACATTGTTCGCCTAATTCGGTTTCTCAGTTTTTCTTCATCATGTTTTTTTTGCAGGACAGCGATGAGGCAAGTAGCACAACGACTAGCTCATCATTAAACGGCGATCGACATAAGGAATCGATTTACGGTGAGTGACAAGCCGTTTTTTTTGGCTCTCGCATTTTTCTGATCGAGAATTTATATTTTTTGTTAACATGTGTTCTGTCACGCAATCTTTAGGACCGGGCCCGAAAATCGGTCGACCTTTTTCGCTAACATTTCGAACCGTACCGAATCTATTTGGCTTGCAGATACTCGTCCAACATCTCCCAACTCGTTCAACCGCCAAGCCGCTCTAGATTTGGCACACGTCAAACAAGAAATGCGACAATGGCGACATTTGGCGTAAGTTGATTTTTTCGAGATCCACCCTTTGTCTCTGGGGCCAAACTCAAGATCAAATTCAAGTCAGGCTTTTGGCTCTCAGATTGGTCAGGCTTCTCATACAATGTCAAAAACTTCCGAGTATCTTTGGCCTTTGTCTTCGGGTCGCCGTTTTTTTCTCTCACCAAACATTTTGATTTTCAGTGAAAATAAGGACGAGGAAAATCGTCAACTGTTTTTGGACAACGAGGAGAAGACGGCTCGAATATGTCAGCTCGAAAATGAACGGCTGAAATTGATGAACGAGGCGCGACAAGTGAAAGTGATGGCCGACGATTTGCAGGCGGCAAATTTCAAAATTGAAAAACTGCAATCGTTGGAAGGTGTCGAGAAGAAGTTGCGCGAGGCTCAAGATCAAAAAGAGTTTCACGAGAGTCGTTATGAGGTAGGTCTTGGGTGTCTGCGTCCCTATCTCTCGATCTCGCTTCTCTCCGCTCTCTACATCCACTCGCTTCTCTGCGTCTCTCTGCAAAAAATTTCAAACCGATTTTATAGTTAACCACGCGCATTTCAAATAGCTATGATAATGATATATTTTACTTGGGGCAAACCATCAACAACAAAAAACTTGAACAATAAATCATCTCGTGTGCGCGCGCGCTTCAAAATGATTGTTTTTTCATCTTCAGGCAGTATGTGAGCGTAATCGAACGCTTGAAGAGACGATCGCCGAAATGGAGCGCAATCTAGAGACGTTGCGATACGAGACAAAAGATCGTAGCGACATCGAGAAGGATTTTCAGCGATCGAAATCGACTGTCAAAGATTTGCAGGATGAGATATCAAAGGTTAGTAATCGGAAAATTGTTATTCTTTACCAAGTGTTTTTTTTCCAGAAAAATGGACAAATTGAAGATTTGATGGATGAACAGTTCAGGTTGGAACATGATCTCAAAGAGAGGGAAGAGCGCATCTCACAACTCGAGTCGAACTCTCCCTCCTACACACCTCGTTTCGCCGGCTCGCTAGCTGATCAACTTGAAGACGCCGAACGCGATGAAGTCGCAAAGTTACGCGCCGAAAATCGCAAGCTTCGCGCACAAACAGAAGGTGCGTCTCCGGATGCGTTGCCAGAAATTGCCGAAATCAGCGAGCAACTCGAAGCCGAAAAGATGAAATTGGCCGAAGCTCGACTCGAAAATCAGAAACTTGTTGTTGAACGAGAGCAAATCGATGGAACCCTGGATCGTGTGAGCATCGAGTTGGAGCAGGCGACAATTCAGATTGAGGCGATGCGCGAAGAACGCGACGCGACTGTCAAAACGTTACACGAGGCTCGTCGCAAATTTGCGCAATTTCAAGCGGAGTTTGGCGAAGAGGCGGAGAACAAAGTCAGAGCGTTGAGTTTTGAGTTGAAAGAAGCGAAGAGGAGAATCGAGGAGGTTGATGAGATGAAGTATGCGCTGGAGAAATCGAAAGATGAGAAAAATCGAATTCGATTTGAGTTGGACGAGATTATTGAGGAGAAAAATCAACTAGAACAATCACTAAACCAACTGGAAAGATCCAAAAAATCAGTGGAAAATGAGAAGAATTTACTGAAAACCAAAAATGCTCAACTCGAAGACGACATCGAAGATGCCAAACTCAAATTGTTGAACGCGGATAATTTCTCGAAACGGCTTGATGATCGCGAACGGCTCATTCAACAACTTCAGGAAAAGCTCGCCGAAATCGAGACCGATCAACGGACAGTTCAACAACAACTTCAGTTAGAGTTGAAAAAGACGCAAAAACTGCGCGAAGATTTGGTGACGGAGAAGAGTCGCGCCGCGGAAATTGTCGGAAAATTGAGGAGCTTGTGCGCGGCTGTTGTTGTGAATGGTGGCAAAATTGAAGAGTTGGATGATGCCGAGATTAGTGATGATGAGGTGAGTTTGAAAAAAATTGCGCGAGATTTTGGACTTGAAAATTTCTCCCGATTTATTGCTTAGAGTTTCCAAAATTCGGATGGAATTTATCAAAAGATTATCATTTTCGAACCGAGCTCTGGCCTCAAGTCACGTTTTCATTACCTATTTATAAAAAAAATCCTTGTAGAGGTCACGCGTGGCTCGTGCCGAAAATTTTTGTGATTTCGTAACCCTGAAGCCCGAGAGCTCAATCTCATCTCGAGGCCCAGGTCTCGTGCAGAAATTACGGGCCGGACTTTTTTGTGTTTTTTTTTCCGACCGGCCTGACCCCACACGACAATTTTTTTTGCAAGTCGTGCCAGACGCGGGGAAGAAAAGATAAAAGGCTAGAGAACGAGAGGTCTTTATAAAGTTTGGCGCCACAGCGTTTATCAAAATATCTCGCCGCGACCTCTTGTTCTCTAGCCTTTTATCTTTTCTTCCCCGCGTCTGGCGCAACTTGCAATTTTCTGTTGTCCTAAAGGGTCTTGCCCACCAGCCTTTCAGAAGTCAGTTTCACAGAGTGTCAGGCCGAAGAATAAAAGTTTTTCTTCAAAATGGCTGGCTGATCCAAACTGGACCGAATTTCAACCCAAAACTTTTAACAACAAACTCTGAGAATGTCGGTTTTTCCGAAAACGCTGTGCCTTTCTGAAGAAGAAAAAAACATCCTCATAATTTCATATTTCAGCTCATCAATCGTATCGACAACATCATGATGAATGTCTTGACAACGGCGAAACGCGAATCCGACACGCTACGCATTCAACAGAACAAACAAATTGCCGAATTGGCTGATTTGAAAAAAGACATTGAAAAATTGCGGTGAGTTTGAGGGTTTGATTGATTGTGTGCTGGTGTGAATAGGCGGTTAATTAGGAGTTTAAAAATTTTTGCGAGCGCCAAAGAGAGAGAGAGAGAAATTTTGCTCATTATTTTCAAAACTGTTCCGCTGATCATGCGACTAAATTGTTTCAAATCGTCTTCCCATCGACGACGAACTAAAAATAAAACTTATCAAACTCAAAATTTGTCGATTATTCGAATCCGTTATAATCCCGAGTGCGATTTCACAGTGTTGGTTTTTTTTTCTGATTTTTTTGATGTCAGCAAAATAAATATTGATTTTTTACAGAAGATCGGAAAGTGTTTCGTTGAGTGAGAGTGATGATCGAGTTCAACAATTGACACAGGAAAACATCAACATGAAAGAGCAGGTTAGAATTTGTCGGGTATATTTGGGACATGAGAATTTTAAATTCCGGGCTCTCAAATCACAAAAAAAATTTGAAACTATATTTTTCTCGTGGATCGGAAAGATTAATTTCAAGATCATGTAATTCACACTTTTTTTGAGCAGGAATTTTTAAAGCTTAAACTCAGGCCGAGCAAAAAATTGACGAAAAAGTTGATGTGCGAAAAATTTAACTTCTGAAATCGGGCCGACAGAATTTTCCGTCAGGCCCGTGATTTTCGGGCCTCTGGGCTTGGAAAGTGGGTTCTGTTTTTTCTGCGTTTTTTTCCACTTCAAAAATTTACAGATTTTCCTGCTCCAAGAAAAAATTCGTGAACTTGGAGTTGACATAGCCGCAAAATGCAACGAAATTACCATGGCCAAAAATTGCATCGAAGAACTCAACAGAACATCGGTAAGTAGAGATATCCATCTCATATCTACAGTAATCTTCCTCTCTCTCTCCCGTTGAGAGACACACACTTATCTAATCAAACAATGACATAATCTATATTGGTGTCAGTTTTGACACATGGAGTCTGTGGGTTGTTTTGGCACCTTTTTTTCGTGCTCTTGGTTTTTTGTCTCATCATGTAATATTATATTGTACTCAACAAAACGACATGAAATATGTGTAATATGTTGAGAAAAAAGTAGAAGAAAAGGAAGATGATAGAAATGTCATTTTGCCAGACAGGTTGTCTTGGCAGTGTATGTTAAAGTGTTGGCATGATTTATGATGAGGGCTCATTGAGCCAAGTTTTTTCACGTTTTTTTTTCGAAATTTAGGTACATAAATTGATAATTTTTGTTGACATTCATGAAAGTCTAACAAATGTGTTAGCTCTCTAAAATTTTCAAAGTTCCAAAATCTGGAAGCAGATTCTCAAAACCAGAAAGAAACTTTTTTCCAACTCCAATCTTTGACACATCTCAAAAATAAATAATTCAATGAATATTCATCCTAATTTCCTCTCGAAATTGTTTGATTGATTGATCGAACGCCAGATGTTGAAAATTTCGAAAATTTTGCAGACAGCCGCCAGTGCGAACAACACCGAATTCGCCCGACTTCAAGTTTCGTTGAGAAATGCACAATTGCAGGTGAGAGAGAAAAAGAGACGCAGACAATCAGAACCAGAAAAAAGAAAACATGTTTTTTTTTGTTCAGGAAGAACTTGTGAAACAAGACAACTCGGATCTTCGTCAACAATTGGAAGCTGCTGAGAAGGCGGGTAATAAAATACGACTAGAGTTGGTTAGTGGTTTCATACGCGAGAGAGTGAGAGACGGGCAGACAAAACGATGATTTCAGGATGAGGTGGAGTCGATGCATAAGACATTGCTCGGCGATCATTCACGCCTTCAACACTTGCACACATTGTTGACCAAAGACTACGAGCAGACGAAGAACGAGTCGGCCGAGATGCGCACCAAATTACGCAACGCTTCTGCTGCCATTCAGACGGTTAGTTAGTTAGTTGCGCGGGGGGGCAGGTGTTGATTGTTTTATGGGTTATTGGGGGAAAAAATGACTCTGGTTCGTAAGTCCGAAGATGTCTATTTTGATGATTTTTTGGGTAGAAAATGAAAAATCTGGAAAAACTTTTCCAGGTTTAGTTAGTTTGGGCCCGAGACTCTTGGGCCCGATTTTCATGGTCTAATTCAGTACTAGTTTTTTGCTTGTAACATTGATGCTCAATTTTTTTGGACCCGAAGCCTTGAAATGAGAATTTCAGTTATTTGACAGATTTGTGTTCAGAAAATTTTGGGGAAATATCGGACTGCTTTGGTCCGATTTTTTTTTCATGAAATCTTGATTTTCATGGCCTCTAGTCACTTTAAGATACCGCTTTTTGGCACGAAAAACTTTGAAAATTGTTTGTTGAATACAAAATTTGAGTTTGTTTTCGTATGTGTCGATTTCTCAAAATTTTTCGAGTTTTTCAAATCTAAATTTCTAAATGTTTTATTGACAATCTTACTGTAATTTGGCCCGTTTTTCTTTTCTCTCCGCGTCATAAAAATTAATGATGTATAGTAGTACATAGTCGTCATCCATAATCTCAATGTTATAATAACAAAAACATCAATAAAATTTTTACACTTTTCAATTCCTCCTTTTTTTCATCTTTTCGGCATGAGGAGAGATTCATTCGTTTGTACATACTCATTTTCTTCTCCAATTCATTTTCGGTTTTTTTGCAGCACACACCAATGGTGACGGCAAGTTTGCGTGAACTCGAAGAGTTGCGCTATCAATTATCGCACGAGAAATCGGCGAAAGAGAAGCAGTTGCGAGCGTATGCCGACTTGCAAAACGAACACGGCGCCGCTCGTCGACAACTCGACAACATTCGCGCCGAAAACGAACACCTGGTACGCAATCGTGAAGCGTTGACGGCAGAGTTGCGGCGAGCTCGCGCCAATGACAGCGCGTTGCAGTGGAGCAATTTGGTGGACGATTTGAACAAACAGCTGCAGGGAAAAGATTTGGAAATTGCCAAGTTGCATCATAAAATCGAGGCGTTGCAACAATTAAATGCCACCTACAATGAGGAGAATAAGAATTTGTCGAGACAATTGGAAATTCTGTTGACACAAAACAAAGAGCTTCTCAATCGCGCACTTCATGACAAGGATCAGTATCATTTGGAGATGAAAGACTTCCAGGTTTGTGGTAGAGAAAACGCTGGATGTTTAGATCTTCAGAGCTTTTTTTGAATAGGTCAAAATTATTCTTTTAGACATTTTCTCTAAATCTCTCACTTTTTAAATTTGAATTTCTTTCGGCTTCAAATCGAGGCGATTTAGTTGTTTTGTTGAAACAGAAAATTTTTGAAATCACAACATTTTTATGACCTTTCGGCGAAAGGCTTTCGCTAAACTCTGTGCAGGTGGCCGATTTTTTCCAATTTTTTTTTGAAATTTCAAAAATTCCATTTGTCAAATCTTCAAAAGTATAAAGATGTTTTGAAATTCTCAAAAACTGGTGATTTTCAATTTCAACAGAGGTAAATTGTTTTCTCACTAATTTTTCAACCCAAAAAAAATGTGGACACTGTGTATTTTTTTCGAAAAAAAACCCTCACTTTTCTGAACAGTTTTCCATAAGTACGAGGTTTTTTAGACGGTTCTACACCAAGAGCCAGATTTTTTCAATTCGAAAAAAAATCGGTCGGCTCGAGATTTTCGAGTCCTCTCCAGATTTCAGACTCCAACCTCAGTGACATTGTTTCAGGAACAACTCAGTGCGTTACGTCGTCACAAGGAGAAATTGGAAGACAAAATTATGGATCAATACAGAACTATGGAGAGCAAAAAATCGGCTGATCGCAAACAACCGCTCGTCAAAAGAGCAGCCAAAGCGTTGATCAGAGTAAGAACTAGCCGCTGAACATTGTGATCAACAAAAGTCTTGATTTCCAGCGTCGCGCCAGTTCAAACACCGGCTCAACAACAGAAGATTCGAGTGCCTACTCGGCCGACGAAGCGCCACCACCATCGCTTATCACCGCCAACTCCAACACCTCCTCCACTAACCCAAATGGTAAACACTCACCTTCATCACCAAAAAGTCCCAGCACTACCACCACAATTACACCGGGATCGTTTCGCAAGAAACGTCCCGAAATTTCGGCACCTATTGCGCTCACCTCGATTCCCGAATCGTGCCCGTTGCACGGTAAACTGCGCGACATAACGCCGCAGTTTGCCGCCGAGCAGCGACGCAAATTCGCCGCGTCATCGTTGCGCGTCACGTCGTCCGCGACGTTGCGACGCATCGTCGTACCGTTTCGCGACGATTCGGCGTATCGGGGAGCGTATAACAATCCCAATGTTCGCAAAATGATTGATATGCATGCGGCGGTGAACAGCGCTGATCAATCGGATTAGACGCGTTTTTTTTGACGCATCAAAAAATGAAGAGGGGAAAGTACTATAGTTTTGGAACCGAAACCTCTCATTTTTTTGAAAAATCGTTTTTTGTTTGTATATATGTGCACAGAAGCTTTTATTAAAAACCTATATTTTATTCGCATGACAGGTACTGTAACACTCGTTATTTTCGCTTTTTTCGAGAGAATTTCTCTCTCTATCATATCGGGTACTGTAGATTTTTACTTGAATTATTGTTTTTTTTTCAATCAGCCGCTTTTTGTCTTTTTTTTTGTCCGTTATTGTCCGTCTCAGAATAAATGTTGCATGAAATATCTATGTGTTCAGCAATTCAAAACAAAAACACATGAAAACGCCCAAAAAATTCAGATGATCTCATTCCGACATGTTCATCGTCGGATGATCACGATCGAGTGTCGCCAAGATATTTGACGCCGGATGTGCCGGCAAGATTTGCCAGCTTTGGAAGATCGAGAGGCGAGCTGGTTGGTGGATCGGTGCGATTGTCGAATGGTAATGGAACGTTGAGACGACCGATGTTGCATGGATCACAGACCTATGATCATATTACGTTGAGAGGTGAGACAAAGTCGTATGTTTTTAGATATTACGAGACGCAGAGTTTTTCCAATGAAACAAAAATTGTATTGAATAAAAACGTGACCCGAGTTTGTCTCACGTTTTTTTTTCGTAAATTAGATTTTTCTCTGCGTCTCGTTTGCTGTCTAAAATTACTTCATGATTTCTGGTTGAGAGTCCAGAAAAAATTGTCACTTTTTCAACCTGCACAATCTGTAATCAGTAGCTAAACTTCCTAGAATATTTGGAAAAATATTTTCATCAAATTAATTTTCGTGTATTTTTTAGTTTAGGCCACGCCCACAAAACTGTGTCTGATCCAGAAATATGTGCGAGGACATTTAAAGTTACCCACGCTCGGGTTGATCCTTCTTGAAACTACAGAAAATCCCAAAACTTCCATGATTTGATTTTTTCCGAGAAATATTGCTATGTTTCAACTTCTACAGTTCCTAACCTTACCTTTTTTTCGCAGAAGACAAGCCACTCATCAATCTGCCACCTCGTGCCCCGATCCGCAACACACCCACTACTTCCTCACTCCGTCTACGCCCTCCCCCACCACCCTATCAACATCGACCCAACAACAACTCACGTCCTCATCAAGAATCACCGCCACTCTTCCAACCGCGATGTTCATCAACACCCAAACCGCACGACAACGACGACCACGAAAATGGCGACGACTCGTTGACACTGATGAACGACTCGACGCCCAACGTTGATCGGCACGTCGTCGCGGAAGGCGAACGACGCGTGCAAATTCGCGAAAAAGACGATCGACTCGACAAAGCGTTGAGCTACTACGAAAATGTGCCGCAACAACCAGCGCAGCAAACGACGGCCAACTCGTCGATGTGTGTCAGCGAATCATCGGCAATTGACGAGAAGAACGAATCGACCGTATGGTATGAGTATGGATGCGTTTAATTGTGTCTCTTTTTTTTGAATCAAAAATCCCGGTATTTCTTGTATTTATTTATATTTTTGCAACAAATCTTCTCGTGGCCTTGTTTATTGCATTTGAAATAAAATAAATAGTAACAAAAACTTAGCAACAAACTTTTTTTTGATGTGATGATAGCCTCTTAAGAGACGCAGACACTATTACGTAATTGACCTCTTCATCATTATCTCATGTGTTATCAAGATTCGATTTCTATCGGGCCCGGTCCAATTTACTACCCACCTTTGATATTAGCCATGTACACATCGGTGACACACTAAGTTTACTCGCTTCAGAGATTTTTTCAGCATATTTTGATATCAGAATCTTATTGTACATGTCTGAAAAATCTAAGAATAAAACCATTTATCGTAAAATTTCAATCTACCGTAACCACGTCTTGAATGGCTCATACAGTGACCGAGGATTACTGTAGTTATGTAAAAATGGCCAATATCGAATGGGTTCACCCGAATGGGTCTTGACCCTTACCGAATGGGGCTAATGGGGCAAATTTCCAAAAGGGGTAAAAGGGTCAAAAAGTTTTACCGAAAGGGGCAATTAACCGAATGGGTCAAACTTTCATTTTCAAAATTTTCCGAAAGGGTCAAAATTTTTTCTCTAATGGGGCAACTCGATTTTTTTGCCAAAAAAAGACTTATTTCAATTATTTAAAGGTGAATTGCGAGATAATTGAGTGTTTCGTCTATGATATAGTTTTTTTCTTAACAGTTTCTGCGTTTTTTTTTTAGCAATTTTGTATATTTTTTCACGTGTTTATATATTTCGTAATTTCAATGTTCTCCCAGATTTCAATTTTCCAAGAGATTCTAGAAAAACTAAATTTAATGAAGCTGAAAAAACTTCTCAGATTTCGAAAACTACAGTAGTTTACCTCCTCGGCTAAGCCTAAACGTAAGAAAATCGCCTTTTAAATAATTAAATTACTCTTTTTTGGCAAAAAAATTCGAGTTGCCCCATTAGAGAAAAAAATGTTGACCCTTTCGGAGTTTTTGCCCCATTCGGAAAATTTTGAAAATTAAGGTTTGACCCATTCGGTTAATTGCCCCATTCGGTCAAACTTTTTGACCCTTTTACCCCTTTCGAAAACTTGCCCCATTAGCCCCATTCGGAAAGGGTCAAGACCCATTCAGGTGAACCCAATCGATAATTGCCTATTTTCTAGGAAGAACTGCTACCGAGGGGGTATTTCTGGTCAAGCCTGTCTTCAAGAATAATGCGGAAACTACCATATTTATTTCTTCCAACGTTTCACAAAAACTCTCATATTTTTGTTCCGGAAAAATAACCTGTAACAATCTGGCCAAGCCTCTTTCAACGCGCCAGCAAAATTTTGGCACATTTAATTTTTTGCCGACTTATAACTATGATTATCGTCAGGGTCAAATGGATCGAAATCGTCAGATAATTCATTAAAGTTGACAGAACATAAGTACAATAAACGCGTTTGAAACAGTACGATGCAAGAGGTCAAATTGAATTGTTGAGAATCACAGAGAAACAAAGTGACCAACTAAAATCCGCTCAAGAATCTGTCTTCTATTTTCGGAACTACTGGAGGAGAACTGTCTGTTTGTTCGTCTTGTAGCATTCTTTCGCTGATATTTTGGAAGAACGTGCTGCTGACTATCATCTTTCCACATGCCGTTTTAACTTCAGTAACCGTCGTGTTAAACTTCTCAAGCATAGTGTCAACTGCTTCCTTATCCAAAACTTTTGGAACCGGTTCGAAAGTTTTTTTTGAAAATCGCTCGTAATGATGGACGCCGTTTGTCCAAAAAACCAACAGCCCTATCAATGTTCTTCTTGTAAAAGTAGTAGCTGTCAAGACTTCTAGTTTCGGATCGCGGCTCTCTCAAATTGTAGTACTCTTTCGATCGTGTTTGCTGAGGCCAATTCATGCTCACTCGGTTTGGTTGCGTTGTAATGTGTCCATTGTGGAGATGTGGGCAATTGGAGTGCAGCACGTAACTCTTATAGAATTTGTTTTTTTTTTAATTGGAATTTTTAGTTTCCAGTCATAGTTATAACTGAAATTGGAGAGGGTCTTATGCTGCGTCCAAAATCAAAAAAAAGTGGAAAAGTGTGTCCAATTTCAAAAACAAAAAATACCGAAATCCCATAATTATTCAAAGGAACACAACGCTATTGTATTGAAAAAGGTGGGATCATATGAGCTAGACATCAAGCATCTTCTACAAGTAATTTTTTTTGAGAAATATTGATGTACCTTTGAGATTCCGAATTTTTTGTTTTTTGATTTTGGACACACTTTTTTTCTTTTTTTTTCGATTTTGGACGCCCCATTATGGACAGGTTCTTTGGGAAACAAAATTTAAATGAAATAGTCAATATGAAAAGTTAACTCACCCAGCCGATCCATATTTTCTTCTCGAGTTCTGACGTTTTCCAAACAATCCTCTAGAAAATGTCCTTAACAATAACTCATTCCAAATAAACCAATTCGAAGTATTCCCAATTTTTGTGTAATAACAATATCTTCAACCTTGCAGATTCCCGGTTTTCGAAGTGCAGTAACTGCTCTAGATTTATTCATTGTTAGACTAGAACAAATAGAAAAAACTTACACTGTTATCGACTTCAAGGTAACCATTATCTTCAACAGAGTCGAGAACTGCGTACTCTTCATCGAATACAAAACTTCTCCATTTGTATGCAGATTTCTGGCGGCACCCATCATATTTTTCTTTTATTCATTATTGATGGTCGCTTAAAATCAGTTCACCAATAATTTTTCTGAAAAGTGTGATTGAAAGAAAACGGTCTTCCAAACTCACCCTTCCAAAACTCAACAGTTCAAGAAGCACACTTTACTCGTTTGATGCTTGTTGCCAACTTTTTATCATCTGCAAAGCGCCAAACTGCTGCTGAAATAGGAAAAACAAATTTTTCGAAAAAAAAAAGAAAATGAAAAATCCCAAAAACATCTGCAAATTCATGTCGTTCTGTATGCAGAATGGCGGCACCGCCGACAACCGCCGATTCTCAAATCATTGAACAACTTCGGCGACAGTGAGGCGGCGCCGCTTTTTCATTGGCGGCGCTGCCTCACAGCCGCCCGACTTTGCCTGAGATTGATTCAGCATTTTTGGTTAAAAAAAACAATGCGCATAAACAAGTAACAGTTTTCTAGACCAAAAATCATTTTATGTAACAATACTGAACTGAACTTGACAAGGACTAATTATTGCTGAAAGCCACATTGAAGTAGTCTCTAAAAAACAGCAAAAAATAAGAGTATTTTGAGATCCGATTTAGGAAACAATTATTGTTTATCTTGATTTATCCGACGATTTGGTCTTGATATGAGCGGATGTGTTGAATTGACACGTTTGACTTTTTCTCTGCAAACCCACGACTTGTTAACTCTAAAAACGATAAAAACTCTCACTCAAAAGAAGACGATCGATCAAGTCTTGTCGAAAAGACGAGTTTGTCAACAGCATCGAAACAATCATAACACTTCCGTGAAACTGAATGACAATCCCGGCGAGCTGAACAAAAGCCGGGTTGAAGATTGACAACGCGTAGGAAACTTTGCGAATTTGCGTCGGTACGAGGTGCATGAAAACGAAGATGATTGTTTGAACAACCAGGCCGGACAGCAGTTTTCGTTGAAGAATCGCCTTGCGTGTCATTTGGCTTCGATACGTTCGGACAATCACAAAAATCGTCACAGTTATTATCAAGTATAGTAGAATAGTAGTGAGAAGGGAGACGGCGAAAATAAGGTTTTGCGAGTAGACATCGTTGTTGTGCTTCTCGGTCACATAGCAATCATCATTCCAGAACAATTTGGGCAGTCCTGTCAGGTTGACCGAGTGAAGAACACGATCTCCGGTTGCTTCGACATGATAGATAATGTAGGGATAGACAAGAAAGCCGAACGCGTAGAAACCGATGAATGTTGGAGTGCCAAACTCATCGAGATGGTAGTAAAAACGACTGGGCCAAATGGCCGATTTGAGACGGTGGAAATAGAGATGAGCTATGGAGACGGAGAGAGCTAAAATCGTGTATGTAGTTTGGTTGAGAACAGGTCACGTTCATCTTTTTACTGTTTTTTTTTTTTCACGTATCAAAAACAATATAGATCCACGTTGCTATATTTTTTCCCTTTGCTGAAAATAAAAACCGCGGCGCGGACACGTTTCGCGGCGAACAAGAATCTAAAAGGAACAAGAATCTTTGTGAACAAGAATCTAAAAAATCTTTTCAAAGTAGTCGAAAACCTGATCTGACTTTTTTTCAACATATCTGCTGAAACCGGCAAACGTGCTCTAATAAAAATTTTGCAAAGTTTTTTTCCCAGAATCACAGATGGTATCCGAGGCCCGGTTTTTTGGCTCCGATTTAGTACTTGCCGTATTCGTCGTGTCAGAAATCACGACCAAAATTTTTGCACATAATTTTTCTCGAAACTAATTATGCAAAAAAAGTCAGAATCAAAATACATTCTTGAAACGTACCATGATTCAAACAAGAAACAAAGCTTTTCCAAACTGTCGGATCGATTCTCAAATGTCTCATCCAACCTGTCGGACAGGCCACTTTGAAATCAGCAAACCACACAATCGCCAAACCGGACATGGTGTTTTCGAAGATAAAGTTCCAAACAACATTGATCAGAAGAACATATCGGTATCGTTTAATATGTCGTCCAGCTCTGGTTAACATATAAAAAATAGTGTAGATGTAGATGGGCAGACTACAAACCACATCGACGTAACTCAATGTTGTATAAATTGAGAAGTATTTTGTGTAGTTTGAATAGTTGTTCATTTTATGAAGTGAAAATGAAAAAAAAGGGGGGGGGGGGGGGGTTTGGTTAATGAGAATGAGATGGGCAGCAAAATATGAGCACAGATCAAAATATTCGTGAGCAAAGATCTTCGAGAAAAATATAAGTCAAACTAGAAATCATAATTTTCAAATTTCGTGAAATTGACGATGGCGGGCCAGGTCTGAGAAAAGTTGAAGACTTGACAAGCTGAAGAACAAAGATAGGCTCCAAGTCCGGTCTGGTTTCTCGGAAATTTTCCCAAATACATTTTTTTGCGCAAAAACTGATCCTAAAGTTTTCATTGAAAAAAAACCGGCCCGGTCTTGTTTATTTCAGTCGGAAACTTTCAAATCAACATCAAGGATAGGTTACTGAAGATCTGGTCCCTCGACTACTCTGAGGAAGGCGTTGTTCGTTTTTGAATAGCACATGTTTTTGACTCGACAATTTTGCATTTCACCTGTTGTGTTACATAAGAAATGACAAAACTCTGCGAAGTCAACATCAAACCACACATGGAAATCTACGACAATCCAACTGTTCTCATCACATATTTCGATTTATTGGGAATTGTTGCGGTACCAATCGATATTCTCGGAACCTACATGATCATTTACAAATCGGAAAAATTGGACAACTTCAAATACTTTCTACTTTGGTTACAACTATCCTATTTCTCGCTGAACATTGTGCTCCTTTACGGCATTCAGCCTGTGATAATGTATCCCTATTTAGCTGGTCACACTTTGAACGGCTACTTCTGGAAGTGGTTCGGAATACCGTCAAGAGACGCTGTTCTCATTTTCGGCATTTGTTTCGAAAGTTTACTGACTTCTTTAGGTCTTTGTTTTCTACGCAAATTCATGACTATTTTGAAGCTGAAAAACCGAAACAGTACGGGTCTCGGACCGAAAATATCGATGGTTTTCACATTTTTTCTTGATAAAATGGGAGTTTTAGTGGTGATTTTAACATTGCCGAAGAAAGAAGATCAGATGAGAATGGCGAAAGTATTTCAAACATTTCGACGATTTCAGTGTCGGCAATTTTGGCGGAATTCATGTGTATTTAGCAATTATTGTTATTTTGTGTAGTGCCAATCTGACTGTCGTTGTTATCTATTCAACAATGAGAATGATGAAAATTCTGAATGCGATGAGTTTCATGCTATCCTCTTCAAATGCCAGGAAATACAAATCGTCTGTTTTGAGCCTTTTCGCACAGGGTTACTCGAATATTTTGGCTCTGCCAATTTTGTTCGTTTTAGCTGTAGAATATTTCGAACTCGGTGGCATGAAAGGTTCGGGCGTTTTTCGGGGGCACTTGTGAATCGATTTCATTCTCAGAAGTGGTCTCGATATGCATGGCGATTCCGGTCACTCTTCCGACCATCAACACCGTCATCATGCTCGTTTCGAATCCACCATTTCGCAATTTTTTGTTTTCGAAACGATCAACTCGCGTTCGATCGATTTCGAATTCTTTGCAATGAATATTCTGAACATTTTGGAAATATCAGCTGTCGCCGAAACTACGAGAAATTTTTTCAGACGAAAGATCAAAATAAAATAAAGGAGAAAAACTTTTTTTGAATAAACGCGCATTTTTGTTCGAATGCACACCTCTCTGATTTCTCTCGCAGCGTGTGTGTGTCGCCAGCTTTTGTGGTTTTTTTCGTTATCGCGTGGCGTTTTTACGTTAAAAAAACCCCTTCTCAGATTGTTGTCACGTTTTCTTCGAAAACTTGATTAATCGTATAGATTGTAGAGGGTATTCTGGTACCTAAACTCCGAGACCTTGCTGGTTTACCCAACGTTTTTCAAACACGACAAAAATTTTTTCATCCCTATTCGTTATGGAACTGAGGTTTTGAAATTAGTGCTCTATTTTATGTAGTCTTCTAAAACAGACGTAGAGAAATCAGATTTTTTCTGGGTCGTCTTAATTTCTACGTTTGACTTTTGTTTTCTATGGAAAATCGCGAGTAGACGAAACAGAAAAAATTATAACGTGAGAATTTTGAGAGCTTTTTCTTCGTCAAAAAAAGAGAACGTGAAAATAATACAAACGTGACCTTTCGGATTCTGAAATTCTTGTTCTATTTGTGTCTCTTTTCTCTAACAAAACCACGTTTTTGACAAAAAACCAAAACAAGACAAGACAATTTTCAATTCTCGATTTTTGTCTCAATCGCGGATGACGTCCGAATCTGTATCACATTGTCCATGTTCTCTGAAATCACGTCTGACTTCGCTGCAAAAAAAATTCGAAGCTTACTGCATAACAAGTGTGTCCGGAGATCTTGCTTAAATGATTCATTAGTCAGAAATATCGAAACAACCACAAAACTTCCATGATATTGCATGAAAATCATCGAAATGTGAATCAGCGCCGGATTGAACCAAGGCCAAATGATCCAACTTTCTTGAATATGCGAAGGAATTACATAGAGAAAAAAGAAAACGAGTGTCTGAATGATGAGACTTCTCAAAAGGTTTCGTTGAACCACAGCAGTTCTTGTTGATTGTTTCTCGAATTTTTTTGCTATCAAAACTATCGTGGAAATTGGCACCCCATAAAGAGTTATCATTGTTATCACGTAAATCAGAATCATTGGCAAATGATGGAGTGCAAACCCAAAGTGTTCATGAGATATATAACAATCGGAATTCCAGAAAAAATCAGGGAGACCTGTCGAGTTCCTGGCATATTCAATTCGATCCTCGTTCGACCCATTATGTGCCAATTGATAAGGATAGACGAGAAAACCAAAAAAATAAAGAAACAAAAAGTAGGTGGTGCCAAATCGATCAATAATATTATAATAAGGATGGGGCCAGGTGGCAGATTTGAGACGATAAAAATAGAGATGAGAGATGGAGACGGGAAGAGCTACAAAAATATACATTTGCTTCTGATAAACTTTTTGTCACAACGAACTGGGAAGTACATTCTCAAAAATGAGCCCAGTTTTTATGCCCGAATAGGTTTGATAATTAGTCTCGAAATTTTTGCAACGTCATTGTGTTTCCAAAAAAAACAAAAAAAAAAATAAGTTTGAGTTAAAAAAAAAATTTAAAATGTCTGACAAGGGAGGGTCAACTCGTCCCCACCTCAACTTTTGATAATATTAAAAAAAAATTTTATTTTTTATTCTTATAAAATGGGACATGCCGATCTGGGTAGATTCAGAATCGGACCCGAACTTGAAAAAAGTGTCTGAATCGGACCACAGTCAAGATATCGAACCCGGTCTGTTTTTTCCGAGATTTTTGCTGAATCGGACCACAAAATCTGACCAGACACATTTTTTTCTGAAACGGACCCACAATCAGGGATGTCGTTTTTAGGCTTTTTGCGGCCCAACGGGCCGGGCCGGTTGGGCCGATTTCCGTCTCATTTTTTTGATTTCTGGAAACTTTTGAGGTGTGGAATGCATACTTTTTATTAAAAACTTCTTCAAATTGCAAAAATACACTGTTTTGAAGATTTATTAAAAACATTTATACTTGCTATTTCTTTCATATAAACAAAATAAAAACTCATGCAACACGACCTTCCGAAAGGGAATCGATGAGAGTGAGAGAGAGCACAGAGGTGATTATTATTAGAGCGCTTTTGCTCTCTCTAAATTGACAAATTTCGAGAATTTCCCGAGAGGTCATTCAGTCGAGTGACCGACAACAGTCAAGGTATGCGCGAGGCGCTATACTTGTGTGTGGTTTTTGTCTGCGTTTCCAATGGAAAAAGGGCGCTCTCACCTTATAGTTTTCACTGTGAGTTAACTTTTCTCTGTTTCCCTGTGCCTCCATCGAGGGGAAAACTCTCATCGATTCCATTTTTTCTCTTGCCTAAAAGGTCGTGTGCAACTCCCTATTTATAGTAGAAATGCAAGTTCACTCTATTGACAGCATTTTGTTTCTCTGTGATCTACACACGAGAGTCTCCCTCTCATCGTTTGCAATTTCTCATTGCCTAAAAATAGTGGGATGAAAGAGCGAGAAAAATACTACTAGTTCAAGTCTTATTTTTCTCAAAATAAAAAACCGGGTATTTTTTGTTTTTCGAAAAATATCCGCGGGCCCTCGCAAAGCCCAAAAACGACAGCCTTGCCCAGAACAAATCGGACCCGGTCCGTATTTTTTTGTTGCAATTTTGGCTAAATCGGACCGGGTGAATTGAGTATACTGTGAAAATTTGACAAAAAATACTACTGATACTATTTTTTTCCGATTCACGTTGAGAAAAAAACAAACCAGACCATTTTTTTTCATAATTTCAGTGGTTTTATCGCTACTAAAATCTCTACAAAAAAGTTCACGTTTTTGGCCCGAATTTTTCACCCCAGTATGCATACGTATGGTTCCACAAAAATTAACCATCAGACCTAACTCAGTGGGCCTTGTTCGGGTCTCATTTTCATCGGATTTGGGGTAATTTAATGGTTCAGAATTCTAAAAACCATGTCACACGAACCATGCGCTAAACACAATATAACACCCTGCCAGATCAACGGTCGAATTCCGAGCCATCTCATCCAACCGGTCGGACACGAAACTTGCAATGGTGAGAATCGAACAGTCGCCAAGCCGGCAAACACATTTTCCAACACAAAATTCCAAATAATATTGGTCAAAAGTACAAAACGATATTGTTTTATATGTCTGTCAGCTCGCAAAGTCATGTATAATATTGAATAGATGTAAATAGGTAAACTGACAAACACGTTGAGATAACTCATAGACGTGAAAAATTGGAAGTATCGAGTGTAAGGTGAGAAATCGTTCATGACGGAGGAGTTCTTTTATTTTGAAAAAAATGAAACGTGTGAAGTTCTAGAGTTCATTAACCAAGTCATTCAAGAGGAAAAGGGTGGTTATTTGTGATCTGTTTTTTTGATTTTCGAAGATTCATGATTCACTACAGTAACCTTCAATGATTTTTTGAACGTTTTATGAACCCGGTTTTGTTGCCTCAAATTTTCAGGTGTCACGGAATCATTCTCCAGATTTTTCACTGTTATTAATGTTCACTTATCAGGCATACCAGGTGTATTTACATTCCTCTCTGCTACTCATTTTTTCGAGAACGCCAATTCCAAAAATGTTCTGTTCAATGGGTTCGTCGTTTCTCTATACTCCCGAGTTTTTGAAAATCGCTCTTCATACAACATCATTCATCTCATTTCCATTTCACAGTATTGCTATTTATTGTGTTATTCGTAAAACTCCAAAATTGATGGAATCTGTGAAAAATACCATGTTGTCATTGTGCATTTGGACAGTTATACTAGATTTGCAAATCACTGTGTTTTCCGCGCCATTTGTCACTTTTCCTGTCATTGCCGGATTTCCACTTGGTGTTTTGAACTATTTACATTTGCCTATTGTTACTCAAACAGGTATCACTATTCTCGCATTTGCAGGTGGGATCTAACAACACTCTGGTTTCAAAAAAAAAAAAAAATATGGAAAAAAGAGCTCTTGGTGCCGACTTTTTTTCCGAATATTTTCTTTCGGAAAAAATGGTCTCGACATTTTTTCCGACTTTATTTTTCGGAAAAACCGGAAATTTCGGAACTGTCTAGGCAAACTTCCAAAACCATGAAAAGTTATGTGATGTGCAACGTAGAAAAAAATGCAAAAAAATTTGCAAAAAAACTGTGCAACGTGACCTCACTTTTTTCAAAAAAATTGCAACAATTTTCATTGAAAAAAACGTGAAAAATAAATCGAAATGAAAAAAAGATCAAAAATTAATGAAAAATTCTCAGGCATTCGAAAACTCTAGAACCTCCCTAAAATGATCATAGAAAGTCCCTAAAATAGACTATTTTTGGGAAACTCTGGATCATTTCGCTTGTTTTCGACGCGTCGAAAAAAATTTATCTATCAAAAAAATGTGAAAAATTATAAAGTTTTCGATGTGTTCGGATGAACATTCAGGCGGGGTGGATTTCGGAAGATAATTGATGAACTAGTTCCACCGAATCGAACGAGATTTGAGAAGATTGGTTATCCTGAAACTTGAACATTGAAGGGACCGTCAACTTTAGTGAGACTGTTCAAAACCATTCTCCTTTTTTCTCTGCGCTGTTGAATCATGTCTAGTCTACGAGGGTACCAAAATTTCTCAAAAAATTTTGTCACTGTGAAAATTTTTAGAAAAATATTTTTTCACTGTGAATGACGACCAAAAAACCAAACAACAAAGAAAAATGGATGAAATTTTTGAAAATTTGAAGAAAAGTTATAGTTTTTGGGTTATCGTGGTTTTTGGTTTGACATTTTACTTGAAAAATGTCACTGTGAATTTTCGACAAAAAAAGTGTCATGGTACTTTTTACCCTCTTAGGTCAGGTATGTGTTCAATTGTTTTTCTCCACACTGAGAACATTAGAAAAACATTTTCGAATTGCGACAACGCATTATTCCATCTCAGTCACTTTCGTTAAAGTCAAAACGTTAAAATTTTTGCAGAAGTTCTCCGAGGTTTTTACACACTAAAAAATCAAAAAGTTTTTACTGTAAAAATTTAGCGCTCCGAAACTGTATTCTGTGGAACTTCACCGTTTTTTAGAACTTTCATTTTTCGTATGAAAATAAACTTAATTTTAAAAAATGAACTCCCCAGAAGATACCAACCAATCCAAAAACATACCTTAACATTCTCGATTCCTACACGTCCATGCATTTTCACTTCATATAATATTAGTTGTACTCGATCGTCTTTAAGACTGTTGACCTTCATTCGGTGTATCAGGATCATTAACATCCTGAAATGTACCAAATTTATAAGTTAACCAAGATGTAAAAAATAAATTACCTTTATAATTATTCTCAAACTTAGTTTTCATTTTGAGGCAAATAAGTATTCGTTTTGGTTGCCATTTTTTCAAAGTGACATCAAAGTTCATTCGGCTGAAAATCCCTTCGAAAAGTTGAAATATCAATGAAAAATAGAATCAACTCACTCATAGAAATAATATAATCACAGGGCGAGAGTCGATTATTTGATCTACTTTTTCTCTTCTTCAACTCTATCTGTTAAATATATCTGTTGAATTGACAATAATCTACTATTGTCAATCCAGCCAGATCATCCAACGAGAAATTGATCTACCGTCTGAATCTCTTATTTTGACATGCTCTCTCGTCAAGTTTTTGTGGTAGATCACATTTCCCGTTGGATGATCTGGTCGGATTGACAATACCTGAAACATAGAAAACACTCCGAACGAAAGAAACAAAAAAAATCGAAATGAAAATCATCATTTTTTGTTAACGCAAAAAAGGTGTGTACACCGCGACATAAAAATACACACATTTACAATTCACGGTTCGTTCCTAGAACCTAGAGACGCTTGCTCCAGAGTGTTCCTAGAACGTTCTAGGAACAAGTGGGATCGAGTCTCGCTACCGCTCTCTTCCGGCCCGTTCTGTGAACATTTTATGCCCGCTCTAGACTTTTTCGCTGTTTTGGGGACTTTCTATGACCGTTTTAGGGAGGTTCTAGAGTTTTCGAATGCCTGAGTATAATGATGCAAAATTTTTTGGAAAAAAGGTCACGTTGCACAGTTTTTTTGCATTTTTTTCTACGTTGCACATCGCATTAGACATTTTTGGCAGAAAATAGAATAATTTATCTATTTCTTGGTATTTCGTTTTAGGAACTGTGAAATGATAACTTTGTTTAATTTTTGCCGGAAATGAAAAAAGTGAAATGAGAATCATATTTGGGTTTTTTTTTCCGATTTACCGAAAAATTTTCGGAAAAAACTTCCGGAAAAGTTTCAAAAATAATTTCGGAAAAAGTAACGACATGAAAAAATTCCGAAAAAAGTTCCGTTAAAATTTTTCAAAAAAGGTTCCGTCTGAAAAAAAACTTCCGAAAATGGTCGGAAAATTCCGGTTTCGGTTCCGCCCAAGCCTGGACGAGACCCTGTCAGCATCTCATTTTTTTCCCATTGTCTCTCAGACTGGAGAGGGGGTCACAGTGTCAGTTCCTCTTTTTACTCGATTTCTCTTATAAATTCCACGAACAGGGAAACCTAAAGAAAATCTTTCCGTGTTGTATCAGCAAGAAATTTTAGAGAGCAAACGAGACGCAGAGAAAAATAATAATTCAAAGAGGTCTCGTTTTTTTTTGGAAATTTCCAATTTTTGTTCACTTCACAGTGCGTGACGATGAGAGTTTAAGAAGCGATACTTGTCATCAGAGTGCACTTCCAAAAAACTTATTTCAGGGTGTACAACTTCGATTTCTTGTCTATTTGCTAACCGTTACACTATAATAACGTCAAAAGGTTCAAAATATTTACAACACTATCTTTATGGAGTGAACATCACTCTGGCTGTTCTCGGTTGTTCATTTTGTTTCGTACACATTCCAGAGCAAGTCGCAGCTCGACAGTATCTTTATGAGGTAACATCACGTGGCTGATTCGGGCCCGGGTCAGTGTTTTTTAATAGATAAAAGTTTGAAAAAAACTGACCTGGCCCAATTTCTTGGCTCTAGCTCGATTCTGTCACAGTTTTGTTAATGCCCGATTTTTATTTTATTCGAACTGATCCGAATGAGCCCAGCTGGCGGGAAATTTCAAGACAATTTTTTGAAGTTTCCAATTGTAGACAATTTCATGTATACCTCCCGATGTTCGAAAAAATAAAATGCTTGTGGTTGGATACAACGCCACCCAAATAGGCCTAGGCATCGGCAGTTTCATTATGATCATTCTCTGCGAATACTTTTATTTTGTGACCGCAACATTGTATCATTTCGTGTATCAAAATGATCGGAGAGTATCCGTCAGAACGAAGAATCTTCAGAAACAATTTTTCTTTCTGATTATCTTGCAAATCTTCATACCATTTTTCGTTATTCTCGTTCCTTGGATGTATGCAGTTTACTCATGTCTCACGGATTACTACAATCAGGCTCTGAACAATTTGCTAACGATTGATATCGGGATTCATGGCATTGTCTCATCCACTTCTATGTTACTCATTCATGGACCTTACAGACAGGCAGTGTTTGGAAGAATTATTGAAAAATTGTCAAGAAATGCTAGAAAGTTGAATGAAGCAACTTCAATTGTCAGAACTACATTGTTGAATATTTGAGAAATAAACATTTTTAATTTGTTACAATTCTTTTGAAACTTGTAATCTACAAACAAATTTGAAAAATGAAATTTCCCACCATCAATGTATGCGCCTTTAAAGTATCATCATGTTCTCTCACTATCACTGTGTGATTCACAACCAAAATGATTTCGCGCAATTTTCAAAATCAGACACACTTTTGTAGGCGCAGCAAAAATCGACAATATGAAATGCAGAAAAAATCTCGAAAATTTATTCGATCTACCAATAAAAATACTAAAACTTTGTAGACCTATTTGAGAAAAAATCTGATGATTCCGGTCACGTTTTCATTCAAAATATTCTTCACATTAAAATTGATCGAGACGTAAAATTTTCTGCGTCTTGTACACTCTCAAAAAAAAAATTGTCAGCTACAAAAAAGTTTTGACTCGAACTAAAACCACTTTAAAATTGTTCATAAAACTTCTGAACACAATAATCATTTTCAAAATTAAAAAAGTACAATCGATGATGACTTGCTGCAGTGACCTGTTTCAACAAAGCATATCGTCGATCATCCAAAATTTGTCGAATAAACTTTTTGAACATTTCCTTCTGCTCGGCCGACGCCTTATGAACCTCCATGTTCATTTGACATACAACAATTCCGGCCTCGTCCAACTTGCCGCCTACCGAAAAATAGGGAAAAAGTGAGTATTCCGAGTACTCGTTATCCATCCACAGATGATCAATAACCCGAATTTTCAGCATATTTTTGATAAAATATACGAGATCAATGTGAAACACTTCGACGTTTTGATATTTTTTTTTGAGCAAAACACTGGCCTCGAAAAATCCATCAGACCCGCTGACAGCTAGTGGGAAAAATGTGCCAAGTTTCGAAAAAATCTCGAAGTTATCCATGAACATTGGATCAGCGCCGAAGAACTTGGTTTGAGCGCCGAGCTCTTCCGTGGCCTGAAATTAATGAAAAAGTTATCTCTCGACCTCCGAAGTCAACTCACATTTTGCAACAAAGTCTCCGCGTTAATATCTTTTCCGATACCGATGGTAACCACATAGTCTTCAACATCTGGTGTAACCATATACCTCAGCGGCAAAACTGCGTACTTGTGTTCATCCTTGTTTTTGAATGATTTTAATTTTAGAGACACGCTTGAGTTTATTTTATCGTCACATTTCTTCACATGATTGATGCATGATTTCCAGAACTGAATAATAAAAATATTTTGACAGATAAACTAGGCCCGATAGAAACGAAGCCTATGATTTGAAGGTAAGTTTTCGGGCCGTTAAAAAATGTTGTATTTGAAAGATTCAACAACATGTAAGAAAATTATGTTAAGAAAGAAGTGAAACTGTCCGGTTTCAGACGGCCTAAAATGAGAAAAATCTCCGACCAGCCAGTATTATCTTGACCCGGGGCCTCGGCTTTCCTGGGCTGCAGTCCGTAGTAGTATTTTTGACAGGGCTGATGATTTGTGAGAGACGCAGAGAAAAACATTAGTTCGAAGGGTCACGTTTAGATTACTTTCCCCTTTTGTTCTTTTTTGAGAAAGAAACGATTATCGAAACTTCAATTTTTTAGAAATGAATTGAACTTCTGGGTCACGCGATAATTTTATTTGTTTTTTCATGATGTTGATCTTCATTTGCAGAAAACTGCAAAAACTATGACTGTTATGTGTCTGTTTCATAAAACAGC
Source organism: Caenorhabditis sp. 8 KK-2011 (assembly GCA_963572245.1). Lineage (NCBI taxonomy): Eukaryota > Metazoa > Nematoda > Chromadorea > Rhabditida > Rhabditidae > Caenorhabditis > Caenorhabditis sp. 8 KK-2011. The sequence goes on along the minus strand of OY751550.1, from coordinate 9,451,756 downwards.
TTAAAAGACCGTGATCATTTTTTGCTAATGATTTTTTTGTTTAGGAAAGCTGAAACATGTTAGTTGTTATCTAATCTGCGTACCTGATCGGCAGTTTCGCTGAAGTTGAAGCTGCTCATCGCGCAGTCATGCCATTCTTCGAACAGTTCCACTCTTTTAACTTGAAACACTTTTCTGATCTCAAGATGTTTCTCGGTTTTGTTGGATAGAAGAAGAAGAAAAATTGTGCATGTTAACCCGAAAAGTGCAAGCTTTACATGAAGTTTTAATGCGGCCATGAGATCTGGAAAAGTTTCAATTGAAAAAAAGGAACCTTACACAAATGTGGCTAGTTGCCAAGCGACTTTGGGGAACAAAAGAGAAATGTAAAATTGAAAAATCAAGAAAGCAACGATCATCTGTTCAAACAACGCCCGTTTCTGTTTGAAAAAAGAAACGAAAAAAAATTTATGGTATGTTGAGGAATTTGCGGACACAATAGTCATTTTCGAAATTGAACATGTAGAGGCGATAATGCTCGCCAGCATACACCTGTTTCAATAGAGCGTATCGCTTATCCGCCAGCGTTTGTTTCACGAATCCTTTGAACTCTTCTTTCTGGCTCAGTGTAGCGTTGTGGACCTGCAAATTGCTACAAATTAACAAAATGCCAACAAAGTTTGAACAAACAAAATATGTGCACACATTAGATACTATTATCAAAGTGCCACGACATTTTGAACAAGACCGAAAAGGGGGAAGAAGTGATGGTTAGCAAGACTCAGAGAAATACTATTAACAATAAATACGTGCGACACATAAACTAAAGATTGTTTTTGTCGTGTCAGCGAATTTCGAGAACAAACGAAACGCAGAGAAAAGTATGGTTTACGGAGAAGTGAGACCAGGGGTGTCGTTTGGGCCGCCCGCGGGCGCTCGCTGTTTTCTTATTCCGTCATTATCTCGTTTCGGAGTGAAGATTTCAATTTTCTGAGACTCCGAAATGAAAGAACAGGTCAAAATACATATTTTATGATACTTATATCATTATCAAAAACAAAACCAAATTTTTTATTCACCCTTGAAAAAGTTGAGCGGGCACCTAAAAAGCCCAAAACGACAACCCTGAGTGAGACACATACGGGTCACGTTTTTTTGTTTAAAACTGATTGTTAGGCGTGAAAAAAATCAGCGTCTCGTACTCTCTCTCTCTCTCTGTTCTCAACAACAATATTCCTGTGATTAAATTAGATCCGAAATATGGGCCCACTGAGCTGGGCTTATTTTTTAATAAAATTAAAAATATTTTCCAGAAAGAAATAGTTTTAGCTCTGATTGTCGAGAGAGGCTTGAGCCGGACCGGTTCTGAAAATTTTGGAAATATTGAAATTTCTGACTTTTTTAAAGACATGCTCTCCAAAATTTTTCGAGATTTTTTTTGCCTAACGTTTATCAGAAAAAATAAGGTAAGTTCAGACAAATAAGTTCTACCCGATTCGGGTCCGATTCAGCAGCAAAAACAACTTCCAGAAAATAAAACTAGGTTCCATTTTTTTTCATCAAATCATCAGACAGTTGAGCTAGGTTTGTTTTAGAACTGTGGCAATGCAGCGGCACGTCTGCCAGAATTCTGCCAGCGAAAAAAAGTCATCACTCTCCTGTCTAGGAATTTGTGCTGGAAGAGTTTGATGCGCATCTTTCTGTGGTCAAAATTTTTTGGATTTTTTCAATAATACAAAATGTATGTTTTATACGAATCACCCCTTACCTCCATGTTCAGTTGACAAACTGTGATACCGGCCTGATCCAACTGTCCACCTGTATAAAAATATGGGAAAAGGGCGTATTCGGAATACTCGTTATCCATCCAAAGATGATCAACTTGCTGAATTTTCAACATGTTTTGAAGAAAATAGACGAGATCGATGTGAAACACATTGGAATTAGTGTAGCTTTCTGAAAACATTTCGAAGAAAATGACAAATTTCAGAAAAAATTTACTCACTATTGAACAAAACACTAGCCTCAAAAAACCCGTCAGAAGCACTAACAGCTAATGGAAAATAGGTGCCAATTTTGGTGAAAATTTCGAAATTATCCAAAAACATTGGATCGGCCCCGAAGAACTTTAGATGGTAACCAACTTTGTCGGACTCCTAAAGTTCAAAGTTTTTTAGATAAAAACATAGACCAACATTTTTGAGTGTCTCTTCGGCGAGAATGTCTTTTCCAATACCAAGAGTAACCACATAGTCATCGTACTCCGAGTTGATTTGTCGATGAACAGGAAGAATTGCCATCTTCATCTCGTCAGTGTTGTTGAACTTTTGAATTCGCAAAGTAACGTCGGCGTTGATCAGTTTACCGCAATCGTTGATGTGTCTACCGGTTGTGTTCCAGAACTGCAAAAATAAAATAAAGGGCTACTGTAGGTAGGGCTTTTAATTTTTCCGGCCGGTTCGGCTTTTGAAAACGTCAGTTTCTCGGAGAAGGTAAAAGATTTTTTCTGAAAAAACATGTGGACCGTTTTTAACTCTTTTTTTCAGAAAAAATATGATTCGCACACTAGAACTCAAAACCCGTTTCCGGTCGGGCTGATTCTAGCCGTCAATAAAAATGCCCGGCTAAGGCCCGGACGGTCCAAATCTCACCGCTGATGGTCATGGGCTCGAAATATTTTGCGTCAAAATTGAGCATGAAATATGAATTTTCACGTGAACTTTTGACGAAAAAAATTAAATTTTTTACTGTTTCAAATGTTTTGTAAATGAAGTCTAGTGTTAAAACCAACAATGAAGGAAAAATATCGAACCCGAACAAGAAAATGGACTAGAACCGATGAAAAAACAGACCTGACACCAAGTTCAAAATCAAACTTTTACCAGGCTTGGTCAGAATCACAAAAAAAGGAATTTCAGTTTTTCTGGGTTTTCCGATAATTTTCGGAAAATTTCCGACTTTCAAACTCTGCAATTTTTTCCGTCAGAAAAAGTCGGAATTTCCGAAGAGCAAAAACTTAAAAAAATTCCGATTGAATTTTTCGAAAACAAATTTTGCAAAAAAACTAACTTTAACCGGATCATCCTTGAAATCGAAACTCTTCACCGCACACTTGTGCCACTTCTCAAAAATGCCAACCTCATGACGAACAACATTTTGAATCACAATCTGTTTATTTTGACTAATCACATAGACGAAGAATACTGCTGCAATGAAGCAACAAACTAAAAACTGAATTTTGATCATTTCTCAAAAATTTCAACTGAACTATTTTGAAATGACGTGGAAAAGGAATGAGTCGTCGGATACAACGCATTATGTGCACACCTGTCTGTTTGTTTTGAAAACGGCCCATGAGGAGGAGATACTTTTTGGTCTCTGGAAATGGGAAATTGCAGCATGTGGCTAAAGTTTTTTGAACGTGAAAATGAGAAATTTTTTGGATTTCTAAAAAACAAAGATGAAAAACAAAAGTTTTCTGGTATCACGATTTAAATCCAATCAGAAACGTATAAAACTCGGGTTGGCGTTTCCAGCAAAATGTCGACAACACTGAACCAAATTAGTTATCGGAAAAATCGGAAACAATGAATCACTTTTTTTGTTTCTCATTTTGTTTGGTTTTGTCTTCCATGACATTTTGAAAATTCAAATGAATTATTTTTAATGTGATTTTTCTCTTCAAAAGTTTTCCCAAATTTTTCAGATCACATTCGAAATGCTTCGTGCATTTTTGATATTCACAATAATCTCTACCTGCTCATCCTTCCAAGATCAAGGTCCGGAAGTTCTAGAACCCCAGGAGTATGGTTATCATAGGAGGGCGTATATTCGTGATCCGTTTGAGTTCAAACTCGGTATGGAATGCAATCTGAAACGTATATTTCGCTGGAAAATCAAATGGATCGAACACGGTTTTTTCAAATATGAAGTATTCGGAACATGGATAACGAATGAAGTTGGCGGACATTCGTATCATGATTCAAAGTATATCTACACAGGCATGTTATATGGTGGTGCTGGAAATCACAGAGGCTATGACATTGCGGCAGTTATCCAGCACGATTGTAACTATGAGGATCGGATGGTCGAACTACAAGTCATGTTCTATCCACTTTGTCAACAGGGAAAAGATGAGCAACCGCTAGCTTGTCGGAGGCAGGCGGTCATTGTTATCGACAATTTGGAGGGCTATGTCGAAGCCGATGCTCGAGTTTTGAGAACTCGTGGACCTGTCGATACTGATGGATATTCATACATTGTCTGAATGAAGTTGCAAACTGTTTCATTGTTCAAAAATTGTTTTCAAACAACATTTCGAGTGACACAAATATCTTCATCAAAACTAATTTTTGCAGGATTTTTTTTAATTTTTGGTCTCCTAAAATTTTACAATTTTTCCTAGTAGGTCAAATTAGTTTTCGTGACCTTTTTTTTGAATTTTCCTTTTTTTTCTACAGTTCAGGTCAGCTTATTCGGTAGAAAAATTTCAATACAGATTTTTTTGTCTGGGCATATTTTTCTTCGGGCCCGGTCCGTTTTTTTCAAGGTTCTTGCGAAATCGGGTCTCGATATCGAAGAAAAAAATCTTTTCACTTCACTTGTCAGAAGTTTGTCCTATTTTGAATAACCCGGTTCGCTTTTGTGGCCTGACTAAGGATTCGTCGGAAAAAACAACACCGCTATTTGAAAAAATGGTTGTGGTTCTGATTTGAAAAAAAACCGAAAAAAAATGGGCCAGATTCATTATTTTTCGGTCCCGAGTTCCGTCAAATAATTTGGTTTCAGGCCTAATTCAGCGCTCTAATGGCTTAGTCCAATTCCCTTTCAGAATTTTTCCTTGTTCAAAAAATTATTTTGCAAACAAAAGTTTCACATGAATTGATGTCGTAAAAACTAGTGAATATTTATAAGCGCGCTCGGCATGAGATGAACAGAAACTGAAATGAAATTCTTGATTTTTCTGATTGTTTGCTCCGTAGTTTTCACAATGCCCAGCGCCGATGACGATGAAGAGTTTGCTAATTGTTTCTTGTCACCTGTTCAGTGTGTTATGGAATAAAATGATTCGGTCGGCCAAATGTGGGTGAAGACAAAAAAGCGGCCGCGCCCGCTACCATTATAATGTGTCATAAAACGTGTCGTAGTTTGTCGCCTCTCGCTAACACCTCTCCAAAAAATGAAAACAATGAATGTTATACTTTATTTATTACTTCTAACCATTGTAAACATTTTGTGAGTTCCACTATTCTCGAAAACACGTGTACAAGAAAAATTGCAGATTCATCTATCAGATATCTAAAGAGAGACAAGAGGTTGTTCACGAAGTGCGACAACTTCAGTTTAATCCAAGAGTGTTACTATATCAACTATTCCAAACGTATGTTGGTATGGAAAAGTTGGTCGACATTGAGGTGCCGGTCTTCAAAGAATTTGGATTTATCATCGAAAACGCCACGTATCCTTTCGTCACGTTGGAACACAAAAAACAGCCAAGCTGCTCGAGAGTGTTATTCAAAAAACTGGAGAACACTAACAAACCTGAGAGATTCATTCCGAACGATAAGCTGAAGAGGTTTTTGATGGCAAAATTTGTAGGAGTTTCTTATGTGAGTGAAAATCGTACCAGTACATTTCTTGTGAAAAAAAAAGAAATTGTGAAGTTTTTTTGGCTCGATGAGTGTATCTAGAAAAATTCAAATTTTTTACATCGGTCTGGACCCGACTATGTAATTCTTGAAACTTGAAATTCCTGTCCCGAAATCTTATTTTAATCTTATTTTCCAAGAATGCTCAGCTGGAAAATGAGAAAACACGTTTTGCAATTCCAGAGTTATAGAGACGATAGAAAATTGTTGAAAAATATGTCGGAGAGTTGGCATCACTTGAATGAGATGTTGCACGGATGGACGGCTCGAGAGATTGTTGCGATTGGGGAGAATCGCGATTTGAGCAAGTTTTTGAACTAGTCCTAAACTGTTGAACTGGGCCAGATATTTTGGCCGACTTCTAGCTAGAATTCTAGCCGACTAAAATTCCATCTTAGCTGTTCACGGGCTTTTATGACGTCTTTCAGAAGAGACGTAGAGAAATCGAAATTTTGCAGTTCGGGTTCACGTTGATATTTTTATTATTTAGTGTTCACGTTTTTTGTAATGACCAGAAAATATTTTGTTGATTAACGACTTGACCTATATTCCTTTCATTTCCCGAAAAAAGTCAGTTTTGAGATATTTTTCTGTTAAAAAAACGAACGTGAAAACAATACAAATGTGACTTTTCGAACTGCAAATTCCTTGTTTTTCTCTGTGTCTCTTTCGATTGACACATTTCTATTAGGATGTGTGTTAATTTTCTCGAATACTGAAAAATCCTAACAACTTCCAGTATCTCTTCATCACGCGCTTTCTCAGCACTCCATCCAAGGTCAACAAGGATTAGTAGTCTCACACATCTATCCAATTGAAGAGTTGTTGACTCTGAAGTCTGGAGCCTGGCACATTTGGTCGACTGGCATCACACCGAGAACATCAAAAAACTGGAGAATTAACACGACTGCCGAACTGATGGATCTCCCAAATAACATGACATTTGACTTCATGGTCATTTCCGGTTTCTTGGAACATTTGGGATTGGGTAGATTCGGCGAGAAGTTGGAACATCGCGCTGACTTGAAATTCATTCGTCAAGTTTTGTGTCTTCTCAAACCGGGAGGATTGATGTTCCTCGAATTGCCGATCGGTATAGATAACTTGGTTTTCAATGGCTACCGAATCTACGGACCTCTTCGTCTTCCAATGTTAATGGTTGGTATGGAATGGATCGGAACCTACGGGCCTCGAAGTGTGACTAACATTCAAATCGATGCAGAATATTTGTGGCAATTGCCAAACTTCAAATACGATCGTCGAACCATTGTTCTGCGCCGTCGAGATAATCCCTAACCAGATTTCATTTTTGTTGTATGTATTTCTATTTGTGTTCATCTCCCCCAAAAACATATGTGAACAATTTTGATTTTCATCATTGTTATTCGTTTCGCGATGAATCATCCCATTGTTATTCTATTTTTATCGATTTTCATCAAAACATCGAGCTCGATCGAATGTTATGGTGGTGATGTCGAGGTTGGTGACCTCACCGAAAAATACGTCGACTACAATTGTCCGTCGTTGATGAACTGCTTCATCGAATTGCAAGAACAACGGTTGGCCGGTGAAAATGAGACAATCTTGGCGATGAAAAAGGGGTGTGTCGAGAAGGCCGATGAGGAGGACTTTGACAATGCTGTGAGTTCTATGATACAGCGGTTTCACATACTCTATCTCATAGCGTGTTTACAAGAGAGACACAGAGAAATCAGATCTGTCCAGTTCAGGCCACTTTGATTTTCGAAAAGTTCTAACCAAATCGGACCTGAACCAAACAAATAGAAAAATTGATCCAGGCCATTTTGTTTTGGTCCTACTCAGAAACTATAGGGCAAGGCCCGACTTTTCAACCGTTTTATCCGTTCAGAACAAAAATTTTGTTGAGCTTACGATCATGTCACTTTCCAGCCGTCTTGTTTCAACTTTGACTTTTCCAACTCATCTGCTCAATTTCTGACGCACGGATTCAAATGTACATGTAACAAGGTCGACCTCCCTTCCCGTTATCCCCAATTTTTTTTGATTTTTCAGAGTTTCTGCAATGGTCATCTAGTCAACAACATCAACACTTCTCCCGCCATCATTCTTCCAATTCTCGTGTTTTTAATGTCTCTTATATTATCATAGATAAAAGTATATTATTATTATTCTCACCTATCAGACAAGTACTTAACAGCTAAACATTTTTTCAAAACAACCAAAAAATGTTTCCGCTGATTTTCCTTCTGACTTCAACAAGTGTTTTGGCACAAAATCCAGACTCTTTGGCTTGTGATTTGTGTCAAGATTTTCTTGAACTCGCGCAAAATCAGCTAGCCGCTGTTGAACATCTGGTCGCATTCGATCTTGTTAAAATAGTCGATGTAGGATGTTCCCATTCTCATTAAGATAATTTCATTCTATTTCAGAGTTTATGCTCGGCAGCTCCTCATGAGATCCCACTCCTCGAGACCGGTTGCAAAGTGTTGAGAGAAAACCTGATCGACGCAATGGTTCGGTTGATTCGTGGATTACAGAATCAGATAAAGCCAACAATAACACATGCAAAAAAAATAAACAAAAACAATGAAAAAAAGTGTCCCACGTACTTTTGCAAAAAAAGGGGCGGTACCTGAGCTTTCCAATGAAAAAAATGGTGTGCCGCAGTTGCAAACAAACATGCCGCGGGCGTTTTACGTGGACAATTTTTTTGTTTATTTTTTTTGCATGTGCAATAATTTGTCGTTATTTAGGGGATTGTGAATGAAGAATCTGTGTGTTGTATTTTGGGAAAAATTTTTTCCCAAAAAAAAGAAGAAATTTTTAATTAGTAAAAACGTGAATACTTTACTTTTTTCTGTAAAGATTTGAGTAGTGACAAAACTTTTAAAATTTTGGAAAAAAACTTTTTTCGGAAATTCTCATAAAAATTGGACCAAAAAAACATAGAAATGAGGACAAGAACTTCCGTTTTGAGATTCTACCTAAATTGCAAAATTGAAACGTTCACATTTATTTCAAAAACAGTTGTTTTTTAAGTAAACTTTGTTAGGTAAACTTCGTCTGGCAAACTCTGTCATCATACAAAAAAAACCAACTGATCGGCAAAATTACACAACACAAAAAAAATGGCAACTCATTTATTAACAAGAAACCAAAACACCACAAACAACTTTGGGCTCCAACTGACTCTTAAAGGTGGACTGCGATATATCTGAGAAAGACGGTGTGCAATGTTGCGTCATTTATAGTGTAGTGAAATTCTTCGAAAATGTGTGTACTTTTTTGAATTTATAATGGTTCGATAGAGCGCACATGGTCGTGAAGACGGAAAGGCGGAATTGCTTGTGTTTGTTTTTTTCCTGGCACTGTATCAAATTTTTTGCGTTTTTTTGGTTTTCGCATCATTTTTCAGGGGCACACAAACTATATTATAGACGAAACACTCAATTATCTCGCAGTCCACCTTTAACACCTTTCACCAGTCGAATTAATCCATCTATCAAATCGTCGCGTAGAACCGTGCACAACGTCTTCACAATTGGAATTTTCTGCGGAGCCAGAGCGCAAAGGTTCTGCAAAGAAAAATTACATTTCTCGTGAACTTTTGAGAAGATGGAGATCATATAGGACGCTGCACAAATAATAAATCGATTTTTTGAACAAGTTGTGATTTAGAAAAGCGAAAAATCACAAAACTATGTAAATTCCAAAATCATGACGAAAATGTAAAAAACGAGATGACTAACGGTCGAAAGTGCGAGGATGACGTTTCGGATACCATGTAGACAATAATTGATGAAAATGAGCTGGTATTCGACGGATGAACGAAAAATTCAAAACGATGTGACTATTTTAGAAATTTGTTGAGGTGACTATTTTTGGAATTTAATCGTTAACGTTTCGAAAATAGAAACCGTTTTTTCAATATTCAATTCTGATACTCCTTTCATTCACTTGTACCGTATACCATGAGAAAATTTAAAGAACCATTTATTAGAGAAAACAACTGAAAACTATATCAGATACTCTACGTAACTCAGCGTGAAATCATATATCCAAATCGGCAAAAATTACAAGTTGTTTTTTCATCCAAATCGGCAAAATTTAGAAGTTGTTTTTTCATCCAAATCGGCAAAAATTACAAGTTGTTTTTTCATCCAAATCGGCAAAATTTACAAGTTGTTTTTTCATCCAAATCGGCAAAAATTACAAGTTGTTTTTTCATCCAAATCGGCAAAATTTACAAGTTGTTTTTTCATCCAAATCGGCAAAAATTACAAGTTGTTTTTTCATCCAAATCGGCAAAATTTACAAGTTGTTTTTTCATCCAAATCGGCAAAAATTACAAGTTGTTTTTTCATCCAAATCGGCAAAAATTACAAGTTGTTTTTTCATCCAAATCGGCAAAAATTACAAGTTGTTTTTTCATCCAAATCGGCAAAATTTACAAGTTGTTTTTTCATCCAAATCGGCAAAAATTACAAGTTGTTTTTTCATCCAAATCGGCAAAATTTACAAGTTGTTTTTTCATCCAAATCGGCAAAATTTACAAGTTGTTTTTTCATCCAAATCGGCAAAAATTACAAGTTGATTTTTTTTCATCCAAATCGGCCAAAACTACAAGTTGCTTTTTTTCCAATCGGCAAAAAATGCAAGTTGCTTTTTTTCCATTCTCAAAAGGTCACGTTTTGGAATAATCGAAACGTGGGCCATTTTTTGAAAATGGAGATGAATTACAACTTGTAATTTTTCCCATCTCGGGGAAGAAACAAATGGAATTTTCGAGAGGGTACGTTTTCAAGCAGATTCAACATACACCTAAAACGTACAAAACCAGTGGAAAATTTAAAATAAATTAGATAAAAAAGAGAACAAAACTTGGGAAAAGTCGCAAAGTGGGGAACATTTGAATAAAGTAGAGGGAAAGTACAGTACTCGCTGCTGAAGATGTTGACCGGTTGTCCAAAAGTTCGACGTTATGACGGAAGAAAATGTACGATGACCACTTGAAGTAAGATTGTGCATCTGAAAAACAACTGTGAACTAAAGTACACTTTTCAATGTTACATTTTTTGAAATTGGGAAAAACTACAACTTGCGTTTTTTCCCATTCTCAAAAAATCACGTTCTAAAATTAATAAAACGTGAAAGAATTTTTACATTTCGGAAAAATTTACAACTTGCGTTTTTTTCCCGTTTTCGAATAAAAAAACAGTCACATTTTTAACAAAAACGTGAATTTTGGTGAAAAACACAAGTTGTTTTTTTTTACCATTTTGCAAAGCATGTTTCTGAGTTGAACCTGATCAATTTTAAGTAAAATTGGAAACTTCTTAAGTGAAATTTCAGCGGGCATTTTTTGGAAACGTTTTGAACTATATCGGTGAAAAAATACAGGTGTTGTGCGAACAACCAGTTACTTTCTGGCATAATCCAAAATCTAGTCCGTTTTTTTACCTCTTTCAGGATAGATTCGAAACTGGCTTAGATCTGTCATTTTTTGAACAACCGAGGTTCATTTAGGTTAGTTTACCGCCAGATTATATTTAAAAGTTGCGATTTTGTGTCTAAATAAGCTCGAAATTCTGTTTTAGACTTCATAACGACCAAGAATTGGTTCTTTGTACACCTGTTGAAAAAAAAAGAGCAAACTCGATGGGGAGTCGAACATGGCTCAGCAAAAAGGTGCATTGACTTAAAACACACACTTTCCTAGATGCGCCAAACGAGCACACATGTTTTCGATTCTCATTTACGAGAAAATGAGAAGACGAAGAAGGAGAAAGGTGGCATAACATCCAGTGTTTAGTCAGTGAAAAAAATACTTACAGTATTTTACAAAAATCCCAAAATGTTGTAATTGTTTGCATCCGACCCAATTTTTTCTCGAAAACGGCACGATTTCCCGTCAAAAACGTCCACCAGATTCGTTTCTCGTCGCATAGAGGGCATTTGCATCATCCAGCTACATCTGGAACAATATTACAGTTCAATGAATCCGATTTTATTACAAAAAATCAACAAAGTACGGTAAAAACTCACTTGATTCACGACCAACCACTTCGGCAGAAAAAAATCGACTGAATGATGACCATTTTTTCGAGAAATGCAACATGTGTCATGACGTCATCAATTCCACGTGAACAAAAAAAAAAGAGAAATGAGAAGGAGAAATCAATACGAAGATGTAGATGATGACGTGGAATTGATGACGTCATGACACATGTTGCATTTCTCGAAAAAATGGTCATCATTCAGTCGATTTTTTTCTGCCGAAGTGGTTGGTCGTGAATCAAGTGAGTTTTTACCGTACTTTGTTGATTTTTTGTAATAAAATCGGATTCATTGAACTGTAATATTGTTCCAGATGTAGCTGGATGATGCAAATGCCCTCTATGCGACGAGAAACGAATCTGGTGGACGTTTTTGACGGGAAATCGTGCCGTTTTCGAGAAAAAATTGGGTCGGATGCAAACAATTACAACATTTTGGGATTTTTGTAAAATACTGTAAGTATTTTTTTCACTGACTAAACACTGGATGTTATGCCACCTTTCTCCTTCTTCGTCTTCTCATTTTCTCGTAAATGAGAATCGAAAACATGTGTGCTCGTTTGGCGCATCTAGGAAAGTGTGTGTTTTAAGTCAATGCACCTTTTTGCTGAGCCATGTTCGACTCCCCATCGAGTTTGCTCTTTTTTTTTCAACAGGTGTACAAAGAACCAATTCTTGGTCGTTATGAAGTCTAAAACAGAATTTCGAGCTTATTTAGACACAAAATCGCAACTTTTAAATATAATCTGGCGGTAAACTAACCTAAATGAACCTCGGTTGTTCAAAAAATGACAGATCTAAGCCAGTTTCGAATCTATCCTGAAAGAGGTAAAAAAACGGACTAGATTTTGGATTATGCCAGAAAGTAACTGGTTGTTCGCACAACACCTGTATTTTTTCACCGATATAGTTCAAAACGTTTCCAAAAAATGCCCGCTGAAATTTCACTTAAGAAGTTTCCAATTTTACTTAAAATTGATCAGGTTCAACTCAGAAACATGCTTTGCAAAATGGTAAAAAAAAACAACTTGTGTTTTTCACCAAAATTCACGTTTTTGTTAAAAATGTGACTGTTTTTTTATTCGAAAACGGGAAAAAAACGCAAGTTGTAAATTTTTCCGAAATGTAAAAATTCTTTCACGTTTTATTAATTTTAGAACGTGATTTTTTGAGAATGGGAAAAAACGCAAGTTGTAGTTTTTCCCAATTTCAAAAAATGTAACATTGAAAAGTGTACTTTAGTTCACAGTTGTTTTTCAGATGCACAATCTTACTTCAAGTGGTCATCGTACATTTTCTTCCGTCATAACGTCGAACTTTTGGACAACCGGTCAACATCTTCAGCAGCGAGTACTGTACTTTCCCTCTACTTTATTCAAATGTTCCCCACTTTGCGACTTTTCCCAAGTTTTGTTCTCTTTTTTATCTAATTTATTTTAAATTTTCCACTGGTTTTGTACGTTTTAGGTGTATGTTGAATCTGCTTGAAAACGTACCCTCTCGAAAATTCCATTTGTTTCTTCCCCGAGATGGGAAAAATTACAAGTTGTAATTCATCTCCATTTTCAAAAAATGGCCCACGTTTCGATTATTCCAAAACGTGACCTTTTGAGAATGGAAAAAAAGCAACTTGCATTTTTTGCCGATTGGAAAAAAAGCAACTTGTAGTTTTGGCCGATTTGGATGAAAAAAAATCAACTTGTAATTTTTGCCGATTTGGATGAAAAAACAACTTGTAAATTTTGCCGATTTGGATGAAAAAACAACTTGTAAATTTTGCCGATTTGGATGAAAAAACAACTTGTAATTTTTGCCGATTTGGATGAAAAAACAACTTGTAAATTTTGCCGATTTGGATGAAAAAACAACTTGTAATTTTTGCCGATTTGGATGAAAAAACAACTTGTAAATTTTGCCGATTTGGATGAAAAAACAACTTGTAATTTTTGCCGATTTGGATGAAAAAACAACTTGTAAATTTTGCCGATTTGGATGAAAAAACAACTTGTAATTTTTGCCGATTTGGATGAAAAAACAACTTGTAAATTTTGCCGATTTGGATGAAAAAACAACTTGTAATTTTTGCCGATTTGGATGAAAAAACAACTTCTAAATTTTGCCGATTTGGATGAAAAAACAACTTGTAATTTTTGCCGATTTGGATATATGATTTCACGCTGAGTTACGTAGAGTATCTGATATAGTTTTCAGTTGTTTTCTCTAATAAATGGTTCTTTAAATTTTCTCATGGTATACGGTACAAGTGAATGAAAGGAGTATCAGAATTGAATATTGAAAAAACGGTTTCTATTTTCGAAACGTTAACGATTAAATTCCAAAAATAGTCACCTCAACAAATTTCTAAAATAGTCACATCGTTTTGAATTTTTCGTTCATCCGTCGAATACCAGCTCATTTTCATCAATTATTGTCTACATGGTATCCGAAACGTCATCCTCGCACTTTCGACCGTTAGTCATCTCGTTTTTTACATTTTCGTCATGATTTTGGAATTTACATAGTTTTGTGATTTTTCGCTTTTCTAAATCACAACTTGTTCAAAAAATCGATTTATTATTTGTGCAGCGTCCTATATTTTTGTTTTAGAAGAATAAGGTGAACGTGACCCATCATCATTTTTTCTCTGCGTCTCTCATTTCCCAATTCTCACTCACATCCACAACATTTCCGAGACTTGTAGATGTGACTTGTTCGAGAACATCGAGTTGTGATTGAAGAAGATTCAGACCATCTTCGCATAACTGACACAGTCCGTTTGATGAAGTGGAAACATTTTTCGGATATGCAAAAGTCGCTCCAATGAGAATAAGCACTAGGAGGAGTTTCATCTTTTTTCAAAGTTTATGTGAGTTGGGAAAAACAAAAACCGAGTGAACTATTTTATATTGCTTGTACAAAAATGCACTTGACTGAAAAAAACATGTTGTTTTGTTGCACTGATGTGCGTAATCAAGAGCAACACTGATAATGAAAATGTGACGTGAATGAGGAACATGGTTTTTGGAAGAGCTGTGCCGCAACGTGCGTGGCGTGGAATTCCAACTGAAAACGGTTCAACTGAATCGAACCTAAACGAAAAAACTGAAACTGGCCAGGTTTTTTCTCTATGTTTCTAGAACCGGATCCAAATCCAATCGCTGGGGAACCAGAAGGAGTTATCTGAAGTTTCTGTTTTTAAAAATTGTCAAAAAAAAAAATAAGTCGTGGGCCCGATTCACGCCTGACGCAGCAGAAAATTTTCGAGAAAATCGGGTCATTTCTAATTTTTTTTGTTACTGTGAAGGCCCAATTTTTGGGCCCGCATCAATGTTTCGAGCAACCCGAACCTCATCCTTCCTTTTTTGAACTTGTTTTGCTAAAAAAGTAAACATTTTCAAAACTATAACTGATAATGAAATTTCACTATTTTCCATTTCTCCCAAAAAATGATCGTCAAATTGCTCCTCATCTCCACACTGTTTTCATCGATCCAACCCACGCCACTTCCCAACATTCTTTGTCAACTGTGCGAGGATAGTTTCGATCTACTTCAGGTTCAGCTGAGTGTGGCTGAACACGCGGCTGAGGTGAATCTCGGAAATCTAGTTGACGTAAGTGAGACATGCAGATCTATCAACAAAAATGCAAATCAATTTCAGACGCTTTGCTCTTTGGCACCGCGCCAAATTCCAATTATTGACACGCTGTGCGAAGTTATACGTGAGGATTTGGTGGATGCGCTTGTCGATCTTATCAAGGGAATTGAACAACAAACTCAACCCGACCTAGTTTGTCACAGATATTTGCCTGTTTGTTAATCGTGTTGTTATTACCGTACTCTTTACATTTTGTAAATATTTTGATAGACATGTTGTTGCACTGTTTTATTGAGATAGCTGGAACAACCTTATAAAACTGGTAAAATTCAAATTTTCTAAAAAAAAAAACTAAATGTTGTCACTTCTTCTCCTGGTATTTTCAACCGTGTTGGCCCAGTCTTCTACCCGGTTCCCAACATCAACATCCACACCGATTACCTCCAACAGAAATGTGACATTCAACCCGGTGTGCATACTGTGCAAAGAGGGCTTGGATCTGCTCGCCACTCAGATTGATGTGCTCGATCATCTCACATCAGTCAACCTGACTGGATTGGTTGATGTAAGTGCAAATGTATGTTTTGTTCACTAGATGTGTTTTCTAGAATCTTTGTCGAAAAGCTCCTCGAAAAATTCCGATCGTTGACGCGTTGTGCACAGTGTTGCGTGATGACCTGGTCGATGCTCTCATTCGACTTGTACGAGGTCTCAAAGACGAGACAAACCCTTCGTATCTTTGTAAAAAGTTTATTGATTGTGCCTAATAAACTTGTTCTGTTTTCAATTCGATATTTTACTCTAAAAAAAAGTTTTGTGATCTTGTGCTATTCCAGGGGCTTGGACCAGGTGGGCTCTTGGCCATAAAAAGCTCGACTTTTTTCTAGCTTCAAAATTCGAGTATTTCAAACTTTGTCGATAAAATATAGAGCATTAGAAGTGTGGGGATGTAAAATTTTTGGAGGTCCGAATATCGGTTGGAAATATAGGGCGCCAAAATTGAAAAAGTGGCGACATGTCGTAGAGCACCAACAACCCCCTGCAACTAGGCTCAACATGAGGCATCTCAAAGTTTCTAGGTCACGCTAGAAAACGAGGTCACGTTGAGGCCGAATATCTTCAATTCATGCGAAATATTTTGCATTTTTTTCAAAATCACATAAAAACAGAATTATCCCCATCGTCATCGAGAAAACACGAAGAGCTATCGGCAAATGATTTGCGACGATCACAACTAAATCCATACAAATATCTCGATGAACCTGAAATCATAAAAATTGTTTCCAAATTTCCAAACCTCCAGACTCACCCATCTGTTTAACATCAATCATATCAAAATCGATATTTGGCTCGAAAGCGGTGCTCAATGTTCGGACATGCGGTTCCTCACTTATCGTCACTTCGATGCCTTCTTTCTCTTCATCATACTGTGGTCCTCGCGGGTTTGTCTCGATATCGATGTCGGCTGGATTACCGGCGGCGGCGATCGCGTTCACGTTGATCATCATTCCCATTCTGGCAAATGCTCCCAATTGTGCCATACCCAGACCAAGTCCTCGATTGATACTTATCTTCTGGGCCATCTGAAAAAATGAAGAAATGATTTCTCTAGTTTTTTTTTGTTAAGGGAAATACAGAACTTCTGTATTATTTGATTTTGGAAAAATTGGAAAAATACCAGGCTCGGCAGAATAAAAAACCCAGCGTCCGCCAGGACTAACCAGGGTTCTTGAAAAATGCCCGGTCCAGCATTTTGCCTTGCCTGAAAACACTAATCACCGGAACAAATATGTCAACCCAGAATTTTATGTTTGGAAATGAGAAACTCTGGAATGTCCACAAAATCTATTCGAAAATTTTCTAACCACTCTTGATAAATTCAATAAATTCAAGAACTCTTGATAAATGCAAGAACAAAACACAATTCTTCATTATGCACAATTGGTAAGATTTTTACAAAGATACGATGGATTTGTCTCATTTTTCAGGCCTCTGACGAGTCGAACAAGTGCATCATCCAAATCGCTACGCAAAACAGTGCACAAAGTTGAGGCGAGAGGCGATTTACTCGGCACGGTTTGGCAGAGTCGCTAGAAAACAACGCTAGATGAATGAGCGTGCGCGTTACATACGTACATCTATTGAATTGCCAAGATTGACAGAGGTGAGATGATCAAGAACATCGATCTGGGATCCAAGCAAATCGAGACCTTCTTTGCACAAAATGCAAACAGCGTTGTTCGAGTTTGGTTGTTGTTTTTGTTGTTGGGACAGAATAGTCGAGACAAAAAGACAGAAGATTATGAACATTTTCATGATTTTTCCAATAACTTTGTTCATTTCATTCTCATCTTATTTATACTGTATTGTCAGCTATTCCAACAAAAAAGTGCAAACATAACATGTCGAAAAAATATTTACAAAACAAAAAAGGATAAACTACAGTAGTTCCATTTGTTGATCTGACGTATAACCCTTCTGTTTTGATATGAAAAGTTACGTCGACCCGTTTTTGATTCAGTGCTCACTGAGCTCTTAAAGGTGACACAACAATTTGTTTCTACAAAACTATTGAATGTCAAAATAATGTTATCATTGTTAGCAAAATGAAATATTTGTGGTTTTTGCTGTGTCTCATCGTCTCTCTGAGTTCGGCTCAACAAGCCGGATGGTTGTGTGACCCGTGTCACGAGGCGGTCGAGTATTTCAAGTTTCAACTCGCTTTCTATCATGATGATGTTCCTCAGCTTCTTGGAGCCATTTTGGATGTAAGCAAATGAAAATATCGACAAAAAATAATATGCGATGTGCAACGTAGAAAAAAATGCAAAAAAAAACTGTGCAACGTGACCTTTTTTCCAAAAAAATTTTGCAACATTTTTCATTGATTTTTGATCTTTTTTTCATTTCGATTGAATTTTTCACGTTTTTTTAATGAGAAATGTTGCAATTTTTTTGAAAAAAGTGAGGTCATGTTGCACAGTTTTTTTGCAAATTTTTTGCATTTTTTTCTACGTTGCACATCGCAATAACTAAAAACGTGACCTTAAAAAACTAGGATTTTTCTCTTCGTCTAGTTCACCTCAAAATTTTCTACAAGAAAAACGATTTGACTTCAGTCTTGGTGTGAGTTCAACGACGAATCGTTGCTCTTGGAAGATTGCACAAGTTTTCGCGAATACATAGTTGGAGGGTTCATCGCACTAATCGAACGACTTCAGAACGACATTGAACCTAATCACGTGTGTACTTTGTTGAAAATATGTTGATAACAATGCAGTCAGTTGTTTTTAAGCGCTTTGAAAATTTTAAAATGACAAAAAAAAAACAATGAATCATTTTCTAATCTTGCTATTTTTCCTCATTGGTACTGTTTCAACTATTCCACTTTTTGCCCCGAAAAATGAGAATATCAATGTGTTATGTGATTTTTGTGAACAAGGTTTCGGGCTCATCGAGAAGAATCTCAAATATTTGGAAAGTTTGACTAGTGACGATCTGGTCGGTTTGATAAATGTGAGTCATCGATTGTTTCGACACATTTTGAAACGCATAAATTGCAGAATATTTGTAATCTTGCGCCACAATTGGATGTGGTTCACACTGTTTGCGATGTTTTTCGCGATGATGTTGTTGATGGGATCATCAAGTTTTTGCAATATTTCGAGAGAACCAGCTCACCTCAATCTATTTGCAAGGCGTTGCTAGTTTGTTCGGCTTGAATAGTTGATAATAATAGTTTTTTTTTCTTTTTGTTGTTTTTTTTCACAATAAGTTATGATAGTATGGGTTTTAAGAAAAATCAAGACAACAACATTTCGCTCGGAAGTTTTCACAAAAACGGAGAGACGCAGAAGAAAGAGAGAGAAAGAATCCTGGAATTTGTTTGCATTACTTTTTGTGAGAAAAGATTTTTCAGCACTTCTGTGATAGAATCTAATATTCTAATGTCATGCTCATAAGGCTCAAGTGTTTTTTTTTTTTTGAAGAATTGAAAAAAAAAGCTCATCACGCACAATCCAATGGATGACAATATTTCTTGAAAGTGTAAGAGACGCAGAGCTTGGCACGGGTCATTCTTGAATTCAAACGTTAAAAAACTCAAAAATAATAATTCAGAAAAAACGTGACCTGAGCAATTTTTCTTCTCCAGCAAGTTAAAATTTCTACGTCTAGTTCAGTTGCGCACAAGCCGCAGTGAGATTTGAGCCTTCCTTATCGAAATCCAGAAAAAGCCCGGCCGGAAACGGGCCTGGAATAGATGCGGAGTTTTAGAACAAGAGTGTAGAAATGACTAACAAAACATTTTTCAAAACATCCATTCCTCTCTGAGAAACTGGTGTTCAAAAGTCGGGCCGGCTCGAACTTTTTCGAACCTGTCTAAAAGTTGAAAATCCAGTTCGGTCCCGTTTACTCTCGAAACTTGCTCTACGACACGACGTCACCATAAGGCTTGAGACCAGACTTTTGAATCTTTCGAAATCGAAGATTTATTTCGAAAAAAAATACGGAAAAAAATGGAATTTTTTTCCGACATTTTTTTCGGAAAACCCGGAAATGTCGGAACTTCCCAGGCAAACGGACGAAATCATTAAACATTAGACATTTTTGCCAAAATTTTGAATGTTTTTTTTTTTTTTTTTGGTATTTACTTTCAGAAATTGTGAAATGACAACTTTATCAATTTTTTGCCGGAAATGAATAAGAAAAATGAACACCATGGATGCGATTTTCCATTTTCCGAAATTATTTTGAAAAAAATTTTCCGGAAAAGTTTCGAAATTAAATTCGGAAAAGTTCGGCCTGAAAAAAGCTCCGAATTTTTTCCAGTAAAAGTTCCGTAAAAATATTCGGAAAAGGTTCCGCCTGAAAAAAGGTCCGATAATGGTTGGAAATTCCGGAAGTTCGGAAATTTCCGGTTTCGTTTCCGCCCAAGCCTGATCACATCACGCTTCCGGAAATCTTGTACTCTTGCCCCAACACACATTCCTATCCTCTAGACTCCAAAACAAAATGATAACATCTCCTATTTAAAACGTTCTCCACCAGCCAAACAAAAAATCCATGATGGGAAAACTGATAGTTCTACTCCTATTGATTGCGATAACTAACGCACAAAATCAGTTGAATCGTCAAAATCTGTGTCGAATTTGTCAAGAAAAGTTCGGACGTATTCAACACAAAATCGAGGCCATCGATGATTTCATAATTCAACGAGTCGTCTCGTTGGCAAGTGTGAGTTTTTTCGAACTCAAAAAAAAAATGAATTTCGACAAAACATTCAGAATCTATGCAATTCGTCGCCAGACATTCAAATCATCGACACAGTTTGCGAGGCAGTTCAAACTATTCTCAGTGGTGTCGATCGATTTTTGAAAGAGTTGGCAGTACGTGCCTCGCCGCCAAAAATTTGCACAACTTTATTACTTTGTCAGCCATAAAAATATGAGTAGTGAATTGTTTTTAATTACACAAAACACAGAGCGGATTACTGTAGTTTGTCACAAAATGAGGTCATTGTTTAATCAACTGTTGTTTGGAAGAAAAGTTCTTGCTATGCGTGGTGTGGTGATTTTCGATTATTTGAAGGTCAATTCTCTTATCGTCAGAGCTGCCAGCGAGAGAAAGAGGGTGCAGACATAAACCATCAAAGGCGCATACTAGAAATTGTGCGTCTAAAGTTTTCATTTCCAACTTCCGCATTCCGGTCATTCCAACATCCACCGTATCAATGCACATTTTGAACCGTATTTTGCGCTACAGTACTCTATCCAACTATTTGCTGACGAAAACGGAGAGTACAAAAACAAAACATGTGTATAAGCTTGTTGTTTTTGAGCTGATAACGCCCGAATGATATAAATTATTAACTGCGATTTTGTTTTTTGATACTACATTTTGTCAGTTTCTAAAACATGTACATTGGCCATATTTTTCTGCTACTCTGCTCACTTGCTACGTTATCCCAAACAAAGGTAACAATATTTACCTTTTTGACTACCCGAATCTGATCTGACCCGATAAAATCGTACCGAATCGGACCTGCTCAACTGAACAAAAAATTTGAACCTGGCCCGAAATTTCTTGTAATTTTCTGCGTTGGATGCAATTCAAAAACAAGTTTATGTTAGCTGGAATATTTTTCTAACACATTGTTTGGATCTTCAGTAAATTTCTGATTTCAAAAAAAATCTACAATAAGATTTTTATGATAGGTTTTAGGTTTGATTTTTAAAACTTCAAAAAACCCGTGTCTGAAAAAACATTGAGAGGTCAGATTCTCTGGTACGATTTAGTAGTTTCCATTCTCTTCCTGGAACATGAGAAACGTGTACAGAGAAAATTCTATTGTACGTGACCATGTCACGCTTCACGTTTTTTAATTATCGTTTCCCAACTTTTTTTTCGTACTATCAATATTTTATTGTCCGACGTAAAAATGATCTATTAGAAACCCCGATGAAAGAACAGGTTGAAATGAGATATTTAGACAGTAGATCAATTTCATGTTGGATGAGCTGGTTGGATTGACAACAAACTTTTTTCAAATTTGAACATCTAGAGCTACAATATTATGTTTTACAGCAAGATGACAATTTGCTATGCACCGGATGTCAGATGGCTGTGAATTTTATCGAAAACAAATTGGCCAAATTCGAAAGTGTGACAAAAGGAGATTTGACCGCATTTGCGAAACGAATTTGCGACAAAGCGCCCAACATGGACATTTTTGTTGTGTTGTGCACAACGGTTCGCGACGACATTATCGACGGTGTCATCAAGACAATCGAGGGAATCGAACAACAAATCGACAGCAATCATACTTGTCGATTTCTCGGTGTTTGTACGTAGTTTTTTTTTCGGGGGTGATTGAAATGAAAATTTTGAAAACACTAACCATGAGCATTTTGTCGGCAATGATGCGCGCTTTTCCAACTTGTCGACCCATGTAGTGAATGTTATGAATGATGTTCGCTGCGACGACATCAACTTAAAAATTGATTTTTTCACAATGTGCTTTTTTGAGCTTGATTTTTTCCACAGTACCTGCGATGGTAACCAACGAGACCCCGAAAACAATAAAAGCTATGATATAATACACCGAAATTGATGGACTAATATCACCATAACCAATAGTGAAAATTGTGATTGTACTGAAATAGACACCATCAATCATTGACAAATCAACCGCTTTCGAATATGCCACACCGCCCAAAATCGAATAGGCCACTAACAATGCTACCAGCACAATCATGAATGCAGTTACATTTTCGTTGAAGAGTTTGGCGAAAAGATCAGCAAGAAACTTTCCAACATCAGACATCATTACTAGCGCTAACGGGATGCCGAAACCCGCGTAGACGCATAGAATCATTCGACCTTTTGTGGTAAGCGGCGCGATGTAGCCATAACCTGCAGAAAATTGTTAAATTTTTAGTTTTGAATCTTTCTAAATAACTTTTTTTCAATTATTCAATGATGGTTAGTTCATTTAATTTTGAAAATGTTCCTCCTCTGAGACTTTTACTAATTGTCAGTCTTCGAGACGTTTCATCAAAAACTCACTTTTTCATTCATTTTTCGAAGATCGCTTTTTTTTTTGAAAATAATGAATTAAAAGACACGGCGTATGTTACTTTTCTGGGCCACGTTTTTTTCTGGATTTTCCTTTTTTTTAGAGAAGTTGGTGTATTAGTTCTCCAAACTTTTTTTTTGACAGGTCAAATAATTTCCGTTACCTATTCTATGCATTTCGCTTTTTCAAATTTTATTGATTCGCTTTAGGCCCCATTTTCAAAAGTGTATTATTTTGAAAAATGTGCAAAACTATGATAGACACCGTGGTCTCCAGAATTTTGAGAACCAGACATAAACTTGGGGCCACTTCGGACCTTCCGGAAACCTGCTCACATCCTGATCTAGGTCAGAACTCGACGCGAAGAAGTACCAGTGTTTTTTGTTTCTGTACAACTTTTAGGTAAAAAATTGTCTCGCTAAAACCAGATTGAGCAAATATTTTTACGAGGGGCCCATGATTTTCGAACCGGGACTTTGAAATTCACGGCCTTCATCTCATATTTGCTCAAAACTCACCAACTGGGACGATTGTGGTGGCTGTGAAAAGAAGTGAACTGTCAGTGTTCCACAAAGGAGAATAGGTTGAATTTGTGTAGAACATACAGTCGAACATGTTCGCCGCCACCGAATTGCTGAACATCTTCATCGTTTGTTTCGTGTACTCATCAATAAGTCGTAACATCGTTTCGTTATGATTATTATGTCGTGTTTTGTTCGCTTTTATCCATTCTACGTTACTCAAAAAATTGGTTTTCAACTCTTCGAATTTTGCCGAAAACTCGGCGTGTTGTCGTAACTGTAATTTTTCATCTGATCAATTTCACAAGACACGTGTTCACCTCTTCGGGAGCTTCGAGATACATGAACAACATTGCGCCTCCATAGACGTAGAGAATACAAACAAATATGAGACCAATGTGAAGTCCGCCCTGGCGAGTTAAACGTCTCAACCGCCAGAAAAACGGTTTCCGCTTTTTTACGATGACCGGCTGACCGGCCATCAGCGCAGCCAAACCGCCGCTTTTTCGCCGCATTTTGGCCATGATGACGACCAACCAACCAACCAGAACAAAAAAAAAACTTCAGGGCTATAAAAAAGTGGTCCGCTATCTATAAAAAATGTGTATAAATTTTTAATCAGAGCGCCTCCTTTTCTCCTATGTTCAACGAACACACACAGAGACACAGAGAAAAATGTGTTGATAGTTTTGCGGCACCCGCTTGTGTGATCAGGTGGCCGAGTGGTTAAGGTGATGGACTGCTAATCCATTGGGGTTTCCCCGCGTGAGTTCGAATCTCATCCTGATCGAATTTTTTTGTTTTTTTTTTTTGGAAAATAATTATACATTTTTATGAGAAATCTTCTTTCAACACAATTTTAATTATAGGGTGATAAATGTCATTAGCAGCCTGAGTGCCCCAAACAAAATGAAGATGATTGTAGTTGGCTATTTGGTAACTTCCTTGTAAAACAGAAGAGTCTAGTCGAGGCTCGAGAAACTCTTGAACATCCTTTTTGGTAACAAGCCAATCTTCAGAGCTCCAATACAAATAGATGGGAACGTTTCGAATTTTTCCATAGTCATACAGTGGAGGAAGTCGACTACCGTACACTTGCAGATTCCTCTCGGGACCCATATCAAAAGACGGAACATTTCCGTAAGATAACATTTGATTGAAGTGCTCGATAACATTGGTAGATGTTCCGGCCGGAGTGTGGCCTATATAAAGTGGTACTCGTGTTTGATTCCATGTCGAGTCGGTCGGACCGACGAACATAATGACAATGTCGGAACACAGTTCTTCGAGAGGTTCGTACAACCCGCAAATGTATTTGACTATCGCCTTGAAGAATCTCGAACTCGGCAAAAGTTCGGTTGGCCCATTTTTGTTGTTGAGATCTTGCAGTTCTTGTCCAAAATATCTGGAGAGATACGAGAAGAAGCCACGCATATTGTGCACCGAACTGACCGGCGCTAACGCAAAGAACCGTTTTATCTGAATGGGAAAAATTATTGAGAGATAGAGAAAAAGAGAGAGAGAGACGGAGGCATCTGGAGGAGGGATATGCGGAGAGACGCATACCGTCATTGACGTGAGACACAGAGAGACGGAGACAGCTAGAGGAGGTAGAGACAGAGAGAGGCAGACGACTAGAGACGTGATAGACAGAGAGACCTACTTTCTTTTCGAAGTCAGGGTTGACCGAGAGATGAGTGAACATGGAGAGAGTGCCCATTGAATGTCCGACATAGTAGACTGACTCCTCACCTGTAGAGTTCAACACATAGTTGATCATAGCTGGTAAATCGTACTTTGAGTGCTCATCACAACTGAAATCCAAACTTTGTCAATTATTTTTCTCTCAATAAAGTTCACCTCCAATTCCAAAAAGTCTTATTAGTATCCGGATCCAATTCCACGTGTTTCCGACTGTACGTATTACCGCGATAGTTACCCATCCACACGTCAAACCCGGTGTCGGCAAAAACGAACCCGGCACTCTGTTCCGGTCGATTACAAACCCAATCGAAACTCGACGACAATAAAGCGTGTTGTAGAAATATCACAGGACGTCTCTCACCGAGACGAGACTCGTTATTGGTGCCATGTGGAATGCGATGCATCTCCAAAATGTACCCATCATCCGTGGTGACGTGATGAGTCTCTGTAGGATAACCCCATCTTTCAATAATTTCTGTCTGAACTTTTGCGATCATTTTAACAGATAAATATTTTGGCTTACAGTTTCCAGGTAAAATTCGAGATCAATTGATGACGCCGACGTTGCGAATAAAAATAACAGTGCAATCATTGTTGTGATGAACTTTGAAGATAACAAAACGCTAACTTATATGTTAATAGTTTATCGTTATCATACATTGGTAATTTGAATGGGGGAATGTTTTGTGTCTGAAAAAGTGCACGTTACAAGCAAAAACTGAATGGAGAAACTAGTTTCATGCGAAAACTGCGTGGTAGAACTGAGCGCAAGAACTGAAATTGTGACTGAATAGGGCCAGAGTGAAGAAATCGACAGGTACGAACGGGAAGTGTTTTTTCGTCTACTCTTGTGTTTTTATTATTTAAGAAACATTGCTGAAAAATACGGAAACGGTGTGGCGGGCCCGTTTCTGTCAATTGTTTGAATGGCCTAGTCCTTTTGAGAATAATAATGCTTCCGGTCTGATTTTGTGGCCCAATTCAACAAGAATCTTGATAGTTGTCACAACTTTAAAAAATATTCACAGCTCCGAGAAAATTCATGTTCAAAAGTAAGAGTAGGATTTTTTTGGCCGACGGAAAAACAGAAAAAAAACCTAGACCAACGAATTTTTTTTGAACAGTGCTCTTCGCGTTCCGGCCCCTGTTTCAGAGGATTTTTTCTCATAACTTTTTCCTCAAAATTCATGTCACGTTTTTTTTTCTGATTTTAAATACGTACAAGATGGCGTGAGATATTTTCTAACGACCAAACTACAATTTAACAACTTTCCCAGGTAAAAGTTGATGATCAGAATACAGAAAAACTACTAAACTTGAAAAAAATCAATTTTCAATTTTTACCTCTAACCTGCCAGTTGGCTTAGACCCTTTTCGAAGTGGAAGTTCAACGCAAAACCCCGATCTGAACAAACCACGCAAACCCGGGCCAATTTGAAGATGCACAAAGGCTGACGCAGCTCAACATATTCTGGGCTTATTAGAAATTTTTTGGTTTTTCCCCCGGCTACAAAACATCTGATTAATATCAGAGAACTATAATTGTTAGTAACATTTTTGTCCGAGCCGACATTCGGTTTCTTGATTTTTGCGCGGCAAATAACTGAATTATCTTTTCTCCCGTTCATGTGTATTTCATTCACATTGGCCCCAATTTTCTGATTAGTTTCATTTTTTTCTGACCACAAACTCCAACATCAAAATGACCGATTTAGATTACAACACGTTTTCTCACGCCACCAAATATTGTGGGAATTGCATTTGAACTTGTCTTCCTTCTCAAAAATATTCTATTCCAGAAACATGTTCGATTACATGAATCCATGGATGTTGCCGCTAGGATTCTTCTTTTTCATTTGCTCATCAATCGGAGTTTTCGGAAACACTGTGATGATCATTTGCACTCTTCGAACAAAGTCAGTTTGGAATCAAGTCACAGAACCAGATTGGCTTATTTTTAGACGATTTCGATCGCCGTGTCACATTTTGATTTGTTGTACTTGTTTGGCGGATTTGATGCACGTTTTGGGACAATTTCCTTTTTGCGTTCATCTTTTTGGAAATTGTGAGTTTTGAGTCTATTTTTTCGAATTTTTCCTGATTTTTTACCAGGAAACTTTCTCAAACTGGCCTTTGTTCTGAATTTTGGGTTTGATTCAGCCAAGAAGGTTTTGAAATTAATTGAGTCAAAAACTGCATACGGGCTCGATTTTCGGTCCGACCAGGTTTGAATTTTTGTTCGAAGTTCGATTCGGTATCTACCAGTCCAAAAAATCAATTTCTTCATTTTTCGCTGTAGCCACTTCTCTAAAAAATCCCTATTTATCAAATTATCCTAATCTAATAATCTTTATTGGAATAAATCTAAAACATAAGTTCATAGATTGAAGTGTTCATGTGTGTTTTTCGAACAATTTTAAAATTAAGTAACATCATCTCAAGCCCAATGTTACTACATGCTCATAATTCCGATTGTCGGGTTCACCACCGGCGGTCCCTTAGTTCTTGCAATGGGCATCGATCGATTCATCGCTGTCAAATATCCGACAAAATATCGATATTATCAGGATGAACCGAGGCAATACATCATGACGCAGCTAGTTTTTCCCGTCGTCTATGCTTTGTTTTTTCTTGCATACGGCTTTCATACAAAAAATACTGATGTGAAAAAGTAAGAATGATTTTTTATTACTCCAAATTTATCGCCAATTTCTAGCCAAATAACCTGCTCCAATCCCCTGAGTCTTAACGGTTCGGCATTTCAATATTACACCTACTCATCTGCAATCATTTACATTGTCATTTTCTTCATCTATCTCTCCGTTTATCTCATGTTGAAAAGTAACAAAGCTAGTTCAAAGTTCAAAAATGTGTTTCGATCAATTTTGGTGATAGTAGGTTTTGTGTTGGCCGGTTGGGCGTCGACTTCCGTGGCCAACACATTCTCTTATATTATCACCGAGAACTCAACAACTATCATACTTATTCAAATGTATGCCGGGGTAACAGTCAACATTGCGGTCGCCTCGAATTTATTCGTGTTTTACGCAATCAAGTGAGATTTTTTCAGTTAGAGAATTTCGAAAATTATTTTTTAGTACCGATTATCGTGAGGTCATTCGGTTTGTTCTACGTTTCAAAAACCGGGTCAATATTCAAGTATTGGAAGCTTCCAGCACTACAGGAGTCCACACTATGAGCCAAAAATCGTCCATACCCAATGCGTCAAGAAGAATGACAGTTATTTAAAGACACCCTATCACTCACAAGGGAATGGTGTTGGGACGATGTGGCGTTTCAGAATGAAAATTTGTGATTTCATAGATGTCGACACGCTGAGAAATATACCGTTGTCAGAAGTTAGGAAACTCCACTGCGAAGCTCAAAATTTGGCTCCGAAGTTTGGGCAGAAAATCTAATTTTTCTCCTTCAAATTGTAATTTTTTATGAAAGTCGAAATACTCTGGGGTTTTTTCATACGAGAAGAAACGTTTCAACATTCATTTTCAGCGAAAAAGTACTGAAAACGCCAATAAATGTAGCTTCAAAAAATACAATCAAGTTTGACCTACATTTTTATGAGTGTTCACGTTTTTATTCAATTAATTTATTCTTGATCTAATGAGAAATTTTGGAAGCCTGACAAATTTTTGGGATATTTCAGAAAATCGATATTATCGGTAGAACTAAACGTTTTCATGGAAAAATATCAATTGGATGTTGCTCAGAATAGTGGATTACACCAAGTTGACCTATTTTGGTGTACCACGACCTTCTTTAAAGCGATTTATATCAAGATTTTCAGATCTTGGTTTTTCACAAAAAATCTCGATAATTCGATTTTGAGAGGAGTTTCGCAAAATCTGACAACGGGATCATTTTCAGCGTCCGAAACTCTATAAAATGACATACATTTCATCGAAAATCTCCAAATTCTCCTTATACCACTCCCTTGTCAGAAATAGTTTTTTCGAGTTCATAAAAATCTCAAAATTGAAAACTTAAATTTTCGATGCACGTGGTTCAAAAAACCAAAAATGTTTGAAAGAAAAAACAAAAACATTTTTTGCCGTGGGTTACTGTACCCGCACACACACACAAACGGTGTTTGCGGACGCCAATCTTCCTGAGAACGAATTCAGAAACAGTTTTTTTTTCTTTTTTTTCGACCTCACAAAGTACTTTTTCCAATTGTTGAATTTCACACATCGAAAGTTGAAGTCTTCAATATTGAGATTTTGATAAACACGAGAAATTAATTTCTGAGTGACCAGGAGTCTTTAATTCTAACAACACTGTGATAAACGATTTATCTAGAACTTCGTTGAACGAAGTTGGTGTTGTGGTGTTTACTAATAATCAAAAATTCTACTGGAAAACAAGGAAACCGAAAGCCACATACCGAAAAAATCGAAAATCGATTACACAAAGTTAATAACAAAAAAATAGATCTCGACACATCTAACCTTTTCACTCTTAACACTGATAATGTCACAAGAATTTCGCAAAAATATCATTATAAAACTCCAAAGTCAAACATACGAAAAAACTTTTTTGTTCACCGAACATGTTCTCAATATAAAAATATTTCTACACGTTTGAATTCAACCGATCTTTCTTAGTATGAATACCGCGCTAACTTTCCCAGTGGGCTGACACTCAGATCCTGGCTTTTCATCTCACTTTACCCCTTTTTTTTCCACATTTTTCCCCTTCTGTTTCA
The DNA here is from genome assembly GCA_963572245.1 of Caenorhabditis sp. 8 KK-2011. Lineage (NCBI taxonomy): Eukaryota > Metazoa > Nematoda > Chromadorea > Rhabditida > Rhabditidae > Caenorhabditis > Caenorhabditis sp. 8 KK-2011. The sequence goes on along the minus strand of OY751550.1, from coordinate 9,421,971 downwards.
AATGTAATATTTTTTGTTGTTTGTTTCCTGTCATTGTCATCACGTGTAAAACACGTAATAAATAAATAAAAATTCATTCACATGTTGTCTTGTTGATAGCAAAAACATGTCTAGCAGATGGCCTACATCTGATTGGTCATTTTCCATTTCTCGTCCACTTTTTTGGGAGTTGTAAGTTGACCATTACCGTTGCATAGAAACAGTTCTCGAAGTTACTGTGAGCTGTTACAATTTTCAGTAACCTCTACCCAATCTCAATGTTTCTTCATGCTCATCCTCCCAATCATCGGATTCACATCCAGTAGTCTTCTGTGCCTTGCGATGAGTATAGATCGGCTAATTGCGATGAGGTTTCCTTCAAGATATCGACTTTATCACAATAACCCAAGCTTATACGTTTGTGCTCAACTTGTTGCTCCGATTTTATATTCATTCACTTTTGTGATTTGTGTCTTACAGAGATCTAAATAGCTCTCAATCAATAAACTGCACGGAGAAAAAGAAAAGTAATTAGCCATGCACACACATACATAACATGTAATTCTTTTATTTTGTATTCCGTCGAAGTCAAATTCCCAAGAGCTCAGTTTACTTAGTCAGACTGGAGAATTCATGCTACAACTTTCCCTGATTCCAATCGTATCGCTCCTTCTAATATGCGCACTTGTTGGGGTCATTGGCAACACTATAATGGTGATCTGTGTTGTTCGAAAAAAGTTTGAATACATATTCGTGCGTGATAGAACATTTTTTTGCAGAAAATTCCGAGATCCATGCCATATTTTGATAGCTATAACATGTTTAGCAGATGGTCTGCACCTGTGCGGTCAATTTCCTTTCTGCGTTCATTTTTTTGGTAGCTGTAAGTTTTTTCAGCGATTGGACCACTAGCGAACTCAATGACACGTGGTTGATTTTCAGTAACTTCGACTCAATCTCAATGCTTTTTCATGCTCATACTTCCAATAATTGGTTTCACATCAGGTGGTCCTTTGTGTCTCGCCATGGGGATAGATCGTCTTATTGCAGTGAAGTGTCCTTCTCGGTATCGCTTCTATCATAATCATCCACTTTTATACGTTAGCGCGCAACTTGTTATTCCCATTTTATATTCTTCAACTTTTTTGGTCTACGGGTATTTGATGCGGAATAATGAGTAAGTCGAGATTCGGTGAATCTTGAACAATAATCTATTAAGAGTCGGGATGTGTGCCAACCCTATAGCATTGCGAGCCTCCGCATTCCAAATGTTCACATATTCAAACCTCATCATTGATTGTATGATCATTCTGATTTACTTTACAGTATACTTCATGTTGAGGAACAATAAAGCAAGCCAACATTTCAAAAGTATCTTCCGATGCCTTGCCATCACTGTATCTATTGTGTTGTTCGGTTGGTTTTTCACCACAATCATCAACACTGTTTCCTATCACATCAGTGATGACTTGAACACTGTAATTCTCATTCAAATGTACGCCGGTGCTTCCATCAACATTGCCGCCGCTTCAAACATTTTTGTTTTCTACTTCATAAAGTTTGTTGATCTCGAAAGATCAAAACCGATATGTATGACTTCCAGCACCGAGTACCGTGTGGTTATACGAGACTTTCTTGGCATTCAAAAAATTACGGTTATTGCAACCCGTGAAGTATCGGTTACTGTGATCAACAACAATTCTCAACGAGTTATAGTGATGTAATTACAAACATGTGAGTCTGAGAAAACTTGTAATCTTTGTTCTGAAAATCACACAGATCAAACTTCACTTTATACGACAAACCTACGTGAATGACAAATCCCAGACAAATTACAGTTAGTCGATAATCACTAGTCGATAATTATTCAGCAGAAGTGGCTGTCAAAAATTTCAATTTGTCCTGTGATTTCTGCTTTTTTATATGAATAACATTCTGTTTCAGAGAGAAATTTTAAAATCCCGTAATTCATACCTGAACTTTTCACATATGTTGATAAAAATGTACAGTACCCAAGAACTAAATCATTTCAACTTTCTATGTTTGATCATTTCTGCCGTGATAAAAATCATGAACCCACATGTCATTTCTAAAAAGCGCAAAGCTTTAGATTTTGATCGTAGTTTCATCACAACGTGTTTTGTCTAACCAGAGAAAAAATTATTAGGAAACGTAATTTATTTTTGTTTGCTTGAATCGAGTTCCCATTTTGTCAGATTTAGAGTATTGGTGTTGATTCATTTTCTGCATTTCGCAGAATGGCTCTACAACTCTCATTGATCCCCATTGTTGTAATTCTTCTCATATGCGCATTCGTTGGCATCATAGGCAATTTGATCATGGTGATATGTGTTGTCAAGACAAAGTAAGAAAATCAATCTGGGTTACTGTAGATTTAACATTTTTCCAGAAAGTTTCGCGATCCTTGTCATATTTTGATCGCTATAACTTGTCTGGCTGATGGTTTTCATTTAAGCGGGCAGTTACCCTTCGGAGTTCATTTTTTCGGGAGTTGTAAGTTTATCAGTATTTTAAAATTAACCCAGTTTCGAGTTTACTATGAACTTAGCTATTTTATGTGTTCTTCCATGATCCCTCTTTCAGTAACCTCTACTCAATCTCAATGTTTCTTCATGCTTATCCTCCCAATTATCGGATTTACATCAAGTTGTCCTTTATGTCTTGCGATGGGTATTGATCGCCTCATCGCGGTGAAGTTTCCTTCAAAATATCGGATGTTTCACAACAATCCGGGTTACTATATTACTGCTCAACTTGTTTTTCCGATCGTTTATTCGTCAGCTTTTCTTATCTACGGGTTTAAATTACGGAGTAATGAGTAAGTTTTGAAGTTCAACATTTGAACCGTGTTTTCTCATCAAATTCAAGATTTCAGAGTTGTTGTCTCTGCAAATCCCATTGCACTGAACGGCTTCTCATTTGCCATGTTCACGTATTCCAATCTAATGATTGATCTTATAATTGTATTGATCTACATAATTGTGTATGCATTGCTCAAAAGTAACCAGGCGAGCAAAAATTTCAAAAGCATCTTCCGATGTATCACGATAACTGTCTCATGTGTGTTGTTCGGCTGGCTATTTACAACTATCATCAACACAGCTTCATATCGCGTCAGCTCAGATTTGAGCATTGTTCAGCTCATCCAAATATACGCTGGCGCTTCTGTCAACATTGCCGCAGCCGCAAACATATTTGTTTTTTACACAATAAAGTGAGATCTTCCAGATGAAAAATTAGACGTCTTTTTTTTCAGCACCGAATACCGCGTGGTCATCAAAAATTTTCTCGGATTTGAAAAAGTTTCAGTCACATCAGCTCGCGAAATATCAGTTTCGGCAAACGTTACAATCAACACTATTAATAACAATTCTGGTAGAATGACCACGTTATAATTACAAACATGTGGTTATGTGAAATTTTTTGATTTTTCTCAGAACAAACGAAAATGAATAATATTGTTTTGCTTAGTATCCTTCAGATCAAAAATTGCGCGGAATTTTGAAAAACGGTGAACTTTGTCAACAATTGTTTTATTATTCGAAGTTTCTTGCTATTGGACCAGGGGTGTCGTTTTGGGGCTGGCTGGCCGGACCAGCCCGGTCCAAGCAAGAAAATACGGGCTCTTCGAGCCCGCTGTAAAAATTAACAAAGCAACGGAACTTCCTGTTCAGCCCACATATGGCCCAAACTATGTAAAAAGGGTTTTGCCCCTAAAGTGGCACTCACTTCCGGCCCAACATATGGCGGGCTGCGGGCATCACAAAAGTGAGTGAGTGAGTGAATGACCCGGCGACTCATCGTAAACGGCCTAAACGACACCCCTGCATTGGACTGATTTGCGACTCGTGCATTTTTATTTAGACCTCTACCACATTTTCGTATATCAAATTCCCACACACTCATTTTTTTTCTCATACTAGAAGGCGGAGCCTTCTCGTCAAGGTTCATTTTGGTTTTCTGAAAACTTTTTTTCCATTTCATATGAAAATATATGTTTGACTATATTCCGATTACTCTATTGCCATTAGGTTTCTTTCTATTTGCATGCGCCCTTGTTGGTGTTATTGGCAATACAATTATGTTGATTGTGGTCATAAGAACAAAGTGAGTTCATGCTTATACACTTTCAATCGAAAAAAATAACCCATACGTTCACAAAAAACCGTAATCTTGAACTTTTAGAAACCTGTAGCAGATATTTCCAATAAGTATGGCTTTCCAACAGCTTGCTAATTTTCAAATCGCACAATGCATTGAAATGAGCTTTTCGAGCAGATAAGTAATAGCTGGTGGAGATGGGTGACATGTTCCACCTAGGGTTGCAAATCTGGTGTGCGTGTGACACGGCACCCGCCTGTCTAGTAGTTTTCACCCAACCAAAGATCACTATGCCCACCGTCAAAATATTTCAGAAGATTCCGTTCTCCGTGTCACATACTGATAGCGATAACTTGCGCAGCGGACGCTCTTCATATCAGCGGCCAGTTTCCATTTAGTGTTCACCTTTTCGGTAATTGTAAGTTCTCTTTTTTCTAAATAATTAATGGGTGAGAGACATTTGCGTAGATTTGTTCAATTTTCTGGTTGTACATTTTTTAATCAAGCTCCAGGAGCAAAGACTGAGTTTCACGTAATTTGAAGAAAAAACAACCAGAAAATAAAAACAATATAAACATCTGGAACGATTACTCAGAACACAATTTTCTCCAAAACTTAAAATTACAGTAACTTCTTCTCAAGCTCAATGCTATTACATGCTGATGATTCCAATCGTCGGTATAACATCTGGCGGTCCGCTGATACTCTCCATGGGTATCGACCGACTGATTGCGGTCAAGTTCCCATCCAAGTATCGGTATTATCAAGAAGAACCCAAAGCATACATCCTCACCCTATTAATTTTCCCAATATCTTACGCCATCATATTTCTTTGCTATGGGTACTATAAACGTGACCCCGATGTGAAAAAGTGCGGTTTAGGCTTAGGCTGATAAAACAAGCAAACAACATTTCAGCCAAATTACATGTTCCAATCCCCTGGCTCTTCGAGACACCGCTTTCGAGATGTTTACTTATTCCAGTGGTATAATTTATATTTTCGTTTTCGCAATTTACCTCAGTGTTTATTGTCTCCTAAAACACAATAAAGCCAGTAAGACAAAAAAAGGCAACACTTATAGTGAATTTAATTATAGGTGCAAGATTCAAAAGTGTGTTCCGATCATTGGCAGTGACGGTGGGGATAGTGATCTTCGGCTGGGTGACAACTACTACAGCTAACATTATGTCTTACAACGTTACTGATGATATAAATACGGCGATTCTGATCCAAATGTACGCAGGAGTAACGGTCAATCTAGCTGCTGCATCAAATGTTTTTACATTTTACGCAATCAAGTTAGCCTACTTCTCTCAATTCGTACTCTAATCTACAAATATTGCAGCGCCGAATATCGTGGAGCGATAAGGTTGCTCTTCGGTGTCAGCTCCGGTACTGGTCCGATGTTTGAGGCTTCCAGTGCAGCGGTGGTCACGAAAATGGCTGTCAATGCTAACAAACAAGTTAGCAGAGTAACGATTGTATCGCAATCCTAACTTTTTTACGGATAAACTTTTATCTTCCTTATGTGGAATTTGTGGTCGAACGGCTACTGAAAACATTTTGTCATTGTTTAGGTGGGAATTTATATGTTGTAGGAACATCCGGAATCATGTTCTCACGACGACAAAGAGTTTTACATTTTCAATGTTTTTGGTCTGACGAGACTCATACATCTGGCACGATGTTAAACAAGCCCGGGACAAACTTTGTAGAGCGAAAAATCAAAGAAATTATTTTTTTTGTTTTTCTGATCAAATTTCGAAGTTATGTTTTGAGATTCACAGAGGAGTTTCTCAGATTCTGACAATAGGATGTTTTTAAGCGCCTCAAAATCTATAAGAACACAAACTTGAAACGCCACATCGTCCCAACACCATTCCTTTGGCAGACCTGCTGTTTTCACCTCGAAGTGTTCACCTGTTTATGTGATGTCATTGTTCGTGTATTTATCAGGTTCTTTATCATGTTGAAAAAGCGTTTTTCCTGATTTGATCTTCTTCTTACAAGAAAAGGTTTTCGAAATTTCGAATAGTATTTCTTTTTTACTTCTGTTCAAGTTTCTATGAACCCCGTAAGTTCTGAACTCTGTTTATGTTCGTACATACGTAATAGTGAAATTGTTTTTCACATGCTATCCTATTTTTCACTCGATAAGTCGCCTAATCACTATTTTTCGCGCCCGGAAACTATTATCCAATACTAAAAGCATTTTCACAAATGTGCAACACGGAAACATTTTGGGATTCGTCTAACTTTCTGGTTTACTCCTGTCACATCATTTCACTTATTAGTTTACCATTACAATTTTATGTGGTTAAATTGGTCTATTCGAAAACTCCCCAAATGTTGTTGAACATGAAGAACGCTCTTTCAAGTACCTTAATTTTCGGAATTCTATGGTGATGGTGATTAAAATGGTGATTCCCTATTTGTTCCTTCCTGTTTTGGCTGGCAAACCTCTCGGGTTTCTCAAATATTTCAAACTTGGCGCTTTTCAAATTTACCTTGTTCTGGTTGGAGTTTCTGGTAAGTTTGTGTTCGTTATCTTTTTCATAAAAATCACTGCTCCAGAAACTCGGTTCATCTATAACCATGATGTTCGAGAATCGATACTTCCATATCGCGGTTTCACAGAAAAACGCAAAACCAGAATATCGGTCTATATTTATATACTGCAACTATATTTTTTGAGTTGTTGCATGGACTCCGCTTCTTTTTACAATGTCCAAAACTAGTACACTATCAGACATCGAAATAAAACAAAATATACCGTGCATTAACTCAGAGTTCAACACGGAAGATGTTTACTATTTGAGTGAAACAACTTCTTGAGTCGTATCAATTATTTCCATTCAACTAATTTTCTACATAACTGAGTGTCTTTATTTTGTAATACGAACCACTATTCATTTGAAAAGAACAAACACATCGATGTCGAAAAGAACAAAACATCTGCAACGAAAATACTTCATCATTGTGTGTCTGCATTGTTTTTCCTTTAATATCAGTGGTTGAACCATCAGCCTATCCTGCGTATGCAATACAGTTAGCTTTGTATGACCCATTTTTCAATAATCTAGTTTTTATCGTTTTGTCGTGTCATGGGTTCATTACAAGTTTCACCGTAATCACATTTTACGAACAATTCAGACAATTGACTTTCGGATCATTCAAATCAACGGTTAGTTAAGCGAACTATTTCTAGAGTTTTTTCACCTCGTTGAAAATGAATATGCGTTTATTTCCTTGTCGTTATCCATACTAAAAACATCTCAGAAATTGATTTCTCGTGTTTGTGGAAATCGCATTGGGGTAGATAGTAACGCATGATAAAAGCACAGTAAAAAAGAAGTAAAAAAAAACTGGCACAGTGATAAGCACATTCATCGTACAACAACGAAAGTGAAAAATCTACCTCAAATCTGATTTCAGCAGAGAGAGAAAAAAAAATTACCAATTTAAAAACTCCTGGTCACTCAGAAATTAGTTTCTCGTGTTTATCAAAATCTCAATATTGAAGACTTCAACTTTCGATGTGTGAAATTCAAAAATTGGAAAAAGTACTTTGTGAGGTCGAAAAAAGAAAATTCTCAGGAAGATTGGCGTCCGCAAACACCGTTTGTGTGTGTGTGCGGGTACAGTAACCCAAGGCAAAAATTTTTTTGTTTTTTCTTTCAAAAATTTTTGGTGTTTTGAACCAAATACATCGAAATTTGAAGTTTACAATATTTAGATTTTGATAAACACGAAAAAACTATTTCTGAGTGATAGAGTGTCTTTAATTTCCGACGATAAACACAAACAAGATTAAGAGTGTTTATAGATTGTGTTTATAGAAGAGTAACAAGATTAAGAGTTAACATGTTTATATTCAGTAAAAACCCGGATAATGTTCAGATTAAAGCGTAATGAAATTGACGTATCAATTGAATCAAACAAGTTGATAGTTGGTAAACGAAGTGATTGAAGTTTTACTGTCAGAACGTTTTTGGTTTGATGAAGGAGAAGTAGATGGTGTAGCTGATGAGGAAGAAACAATTGGAATAATTTCAGCACCAATTGTAATGTTTGTTGAATAGTGTTTAGTTGATGAAGTACTACTTTTTCTCGAATTAGATGGAGTAGTAGAAGTGGATGAAGAGGTAGTTGGTTTGAAATCTGGAGTATGTTGGATTCCAGAATATTCAGCAACAAATGAAGCGATTGAATGAGAGAATTTCATGTTGAATTATTTGATAGAACAATCAAGTTATGATAACAAAATAGACGCAGTGTTTCTCTTTTATATCAAACAATAGTCACGCCTTCTTTCTCATCAACACATAGAACAATATTGTGATTGTTCTCCAGGAAAACTTTTGGGTGTTCTTCGGGATGTACTTAATCGACTTTATTGGTCACAGAATCGGGTCAGCCCGAATTCCCGAACCAAAATGAAACAAAATGTCGAAGCCAAAAGATCAATTATGCAATTAGACATCATTCAAAAAATTAGAAAAACTTTTTCATCAATTCAATCCTTGATCAGACTTTCTCTGATAAAATATTCTAACGAATTTCATGTCGGCATTTCTTGTAGACAGGCAAAAATTAGAATTTTCTCTCATGACGCCATCAAAACCACTTCTTTGAACTTGTTGTTGCTGACATAAAATCAACATTTACATTTACTTATTTGATGACATCAAATGATGATATTATTATGCAGAAAAAATAATCATCATCTTCCTTTTTTGTCATCATTTCATTCTATTGTTGAAAATAAACAATCCTACTAGAAACGTGACTTTTGCAAGAACAAAAAACTCATCACAGCTGATCATTGTTCTACATACAACAATAGTCCACTATTGTAGCATGTCTCGAGTCAGAGAGTACAGAAAAACAAAATTCAGTACCTCACTGCAGATTGAAACCCTGATACCTGAGCATTTCAAAAAAACCCGAATAAAATTATTTTTTTTTAATGGTAAAATAACTGATTTTATTTATTTTTTTAAAACGTGACATGCCACATGTAAGATCGAAAGTGCGATAAGGGCGAATGGGCGTTCGGGCGAATTTAAGGTGAGGCGTTCGGGCGAAGTGTAAAAAGGCGTCAGAGCGTTTTAAGATGCGGCGTCCGGGCATTTGCCATGACGGGCGAACGGGTCGCCCATCCGCCCTTTTTTGCAAGCCCAATTAGGAGTACCAACATTTGCACAATATCTCCGGAATAAAGAATGAAAAATTGATGACGCTGTTCTATTTTTTCTTTGTTGTAGTTCACGTGATTTTTCAATGTCAAACCATTTCTTTATTGGTTTCACTTTTTGACAGATATTTTCATAGAACGTCAAAAGAGATGAATGTGAAGAAGTGATCACAGTTCACATTTTGAAAACGGACTATTGAAAATCCATTTCAAGTGTGCTTGGATGAAACAAAAACATCTCGTGCATGCTCTACGACGTGTTCAGGAGTAAAAGTTGAGCCGGTGGGAAAAACATAAAGCACAGTACCTCGCGTTTCCTGTCTACTGTCCGCCTCTTATTTGAACAGCGTCTTTTTGAAGAAGTCTTCATCTTCAGAACGAAAAAATATAACAAAAATCGGATTTAAAAGTTGAACTGTTGACCTAGTGATGTCAATTGAAGCTTCCATTTATAGTGACAGAAAAACACTATTTCATTTGAGATGTAAAAATAATGCCAATCCGTTTCAAAAATTTTCATTATTTTCTGCAGGACTATTTCAAGTAGAGAGATTTTTTGGAAAGCCATACAACATATTGATGAATTTTTTATTTTGATTGAGAAACCCGTGAAAAAAATATAAAGCAAAACAGTTTTGACAAAATGGAGAATTTAAACGAGTTGATAGTTGGTGAATGAATCGGTGCTCTCGATTGATTTCTCACTTCCAGAACGTTTGATTTTGTTTTTCAATGAAGTTGATGGAGACGAAAATGATGGAGAAGTTTCTGATTTTTTGACAAATCTATGATGAGTTGAAGGAGAAGTAGATGGTGTAGCTGATGAGGAAGAAACAATTGGAATAATTTCAGCACCAATTGTAATGTTTGTTGAATAGTGTTTAGTTGATGAAGTACTACTTTTTCTCGAATTAGATGGAGTAGTAGAAGTGGATGAAGAGGTAGTTGGTTTGAAATCTGGAGTATGTTGGATTCCAGAATATTCAGCAACAAATGAAGCGATTGAATGAGAGAATTTCATGTTGAATTATTTGATAGAACAATCAAGTTATGATAACAAAATAGACGAAGTGTTTCTCTTTTATATCAAACAATAGTCACGCCTTCTTTCTCATCAACACATAGAACAATATTGTGATTGTTCTTTGGAATGATGTACTCAGAAGGCGATGAAACTACAGTGAACAATCAAAATGTTGCCGATTTTCAAAAGATGCGTAGGGTAATTGATTCTCATCTCCATGCTTGATGAATTTGATAACACGTGTCCTTTTTCAAACTGACAAAAATGTAAATATTTTTAAAAATTTCGAACTATAATTCAGAGAAAACGCGTCGAGCTCGCAGAAAGTGCTAAATGCGCAGAGATTTTCGAGTTCAATTCAAACTCGCATTGAACTCGACAATAATTGGAACCCTTTCAAAGAAAAAACTTTTACACTCATCTGAGGATCGAACTGGCATCTTTCGATCGGAAGTTCCGCACGCTCCCGACTACTACACGCTGCCACTTGTTGTCTTTGTTGAGAAAGAAAAAGATATATTGATCAGTGAGCAAAATCTTGTCGAGCTCGCACTGATCTTTCTGCGAACTCAAATTTTATCAATGTTTGAGTTCAAATCGAGCTCGCTTCGAGATCGTTTCTCGTGTTGTGTTTCTTTGAGTTCAAATCGAACTCCAAGAAAGGTCGTTTTCAGCGTTGAACTCGCATCGAGCTCGACGCGTTTTCTCTGAGAACATAAATTTCGAATTACTATTTTCATTTTTTTTCAAAGTCTTGAAAACTTGCAGTGCAGTATATTACCAAATTTCGTTCGCGAAGACTGACAAACTTTTATTTGTGAAAATACTTCTGACCAAATAAAAAAATGCTCTTTCTTTTGAAAAAATTCATGACAAAGAAACGGTTTGAAAGAGAAAAACATCATGTGAATATCACCAACATAGAGATTGAACAGTTTTTCTTCATCATTGATGATGAAACCGTTCAGTGATATTTCTACGTCACCATAGATGAGAATGAGAACAGTGGTCACACTATCATAGGGTGAAAAATGTTAGCATGAAGTAATTCGAGTCTTTCTTCCCATCAGGTCGGTGGGTGACGTTTTCGATCAGCTACAGTATGTTCGAATGCACTACGTGCCGTTTTTCAACCATAATTTGCGTACCAACAATTTGTCGTTATTTTATCCTTTCATGTACTCCCAGACAAATTCAAAAAACATGTTCATAAACAACATTCAGGTAGGGAGTTAACTGAATTAAATCAAATAAAATGCACTGAAGGTTTCCGAACAACGTGTGATCAATTTCATCAAGCGTGGACATGGAAATCAATTACCCTACTCATCTTTTTGATTGTTCACTGTAGTTTCATCGCCTTCTGAGTACATCATTCCAAAGAACAATCACAATATTGTTCTATGTGTTGATGAGAAAGAAGGCGTGACTATTGTTTGATATAAAAGAGAAACACTGCGTCTATTTTGTTATCATAACTTGATTGTTCTATCAAATAATTCAACATGAAATTCTCTCATTCAATCGCTTCATTTGTTGCTGAATATTCTGGAATCCAACATACTCCAGATTTCAAACCAACTACCTCTTCATCCACTTCTACTACTCCATCTAATTCGAGAAAAAGTAGTACTTCATCAACTAAACACTATTCAACAAACATTACAATTGGTGCTGAAATTATTCCAATTGTTTCTTCCTCATCAGCTACACCATCTACTTCTCCTTCAACTCATCATAGATTTGTCAAAAAATCAGAAACTTCTCCATCATTTTCGTCTCCATCAACATCATTGAAAAACAAAATCAAACGTTCTGGAAGTGAGAAATCAATCGAGAGCACCGATTCATTCACCAACTATCAACTTGTTTGAATTTTTCATTTTATCAAAACTGTTTTGCTTTATTATCTATTGAATACGGGTTGTCATAAACTTTATTCATTTTAATCATCAGAAGTAAATAATTCATAATGGCACAAAGGTATTGCGCGAACATTCCGATTAGATGAATCTAAACTTGATAAAACTATGGACTGCCGGTACGGTCAGAAAAACTTCAGTAAAAGACAATGAAATTGTTGCACCCTAGGTCTACTTTTTTGGCATATCAATATTTCTGAACGTCAGACTTTTTTTAGACATATGTTCTGGTTTAAAACTACATATTGTCAATCCGGTCAGATCATCCAACGGAAAAAGTGATCTACCACAAAAATTCGATGAAAGAGCATGTAAAAATGAGAGATTCAGACGGTAGATCAATTTCTCATTGGATGATCTGGCTGGACTGACAATAAGAGCTGCACGAAACTGAGAAATGACTCCCCGTTCTACGAAACTCTCATCATCTGTTTCACGACGGCGCAGAACAGAATCGATAGAGGAGTGCAAAAAGTGGTGACATTACAGCGAATTTGCTTCCTTTGATTTGAATGTAGAGAAAATTCCGATATGCCATTCAACCTTTTGACGGACGTCAGATGGGATATGCGAGACGCTACTTTCTGTGCTATTTATTCCTGCTTTTCCAATAGAAGACTTCTCCTTATACATAGTTTTCAATGTGAATTTGTTTTCACTGGTTTTTTGTGGATCACACCGGGAACCTCGATAAGACGATAATAGAACATGGTATGATAACACTTGATATTGTCAAACATCAGCGTTTCAGACGATGTTTTTCTTTCAAGAAAAATGTGGATTTTGTTACTTGGATGTTAGAAAATTGATCAGTGATGTTTTCACTATACAAAGGTGTGAAAACAGCCACTTCATTCAATTAGATGATACAAAATAAAAATTTGGTAATTAGATTGTAGCGTGACTCTGTCAAAGAAGAACAATTATTTCGGCAATATATTTTTTGCAGAATTTAAAAACAGACATTTTACGGTACGAGGTGCTAATGGCACACGTCGACATACAGCTCTCAAAAGTGGAAAGGCATTCTCTTATTCTTATCGGGTCAATGAAAAGCAACTCTTGAAAAAGTGAAAGGTTACGCGTGAAATCTTATTCATGTGTGAATCAGTGTTTTTTCTTTGGGTTGATCGTCTGAAATATTGCACACTGATACGACGTAATTTTATCCATTACCAAGACTTCGAATCAGAATTTTACGAAGCACAGCTTCAGAACAAAAATTTATACCGTACTTCAGACAGCACTTAACTTTTTTTTTGTGTGAAAAATCACCGGAGACATTCCGAAAATTATGATTTTCATGTTTTTGACCGAGGTATGAATCAGGTCACGTTTTTTTTATTTTAAAAATAATTTTCTGTTTTCATTGAAACGACTTGGCTACTTTTTCGGTGAAAAAGAAACAACATGTGCGGTCCGTTTTCAACGTGTTTCTCACTGAAATGGTTTGTATTTTCTCTGTGTCTCGCACTATTTTCAAAATTGCCGTTTTTCATTGAAATGTTACGGCTGGATTGACGGAATAGCATATGCTCAAGCATAGATCACGAAGTCTTAAAAGTACAAAAAACATGTTTATGTGTTCTTTTGATTTGTAGATAACAGTTGTGTAGTTCTGAAATAATGTGCTCTTTTTATCAAATCACGTTGCTTTTTTTGACAAATAACCTACAATGCTCATAAATCAAATGACGCCCTATAAAAGGATGGCAAAACACTCACTCACACCAAACAGAACAAAAATGAGAAAACTTCTACTTCTATGTCTATTCTCTCTGAGTTATTCCAAAGAGATTGAGGAAGACCTCGACACTATAGAAACCGTCGCACACTACGGATACGCGGTAGAACGACATCATGTACAAACTCCAGATGGTTATATCAACGAAGTTCATCGAATTCCCTACGGTAGAGATGATCGGAAAATTGAGGCATGTGGTTCAAAACGACCAGTTCTTTTCATGATGCATGGATTGTTTGCAACGTCGTGGGAATTTGTGATCAATTTGCCTAGTCAGAGTCCAGCCTATGTTTTCGCCGACGCTGGGTTCGATGTTTGGATGGGAAATGTGAGAGGAACAACGTATGGAAGAAATCACACTCATTTGACACCAAATGATCATCAATTTTGGAATTTCTCGTGAGTTTCATCAAATTTTCGACAATAGTTACACATTTGAGAAAACTAGTGAAACCAGCAAATAGAAAAAGACATCGGTCATAAACCTTGTTTTTAAGATTATACGATCATGCACATTCCGACCTGCGATCTCAAATCGAATATGTTTTACAACAAACCGGTGAAGACTCGCTCTACTATGTTGGACATAGTCAAGGAACAGCCATAATGTTCGCCCGTCTGGCCGAGTCGGACGAATCGTGGCAGAAGAAAATTCGTGCATTTTTCGCCTGGGGTCCGACGGCGGGTTTTGTGAAGCCTGATTCATTCTTCAAACTTCTCGAAATCGGGCAAATTCAAAAGCTAGCCCAATTCGTGCTCGATGGTCATTTTGGCATTTTGCCTATCGATATTTCGCATTCTATTCTCTCTTTGCTGGCCAGAGTATGTGGCGATCGATTTTTGACACACGCATGTGTTATGGGATTTTTCTTACCGCAAGGTTTCGAAAAACTCGGTCAATTGAACGAGACAAGAGTTCCTGTCATTGTCAAACACTTCCCAGACACAACTTCTACTCTAAATCTACTGCACTGGGCCCAAGTCTTCAAATATCACGAAATTCGTAAACTTGATTTTGGTAAAGAACGCAATTTGCAAGTTTATGGTCAAGAGGAGTCGCCGAGATTGAACATTTCGAAAATCGTAACACCCACTTATTTGTACTACAGTAAGGATGACCACATAACTGATATCAATGATGTGAACAAGATTATCATAAAACACATGGGACCTGCTTTGAAGAAAACTGTCAATTTGGATCATTTCAGTCACTATGATTATGCAGCTGGACTCCGAGCCAATGATGAGGTTTATAAGCCAATTGTTTATGATATTTTTGCGGATATCAAGAAGAATGGATGTTGATGTTCAAACTAATAATGTTTCTCAATAATATGTAAATAAATGGTTTTTTGTTCAATCACCAATTCGGAAAGTTTGTTTTAAATCGGAGAATTAAATTATTTAGAGTAAACAAACAAAAAATCTGATTATTCTAGGCCTGAAAAAAGTTCGGAAAAAATGGTTAGAAAATGAAACAAAAAAGCAAAAAAAGTGGAAAAATATTCCGTTTTCTAGTCTGGGTCTTTTCGGGCCCGTAAACAGAAAACACTTCGTCAGTCTAGTTGAGGGGTAAGATTTGATCCCGGAAGTCCGCTCTGCGGGACCGGGCTTTTTATTGAAAACCAGAAAAAGCCTGGCCGGAAACTGGACTTGATAATATCCGGAGTTTCAGAAAAAAACTCTCAAAAGTTTTTTTTTTAAAATAGATTCTATCCCCGGCTCTTTGAAAAACGGCCGACAAACAAAAAAACTCGTTCCTGTCCGTAATTTTTCCGGCCAGGTCATCGGGTTCTAGGGCTAGAATTTCACCACTGATTTTTGCAGAAACATGTTTGGGATAGTTTTCTTTTTTTGACTGGTCTTCGAAGCTATACTCCCCGTAATGAACCTTCGAATTTTTCCGGGGTGAATGTCTATCCGGGTCAATAGTTGTGATCATTTGCGGGATACGCCCAAGTGAGTAACGCTCGCCGAAAGAAAAATTTTCCCAGGGACATAATTGTTTTACGAACTTAGATAGGATCAATACGAAAAAAAAACTAACTGCATTGCAATTGTCGGAGTCGTGCCTTAGTTGAACATTCCTGAATCGATTTCAACCATTGTTCCAATTCTTTTTCTCTGAAAAAATATTTTTCTATTGTATGCCAGAAGCGCGAAACCGTGATCTGAAAATCTCGGGCCGGGTCAGTTTCACAGATTTCACGGTAAGATATTTTTTTTTTTTTGAGAAAATTGTGAAAAAACATTCTTTTTCTTCAGAAAAACATTTGTTCTTCAAAAAAAACTTCCTCTAGAAAGTGCATCATTTGTGTCTGGAAGCACTAAAATTCCGTACACTTGTGTGTAATTAGATAGTTTTTTAATTTTCAAAAAATTAGGCGTACTTTGCTCTAAATTTCTTACGTTTCATTTATAATTTTTTCAGTCCAGACCACCTCCACAAAACTGTGTCTGATCTTGAATAATTATGAGCTTCAAAGTACACGGCGCAGGCGAAAGTTCTCCTGAATGTGACAAAATTTGGGATTGGCCACAAAATACAAAATAAACTCACTTTATTGAAGTTCTCGGAGTCGTGTTGTTTTCCAATATCCCTGAATTGCTTTCAACCAATGTTCCTTTCGATTATTCTGGAAAAAGAAACCAATTGTTCTAGTTTAAAACGAGCAATCATTCCACGAGGTTTTCTACTTTCAAAATTTCCATCACAAACCAAACTTCCACCCCAACATTGCCAGTCATTACGCCTCAACTTCTGATCTAACCCATCACTGCTCTCCAATACGCCCGCATAAAATGCAAGAGGGAACCCATCAAAATTCCCTCTTTTGCCGAAGTTTCTGACAATGGTCGTACTCTGGCTGCTTTCTTCGAAAAGAAGAAAGCTGGATGAGCTCCGGGTTAGACTCGCTGACTGGAGAGTGGGTAGTCGTCGGTATGGTCAGGTGAACTCGTTTTTACTGTATGAAAATGAGAAAAAAAATAAACTCATCTTTTCTATTGCCATATTTTGTTGAAGCCGACTAGTTTGTGAGTTGAATAGAGAAATAACCAGAAACAATGAAAATGATGTCACGTGGATATAAATGACACGTGTCACGTGACACGTTTTAATTTATTTTTTTCGTTGATTTTTCAAATCCGGAAAAATGGCAAACTTCACGAGATCGATAAATGAGCAGTCCTACCCCTAATGAAAAAAAAAATGATGATACTTTTGAAGAGCTGGAAGTAAAACAATAAACATGTATTTCAAACTCAAATTCAATAATGTAAAACTTTAACAATCATTTTAGAACCTATCTATTCTTGTCTACGTTTTCTTGTCGGTCTTTGATTGACTTTCTTCGTCTCAATAGACGGTTTCTTTTCTTGGAGTTCCAAGTCCACCAGCTCGGACTCATCGACACACTCTTTCATCTCCTCATTATACCAATTTCTCAAATTGTTAAGATGTTCCTAGAATGGAAAACATGTGTTTTTTTTTTCGGAACATGTAGATTTTTCTTACCCGAAGAATATTCGAGTTTCTTTTCAACTCTCTGTCGGCATTAATATGAACTAGTCTGGACTGAAAATGAATAATGATAGTGTATCCAACAAACTTCCAGAAACTCACCGCTCTCAAAAAACGCTTCATATGTTCGAAAAATTCCGCTTGTTTTTTAGTCGATTTGCTTCTTTGAGCCATATCAGTCAACGCATCGGAGTTCTGAACTTATTTACTTTTGTTTTCATTGATGACTCATAAAGTTTTTTTTTCGGAGAGAAAAAAATCAACCCAGGACGGACTTTTTAAAACAATACCTCGGAAACAGTGTTCGACAATTCATTAAACGATGACACTGTAGCGTTCAATAAATCTTTTGCATCCTTCAATGCTGTCGAGTCAGATTTGAATGCCGTTGATAGAGCAGAAAAATTATGTGCGCGCTGCAATAAATATAGTTTTCGGACAGTTTCAGCAGACATGTTCATTGGGCCGGCCGGAGGCTTTCTGACAAGGGCCGTGACCTGGCCTCGGCCTTCGATGAGTTTGAAGGACAGGCCCGATCAGCCCTGGCCGCCCTACCAGGCTTTGAGTTTTTCTTTATACTTGTTTTTATGAGCTTTTCCACAATTCAAGAGATTTAATCATTAAAATAATATCAGCCGGGATTGACGAGATATTTTTAAAACAGGTCAATTCTAGGCCGGCCCGGGTGAGCCGGCTCCCAGCCCAAGCTTATTTCTCAATGACCCGGACCTGACTCAAGGCCAACTTTTTTGTTTGAGGCCTCCCGCCGGGACAAAGGAACATGCAAACTTTCAGTTTGATGGATATTGTTACGAAAAATTTTTCAAAATTCCACCACACTATACCTGGCGTAGAAAATTACAAAATTTTCAGAAAATTTTTGTCAATGTGGAAAAAATTTTGACACTGTGAAAAAACGTGCAAAAAAACAAAATTTTGGCATTAAACAAAAAATGTTTCTCTAATTTTCCCCCCAAAAAAATGTCACTGTGAAAAAAAAACTGAATTTTTTGACAGCGTACAAAATCCTTTCCTACGCCAGGTGTGCACCACACGTTTTTTTCCAAATTTCGAACTCACCAAATAAGGATAAAAATCAACAGTTTTATGTTCTTGGCGGATGTGTTTTTTGATGGCACAACCTGCACACAACATATTTTTCATGATGTTCTCCATGTCGAACTTGCAATCTGTACAATTGGCACACAGCTGCATACTGTAAAAAAATAACGAAAAAAAAAATAACGAAACAACCAACTTCTGTTCCGTCTCGTGACCACCACAATCTGAACATTTCTGGAGATTTTCTTTCGGGTTATTATTTCCAAGAAACATCATTTTCTTTTGGATTTCATCTTTATCATCTTCTTTTTCAACGAATGAGTCCAAGAGCGTGAATAATTCTTTTTGCTCTGAAAAAGGAAACGAAGTAAAATGGGTTTGAATTTTGCCTCGAGAAGTATATATGCAATTAATAAAAATGAACAAAGTCTCACCATTTCGGAAAGTGGATTTTTTCATCTCCGATCGCGAATCGCACACTGGACAGTCGGCATATCTAAGTTCTGCATTAATATTGTTCGAAGCGCCTATACTATTTTCATCTTCAGGAGAGTTGTGTGCCCAAACCCTGGAATAAAGTTCGAGTCGAAATGATTATTTTCACGTTTTTTCTGGTGCGATGTGCAAAGAGAAGAAAGTGCAAAAAAATTAGAAAAAAAACTGTGCAATTTGACTTTATTTTTTCCGAGCAAAAATTTGCAAAATTTTCAATTAAAAACAAAACGTGAGAATATTTGAGAAATGAAAAAAATATTTTCAGAAAAAAAGTCAATGGAAAATATTGCGAACTTTTGTTCGGAAAAATAACATTGAATTGCATACTCTTAAAAAATTTTACTGTATACAGTGGTTACTCTGGTGTATACACCAGAGTTGAGCGGAGTTCCGACTTCCGGGCTTTGTGGAACTTTCAACTTCCGGATTCCGACCAGGCTTGGGCGGAACCGAAACCGGAAATTTCCGGAATTTCGATTTTTTTCGAAAAAAAGTCGGAATATTTTTAAAAGAATTTTTTTGGAGCAAAGCTTCAGTTCGAAGAATCGATTAACTCCGCTCAAGCCTGCTCCCGAGAAAACAAAATTACTTCCAATTCCCGTCTTCCGACTTCCGGAATTTCAGAACAACACTTCTGCGCAACTCTGCTTTACACATCGCTTGCCGTTCCTGATAACTTCAAAAAAAAATTTTTTATTATCCTCCCACCATTTTTCAACTCACTGATGTGGACGACACATATAACATACGTGATGAGCGCATTGATTAAAGGTGAACTTTCTATCATGGTAGCCTGTAAATTAAGATTATTATATTGAAAAAAAAAAAAATACGAAAACCATTGTAATTTTAGGTAAAAATGAGTCTTCGACATAAGATTTTTTTGCTGGATCTGGTTTATTTGACTGAACCAAGAGTGAGATTGTAGCTCAGAAGTTCGAGAGTCCAGCCCAATATCACTGGACGTGCTGGGTTTTTTTTGCGCCAAAAAATCGGCCCAGCCTGACTGAATTTTGGAAGGTCGATCATTCCCTCTCTTTAGAAATAGATTTCAAAATACAAAACTTTCAAATAATTTGGGGCCGTTTCCGTTCGGGCTCAATTGACTTTCGATAACACCCTTACCACAGAACTAGGTTGACAATTTTTTCTCAGTTTTCTTTTAAATTCAAAAATGATATCTTAAAACTCACGATAGAATTGATCACAATTCTGGCATTGGTACTTTTTCTTGACCTCTTCGACTGTGTTCATTTCCTGAAAGTTCATAAAAATATCGCGATAATTCGTATTCTGTGTGCAGTGTGCAACGGACAAAAAATCATCATGAAACTATTTTTCGCAAGAATTTTCCCTACGATACTGTTGAAACCCTTCGTATGAAACTGCGAAAACAAAAAACATTCTGTAGCGTTTATTGTCAACCCAATTTTTTTAGGAATGGGAAAAACCGCTACCATATAGGATCAAAGAATGAAAAATAAAATTTGTAGTTCTGAAAATACATTTTTTCTCACAGTACTAAACTGTTCAATTTTTACAAAATTTTGAACTATTTTTTGCAGACAAATTTCTGATATTTTATCCTATACGGTAGTTTCGACGGCAACAAATTCACTCTTCCGATTGTCAACAAACTTCGGATTGACAACTCGGGGGATGGCGCAAGCTGGCAACCAATTGGCGCAAACTTGCGACTTTTTCTCCCGAGAATATATACCGTAGAGAAAATTTTTGCAAAAAATGTTTCCCGTCGTCTATTTTTTCTAAATTTTTCCTGTGATGAGTTTCTGAAAAATAGTGAAGTAATCCGTATGCGGTGGCCAAAAATGAAAGACCAATCCAGTAACAGAACATTTCAATTCGAAAATTTATTACTTCTACAAAACGATGAAAAGTCACTGACAAAGAAAACCTACTCACAAGCAAAAAAATATAATTTTATAAAATTTCACAACGTGAACAAATACTTCTCATAATCATCAAACAGAATCTTAAAAAAAGATTAAAACATTAAAACTACTGTTGCGATTTCGGGCTTTGGGTGAAATGAAAGATGAAGCGATACGCTTAATAGTATGTCTCACGTTCGACCCATCCTCCTGGATATTTTCTGATCAAATAACGACGAATTTCATCGTAGACGAAGATCAAGATGGAGAATGGAAGAGCACAGAACCACCACGAGAATCGGAGTCCGTACATTCTCAAACCGTTGTCCAAACCTGGGCAGTAGCACATGAACCAGGCCAAAGCGGTTTCGAAGACAAGACCAAAGTTGAGGGTCCAGTTGGACATTCCTTGTTGAACAAGCGAGTTACGACGAGTCTTCGAGACAATCAAATCAGCCCATTGGACGACGACAATCGAGACGAAGTAGGCGGTTTGACAAGTGTATTCAAGGATTTTTCGGTTAGCGTATGTCTGAAACACGACAATTTTTTCACTTGAAAAAAGAATGCAAACAATATCAACTCACCCATTCTTGTCCGTATGAATCCAAAACGTTGTTGTAGGCACGCGAATCCCATTGGGAACGGAGTTGGTACAAATCCCATGGCATGAATCCGTTGTCGGCCATGATCCAGAAATAGGTGAAGAATCCAGCAGAAGCTTGGATCATACCGATTTGACCGTAGGCCAACGAGATGAGACGTTCGTTGACAAGTTTGTCGTGGAGTGGGTCACGTGGTTGACGCTTCATGATGTCGGATTCGGCTTCTTCGTAGGCAAGGGAGATAGCTGGCACCTAGAACGAATTTTTTCAATCATTTTTATCTCTCGGGGAAAACGATAAAACTCACCATGTCAGTTCCAAGATCGATACACAAGATGGTGACGGTTCCGAGTGGAAGTGGGATTCCGAACAAAATGTAGGTCAAGAATGGCGAGATTTCTGGGATGTTGGAGGTCAAGGTGTAGGCGATCGATTTTTTCAAGTTATCGAAAATCAAACGTCCTTCTTCAACTCCGACGACGATGGAAGCAAAGTTATCATCGAGCAAGATCATGTCAGCGGCTTGTTTCGACACATCAGATCCGGCAATACCCATAGCAACTCCGATATCGGCCTTCTTCAAAGCTGGCGAATCGTTGACACCATCTCCTGTTACAGCGACAATTTGTCCTTGCTTTTGGAATCCTTCGACAATCATCAATTTTTGTTGTGGTGAAGTTCTGGCGAATACGATTTCACTGTGATATCTAATGATATCAGCGAGTTGATCTTCGGACATCTCACGCAAATCGGAACCGTGAATGACGGCGGCCTTGGCTTCACGTGGGTCAACTTGATCGACTGGAATTCCCTTGCGGATGGCGATATCTTCAACTGTTTCAGTTCCATCACTGATAATTCCGACAGATTTGGCGATAGCCTTGGCGGTAATTGGGTGATCTCCGGTAACCATGACGACTTTGATACCAGCGGAACGGCATTTGGCGACAGCGTCTGGGACGGCGGCACGTGGTGGATCAATCATAGACATAAGTCCGACGAAGCGCAAGTTCTTCAATGGGAAGTTGACATCTTCAACGTCGAATTTGAATCCTTTCGGGAATTGGTCGGTTGGCAAGACGAAGTCGCAGAATCCGAGGACACGTTCTCCCATTCCTCCCAACTCCAAATAAGCGGTGTTGAAGTCGTTGCGAAGTTTCTCGTCCAATGGAACTTCTTTGCCGTTCAAGAAAATGGTCGAGCAAACGTCCAAAATTCTTTCTGGGGCTCCCTTCATGACCAACAAATGATGATCTCCGTTGTCGTGGATTGAAACTTGATATTTGTTGGTGGAGTTGAATGGAATTTCAGCGATTTTGGTGTGGCGCTCACGGAATGCCAAAACGTTTCCTTGGGTGAGTTCGGTGAATTTCAAGAGAGCGATTTCGGAGGCGTCACCAGTGCAATCACGACGAAGAACTGGAGTGTCTTGTTGTCCAACTTTGAATTCGGCACGGTTACACAATGAGGCAACGCGAACAAGAGCCTGTAAGGATAGTTACAATTTTTGAAAAAAATAGCTCACAATTTCTTACCTCGAATGTTTCTCCAACTCTCTTTTCTTGAGATGTTTGAGTTTCAGTGGTGTCACACTCGTGAATAGTTTGATCGTACCACATGTGAGCGACGGTCATTCTGTTTTGTGTCAAAGTTCCGGTCTTGTCAGAGCAGATAGTAGATGTCGATCCCAAGGTTTCGACAGCTTCCAAGTTCTTAACCAAACAGTTCTTGCTAGCCATTCTCTTGGCGGTCAAAGTGAGGCACACGGTGACAGTGGCGATGAGACCCTCTGGCACGTTAGCGACAATGATACCGATAAGGAAGACAACAGCGGTGAGCCAATGGTATCCGAGGATGAAGGCGATGATGAAGAACGACACTCCGAGGAAGACGGCGACTCCAGTAATCAAGTGAATGAAATGCTCGATTTCTCTGGCGATTGGTGTCATTCCGGTGTCAAGTCCAGAGGCCAAGTGAGCGATACGTCCCATGACGGTGTTATCTCCAGTGTAGATGACGATTCCCTTGGTGTTTCCTTCGACGGCGTTGGTCGAGAAGAAGGCGATGTTACGGGTTTCGAGTGGATTCTCGTTGGTGCATTCCGGTGATCTGGATTGTGGCTCGGATTCTCCGGTCAATGAAGAGTTGTCAACTTTGAAACCGAAAGCGGAGATGATACGAATATCGGCTGGAACACGATCTCCTCCTTTGACTTCAACGATATCTCCGACGACCAATTCTTCGCAACGAATTTGTTGTTTTTGACCGTCACGATGAACGAGAGCGAACTGTAAATTATCGAAATGAATTTATAAAATCAGTTTGGCTGAAAATATCTTTGTAGAAAAGATGAGAAAAACTAACTGTTGGAACCATGTTTTTGAAAGAATCCATAATTTTTGACGACTTGCTTTCTTGGTAATATTGGAAGCATCCGGTGATAACGACGACAGTCATGAGTACGATACCGAGGTACAACTGTAAAACAAAAAATAATTTCCAGTCTAAAAATTGGAAAAAAAATAAACTCACATTATCCTTTGATGGGTATTCCATGGTGAAATAATCGACCGAATATGCAATGTAACACAAAATAGCTCCGACCCACAACAACATGGCGAAACCTCCGAACAAATTCTTACAGAATTTGATCCATTCTGGAGTGGTTTCTGGTGGTGACAAAGCATTTGGTCCGTTCTTTTGGAGAACTTCTGCGGCCTTGGTGCGAGTCAAACCGGTCTCAACGTTGGATCCGAGACGGGTGACGAGCTCCTCGAGCGGAATGGTGTGCTCGTCCATTTTGACCTCCTGCTTGAGGTCATTCAGCTCCGATTTTTTATCTTTCTTCCCCATGTCTCCCCTGAAAACAGAAAAAATGTCAATTCGTTCAGATAGAAAAGAAAAGAGAGACAAAATAAAAGGAAACAAGTAACATATTTTTTGTTTGTTTCGCGCGGCGCAGCTTTGACCGGTCACCAAATTTCAAATAGTCAAATAGAAGGAAAAAAGAGAAGGAGCGATTTTTGGGGTAGACAACATTCTTTGAAAAACAGAAAGAAAAAAAGAGTAATGTTGTGTCTAGTTGTTGTCGAAAACGAGTTTCAAGGGCGAAAATAACTATTTTTGTTTTGAAGGTAAATGAAATCGATTTTTGATTTTATTTTTAGATACTTTCACTTTTTTTGAAAAAAAATATTGATCAGAATTTTCAACTTTTCATTCACAATCGATGCTCGACACCAACTATAAATGAAAGATGTTCCGGGAAAAATTGTTATCAATAATAGGGTTGTTATCAAAAAGAAATTAAAAACGCCCAACATCAATAGACAGAATTCAATTTAAAAATTCGAGCTGATATGAAATGAAAAAAATTGTGTACAGTCAAAAAATATAGACGCCAGCTAAACAGAAAAAAAAATGAAGAAAAGTAAGAGGGGGAAAGTTTTTGGGCGCCGGAGGCGGGGTCAGCAGCATCAGCCCGACTAAAATAACAAAATCGATGGGAGAAGGCAGTAGAGCTGTCTCTAATAAACATGTGCTCTCTCGCCGAAATGTGCAGAAGCTGGCAATAGAATGATGGAGTGTGCGGGAATGAGAGAGAGCCTGATGATGACGTTGTCAGAGCAACATGGAGCAGAAAAGAAGTGAAGAAGACGTTTTTGAAGACAAGAAAAAAAAAGCTTTTAGGGAAAGAGTGAAGCAAGCCAAACTTATATTTTCTACGAGGAAAAAGTAGTCACTTTGGGAGAGAAAAAAAACAATTTTTATCTACTGAAACTTTGTACATTTTGGTATTTACAACGTCTTGGAAATCCTATGAGTATTAAATTGGCTATCTTGTGAGTACTAAATGGCAACGCTTTCTAGAAAAATTAACACTGTCAATTTTGACATAAAAGTGGATTTTCCAGTAGGAAAAAAAATACACAAGAAAAACCAAAGTACACTTTATTTCCTCCCTCTCGACGAAAAAACCCTTCTCAAATTTCTCTATTTCATTTAGTTTTCTAAAGGGTAAACATAGAAAAGGTGTATGTTTAGCAGCAGACAAACATAAATTTTTAAACAAAAAGAGGAGACAGACGGCTACGCTTTTAAAAATGTGTATTGGGAATGAATAGCAGTGGAAACACATTAGAGAAACGATAAACGGAAAACATTGATAAAATATTGACCGATCATAGAGAATATACATTTTTCAGAATTTTGAGCTTATGAAAAACAATATAAATATCGACTTTTTATCAACAATGTTGATCAAAATACGAATTGACAGTTCTTTTCATTTTTTGATACATCATTACACATGAGTGGTCAGAAATACTTGTACAAAAATAGATGGGAAAGAAAAGAAAAAAAAAACCTGAAAAAAAGAAATGAAAATATTTTTCTTTTTTTGCGACGCGTGTGTGTTCGCCACGGGACCAAACACACAAGTTCACGTTATGGGGCTAATCAGTTTCTTTTCTCAACCAAAAAAACGGTTGAGAAAGAGGAGAAAAGCCATTCAGAAAGTAGGAAAAACGGTTGAGAAACTCCATTTTCTCAGCACCGTAACCCAGCTCTTCCAGACAAGACCAAGATGAAAGTGTTGTGTGCCTTTGAAGTTTTTAGGTACAGTACCCATTCTTGACTATTAAAATGGTGTTTACGCATTCAAATTTCGCCTAATTTTTTGGTTTTTGTTCTCAGGAGCTTTACAAGCATCACACGCACCGAATGCGCGCCTTTTTTTCAACCGGGCTACGTCAAAATAGGAGGTTGAGAAACTCTATTTTCTCAACCGTTTTTCCTACTTTCTGAATGGCCTTTCTCCTCTTTCTTAACCGTTTTTTAGGTTGCGAAAAGAAACTGAATAGCCCCATTATGCTCCTTTGATACAGTAAGAACAATTATTTATTTTTACCCGATAAACAAAAAATACAAGTTCTAATTTATGCAGTAGTAACAGGACTAGACTCATTCTCATCTTCTGAAGGTGTGTGATCCACCAGAAGTGAGGTTGTCGATGCAGAAAGTTTTTGTCGCATATATTCAATTTCGTGAATTCGACGACATTCCGGAACCATTTTGTCGATATTCGCCGGGTGGATGAGGTTGGAAATCGAATGAATTTGGCCAATATTGATTTTCTGGATGAAAAAAAAAATTTGGTTGATAGAAAAAAGTTGTGTTTGTTTACCATCATAATTTCTCTCGATTCAGGGCAACTTTCAGTGAGTTCATCGAAATAGCAAATTGTTGAGCATTCCAAAGTTCTGAAAAATTGCTTTCAATTTCAATTAAAATTCAGATTTAGAAAGACATACAAACATTCGCTCTTCATTCGTTCTTCTTTGGCGGCGTCTTTCATAACCTTATGAGCTCGTTTACACTTATCACGGCAAACTGCAAAAAAAGTTGGTGTGATCTGGTTTTTTGAAATTAGCAGCCTACCCATATCTGCATCTTTTGCTGCTGCAGCAATGCAAGGAATGTGTTCTTCGAGCTCTGAAAAAAAACCATGACACATTTTCGTTTTCCACTTTCTCGCAACACACATTCGAAAACAAAAGCCTTTTGTTTCCGATTGTGTGGGAACATAACATTTGTACTTTTGTTTTTCACCAAAATTTTTTGCAAATTCTTACCTTCTTGATAGTCGATACAATGAATACGGTAGAAAGTAGTGTATTGATAGAATTTGGTCTGATCCTCTTTCGAACATTTTCTCGAGCAAAACGCCTGATCTTCCAACAAATCACAAGCCTTTTCGAAATTGTTGAAAATGAAAGAGAATGATCGCTCCAGTTTCGCCATTGGGACGAGACATTTTTTGAGACATTCACTAATCTCTTCGTCGGCCGAACATATTCCTGAAAAGTGTGGGATTCTTCATAGTGAGCGTTTCTTTTGAGGTTTTGAGGAAAAATTTAGTGGATCGGACGGGCCCGGAAGACCCAAAAAGTCAAAAAATCCACTTTTTTGCTGAGCCAAATGATCAGAATGGTTTTGGGTTGAACTTCGGAAGAAAATAAGACCGGTCCGATTTTCTTATTTGGTTGTTTTCGGGGCATCATCCGATTTTTTAAATGTTGTCAGAGGAAAAATCGGGTCGAGCATAACAAAGAAAACACCCAGGCTCACAGATCTTCCTGGATTCAAACTTTGTACAACATACAGATTACTGAACTTTCTTCGTCAGAGATAACGACTGAAGTCCGGAGCTAAAAAAAACCCAGAAACCAATAAAATCCGGATCAAATTTCGAAAAAATTAGAAATCTATCAGGTCATCTTCTCAACAAAAAAAAACTGAAATTTATTGAAAAAACTTTTGTTTTCAAAAAATTTCGAAATTTTTGCCACCTAACACTCACCGAAAACAAAAACCGCAATGAGTAGGAAACGCATCGAATATGTATGTATGAAAATAATGAACAGCGTTTTTCTCTCTCACCTAACCTTGATACAAAATTAGTTCATTCCGAGAAAAAGACCAGAGATATCGACAAGATGAGAGAGTGCGCTGAATTAAGGTCATCGATGTTTATTCAGGAAAAAAACCGAAATTATTCACATAGGTAATAGAGTTCTTCCAATTCACAAGTTGCGCTAATCCAACGGCCTTTGAGTGGTTGATTCGGTGGATTGAGATAAACACAAGATCCGATTGAAATGACCGGGTAACCGGGTAACCAGTTACCATAATTGTTGGCACTTTCATCGTCCCATGTACACATTTCCGGCTTGCCGTTAGTTTTGCATTGCAAGCCTAACCAAATACCGCTTGTCAGATTTGAGACAAATTTTAGAATCGCATTGTTGTCCTAGAAAATGTTTCTATTTTTTAAGGTATATTTGAAAAAACTTTGCAGCTTACTATAGAGGTATGAATCGATACAAGTGTTCCTCCAAGGTCCTGGCAGTGTTTTCTTGCTTTCGGGTGGTTAGCTTTGCCCGCTGAGATCTGAAACAACAATTTTTCAGTGAAAAACATGGAAATCGAGTCGGCCCGATGAAATCGGGCCAAATCTGAAACAGTGACTCGACGAAAAATGGACTGAAAAATATCGGGCTCGGCTAGTTTTTTCGGAAAAAAATGGAAAACAATTTGAAAGTATACTAATAAACTTCCTGGAAGTTTCAGGCCAGGTTCGTTATTTTACAGGTTATTTGGATTATTAGGAAAACGTTAGAAATTTCAGGTTCTCCTTCTTATAAGAAGGCTTATTATTATGTTTCTAACCAACCGTTAAACATTTCGACCCAACTTGCGTGCAATTATTAAAGTCTGCCAATAAGTGAACCGACAAAATAGAGAGAATTATAAAAATCACGTCACCTCTCATTGACCTAGCACAAAGAAGCATTGATAAGAAAATAATTTTATTATCATTATTATTTTTTCAAAAACGAAAAAGTGGCTTGAAATCCGGATTTTTGACCATTCGAATCGGAACTGAATGTGATCAGCATGCTATTAGTCGAAGATACAAAACGTTGAGTATTCGGCTCATAATACCCGCTCAATCTTCCAATTTCGGTTGTCAATCCATCATGAATAACAATGATATCACAACATTTTTCAGTGTCCAACGAGTTGAAAATTAGCTGAATTCTGGAAATTGGAAATCTGCGACACTTTGAACAACCTGTCAACTCACATGTATCCGTCGGGCGCGTTCAGGTAATATGCGCAATCTACATCATTCGGGTATAATCCGGGATAGTTGGGTGACGAGATAACACCCGGTGTCTGCAAAACTCCCGCGTTACACCCATTTGTTGTTGTCTGCTGTGTGGTTGGGAGCAGATTTGATGCTCGGTAATAGATTTCCCAAAGGTGGAGAGATGTTGTGTCACAACTATCACCAGAGCATTTATTGAACGACAATTTGAGCACATTAGTACTAGAGTAATACCACGTTGAACTACCAGTATTTTTCGAATTGAACGTGATTAGAGGAACTGTGCTCTGTTCAGAGTTGTGGAGCGAAATCGTGGAGTTCTGAAATCAAAAGTTTTTTGGTGGGTGGTCGAATTAGGCGTCGTAGAACTTCAGAAAAAATTCACTCATCTCCGATAACTTTTTTGAAAAATCATCCACTTTCAGAGATATCCAAGAAATTTATATTTTTTTCCTGTTTCATATTTTCTTTATAATGATTTCCTCTCACATGAAAGAAAAACTAGAAACTCACCTCATCTAAAGACAAAATAGGGAATTGAACAACAGCTTGAGTTGCGGAACTAGTCGTTATCAGATAATAACAAGGTGATCCACTAGTTCCCATGTATGTTCCGGGAAAATTTGGAGAAGTCAAAGTTCCTTGATCACTAGTGATATATGATGCACCGCTACATTTGTCAGCAATCGCATCTGCTTCACACACATAGCCCAGATAGAAACCATCACAATCCGAACTCATCCATTTACCCTTACTTGTCATCATCACACAACTGCCGATGTCACTTGAAGGCTGGCCATTGAGAAAGTTGTTGTAGTTGATGGCACTTCCATCGCTCCAAAAACAATTTGTCGCATCAGCACACTTCATTCCCAACCAAATTGCTCCGTTGCTAAATTGCAAAATCGCCGAATTGTCGATGGCATTTGTGATCGATGTCAACTTCCCACCAGATGCCTCACAATTCGCCTCGGCGTTCACACGATTCGCCACCGATCCGTTGGAGAATTTGACACATTTACCTGTTGCGAGAGCGGTGAAACCGGTTGGACATGTTGTTGCGGCGGTGACAGTGAAGAGATTAACGACAAGCAACGAGAAAACTAGCATTTTTGATAAGAGAGAAAAAATGGAAATTATTTTGTTATCTAGAGATGATGAGGGGTTTAAAATTGTATCATTTAGGTGGACGGAAATTGAAATGACTAATCTTTTCGGTTTGAAAAAAAAGTGGAGGGAATCAAGTATGCATTTTTACGGCGATCACTAAATTGGGCCCGAAAAATAATCTGAATCGGTCCAAAGGCCGATAAATCTGACCCGGAATTCAAGGGTTTGGTTGAATCTGAAACGGGCTCAGTTCAAAAATCAGAGCCGGCCAGAAAAACTTATGATCCGATATTGTGGCCGATGTTGAATCTGCTTCTCTTCGACAATTTCGCCCAACATCTTTTTTGACACACGTTTCCGGTTTTCACACTTGAATGGCTCATACTTTCTGAAAAGTGTCAATGTTTCCTTCTCATACTTTCTCCACATAAAATGTATGAGGAAGGTTTTGGCAACCTGTTTCATCCGTCTTGTAACGCTTTAACATGTCGTGATATTCCTCGTAACTTGGAATACAGCAATAGAAAACTTGGTATGTCGGAGTTCGGATAAGCCTCCAGTTTTTTTTTGTTTCAGTTCATCATAATCATCAAGGCCGGAGAATTCGAAAAAATCGAGATGGACGTCTGATCCTCTTGCGTGATGTCGGCATTGATGGAAAGCCAATAAAGAAACCTCGAATAGGTTCACCTACTTCGAAGCGGATTCGATCGACGGGAAATGTTTCGAAAGATGTTGTCCATGACGAGTGTCTTCCCGAGTTTCCCGGATGGTTCGGACAGGTTGAAGGGCTTTCCAAGAAGTTGAAAATAGAAACGTTTGAAAATCAACTTGCCGAGATTCGAGAATATTGGAAAGAATGGACAAGAGAAGCGGCGAGAGTATATCTTCGACAAGAGGAAGTTATCATTCCCTATAATGGTCGAGCTCCTTGGAAAGATCACATTGTTCGGAACAGTGAGAAGATTAGCGATCAGTTGAGATTGAATACAAAGATCATATCAATGTTCTTCGAAAAGTTCCGAGACCGATGTTTGGTTGATTGCAGTTTTCTTCTATCTGAAAATGGTCGAAGTGTGGGAGAATTGGAGAAACAACTCGGCGACTTTGTCCAACATACTAAACGGATTCTCAATTTTGAGTGGCCGATGGCTGTGGCTAATCTGATGCTAGATCAAGGGCAATCGTGGATACCTTTACTTGTCAATGCGACAAGTCATACTGTATTCGACGCGGTAGCCGCAACTATGGCAAGGTAGGCACTGAAGAGATTGTTGCCAGGAGTTCTGAGAAACACCCACCGGGCCAAGATTGTTGTTTTTCGAGCGTGCAAAGAAAAAACCCAGCCTGTCCGATTTTTATGGCCAGTTTCTCCGAGCCAACAACATAACTTTTTCGAAGTTTTCCAATTTCTAGAATTATAAAGATTTTTACTGGCCGATATTTTTCTTACTTTCAATAAAAAAAAGTCCGGCCAAGCTCGCTGGTCATAGCGGTCTTCCGGCCGGTCTGACATGGCAAAAATCTCACACTTCACAGGAAAATTCCTGGGTAGCTGCGGCAGAAGTGCGGCAGCTATTTTTTGCTGGATAGCTGCCGCATCTTTGCGGGAGCTTGAAAATCTTTTCACAGATTACTTTACGACGTGATTCTCGAAAACATTGGTCGCGTCAAAAACTATTTCGACTTTGACGATCGTGCGCGACTCATAATAGTGCTCAACGAAGGAGATGAAGTTTTCGACTACTGGCAGAAGATCAATGTTCTTCTTGAGCTCTCTAAAAGTATGGTCGCACCCGTCACCTCTTCCCAGTAACAATGTTTTCCAGTACCCCGAGTTGATCATAAAATCTATCCGCGAATGTTCACCGAGGCCTGGATCGATGTTCACAGTTGGTTTGCGTCCCAGAGCATGGTCTTCTCACCTCTTCCACAACCGTTCAGCAAGATTAATCTGAGAATTTTCGAAGTTCAGGAAATGTTGTCGAGCTATGAAACCGAGCCAGAAAATGTGGAATTTTGGCAAGAGATCACTTCAGAAATTCTGAAAGTTCGTGAACAAATCTTGCAAACAAGTAGTAAAACCCAAAAGGAGTTTATTATTTTCGATAGTGCCGGAATAAAACAGAGAAGTTTGGCGAGAATAACCGAGTTGGAGGAGAGGGCCAAATTGATAATATTGGGAGATTTGGGTCATAAAAATAATGAGTGAGTTTGACCTAAGTTTTCTTCAAAAACCCCAAAACTTCAGGATCCGCTCAATGTTTTCGTTATGCTCCGCAAAATTGTTTCGCAACGATGTGTTGATTCAGTTGCGCAACATTGAACAAGTTCAAAATCAGTTGCCAAATATTCATCAGAAAATCAATGTTGTTCACAACTCGTACAAAGTCTACATGCAACACTTTGTCATGCCCGACTACGACATTCGACAATACTACGAAATCTCTCGTCTCGGTCATAAACTCGAACAACTCGTCAACTTTGTGTGGGATCGCATTCATCACGAACGACAATGGATCACCAAACAGGTTTCCGAACAGACTTCAAAGAACTATTACGAGTGTGAGATGATCGAGAAGGAATGGTTGGATTGTTTGAAGAAATATCGGAGTGCAATAAGGGTGAATGAGGTGCAAAAGGTGCATTCGAAAATGGTCAATTTGGCTGAGAGAAGTGCTGTGCTCACCGAACGAGATGAGAAACTCATTGGACAACGAAGTCTTCTCGGATTGCCTTCGTCGCCGATTGATTGTGTGAGGATTTCGAAAATGTGTGAATTCTTCGCCAGGTTGACAACTTTACATTATCAAACATTATTGCACCATGAGTCGTGTTTAAGAAGTAGGTTGATTCAGAATTTTATTTAAAAAATGCAAAAACTGTTCCGGGCCCGACGAGAACACACACGAGAACAACAAAATCTAGATTCAGCACAAACATCAAAATGTGACTGAATAGGATGAGAGTTGAGAATTCAGATCGGGTCAATTTTTCAAAACTGAACAGAATCCAGATTTATCCGGTGAACCAAGTTTGATTGAATCCACAGACCCAGCCATGAAATCGGGCCGAGACCGCTTTTTACTAATTTACATTTTTCATCCGATTTTGTTTTATTGAAGAAAAAACTTTCAAAGTATTCCTATCGTTTGGTATCCTTCTGAAAGTTTTGAAAAAAAACGTGTCCATTATTTTTCTCAAACTCTGAATCTGTCAAAAAAGTTTTCCTAACTTTCAGTGCGTATCGCTGATGTGAATCATGCTGAGTTGGTCGCCGAAACGGAAAGACTTCAAGAAGAAAAAGATTTGATGCAAGATGAAATCGTGCTGATGAATGTGAGACGTCTTCTATCCTAAAAAAAATTTTGAGAATATTGCAGGAGCACGTAACAACATCGAACGAGGCGCTGGCCAAAATTCAGAATGTGTTGAATGAGTTTGAAAAACTACTTCCTGTCCTCGGCGCCATCTCGTGTCAAGCCATGAAAGATCGTCATTGGCAGCAGATTTTACAAGACTCTGAAACACCGGTGAAAGTCGAAGGAAATCCGCTGGTCAGCGAGTTGCTCGAGATGAACTTTATCGAAAAAGCAGACAAGTTCGAGCAAGTTGGTGCGCAGGCGGAAAAAGAACGAGTCCTCGAAAAATCGATCGAAACAATGCGCGGACAATGGGCGGCGGCGACGTTCAAAACACATCAAGCTGGAGAATTGTTGACAACCGAGTTGAATGTGCAAATGCAGGCACATTTGGCAAGAAGCCAAACCATTTTGTCGTCACCGTACGCGTTCTCAATTCT
This sequence comes from Caenorhabditis sp. 8 KK-2011, assembly GCA_963572245.1. Lineage (NCBI taxonomy): Eukaryota > Metazoa > Nematoda > Chromadorea > Rhabditida > Rhabditidae > Caenorhabditis > Caenorhabditis sp. 8 KK-2011. Next base: position 9,387,821 of record OY751550.1, on the reverse strand, counting down.
CGATCATATTCGTCATTGGTTGGACACGTTGTTGAACCTGAGCACATTTGTGCAATTGTACAAGAATTGTGATAGCCGTTGGAGGAAAATCGAAGGAGTTTTTTCGACCGAAGACATTGCCTATCAAATGCCTCACGAATTTCGAACTTTCAAGAAAATCTCGCTTCGTTGGCTACACATTAACAATCAGATTGTGGGTGACTTATATATTTAGTGTAGAATTTTTGAATCGGGCCAGGCCGGTTGAAAAACAGGGCCAAAACAAAACCAAATCAAAAGATTCTTTAAAAATCGGACCGGGCCACTTTTTCCAGACCGAAGAACGCCCAATTTTGGAGCAAATGGATCTCGTTCAAAAATTGAACGGCGAACTTGCCGAGCTCGAAGTTCTTTTCGGAAAAATGGAGAATGGTTTCCACGCATATCTGCGCAAAAAACGCGCAGTCTTTCCGCGACTCTTCTGCCTCTCCGACGAGCTTGTCCTCTCCTTAATCTGTGACAGTCGCGAACCATCAAACTGCAAATCCTATATTCCACTACTCTTTCCATCGCTAACCACATTTGATCAAAACACCAAAATGGAAATTGTGTCAGTTTCAACGAAAAGTGAAGTGCTGCAATTGGCAAAACCGGTCAACGTGAATTTATCAAAACGGCATGTGGAAAAATGGATGCATGAGTTGGATGTGCAATTGCGACAAACCATCAAAACGCGAATAAGACAGCTCATCGAAAAACTCAATTTTAAACTCGGGCCCGTGGAAACACTGCTAGTTGAACCTGTTCAAGTGGCGGTGATCTATCTCAAAATCGCAATAACATTCCAAATCGAAAATGCGATGAAACAAAACACCATGACCATTCTTGCTAGTGACTTGAAATTGTTCATTCGCGAATGTCAACACTGTATCATCCAAAAACTTCCACGTCGCAAGTTCCTTCCGGCCATTTATCATACCTATAAACAAGGTTTGAATGTTTTTTTGTTGCTGAATGAACAACTCTGATCGTAACCTGTTTCAGCGAATAATCTGATCACAAAATTTATCGCCGAACAAGTTGTATTCATTGATGATCATCGTTGGGCATCGCAATTCCGATATTATTGGCACATGGAAAACGTGTTCATTCGAATTGGCACAGTTTCGATCCGATATGACTATGAGCTTCACGACTTTGGAAACTATTTGGATTTCAAGCTGATCGAAGATGCTGTCAGGTCAGTTATCCATCAAGGTACAGAGCCGAGATTGAAATTTTTGAAAAAGTTTTAAGAACCATTTCTACACTCTTGTTCTTCTAGAAAAAATATGATTTATATCTGCTACAAATCCGGATATATTTAGAACCCATTTCCGACCAGGCCTTTTCTGACAAAAGCCTAAGCCAGGCCGGCACGAAATGCTTTGAATTTCACCTCTGTTCGAGTACCATGTACACTCATAGCTCAAAGTTTCCAGATACATTGTCTTCATGAATCATTTTGGTTGGAGTGGTCGTTTGGAAACTATAAATGAGTCGCTGGCTCGTTGCATCGCTGCCGCTTTAGGTCGACCATTCATGATTTGCGATGGTCGAACTGGAACCGAGTCAAAGACAATCATTGACAGTGCTCTACTCATCGGAGCCATTGTTTTTATGAAAAGTTCGACAGCTATTCAACTGGGCAAAAATGTGGAACGAGATGTCTACACAGCACATACACTTTCTAACTTGAAGTATCATTTTGAGACGGAGATAACTATCAACTCATCTTTCATGTTCATTTTGTGAGTTGATCTCAGATTATCCACAGTTTATCTTTTTTTCTCGCAGATCGGAATCGTTTGGAACATGCCGTGCAATTGATTTTGATAGTCCTTCATATTTTCGAATCATCGACCAGATCCTCTCGTTGAACTCTATTTCTAACCGCGAAAAAATTGGGCAAAAATTTCAAATTGTGACAGAATTTGAGATTTTGGGAGGTTACAAAAATCTATGGAGAAACTATCTTCCCGGAACAATTTCGAGAATCATTGAAAATAATGAACAAGCTGAGTCGAGTCTCGAAGTCGACGAGGCTCTCTTTGAAAATTTCACCGTTGGCATGACGAACGAGCATCGAAGTATGTTTTACGAGCTGCTCCAAATACCGAAGAAGCGATCAGCAAAAAGTGACAAACCGAAAAGCTCCAGCAGATTGCCAATAGATAACGACCCTGTGTACATTGTCGAGAAGACAAATCAGTTGTGTAAGCTGTTGGAGTCACATCAGGTGGTTGTTATCTGTGGTGATAGTTTGACTGGAAAGTCGCGAATAATTCGAAAAGCAGCACAAAAGAAAGCGACTGAGCTCCAAATCGAATACGGTCAATGGCAAGACTTGCAGAGTTATGGAGATTCGGTGAGTGCGCAAAAAAACGCATGAAATACAGAACAATGTTCTAGCTGAAAGAAGCTCGTCGACCAAATAAATGGATCGTAATCGACGGTTGGATGAACACATCAACCAAATCTTGGATATACCGTCTTCTCAACGACAATACTCTTTTCCCATGGCGAGAATTGTCGATCATTGCGATGACAGAAAAAGTGATCATCGAGACGGATCAGGAATCGATAGCTGGGTTAGAAGGACTCCCAACGATTAGGCTAGATGCGTCGGAGATTGTTCTCGACAATTTGTCGTTGACACAAAATGAGCGATTTCGTGTGGACGATGTGTTCGAGTATTACACCGAGGCAAAAGACTTAAAATCGGAATTTTTACGCATTCTAAACAACCTCAAGACAGCTCTGATGTCGTGCGGAGAAAAAGAGTTTATGTATCTTCTGAACTGCACACTGCTTTCATTCATTCCGATCCAACAACTGATGAATCACATTTTCAAAGATGTGAGTGACCAACAAATAGTTTTAGCAAAATAAGAAATTTTTCAGAAAGCGATGCTCTTCGAGTTCTACAAATCGGTTCCAAATTACGAGAGTTGGTCAAACTTCGAAAACCATGAAGGTGAGAAGGTGGAAGAGTTCTACATAATTCGACTCATCTGTCTCATCCTCAACACTAATCTCATTCCTCTTCTTCACTGCGCAACATGTTGGGAGTTCTCCGTATTCTTGGCTAAGATGCAATCCGATCTCGATGGTTTGGGATGGCACGTCATAACACTATCGTTAGATTCTCAAACAACTGTTGACGATGTCAAGACGTTTGTCAACAATTGCTCAATAATGTTGTGAGTTTGTGTTTGACTCTACGTGTGTATAACTTTACTCGGTTCTTTTTTTATAGCGGAGGGCGTGATGACATTGAAGGTAGAACTGATGGTTCCAATTTCTTGCTGATCCACGGTATAGAGTTATGTCAACCAGCCGTTGTAGACTATATCAGATACAGTTACGATAGAAAATTGATTACTGTATGTTCGAAGTATCACAGAGAGATGAGCAAATTGTCATATTTCAGAAGATTCTATTCATATCTCCTAGTTCGCGCGACTCCTTCACTCCACGAATTCGTCGCTTCATATTTGCAATCGACTATCGCCAAATTGTCGAACTCAATGAACCAACCCAGTATCCTTACGCAAACTACAAAAACGTGGTGCATAATCTGACAAAAGATATAAAAGTGAAAGATGTGCGCGATTCGATAGTCAATCAGTTAGTGGATGCCATGTGCGACGCTCAAATTCTCGGATTTTACGAGAAGGTCGGACAACTCAAACTAGCCGCCGAATATCGAACAGTTCGTGGTAAGGGGTTCATGGATATCGGCGAATTGGTGGTCGTTTATCAGAAGTGAGAATTCATGAGATGGTCACATACATAGTTACAGTTTTCGAATTTCAGCGCGATCGATGAGCGGGATAAACGTGATAAGAAAACTCGCAGTAACCCAGTCGTCATTCACCCGTTCGTTGCTCGAAACATCAATCTGGTTGAGAAAGTGACAATAACCCCGTTTGGTCATCTGCTGATGGTTGGAGATGACATTTCAAAAATTGAAACTTCTCTTCTTATCTCAACCGAACTCAATAAACAAGGCCTGTATTTGACGAAAAGGTTGAACAGTATTGATGAATGGAGAGCAAATTTCGAGAAAATTGTCCGAGAATGTTTACTAGATGGAAAGGAGAATGTCATCGCTATTCATGTATCTGGAACAGATCCGGCTGTTTTGACAGATGTCCACTCGGTTTGCTGTCACAAAATGATCCCACCTCGCTATCTGACCCGGCTGCTACTCTCTGAATTTGGAGAGAAACATACACTGGAAGGCAAAGGTATATGGGACATGTTGGAAGTCAAGTTATCTGTTCTAAAATTCTGTATCATTGTAAAACCGTCGGAGTTCACTTGGTTTTTGGAGTGCTACAAATCGCTTGCATCGATGTTGATTTTGAACTGGTGGGGGCATCCAACAAAGAAAGAATTGGTAGCCGAGATGGTGGACGAGATTCAAAGATCCGGAATATTCTCAAAGATTCAAACCAGTCGCGTGATTGATGCTATTGAGAAAGTGACAGAGCTTGGATTCATTCGAACAATTGCTGAGAAGCAGAGATTACTAGGGACGATCGTGAAACTGGCAAAAGAGAAGAAAGAAGAAATCAGCAAAACTATGAACAAATATGAGAAAGGAATGGATAAAATGAAGAGAGCAGAAGAACAAGTGGCTGGAATGCAAGGAGAACTTCTACGACTACAACCACAATTGTTGAGAACATCGATTGAGACAAGTATGCTGATGAGTACCATTGAAAAAGAGACAATCGAAGTGGAGAATGCGAGAGAAGTTGTGGCTGCAAATGAGAATAAGGCGAACGAAGCCGCGACAAAGGCACAGTCCCTCAAAGCAGAATCAGAAGCTGAGTTGGCATCGGCGATTCCCGCATTAGAAGCAGCGGTTGAAGCTCTCGAAACAATGACACAAAGCGATGTTTCTTCGCTGAAAACAATGCGCTTCCCTCCTTATGCGGTTCGCCTTTGCATGGAAGCCGTATGCATCATTTTGGGTGTGAAACCAACCAAGGTCACCAACGATATAGGCGAAGTTGTCAACGATTATTGGGTTTCGGGTCAAAAATTACTTTCCGACATTCATTTTCTCAACAAGATTCGCACTTTTCCACGCGATCAAACTTCTCGGCGAACAATGAAGCTGATCAGAGAAAAGTATTTGTCAAAGGATGAATTTGATCCGGAAAAAGTGAGACAGTGCTCGTTGGCAGCTGAAGGATTGTGTCGATGGGTGCTGGCAATCGACATGTACAATCAGATTAGCAAGATTGTTGAACCGAAAAGAGAGCGATTGAGAAAGTCGGAAATGTTGGTGAAGCAACACTTAAAACAACTCGAAGTCAAGAGGAAAGCACTATTGGTAGGTGTAAAAGACAAATTGTCACTCAGAAATAGATTCATGGTGTTCATAAAAGTTTAAGGCTTCAAAACTTGTCGAAAAAGGGAAAAATACGTTTTTAATTTTATTCTCACGACGAACGCCTTATGCAAACACTTTTCGTATGTTTTGTGCGGTTACAGTAACCCTCGGAAAATCATTGTTTTGTTTTTTTGAATCACACTCATCGAAAGTTGAAGTCTTCAATATTGAGATTTTGATAAACACGAGAAATTAATTTCTGAGTGACCAGGAGTCTTTAAAGTACAGTATGAAAAAAAAAAAACAAAAACACTTTTATTGTGAAAATATTTGCAGAAAGTTACTGAGAAACTACAAGGCTTGTCCGATCAGTTCAGCCAAATGTGTCAGAAAAAACAAGAACTCGAATCGCAAATCTCAAGCTGCGAAACAAAAATGGAACGAGCCGAACGACTTGTTCAAGCGCTCAGCGGAGAAAAAGACAAATGGCAGAGCAAGATCACCGATATCACACATGAAGACTCTCTTTGTGTTCCCTATGCCGTTGGGACAAGTCTAGTGCTTCACATTTTCGCCAAACTCCCGATCGATGACCGAGAAGCGGAGCTGAAGAAAACGATGCGAGTGTTGTTCCCGAAACTGGAAATTCGTATCGCCTGCGATCTCAAAACTTTGATCAAACTCGTTGGCATGGTTCCAATATGTTTCATCAATGATGATGGAAGATCTTTCCATGTTCTCAACGAGTTGTTTCCCAAAATCATCCAATCCAACAAATGGTCACAGAAAGAGAGGCAAGAGGTATTAGCCGAACAAAGTGTGCTTCTTCTCGAATCTTCTGAAAAACTCGAAAAATCGGTTGCCTCTTCTGAATTCTTTGTGCAAGATCATACTACGATATTCAAGTTTGATGATATAAAATATGAAGTGAATAAGGATTTTCGAATATTTTTGAGAAGCCACGGCCCACATTCATTGGCCCTCTCAAATATGATAGTTATCAACAATCAGTACAGTGATGCAGAGATTCGATTCGAGATTTGTGAGAAGATGGGAAGTGTGAATTGGAAGGCGACATTGAACAACTACAATGAAATGCTGCAGAGAAAAAACGCCGATATTATTCTTCTAGATAGTAAGTGGTAAAAGTGTTTTCGGTTTGGAAAAAAAAAACATTTTTTTGAGGCATCCTTTTTTTGTCATAAATTTCGATGTTGATTTTCGTGCGAATATTTGGGCTACATTTTTTGTCAGAGTTTCTGGACCCGTTTTTTTCATGATTTCCGGGTCCGAATTCTCACTCAATCTCATTACAGAAACGGAAAATGAAATGCTAGACCTGTTAGGTAGATCAAAAGACCTGGACGATGAGCGCGCTATCAATCTTCTTGCTGAAGCTCGAAACTTGCAAGCCGCCGTGACTGCAAGAGAGAAAGATATCGCCGAGATAGAGGAATCATTACGAACCATCGAGTTCAAAATGTCCGACGCTATTGAGTGGGCGATCAAAGTTGTCAAAATGCTATACTCTCTCCACAAAATTGACCCATTCTATCGAATTTCGTTGTCTGTCCTAGTCGATATTTTGATCGCGAAACTGTTCGAAAATCTGGCCACTGTAAACTTGAACGATGTCATGAAACGTATCTCCACGATTTATTGGAAGTTTGTGCATTATGTGTTGGCGTGGGATGACAAATTGATTGTTTATCATTTACTACACTCTCACATGAAGTTAGTTCGGATTCTTGTTTCTAAATAATTCATGGAATTTCAGCTTTAAAACTGATCGACTTGAAATGGATTCGATTGAAAAAGTCAATTCAGATTGTCCACTTCATTTCTCGCAATTCATATTGAAAACTCCTTGTCGCACGTTGATCCTTCTCAAATACGATTCCGAAGTTTATGCGAGCATTCTACAAACATCCAACCTCGTGAAAAATAACATGTGGCGAGTTTACTCGATTCTTGATCATGTGATTTTGAAAATCGAAAAACTGACCGATGAACCATGTTGGCTGTTATTGAATCTCAACGATATGAGTGATGACACACATGACAAGTTGAAAGAAATCAAGGAGAAAATAGATACACTTCACTCGGTTCACCCGTCTTTCCGAATTATTATTGCTTACTCAACAGAGATTCAGAGTTCTGAACAAGTGTTGATGCTTTCTTCAAAACGATTCTACTTTTCTGCAGCTCAATCATTGTCACAAATTGTGCGCAGATTCAATAACAACACCACATTAAGAGTGCAGTTTGATAAATCGGAAGAGTCTCAACGACGTCAAGTGATAAGGTTGATCTCTTTGCACTATGCGTTCCGAATTCGGCAAAAAGTCGACCCCGCTTTCCAAATTCAGGTGGATGACGCGGACTTTTTAGCGATGCTCAAACTCTATCAAGAACTCCGTAATCTTAGTGATCAACCCAATGAGGCTATCGATGTTCTGAAACTTCGAGCCAGTGTCATCGAACCAATCTACTTTGCGAAAACAAGAAACTATGTACAACAAAACATTATTCAAGCTATGATAAGTTGGATCATCATGGAGAACTTGTCAGTGGTCGCCGAGACTGTGCTCAAAAAACTGATCCGAGATGAGACAAGCAACTTTGAAGACTTTGCTCACTTCATCCAGTCACATGATGATATACTGCTGTGCGGTTTCAACGCGCGAATTTGTCGCGATCTTCAGCACACTCTGCACAAGAAACTCAGTTTTCGAATGAGAAGTCTTTTCGAGAATGATTTTCAAATCAGTGACAAAAATTCTGGCTCCCCGCATTTGGCGCGAAGTTGGTTGAATGAAATTGAGACTGGGGAGACTGTCATTGATGGCAGAGAGATTTCAAACTTGAGCGAACTGGTGACGCTTCTCAAAATCAAATTCGCAAAGAGATATAAAATACAAATTTTTGAGGTAATAGTAGGTCAAAAAAGTTTCGGTTAAAATTAAAAGCGAAAAACAAAACAAAACAAAACAAAATCACCACGTATTTTCAAAAAAACGAGTAACAGACAATATAAGCGTGACCCTATCTTCTTCCTCTTTTGTTGTTGGAACAGAAAATAAGAGAAAAAACAAGTGTGCCGCAGTTGCAAACAAACATGCCAGCCTTTACCAAGAGGGCGTGGCTATTTTGGTGGTTTTCGTTTTCATTTTTCGCTTGTTATCAGTTTTGCAACTGAGAGAGAAAAAAGTTTAGGTGAATTATTCTCTTGTGATTCAGCTCTTCTACACAATCTCAGAAAAAATGTTGTGTACCTTTAAAATGTTCAGTACTGTATCTAATTTTTTTTTCCGAAAAAACGTGGGGACCTTTTTCGGACTTGTTTTTGTTTCTGTAAAAATTATTCTCAACAGCAACGCGCGTCGAAAAAAAAAGCGCACCCAAAAGTTTGATCTACTATCGTAATTTTCATTTCAGGCTAACGTCCAAGCCGAGTTTCTTTCAATGGAGCAATTTGATGAAATAAGCGCCAAAGAGATGGAAGAACACCCAACTATCCGTATCTCTCACTGTCTGCTTGTCTCTGCACATTTATCTCAAGGCGAACTCAAAGAACCGCATTCGCGACACGATCAATACGTATCACTTCAGCTGCGCACCATGCGTCGATCTGGCAGTGCAAACCCGCGCAGTATACCGGTGATATGTCCAATGACTCAGAAACCAGTCGCATTTTTATTGATTCAATCGCAGTTTCCCATCAAACATTGGCATTTGAGGGGTGCATTTGTTACTGTGGGTAAAGTGGGAAATATAAAAAACATCGAATAAATCAAGTTATATTTTGTCGTCTCATTGAATGTGAAAAGTCGACTTCTTCTCCGTCCGATTCGGCGTCTTCTTTTTGTTTTTTTGTTACTCGTTCCACCCTCATCTCATCGCAAATCTGATCCAATGTAGATGTTTGCACATAGTTCTCGAGATCAACATTCGGTAACTGTTTTTGTAGATTTGTTACTGATCGATAGGCCATTTTCCAATTCTTCTTAAAAGCGTACTCTTCAATCAACATTGCATAGATCCTTGTGCAGGGAACAATGTCATCTTCATCAGAGGACTCTGCCAATGTTGTTAGCTGACGAATACCATCGGCGATATCATTTTCCATCACTGATAGGATTCGAGACAGTTTGCGAAGTTGATCTTGATACTTGGAAATTTCCCTTTTGAGCTCTCCCATTGCTGGAGTATCTTTGCCTTTCTGCTCAGCGGTTTGCAAACAATGATCAGCCATGTCTAAAGCGTTCAACGCCTTATCAAACTGTTTCCAATTTTCTGCCTCGATCTGTACAACAGTTAGATTTTACTTTCTTAACAAGAGAACTTACGAAAGCACACGACTTATAGAAATTGGCCAAATGCTCATACGACTGCGATTTTGTGTAAAAAGTCTCAATGTCTTTAATCGTCTGCCCATCATTTTGCCAATCAGTAGTCTGAAGAAAATTTGCCGCCAAAATATAAATCTCCTTATTTCGCGCCGTGTTTGCGTAGTAGCGTATTTTCTGTATGTCTCCTGATTTGAGAAGAGAACGCATTGCCTGAAATCAGAGCATGGTCTGGAAATTCGGATGAATTCAACTTACAGATAGTTTATCACCAGCCTGAGTGTATTTCTTGGCCGCCGCCGAGTATGCTCCTTGTTGTAAACACAATTCGGCGACACCCTCCAACACTTTCTTCCGTTCCCCTTCGTTGGTCATTTCTTCTTTGGTGGGTGTCATCAACTCGGCAAATTTGTCAGTAACGCGAACGTTTCTAGATCGACAAAGTCGGACAGCGGCTTGAAAGTCTTTGGCAAGGCAAAGAAAGTTGACAGCTTTCTCATAGTTTTGATTGGATTCAAAAAATTCGGCGGCTCGCTTGAGAATTTTTGGATCAGTCGTATCGTCGAGATCTTTAGTGATAAGATCGAGCGCACTAAATTGTTCGGTACGAAATGCAAGATCGAGAGCTCTACCAATCATGCCTGCCTTGTGATACAGCATGACAGCCTTGTGCGCATAACCCGGCAAATCCTCATAATACCTCGCCGCAGTGACCAATTCCCGTCCACCAGCCATCAAACACAAATTCGCCAGCCTATCCTTCATGTCATTGTCGCGCGCGATTCGTATCGCTGATGAGAGGGCTCGCGCTTTTGTGAAAAACTGCACCGCCTTTGTCAAGTCCCCCTCAGTCTCGTACAGTCGACCAATCAGATAGCACGCTGCCTTGTCCTTACTCTCATTCGCAATCTTGGCCGCCTCCTCCACTTTTCCTTGTGCACACTTCACTCGGACTTGTGAGTAAAAATCTTGAGCAAAAGAGTAATAGTTGAAGGCGCCGTCAAGTTCACCGTTTGACTCGAGATACGTTCCCCACCATTTGAAAAGTGTTGGTTGGCGTTTTCGACGAACGTAGTTTTCAATCGCTCTCGGACTGTCACGCAACATGCGGAACACTTCGAATCCATGAACTCCTGCTTTCTCATAATTGTCGATAGCTGCCTCAATACTTTGATCATCTCCTTTCGCTTCCAAATATTTCGCATAATTATAATGCGTGTTGCGAAGATGTATACGATCTCGCGTTTCGGCAATTTGAAACGCCGCATTCCACAAGTTTTGCGACTGAAACAATTTGTTGACCAAATCCCAACGTTCATTCTGCGAATAAATCATCTGCGCCTCATCCAACATTCCCAATTCGATAGCGAGCGCTGCGCATTGCATCGATTCATTTTCACCGGCTTGTTGAGCTCTTCGCACAGCTCGCGCACCTCGAACATTTTTGATGTGTCCGAGACAAACCATCGCGACGTCAAGTCGTCGCGTCTTCACACTCATCGACGCCATTTGATCCCAAACACTATCGCTTTTGATGTATTGAATGGCTTTGAACGCGGCGTCCATGCTTCCGAGAGTCAGATAAAACGAGAAATCCATCATTGCTTTTCGAGTGCCCTCATCGTTAACTTCGACACCGGAAAATTCACGCAATGTTTTGGCGACCAATGTTTTGCCTATGGTCTTCTCCCCACGAACCTCTTCGTCATCATAATCACTTTTCTTAACAAAAAAGAAATGCGGAACAGAAACAGACACTAGTCGACCACATTGCTGAGATTTTGGTTGAATATCTTGCAACTGAATTCCATGTTCTGATGTCACAAACATTGTCAGAATACGATTATCAGTCTGAAAGTAATACTTCAATGATGTTCTGATAGTGAAAAACTCACCGAATCTGGTTGTATGTGATTGCATTCAACAACCAAGAATCGGAAGTCAGTCTCGTCCCATTCGACATCACCCGGACGATGCATCATCATTTGAAATCTCGACTTTTCCTTGGCCATTTTCCGCGCGGCTGCCGTCACCGGTCGACCGCCAGTGGTGTGAGCCAACTCGGCCTGCGCCTCATACTCTTGCATGTCAGTCATACCACGATCGAACGAGAAGTAGGTGATCGAATCGTTTTCGGCGTCGAACATCAGCAACATTTCGCTGATTGTTGTTGGGTTCTAGGGATAAATTTTTATGTGATTCATTTCTGATAAAAATCAAACCTCTAGAAATGTGCATGCCACTTTATTTCCAAGCGGGTTGATTTTGACATTTAGAAACTTGTGAAAATTCGGAAAATTTTCAACCACATATTTTGAGTTGTGCTCCTGATTAGCGTCTCTTTAAAAAATACTTACTGTGGGTTTTTTGAAACATCACCTACTTCTTTGTCAAATTGTAAATTCTGACAAAACCATTAGAAGTGCCGACGGCAAGCCAATTCCTGTTGAGATCCAAAATCACAGGATCACCTTCGATTTCGGGTAGTGAGATGATTTGTCGAATTGTTCCTTGAAGGGTTCTCGCGTTGATTTTATCCTTCTCTATGCAGTATAAGGTCTGATTGGCAATGACAACGCCGGAAGTTTCGCACGAGAAAGAGGTGGATTGGATGGTCGCCAACGAAGATTGAACATCATACGTGACTATCTGAAAAGAAAAATTGAGTCGGTAAATTTTTAATTTTTCGTCAACACTGTCGAGAACATTTGGTTGGAACTATATAGTTTGAAAATCTCTAAAAATCTAAAATATGTTTTTCTGTAAGTTTTAACTTTTCATACTAAGGCCAATCACTGAATCGGACTGGGATCGAAAAATGTGGGCCCGAAAATAACCGGATCGCAGTGTGCATCTTTCTAGATCAGTCACAATTTTTTAGATGTGGCTTGAACCGAAGAAATATAATTTGAAACCAAGAAATTCAGAGAAAAGGTCACGAAAATTGGAAAAATTTTGGAGGCCTAAAACTTTAGCTCCTGAAACAAACATTGCGCGTGTTTGTAGTCATTTTTTTCAAGATTCTCGTAAAATCTAGATGAAATAATTGTTTCCCCCAAACGAACTAGGTCAGTCCAAATGTTACTAGTTCAAAACTGAAACCCGGCCCGCTAAAGTAAAATAGGACCTGATTTTTTCTACGAGTTTCTGTTGCTATTTTAAAAACCCGATTCAACAAAAATCTTGACTCTCGCCCTATTTGGTCACATTTTTGATGTTTGAGCCGATCCATTTTGCATCGGGCCGGGCCCGATCCTGCGATCAATAAGACAAAAACAATAACAGTTTAAGCATTGCAAAATCAAGCTCAGAAATCTGAACGACCCCCGCAAGCTCACCGTATCCTCGTTCCACACGACAAGTTGTTTCTCACCCAACCCGATTCCTTTCGCACTAGGGATAGTCATTAATCGCAAATCCTGTGTGACACCAGTTCCGGCGTTCAATAAAACAAAACTATTGGCACTTGTCTGCACGGCGCCAATTTTCCCACGCATTTTCACAATAAAAGTATCCTCCTCAATGATAACTAGATCTTGCGAAGTCACCACCGCTACACTATTAGTCACAGGGCTCCAATGAATAGCGTTAATCTGAAGAAGAAAAAAAAAAAGGATGAATGAAATGAAAATGAGTGAGAAGGGATTATGAGTGAAAATGATTTATTTACCACATCTCCGACTGGATGAGCAGTTTGTAGTCTCCATGCTTTATCGATTGGCAGGTCGGTTTTTCTTCGCCACTTCCAATGTGCCATATTGCCGCCGCTGGTTCCGCCACTTATCACACCTTTTCTCGAATTTATTGTCACACATGTCAACACTTCAGATGTCTCAAACCCCTTTGTTGTATCTAGTCCAATAATACCGTTTTGCTCTTTCATCAAATCCCAAACACGCAAATCTTTCTCCTCATAACACATCACAAGTGTCGTGTCATGTAGATCCATACGATATTTTTCAGATGATCCACCAAGTTTCACTTTTATTTTCTCCGCACATTTTCCGGTTCTTGGATCGTCTTGAAGATGAAAAACAAAAAGATCGCGAGTAAACGCAATTAATGTTGAGATTGGCTCGCAAAATTCGAGGAACAAAATTTCCGAGTCCAGCTAGAAATTGGATAACTTATTTTTCCAGCAAAAAAGTAAGTCACCTTATGAACAGTTTTGCTATCATCAACAGTCACACTGAAAAGAGTTCCAATATCACTACCAAAAAAAAACTCGGTTCCGATAGACTTAGTCGGCTTTGACACAATTGTCTTGACCTCTTCTCTGACCTCGGAAGTGTTGTCAAACACGCTGAGATCTTCACTCATTCTTGATGTCACATCTTGAATCTTCGGTTTACTGAAAAATTCCCAAATTTGAAATATTCCTAACTTTGAAAATAAATCAAGCTCCGCCCATTTTTGTCTGCGGCATGTAAGGTTTTGAAAAATGCGCTTTTATGATTTATGAGTGTGGCCTAAAAAGTCCTAAAGTACGGCCAGGCCGCCCCTCTTTTTTGCGGGCCGGGCCACATAGATTTCAAAAACTAACACACAATTCATTTTCTATTCTCAAACTGAACTAACCTCTCGTATAATAATCGTTTAGAAAATGTGGTCAACTCTTCTTGAAGATCAACTTGAGTCAAAATCGAAGTAAGTGTCTCATTCTTCTTGGTAGCTTCATAACTATACAACTTCACCATTGATGGCTAAACTCATTCGAACTCAAAACTCCATTTTTCCCTCAAAACTCACCGCATGAAGTACCATCACCACCTTGCCGTTATGACTCCAATCAACGTGAACAACTTCGGAAGATGCTGATTCGCATACGACGTGTCCTGACGAATCGCCATCATTGCCGCCGATGTTCAACGCGACAAAATTGACGAATCCATCACGCCAACCAGTCACCACGAATTGTTTTGTTGGATGCCATTTGAGACATGTTATCGGATGATCACGTTGCACACCGGGTTCTTTGTTTTGACCCTGTTAATGGTGCAAGGTTGTTTTTTTGTGATTTTTGGAATTGTGAGCTGGCTAGTTGTTAGAATCTCGGAATTTCGAAACTAAATTAATTTTTCACACAAAAAACTCATAAAGTTTTCCTGAAACTTTGCACTTCTCACAAGGGTCGAGCCTTGATCAAGTTTTCACAGAAATACCTATTTACTGAAGTAGAACTTCATGAGATTATTTTTACTCCATTATCAGCTCATAGCAAATAAAAATTGTTGAAAATGATTGCAAAAAATCGGAAATTTGTTGGCATCCCGGAAAGGTCACGTATTAATAACTGCCACAAAAAATTTTCTAAATTTTGGAGACCTAAAAATTTAGCTACTCAAATACAAACAAGAGACAAATGCGGTTGAAATCTTGACCGTAAAACTATAGAGAATAGCATAGTTTTTTTTCAGGATTTTCTGTAAAAAAAAACAAACTTTTTGTCATGAGAGATTGACTTGCCAAATTGTCAAAATAAGAGATTTAGACAGTAGATGAATTGACAATAGGAAGATTTTTCCCGGTCGACCAAAAAAATGTGAAAAAAAATCTGAAAACGAACAACCCAGTCCAAAATCATACATTCATCAAGAAAAACTTGGAAAAAAAAGTTTTTAAAACAAGTATGTGATTTTCGGGAACCCAGAAACGCCTAAGATTGAGACGAAACCTGATAATTCTTCAAACTGACCGTATGATCGCAAAACGACACATTTCCTTTTGACGTATCCACATCATACGTCGTCACACACAACCAACTGGAATGTGTCGACCATTGCACTATCGATGGACGCATAATTGTGCCAAAATGGGAACAAAAAAAGATTTCTCAAATGTGTTTGTGTGTTTGTGTATGTGTTACCATGGCAACTTGCCAATCTGCCAGATGTTTTGGGTGAAAGAAATTGAGAACAAGAAAAATTTACGTGAACGTGTTCTAAAATTCCACGTTGTCTTCGAAAAAAATATGTGCCGAGTAGAGAGAAAAACCTTCATTTATTGATTTAGAAAATTTGAGCATTCGTCGTTGGTAAAAAAAATGAGTGATGATTACTCCGATAAAAAACCGAATGTTGAATTAGAAGAGCATAACGTAAGAGCTATCCAACAAAAAAACAAACGAAGAGAAAGTTCAGAATAATAAAGAAGAGGAGAAGAAACCCGATGCGGGAGGTGGCGGTGAGGAGAAGAAGGACGATCACGACACGGCGCCGAGTAAACTGGGCGAGGTGAAGGATTGTGTCGAAGACGAGACGCTCATCAAATCGCTACAACAACTCGCCTTCTATCACGGTTTTTTGCCGCGCGAAGATTTGCGAAATTTGTTGCGCAACGACGGCGACTATTTGATACGTGTCAGCGAGGTGACGACCGCCAAGAATGACGCGAAAGAGATCAAACGCGATATTATATTGTCGGTGTTCGAGTGCGCTCTGCCAAATGGACCCCTGGGAGGCACGGTGGCGGCTGGAAGTAGTGCTGGAGGAGCTGGCGGTGGTGACGAGGGAAAGGATCAGAAATCGGAGGCCGGAACCACCTTTGAGGGAAAGTTGCGCAACATGGTCGTGCGACGATATAACGGCAGATTTGGAATAGAGTTGTCGTTGTCGTTTGAGACTATCAGCGATCTACTCACACATTATCATCAGTTCAACACTTCTGATGTAAGCCAGACTACTGTGTACACCATTTTGACAAAACTCAAATTTTCCAAACAAAAATTTTCGACGGTTACTGTAGTTTGCAATTTTAATGGAAATGTTCCCAAAACAAGACTTTTGATGTGTTCATTTTTGTTGAAAATCTCTCTGAGAAACTGACGTTTGAAAGTTGGCGGGCCGTGCTTTTTTTGAACGACCGAAAAAACCCCGGCCCGTGATTTTCGGGCCGGCTTCAGGGCTACAATCTCATCCCTGGACTACTCGGAAAATTACCCGCAAACGTTTGCGGTTTACCCGCAATTTTGCGGGTATTTTTAGCCGCAAAAAGGATGCGGCTCGTTGGCGGTTATAGTCGCAACGATTTCGGATCGTTTGCTGCACGTTCTCACCCGCAAATCTGCGGGCAGACCCGCAAAATTGCGGGTAAACGGCAAATGTTTGCGGGTAATTTTCCGAGTAGGCATAACATCATCACAAATAGTGCGTATTCTCTATTCGACTTTGGATGATACGAATTTTTCTGTGAAGAGAGTGAGGAGAGAAACACAGATACATCTAGAGAGTAGGCGAGAAGGAAAGAGAGAGACAGACAGACAGAGATAGAGAGGGCGCAGAGAAGTCTATAGAAAAAAGGGCTGAATCGAAGAAATCAGGAGTGAGATTTGGAGTTTTTTTTTCACAATGGTGGGAGGCCTTCTTGTCGAGGTGGGGTTGTCCCGGCCTTAATCTCACCCCTGGGAGAAGTACTGTAGAGAAATAGAGCGACTTTTCATCGAGATATTTTGAGTGCTTGTTCCCGATAATTTTATCAACAAAAAATTCAACTCAACTCGATTTCAGAAAAAGAATCGTTTCCTCAAAACTCCTGTCAAATTGGCCAGTTGGGAATACAAACACACCGACATCAAACTGGGCGCATTGTTGGGCGAAGGAGCCTACGGCGAAGTGCGTACAGGAATCTTGCGACGCAAGGGAAAAGAAGTGGAGGTGGCGGTGAAATTGATGAAGGGTGGCGATTTGAACAAGGTGAAGATTCGCGAAATGATGAAGGAGGCGCGTCTGATGCGCGCGTTCAAACATCGCAACGTAGTTCGCTTCTACGGTGTCGCCGTCGACGAACAACCGCTCTACATTCTTCTCGAACTCGTCAAAGGTGGCGGTTTGAATTCGTACCTTCAGAAGAACAAAAAAGTGTCCACATATGATTTGATGAACATGTGCCTCGGCGCAGCAATGGGACTACAGTATCTTCACGCCAACAATTGTATTCATCGCGATATTGCCGCACGAAACTGTCTATATTCGATTGACAAAGTGGTGAAGTTGTCCGATTTTGGATTGTCGAGAATTGGCAACGCCTACAAGTTGTGCACATCGCAAAAGCTGCCGATCAAATGGCTCGCCGCCGAAACTATCACAACACTCTTCTTCACTTTCAAAACTGATGTTTATAGCTACGGTGTGATGTGTTATGAGATCTTTTCGGAAGGCGAAGAACCATGGGATAACATCACCAACACTGAGGCGAAACGAAATGTCGTCTCTGGTAAACATTTGATCATTCCTGATTCGTGTCCCGAGAAATTTAGAACATTTGTCTATGAGAAGGTTTATGTGAAAGATCCGAAAAGACGAGTGACCATGGATGATGTTGTTCGATTTATGGAACCGATTCTAACCGAAGTGCAAAGTGAAATGGTAATTTTTTGATTTGTGTCGAACACTGAAATTTTAACAAAATATTTGAGAGGCCGAAAATTTGAAGAACATGATTTTCAAACTGTTCTCTGTGATTTTTCACACAAAAAATCTTGAAAAATTTTGTGCTGTCTGAATTACAGTATACTTTTTTTTGGAATTGTTTTTTTGTGGAATTTGACGTTTTGGTCGAAGATAAATTTTCTGGAACAAATCCAGAAATTTTTTCTGACTTTTGTAAAATCTTTTGAATCAGACCCAACTCTTGTTAAAGGCTTCAGTAAAGTTTTTTTTTAACCAGGCCCGATTTTCAGGTCTGGTTTTTCAAAAAACATTTTTTTAGGCAAAAAAATACATGGCCCGAAACGAAAAACTTCGTTTCGGGCCATGAAATGAACTGGAATTATCAGTTCCAATATTCACAAAATCTCGTGTGTAATTCTCTCGGACAACTTTCAACTCTCTCTCTTTTTACAGGAAAAGGCAAAATTGGAGACTCGCTCTGTGATGAGCCAACTGCCTTCCGACAATGCGCGATCGAAAATCATCACCAAACGACGTGCCAATCATAAAACGAACACGGTCAAAAGAAACTCTCACCCTGGAAATCATAACATGATTGAAAAGTGAAACAATAAACCTATTTTTTCGAACTATTTGACAATAATCCCTCTCAACACTCATTCAGATGTAATGTTGTATCGATTTTCATGTTTTTTGATATTTTCAATTTTTTCGAAAAGATGTGTCACGTTGAATTTGACTGAAATTAGTGAGCCTTGACCCAGTTGACCCGGGGAACATTGAAAATGTTTTAGAACAAATGAGACCGACGACGACGATACTAACATTGGCTACAGTACCCGATCAGTGTAATGCGGGTTGTCTAGCCGATTGGATCGCCTATTCGGGTAATTGCTATAAAAAGTTTGAGGCAACTGTTACGCAAAAGGTTGCTGAAGGTTACTGTAATACCTATGGAGCACATCTCACTTCGATTGAATCGATTCTCGAAGCGAAGGCAATCAAGTGTACTGTACAGCCCTCACAACTCGAAAAACTACAAACATTTTCAGATCTCATCCTGGAGGCTCCTTTCACCGCCACAGATTTGACCGAGTTTCTGAGTTCGAGTCAAAATGTATGGATTGGTTTGAGCAAAAAGGTGAGATGATTAGTGTTCAATGTGAGAAGTTATTTTGAAGAAAAACGGTGCATGGACTTGGACAGATTCGTCGGAAGTTTTGTACACAAATCTACCGAAAGGTGAATCGACGAATAGAGCATTGTGTGCCACGGTGAGGATGTTTGGGGAACCAACTTTATTTCCAAAATTCAAAAAAAATGAAAATGAAAATATTATCTGATTAAAAAAATTAGAGCTCAAAAAACAGGTCACGTTCAGTATTTTTTCTTGGTCCGGTTCAGAAAAATCTGAACAATTTGGCATGAGCAGACCCGCGGGCACGAGAGCTCGGCTCGGGAGCCGCAAATAGAATTTTTTTGTAAAAGTTCTGGGAATTATCTCTACACTCTTGCTCTTCTTGAGAAAACTCCGTTTTTTTTCTGGCCTTCAACAAGCCGGTCAAAACGGGTTTCTCAACTATTGCCCAAGCCAATTATAGTTGAAAAATGTGATGAGGCTCGATTTTCTAATCCGATTTTTATCGGACCTGGTTGCATTCAGGGTTTTTCATAAAAGTTGATCCCACAAAAAATTTGACGTCAATCAATTAACTTTTCCAATTTGATACCAAAATCGGAGACTTTTTCTCAAACGATCAACAATTTTTCTGATGAATCGCGAAATTCCGTGCTTTGCTCCATGTAATCTATTTTTTCCGCTCAAAGTTTGAACACAAAACTGTCAGACCTGAAACAATTCAATCGAGCAGAGTATTATTTCCAGATCAACGGAACCCGCTGGCAACCGACCACTTGTTCATCCACCGCATTGGCCTACATTTGTAAAATGTCGTCCTCATAACTAGCTCATTGAAAAGAGTTGACAAACTAATTTGCACCCCCTCTTTTTTCCCGTTTATTCCTATTTTGTTCGTCATTTCATTTGACGATGAATTATTGAGAATTTGCAACTTGTTTTTCTCATCATTTTTCTCACCCTTCTTGTTAGAAAGGTCGACGGCTTTTTCAGTGCACAAAAATAGAACATCAATGAACAGTGGGAAATAAGTTTGAGCCTTTGCGGCCAGGTTTTATCGAACGTCTGAACTTTTTCGGGCCCGAGAAGTGGAGAAAATCCGGTCCGAGTCAAGTTTTTGAGCTTCAATCTCCCCTGAAAAAAATGCATCATTTTTTAAACTCGGGTAAAAAAGTCACATTTTGATCTCTACACTCATAATGATAGTTTTTTTTTGACATGTGTCACTTCACGCTTCAAGTACCATGTGAAAAAGTCTTTGTTTTTGTTGTGTTGCTCTTCGGTGAAACCAGGATGTACTGAGAAACGGAAAAGTTCATTAACATAATGATGTTGAATAAAAAGTGTTGAACTTATAATTTATTTCCACGTCATTTTTTTTGCAACCAGCCAAAATCACAGTATTTTGGCATCTTCATTTTTTGAGATACGAAAAAAATGGAGAGATTCATCCACGCAGTTTAATTTCAGTCAATCTCTTTCTTTATATTCTTTGTTTCTCCGGAAGTATTACATTATCTCATTAGCTAGTCTTCTTTGTGTTTTTCGACGCGTAAACATTCTTCAATTTTTCTTCAACACACTGATTTTTTCCTATGGCTCATCCAATAATTTATGCATTTTTTATTTTTATTTTTCGAATAGTTTTGTCTTTTTTTCTGGTGGTTTTTTACATACATACGTGTGAAACTAAAACATTTAACAGTGTAGTTGAACTAAACCGGAAATTGAATTAAAAATAAAACTACAGTAACCAAAAATCAACTATTTTTGAAGATCTTCCTTTCTTGAAGTGTTGTTTCTCTGCGTCTCTCAACTTTTCATACTATATAACCTATAGTTTTCTATGTGCCTATCGAAAATACATGTTACCGGAAATCTTGTTTTCTTTACGATTCTCAAAATTTCTTACTATTCACCTGATTTCTAGTTTTCTCTGCGTCTCTTAATTTTTCACGCTGACTGAGCTCTAGTTTTCTCTTCATCTTAGAACAATTATTACTGTACATTTTTTTAGTTTTCTCAGGATCTCTCAACTTTTCAAACATCTCGAAATTTCACACTATTCAATTTCTAGTTCTCTCTGCGTCTCTCAAAGTTTCATGCTAACTAACTTCCAGTTTTCTGTGTGCTTCTCATTTTTTCATATTACCTGGATTCTCTGTTTCTTGGCGTCTCTGAAAAATCTCACTACCTGTCTCTATATTCTTCTCTGCGTCTCTATCTCTCTCTCTCTCTCCCGTTCATTCTTCTCTGCGTCTCTCTCACGTCTCTTCTTCTCTGCGTCTCATTATCTAGCATTCACGTGTTCTTCAAAAGTCTCTTCCCAATTGCACTCTTGTTGTGCATTTGTTATCCACTTAACTCCCTCTAAATTGGCTGCCAAAATTAGTGAAACCCCTTTTTTCAGCAAGTGCTCTATGTTCTAATCAAATTCCACCCAAGCCAACCCTTTTTTATTTCATTTCTTTTTCATGTGCTAATCTCATACATAAATTGATTTGCCGCCTTTTTTTTGTCTTATTTTTGACGCACACTATTTCATTTATTTTTATTTTTTCGATGTTCAACTTTTTTCTCTATTTTGTTCATGTTCTTAAAAAAAGCAGATTATGTCATACCTGCGTCTCTCACAATTGTACACTATGTGTTTTAGTAACTCCATAATGAAAGATGCAAAAAAAACAATAATGGAAATTGCTGAAATTTTGGAATGTTTGGTTGGAGTGCATTTTGCAAGCTGTCACTTTCAGTATTGAAACCCCTCAAAAAAAAACTAAGAATTCGTCCACTGAAATTCGAAATTTTTTCGAAAGTCTCATTATTTCCGGTTGACCTGCGTTTGCAACTCTGTAGTTAGCAGTTAAGCCTCTCGATACATAATCTGAAATTTATAGTTTTGCAATAAATCCCAAGAGTTTTCTTCAGTTATTTTTTCATATTTTTATTCTTTCTTCCTGTTGACTGTTTTTGTCTGCATATTTGATGTTCACTTCTTTTTTTTCTAATTCGAAAAAAATTACTTTTTTTGTGGGCGGCGATTTCAAAAATCCGAGTACGTATTTGGAGTGATCAACTAACTTCGGATAATCTGTTTAGTATAAGAATTTTTACGAAAAAAATTCTTTTTGCTTTTTCGAGAAGCCTTTCAATATATACTATTTTGGGGAAAGTTCAAAAATTATACGATGGCCTAGAAAAACAAAAAGCCAAACATTGCAAACAAATACCTGGTTCGGCGCTCTGGTATCATTTTGTGTTTTGCCTCGCCCACTGATGTTTCAATGTGTATTTTCTCACGTCTTTCTATCTCTTACTCTGAAATATTCACAGAAAAAACTGTATTTTTCAACCAATTGTATTTGACTTGGAAGTTCCAAAAAATTTCAATAGTTCGAAAGCACGGGAGTGAGGCCCGGAAATCTCAGACCAGGTCTGTCTTTTTTCATTTTTTGGTCCAGTTCGACCTGGCAGCATTTGGTCAGGTTTATTTTTCAGAACAGGAAAAGTAATGAGTTTTTTTCTGAAAAAGTTCAAGCACCCTTCTATGATCATGTTCTCTTATAAAATTGTCACAAAATGCGCGAAAATATGTATGTCGTCAATTACACATTGTTCCATGCACATTTTTCAATAATCTCGAGAAAAACTTTGACCTTGAACTCGAAATACTTTTACACTTATATTCAACAAAAATCATGAACTCTTCTCGAAATTATGAAACTCTGCAGAATCGGTAGTTTCGAAACAAAGTCTTCGAACTTTGCAAAATCCGCGGATTAGCGAACAAAAAAAAACATTTCTAAAACCATGCGAACTCCTCATTCTTCTGTTGTTTGTCTTCTTCTTCTTCTTTTATGATGATTCAGTAACCATTTTTCATCTTATTTTCCAAACATTATTATCTTCCTCAGCTATGATTCATTTCATAACACAACAACAACAACCATCTTAATCTCTCATGTTTGTTGTCTCAACTTAATTCCAAATATATTTCAGGCATGCTAACCGAAGAGCAACTATGGATCCGCGAATGGGAAGTGACATCAGAGCTGCTCTACTATGCCGTCATCGCAATCTCGTCGGCTACAGTACCCGTTCTTCTAGCCCTGTTGTGTTTGATGCGAGCACATCGCACATCTCAATATTTTCCCTATATGTGCGCCATTATGTGCGCAAATCTGTTGTTGCTGTCGACGATCGTTTTTGTGGTCATCAAAAATAGTTGGCAGATGTTGTACGGTCAGTTGTGTGTTTTTTGGGGTCGGCCTGAAGTTCAAGTTCCATCTTTTTCACCCAGGACAACCCCGATAAATTCTATTCATCTTTGAAAAACTCTTGTAGTAATCAAATTTTGAAGAATTTGACATAAAAGATATTTCCCCAAAATATATCACATCAATTTAGTCCACGTCCACAAAAATGTGCCTGATCTTGAACAAATGTACGTTCCTTGTTGAGAAGTACATGGTGAGAGATGGGATGTGAGGTGGAGACGCAGACAGTCTAGAGCGAAAAATTTTCATTTCTAGTTTTTATTCAAAAAGTTTTTGGGTTCTCAGAGAAGTTCACGTTTTTATCATTATTTTCTCAAACACGTGAAATTTAAAATCCAAATTTTTCATGTCAAATTTCCGATCCGGCTAAGCCGGACTTTGAAGATTTGTTTTCTCAAAAAAAAAAAACAAATTAAAAATGTTTTGGAAACATTTTCATGATTGTGCTCTCATCAAAAATGACAACTACGCGCATTTTTTTGACCCGGCTCTCATCCCTCCGGGCTCGAGGCCGGCCCAAATCGGTCCGAATCTCACGCAGTTCTCACTCGCCTTCTACTCATTTCCATCCGGTTAACATGATGAGTTTCCTCTAGACACTTTAAATCCACAAAAACAAAACATTTCCGCAAAGACTTTGGTCTCTGATCCAATAGATTAATCGTTCCCCTTTCCAGACATTTTCCCAGGCTCTCTAGTCTGTAAACTCTCGGCGTTCATCGTCAACGCCTCATCATGCTTCATCCACTGGGCATGGGTCGCGATGTACTCGCAACGTTTCCTTCACATTTTCTTTCCGCTGCGCAGTCGTCGACGACTACCGCGCAATCCGCGCAACACTCTCGCCATTATTCTGGTGTCGTCAATGATATTTCAATCATGGGCATTGATAACGATCACCGAGATAAGTGAACGAGATCCGAACACGGAATATGATCGGATGTATTGTGGTGAGCATCCGAGTAGCGCGTCACAAGTGATACTCTTGATGGAGACCACTATCACCTTCTTCGTCCCTTTCGCTCTGACTGTTCTGGCTGATATTTCGGTTCTAGTTCATCGAACACCGTGGCGGACACCGTTCAAGTTGATCTCCACCGACAATCTTCGACTCAATAATCATAGTAGTAGTGAGCACATGAAAATTGTGTCCAAACTCAATTTAGAGGTAGGTAACCGCCAATTGAGTTATATATAACAGAATGTAGTTTGATATATTTCAGAGTACTGAGAAACGTCGCGTCACTGCCATCAAGCGATGCCTTGTCTCAGCCACTGTTACACTTCTACTAAATCTGCCAAATTGCCTATTACAGGTAGGACCGTGTTGATTGAAAATATTTTATTAAACTAGATGGGAGAAATTAACACAACTTGACTTCGGTGCAAACGTGCTCGGGGGCGGTTCCTTTGTTGAGTTCGGCGATGATGTTATCAACCTCTTCGTTGACAAAATCGTCGCACACTTCAGCAACAACTGGGATTGATTCGAAAAGTTTCGCACATTCAGCATCAACTCCCTGAAAAATTGCGAACCCACATAATGTAGCAGTTGGCATTCCCTGGCAGATGTTTGCAATAGGAACTTATAAGGAAATTTTGAAAGTTTGTGGAATAAAAAATGATTCCGTCCAAAAAACTGCGAGTTCAGAAATTCTAATGTAAATTTCAAAAAAAAAGTAAAATTCGAGAGAGTACGAGACGCAGAGTTTGCCACGTGTCACGTATGATTTATAGAATTTTCGTTTTTTTTCGGAAATTTATTTTTGATTTTTTAAAGCTTTATGTCGATTTTTTCGAAATTTTTTTCTGAAATTTTTTTTCTATTTTTGATTTCGAAAATTCCGAATAGCAAGAAGTTATTTGAATTTTTCGAAATTAAAATTTTCATTTTTCCGATATATTTTTTTCCAACTTTTTTTTCAACGGAAAATTTCCAAAAAAGTCAGAGTTTCAGAAGATCGAAAAAAAGTTGAAAAAAAAGAACTCCTCTTCAAATTTTCAAATCTCCTATTCATATTTTTCGAATAAAAAAAAATGCTCACCAATTTTTTGAGAAAAATGAGCTAGAAAAAAACTGACCACTTTGATGACTCCGGACTCCTCGTTCAACAGCTCACCGACAACCTTGACTGTCACTTCGCACATTTCACATTCGAAATGACTTGCCGAAACAAGAGCACACGCCAAAACAGCCAAAGCGATGAAGAATCTCATGATTGTTGTTTGGGGGTTTTTGACAATACATTTTTGGAACGAATCCATCTTATATACTCCTTTTCTAGGACGTTTTTATCAGTTGAGTCCGGGTGTAACAGGAAAACAGAAAGTACAAAGCTACAGGAAAAAGGAGCACAAAGCATATAACAATTTGTGATTTGAAAAATCAAAAAATTTCGACAGGTCTTGGTTTGAGCCACTGACAATGAAATGGTCCGTGCTCATTTCATTGTCAACGGTCAGAGTCTGAAAAAAACTGTAACATTGTGAGTGTTTTTCCATAAACACGAAAACTGATTATGGTATAACTGTACATGTACGTCTTACTATACTTTCAGATCTTAATGTAGCTTTAAGTCTTACTGCACTACCTAGTAACACACATGAGAGTAAAATTTCGAGCCTCCAAAAACATAAAACATACAAAGGAATGTGTTTTATGTTCCCATCTTTGTTATCACTTCTTGATCATAAGATGGTTTTTTTTCAGGTCATCGACGAGTTCACAGACATTCAAAATCATCAGCAAGTTTTGGTTCGTCGACTGTACCTTCGTGCCGATGCAATTTGCTACATTCTCTACCTCTTACAATTCCCTCTAGTTCCACTGAACATGTACTTTCTTCGGCAGAATATTACACGCAGCTCGAAGTGAGTTGATACAAAAAGTCGGCAAGGCCTGCCCTTATTGAACTGGGTCAAAAAAAAAATTCCGCGTCTGACTCATATTTTTTGAGCTTTGTTCCAGATTTTTTCCGAGTCTGATTCAGATTTTTTCGACCCGATTCAGAGATTCATACCTCAATAATTGTTTTCTTCAGAAAACTGAAAGAGAAGATTTCGATGCAACACGAATGGAGCAAATCGTTCTTGGCCGAGGCGAACGAGGCGAGCCGCAATAATTTGATCTCATAGACTTTTTGTTGAATTTTTTTCGATACGGGTCTGTTTTTGTCGGATAAATGATGCGATTAATGATGTCGTTTCACTTGATTATCAGAAAACTGGTATGATTTTATTGCGCCGAAACTGGTAGCGGTTGGTATAAAACAAAGAGAGATATCATTG
This sequence comes from Caenorhabditis sp. 8 KK-2011, assembly GCA_963572245.1. NCBI lineage: Eukaryota > Metazoa > Nematoda > Chromadorea > Rhabditida > Rhabditidae > Caenorhabditis > Caenorhabditis sp. 8 KK-2011. Next base: position 9,361,014 of record OY751550.1, on the reverse strand, counting down.
TTGTCATCATCATAATCAGTTTGTGATTTGTACTGAGATGGGTCACGTTCAAGTGCTTCTTTATTTGGTGAGCGGTGCTTCGGCATTTGCCGCAATGACAGCGATCTTTGCAACAATTCATGTTATGAGTGACATCAGCTCGTTCCAAGATGAGATGACGATGGATCTTGTCAACTTCAAGGAATACGCTGACGATGCGTGGAAGGTGATGGCACAGAATTCGGCTGGATTCCGATTCGATCATCTTACCGGAAGAGTCAAGAGACAGTATGCTGAAGCACCGGCTGGTGGATCTGCTGATGCGGCAAGTTGTTCATGTGCACCAGCTGCCAGTGGATGTCCAGCTGGACCACCAGGACCTGCTGGTGAACCTGGAGCACCAGGAGAGCCGGGAGAGGCTGGCAAAGATGGAGAAGCCGGTTCGGCTGGAGAAGCCGCGCCAGCATCCGACACAAAATCTGCATGCATCACCTGCCCAGCCGGACCACCAGGACCTCCAGGACCAGACGGCGAAGCTGGACCAGCTGGACCAGCCGGAAATCCGGGAGCCGATGGACAAGGAGGAGAGGCCGGAACACCAGGACCTGCCGGACCTGCGGGACCAGCCGGACCTGATGGAAATCCAGGAACACCTGGAAGCGATGGAACACCAGGAGCACCAGGCACCAAATCGACCAGCTCGCCAGGACCAGCCGGACCACCGGGACCACCAGGACCACCAGGACCGGGAGGAGCACCAGGAGGAGGATCGGGACCAGGACCAGCCGGACCACCAGGACCACCAGGACCTCCAGGAAACCCAGGAGCTGCTGGAGGAGACGGACAACCTGGAGATGCGGGAAGCGACGGAGCACCGGGAAGCGATGCCGCCTACTGCCCATGTCCACCAAGAAGCAATGCTGCACTTTTCTTGAGCAAATAATTATATGCGCATTTCTTAAAACTATGAATAAACTAATTTTTGATTGCAAGATTTTTGTTTTTTTGGTCGAGCCATGAGTCTGCACGTTGTTTCAGGGCTGCCATCGAAAAAGAGAGGGCAGACGAAAAATATCAAAAATGCTTTCAAGGCACATACTAAACATTGTGGGCCTGAAATTTCGAATTTTTTTTTGATCATATTCACATCGAATTTTAGAATTTTCGCGGCCAATATCGAATGGGTTCACCCGAATGGGTCTTGACCCTTTCCGAATGGGGCTAATGGGGCAAATTTCCAAAAGGGGTAAAAGGGTCAAAAAGTTTTACCGAAAGGGGCAATTAACCGAATGGGTCAAACCTTCATTTTCAAAATTTTCCGAATGGGGCAAAAAATCCGAAAGGGTCAAAATTTTTTTCTCTAATGGGGCAACTCGATTTTTTATAGTTTTTTTCTTAACAGTTTCTGCGTTTTTTTTTAGCAATTTTGTATATTTTTTCACGTGTTTATATATTTCGTAATTTCAATGTTTCTCCCAGATTTCAATTTTCCAAGAGATTCTAGAAAAACTAAATTTAATGAAGCTGAAAAAATTCCTCAGATTTCGAAAACTACAGTAGTTTACCTCCTCGGCTAAGCCTAAACGTAAGAAAATCGCCTTTTAAATAATTAAATTACTCTTTTTTGGCAAAAAAAAATCGAGTTGCCCCCATTAGAGAAAAAATTTTGACCCTTTCGGATTTTTTGCCCCATTCGGAAAATTTTGAAAATGAAGGTTTGACCCATTCGGTTAATTGCCCCATTCGGTCAAACTTTTTGACCCTTTTACCCCTTTCGAAGATTTGCCCCATTAGCCCCATTCGGAAAGGGTCAAGACCCATTCGGGTGAACCCATTCGATAATTGCCGTTCATATTTCGTAGATCACACGTGCAAATTTTCGATTTGACAGTTGTTTCTATCGTTTGGCAGCATTTTTTTTGGTATACAGATTGGAGCGCGTTTCGACATCAGAACCTGGCCTCCGGTGTTAAAGTTCTGACAAATCCGGGAAGACCAGACACTACCACGTTTTGAGAGACCTCTTCTAGCGCACTGATTTTCCTGTCCTCCTGAAACTGATCGTTCTCCTTCCTTCACCACAAAATCACTAGAAGTAGATGTTTGTTTAGGTTCACTGAAGTGTGACAAGAAATCAAAAACTAACCAGGAAGTACTAATTCAGTGAAAACAGTTTCGATTCATCATAACAAACTTGTATTTCTCGTCGAACTGGTAACTAGAACAATAGTATAAAAGGTGATCGTCGCTACCTTTCAATATCAGTTCTCCAAGTGTTCTTTCTCTCAATAACATTATATTTTCAGATGGGTCATATTCAAGTGCTTCTCTACTTTGTTACCGGTGCGTCAGCGTTCGCTGCAATGGTTGCCATCTTTGCCACCATCCATGTTATGAGTGATATCAGTTCATTCCAAAATGAAATCATCGAGGATCTTGCCAGTTTCAAGGTTCATGCTGATGATGCTTGGAAAGTGATGGTGCAAAAGGGTAACACTGTTGGATTCAAATTCGATCAAATCACTGGAAGAGTCAAGAGACAGTACGCTGAAGCACCGGCTGGAGGTGGTGGTGGAGGATGTGCTTGCGCTGCCGCTGCGTCTGGATGTCCAGCTGGACCACCTGGACCACCAGGACAACCAGGAGCGCCTGGAGAGCCAGGAGAGGCTGGACAAGATGGTGGAGCTGGGGGCGCTGGTGTTGCCGAACAACACGAGGCTACTGCACAATGCATCACCTGCCCTGCTGGACCTGCTGGACCACCAGGTCCTGACGGACCAGCTGGACCAGCCGGGCCTGCCGGAAACCCAGGAGCTGATGGACAAGCTGGAAGCGCCGGAACACCAGGACCCGCAGGACCTGCCGGACCAGCCGGACCTGACGGTATGCCAGGAGCACCGGGAGGCGACGGAGCACCAGGAGCACCGGGAACCAAATCGACCAGCTCACCAGGACCAGCCGGACCACCGGGACCACCGGGACCACCAGGACCGGGAGGAGCACCAGGAGGCGGATCGGGACCAGGAGCCCCAGGACCAGCCGGACCACCAGGACCACCAGGAAACCCAGGAGGACCAGGAGGCGACGGACAACCAGGAGGACCAGGATCAGATGGAGCACCGGGAAGCGATGCGGCCTACTGCCCATGCCCACCAAGAAGCAGTGTTGTTTCTGCTGGAAGACGTCGTTTCTCAAACTAAGAACGTTTTTCGTTTTCAAGACAATAAAAGCCTTTCATCAAACATCTTTGTGTTCAAAAACTTTTTTAAAAAATTTTGTTAGAAAAATTAAACCACGATTCAAAAATTAAATTCCACAACGTAGTGAGACAGTAGTCCACAGATAAGTTCGCACGTCATCAAGCAAAAGAGAATTGGCAATCATTGAAATAGAGCGAGACGCAGTGTGGGCGTGGCCAATACACACACAAATGATGGCGGTGTGCGAGACGCGTGTGTTGTCGGTACCGAGATTCAATGGCCAATTGTACTTCACATGGCACACTTCAACATATTATTTTTTCACATGGGTTTTTGTTTTTTCACAAGTTTCCAATTTTTAAAGAACTTTTTTTAAACTTTCTCGTGAAAAGTTCGCATGGTTCAATTTTCTTACTCAGTTAATCATTGTGGAGGTCGTTGACAAGGTGGTTTCGAGCTCGCAGATAAGGTCAATTTGTTGTCGTTTGGACCTCGCAACGAGCTCGTTTTTGAGTTTTCCACGAACTCATAAAACTAAGTCAATTTTGAAAAAATGTCAAACCCAACTGGGAATCGAACTCGCATCTTTTGATTGAAAGACATTCACTTCACCGACTACTCTAATCTGTTACTGAAATCATTCGTTGAAAATTTTTTTAAAAAGAAAATGACAAATCAAAAACACTGACGATCTCGTAACGAGCTCGCAACGACCTCGTTTTCAGTTCATTTGCCGAGCTCGCATCGAACTCGTAACGACCTCGTTTTTTTATTCGTTTTTTTTTCGAGCTCGTTTAAAGATCTCAACGATGTAGTTTTTAAATGACCTCTCCACGACCTCCACAATGATTATCTGAGTACGTTTAGGCTTAGCCGAGCGGGTAAAATACTGTAGTTTTCGACTAAATCTAAAAAGGATTTTCAGCTTTGTTAGATTTTGTTTTCTCGAAATTCTTGAAAAATTGAAACTTGGAAGTTTTGAAACATTAAAACTACGAAATATGTAAACACGTGAAAAAACATGCTCCTTGTGAAGAAACATTAAAACTTATGAAAAAACAACATGTGAAAAATTGGCCTTGTGAAAAAACAAAAACCCATGTGAAGTACAAGTGACCGGTTTAATGATTCTATTGCATAAATCCAAAATGCAAGATTTTCAGAAATCAAAAAAGAGAGCTTGTTCCATGGATTTGTGTGGAACAATAGAGCACATATGTGAGAACGATGTTGTAGTTCTCTCGGAATGTATTTTTCTTTGCGTCTCTCTCTATTTCAATTATTGCAAGAGAAAATTTTAAAACGAGGCGGCTGGAGGATCCTGGTCCAGCTTTGGGCGAGCTGTGGGACAAATTTTTTCCTTGAGAAATTTTCTCGACGTGTTCGTGCCTCACCTAGTACTAAAACTTCCAGATAGTCAAACTTTCAAAAGGGTCACATCGAAGTTCATGCCTAATTCTTACTTTGCAACCCCACAAACATTCGAGCAAAAATTGGGCATAGCTTCCGCACGATTTCAGAACTTTTCACAAAAATTCGAAAAATATTTTGAAAATATATGAACTACTGTATTTTTTACTGGATTTTCAGAAGGCAGAGAGAGTGTATCAGAATGAGAGACGCAGAAAGTAGGGAAAATTCCAGCAAAAATTGGGCATAGCTTCCGCACGATTTCAGAACTTTTCACAAAAATTCGAAAAATATTTTGAAAATATATGAACTACTGTATTTTTTACTGGATTTTCAGAAGGCAGAGAGAGTGTATCAGAATGAGAGACGCAGAAAGTAGGGAAAATTCCAGCAAAAATTGGGCATAGCTTCCGCACGATTTCAGAACTTTTCACAAAAATTCGAAAAATATTTTGAAAATATATGAACTACTGTATTTTTTACTGGATTTTCAGAAGGCAGAGAGAGTGTATCAGAATGAGAGACGCAGAAAGTAGGGAAAATTCCAGCAAAAATTGGGCATAGCTTCCGCACGATTTCAGAACTTTTCACAAAAATTCGAAAAATATTTTGAAAATATATGAACTACTGTATTTTTTACTGGATTTTCAGAAGGCAGAGAGAGTGTATCAGAATGAGAGACGCAGAAAGTAGGGAAAATTCCAGCAAAAATTGGGCATAGCTTCCGCACGATTTCAGAACTTTTCACAAAAATTCGAAAAATATTTTGAAAATATATGAACTACTGTATTTTTTACTGGATTTTCAGAAGGCAGAGAGAGTGTATCAGAATGAGAGACGCAGAAAGTAGGGAAAATTCCAGCAAAAATTGGGCATAGCTTCCGCACGATTTCAGAACTTTTCACAAAAATTCGAAAAATATTTTGAAAATATATGAACTACTGTATTTTTTACTGGATTTTCAGAAGGCAGAGAGAGTGTATCAGAATGAGAGACGCAGAAAGTAGGGAAAATTCCAGCAAAAATTGGGCATAGCTTCCGCACGATTTCAGAACTTTTCACAAAAATTCGAAAAATATTTTGAAAATTTGTAAACTACTGTATTTTTTACTGGATTTTCAGAAGGCAGAGAGAGTGTATCAGAATGAGAGACGCAGAAAGTAGGGAAAATTCCAGCAAAAATTGGGCATAGCTTCCGCACGATTTCAGAACTTTTCACAAAAATTCGAAAAATATTTTGAAAATTTGTGAACTACTGTATTTTTTACTGGATTTTCAGAAGGCAGAGAGAGTGTATCAGAATGAGAGACGCAGAAAGTAGGGAAAATTCCAGCAAAAATTGGGCATAGCTTCCGCACGATTTCAGAACTTTTCACAAAAATTCCAAAAATATTTTGAAAATTTGTAAACTACTGTATTTTTTACTGGAATTTTCATATGAAAAAATTGAGTAAGAAATTTTTTGTAACTCACCGTCTGCTCTGTTGCTATTGTATATGTTTTGAATGTTGTTCCGATTGTATCATGCAGTTTTCAGATGTTTCATATAAATCTGTAAATTTTGACTTTCTTCACCGTTTTGTTCATGTTTGTCAATTCTTTGAGGCTTCAGAAAACATAAGTTTCACTCATTTTTTTTTTACTGTGTTCTAATTGATTTTTAATTGTGAGTGTAAAAACTCGAAACATTTTTATTCCTGGCTCCAAGAAACTGAGTCGGCTCGGGCCAGACCGGTCTGTTTTCTCCTGTGATTTTCGGGCCGAGTTCTCGGGCCCTCGGACTATAATCTCACCCCCGTTTACTCTTATTTTCCACATGCAAAAAATAATTAAAAACAATAAAAAAATTAAATAAAATATGTCAGGCCGAAAGTCAGAATCCCAAAACTTCATTTTCGACCAACATTTTTTGGCGTCATTTCGTTTTTGTTTCTTATTTTTCAAAAACTTGAAAAACCAACCTGGATTCGCTTTCACGACAGCAAGTTCATAGGTTTGTTTTTAAGCGGAATTGGATGTTGTTACTTTATATTCAAATTTTCCCATTTTCTCTCCAAAGTTGTCAAAATTGATGTTTTCTGCAAAAAAAGTTTCATTCAGCAATTTTCGGAGAATTCAAATCTGTTCTGTGCATTTTTCTCAATGTTTTTTTCCTGCAGCAGTCCTAATCGTTTTCTGTGTTCTGTAAAAAGTTGAATTTTTTTCTAGTTCAAGAAAAATTCAAACTTGAAAAACGCAGTGATGACGCCGGCAAGAAAAATAACTGAATTGATTTTCCAAATATGCTGTTGATCGGTGTATTCTAAAAGTTTTTTCGTTTTTTTTGTAACTTAGAAAAAGTTCAAACTTCTCAGGAAAGAAAGTGCAGAAATTGTTGTAGCTCTCTCGGAATGTATTTTTCTTTGCGTCTCTCTCTATTTCAATTATTGCAAGAGAAAACGGCGTGTTCGTGGCCAAGCTCAAAAGTTTTCCAGGCCTGGATACTTTTCATGAATTCTTAATAAATTATTAAATATTTGTTAAATTGTTTATTCAATGGTAGGAAGCTGAGGATTTTTTGAGCAATCAAAAAAATTTGATTTTGGGATTAAACCTTGATTTGCGCGGTCGCAGCGTGGAAGCGTGCGATTATGATTTAGTGACCTGTCTAGTCAGATATTATAGACACGAAAAACAATTTTCGTCGAAAAAATGTCAAAAAATCAGATTTCCACGTGTCTTTTTATTTTCGACGTCAAATTTTTTCACGTTCAAGCTCTATTTTATTTTTTTTACGTAATGTCACTGTTCTTCTCAAAAATAATCTGCGGTAGTTGCATTTCCAACCACGCACAACTTTTTGGAACGGATCAAAGAATCAAAAGTTGTTTATGCAAAAAAAGTTTTGTCTGATATTTCAGCAGGTGAGTATTCATTTTCATGAATAAAAAGTATACACAAGGGAAGAGTAGTCATAAATCACGTTTTGCCAATCTGCAATCAGAAGGAAGTCTATAGTTTGGTCGATTGACTAAGCTGATTTTCGCCCTCTCCATTTTTCTCTATAATCATTTCTATTTTTCTGAAAAATATTTTTTTAAAAAACCAAAACACAAAGTCCAAAGAAAATCTTTTTATTAGCTCTGCGGAATTTGACGTAGTATTTAGTTTGAGAAAATACGTCTTCCTGGTGCGGTATCATAGCCTCCGCCGCCGCCAGCACCTCTTGGTGGGCATGGGCAGTAGGCCGCATCGCTTCCCGGTGCTCCATCTGATCCTGGTCCTCCTGGTTGTCCGTCGCCTCCTGGTCCTCCTGGGTTTCCTGGTGGTCCTGGTGGTCCGGCTGGTCCTGGGGCTCCTGGTCCCGATCCGCCTCCTGGTGCTCCTCCCGGTCCTGGTGGTCCCGGTGGTCCCGGTGGTCCGGCTGGTCCTGGTGAGCTGGTCGATTTGGTTCCCGGTGCTCCTGGTGCTCCGTCGCCTCCCGGTGCTCCTGGCATACCGTCAGGTCCGGCTGGTCCGGCAGGTCCTGCGGGTCCTGGTGTTCCGGCGCTTCCAGCTTGTCCATCAGCTCCTGGGTTTCCGGCAGGCCCGGCTGGTCCAGCTGGTCCGTCAGGACCTGGTGGTCCAGCAGGTCCAGCAGGGCAGGTGATGCATTGTGCAGTAGCCTCGTGTTGTTCGGCAACACCAGCGCCCCCAGCTCCACCATCTTGTCCAGCCTCTCCTGGCTCTCCAGGCGCTCCTGGCTCTCCTGGTGGTCCTGGTGGTCCGGCTGGACAGCCGGAAGCAGCGGCAGCGCAAGCGCAACCTCCACCTCCTCCACCACCAGCAGCAGCCTCAGCGTACTGTCTCTTGACTCTTCCGGTAAGTTGATCGAATCGGAATCCAGCCGAGTTGCCCTTTTGCACCATCACTCTCCACGCATCATCAGCATGAACCTTGAAGTTCTCTAGATCCATAATGATTTCCTCTTGGAATGAGTTGATATCACTCATAACATTGATGGTGGCAAAGATGGCAACCATCGCAGCGAACGCTGACGCTCCAGTCACAAAATAGAGAAGCACTTGAGTATGACCCATCTGAAATTTCGAAATTGTGATAATTATAATAATAAAAAAAGATGAGATGAATTGATAGTGAGGAATAATCTATCTCACCCCCCTTTTATACTAATTTTTGCCTGTTTTCCTCACATCTGTTATTGTTCTAGATACTAGTTTTTTTCATTGATAACAATTTCGATATAGTGAAACTGAATAACACAAAAAAATATAATCATTAATCATACAGGCAAAACGAGACGTTTCAACTTCAATCTGAGTTTTCACTCAATGCTGATTTTCGAAAAAGTAAGAGACCTCCTAGACATCTGATATCATCTAGTACTATTTTCGAGTAATTCAATTATTCCCCGATGATTTTACCTACATACATCGAAGATCATCTCAATTCTCATTATTTTTCTGATAAAGTGCGTTGAAAATCAGAAACGTCAGTTATGTTTTTCATCCTTGTTTTCATCTTGAATACCTCTAATTAACCGCCGGGGAAGGTTGTTTTCAATTTAAAAAAATAGAGATCAAAACTTTATTTCTCATTTCATTTTTTCATTATTCAGAAATGATTGAGACTGGCTTTATTCATCATTGGTTTCCGCAAATCTTCGGCTATCTGAGTTATGTTTCGAATGGGCTGTTTATTTATATTTGTCTGACGGGTACACGAAAATTGGGAGCATACAAGTACATGTTGGTCATGTTCGGATTGTTTGACATTGCGTATTCGACAGTTGACATGGCGGTTTCGATGGGATCGCATAGTGAGGGAAACACTTTTTGTCTTTTTATCAGTGATGGTCCGTTTGTCGATGTGAGTTTTTTTTTTTGGGAAAAAACTGAATCGGGACTGAAAAAATGGGTCCGAAAATAACCAAATCTGAGTCGAAATTGTGCCCAAGACAAAAAAAAATGAAATTATCTTGACCTGAAAAATTAAAAATGAAATCAGGACCGGTCTGATTTTTTGTATTCACAAAGTTCACCCGAAAAATGATTTCGGTCTGGCCGATTCCGTGGAAATGTTGGAAATTTTTTTTGAAAATTCAAAAAAAAAAATATTTTTTTTTAACGTGTTGAACTAGATTGAAAAATTTCGGGACTCTTGAACATTTTTTTTTATCAAATTTGCTGGAAGTGCGCTGAACTTCCAGAAAAACTGACGTTCAAAAGGATATTCTTTTAATGGCCGAGGGACCGGGCCTAGACTTCGATATTTTTTCTCCACATCAAAATGTTTGCAGGAAATTGAACTTGGTTTCACGGCTCTCTGCATTCGTTGTATGTTTTTCTCGCTGAGTTACGGCGTCCTCGAAGTGCATTTCATCTACCGCTACATTGCTCTCGTCAAACCCTACTGGCTCAAAATCTTCACCGATCCAAAATGGATTGTTCTCTTTGTCTTGGCCGTTTTCACTCAAGGTGGCATCTGGTTCTGTGCCGTGTTCATTTTTCTCAAAGGCGACGACGAGATGCGTTCCTATCTTGCCGAACCGTTTCGTCGAACCTACAATGTTGATGTCTACAAAATGGCCATACTGGGCAGCACATATTGGAATGCATCGACACGGTTGATAGTGAGAACATCGACTGGAATTGTGATCATTTCGGTCATCTCATGTTTCACAATAACCTTTTGTGTTTGGGTCGGAATGACGATTCATCAAAAATTGGCAGTTGTGCAGATGAGTGCAACGACTAAGAGAATGCATCGAAATCTGCTGATCTCGTTGGCAGTTCAAACTTTCATCCCATTCGTTATCAGTTATCTACCATGTGTTCTAACTTGGACGGTTCCTCTTCTTCACATTGACTCGAAAACGTAACTTTGAGACTTTCTGAAAGTTCTTGATATCAGTTTTCAGTCTCAACAACTATGCAGCAATGGCCGTCTCGATTTTTCCGTTCGTCGACCCGTTGGCCATTATTTTTCTTCTTCCCGAATATCGTCAAACGTTCATTAATTTATTGAAATTCTGGACAAAAACCGAACGAGTCTCACCTGAACAATCGTCCGAGGCACGCAATATTTGATCTCAAAATTCTAATAAAACTTTGAGATTTTTATGGGGATAGATTTTTTAACGGATATTGAACCTGATCCGGTTTTTCAGATCATCGAAAAAAATTTGAATTTGAACATTTTCAGAGAAAATTTTTGGTCCGGGTGACGATTTAGAAAGTTTCGAAAAAAATCAGGATCACTGCCTACCTGACATGAAGAAATTTAAGACAGACTCAGAGAAAACAAGAAATTTTCATCATGAATCGTAAGGTCACGTTTATATTATTATTATCAAATTGAAAATAGATGGCAAAGAGTGAATCGGAAAACGAGAGACGGCAACATTTTATTTTTATTTATTGAATACGTTGGAATACAACGTGAAAAAGAATACAAAGAACACAATACAATTATGTTTTTACATGCGCTGCGCCGCGTTGCGTGCAGTTTTATAAGAGACGGCAGAGAAAAAAAAAGGCACGCGACGCGTCTGAAAACATAATTTTCTCAGCGAATATTCTTCACGGCTCTCAAATTTTATTTAATTTTTGCCATTTGTTTTCAATTTGATAATATTATCATTGGATTTTTTCGAGAAATGAACTGAATATATAGGTCACGTCTGTAAGTTTTTAAAAATATTTTTCATTTATTTTTTCGTGATAATACACTGAAAAATGAACGGGCAAAACGTACAACACGACCCCACAAAACGTATCAGAAGACCCCGCGATAGAAGTGTATTACACGACCCCATACCATGTATTTCAAGACCCCAAAATTGTTGGGGTCATGTTCTACATTTTTGGGGTCGTGTTCTACACTTTTGGGGTCGTCTTCTACATTGTTGGGGTCGTGTTCTACATTTGTAGGGGTCATTAAATACACTTCTATTGTGGGGTGTTGAAATACTTCACGTGGGGTCGTGTTCTACATCTTGTCCGGGTGATGTAGAAGACGACCCCACACCCTTGTAAGCCAGTTACTTTACGACCCCATCAATGTATTTCATGACCCCACCAAGTATTTCATGACCCCACTTTACATCAAGACCCCCATGTATTTCAAAACCCCACCCTAATGGAAATGGGGTCTCGAAATACATTTATGGGGTCGTGTAATTCGCTGGGGGGTCATGAAATACGGTGGGGTCGTATTCTACATGTTGTCTACATGAACCTGCAAAAAACCTGCTTTTTCTGCGTCTCCACTAAAAGACGAAAGTCCGTACCATCAGGTTCAACTCGGTAGACTATCATTCTAGTCCTATTTTTATCGGGCCTGGCCTGATTCATAAATGCCCAAAATTAGGAGAATGGTCAGTTCTCAAAACACGGAAAAAGTCAAAATGGAAAAATAAAAACGGGAACGTAACTTGAACTGCAAAAACTCTCTCAAAAGACAAGGGGAAACATTTTATTTCCTTATCTTCCTTGTTGGAAGAAAAACTGTTTTATGAAGTCTAGACCGAAAAAAAATAGTTTTATATACTTATCTTACTGAAAAATGATGATATTAGAAGATAAGAAATGCTCAAAACTCTAATTTTCTCATATTTTTTCACACTTTCTCATCCCACAAAACTTGGTTTTCATTATTTGCTATTTTTTTTGAGGAAGATCATGTATATGTTTTTTTTTCAGTTTCTTCAGGCCAAAAGTGTTTTTCCAGTGATGATCAATATTTTGAGCTACCAACAGTCCATCATATTGGTGAAAATAAACATTGGCAATTTATTGAGGTAGATGATGATAATGATGGCCCGGCAAATGTGAGAAGAGAATTGTCCGAGAGAACTACACGTTTCCTTCTATTTTCCAGAATTTTATCGAACCATTTGCTGTAATTGTGCACAACTGTTCAGCGGGTGAGAATTTTCTGATGGCCGGGAAACATACTTTCGAAGCCGTTTCGTTGAATGAAAAGTTGGTTGAAAAAGCCAGGAGTGCCAGAGGGGAGATATAGTGGGCTCCATTATGGAAACTACAAAAAAGTTTTGCATTGAAATAAAGAAGGCCTACGTGGACTGCACCCCATTCTGACAGTCCTGCAAAAAAACGAATAAATTAGTTCAGGTTTTTTTCAGAACCAAAAACTTGACATTGAATCTGAAACTCGATGAATATGGCGAAAAATTCTCTGGAGATAGCTTGAGATATTTATTGGACATGGTCAATCAAACAGCTGTGCCAAAACCAAGAAAGGGTAATCCGTTTTGGAGAATGTTTTTTTTTCGAAGTATCATACAAATTATCCAAAAAATTTCCAAAATCACAATAGTTTCAAAGACTACAGAGTTCACAAACAAAACTTGAATATTTCGCCAGCCCATTTGTCTTTTTCCTCTTCCATCCATGAATTTTTCATCGAAACACCTCACTAGCTCTTTGCGAAAAAAAAACACAGTTGAAAAAAAAAACATGGCCATGCATGTTTGCGAATAGATAAGAAGACAGGTCACTTTTCCAATTCTACATGATAACATAATGACGCTCATATTTTCTGTTTCACTGTTGTTTTTGTTCGCCCCAACTGCGAAATCGGAAGACTTGCCGCTGAATCGAATCGCCAAATGGATGGCTCGTGGCAATCCGAACATTGGTCCAGCATTCGGACAACCCGAACAAGTTCATCTGAGCTACGCCAATCCGACACATTATGTTGTCAGTTGGGTCACATTTGATGATACGATGGAATCGATTGTCGAGTTTGGCACAGATCCAATTCGACTCGAGTCGAGAGCGGTGGGAAGGTGCGGAGTTTTTTTGGATGGTCAGAAAGATGGAATTTGGAGATATGTGCATCGGGCCAATCTCACCGGTTTGGTACCCGGAACCAGATATTGTGAGTTTTTGTATCAGAAAAATCAGCGAGTCTCAAAAATCAAACCCACTCCAACTTTTCAGAATTTTTCAGATTTTTTTGAAACAAAAATTTATCAGCAGACAACTCAGGAAATGAAGAGCGGGGTTTGAGCGGACCGCTCAGCTTGAGCGCCACGCTCAACCTCCGCTCAAGTTTTTGAGGGTGGCGCTCAGGTTCCGCTCAATTTTTGTGGTCGTCGTTCAAACTGAGCGCGAGTTGAGCGGACCGCGGCGAGTTGAGCGCAACGGTCGCTCCGCCCACTCATGAAGAGATATAGCGCGCTGCCTAGCCAGTGTGGTGTCGGGGGCTGAGAAACCATATATGCCGCTGACTTCAAAATGAAACAAGTGCTGTAAAGGAGCCATGTATGTGATCAAAAATACATGATGAATAAATTTTGAAGATGTTATGAAACTAGAGGCACTTTAATTTTTAAGGGTCGAGGGTTCGAGGACAAGCAAAAATGCAAGAAAAAAATACAGCGAGAGTGGAGCGGTACGCGAAATAATATCTTCATTTTCAAAATTTTCCATATAAATTTATGGTTGTCTCGACTCTTGAGCGGAACTTGAGCGGTCCGCTCAAATGAATAAGCGAGAGCTGAGCGGTCCGCTCAACTGAAATAGAGGGATTCGATCGAGTGCTCGACTCAGATAAAAAATGTGAGCGGGTCCGCGGCGCGTCAGCCGCGGATGCGCGCTGCTAGATTTCTGAGCGGTCCGCTCAAATCGCGCTCTTCACTTCCTGAGAAAATTCAAAAATTTTGCTCTGGAATTTTTTTCAACTTCCGATTCGAGACGCGAGGAAAAACGGGACCAAAAAAATGAATTTCTGAATCGGGCCTGAAAATTGGAAAAAAAATTCGTCTGAAAAAAACGGGCCGGTCTCTATTTTTTCAATAAGAACGTGAACTTGTCAGAACATTTCTGATTTTTTTCGAATTTTCACTGTCGGCGTCTCCTCTCTCTCATCTCTAGTTTTTTTGGCTCGTTATGTGTAGATTTAGACTTTCTGAAATCCATATTTTAGTTTATCACGTTGGATCGCAACATGGCTGGAGTTCGATTTTCTTCTTCACCCCACTCCAACCTCGTGATGACGGCGGTTTCGAATTTGCGGTCTACGGCGACCTTGGCGTCGAGAACGGTCGATCACTCGGTTCGATTCAGCGACTCGCACAACGCGGCGAACTCGACATGATTCTGCACGTCGGCGATTTCGCCTACAATATGAATGAGAAGAATGGCGAGACGGGCGACGAATTCATGCGACAAATCGAGCCGATCGCCGCCTATGTTCCGTATATGGTGGCTGTTGGAAATCATGAGAACTATAACAATTTCACACATTATGTCAATCGATTCAATATTCCGAACAGTGAACATGGCCTCTTTTATAGGTGAGCTATCTTTTTCCAACTGTTTTGGTCAAGTATAGGTTCTAGCTTCGATGTTGGTCCAGTTCACTTTATCGTATTTTCAACCGAATTCTATTTCTACACCGATTATGGCTACCATCAGATCAAAACACAGTTCCAATTCCTCAAAAACGATCTGAAAACAGCGAATGCGAATCGTAAAACAGTGCCATGGATCATCACAATGGGACATCGACCCATGTATTGTTCGGATCTCGATGGTGATGATTGCACCAAATACGAATCTGTGGTAAATGAGCGCTAAGCCCCCAAACCAAAACTACCTTCGTGTTCAGATTCGCACAGGTCTTCCTCTAACACATGCGTATGCTCTGGAAAAACTGTTTTTCGATCAAGGTGTCGATGTTCAACTATACGCACATGAACATACGTATGAACGACTTTGGCCGGTTTACAATCGAACTGTGAGTTTTTTGTTTTGGTGCAAGAGACACGAAGAAAAAATAAAAATGACCGTGTTTTTGTTGAGGCTTACAAACCAGAGAGGTGAGATTGTAGCCCGGAGCCCGAGATCCCGGCCAGAAAATAACGGGCCGGGCCGTGTTTTTTTTTTGTTTTCGGTATGTCAAAAAAAGCCCGGCCAGGCCCTCGGAATTGGAAAAGAGAAAAACTGCTCGAACGCTATAATGTTCCTCTTTTCTGGAAGTTGGTACATTCCGATCAGGCTTGGGCGGAACCGACTCGTCGGAACTTTCGGAGCCGAAGTTTTGTTCCGAAAAAAATGTTCGGAAAAAAATGGTTCCGGCTTTTTTTTCCGACATTATTTTTCGGAACTTTTCATACTCACACCCAAAATCATGAAAAATAAATTCGGAAATGGTTCCGTCAGGAAAAAGTTCCGTGAAAAAATTTCGGAAAACGTTCCGACGTAAAAAAGTTCCGAAAACCGTCGGAAATTTCCGGTTCCGATTTCGCCCAAGCCTGATTCCGAGAGAAAACTTTTAAGAGTGTGTAACCAGCCCCACAAAGGTCATAGTATTATATTTTACAAAAAACATCAACACTAAGAAAAAGTGAAATTCAACGTGACCCGAACGACAAAAATTCGAACCTTATCTGATTTTCCAGGTCTACAACAACACTGAACATCCCTACGTGAATCCGCCAGCACCTGTGCACATTATCAGCGGCTCAGCGGTAATTGTTTTCTTCAAAAAAAAAAAGAAAATGATGTTCAGGGTTGTCGCGAGAACACAGACATTTTTGTGATAAATCCGCCGCCATGGAGTGCGCGACGATCGACAGATTATGGGTTCGGCAGGATGCGGGTGTACAATGAGACACATTTGAGATTCCGACAGATTAACGTTGCTCAGGTGAGAGGGGAAAATACAATTACCAGATATTATATCAGGCCCCAAAAAATCGGGCCCAGAAATTGAATCTACTGAATCGGCCCGAATCCTTGAACTTGTTCTGAATTGGAAACGAACAAAAAGTTAGATCTGGTAATTTTCTCGAATTTTTTGGAATCGGATCGGATACTCACTTTTTTGAATTTTTCAGACCCAAAAATTAAAGCGAGCAACGAAAATCAGGAAAACTGTAATACTATGCGGCGTACAAAAGTTGTTTTTTTTTTTGCAGGGAGATACTCTCGATGATGATTTCTGGATCATTAAAACATCGGGAAAACATCATCGACCATTTCGACAACGAGATTTGAGAAAATTGAAAACATACGGCACCTACATTTCCAAATAATTTTTTCATTGACCATAATATTTTTCATTTACACGACAAAAAAAGGTTTCAATCTTCATCATTAGAAGACTTTGCCACGCCCGTCTTTCTCTCTCTTTCTCTAACTGTCTCTCGCAGTCCATCACTGGACTCTTCCTCTAATCGACCCAAATGTCCCGGAAACGCAAAACTGTCCGATTTTTTCATATTGGGACTTCTCGGCGAAATTGATGGTCGACGTTGTTCAATGTCCGATCCGCTGAATACTGATGTCAATTTTCGACGAATCAACCCGGTCGCCGATGTTTTATCTGAAATTTGGAAATCTTCAAAACTTCAAAAAATGTCCGGCTCACGCATCATCTCAATTTGCGGCTCAACATGAACCATTTGAACTTTTTCATCCTCGCGTAACAACCTGACAATTTTATTTTTATTTTTTTTTGAATTTTGGTAAGGTTCAGTGACTTACTCAACACAGGCGACCGAGCCTGAACAATTATTCGGATGTGTTTCGTTGGCAGATTCTGCAGAATAGACTGGTCGCCAAGTTGGATTCGTGAACAGGTCAGCTTCGAGATTCGGAGCCAGACCATGTTGCTCATCAACAATTGCCATACCTATCTAAACAAAGATGTGGAAAATTTCTGCTTGCAAAGTGTTTTTTTATATCTCTGAACCTCTCATTTTTGCAATATATGTTCTCGGAGAAAACAAATTTCGAAAAATACCGTGTCGAGTCAACAGTTTCGAGAGAGTGCGAGACGCAGAGTTTGTTCACATTTTTTTTCTGAATCTGATCATTTGGCTGATTCCAAAAAAAAACAGATCCAAAAATACTCAAATCTGAATCGTACTCAAACAGAAAACGACGGGCTTATCATAGCATTCGAGGGAGACGCAGAGAAATCAAGTTTTTGCAGTTTGGGTTCACGTTATTTCTAACGAGAAACACCATGAAAAGTTCGATGAACCAAAAATATTTTTCAAAATTTAACGGCGTGACCTATATTTGCAGTTCATTTCCCGACAAATGTCAGCTTTGAAATATTTTTTTTTCTTTTGGAAAAAGAACGCACGTGAAATTAAAATGAACGTGACCTTTTGAACTGCAAATTTCTCTATGTCTCTTCCAATTGTCCGATTTCTTCACGGCTGGTGGGCCGTGAGCTGGACCTGATTTTTGATTATCTCTACCCACTCATATTTCAGATGTTCGGTCACGATTCAGGTTTTGAAAATCCACAAACTATTCTTACACAAAAATTTCTGGCCCGAAAAGTGGACATGGTCGGAAAAAAGTGCAAAACAATTATGAACCAGAAATTTTTTCGACCAAAAAAGCAAACCAACCGCAATATTTTTATCGATCAACCAATTACACTCCAAATCATCATCGTCTTCTCCAAGTGGATTGAGAAGCGCCTCGGCGACTTTCATCCATCCAACAAAAAACAAAAACTCAAGAACCGTCATCAACGGAAACACCAAATTCATCTGATTTCTCGACTCATCCTCCTCAATAATAAACTGACGAGAAAACAGACAAATCACAAAATACACCCGAACCGCCAGAAAAACCACTTGCGGATAGGCGATCGGAATCGGAACCCAATCGTATTTCGACATCTGATCGAGATGATTTCGAAATTCGCGAACCTCTTGAAGTGTTTGATTGAGCAATGGCGGGGCGTTGATGTACTTGCGTTGAAGTTGATCTTGTTCGTCGAAAAACGAACGAGTGATAATGGTTGTCGCCCAATTGATCGGTATCCAATATTTATTGTAGTCAAAGTTGAAGTTTTTCAAAGTTTCGAGCTCATCCTGAAAATTTTTGGAAAATGCGACGTTGTGTGTCGCAGAACTTGCGAGAAACATGCAACAGTTAGCGACAAACCTGCGGCGAGCCTGCGTCAGTTTGTCTGGTCCGGTCCGTAATTTGCGGGCCTGGCTCTCGTGCCCTCGGGCAATCTCACCCCTGCCCGTAGCAAAATTTTGAAATAAAATACTTCAAAGTTTTAATGTAGAACAAAACAATTATCGTGATTTTTTCTCTGATTTTCTCGTTTTCAAATTATATTTCTCCGATCTAGTCCAAGTTCACAATCTTCAGAACTGAGCCTGATTTTTTTTTTAATTTTTCGAAAAAGTCTAGGTAAAAAAAAAGGAAAAACCCTTTTTTTCGCAATTTTTCGTAAAACTAGTATCTTCTTCTGAACCAAATCGGACCAGGTCGACCTATTCCGAAAAGATTTGGCTGAAAAGAAGAAAAAACGCACGAACTTTGAGTTTGCAGTGCTTCCCTCCGCCTCACCTTCAAAATGAAGCCGGCATCAATCAACGATTCCATGTTCGGAAATCGTCTTCTCACTCGCATCGAAATATCGCGAAACACCATCACCTGCGACAAAACCAAATACCGTATCACACTTCTTCGAATCAATCGTGCCTCCTCTTCCGCACCACGTATGTATGCGGTCACAGTTAGCGCTGGGCTGAAAACCGCTTCAGCTTTGTTTTTTGGTGATACAAAATTTGCGCACCTTTCGATGAACGCCATGTGACTCAGTATGTTTCGCCAACGATCAATGACAATATTGACAAAGAAACCGAGCATAAATGTCAGTGGGATGTAAACTAGACGACTGTCAAGGTGATTGGCGAACTTTTCAAAATACCTGAAAATTTTGTGCCAAAAAATGTTTTAGCAAAAAAAGTTTCGACCACGGCAGGATTCGAACCTACAATCTTCTGCTCCGTAGGCAGACGCGTTATCCATTGCGCCACGCGGCCACACAAGCCTGGCGCGTTCAAAATTGTTCACTACTTACTTTTGTCCATTCAGTGGCAAACAAAAACGATAGATAGAATGAACAACGTAATAGGCGATCAACCAGCCGATCAGTTCCAGATAGACACTTTTGAAAATTGAACCTCTCCATTTTCCGAGTAATTTCAGAAATGTGAAACTGTTTACCGATGAAACATCGAGGTTATACGAAACTGTCATTTTTCGCAGAAATATTTATTACAACAAAAAAAAAGTGTGTTGATCGACTAAAAAGTTTGTTATTGTTTTGATCGATGATAATCTGATTTTGCATAAATTTTGAATTTTTCCTCAAATAAAGATTTATTTCCAAAAAAAAGAGACAAAGAAATACCCGGTATTCAGTCGGTCACAATAAATTAGACAAATTGTTCATACTCAACATTGGACGATGGAAAGTGTCGACATTTGAACTTGTAGATTGGACGCGAAATGAAAAGTGCAAAAATAGACAATACCAGAAGAATGAACATGAACATAATCGAGTAGATCAACAGCTCGTTCATCTCATGAGGTCTCATCTCGAAAAATGAATACACTTTTGGCGCCAAAAAGTACAGTAATCCGATCCGCGCAACTTTTCTCTCAAGTTTCCACCTCCAAAAAAAGAAATGAAAAAAAATGTGTCCGGGCGAGAAAGAAATATGTGAATGTGTATGAAATCTTTTTTTTTTGGCTAATCTCTTCTCTGCTCCGGAAAGAGTAGTGTGTGTGTATGTGGAAATCCCTCTACTTCAAGTTTCTATGGAGAGGCGAGATAGTGTGCGAGAAGGTGGAGGGTGTTAGACAAGTCATTAGAGCACATGATGATTAGAATGAGGGGAAAGGAAGTGGAACTAATAACAACAAGGTGAGAGTTTTAGAGAGAGGTTGTGAGATGCGCAGACATTTGGATTTGGGAGACGCAGACGAGCAGGATGAACCAAAGAGTACTGTTTAATAAGAGACGAAGAGAAACGGTGTGTTTCAATGTGAGAGATCTAGAGAAACGAAACTGGACTAGATTCATAAAATCCAGAAAACTAGACAGTGAGAGAACTCTAATACGGAAAGACACAGAGAATGACAGTTTGAAAAATGAGAGACTTAGAGAGGCAGAGAATCGGAGAATTAGAGAAAACTAGACAAAAAAGAGACGGAGAGAAAATTGTTTTTGTAAGAGACGCAGAGATTTTTTCAAAGTATTTTTTGTATTTTGGAGAAATAGTATTTAACTATGAGAGATTCAGATAATTTGAGATGAAAGATGCAGAGAAGCAGACATAGAGAGAAGAATGTGACTAAAAAGTCTGAAATCTAGGGATTTTAGAGAAACAAAGAAAACCTGAAAATAGACCTTGTCCCGTATACATCTCATAAAACATTGTTTTTTTTTCATCCCAAAAACCGCCAAAAAAAACTTTTGGATGGTCAAGGTTGCCAATCGAACACATACATCTTTGTCTCTCTGCGTTTCTCTCACTTCTACCCATAAGCTTAACCTATAAAGTGGTCTCGTTTGCCCTCATCCTACCTACCACCTGTCCTATTCGATGACACCACCTGCGTCTCTCTGTCTTGCACACTCTCTCATCTCTGTTGACTCAAGAAAAGACTGTTTGTGTTGTTTTGTCATATATGTATATGTGCATATAGGTCCCAGAAAAGCTGTACACATTTGGTTTTTTATCGATTTTTTGTATTTTTTGTGTGTGTGTGTGTTATTGTCAAGAGGGTAGTATTAGTGATAACATAACGATGTTTTTTGTGCATTTCTTTTTTTCTGATTGCAAAAATTTGTTCGATGAATCATTGGGAATTTATGATTTTTTAATTTTCGAAAAGCATTGATGACTCATGTTTTGATTCAATATTTACACTTCATTTCTGCCCAGTCTTTTGGATGTTTCGAAAATATAACTGAACATGTTTGGGAAGAAAATTAGTTTTGCAGAATTTTTTTCTTTTAATTTGACCCGAAAATGAATTTTTTTTCTCTTCCGTGATTTTTTTTTGAAAATTTGACGATTTATGTTTTCTGAATTCCTAAAAAAAATTCTCACGTCAAAATCTGATTTTGAAATTCATCATTTTGTTTCTTTGAAAAACTGTGGCTCACCAAATCTCATAATTTTTGGAATTCCAAGAAAAAAATTCAAAAGTTTTGTAGATTTTTTTGAAATTTTCAACTTTGAAGCTTATTTTTCCAAATTTCTAGAATGGTAGAAAATTAAACTTTATTTTTTTGTTTTTTTTCAAATTCTCTAACCTTTTTACTTCTCTTTTTTAAATTCAGATTTTCCCCAATTTTTTGAAAACTTTTCCGATTTCAGAATATATGAATGATCCGTCAATGTCTAGTCTTTTCAATATTCCTTCTGTTGCATCAACCTCGCGTCGACGGTCAAATCGGTCAACCGGGTCAGGCTCCCGGCCAAGTTCCACTCGACCCCGGCTATCAACAACCATTTGAACCGATCAAAAATATTCTTCAAGGTTCCTATGCAAATAATGTGACACTTTATCAACGAAATTCACCGTATCGAGTTATGGGCGATGTGACGGTCGAGTACGGTGTGACAATGTTCATCGAGACGGGTACTAGGATTTATTTCGACACTGGAACAGGACTCATTATTAAAGGAACATTACATGCAGTAGTGAGTTTTCTTATGATTTTTTACTTTTTACAAACTTTTCACATCCCAAAAAATTGAATCTTAACGTCCAAAATAAATAACTTCACGTCAAAAACTTCTGAATTTTGATTTTAAATTTTTTTTTGAATTTTGAAAATTTTGTGATTTTTCTGTTTCGAAAAAATCGACCTGATTTTTTTCTCGAAAAAACCGCGCTCTGGCCTGATTGACATACGAACCCTCTAGATTGAAACTCTGAAAAATAAAATTAAACAAAAATTTCTAGGGTAATCAATTCGCTCACATTCAAATGCTTCCCTATCAACAACAAATCAACTACGATGAAGAGATGCCCAAATTCCGTCTCGTCGACGGTCCGACCGTTCGACAAGGTCGACTTCAAGCTCAATTTCGAGATCGATGGCGAAGTGTTTGTACGATGGTCACAAATTGGACTGCAATCGACACCGGTGTCGCGTGTCGAAGTATGGGTTACAGTGACGGCGGTGAGTTCAGCAAATCAACCATTTTTTTTCAAGTTGGACTTTTTCTAGGTTTCTGGAAATGGTTCCGTCGGAATAACGACACCTACCCGTTCGTGATGCCTAAACCCGATTGTCATCAAGGCGCCCAAAATCTGTGGGATTGTCCCTCTTTCTCAAATCCCGATCAAATTCGGCTCAGCGAAAATCTTTGTCAAGGTGAAGACGACATCGGAATCTATTGTTGGGGTCCGCCGACGTTTACCGGTTGGGCACGTCATTGGAAGGGTTTGCACATCTTCGACTCGCCGTTTCACTACGTCAATAGTGATCCGGACATGGTGGCGGTGAATCGGGAGAGTAACAGTCGTCTCGAGTTTGTCGACATTCTCTATGCTGGCTATGATGGGTACACGAAGAACACGTCGGCGGCTCTGTATATTCAAGGCGTCGCACCGATTATGAACGGGTTGCGAATCGAGCGAAGTGCTCGCGACGGTCTTCAACTTTACGATATTACGGGTCCGGTGCTCATCGCCAACTCGACATTCTCCTACAATCGTGGTCGCGGTGTCATGTGCGACAACACGACGGACGGTCGCATTTATCTGAACAACTCGCGAATCGTCGGAAATTGGGGTGACGGTGTTTGGTATCGACAAAAGACAGGTGTCAACTTGATGTCGTATGGTATAAGGGAGAAGCGACGAGCGGTGGACAGTTTGGTGGGCGAAGATCGGCCGCGAATCGACATGTGCCAACAACATCAGGTCAGCCGCGATCAGTTCTTTCCGCATTTGATTCTGGCGACGTTGCGAAATCGCACGTTTATTGATCCCGCACAACCGCCGACTTGCTGGATGGTAAGTTGATTCTCAAATTTTTCATGGCTTATTGGAGTTTTCAGACAATCTCACTTCCTCCAAGACTTCCCTACACGTACAGTCTTCAATGGTTGTACATCAAAGATACGAATCCTCCAAACACCCACACAAATATTCTGATTTGCGATTCGAAAAACGACGAGGAAAATGGTTGTGGTGTTGAACGATATCGAGTTCCAGTCAGAAACGGTGTCTACCCTCAAAGTTTGTCGTTGAAGTAAGTCAATTTATGAAGCCCCATAGTTTATTGATTTTTCCAGGAGTTCTGGAGTACCCCTTTACATTGCTGTCGAGCACATTCTACCCGATGGTCAACCCGGATACGTGCAAAACGACATCAACTTGTTGTTCAACATCCACGCATCGGTTCTCGACAAAGCCTACTACGGTCTCAACATCTCGACATGCATCATCAACGATAATATTGGCAACGGTGTGGCGGCGTACGATGTTCGAGAGCGAACCGCGTTGACGAACGTGACATTAGATAGTAATCAAGGTCACGCTGGATTCTACGTCAAAGATGGTGCGGCAGATATTTGGCTCAATGAGACACGAATCCTACGCAATTGGGGTGATGGGATGAATGTGAGCTATGCCGGCGGATCGATAATGATCAACGGAACACGTATCGAGAAGAATCGATGGCGAGGTGCGGCGTTTCATTTCAATCAAACCATCCCGTTCTTCCCGATGCATCAGGAGATCATCTTCAAAGGTCGACCATCCAACAATCCCTTCTATCTTCCCACAATTATCAGCGACAATGAATGGGGTGGTGTGTTGGTTGGCAATTTCTGCACTCCCGCCTGGGGGCCTTCTCGAATTGAACCCAAAGTGCTAGTCAGTTGGGTTGAATTTCTCAAGAATCAATATCACCCGGCATTGGAACTATTCTCCTGTCAGGATTCGCTGTCACCCAGGTTATATCTCGATGTTACCGGGAATCGGGTGGAAGGTAATTTCGGATTTGGTTTGCGTGTCTCGCCGGCTGTCAATATTGCCGGCGTTGTTTCGAGTAATCAATTCCTCAACAACAACGATACGGCGCTCTACATTCGGAACGCGCAATACCCTCAACTTGGCAATCTTCCGGCGAATCTGACCGTCTCGAAGAACTCGTTCAAATTCAATCATGCACAATACATCATCTCACTTGGTCTCAATGAAGGTGCTTCGAATCAGGCGCTTCTGTTCAATCAGCAAAACGAGATTCGAGCCAACACAGTTTACGATCCTTTTCCCGATCTACCACCTCGATCAACACCGTTTGCCGCACTGGTCGTGTCAAGTAGCAATGTTCGAATTCATCGCAATTGTTTCAAAAATGAACACGCTCGCTACGAGATTGCCACCGAGTTAGAGCGACATGCAGTGTGGATCGATGCGCGCGAAAACAACTGGGGTTCACCGGTTATTGGCGAGTTCATCGAGAAGGTTTTCGATCAATTCAATCGATACTCGTTGGCCAAAATTGACATTGATCCGTTTATGGCGGTTTGCAATCAGCGAGTGCCGCATATTACGCCGCAGAACGAAGTGTTTCGACAATTCCGGAAGGCATCGGAACCGATGAAGTTGGGCGGAATCATTTATGAGAATCATGATTTGTTGAAAGGGCGTTATGAGGTGACCGACGATTTGCAGGTTGTGCCAGGCGCCAAATTGACCATCGCATCGGGAACTGTTCTGTCGTTCAATCACGGCGTCGGTATGCTTGTTCAAGGTGATTTGATTCGCAACGAGTTCGGCAATGATGAACGTGTCGTGTTCACTTCTGCACCGTTCAATCTCAAAAGAAACCCCAAAGTTCGACTCGTCGATGAAGACGGCAACGATGACGTCACTCAAGGACGTCTCGAAGTATTTCTCGATGATCAATGGGGTACGGTTTGCAATCGATCGTGGACACCGCAATTAACCATCTTGACGTGCAATCAACTCGGACTGATCGCCGATGTACAGTACTTTGAGAATTGGCGAATATTCCCGCCGAAAGGTGATCTACCAATGATCATGGACAATGTTCGATGCGAGGAGATGGAGACCGATTTGACGCGATGTCGACATGATGGAGTGGAGAGAAATTGTGCTGCAGGTTGTAGATCGACGGAAGTTGTGGGACTTCGTTGTTTGGAACCGCGATGGGCTGGAGTACGCTACTCGTTGTTGGCGAATCCGCCGACAGTAACCGGACAGACAACAATGGACAATTGGTTGATCGAGAAAGGTGGATTGTTCAATTTCAGGTAAGCCTCATTAGATATTCTGAATATTTTCCAATTTTTTTGGATTTTTAGAACTTCTCAATTCTGCGCCGCGTTCACCATCGACTGGAACTATCACACGTTCAATCGTCTTGAAATCCGCAACAACTTCTGGGATGGCATCGACATCATCTACAACGATCTCATCAAGAAGCCAGCCATTCGTCACAGTCGAATCCACAACAATCGTAACAACGGTTGGCACATTCGATCAGCTGGTATCACCATCGAAAATGTTACGATCAGTGCGAACGGTCAAAGTGGAATGCGCTACAATCCGTCGCTTTCCGCTCTCAAGCAAGACGACATTGTCTCGTGGTTGAGCATGCGCGAACAACCCGAACTTGAGGCCAACAACATCTTCCAAATTCCCAATCGTCAATTGAGTCTGATCGAGGTTCTTGAAAGTAGTCTCAATCAGCGCAAATTTTTGGTGGCCAGCGAGAATGCGGATTGTCCGCGTGACCCGAAAGAAGAATGCGTGTACAATCTTATGATCCGTGCCAGCGGATATGAATACGGGCTCACGTCAAAGATGGCCATTCAGATTGTGAATCCGGCATCGAATGTGTCTGACGAGGATGCGGTTTTTACCGAAGTTTCCACTGGAAAAACTTGGAGTGCTAGAAAGGATCAGGTTTACTTTCCGATAGTTTCGAGTCGCAATGAGATGCGTATGCGGTACACAAGATCGTATGGAACACCAAAACTTGTCGTGTTGGTTTTATTCTTGGATAGTGAGTTTTCAATAAATAAATGTTGTTTGGAAAATGATTGTTTCAGCGCAAGAATATTTGGATCGTTTCATTCACATCTATCAGTCGCGAATCGAAGATAATCAATACGGAGTGTCGGCGGTGCACTATAGCAATCTAACATTTGCCGATGGACGATTATCCAATCGTTGGAACAACGAGAAAATCTGGATGCAAAAAGTCAATTTTACTCGGAACTCAGAAGCGGTTGTGTGGATCAATTCGCCACAATACGCAGTGCTGCCGAACACTCCGATTTGTGAGATCACCTATCATTTGGACAATTGTAGTCTTGTCGACAACACCGGTCCGATTATCGAATATCACAAAGACATGTTTGCATCGGCCAATGTGTTCAATTGGATCATCTGGTCCAACACATTTGCCAACAACACCAACGGCGGTCTCGCCGTTCAACTGCCCGATACGTATGATCTACTGGCCAAACAGACACATTCGTTCAGAATGACCGAGAATCGATTCGAAAGAAATGAAAATTTCCGGATACTTGTTGAAGGCTACTATGCGTTTGTGAATATTTCATCAAACAATTTCACCCAAAACTCAGCGCCGAAAAAGTTCGGAATTCTCGAGTTGCGTGGCATGGAGAAAAATCTTGTTTTTGAACGGAATCGCTTTTTTGATAACTGGGTAAGTTGATGTGAAGAAACACAAACTAGAAATTATTTTCAGGGCCACTGGATGATCAAAATCGACACGACTTCACAGTACCTTCGCTACCCGCTCGGTGTTCCCGCGTTCATCCAATACAACTACCTGCAAAACAACCGATTCATGACAAAACCGGCGAGTCCTCGCGACGATTTCGCGTTCTTTGACATGTGGCCGCGCAGCTATTCGATCGGAGTTTTCGGCTCGCAACGCGTCGATATTCATTTCAACGGTTTGAAAAATACAATGATGGATTTCGAACTTGTCTCCGGTTGCAAATACACAAATGTCTACGACACGATGAACGTGACACACAATTTCTGGGGAACTGGAAATGAGGCGACAATTGCTCAGCGCATTTTCGATTTCGATGATTGGAATATTTACATGCTGACACAGTACAGCCCGTTCTATGTGACCAACGATTTGTTCATCAATTTCTGGTGGAATCCATGGAAAGATGGACAGTTGGCGAACGCTTCTTATGTCGAACCAACGATCAGCGATTTGAAGGGACGAGTCTATGAGAATAAGAATATGACACTGATTGCTGAACGGTGGTATGACTTCCCACATTATTATAGGGTTTGTTTTTTTTTCCTTCAATTTTGTATCTTGACAACTTGAGATTTTTTCAGCCGTTCCGCCCATATTTCATCTTCCGCGATGTCACTATCATGCCTGGAGCGACACTTTATATTCAACCCGATGTCGAAGTTCACATCTGGCCAAATGTGCGGATTCTTGTGCTTGGAAACCTTGTGGCCGATGGTTCCTATTGGCAACCGATTCGATTCAAACCAGTTAACACTACTGAACTTGCCGAATTCAGAGGTCGTATCACAACAGAATATCGTAAGCGACGAGACACCCAACTGCCAGACAATGTCGTATTTGGCGAACGTAAGCGACGAGGCGATCGTAGTCGTGCGGATGAAGTTTATCGCGAGTTTCCGACTCTTCATCGCGACGATCCGTATTATCAACGATTCTCCGTTTCGCTCAACTACACTGACCCTGAGAATCCAACAGCAGGATGGTTGCAAATCTACAACGCAACGACCGGCGAAATCGTACCATCTTGCGATCGACAATTCACTGTTCGCAACGCGCAAGTCGTTTGTCGCGAACTCGGCTACAACACCAAAAACGCGTATCATTGGGTGACACCGCGATGGGACTACAATCCGCAATTGCGGATTCTCAAGACGTACATGGAACCGCGAGAGTGTCGCGGCGACGAGGAGCGACTCGATCGCTGCAACCTGCGACTCACCGGCAATCTCAGTCTTTGGCAATGTGAGAATAGCGAATACTTCAACTACATCTATTGTGGACGCGAACGAAGTCTCAACAAGGCGTATATTGGTAATTGGGGAGGTATTGCGTTCGCCGACGCAACGCTCGAAGGAAAATTTGTCAAAGAGTCGTCCGTTTTGCGAAACGTCGAAATCGTTGGTGGAGGTGGCGGACACAATGATACGTGGCAAAGTGGCGGACTACAAATCTTCCATCGAAGTCCGATTTTGGATCATGTTAATGTGACCAACTCGAGTATGGCAGGTGTTCAAATCATTTCGCCTCGTAGTAAGATTGAACTGGTTAACTTGAACGTCACTGGTAATCATGGGCAAGGTATCAATATTATGACATCTTATGTGCAAGCACCAAATACCGCGCAAGGTGAGTTCAACTTTTCTCATTCAAGGTTTTGAAAATGCTTTCAGAAACTATGAGACGACCAATCACCCTTCCCTACTACACTCAAGGAATGCTGGACATGTGTGCGGCATTCAAATCAATCGAGGTGAAAAATCGAATAGTAATCTACTACAAGTATGATTCGCTGCCAGTGGATTGTGTCAAAATCTTCACCTCATCAACTGGTCGGAAGGTTGCATTCCGTCTCATTCAGTATCACCTCTACTCATCGCCCACCGACCTGGGAAGATCGGATGTTCTCCAAGTCTTCAGCGCCGACACGTTCACACCGTCTTCGATGTTGGCCGAGTTTCGAAACGATCCTCAACACTCGTCGGATCCATCACAAGCCATCTCGTCTGACACGTTGGCCGTGCACTTGCGAGCTACCGCTGCTGACGGTATCTACGGTTTCATTGCCGAGGTTTCGGCTTTGCCCAGCACGCCGGAGGGCGATACCGTTGGTGAGGTGGTGATTCGCGCATCTCGAATTGATAACAATGATCGCGGTGCCATCGAGTATTCAAACTGCGGCGAGATGAGTCCCCCGTTAGTTATCGAAGACAGCTCGATGTCATTCAACGGTATTCATTTGTTCGGTAACATTTCAACATCGAGTCAAGCAGTTCAGCTGAATCTACACAATACATTAGTGAGTTTTTTTTTTGCAATTCTTTTGAAATAGACAATAGTTTCTTTCAGCTCCTGCTGTTCCGTTCTAACTCGCTTGCTCATAATCGCGGTGGTTTGTATATCTCTGGCTCGTCGAGTTCACCAGTTGCTCGACTTCAGGCCATTGTCAAAAACTGTTTGTTCGCTTACAATTCCAATAGTACTACAATCGCACTGGCTGGAAATAACTATCAAGTGATCACATTTTTGAACAACATCATCTCTCACAACTACGCTCTCTATCATGATACAATTGTGTCGCATGACGTGGCGATCAATATGACGAGAAATGTGATTTTTGATAATGTCGGTCTCCACACTATCGATATTCATGGCAACTCGCGCATCTCTTCGGATAAAAATGTGTTCATCAACAATCATTTCTATGACAACCTGGCTCTCGGACATGGTCATCAATACATTGAGATGTACGGCTTTCAACCGTTGCGCGAGAACAACGAGTTTCTCAATCGTCCTCGTCGACAGGTGCTCAATCAACAAGGAGTATCGTTCGACTGGTGGACACATGTTGATAACGAGACGACTCGCTATCGCTCTACAATTGTGTCTGGCTCCCCGTTGGATGTTTTCTATAACAACACATTCAATGACCCTAAGAATGACTATGAACTCACCTCGTCACGACGATCCGCCTTCGACATTGGCGCAACTCTCGATGCGCGCAACAACTATTGGGGTTATCCGGGAACGGTGGGTGTTGCGTCGGGTAAAATTCGCGACCAAGAAGACTATCCGTTTCTGGTGGAAGTTCGCTATAAGCCAGTGTTGGAGTCGAACACAAGTCTTGTCGAAGGAGACTGTCCGGCAGGATGGTTTCAAGCGGGTCATCAAGAGTTCAAGTCTTGTTTCCTCTTTGTTCCCGCTGCTGTCACTTATCAACACGCTGTGGAGTATTGCGAAGAGTTGGACGCGTTCGTACCGTATTTGCGAGCCGACGACGTGCGACAGAAACAGCTGGCTCGCCGAATTGATGAGATGAGTATGGCGCTGATCACCGACACTGAACGAATCTCGGCATACGGTGTCGATAACGATGTACACGTCTGGATCAGCTCTGTTCACGTTCCGTCAATTCAATGCGCATGGCTTGGCGCAAGAAGTAATCGCATCGGAACAGTGAATTGTAACCTGCTACTCCCATTTGTATGCGAGAAGGGAACTCAACCGTATAGTGAGCCAATCATGTGGCGAGCCGGTATGATCATCGCCATAGTCATCGCCGGAATATTCCTCTTCGTTCTCATCCTTCTCATAATCTGTTGGTGGGTGAAGAGCCGCAAACGACGCATGGAGTTGGCCGAACGAAAAAGCATCATTCGAGCGAGTATGAAATTGCAAAAGAAGCACGAAGCGTCGACAATCTACGGCGAGAGTATGCGCAGTCACGAAAGTGCACATGCCAGTTTGGATACGTGGAAGAGAAGTGTTCGATATACACAATCACCGACCGAGAAAACGAGTGATGCGTATAGTTATACAACGGGTTATAGTTATGCAAGTGTTGGATCGACATCTAATCCGTATTCAGAGATTTCCGAATCAACGGTGAAAATGAGAGACGACGATAGAACTTGTAGCACGTGTACAACTGAATCTGGTAAGTTAATTTCTCGGTGTCTCTTTCAATATTCTTACCAAATCTAGTCGTAAAATTAGTCCTTCCGGAAATCCAAGTTTCCCAAAAAATATCAACTTGCAGAACGAACATCAACAGCGACCGACGTGTCCGGCACCTCGTCCTACACCGCCACCTCGATCTCAACTGTCCAAAATCGTCCGATCGCATCGCGCCGCCCGTTTCACCCACTTCCCACCGAACCTCCTCAACCTCCTCAACCCCAACCAAGACGATATGCGAGACGATCGCATGTTATCGAAACATCAATGTAATTTTCTAGTTGTTTTTTTTTGCTTTTTTCATAGTTTTCCGGGTTTTCACTCTCAATGTTTTTCATGAGTTGTTTTGACATACGTGTACTTTTTCCAAGTTATGAACTTATTCTGATATGTATGTGTTATGGATGTGTTTACACGCTACCCAAAAGAAAGTGCATGTTTTTAGTTCTAGAGATTGGAGGAAGTTTTTCCCGCCAAAAATACGTTTCAGAAAATTCCTTTAGTTTGGCTGTCAACAATAGTTCGGGTTAGGAGACTGAAATAAAATGCTGCAAACAAATTCCGGGATATATGAAGTCATTTTCTCTGCGTCTCTCTTGCGAATATCCTCCTGAAATATCGTGAGAATATGCACCAAAATAACACTCTCAAAATTAGCTAGTAATTCGATTATACTTGTGATGATGAGTTTCTTTTGTTTCGAGTCTGTCTATATCGAATGAACATCTCAAGGGAATCGCAGAAAAAAAACACAATGTTGAAAAAACACCAGACCAGGTGAAAAAATGTCCCCTTGCCAACCAGGGAATGAAAAAACAACAAGGCTACGAAATTAAATATTTCCTCCAGTTTCCTTTTCTGCTGTCCGCTGTTGTTTATATGTATTATTATTACTTTTATTATTACTTCTCCCCCTTTTTTTTCCTTTTTTCCTACTCCTCCCTCATATAATATACAAATTTTCATCTTCTGATTATACATACAACAACAAAAACAACAAGTCCTGAAGGAGGAAAAAACACACACGCACATTAAAACTCGCCGTTTTCTTTACTCCTAATGAGGCTAATGTTGGCGCAACGGGCTCCTTTGAGCAGTTGCAAACCGAGCAAGAAAAAGCGGATTTTTTTCATTTTGAATAATTTTTATGCGTTACTTTTAGTGCTGTTTTCAAAAGAGGGTTCTTGCTGTGGAGTAATTGTGCACGATAACTTTCAACATGAAACATCGAACCAAAAAAGATTTTTTTTCTAAAAACTTTTCGTTGTTTCGTATATTCATAAAATCTGCATATCTTCCATCATTTCGACACTCTCCCCAAAGAATTGGTGGCGGGGTGTATGTATGTGTTTCTGTTTCTGTTTCTGTTTCTGTTTCTGTTTCTGTTTCTGTTTCTGTTTCACCCAAAACTTTTTAAAAAGGAAGAGAAGACAATCGAGCTCTACGAGGCCCGACACAACAACTAAATTTCGCCACGCCCACCATTTCTTTTTTTTTGTGAACAAGAAGAGAAATTTCTCATTTTTCTATATGTTTTGTTTTCTATGTATAGTTTATGTAATATAATCATAAGACATATGGGTTGGTGTTTTATATTTTTGCCAGTTTTCTCAATTTGTTTGGGGAACAACTTCGAAAACGTAGATCCTACAACTCGCACCCAAAACAAAGTATTCTTACAGAGGGATGAGATCAAGCTCCCTTTTTTTCGAATATTAAAATTGGGACCTGAAAACTAATGTTTCGGCTTAATCAGACCCGCACAAAATCAGTCCTGGTCCGATTTTCTAGTCTTTCTGAAATTTCTAATCGGACCAATACGATGCCTCACTTCTTTCTGATTCAAAATTTTAAACTAAAACTTAGCTTAGGCTCATTTTCAGAGTATTTGATTTGGGTCCGATCAAAAAAACTTTCGAAATATCATATAAGATTCTATTTTTCCGGGCCCGAGTCAATAGGCCCGATTTTTGAGTACGGTTTTGTTCGGGCCTGGCCTGATCCAGTGTTTATTGAACAAAATGAGAACTGGATAGGCGGGCCAAGTTCTTATTTTCGGACGGGTCTAAAAAACCCGTGACAACATGTCAAAAAATTCGTGGTACTGATAGGAAAAAAATTGTAGTTCTGCAGAAAAAAATGTTGTTTGGCCTGATTCTCTATTCCTATTGCTAACTCAACGACGTTCTCCCAAAAATTTTATCTTATCTGACATCACCAAAACACCGTGATTTGATAACTCTCACGCCTCCAAATTGTGTGAAAATATCTCTAATCCTAGCCAAACCAATTTTATCGCTGTAGACCAAGTTTATTTTGCTCAAGTTTTCATGAGACTTTTCACACTTTGATGTATGGACAAAAAACAACAAAAAATATATAATTCGAGTTCTCGTTTTAGACAAATTTCCTTTTCTCATGTGAAAGTGTATAAAACGCAAAGTTGCGTTGATTCGTGAATTATGCATGTCTAAATTGGACACTTCCCATTCACACGTATTTGGAGCAAAAATTTTTTGTTTTTGTGTACTTTTGATTGAAAAAGTCAAGTTTTTTTGTTTCGATTAAATTTTATTTTTCTAGGTAATTCGTTTTCTATCATCCCATAACTTTCTGCGTCTCTAACCTAGATTCAATGTTTCCTAGGCATCTAACTCTCTTCGT
Source organism: Caenorhabditis sp. 8 KK-2011 (assembly GCA_963572245.1). Classification (NCBI taxonomy): domain Eukaryota; kingdom Metazoa; phylum Nematoda; class Chromadorea; order Rhabditida; family Rhabditidae; genus Caenorhabditis; species Caenorhabditis sp. 8 KK-2011. Next base: position 9,327,217 of record OY751550.1, on the reverse strand, counting down.
CTCTTTCCTCCATGTTCTATGTCAGTGTCTAGCTGTCTGCGTTCTCTCTGTTTTTCTACCTATCAGAGTTGTTTTTCTAACTTCTCTCCGCCTTTTCACCCTGTTTTCGGGTTAATTCCAGAGGGCATTGAATTGAATGCGGCATGTCATATGAAAAGTCCAAATTTGCATTCATTCCACACTCACACACTTCTTCCCGCCTGTTGTTTTTGTCTTTTTAACCAACCAAAACATCGATGCATAGCTTGTTTTCACGGGTCCCACGAGACCGTCCTCTTCGGCAGCCCCGGTCGAAGTCGAAAAAATGTGTGAAACTGAAGTGCTGCTGCTGCTTCTGCTTCTTCGGCTCCTCCTTCAGGCAAAAGCAGGTCAATCTTTTTTTTTCGTTTTTTTGCTTTCTTTCACATACATATATTTCCATTTCAATTTATTTTATTTTTTGGTCGACTCTTCGAGACTCCTCAATTCTTCTTGTCAAGTGAAATTCAATACTTGATGGGTTCTTGTACTTTTATCTTTTCTCTTATTCCATTTATGACGACACACTTCTTCTAAGAAATCCAAAATCATCTCTCAATCAACGTGTGTGGCCGGCCCTCAACCAAGCTTCCTTTACCTGTCTCCTTTTGTTGTTGTTTTCCGTTTGTTTCTTCTAAACCAAACAAATTGTCATTTTTGTTGCTGGTTTTTCTCATTTTTCACCGCGAAACCAAAATCATTAACCAATGATAAATGAGATTATTCCTGCCACTTTTTGCCTCGAAAACAACAAATATTATGTCATAAACTCCCAATAGACATTTTTCGAGAAATTTATTCTTTTTTCCTTGTTTTTCTTTTCATATCAAGTGCACCAGAAACGGGGTTTTTGGTCGAGATCCTATGCGTTAGAACTTATGTTAGAACAAATTATAGATGATGGGCGCGAGAAACGCCGAGAAACGTATGCCACAACTCACTTTTTTTCGTATTTCGAAAATTGAATTTGATTTGAGTTCCCTGAGCACGTTGTTTTAGTCGTCTTACAAAAGGTAGAAATAAATCAGACACCTGAAAAAATGAAGAAGCAACATGACCTTGTTTTTTTCTAAAAAAAAATTTGCAACATTTACTTTTTGAAAAACGTGAAAAATAAATCGAAATGAAAAATGTTGCTAATTTTTTTGGAAAAAATAAGGTCACGTTGCCAGTTTTTTTTTGCAAGTTCGTTTGCAATTTTTTTTCTACGCTGCACATCGCAGAAATAAATGAAACGTGAGAGTTTTAGAGAAAAAACTAGGCCATGAAAGTTAGTCCATAATACTGAAAAAAGTTTCTTACCAAAATCTGGAGAAAGCTCGCTTCAAACAAACAACATAAGTTTCAGTTAAAAATTTAAATATTTATTTTGAAACTTTTATTTGAAAAAGCTAAACTCTCACCACCAGAGACGCAGAGAAAGCATGAAACTAGAGTGTTGGTTGGAGCGAGAGACACAGAGAGAACATACAACTAGCGTGTTGTTGGAAACAAGAGACGCAGAGAAGCCATAAAGCTAGAGTGTTTTTCAAAGTGAGAGATGTATGAAACCATCCAATGATCATCGATCACATGTTCCTTCATCCGCCTCATATAGAATTTCTCATATCTTGCTCTCACCTGATGTTGTAATTCAATAAGAGGATGATTTCCTGCGGAAGAAAGTCTCTTAGTATATATCAAATTCGTACACGAATTTCCGGCTTTTTTCATGTTCAACCATCTTTTTTTTCCTCTTATTCAATGTTCTGTGTTTTTTCAGCGTTGTCAATGTCATGAAGAGACGTCGACACTGGTATTATTCGCTGATAATTGTTACTATTGTGGTATTTTTAACATTCTTCTGTGGCAGTGTTGAGTCGGACGAGTTTACGGATGAAGAGAAATTGAAGAATTATCAAAAATATCGAGGTACAGTAACCCGTTTTTTTTGCAGAATTTGATCCATAAAGTTTTAGTCTAAAATCTTTGAGCCCAAAAACTGTCAAATTTATAAGAAAAGCACATTTTCCAAGCAAAAATTGTTTTTTTTTCCTGAGAATTGAATTTTTTTGTTTTCGAATAATAAAAAAGTTTAATTTTAGTTCAAAAAAAAAACAAAAAACATGAAGAATTCTTTCAAATAGTTTATTTTTTCTCGGCGTCCAGGCAAAAACTTTTTTTATGTCACTCCAAATTTCAAAATACGAAACTTTGTCAGTTATTGAGTCAGGTCTGAATAGAGCCGGGTCCGGAATCAACCAAACCTAAATCAAAATGTGACTGAACAGGGCCAAAGTTCAGAAATCAGACCAGTTCCATTTTTTTCGCGATGAATTCTGAGTCGGGATACGAAATCGGACCGGAAAAATAATTTGGCCCAAACGGGTCAGGTTATTCAAGTTGTGAATGAAACTGAGCCAGTTCAAAAATCGGGCCCGGACAGTTTTTCTCAAGGTTTTTACATAAATCAATCTGGTGTGAACCAACTCAGAAAATATCGAAAAAAAAAATGGGCCGGGCCTAATTTTCTTACTCTGGTCCTATTCAATCGTGTTTTTGTTATTTTCGGGTCCGAAACCTGGACACGAAACAACAACTCAATTTTTTTTCAAAATTTTAAACTGAAATTTCTGATTTGATGACCACAGTTTGTTTTGTAATTTTTCCCCTGACATCTAAAATAATTTGTGTTTCTTGGAAAGTCAGAAAAAATAGTTCTTTCCAAACTACAGTATGTTTTCAAAATTTCAGCGTCTGAACATTACGACAACGATGACGATGAATCGACGACACGTCAACGTCGCGCTTTCGGCAAAAAAGACTATCTCCTTCCGGAAAACTTCAAAACCCTCAAACGCAACGATATTCCAGTCACCTATCGTCTCCACGACGATCTGCTCCGATACTACAGGTGCCTTCTTTTTCTTGGTTTTCAAAACTCGGGCAAAACGTACAACACGACCCCACAAAACGTATCAGAAGACCCCGCGATAGAAGTGTATTACACGACCCCATACCATGTATTTCAAGACCCCAAAATTGTTGGGGTCATGTTCTACATTTTTGGGGTCGTGTTCTACACTTTTGGGGTCGTCTTCTACATTGTTGGGGTCGTGTTCTACATTTGTAGGGGTCATTAAATACACTTCTATTGTGGGGTGTTGAAATACTTCACGTGGGGTCGTGTTCTACATCTTGTCCGGGTCATGTAGAAGACGACCCCACACCCTTGTAAGCCAGTTACTTCACGACCCCATCAATGTATTTTATGACCCCACCAAGTATTTCATGACCCCACTTTACATCAAGACCCCCATGTATTTCAAAACCCCACCCTAATGGAAATGGGGTCTCGAAATACATTTATGGGGTCGTGTAATTCGCTGGGGGGTCATGAAATACGGTGGGGTCGTATTCTACATGTTGTCCTCAAAACTCTCTCTAGACCTCCCCTCAAAAAAAACCACCCACGACGAAAACACTCCGAGACATACAGTACTCTATCAATTTCCTGCTAATTCATCTCAATGTTTTTTTTTTGGTTCGAACGAAAAAACGAGAAATTGAGTGGAAGTAGGAGAAGAGTCGGAATAATACAATTGTTCTTCTTCTTCTTCTTCTTTTTTTCTGGTTGCAAAAAAAGTTGAAAGTAATGGGGTTCCATTTTTTTCCGTGAGTAGTAAAGAGAGAAAAGAACACTTTTTTTCGAGAAAATAAAACAACACAATAAATTTCGAGGGACCCTCGTCGACTAATCCAAGAGAACTACACGAAGAGAAAAGTAAAATTAGCCCGGTTTTTTTGCAGGAAAGGAACTCGACCGGTTACCCATCCCAATAATGTGATTTCGGTGTCGATGAGCGTTTTTTTGTATCAAATTGTCAAGTTGGTGAGTGATACAGTAACCCGAGCAAAATCCACATTTCAAAAAAGACAAACTACAGTAACACAAGAAAAATTGAGGACAAATAAAAACTTGAGAAGATGATTTTAGGAACCTACAGTAACCTGAAATTTTTTATTATTTTTGACTCTAGAAATTTGGACTAGACACTTTTTCCTGAAAAGTCCAGTTTCCCAAAAAAATACAGTAACCCAAAACCCCTGTAAGCAAAAACGTTTTCAAAATTTTGACGCCAAAAGTTTTGTTGAAATTTTCAAAATATTTTCCAAACTTTTTACCAAAAACTACAGTAACCCGAAAACATGCAAAATGTATTCATTAATTATAAAAAAAAAAACAAAAACCCGTTACAGGATGCGGTCAAGAACACAATCAGCCTCTCCGGAAGTTTTGAATTGGTCAGTTTGTTTTCTTCTCAATTTTTCAGAGCAAATTTTTCGACGGCGGTGGACTCGGAATCAAATCCAGCATATAATCGTGCACTTTTTGATATCTAAAATGACGACATTAGGGTACTGTAGACTGCGCGAAAACCAACCGTTTTAACCATTTACTCTTAACACCTCGCGCATCTACAGTAATCACTCTTTCCTCAAGACTCGTTGGTGTGACCAGAATGAAGAGTCGTTTCGATGTCACAAACTCTTGACGCCAAACGTTTGGCATTGATTTTTTGAATTTGGTCTCAAGACGAATCTGTGTTCCTTTAACTGTACCCTCTTCTATGAGCATCAGACCGGTGTTGGTGACCAATTCGATCGACACCAAATCGTCGCCGTTTTGCGGTTTGTTCTTTTCAACAAATCCAGTATCTTCGTGGAACGGTTTCGACGTCAGAAAACCGTAGCCAATGTGCACATCTTGACCATCAAAGGTCTCAGCACGAATTCTAAAAAACACATGATTATGGTGGTTCAAGAGTTACTTTCTACTTCTCGAAATTTTTTCAAAATTGCTGATCATTCTAGTTTTTTATTGGAAACAATTTATTCTAGGCGACAAGTTTCGTAAGCTTAATTTGAAACGTACATTATCCTGGAAACCCGGCCAACCCTTTTTTCTCCCACTTTCAGATTTCATCTTTCACTCTTTTTTCATTGTACTCATTCTATCGTGAAACTACAGTACCCCGCTGAAATTCCTCGAAAATCACGTCATCATGCTCGTGACGTCACATTTCTCGATCTCTCTGCACATCAAAAACAAAGAGGCAACAGCATCGGGGTGGTGAAATGAATAAGCGGTGTCTTGGGATTTGCGAGAGCGGGCGCGTGTGCAAAAAGATGTCAGAGAGGGCGTCGACACATTTTTGGCCGCCGAAACGCGAACACCTTCAACAGGAGTACTGTAGTTACAAAAACTTGTTTTGCGCATTGTGCCCTTCCAAACTGAAGTGTGTGTGTGTTGAAATTTCGAGAATTTTCGTCGAAGTAATCCCCACCTCTTCTTTACCACCGCCGAAAAAATACCCGGAGCTTAAGTTGTCCATGTTTTTTTGTCTCTCTTTCGGGTGTTCGTATATTTATTATACACATATATTTTTTGTGTTTTCCTTTTTGGGTGGGGACTTTTTTTCGGATGGTTGAGGGAAACGAGATCAAATTTCAATTTTTGTTGTTTTTTTTCGCAAGGGACTGGGGCGAGATCAATGCCCGAGGGTCTAGGAAGAATCGAGGCGGCTCGAAACTACTCAAAATAATAGACTCACGAAATATTAACGGGTGGTCGATCGAACGCAGGAACATCCGAGATTTGAACATCGAGTGTCTCTTTGTACGGTCCGGACATTGGTTCCGGAAAGCGGAAAGGTGCACTTGTCCGCGACTCCCAACGACCAACAAACCATTCGATATTGTCCAAAATTGGCGGCAGAGCTAGTGCGAGTTCTGAGAAAAAGTACTGTAGTTTTTACCCGCTCTCTCAAAAAAAAACTATATTATTTTCCTTTTTTACACTTCATGTCAATTATTTTAAAGTACCTGTGTCTAACTACATAACAGCAAAAACAACAAAAAAAAACTATATAGTAGATTCTTCCTCGTTTCACTTTCACTTTGTTTTCTCCTTGTCTTCTCCGTGAGAACTACACAAACCTTGGCCGTTTGATCGACACTGTCCACATGATTTGGCACAATTGTCGGCAAAAAACGGCGAAATTGGTCGCGTCCAACTGCAACGATCTTCCGATTTCCAGCGTTTACATGATTTGTAGACATCTTGACAGGGTCCTGAAACGAATAGGGTACTATTAGGTGCTTTGATTTCTCACTTCGACATTTTCGACCCATATAGCCGTCTGGACATTCACAACGATTTCCGAGGCTGAGACGAACGCATCGACCACCGGCGCCGCAACTTGCCGAATCTTGCGGGTCACAAAAATCGATTACTGTAACTTTCCACATTTTCTATAACAACGTTAAATTATCTTACTTGTCTTCGACATTGTCTGCGGTTCCACTAGCCCAATCAATGATAATAATAACAGTAGAAAAAGTATCATTCTGAAATTTGAAAAAAAAAAATGGCAAAAACGTAGGTCCTCGCCGGGTTCGAACCGGCGACCTTCTGCGTGTGAAGCAGACGTGATAACCACTACACCAGAGGACCGTTGGAAACAGACAGGCTACACAGCCCAGACGAGAAAAGAGAATGATATTGTGCGATAGAGCACGTTTACATTGTTTGGGTGAAAAAAAAACGATTTTTACAGTACTGGAGAGACGAGTTTCTACGATGGGACCCGGAAAGTTATGAAGGATCACAAGAAATATTTCTGTCAAGTTCGGATATTTGGATTCCCGAATTCTCACTATACTACAGGTAAGATGTAACAAAATGAAAAAAGTGAAAATGGTTTCTTTTTTGCCAAGGTCAGTAGAAAACCCCGCCTTTAGAAGGGGAAAAATAGATTTTGAAAAAGGCCCAAAAGAACGGTGAAAAAGTGTGTTGTCTTAAACAAACAATTGAATCAAATGATGTTTTTAATTTTACATGTTTCACTTTTACGTAATCGAAAAAAGTGGAAGATTTGAAATTCAGATATGCAAACAAGCCTCTTCTTTTTTCCATTTGCCATCACACCTATGTCCATGGCAGCGAGGAAAAGAAAAAAAAACTAAACATACAACCACAAAATGTAAATAATAACTAATAAAAAAAAACATGTTCATCTAATATCCAACGGTTCGGCAGGCAAAAAAAAGAGAAACAACGAATGAAAGAATAACCAAGTGGCAGGTATATACATTTTTGCTGTAATAATCATAGAGGAACATCTAAAAGGTTTTGGAACTTTTTAGAAAGCTGTCAGATTAGAAATCTGCGTGCGTGTGACATAGTGTAATAATCAGAACCACCCCAAAATATAGGTGTTGTTCATTTCGACGGTATTTTTGAGACTTTAGATTTTTGACCAATTTTAGATTTCACTTATTTTCAACTTTTCCGGTCCGAAAACTTTTGAAGGTTTGCGTTTTTCTGGAAAAAATCATCGCCGATAAAAATTCCTGCGAAAATCGGAACTTTCTTGTTTCGAACCCACAAGGCCGACGGTTTTTTTTTTAACTTTCCGAACATTTTCTAAACTAGCCCCGGCCTGGCTGGTCTCTTACTTTTCCAGGAATTTTAGAACGGCACAAATTTTTCCCAAAAAATCAAGATAATGATTTTATGAGCAGAGTTGAAATTGAACGGGTACGGGCCGGCCCAGATCGGGTGTATTTTAGCATCGGTTTTTTCTCGAAACAAAAAAAAACCGAAGAAAAACAATTAAGAAATGAGAAGTTCAGAGAAAAGGTCACGAAAATTAATTGACTGAATTACCACGAAAATTTTCAGAACATTTTGAGACCCAAAAATTCCATTTTTCAGTTTGAACTTCAACGACGCAGTCAAACTGCAATCCAACAATGATGTTCGTGTCAACTACACTGGCGATGTTCGATATTATATACCATTCTCATCTGAATCTCTCTGCAAACTGGACGTCAAGTTTTTTCCCTTCGACATGTGAGTATTTCGGACCGGCCGGGCCTGAAAATCAACTAGGAATAATTCCAATTTTTAATTCTGAAAGCGCCGTTTTTTCAGACAAGAATGTATGCTGCTCTTCGGCTCATGGGCTCATTCGAATGACTCGATCAAATATTCACTCTACTCTCGAAATCTATCGCTCATCGACTTTTTCGACAATCAAGAATGGGAATTGGACAAACAAAACAGTGCGGTGAAATCTGACGGATTTTTGTACGACTATTTGGATCCGCCGCTCTATTGGGAGATGATCATCATCTCGTTGGTCGTCAGACGTCAGAGTTTTTATTATGGTAAGCTGAAAATAGGAGTAATGTAGATTTTTCGGATGTCTGGCCCAAACGTTACGCGTCGGGCCGGGCGTTTTTGGTATTTTGGCCCGGCGTGGTCTGATCCAAAACACCTGAAAATTTCATCCCGGCAAAATAATTTTTTTGCCAGTTTTCAACCTGGTAATCCCGAGTACAATGATCACCCTCGTGTCGGTCATCGGATTTCATACGCCAAGTACAAGTGGACGAGTTCGTGACGCCAAATTTCGACTGGGTATCATGACGTTGATGAGTATGTCGGTCATTTTGTTGGCCATCGTTGAGGATATGCCCAAATTTAGTATGGGAAATACTCGTCGCGGAAGGGGCTCGTTTTCGGGAATTCCACTGATAGGTGAGCACAGTATTCGGAAATTAGATTTTTGTTGAACTTCGTGCCAAAATTTTAGAATGTTTTTTTTTCCCCCAAAGCTGAACCGAACATTTTCCGACAAGAAGTTTCCAAATGTTCCGAATCCAAAAAAATCGTCTAGTCGAAGAGCGAATTTCGAGAGTGAACGAGACGTAGAGAATACCCCAAGCTAGAAAAAAATTGATAATGACTTGGGTCACGTTTTTATTCGATGTTTATTTTTGTAGTTGTTGTTGTTGCAAACTCTGCGTCTCGTTCTCTCTCGAAAATTGCAAATTTAACTTGAATTTCCAATTATAGGTCTGTACTACTTCATACTATTGGCCATAATCGGACTGAGTACTGTAACCACGTCAATGTTCGTGTTCGTTGAAAGAGGTGTCAAGTTGAGTCACACAATACCATTTTATTTGCGTTGGCTATCTTTTGATATTTCGCCGAGTAGACTTGCTAGAAAACTGTCGAGATTTCATCGACAACAATCGATGAACATGAATCAGACGTCATCGGTAAGTCGATATCAACTCTTCTCTTTTTGCACGATTTTTCACCTTTCCGCTTCTTTGTTTTTTTAAAGGATCATCTTCTATCGAATGGTCATGTACGCACGGGTATTCGCGACAAGGCTCGCGGTGTCGCCGCATCGCTGCTGTCATTGTTACCGAATCCGAGTCAGGATGCGGAAAACGGAGGGAATGTCAACTCGACGAGTCCGTTTCATATGCAACACATTCATGGTTATCAACAGGTTTGATTTCTCTCTTTGACCTCAATTCATCACGCTTCTGGGCTGAAACACTTTAGCACGAAAACTTGAATCTTGAACGATTTCTATGATCCGAAATTTAGGGAAACGCAACACCGCCAAGAGAATCGATTCGAAGAAGATTGAGTATGTCACAATACGATAATATGCTCATCTATCAATACTATGAACAAGCTCTGGAAGATATAGCAAACGGAGTCTTACGAATGGATAAATCTATAAATGAAATTCGGTAAATAGGGAAAATTTCAATTCTAGAACAATTTCACAATTACAGTAATGATATGGTGCAACTGTTGCCACAAGAAGATATAACAACAAAATGGCAAACAGTAATTCGACGTTTAGAAATGATATCTCTGGTTTTCTATGTGACAATTCTTTTCACAACTATGTATCTCTTCTTTTATCATGATTGGTAAGAAGTTGAAACAAAACTAAAGTAACTAACTAATCTCAGGTACTGCGCGATCGGACATAATCCATGCGGTCAATCTAACCTGAAGTGCCCCTGGATGCATCATATCACGGACCCGGACGAGTGCGAACGTAACTCATTCAATTGATTTTTTCAAACATACACAATTTTCCGGGTTTTACGCAGTATAAATTGCTCATGAAGATTTTAAATTTGTAACAAAATTTATGTTGGTTATTGAAAACGTAACAAAGAAAAGGTTCAAATTTACTTGAGTTCCTTGACTTGGATGCCTGGTGGGAGGGATTGCTTGAGTTTCTCGGCCTTGTCCTTGTCCTGAAAATTAGAATTGAATTATGTTTTAATATTTTTATTACAGAAAACATTTTTTCGTAAATGCAAAATACGATCCGTTACAACCGAGTTTTACTGTTTTAGAACGAGTGAATATCAAAAACTTTTTTATTCCACAAATGAACTTATTTTTCAAATTTGATATTGAAAACAAACTCCTAATGATTAAGAGAAAAATTGGACCGATATTTGTGGAGCATAAAACGAAAAAAGAGTTAAGTTGTAGTTGAACTATCGAACAGATTAGATGGAGAAGTTTAAACAGTATGAAATGATGGTTGGTCATTAGATTTATCTGATTCATCGTAAAACGCCGTAGTTTGGCAGTCAAAATCAAAAACTAAATGTTCAGCTCACATCAACTCATACCTGGCCTAAGAGGGTACCAAAAATCGTACGATCAAATAACAGAAAAAATTTTTCGTGGCGTGACCTATAATTTTTTCTTGGAAACGTCACTGTGAATTTTTGACCAAAAAATGTCACGGTACTTTTTCCCCTTTTAGGTCAGGTATGTTCTAACTGTGGAATTTCAGATCGTATTGCAAAAACAAAAAATTTCAACAGCACGACATGCTAATTTCGTGGGAAAATACAGAAGACGCTTACAATTAGAAATGGGAATTGTTCCACCGTTCCAGAACTGGCGCAACAACTATACAACTTTTTGTGATTTTTAGGAACATTTAAAATAACAATTCTTATGATTTTGAAAAAAAAACGTGATCTGAAAAATACTAATACGATTTCGAGGTGTTGTTTCTTGAACTTCTGCTATTTCAGATATTTGAATCGAAAAATTTTGGACAAACATTGGAAAATACTCAGCGTTCTGAACACGGGTGGAACATTTTTGATCATTAGATTTCACTATTATTTTTTGAATCAAATTTCTTTAAATGACCCGGCGACTCATCGAGAGTATTCGTTTAAATTGAAAGTATTCATCATTGTAAGACATATACGAGTTAAAACACAGTTCAAAAACATAAGAAACAAAAGTTAGACGACAAAAAAGAACAATAAATAAAAATAAAGTTGGATCAAAATTTCAAATCCTAATGAAGCAGTAGAGCGCGTTTGCGCGATTAATCCAACTCTATGATTTATTTTCTGTTCTTTGTTGTGCTGTAGTTTTCTCTATACGTTGTTTTAGACTGTTTTTTCACTCACATATGTCTTAAAATGGCGAATACTTTCAAAATAACCGAATACTATAGAAGAGTCGCCGGGTCATTTAAAATCTCCAAAAAACTCACTCCGACAACCAAAGTGTAGAGGTACTTGCTGCAGCGGACCTTGAATTTGGTGTTGTTGCTGTTTCTCTTTATCTTGACAGACTTGGCATCCTTTCTGCGGGCCTTGACAAGGAACTCCTTGATTTCTTTAATTTCCTTCGGCATTGTTATGGTGATTACCTATAAAAATCAGATTTTTTGTTTTTCAAAAAATTTCGACGAAAAACATAAGATAGACAAGAGAAAAACGGTGGAACATAAAACAGGTAACACAGCTACCATAAATCTCTTCTTCAATGGAAAATCACGAATGTTTACACCAAAATCACGCAAAAACAGTTGAAAAAAAGAAAAGTAAAAAAAATCGGGAAAAATTCTCTCACTAGGGATACGGTCACACAAGACGGCATGTGCAAACAACGCAACAAGACCCAAACAGAAAAATCGATGCACCTTGAAAGCAAACAAAAAGAGGGAATTCAAAATATCTTCTTTTTTTTCGTTGAATTTTTTTTTATTTTCCGACTTTTCCTATTGTTTTTACAAATGAAAAATACCCTTTTTATTTTTCATAGACAACGTGATGTCCTATTTTAATTGCTTGTTTTCAACTTTTCGTTTTTTCGTATCATTACATAGCCTGGCACAAATAAACACCCGCCCATCAAGACACTTTTTGATAACTTTCATGTTACTATCATTCACTCCAAGAATTGTTTCTTGTTTATGAAAAACATTTTTTTTTTCTTCAAGTTGTGATAAAGTGCAATAAACTCTCAAATTGAGTCAATGACTGGCTCACTCGAAAACTATTGTTAGAGCAAATAGCTGACACCAAACTTCAGACAGAAAAAGTATCATCGTCATCGTTCGAATATTTTCTAGCACCTGACCGACTTCCTGTGACTGATAATAAATCAACACATTTTTTTTTCAAACCACAATTAGGATGTCTACCTGATTTTTGGTGTCGTTTTCAATTCAAAAAAAAAAAAGTTTTACAGAAAAATAATGAATTTTTTGCACATAATTGTCCTGATCTTCTTGCTGACCGTCTTCGAAGTCTCTTCTATGAACACTTCAAAATTCATGTCACCTCGAAGACGATCACAATGCGCCGTGATGTTGTTGGATAAGATCGAAAGGTTGTGTGATCGGACCACTTTTGATTGTGATGAACAATCTGACGAGACTTCGAGAATCAGTGAGTTTCTTTTTCATTCTACAGTAGTTTCGACACTGTTTTGTTGTAGAATTCGCCTATAATTGTTGTTTGAATCAATGCAGTTTGTCAGATTTCCAAAAATCTTGCTGTAAAAACCCCGAAATTGATCTCGACAACATTTTCGATCTCGATGAATAACATTCTTCTTCCTCGTTGTTTTTTCTTTGTTATTTCCATAGAAGTTCAATATTGTTATAAATATTTATTTTGTTTACACGGAAAACCCACGCTTCAACAAACTATTTCGAAAAAAAAACAGAAGGTCATGTCTAATCGAGTAACTATGCTAAATAGTAAGCTTGTCGAGAAAAATAAACACACTTTCCGGTTCCAAATACTACAGTAATTTATTGTTTCATGTTCTTATCAACAACAATTTCTCGATAACATTATTTGATAAATATGAAACCGAGAAAGGGTACTGTAGTTTTCATAGACAAGAGAATAAGAGACGTGGAGATAGAAAAAGTGCAACGTGACCCAGCTGAGATTTGGCTCTTGAACCGTATTTTGATCGGGTTATTTTTTCTGAAAAAACGATTGACTTTTAGGTTCCAAAAACGTGAAAAATGTAAATGTTTCTAGTTTTTTTAGCCTATCTTGTAGGGCTCGAAAAGTTCCACAAAATGGGATAAATCACTCACTGGAAAGAGCCCAAAAACTGGGCCATAATCTAGAACCCGATTTAGGCCCGGTTATTATCAAATTGAAAATAAATGGCAAAAATTAAATAAAATTTGAGAGCCGTGAAAAATATTCGCTGAGAAAATTATGTTTTCAGACGCGTCGCGTGCCTTTTTTTTTCTCTGCCGTCTCTTATAAAACTGCACGCAACGCGGCGCAGCGCATGTAAAAACATAATTTTCTCAGCGAAAATTGTTGCCGTCTCTCGTTTTCCGATTTACTCTTTTCCATCTATTTTCAATTTGATAATATATTCTAAAAAAGTTCCTCCGCAACTCCGAGAGCAGGATTATTTGCCGTGTCGAAAAGAGAGCCCGAACTAATTCTTGATTCTCGGATCAAGTATACTTGGCCTCAGGGAAACGTAAATTTCTAAAAATTTGGAAAAATATTTTGTCGCTGTGAATGACGACCAGATAAAAACTTTAAAGAATAATCATAGTTTTTTATTTTCGTGGCGTGAACTATACATTTTTTTTGAACAATGTCATTTTGAATTATCGGCCAAAAATAATTCCTGTGCTCTGCAAAATCTTTCAATTTTTATTCAATAAAACTGAAATCGGTGAAAACAGCGAAATGATCACTAGGATAGTCGTTTTCGAAATGATACGGTATTCGGTTCAATTTTTCGTATCCGGAATACAAAGCTGATTGAAAAGCGACAAGTGGACCTGCAAAAATATTTCATGAAACTTATCAATTTACCAATATCAAGCAACCTTTATAAAAAATGAAATCCAATCGATCCTGTGGTTCGGGGATCGTATAATTCCATTCAGGATTGAACTTGTTCACCGTTGACCACGACAATCCGGGCATCTCGAGAACGTTGGGATAGATTTCGCGAAACGAATCGACAAACCCGTACGTCTCCAAATGTTTGGTTGTCGGCCATTCGACACTCCAATCACCGTGATGTTTTTTGGTATCTTCGGTCCAATCGAGATGTGAGGGAGCGTTGAAGTCGCCGCAGAAAACTATCGGAATTTCCGACGATTTTGAGAGCCATTTTTGGAATTTTGGCATGTTGAAGATCTCGATTATTTGGGGCGTTCGACCTGCAATATTGGTAGGGAATTTCAGAACGAAATTTCAAAATTGTCGAAGTTTTTGAAACAATTGAGCAGAAACATGTTTCTGGGCCCAATTTCAAGTTTGGGGGTCGGTTTTTTTTCGGGCCCGGGCCCTGATTTAGAGATTACTGTAATTAGAATTTTTTCAGTAAAAACCACTGGCTAGATTTTTTGGATTTTGAATTGAGAAAAAAGGGGTCCGCCGAATTTTTGTATAGACCAATTTTTAAAAATAGGAAACCGGAGAGTTTTCTAAACCGAGAAACAAACGAGACGCAGAGAAAAAATTCTTGATCAAAAAGACAGTTCAAAAATTGCTGAAAATATTTCGAGCCGACCCGAAACAACCCAAAAGTTCTAGTTTTTGTAATAAAAAATCCAAAATTCAATGTTCAATGAAAAGTTTGATTTTTCAACTGCATAAACTTTGGCCCGAAATTCTCTAGACGACCAGACAGAAATGTTGCAATTTTCTCAATTTGTTTACTGATAATCTATGTATTGATAACACTCTGAACCTTTACCAGACTGTTGAACATTACCATTTTCCATGTCACCGCTAGGCGCTTCTTCCATATTTTTGAACAAAATCTAACCTGTCAATTCTCCGGCCATAATTTGATCAATATTTGTGACCAACTTGTTGAAAGCCGCATACGGTCCATAACTTCGATAGTCTAAATGTGAGCTCCAAAAATGCACAAATTGGCCGCTTCTCAACATAATTCGACATCCCAAACCCCATTCGGTTGTTATCAAAGTGTCCGGAATTATGACATGTCTTGTCAGAATCGATGTGTCCGGATAACTCGAATTCACATGTTCCATGAATTTCCAGCCAGGACCCAACATTTTTGTGATGTTTGCACTGACATTTGCATAGACTTCCTGGGGCAAAAATATTTTTTGTCAGGAAAAAAACGAGGTTCTTCAGTAGCTAAATTATTAGGCCTCAAAATTTTCGTCAAATTAAAGACACCCTATCACTCAGAAATAGTTTTTTCGAGTTCATAAAAATCTCAAAATTGAAAACTTCAAATTTCGATGTATTTGGTTCAAAAACCCAAAAATGTTTGAAAGAAAAAACAAAAAAAAAATTTGCCGTGGGTTACTGTACCCGCACACACACACAAACGGTGTTTGCGGGCGCCTATCTTCCTGAGAACGAATTCAAAAACAGTTTTTTTCTTTTTTTTCGACCTCACAAAGTACTTTTTTCAATTTTTGAATTTCACACATCGAAAGTTGAAGTCTTCAATATTGAGATTCTGATAAACACGAGAAATTAATTTCTGAGTGACAAGGAGTCTTTAATATTTGTAACCTTTTCTCTGAAGTTCTCGTTTTCAAGTTATATTTCTTGGTTTTAGGCCACACCCACAAAACTGTGCCTGATTTAGAAAAATGTGCAAAAACATTGAACCAAAAGTTTTTTTCTTGATTAAAACGCCTAATCGAATGGTTGGCCCGCAAGGAGCCCAAAAGCCCAAAGGCCCAGGAAAAAAATGTAGAGTTCCGAAAAATTTCAGATTCCGGACAACTCCAGGAAAGCCCGTGAGCGTGGTCCAAAAATCACAAGGCGGGTCCGGTTTTTTTCGGACTTCTAAAATTCCCGGCCCTACAATTTTATTTGCTCAGCCGTGAGTGGAAATTTTTCCGAGAAAGAAATTTTGTGGAGACTTTCTATGCTGGGCCCATTTTCACCGGACTTTGGGCCCGCCAGATTTTGAAACTATCAATTTTTTTGGAAAAATTGTTCAATTTGTTCTAGAAAATTCATTTTTTGTTTTTTTTTAGTCAAACTTTTTTGGGCGCATAACGAGTAGCCCGAGCGGCCCGAAAACCCACCTGCAATGCCACAATATCCGGATTAATCATCAAAATATGCTTGGCAATTTTGTATTGTCCATCTTTGACGTTGGCTCCAGAATTCCAAATATTGAAAGTCATCACCCGTAGAATTGTATCTTCCTCATTTTTCACCTCCTGATATTGCGATACTGCCGAGTTGAGCAGAACAAATAGAAAATAAACTAACATTTTTCTGAAAAAATTGAGAGTGTCGTGACCTCAAACTTGGGTAATTGAACATTTTATTGGGAAAAGGGGAAAAAATAAAAGAAAGAAAGAAAAAACTAAAATAATATAAAACAGTGGTCGGGCTCGTCTTTTATACACGTGGATACAGAAGTTAATGCAATTATGTAAATATTTCGTAGTTATATGGCTTGGAAAATATTGATGACACAAATTATCAAATACACTGAATAGGATTTGACAGAGAGTACAGAAAATATAGCAGTGGACCCGGGGGATTGTTTGCAAGTCAAGAAAACTTTTTCAAAAAATTTCATTAACAAGTTTTCTTGCCAAAAAAAAAAATGAGAGAGAGAGAACAAATTTTAGATACTAATCTAAACTAGTGTAAATACATAAGGTTTATTGGTTTTAGGAAAGGTCAGTCTGGTTTTTGTGATAACAAGAAGAAACATGTGCTCGGTGAGAGCAGTTTGGTGTAATATGTTTTATTTGAGATTGATGATCCGGGTAAAATAAGATGTTCAAACAAATTGGAAATCGGTGAGAACGGCGAAATGATCACTGGGATAGTCGTTGTCTTGGTAGTCCGGGACGGGTTCGATTGTCTGATTTCCCGAATGGACGCTGGAGCTTATAACCGACAGTTTACCTGCAAATCGAGTTTTTTTGGGGGAAGGGGATTTTATGGAAAATTTGAAATTCAAAAATCTCGAGACTGTTTGGTCCTGAAATGCGTCTGAAAATATTTCAAAAATGTTTTGAAAAACTGTTGAAAAACTAAATTAAAACGTGACCTGAGCTCATTTTTTGTAAATCAGATTTTTCTCTGCGTCTCGTTCACTCTCGAATATAAAGTTTCCACAATTTTTGGGTGATTAGGGATAACTTCCCAAAAACTCGGCTAATTCTCAAGCCTGAGTTTGAAGACCTAAATCGGGCCTAATCCGTTTTTTTTTCATGATTTTTCTGAATTGGCTCACAAATTCGGACCAGAAAGTTTCGCTCTGAAATGGGTGCTGCCTATTTTCGGCTCGAAAAAACATCAGAAAACTTTTTTTCTGGTCCAAGTTTTTTTGGGCCCGGAAAAAAATCAGACAATTTTCTTTAATTTTTTCTTTTTTTCCCGACTTGATGGCTCATCAAAAACCTCAAAAAATCGGGCCGAACTCGATTTCTCAACTCTGACCCGCTTGGATTTTTATCGAACCTGGTCCGATTCAAATTTAACTTTGGGCAGAATTTCGAAACTCATTAAAGTGGTTTTGTTCTTCAAAGCATAAAAATATTGGAAAATAGAAATTCGAAAAATCGAAATTTCACGTGAATTTTTGGAAGAAAATTACAAAAAAATATAATTTGACGTCACGTTTTTTCACGTTCATAATAGTCAACCCAGGCTTGGTTGGACCGAAAAATCAAAAAACTCGCCTCGTCCAGTTCTCGACTAACCTTTATAAAAAATGAAATCCATTCGATCAAACGGTTGGGCGGAGTAATCATCTCTCTTCGCCACATCATTTCGGTGAACAGTGGACCACGTCATTCCAGGCTGCGCCATGACATCCGGATTATTTATCCTATATGAATCGATAAATCCATAATTTTGCAAATGTTTGGTAACTGGCCATTCGACAACCCATCCTCCGTGCTGATATTTGTTCGCTTCGATCCAGTCGAGATGTGACGGAGAATTGAAGTCACCACACAAAACTATTGGAGTTTCCGCCGATTCCGACATCCATTTTTTGAATTGCGCCAAATTGAGGACGTTGAGAATTTCTGACTCGCGCTCTGAAATGAGACATTTCGAAACCGCTGCTCTTTCAATAAATGTATGTACCGACATCATAGGGGATGCGCCATACAGTAAAAAGAACAATAGTTTTTAACGAATTTCTAGCGGTTTCGAAATGTCTAAAAAGTTTCGTGACTTTCTCTCTAAATTTCTCATTTTCAAATTATATTCTTCGGTTTAGACCACGCCCACAAAACTGTGTCTGATCTCGAAAACTGCCGTCTACAAACCGCTTTCTCTCTCCCATCGAAGAATCTCGGCGACATTTTTGACATGTCGATTCAACGCCGCCGACGGTCCATAATTCACATAATCCAAATGTGCATTCCAGAAATGCACCAATTTTCCGCTCTCCAACACAATATCACAACCAACACCCCATCGTGTCGAGAACATCGTTCCGGGTACGATTCGATGTCGCGTGAGAATCGCCGTGTCCGGATATGTGCGATACGCGGCTTGCGCAAAATCCCAATCGTTGCCCAACATTTCGGCAATGTTTTGAGCGCCGTCCCGGTAGACTTCCTGAATTTACAGCGCCTTTTTGTTGAAATTTTTTGGAAAAAAAAGAAAATTTCCTAATCGATAAAAGTATGAGATTCAAATTTTCTGAATTTTCCGCTTTTTTTGGAAAATTTTTAATTCGAAAAAAATGAGTCCGACAAAAGTTTAAAAAAAAACGGTTGCTAATTTTGAGCACAGAAAACTCAGATTTCCAAAAAAAAAATGAGGTCAAACTCAATTTGACATGTGTCACGTGAAAAACTCTTTGTCTCACACTCTCTCACATACGAAAAAAACCACGTAATTTCAAAAATAAAAAATTGAAAGTGGGCGGAGTTAGTATTTGTAGTTTTGCGCCACACAGTTTGATGAAGAAAACGAGGCAAAAATTAAATTCTATTGACAAAGCTGTGCCCTACAATTGCAAAAAAATGGGCGGAGCCTAATAGTTCGAATGTCAGAAAAAAGCCAGAGCCGATTTTTTTCGGGCCGGGCTCAAACTCCTGAATAACTTTTTGGCCCAAAAAAATTAGGAGAATAACTTCGGGCGCGATTTTTTCAATTTTTTGACCCGAAATTTTGCAGACCTGGAGTGCCACAATATCCGGCTTCAACTGCAAAATATGTTCAGTGACTTTCTGTTCACCATCATACACATTATTTGCGGAATTCCAGATATTGAATGTCATCACTCGCAAGAATTCTGCCACATTTTGATCCTGCGAAGAGGCCAAACTCGAAAAAATCAATAGAATCAAGCAAATCATCGAAACTTTTTCGCAACGGACAAGCTTGCGCTGTTAAATATTTGAGAAACATGTAAATTTATTATTTTGTCTAGACAATATTAAGTGAGGTTCTTGGGAAATTGCTGAGACTATCATCAACGAAGGCAACATACATAAAAGTGAACAGGGTGGAAAACGCGCTAAAGATATGCCAAAGATCATGGGACCCGAAAAAGTTGAACAAAATACACGGTTTGTTTAGTGCACGTGACTTGGCCGGTGTCATCTGAAAATATGAAATATACCCTAACAAGTAAGAGCAGCAAACGAACCGTCCAATCCGTACCATCTTGAAGGTAACACAACAAAGCTAGGCTCCAAAAAATTAACGCCAAGACGCCAAAGATTTGCGCGATTCTCGGAATTTTCTCATTTACAAAAACTTTCATCAAAGTGTAGTAGATTAGATAAGTGGCACAATTGAAGATCATTGTGAAAGTGACAATCTGAACAGAAATATGTGTGGGTGAAAAAAAACAACTAAAAATCGGAGGGATTTTTGATTTGGGCCTGGAAGCCCGTCCTTTTTGAAGTGGAAGAAAAAGAACCGTTTTAAATTTAAAATATCTAGGTCACGTCACGTGAAATGATTTCCATCAAAATTTTTGCCATTTTCAGCCAGTTTTCCGTTTTTCTGGTCGTCATTCACAGTGAAAAAATATTTTTCAAAGATTTTCATATATTTTTTCAGAGATTTTTATCTGAAAATACCTTCAATTTTTTGATATATTCAAGGGTCAATCTCCGGCCGGGATTTTTCTGACCTTTAACGAGAGCGGGGTCCCCGGTCGGCCCGAATCTCATCTCTGAAAATAGGAAATACCTGATTGAGATGAACCACTCCAGTAAAAATACAATATATGAACATGAGACACGAATTGAGAGTGACGAAGGTGCCAACAAAAATCGGTTTTTTACTTTGTACATCGAGCGAAGCTGAAAATGATTGGAGTTTCGGGCAAGAATGAAATTTTGACTAAAATAGGTCTCGCCGTGGCAATTTTGAAATGAATTTTTTCTCCCGATTTTCATATGATGGACCAACGATATTTCTAATAAAAACTCACCATTTCGCAAAGATGAACACTTGAATTTGATAAACATGTAGGTCGCAACACTATGCACAGCCGCAATCAAAATGCGAACTTTTGAATATTTCGATAAAGACGAAACCACCAAATTCGTGACAAAAACAGCGACAAGAAGTGAGTTCGAATAGGATGGTGAGGGTGTGTGATGTCGAATCGACCATTGTCGAATGATCAGAAGTCCACAAATCACTTGTATGCACGGTGTATCTGGAAACAGGTTTTCTGTTGCAATTATTTACGCATTTAAAGAAACTGACCAAATTGAAAAGCCGTGTCTGATGGACAAATGTGATAAGTGGCACTGCCGAGAGCTTGCATCATAAGAAACACACCGATAGTCACATCGAGAAGAACACTTTCGTAAATTCCACAATTTTTGCTTTTCTTGAAAAAAATTATTTTTTTCCGACATTTTTTAAAAAATCTAGAGCTTTCTGATTTTTCGAAATGGGGTTGTCACGTTCACATCGTAGAATTCCACAACTAGAATTTCGGAAATTGGAAATAATACAGTAATTTAGGAAACACAAAAAGTTAAATTTTTGTAAAAATTTGGTGCCTCAGCGTTCTTGCACATTTTTCTAGATCAGACGCAGTTTTGTGGGCGTGGTCTGAGACGAAGAATTTTAATTTGAAAATGAGAAATCTGGAGAAAAGGTCACTAAAATTAATAAAGTTTCTTTTTGAAATTTCTGCACATTTTTTGAAAATTTTGAAAAAAATTGAAACTTTACTGTGAATTTTGTCGAAAAAAAAGGAATCTGCCAAAAACAGGCAAAACATTTTTTTTCAGAATCTTCTCTGTGATTTTTCACACAAGAAGCCTTAAAACCTCTATGCTTTCGCTATTATTGTATAAATTTTGTGTTTTGAAATTTCGCTCTGCACGCTACCCTACAGGCGATGTTTTGTTTTTTCTTCTTCGTCTCGTCGAGTCGCACACTCTCTCGCTTTGTGTGTGTGTGCATTGTTTTTTTTCTTTTTATTCTTTTTCACAAGTCAAACTGTTTGTCGACTTATTTAAAGCGTAATACGCATTTCTGGATAAAACAGGAATATGGATTCTGGAGAATTTGAGATGGAGAAAAAGCTCATGTAAATTTTATCACATGTAAAACAATAGCTCTGAAATAAATAAAGGAAAACTGGAGAAGGGAGAAAAATACAAAAACTGATGAGTTTTAAATCGAAATTTTTAGTAATTTTGTAACATCCTAAATAAAAAATCTGTTTCCGTACTTTTGTCAATTTTGATCTGCTCTACAAGAAGAAATAAACTATTTTACATCAAATTGCGAAACCAGAGACGAGTTTCGATTTGAAGTTGAGAGAATGGGAGATTTTCACAAAGAAATTGATTTTTAAACATTAAAAAAAAAACATAACAAAAAAATAAGTGAGAACGACACACAACTGCCCACATGCGGCCACACAAGATTTTTTGGGGTTATTTTACAAATTAATTTTTTTCTGAAAAACTAAATTTTAAATAAAAAATCTGTTTCCGTACTTTTGTTGATTTTGACCTGCTCTACAAAATGGTGTAAATTGTTTTCCATAAAATTGCGAAACCAGAGACTAGTTTCAAATTTAAAGTAGCTAAACTTCAAACTGAATCTAGTCCCTGGTTTCGCATTTTTATGAAAAAAAAATTTACTTCATTTTGTAGAGCAGGTCAAAATCAATAAAAGTACGGAAATATATTTTTTAACTAGGATTTAGTTTTTTCGAAAAAAAATCCATTTGTAAAATCACCCCAAAAAATCTTGTGTGGCCGCATGTGTGCAGTTGTGTGTCGTTCTCACTTAGTTTTTTGTTATGTTTTTTTTTTAATTTTTAAAAATCAATTTCAAGTTGGAAAAAAATGTGGAATAGTAGAGTTTGTAGAGCGAACTGAGCTCTACAAAACCTATATAATCAATAATTTTATGGTGGTCGTAAAAAGAAGAGAGCAGAGACCATAAAGAGTATATCCTGACAGGTGTGAAAATCTCCCATTCTCTCAACTTCAAATCGAAACTCGTCTCTGGTTTCGCAATTTGATGTAAAATAGTTTATTTCTTCTTGTAGAGCAGATCAAAATTGACAAAAGTACGGAAACAGATTTTTTATTTAGGATGTTACAAAATTACTAAAAATTTCGATTTAAAACTCATCAGTTTTTGTATTTTTCTCCCTTCTCCAGTTTTCCTTTATTTATTTCAGAGCTATTGTTTTACATGTGATAAAATTTACATGAGCTTTTTCTCCATCTCAAATTCTCCAGAATCCATATTCCTGTTTTATCCAGAAATGCGTATTACGCTTTAAATAAGTCGACAAACAGTTTGACTTGTGAAAAAGAATAAAAAGAAAAAAAACAATGCACACACACACAAAGCGAGAGAGTGTGCGACTCGACGAGACGAAGAAGAAAAAACAAAACATCGCCTGTAGGGTAGCGTGCTCTGTGGAATATACTCAGGAAAGTCAGTGCGCGCTCGCAGCGTGATAGTGCGCAGTCGCACGCTAGGACGCTGCGTGCGCGCACTATCACGCTGCGAGCACGCACTTTCCGCGCACTGTCCGCGCACTATTCGCGCAGCGTTCGCGCACTGATTTTTTTGAATGATCGCGCACTGATCACGCGCGCAGCGTTCGCGCACTGACTTTCCTGAGTAATGTTTTGACCGAGACATGAAACATTGAAAAAAAAACTCTTACCAACTTCCAAGTTCTTCGTGTCAATGAGAAAAGAATGAACAAACAACCAAAAATGAGGTATCCAACATTGCTGATAATATTGTTGAACGCTCTGAAATCCCACCATGGCTTAGAACATGCATGATTATGAAAACAGATCTCGTCAAGATTAGCCATTGATGTCGTGGTGAACTGGAAGTTGTTTTTTGTTGATAAGAACTTGTAGCTGTTTCTAACTTTATGATATTCTGTGCTCATATGCATGAACACAGGAAGAATGATTGCAATCGGATACTTGAGCATCTGACTATGATTGAATAACGAATCAGGTTCGATGGTTTCGAGAGGCTCTATTGGTAGGTTTTTTTGTTCACACGAATCATTCATATTGATAAGATTTGGAACTGGATCAGCAGGTCTACCATCAGCCCTGAAACTAGCCTGAAATCAGTGAAAACTTCGTTGAACTCACTTGAACACTATATATCCGATCAGAGCAACAACAGGTATCAAAAAAACTGAAACCAAGCAAACGATTGGGAGAAAATAATGCGAGTTGTCGATTTTTTCAAACTCAAATTTCAACTTTTTGTTCTGATTTTGATTTTTTCTCTTATTCGTTGGGTCACACTCTTGATCGTTCGGATTGACAAAAACGAAAACACGAAAATCTGAATATTTTTGCAATTCAGTTTCCGAGAAATAAACATCTGCTCGTCTAGTAAAAGTCAATCGACGTTCATGCTTTTCCAACTCGTCCGATCTTCGGTATATTGAGATCTGAGAAAGAAACTGGTCACAAATTTTCAAAAAAAATCTCACATTATGTGGAGCAGTGAATAATGTTGCGCAGAAGTCATCTTCCGAAGTGACAGTCAGCTTGAGATTCGAAATTTGTTGCTCGATCGAGTTTATGTATAAACCAACAGGTTTTACAAACGTCACATGATCACTGAATGTTTGAGTTGAAGATTCTCGTGGAAAACTGAAATATTCATAATGCAGTGGGGATCCGACTTTTTAATAAAAATAACTAGGCCACGGGAAAAAAAAGAAAAACAATTTTTATTTTCGTTCCTTCTATGAAACCTTATTTTGTGCCTATTCAAAAAATGTTCGAAGAATCGAGAGTGTGAGGATTTGTTTGGTTCAAATATACCTCTTGTTCTTTAATTTTCACTTCAACAAAAAAAATCTTTACATCTAAATAATTATTTCACGTTTTTTTTCGGTAGTCTTATTTTTTTCACGCCTGACTTTCCGGTTGCGTAAATAAATTATTTAGTCTTGGGCGGAACGGCATACTTGGGATAGTTGTGGACGTTTTCTAAGATGTTTTCCATCGGAACATTATCCGAACTTATTTTGCCAAATTTTGTTGCTTTTCGGAAAGTCCAATTCATTCCAATCCTGGTATTTTCACAGACAAGTAATTTTTGATTCTATTCCAAAGTCTGACTTTTTCTTTTGCAACAATCATTAAAATAGTCCGAAAAAAAACTTACCGAACAACATACTGAGATCGATCCAACATTTTGCTGTTGATAACATATGTTATATTCACATTTAATCGAGATTGAAGAGTGACTATCAATGTCTTTTTTTTGGACCCTCCTTTTTTCTTTCGAAATTGTAAATCGTCCGGTGTTACAGGATTCAAAAGTTTAGCATCAGTCCAACCGAGCTGGCCATCGTTATAAACCACAGGAAGACTGATAATAACACTATCGCGTCCATTGGAAACTGTCATTTCAATTATCGGATCATTTCCATAAATCAGGTACATGTGAGGATCGGGCAGTGTGAGACCAATTCGAAAAAGATCTAGCTGAAAAATTGAGATTGAGAAGTTTTTGAGATGATTCAAATATACAGCATGATCGATGTTTAGGGTTCGATAAAGAACGTCGACTTTTCCACTTTCCAAAATTCTTTCGGACAACTTTTCCTCAAACGGCTGTATATCGAAAATACTCGAATTGGAATCAGCTCCCCTGAAAATGTGTTTTGAGAATAATTCAATTTCAAATACTCACAAAACTGGTTTGAATCCAATGAGCAGAAAAATGAAGAGCAACGTCATTCGTGATTTTTTATCAGGTCGACGGCGAAACGTTCATATGAGTAACACTTGTTGTTTCAGTTGATAGTACATTCAGAGTACAGACGGCAAGAGCGATGATGTGCTTCTCTAAAAAGGGTGGAGATTGAGAGAAAACCAGCGGGAAGAAGCAGCGAAAATATTTGAATAGTGAGCGAATTGCCAAAAAACGGGTCAGCGGGACAAAAAGAAAAATTTTGATTGAGCTTGAGGGGTATTAGTGATAACAATACCGTATTACTATGTGAATGATTTTTTTTCAACTGTTTGTTTTTAATAAAAAAAAATATAGATAAGATAGAAGTCATCTTTTTTTCCGTCCACAGAATGATTCACAAAAAAAAAACGTTGATTTTTTTTGGGGTGAAATAAATAGTGTGGGTCAGAGAAATATAAATGAGTTTGGAAAAATTGTCACGTGAAAAATAAATCAACATTTTCCAATGTTTTTCGCGACCATGGTGCATGCTGATTTTCTCAGGCTGAGGCTTGAGCATGGATTTATTTTGAAATAAAATGTTCCTCAAAACCAAATAAATTTTCAGAAAAAAGTACGAAAAAATTGTGACAATATTTTCGGGAAAAAATAATAGAAAATCGCTAACAATTTCATTCACTGATATCACCTTTGGAATGTTTAAACAACGTGATATTCTCAATTTTACACAATTTTGCAAATTCAAAAATATGAGTGCTGGGTGGATAAATCAACATGGAAATCACCGTAATCCAGCTCTTCCAGGTGAGACCTATTCACATGTAGGCAGTGTGCACCTTTGATTTTTTCAACACCCCACGTCAATTGTTAACGCTGAGCAAACGAGAGAGTTGGACAAGAGAAAACAGGAATGTTTGCTATATAAAACTTTTCTGAAATTCA
The DNA here is from genome assembly GCA_963572245.1 of Caenorhabditis sp. 8 KK-2011. NCBI lineage: Eukaryota > Metazoa > Nematoda > Chromadorea > Rhabditida > Rhabditidae > Caenorhabditis > Caenorhabditis sp. 8 KK-2011. Next base: position 9,300,952 of record OY751550.1, on the reverse strand, counting down.
GAAAAAAATTCCAAAAGTTATGCGATGTGCAAAGTAAGGAAAAATGCAAAAAATATCGCGCAAAGTGAAAGTAATTTTTAACGATATTGGCGGAAATATTATTTTCGTTCAAAAATAGTTATTATCTTTCCTTCGTCAAGATAATTTGTTTTTCGGCGCATCGGGATGGGTGTGTTTATTTGAAAACAGAGAAATTGAAGAAAGTTGCAACATTCAGATTTTCAAATTTCTCGCAAAAAATACGGTTTTTTTTCAATTCCCATTTTTTGCCCGTTTTTTACTTTGCACATCGAATTAGTGACCTCTCCCGCATAAAAATGCGGCCAGTATGTATGTGAACTCAGTGTGGGTGACAAGAGTATGTAAAAACAGAGAACAGAGAAAAGAGTGTGTGAAATGAGATGAGAGAGAAAATAAAAATACGCAATGGACAATTGGTGTGGCTATTTCAAATATTAAAGGTGGACTGCGAGATAATTGAGTGTTTCGTCTATAATATAGTTTGTGTGCCCCTGAAAAATGATGCGAAAACCAAAAAAACGCAAAATATTTGATACAGTGCCAGGAAAAAAACAAACACAAGCAATTCCGCCTTTCCGTCTTCACGACCATGTGCGCTCTATCGAACCATTATAAATTCAAAAAAGTACACACATTTTCGAAGAATTTCACTACACTATAAATGACGCAACATTGCACACCGTCTTTCTCAGATATATCGCAGTCCACCTTTAAAAAAAAATTCAAAAATGAGAATCTCAGAGAAAAGGTCACGAAAATTAAATTAACCTACCACGAAAAATGGTCAGAACTTTAGAGACCAAAAATTCAACTATTTACTATGATGAATACACCTCTGTCGCGACGAGGCCTAGAAAATTTTGATATCTAAATTCATGAAAAACATACCTCTACAACCTTTTTTGTTGTTATTCGGAAAATTTCGTAAATCGGCGAAGCATTTAGAATCTAGAAAAACTTTCAGAATCTGTGCGAAAATTAAAAACAGTATTCGAAGTAGTCAGGTATTATGCGTTTATTTTCATGACTTCATGCATCAAATGAAGAAGAGTATCGCGTATCGGTGTCAGCTACATCAACATCGTTCATCAGTTGATCACAAATTGTTGTCAGTTCTTGGATTCGAGATTTCTGTACGAATACATTGGTTTGCGAAGAAAATTGTGAACAACTCACCAATAATCGAATTTCATCGTCGCGACTTTTCATCTCTATTTCAGATCGTTTCACTTTTAATCTCAAACCTTTCGTATTCTCATCATGATTTCTCACCAAATCATCATACTCAATCGATGCTCTTTCCAGTTCAATATTTGCATTCTGTTTCACAATTTCATATTTTGCCTTCCATTCGTCGACTTCAGTGGCCGCCAATCTCAACTTTTCGGCCGCCTCCTCATATCCTTCACGAATATCATTGGCCGCTTCGCGAACCGCCGTATACGTGCTGAACAACACGTTGTAGTTCTCGTGAATTTTTTCGGCCTCCTGTCGAGCATGATCACGTTCTTTGAGTGCTCGTTGATAGTCTTCGTCGGGAATCGAACTGATTGGTGTGGCACCGGGAAGGCCGAAACCCGAACAACGACCTTGTGATAAGACCTGACCATCGGAGCAACGTCGCACTTCGAATTCTGCAGATGAACTTTGAAATTATAAGAAACGAGACATACAAACATATCAGGCTTGCTCGGGAATTACCCTTCGGAAGCTTTTTTTCCGGAATGGTTATTTCGAGAAAGTGATTTTTTCCGAACTAAATTTTCATATAAAAAGGGTAAACATTTACGGAAAAAACTGCTTCGAAATTTTTTTTGCAAAATTATCGGAAAACCCGACAATTCTAAAAAAAGATAGGAATCCCAGAAATTTTTTTCCGCCAGAAAATAAGCTGTCTGGCTTTTGAACTCGGGAACTTTTTCCTTGGCCAAGTACCTGGGGTCAAAAATTTTCCCCCAGGTTGGGAACATTTCCGCGTTTTTATTACAGGAACAGTTTTCTGACGGAAATTTTTCAAAAAAATCGGAATTCCAGAACGGCATTTTATTGATTTTCTGTATCACTGACATAATTGACAAAATGTGATTTCTGATTTTCAAAATTAATTTTTTTTTGAATTTTTAGAAAAAAACGTTCACTCAATTTTTGCTGAAATTTTCCGTCGAAAAATTCTGACTTTTTTGGATAAAATTTCCGAAAAATTATTTCCTACCAAGCCTGAACCAAACCCACCATCCGATTCAAATAATCGCCTATTCATTTCCAAAAATTTTTTGTTGGTATGTTTTAGAATGATCACATCCATCAAAGAACAATCAGCCAATATCGCATCAATTTCATTCACATTATTGCCATTCGTCTCTTCAACGCTCATCAAAACCGTGTTATTCATTGCTGACATTGTTGGCGGGATATCCGATGGATCTAGTTTCATTATCGATGCTTCTGCTTCTTCTTCATCTCTATTGAATGTGGTGTTCATTTCTGAAAATGTGAAGTGATTATTTTTAAAAATTGACGTGAAAAAAATCAGCGCAAAAAAAAAAGAATTTCTGGTTCATTTCCTTTTTCAAATATGAGCACAATACGTGAACGTTTGAGCACTCTTAGAATCGATGATGTGACAAGTGAAACTGTTCTCGAATTCGAAGCCGATGTCGATGATTTTCTCGTCAGTTTGGAGAGAGAACTTCAATTAGAGTTGGATAAAAAACGAGAATGTGCAAATCGCATCGGAGTTGTTCAGGCACAAGTTTCAGAATTGTGGGATAGAGTTGATAAGGCGAGAAGGAAGGAGACTGATATCAGCTATAGAGTTACATCATGGGCTCAACAACTGGCTGAACAAATGGAACTGGTAAGTTAAAAAAATGTAATAGAAAACATCTTTTTGAATTTAGATCAAAAATAAAAAACAGCAAATTGGTTTCACGATGAACAGTTCTGCTGCAATTTCCGCTGAAATTGCTGAAAATCTCGAAAGGTTGGCTGAAAAACGAGAAAAAGTTCAACTAATGCGCGAAGAGATTGATGTTCGTCGACACTTACATAAGCAACAACTCAAAGATATCAAAACCGATATAACTGATATGGAAAATTCAGCAAAACATTGGAACCACGTGATCAAAAATGTTACCAAGGCTATCAGTTATTTGAAAGAGAAACGGGAGCATTTTGCAGAGAAGCTTCAAGAGGAAATGGAGCAAGAAGCATATCAGAAGAAAATGCTCGAAGATTTGGAGGCTATGATCAGAAAAACTAACATCCAGAATAAAAATGCTGGTCAATGCGCATCGTTTTCCACTTTAACAGAAACGGTGAGTCTTTCGAAAGGAACTTCCGAAAATTACTTCATTTCAGAGTTATTAGTGCCTAACTAGATGTTTAAAATATACCGTCTAATTGTTTCACATCTAAATGTTCTCGAATAAAATATTTATTGAAGATTTAGAGGAAGACAAACAAAAAACGTGGCCGCGCACGAGGGACAAAAAAAGAAAGTAAAAATGGAATTGCGCTCCATTGCAATACAAACGCTGTCTATGTCTCGCAAAACGCTGCACTCTCTCATCGCGGAACGCCGAATTGATTTATTTTGAATTTTCTTTTTTTCGCTCTTCAAAATTTCATATTTGCGAATCATTTTCAGACATCTCGAGATGAGCCAAATGGAAAAAGATGAACAAATGAAAACTAGCCTAATGTCTATCCGGCAAATGTCTAACCTACAGCTGGAAAAAGCTTTGGATATGACGAAAAAGTGCCAACCACCAATGCCGATGCCACTTCGCGGTCCGGAAGAATACGATTTCGACCTTGATGATGACGACTATTTGGATCATCCACAAATGGGAACACGTGCGGATAAATCGCTTGGTCTACTAGCCAAACGTTTCATTCGAATGATCCAATTTTCGCCATACGGACGATGTGATTTGAATACGGCTGCTGAAGCGTTGAATGTTAGACAAAAGCGGCGAATTTACGATATCACCAATGTACTCGAAGGCATTGGTTTAGTGGAGAAGCGAAGCAAAAACATGATTCAGTGGAAAGGCGGTGATTTTATGTTGAACTCGAAAGAAGCTCGGAAGATGTCGGGAACAACCGATGAAGAAATCCGACTAATACAATTGAAACGGGATTTGGAAAAACTGGAAAAAGAGGAACGTGTCATCGAAAGACATCAAAGATGGCTTGTTCAATCGCTCAAAAATGTGTACGAGACCGAAGTGAATCATATAAACGGCTATGTTCTCCGCGAAGATATTGCTAAAACTTTTGAAGACGATATGGTTGTTGGAATGCAAACCAGAAGTGGAACTCAAATTTTAGTCAGCACTCCGGAGGTTCGTTTTTTTTTCATAGTTTTGTTGTCATTTTTTCAAAAGTATTTGTAGGATAATCCCCTGCGCGACGTGTTTGTTGAAAATGAACCTGAAACACTTTGGCTTTATGCAAAGAACTCAACAGGTTCAATTCGGGCCGCCGTTATTAGTGATCATGAATTCAATAACTTTGTGAGAGAATCATCGGCATCTAGTGGTACTAATGAAAGTTTGGGAGAAGTCTTGGAAGATCAGGATGGTGAGAAGCAAAACTCGGAAGAACCGGAAGCTAAAAAATTAAAATCCGCAAAAGATGAAGAGGATATCGTGTCGAGAGGTTAGTTCAAAACAAGATTTCAGTAACATGAATATATGAGTTTTCAGATAAACCCGAAGCACCACCAGTTCAATCTATATCTCCACCACCTTCCAACGACGATTATATTTATTCGACATCTTCAAATGGAAATTTGGGCGATTCAGTTTTAGATATTTATTCTGAATAGAGAGCGGGTATAAATATATAATTATTTCTTGTAATAAAATCCAGATCCTAATGCACATTATTCACTTTTCAAATTCTCAACTTATTCCGATTTTGTGCCATTTTTATCGAATCTACCCAAGTCTGAAATAATTTATTTCATCTTTTAATGTTTACTTTTTTATCTGAATGAAGAGTTTATATCGAAATAGATTGTACACTGTGATTTTAAAAGTTTTTAAACTTTGGAAATATTTTGAGAAAAACAATTTATTGGAAAAAAAATTGAACTTTCAGACGAAAAAGTAATGGATTCTATATTGTTTGAACACGTATGTTTTCAAGACATTTGATTTTTCGTATTCATTGATTTAGCAAGAAGCTGCACTTTGCGCACAACACGCACTCAATATGCTACTACAAAGTGCCTTATTTTCGGTACAAGAACTGACGGAAATAGCGAAAAGGCTTGATCAGGAAGAGAACAGTGTCTTGGATCTGGTAAATATTTTTAACAAATCTAGGTATTTTGAGAGAAAAACTTGTTTTCAGGAGCAACGAAATCAGGAAAGTCAAAATATGAATGATAGTGGTTATTTTTCGATTCAAGTGATTTCGGAGGCGCTCAAGAGTTTTGATTTGCATTTGACGAATATTGAACATCCATCGAGTGCCGAAATCAAAGCAGATCCATTGTTGGTAAAAATTATTACAAAAACCAGAGGTTTCACACTGTGTTATTTTATCACCGCGTTCTCGCACATTTTTCTAGACCAGACGCAGTTTTGTGAGCGTGGTCTGAACCGAATAAATATAATTACAAATGAGAAATTCAAAAAGCCACGAAAATTTATTTGCCTTGCCATTCAGAATTTTATAAAACCTAAAAATCTAGCCACACACTGTAGGTTTTCGAATTATTTTTTTTTTTGATGAACTGAAAACTCGGAGAGTTCAAATTTTTTAATTGATCATTAAAAATATTTTCTAGTAATGGTTTTTCGTTTTACTCAACCCTGACAATCTACAATCCGAAAACTTTCAGAAAGGCGCGCGCCTTCATCTGTAACCACCGCGAACACTGGTTCGTTCTGCGCAAATTCGGAAACCAATGGTTCGAACTGAACTCGATCAAACGAGGCCCTCGTGTGCTCTCCGACACCTACGTCGCCATATTTCTTCATCAACTCAGCGCAGAGAACTATTCGATTTTCATCGTCGACGGCGTTTTACCCGACTCGGAAGCCGATCAACTCATCTCTCTGTGTCCCGTTGTTCCCGAAATGCCATTGACACGTGAAAAACGAGAACCCGGAATTGTTGAAAAAATTTTCCAAAATGTGGGAAAACGTCTAGGAAGCTCTTCGGAAGGTTTGAAAAGTTTTGATATTTTTCCTGGAAAAAATAGAAAACTTTAGAATCGTCACAAAATCGCGAAGATCAAGATTTAGCCATTGCGATGGCAATGTCAATGGAGAATAGAAATGAAGAAGATGACGACATGGAAAAGGCAATCAAAATGAGTCTTGAAGGTGCGCAAAAAACTTCCGTAATTTTGTGAAATAAGGTTTCAGGAACATCGGAACCACAAGAGCAGGAGCAACAACAACAACAACCACAAGAAAAACTTGAAGAAACTCCCATTCTCCAACAAAGTGAGTTTTTACAAGATTTTAAATAATCAGGCTGAAGCCCATCCTATACCTCTCCATTTTTTTGAAATTCCAAATTTGACTAATTTTGAAGATAGAATATTTTACAGTACACGGTTATTTTCAAAACGCTGTGTCGGAAAATTCACGAAAAACGTTTTCAATAAAAATTGTGCTCCTCGTTTTTGGACGTAAAAGAGCGCGGTTTGAAATTTCAAACCCTAAATTTAGTTTCGAAAAAATTACAAACTTTTTTGTTTGAAAAAATGAACCCCAGGTGAGATTGCAGCCCGAGAGCCTGACTCAAAAATTGGGTCCACGGCTATGGGCCCGAAAAATAAACATCAAAAGTAAGTAAGTACCGACTAAAATCACAAGCCGGCCTTTTTTGTTTTTTTGGCGGGGCCTAAGAGAGCACAAATCTCACCACTGCTTACAATAAAAAAACCCGGCCTGTCCAAATCTCCGTATTTTTTCAAAAAATTCATACTTTTTGCAGATACTTGTCCAACACTAGAACAACAGAGAAAAGATCGAGAAGCTTTCCTGAAACGATTCGAAAAATGAGAAATAACAACTGGATTTTTATGCATAACGTTACTCACGGGAATATTTATATCGGTGTTCATTAAATTTTCGATTTTTTGTGTTTTTATTGTTGTATATTGATTTATTGGTTAGAAAACCAGAACTGATATCTGCTGAAAAGCCAAGAAAACAATTGATGTACTTTTTGTTCCAGCTTACAATGAATAACGTAGTAGTGAAAATGGAGGTGGAAGACGAAATAGAAGAACCGGTACCACCGCCGCTGCCGGAACGAGACCCTGAAGAGCCAATTGAAGAGGAACGAGCCGAATCGGTGGATGAAGAGCTGCCATTGGAAAGCACCCATTTGGGAGATGCCATTGACTCGTTGATGATGCATTGGTGTCAACTTTTGACAAATGTTTCGGTTCGAGCACCGGTTCCACCACCGTCAACACTTGGACATGTTAAAGAAGTAGCCGAAGTTTGTAGTAAGCATGTGAGTAAGAAATTATGTGAGCGCAGTTTGCAATTCTAGTTTTTTGCAGTTTCGCGATGCTTGTGTTGATGTGACAAACGAGTTTTATCGATTAGGTAGTCAATGGGAATTGGAGGAGTTTGACGAGCAATACAAAATAGAAGAGCGCGATCTCGACGCGGCCATTTTGAGACAACACGCACTGATGAAAAAAGCGCGAGAGGAGATCCAAAAACGGACCGATCACTATGTCAAATATTTCCCCAATGCCAGTGATCATTTTAGAACTTGATGTAAATTTGTTTATGTATTTGTGTATCAAAATAAAACATTTTTATCATTCAAATTTCCGGACCCTCTCCACCTGGAACGAGCATTGTGATGTGATTGCCGTTGAGAAGAATCGTCTCCAATTTTGTCATTCGCTTTCCCTCGGCTGTCGTCTCGTACTCTACAACGTCTTCAAGAACCATATTCACGTATTCGTCAAAACCGGTCAATGTGCCGACAATCTCCTTGTCGTTCTTCATTATCACCCAGATTTTTGAGCCAATACATTTGTCGATGAGTTCGAGTGGAAGAAGTGTGTTTGGGTTACTAGCGGTTGATGCCATTTCTGAAAAATTGTATTGTTCACAAAATTGTCGGATACAGAAAAGTTGTGATTTGTGATATTGAAATATTTAAAAAGAAACAGCGTATCACGATTTGCTGATTTTCCAATGAAATTTTTTTCCATATTTTTTTAAAAACAAATTGCTCAAGAAAATTTGTAGTTTTCGCAAAAAAACCACATTGTATTCTAACTACGCAACTGATATTCACAGAAAATTTTTTTTTGAACCATAAAATCACGAAAACTTGGAGAAAATCATGTACGTTTGCAAAAAAAAGCTGCAAAAAAAGCGAGAAAAAATAATTTTCAAAACACCACGCGTTAAACAACGCGCAACACAGCGGAGTAACGTTTGTTCTAGTGGAGTATCGTTGTTCGTCGATTAAAAAATGAACAATTTTCACGAGATCATCAATTGATTTTATGCTCATGAAACGTATCACATGAAGAGGTGCAAAACGACACTAAACACCATAATATTAAAATTTATTCAAAGCACTGTCAAACTGTGTGAAATAAATGTCAGTCTTCTGTTGCGTATCTGTAAACATTATCTGCTCGCCAAACGTCGACCGTGGTCGTACGGCAATCGAATTTTTCCCGCGCATTCTCTGAAACAGTCTACAACTCTCTTTTCGCCATTCTGGTAGCGAGAAATGAAGTAATATTGGCACGGTGATGGCGTAAATCGCAAGAAGATAATTGTAAACAACATAGCTCGAGTATAGATATAATGGGGCGATTTTGAAGTGATCCATGAGTAAGATAGACGTGCTAGCAACATTGAAAAATAGAATAGATATTTGAATTTTTTTCAACACTTCCAACATTTTGATATTTTCGGCGAGTTGGAATCGTTCACTCAGAACGTACGAAACTTTTTTTCGTGGTTCACTAAATTTTCTAAAAAAAAAACATTTTGCCGAAATGCAAAGTTTCCAAAACTAAAACTCACTTGTGTCTTCGAACATTATAGCTACTAATCCGATCGATTCCCAAATATCCAGTTATGTTCACTACGAAGATTCCGAAAGTATAAACTGTCAGAGGAATCCAACCTTTAAAAGAACAAATCCAGTACGGTCTATTTAGTAAGGCCTATAATCTTACATTGAATATAGGCCAAGCCTGAAAATCCACAAAACGGTAGGAAAATCGACAAAATAATTAGAGGAACATAGAATTTTACTGATTTTTCATAGTTTTTTATGAAAAATGTGGCGACGCATCTGAAAATAAAAAGTTGGTGGAAAGAAGGGTTTAACTGTGGGCACCTTTCAATCATGAAAATTGGCAAAACATTGAACGCAATGACAAGAGCGATTGTTCTGACATAATTTGCACAAATCAACCAGTCTCTCAAGTTTTCTGAAATTTGAGAAATTTTCTGAGTTTCTGAACAAATCGGGCCGGTCTGAAAATTTGCGGGCCGAGTTTATTGAGACTTTAAAAGTTTGTCGGAACCTTGGAGTCACCGGAACTGCTTCAAAAATAGATTATCAAAAATGGTGAGAATAAATTTGAAAAAAATGTGACTCAATTTCTGAGAAAAAAACATAAGAGTTTTCTGAACAAAAAATTTCAGAAATCACGATTTTTTTCAATTCAAGTACCCACCGTAACCCAATTGATAAAAAAGTATGACGATACGTGCAACCATTGAACAAAAATATTGTCCACCATAAATCATGAACAAAAAATTAAGGTTGAAATGCATCGCTCGGATAAAAACGAACAAATAAAAAAGATAGAGAAATTCGAGCCAACTCAAAAACAAAACACCAATCTCGATTTGAAGTAAAACATGGAAATATTGAGTCAAATTTCGTTGTTCAATAAATGTCGTGTTGATAATTGTCATAAATCTCAAATTCGATGTTTCAACAGAATCGCACATTTTCTGAAAACGTTTTTATCTGAAAATAATGAACAAAAACAAAGTGTATTTGAAAAATGGGCGGAGCTTCAACTCAAAAAAAATTGTGAGGAAACACGTTGAAATTTTTTCCTGATTTTATTTTTTGAGGGAAAAATATGAATACACAATAATGAGACTTGCTTTTTTGATTTCAAAATTTCCAATTGTGAAAAAAAACAAGACCATAAAACAATTATGATAATATTCCAAAGGGAACAATGTTTTTTGATCAATTGTCACAGCATCAAAAATTATGTTACCTAAATCATATTCAAATCAGAAAATAAAACTCTTTGAATGTTTAACACGAAATTGAATTAATCGCCAGTGCCAAGAAACAAACCTCACATGAACTTGCGGCAAAAAACATAACTAGATTGATGTGTAGTTCTCACGAAAAATAATTATTATTTATTAATAATGAAAAAAAACTGCGAATTTCACTTATCTTCAGATAAAATTGTAGCCACGACAAATACACCAACAAATAATTATAATAACCTCTTTTCAAGAGGTTTTGCAAAAATTATTCATCGGGTCTTATTGAAGGCCCTGACAAAGTCATATAGAACATCAACCAGCACTATTCACGTCAAGTTATACAATTAACGCGCGCGACATCACGCGGGTAGCAGTGTTCGCTATGTTGTTCGTATAGAGTGGGCGGAGCTTACAGGTTCGTCGCCACTTTTTGCAACAAAACTAATTGTTTTACCCGGTTGAAATACGTTTCAATGTTTTGATAACTTTCTCGATACCATAATTTCAAGATTGACACCTTTAATCGATAGACACGGTTTATTTTTGAAGACAATGTAGCTATTTAGTTTTTCTTCAAACTTCCATGTGTGTGCCAAAATTAATGGTTTTTTTCTGAAAAGATATTGTGACGGAGTCAATTTTTCTCGATTAGAATATTTAAAAACAAAACCGCGGCATAACATTGGGCCTTTCGCTTGGGATCGGCTCCAAACGACCAGATCTTTTATGTAACCTCTTTTCAAGAGGTTTTCCAAAAATTGTTCATCGGGTCTTATTTAAGGCCCTGACAAAGTTATATGGAACATATACCATCTCTCTCCTCATCAACTTATAAAATTAACACACCCGACATCGCGCGGGTAGCAGTGTTCGCTATGTGGTTCGTGTAGTGTGGGCGGAGCTTACAGGTTCATGCCCCATTTTTTGCAACAAAACTAATTTTACCCGGTTAAAATACGTTTCAATGTTTTGATAATCTCTCAGATGCCATAACTCAAAGATTCTAGTGCAGATTCTATTTTTACTGGGGATAAATTGATCGGTGTTCACGTCTGGAAAAATGTAGAAGTTTCACCCCATAGTACTGTACTTTTTCAAAGTTAAAAAATGGACGATATTTTTCAGAACAGACATGTGTGTTTGAGGTTTGGAGTTTTTCAGATTTTTGATCACGGAGGGCAGTTTCTCAGAGTAGTGAATGAACCATGTCTATACTCTTGTCCTCGGAGAAAATGTATGTTTTGTATTTGAAAGTACTGCATGTTCGAGAACATTTGAAACCGGTATCCGGTCGAGTTTTGTTTCTGCACTTCAATATAATAATCTTCTTCATTTGATCACAGAAAAATTGTGGGATTCTCCAAAAAAATGAAAACGGGGGCTGGGTCGACAAAAATGAAATTAGTGAATGAAAAGGAGACAAAAAAAAAAACGAATTTTCTCGGGGAAAGTCTACCCTCTAAAAATTACATGTTTGTGTGTGTGCAGCAAAGGAAAAATTATTTAGGGAAAAATGCGCGAGAAAATAATCAATCAATCAACGATAGACAAAAAATGAAGAGGGAAAAATATAGACCAAATCAGAATTCAGGTAGCACAAAACGACGAAAAAAGAAGAGAGAGAGAAGAAATTAGTTCGGGAAGAAAACAATATTTTTTGGAAAATTCACAAAAAGAGACAAAAACCGACAGATGGGCGGGCGGGAAAAGGGCACAATTTGAAATTAGAATTATAAAACGATTATAGGTATGAGAATATTTACGTAAATCGCAAAAAACCGCAAATGATTTTTTTTTCGGGCTGGAATAGACGACAAAATATAATTTGGCGGGGAGAAGGGGGCAATAATGATAATAATAATAATGTGATACGGGGGTTAGCACCTAGAGATTGAGCTCTTGGGCAATTTTCGACGCGATATTTTTGAAGCCGATCGATGTGCCGGAGATTCGTTTGAATCGAACACCGTTGAGACTCAGTCGTGGAAGTTTACAAACCTGCAGAGAAAAAAAACACTTTACGAGTGAAAATTGAAATAGACGAAACGCAGAGTTTCCGAACATTGAAAAAAAAACGTGACCCAAGCCTGTTCTACTTTCTGTGAGTTCGATTTTTTCTCTGCGTCTCGTTCTCTCCATACATTGTACTGGCCGCTTTTTGATGCGGGAAGCCACTAAATTTCGAAAAATTTTAGAATATTCGAAAAAATTTTAAGGATCACCCCTTTGGAAATATTAAAAACTGAAGTATTCTAAATTCACAAAAATTTTTGATTTTCAGAAACAAATATTGTTCGGCCTCCAAACGTCAGAAGTTGAACAAGCTCCGCCCATTTTTGTCTGCGGCACGTAGGGGACTTTCTAGAGAGGGTAAAGCTCTTTTCTATTATCAGGCTCCATGTGACACGAAGTCGCTTCAAATTTTTGTTCAGAAATTATTTTCAAGGAGAGTTTAAAGGTCACGCCACGAAAGTTCAAAAAACTATGATTTTTCTCTTTTTTTCGCTCGTCAAAAAAATTTCTCTCAGAAAAACAAAAACGCACCTCCATTTCCCACTGAACCAACGAATCCGTGTTCGGGTCACCGTGAACACACAAGATCATGTATCGTTCGCGTTGCTCATAGTCGCAATTGTTCGAGTCGAGAACTTTGCGAATTTCTCGCATCATATCATCGGGCGCCAAACTCGACGTCGTCTTCATGCTCCACGTGAATCGCAACGATCGCGGCTTCACCTCTTCACCACCACCGCCGCCACTTCCGGCTCCGCCACTAACTGTCGACGCGGCCGGGCTAGCCGGTTGCGGATGATTCTGTCCTTCGCGTATCGCCGCAAGTGCCGCTGCGGTTTGTTGTCCTTGCGCCGCTCCGATTGTTCCCGCTCTTCCCGACACTGGCTGCGTCATACTTTCACGCGTATGATCTCTGAAAAAAAAAGATGATGAAAGGTTAGGAAAATGCGTGGGATTTTTGGAGCATGTTTGCCGACTTCCTACGTAACCTAAACCTAAGTATAGCTAAAAAAATACTATTTTAAGTTTTTGAAAGTCGAAGAAAACGTGTAGTATAGAAAGAAAGATAGAGAAACGACAAAACAACAAACAACATATCAAAAACATCGACAAGAACAAATATAGAAGAAGCCCAAAACATTTTCAAAAGAAAAAAATCCTCAAACCCATGCCTTTGCCGCTGCGACGCATAGATCGGCGGCAGCTCGCGTCGTCGTCGTTGCGCAAAAACGGCCGAAGTTGTCGATGTTGTCGACGGTCTGTGAACATTGTTTTCGAGAGAAAAAAACCGAGAAAAAAAACACATTTTGTCAAAAATGGAGAAAGATCAAGAGCTCATGCGACAGGCGGCAAACATGCTCCAAAAATGCGCAAGCTTAGCCTTCTTTCTGTGTGTTACCTCTGATTCATCGACATCGAATGATGCAAAAGTGTTGAGGCGCGCGACGATGTTGCGGGACGTGTCGAAGTGTTGGCTGCGGCAGCGGAGGCAGAAGCCAAATTGTGATGCGCCGACGAAACATTGCTGCTACTGCAAAAACGACACACACAGGCTACAGAGTGAGAAAGAAAAAGGTGGGGGACGTGCTTTTTTTTTGGTGGGTAAAACATCGAATGGATGAGGTGGGTGAGTGGGAAAATGTGGGTGCAGAAAAACACACAAGAAACAAACCGCTAAAGTATCTTTTCGAAAAAAACAAGAAATTTTCCATGCGCATTTCATTCCGTCAAAAATACATGTTAAAAATCGTTATAACATACAAGTAAGTAGCCGTTGTTTTTAGTCAGTTGGTTGGTTGGGTGGTCCTGGGAACTAGGCTTGCGCGAAACGGAATTTTCGCAGGGATGAGATTGTTGCTCGGCAGTTTGGCTCGGACATGACGGGCCCGAGCAGAATTTTTTTTCACATAAAAAGTTTCTCTGAAAACCACTGACAAAGTCTTTTCAATTCCAGTTCCGCTCAAGCCTTCAATAGGAGCCTCAAATTTTCCGCAGTGTTTAGTAGTAAAAGTTAAATATGGTACAAGTTTTTCGGGGGGCATGGGGTCGCCACTAAATGGGATGGCGGGGGGCATTTTCAAACTTAAAAACGATGAACCAACCGTCTTGTCAGCTTGCTAATCTTGCTCCAAAGGCCCTCGTTGTTGTTGGACGACGTGTTGGCAGGTGTGCCGCCGATCGAAATGTTCGCCGGCAATTCGCCACTGTCGTCGAGATCATCACCTCCCTTTAATAAAGGAAAATTAGATTGGTTTTTTTTTCTGAGAGTGAACTTTTGGATTTCAAAAATAGGGATCCGGGCCGTCGTGAAAAATTTCAGCCCAAAGAACTGCGCCTTTTTTGCCCACACAATTTTTTGTGGTAATTTTTTTTGTTGAAAACTTTCCATAAAAATTCCAAGTTTCACTTCAAAAATGTTTTTCGGGATCAATTTTTTCGACACAAAATTTTGAAAATAACAAAAAGTGGAAAAAAAGCGCGCTCAGGCTCTTAAATCAAAAAATACAAAGGTATGATCATGATCATTTTGCAAACACAAGAAAAAAAGAAGAAAACAGCGGTGATTTGGGCCAAATAAAACTCTACCTTATCGCGTTCCGTCTTGCCATGGAACGTTTGACGATTCCGAGTGTTACGCGGGAATGCGGCCGATTGCGCAGCTGCTGCGGCTGCCGCAGACGATGCGATCGTCGTTGGCGGTACTTGATAGGCGGACGGTGAGACGGAGAATGAGGCAGCGTTATGTGTTAGTGTTGGTTGTTGTTGTGTTGAGTTTGTTGATGTTGCTGTTGTTGTTGTGGTAGTCGATGATGGATATTGCTGAAAATCGTTGCCACATTTTTTTGGCTGTTGCGCCTAGGCTTTTTTGTTTCAAAATGTCTCGTCTGCAACCAAAAATCGAGATAGCCGTTCAACAACAAAACGATAGAGCGAAAGAGATAATTGAGAAAACAAAAGCTTGGAAATGTTTCAACGTGCGACAGAAAAAGACGTCGACGGGGGGAAAGAATAAAAAACTCGCTGATAAATACAACAATTCAACTTACAACACTTTTAACGTTTCCGCGTCGGAACGCAATTTTCGCCTTCAAGGTAAAAAAAAACGATGACATTGACAAAGGACAAAAGGGTAGGAAGAGTGTGTGAGTGGGTCCCGTTTGGACTACCCGCCGAAAAAAAAGACTCCCTTATCAACCAACCTGACTAGAAGCACCCGTAGAAGAAGCGGAAGATGAGGCGTGAGTTGTCGCGTTATTGGTGGTCGCCGATCGTGACATTTGCTGCGATGTGGCTCGTTGCGGTTGCGGTGTCGTCGAAGGCGTCATTGTGGCCGAGGTCGCGCCGGCCACGCCACTCGCTTCGGCCAATGTCAACGATTCCATTGCTTGAATCATTGTCGCTGGTGGCATTGATGGAGATTGGTGGATCATCGACGGCCTGCAAAAATCGCAAGTATTAGACTTGACACTGTGGTAAAACGTATTTCGTGTAGGTGAAAGTTTGGATAAATGTTTGGAGACTGTTTTAAATGACCCGGCGACACATCGAGAGTATTGGTTTAAATCGAAAGTATTCATCATTTTAAGACATATACGAGTCAAAGCACAGTTCAAAAATATAGGAAACAAAAGTTAGACGACAAAAAAGAACAATAAATAAAAATAAAGTTGGATCAAAATTTCAAATTCTAATGAAGCAGTAGAGCGCGTTTGCGCGATTAATCCAACTCTATGATTTATTTTCTGTTCTTTTTTGTGCTGTAGTTTTTGCAGTACGTTGTTTTAGACTGTTTCTTCACCCACATATGTCTTAAAATGGCGAATACTTTCAAAATTACCGAGTACTCTAGAAGAGTCGCCGGGTCATTTAAGAGAATTTCAAAATGTTCTGTCTGAGAAAATGAGATACATTTCGTGAATTTTTGGATCGGATCCTAATTGAAAGAAAACGGACTGGGATTGATTTCGAGATAAAAAACTCTGAATCGGGTCCAAAAAAACGAAAAGCCATTGTTGGACCCGTTTCTGGGAAAGTTTGATCAAAAATCGGGCCCAAACCGTTTTTTTAACCTGATGAAAAAATTTTTCCAAATGTATGTTCCCTGCCCAGGAGTTCACGTTTTGGACCCGATTTAGGACTTGCCACACGTTTCAAAAATTAAAATCGTAGTCATTTGGTTGGGAGCACTTTTTTAAAACTCAGAACAACGTTTCCAGGTAAAGATACGTTTCACCTTTTTTAGAAAATATTCTGTTTCATTTTCAATTTTAATGAACTAATCCCGCCCACGCCGCGCAAACATTTCATGTTGGTTGTTATCATCGTCACCATCACTATTATTACCATTCTCAAGTTTGAAAAATCAAAACCACTGCACATCACTACGAGAAAAAATTATAGAGAAAGGAAGGAAGAGAAAAAGAGAGAAGTGACTCGTTTGGTTAACAGAAAATATTCACCATTCGAAAACTAATCGTTCGCTTGAAATACGGCGATATCGTGCTTCCACCGCTCGTTGAACTTCTCGGCGAATCTGTCGTCGTCGGTGTCGTCTGACTGCGCAATCTTGCCACACCGCCGCCATTCGTCGATCAATCGTATCGGCTGCGGCTGCGGCGGCGGCCGACGTCGACGGCATGTTAATCACACACGTTTGTCGTCGAGTCGGTTCGGATCGTCGTTCTTTTGGTTTGATCGCAATTTTCGTCGGCGTTTTCAACACATCCAAATTCAATGTTTGATCTCTCCAACTTCTTGAATATAAAAATGGATAGGAAAACACACACACGTACACAACACACGCATACAAACAGAACAACATGCAACTCAAAGTGTCATCTGTAGACAGCCACCCGGTCGGTCCAGCAACAACAAAATACAACTCCGCAAATGAGCAAAGTTTCGGGCCTGGCTCTCGAGCCGCGACTCTTTTGTGTCAAGAAAAAAAAAACGAAGAAAAAATAATAATCAAAACTGAGATGAAAATTAATAAAAACGAGGGAAAACACAAAAGAACATCGAGACAACAATCAATTTTCTTATTTACAGTAACCCAATCTACCGTGTCATATTTTGGTGACGACAACAACAACAACATTTGCGAAATGTTTTTTTCTTGCTATTTAAAGACCGCGGGCGGAGCCTAGAGAAAAAGAGTTTAAACGATAGAGGAAGCGTGCAAAATTCCGAAAAAAGTGCAAAAACTGTCCCAACAAAAAATTGAAAGAGAAAAAAAAACTAACTTGTTTTCCTTGGGCGCCTCTGAAGATGCCTTTTGTAGTCCTCCGGCATTTTCTCCATTTTCCGGTGTGTTTTCATCGTTTGGAATTCCGCCAATGATGGGTACTGACGCATCGCTGGTTTCGTCTTCGTCTTCTTTGATGACAGGCTCGGTTGGCGCGTGAGATATTTGTGAACCGGATTTCTGCAGAAAAAATATTGAACTTTTTTTTTCGTGATTTGACAAAAACTTTTCTAGAAGGTTTGGTCGAAAACGACTCTTCGGATTTTTTGCCCGAAAAATATCGGAAAATCGGAAAAGCGGTTTTTCAATTTTTGGTAAATTAATTCTGGGATTTTTTGGAAATCCCAATTTGGTTGAAAAATCAGGAAACTATTTCGAAATGAAAAATCAAAAATTTTTACCATCAAAAAAGTCCAAAAAAATCCCAATTAGTTTTCAGAAAAAAAATCATATTTGCACCAGATTTTTAGTGAGGATTTTTTCTCAAATTTTTTGGAATAAAGAAAAATACCTGGAGTGGTGGTGGATGCGAACCAGTCGCCGAGTTGGCACTGGGCGTCTTGTTGATCAATTTCGACATCATCGACGACGACGTCAACTGATTCATGTACTGATCTCGATGTGTGGCACTGGCCGTCGGTAGTCCACCAGCTCCAGCCGCTGCCGCTCCCGTCGCAGTTCGATGCGTCGTTGATGAGGCCGCCGACGACGACGAGTTCAACGGTACGCGGCCTTTCGGATCGGAAACCTTGCGAGTCGCCGCTTGTGCGGCTGCAACTGCTGACGCTGATTGCGGTGTCGATCCCGACGTCGAACTGCGATTGAAGAGCGGTGGAATCTGCGCGATTTGCGACGCTCCACTCGTTGCCGACGATTTGTAGCTGGGCGGTTGGAGAAGACTGATCGCCGCTTGACGACTCGTCGGCTGTTGTCGCATTTGCACACCGCCGTGTCGCGTTCCACTCATCACTACCGTACCAGCGGTGGCGGCCGCAGCCGCATCGTTTTGACTAGCGCGACGCGACGATGACGATGACGACGAGTTGGAAGGGTGTTTTTGTGCGTTTGCCGCTGTCGCAATCGCCGAACCTGCCGTTGCCGAAGCGTTGCCATTTGATGACTGTTGACCGGAGCGCGAATAACGCGAAGGCTACAAAATGCTTTCTTTTTTATTTCTCGAAAATTTACCAATACAAAAATCGGACCTTAACAAATGAAACGGACAGATTTTTTTTTTGAATTTTCTGCCGACTAATTTTTTCTCGAAAATATAAAAAAATTTTTTACATGAAAATCTTGAATTATACCAAGACGTGGAACTCACGGGGCATAATTTCAAATCACAAAATCTAAACAGTAATTAAGGCCTAGCTGCAAAGCGGGCCGGCCAAGTTCAGTCATCTGTTAAGGTCCGATTATGAGTCTACCGAAAAAAAAACAAGACTAAACAAAGTACATAGGACTGTGTAACTAAGACAACATGCTACTTTCACAATTTTCAAGGGTAAATAATTTCAAAATTTGAAACATGCACAAAAACATTTCGAAAGAAGCGTATTTTAAAATCAACTTTTTTTGTTTCATCTTCTCGAACAACGAAAAAAAACTCAAAGTAGAAGCACAACTGTCAAAACTGAGTGAAAACAAGAATAAATGTTCATCAACTCACAGATCCACTAACATGTTCTCTGGTTATCACACCAGCCGGATGTTGTCCCAGCGCCGACGAAACATTAATCGACGAGTGTGTGATAAGCGACTGTGCCATTGTGATCTCGCTCGCATCCATCTAAGATGGTCAAAACTTGACTTTTCTCCTAGGTTAGAGAGGGGAGAGAATGAGAGAAAAACATGCTCGCCGAGAACATGTTAAAATTTGTGTTTTTGTTCATTTTTTTTTTTAAAGAATTTTTGTCAAAATGCATGCAACAATTATTAAACAAGTAAGAAAATGGGAAAACAAAACGAAAAAAAAAAACTCACATCAGATTTTCGTTCGCCCAGCAGCAAATAGGTGGCATGAATGTCTTCGAATTTCTCCTTTTCGACGTTTTCAAGGATTTGTTGTTTGTTGAAGCCGAGTTGGAAGATTTGAATCAGTTTCTCGATGCGTCCATCATCGATTTGATCCTTTGGTGGTTCGATGTACGGTTTCAATTCGTCATCTTCGTAGCCAACGTTCATCCATCTGTGGGAAAATGGTTTTTAGTACAATTCAAAAAAATTCGGAAAACTTGGGACGGCTGAAAATACCGATATTAATTTTCAAGTTCTCAAACTTGAGAAAGCTCAAGCAAAAACTTTGATTTTCTTTTACTATACTTTTCATCAGGAATCTGTCTTTAAATTTAAGCGGAATTTTTCGACGCATTTTTTGTATTTCTAAAGACACCCTATCACTCAGAAATAGTTTTTTCGAGTTCATAAAAATCTCAAAATTGAAAACTTAAATTTTCGATGCATGTGGTTCAAAAAACCAAAAATGTTTGAAATAAAAAACAAAAACATTTTTTGCCGCGGGTTACTGTACCCGCACACACACACAAACGGTGTTTGCGGCCGCCAATCTTCCTGAGAGCGAATTCAAAAACAGTTTTTTTCTTTTTTTCGACCTCACAAAGTACTTTTTTTCAATTTTTGAATTTCACACATCGAAAGTTGAAGTCTTCAATATTGAGATTTTGATAAACACGAGAAACTAATTTCTGAGTGACCAGGAGTCTTTAAAAACCATCACTGGCCTGAGAGGGTACTAAAATCTCTCTAAAAAAATTTGTCAGTGTGAAAAATGGAAAAATATTTTGTCACTGTGAGCGGCGATTTTTTCGAATCATTTTCTGAATTTTTGAATAAAAAAACCAAAAAGCTCACCGATCCTTCATAATCACATCGAGCGCGCTTCTCCTCTGCGGATTGATCACCAAAAACTTCTTCAGCAAATTCTCACAATCCGTCGACATATAGAACGGAATTCGGTATTTGCCGCGTAGTACCCGTTCGCGCAACTCCTTCAAATTCTGCCCGTCAAACGGTAAACTGCCCGATACGAGTGTGTACAATATGACACCGAGACTCCACACATCCACTTCGGGTCCATCGTATTTTTTTCCGGAGAAGAGTTCGGGTGCGGCATAGGGCGGCGAACCGCAAAACGTGTCCAATTTCAGGCCCAACGAGAAGGTGTTCGAGAAACCGAAATCCGCAATTTTTATATTCATGTCTTGATCGAGCAAAAGGTTTTCAGCTTTCAAGTCTCTGAAAAACATTAATTTTCTATTTTTTTCTCTCTTCAGGTTGTCAGAAATATCAGTTGTCATGATAACGTTTGACACATTTAAGCACCCGGAAAAAATTACTTACCGATGAATGATATTTTTTGAGTGTAAATATTGTACAGCTGATACGATTTGTCGAAACTTTGCTCTCGCCTCCTTCTCCTTCATACGACCGTGTGCTACCAAATAATCGAACACCTACAAAAATTTGAAGCTTAAAGTTTTTAGATTAAAAGTTAGATTTTTTCCGGACTTATAATTTCGGAACATTTCTGTCGGAAAAAATATCTCGCCAGTAAAGTTCAAAAACCATGATTTTACTTTGTTTTTCTCTAATAGTTTGTTAAAATTTCAGGGAATATTTCTGTATTTCAATTTTCCAACAACATAAAAATGTGCTCACTTCTCCACCACTCGCATATTCCAACACTAAATACAACGTCTGCTCAGTCTCCATCACTTGATACAATTTGACAATATTCGGATGATCCAATTGTTTCATAATCTTCACTTCACGGAACAATTTTTGCAAACTCGACGGGTTCAACGCGGTCTTATCGATGATCTTGATCGCCACCTCTTGTCCCGTTATCACGTGTTTCGCCAGCTTGACTTTGGCGAAATTTCCCTTTCCGATTGTCTTCATCAGTTTGTACTTTCCAACGTGCACATCTTCCGGTGCTCGCCGAGCCGCCGACCGACTCGACGAACCCATCGCTTGTGATCGTGAATGCGATGAAGAACTGCAAAAATTAGGTATTCATTTTTTTCCCCCACCAAGCACCCACTTTTTCCTAACAACCCTATATTTATATCTGGCGCGTCTTCTAACAGTAACCGCCGAATTTCTAGAAGTAGTAGATGCGCAGAAAATCGCCGAAATCGCCTCAAGCATTCATTCAGAAATGACGAAAAATAACGAGAAAAAAAATAGGCTAGCGAGAGAATGTCTCTTGTTTATTTGACGACCGAAATTAATTTAAATCCATGATGGGCTCTATTTCGAGAGGGGAAAACTTTTTCCTTCTTTTTTCCCCTTCATGCTTTTCAGTGGTCAAAACATCGATTTTTTTCCTTTGTGACTCATACGAAAAATCAACATGACTCATCATAACTTTTTTTGTGGCAGAAAAAACAAATTTCTGCGCTTTTTCCCTCTCAAACACAGTATCTAATTTCACGTCAAGTCAAGAATTGTTTTATTAACTAAACAAGCAAATCGAACACAACGACAAGTAGATGAGTAGAATAAGAGGGGGGAAAATTCAAATTAGGTGAACACACGCGGGCCTGCGCAGCCGCACCCGAACCAATTATCTTTCGTTCGTTCGTTCATTTCGCAAAAACAACACGACGAGACAAGACAAAGTCATCGCGCACTTTAGGAGAAATCGAAGGAAAAGAAGAATAAGTAAGTAAGGGGGAAAAGTGTGACAAAAATAGCAACTAGTTGTTCGCTGCGTTTTTTCTTCTTTTTTTTGTCTGGAACACAGCAAAAAATGAGGCGAAGAAAAAACGTCCACTTGGGAATGTTGAAAAAATAAAGAACGTCTACGTAAATTGCCCATTTTCCCATGGCAAATGTGCGAAAAATGCGCGCGCTCGAGAATGCGTTTAGGCGCCAAAAACTTCGGTGTTTGAAAAATTGCAAAAAATACCTAGGAGGTACAAAAATATTCAAATAGTTTTGTCGAAACTTTTTCAGCTAAATTTTTCGAGAATGAAGATTTCGAACAAACTGAAAATTTACACTGTGAAATGAAAAACGAAAATGTTAAAAATTTGAAGGAAAATTTTAGTTTTTCAAGATTTCGTCACGTGAACTATTATTTTTTCCAACAAAAAAAATCCCGGTACTATCTCCGTTCTTCGACAAGCCATGATTTTAGGATCAGAAAAAAAGCCGAAAATCTGACACCAACCTCTGATACGAATAATGTGCAGGTTCAAAATATACAGTATGCCTCTGCGATCCAGCCGGCACATCGTTTTGCGTGTCCAACGCAAAAGCGTACGATTTTTTAAAAGTCATCGAGATCAAAATGTAGAAAAATGAAACTTCGTTTCCAACTTTTCAAGACCGGATGACTAAGTGTGTTTCACCACAAAACTAACCAAACACACACACACAAAATGAACAAAAAAGTGTTCAATTTGATCGCGCGATTTTCCGCCTCTCGGCTCGTTGTACTATTTTTTCACTCGTCTGTATGCATGTCGAAACGAATAATAAAAATGTATAACAAAAGGGCGAAGAGAGGCGAGAGAAAACGAGACAGAAACAAATTATTATTATTATAATAATATATTGTAGATGGTAAATATTGAGAAAATGAGGCTGGTTGGTAGTGGTTGTGGTGGTAGTAGGACACCGAAAGGCAATTACTGTTTTATGAGGAGACTAGGAAAACGGAAACTGATTCATTCGTTCATTGCATTGAAAAGAGAGAGAGAGCGAGGAGATTAATTTTCTTGTTTTTCAAGGTTCTGCAAAAATGATCTACTCATGTTTTGAGTTTGGATCGAAGTGCCTGATTGATGTCGAGAAGCAGGAGTGAGTTTTCAGCTGACCGGAAGATCGATCTGACCGAAGAACATGAGCACAAAAACACTGTTTGTGTAACTAACGTACGAAAGTCGAAAAGTTCACATAAAACTAAAAAAGTTCGGAGGCAACAAAAGTGACTCATCGAGTTTTGAAGAAAAAGTCTAAAAGTTTTCGTTTTTTCACACAAAAACATGTGAATCAGTGTTTTTTTTTGTTTTGTTTCCAAGTGTTTTTGTTTATTCTATGTGAATCGAACAGTCAAGATGGTTTTTTGTGTGTTTTTTTTCTCTTGAAAACATCAAATTTCACAGAACTTTAGATATGAGATGAGAGCGAAAAGTACACTGTGACAAATTATGGCAAAACTTGAAAACTATGATTTTCCTTCAATTTTTTTAGTCGCCATTCACAGTAACAAAATTTTTCAGAAAATTTTAGCACACTTCTTGGCCAGATACACAGAGAACAGTAACCCAGACAACACAAAACTTCTCTTGTTTTTATTTGAAAATCTCTAGAGGACTTCTATAAATATAACTTTCGGTGAAATGCGTGGTCGCAGTGTGCGTCAGAGCACTGAAACGCTCTTTATGATAAGCTAGATTCTTGGGTTGTTTTTTGAAACTTTGGTACGTTTCAAGTCATCAAGGAATGAAAAACCGGAATATTATGTTTTTGAGAATTTTTGAGTTTTCAAATTTTCAGTCATAAGAACGCACTTTGAGATTATCAATAAATACAGAAGAGAATTTGTTTTCAACCAAATTTTTCTCAGATAAAAAAAAACATGCTCACAAGAGCGCCTAATTTCCGCTAAAAATTGTGCATGTTCTCACAATGTCCTACTGGTAAACAAACTTACTCGGGCGGTTTCCACATAAACTTCATCACTTCACGTATAACAGCACCGCGCGGCAGTTTGACTGAACTCCACCCAAAAGTGGTCAATAATTCAACTGACAAAAAACACACACAGACACACAAGAAATCAACTCCCCTTTGGAGCACAAGATAATTTACATCTATCTAACTATGGCGTGTTTCTGTCTGAAATCGATTCGTCTTTTTGTGTTTTTTCTGTCGCTTGGTGCAACCAACGGGGGCAACCAACATAAAACGAAGAGCACAAGCGAGAAAAAAAAACGAACAAAGGCACAAGAATGGAACAAGGAAACGCACAACGATTTTATGGTTTCAATTAGACGAATTCTATAGCAAGATGAGATTTTTCTTTTCTTTTTTTTTTGGTGGCTGGCTGGCGGCTCCCTTTTTGCCGCCTTTTTTATTTTGTTCGGCAAAAATATATTCGAAAAATTATAAATTCATTGAAAATATACGTTTTTGAATTTCAAATTTTGCTCTTTTCTAGACAAAAGGAGAATAAGAAATTTTTCAATCTAACAAAACGCAATTTTTTGATTAAAAAGGGTGGTTTTTTTTCGAGAAACGAGAATAAGTATTACTTTTTTCGTGACATGTTCAAATTAATTTTGAAAAGATTTATCAGAATTTTTTGTGGTTTTTGATGAAAAAAAGTTTTTTGTCATAAAAAATAAAAACTTTTGAAATTTATACAAAAATTTCCATGGGAGAATTCTCATTTTAAAACAAATACAAAACTTTGTTCATTGTGTGAAAATAAATAAATCAATAATGATTTGAGACTTTTTTTCCGAGAATTTATCGAAAGAGCGCAATGCGCAGTTTTTCCCAAATTGTACATATGAAAAAGCAGAAAAAAAACATATCTAGGATGAGAGGAAACGACGAAAAAAAAGAAAAAGAAGAGAAACTAACTTTTTGAGACGAAGATGGAGGAGGGTACTTCAATTTACATAAAATATATACATAACATTGTGCTCTTGTTAAATTACACATATAATTCTGTAACTCTGTTCATCCTAGAAAAACTAAACTAGAAGAACAACAAAAATATATAACAAACCATGTATATATTTTTTGGGTGGAAAAAAAACGAACAAACAAAACTCTCTAACTAAATTGATTCGAAAAACAAATATACTACTACTTTTTCCGTTAGAAAAAAGGAGAAGGTGAAAATTCGAGAGCGAAAGAGAACAAATTTTTCTGATTCATTCGACTAAAAACGATGCCCGCAAAGTTCTCGGACACGAATGAAAAATCTAATTAGACGTGTCTAATGAAAAACAACATTTTCTTCTTCCTCCCGGCTTTGTAGACGAAAAAGACTTACGTTCCAGTCTGATGCGATCGGCTACTACTTCCATGCGCTGTCGAATACCGTCCGGATGATGGAGCAACTGCTGTCGCACCACTTGATGGCGCTGTTGTTGTACCGTTCATTTCTCGACGCTCTTGATCTGCTGTTGTCGATGGGCGCTGATAAAGAAAACGAACGGTTTCGGTTATCAGATAATTTTAAGACAAAGGACTAACTTTTGATGATCTAATCGTTGACGACGATGGTTTTTTAGCTTCTCGCGATGTAGTTAAACCAGTTTGAGGTTGATTTGAAGAGGAATTCTCCTGAAAATCACACAGAATTGATTGGATTTTGAGCGCAAAAAGAAAAAATCCGAACAAAAATTTCAATGGCCTAGCGGACTTTTGGATTTCTCGGTCACCCATCAATGGCGCGAATTTTGAAAAAGTCAACCGTTCGGAAGAGGAACCCACCTTTTCACTTGTTTTTCTTTCGTCTTTGCTCTTGCTTGTTTGTACGTCGGGCGTATTTACATGCTCCTGGAAAAATGAAGAGAGAAATCAATCAATTGTTTTATTTTTTTTTCGTCTTCTGCCACACAGACAACAAAACAAAATCAATAGAGCTTATCAGTTCGGTATTTGAAAAAGAAGAGACAGGAAAATCATGAAAAAAGAGTGCACGTGGAAAAGAGGAACCAATATATTGTGTTAAATATATATTAGAAGAGTTGAACAACTGTTCAGTATTGGAAAAATGTTTTTAGTGATCTGTATTTGACATGAAACAAGTCAGGTATAGAAAGTGCGCGACTCCAAAGGACTTTTTCTTTTCTCTTTTTGTCTTTTCGGGAGAAGTTGCACTTTCAAGACAGATAGTCAAAGGGCAACCTGACTCATGGGATCAAAAACGATGACGCGAGACAGTATGACTTTTTTAAAGGCGCACCAGTTTTCTCAGCAAGGTTTTGCAACGAACAAAGCAGCGCGTTCAACATTTTTTTCTTTTTGATTAAAACGATTTTTCTCATTTTCTCAACAGCTGTTTCAGCAATTTCGACTCTATCCAAGAATGTAAAAAATAATGATTTCACAAATCAATACTTCGAACAACACACCACACAACTTGACCCTGACGGGAAAAATTAGAAGGAAAAAAGGAGATGATGTTGATGATGGAAAAAGAAGAAGAAGAAGAAGAAGAGAGGGAGTAAGACACACGAAAATCCATCAAATATATTTGCATTGTCTCTGAGACTCTTCAACCAGTCGCACTCTCTCACTCGATGCCTATCCTTGGCGGTCAGAAATTATGTACAGTGTGTGTGTGTGTCTGACAGTCGGGTGGTGACCGCTTGCGCGCGCTCGCACAGGTTGCGGTTGAATGGGCGGCGACGCGACGGGAACGCGTTCCGGATTGATTGATCGATATGTGTGTGTTTGGGAAAGTGAATGAGATATGAAAAGGGTACTTGACAAAAGTGGAACACTATTAATAGCTCAATGTTTTCGGTATAGATTTTATTTCTAAAAACATCGACACCAATTTCTGAAGAAAAAAAACAGTTGTAACAAATCACGAAACCACGAGTTTTTGAAACTTCATGAGTTTTTGAAACATGAAATTTTCATTTTTTTTTTTCTAAATTCAGCTGCCATTTTTTTCTGTTGAAAAACCAAATATATTGAGGTGGAAAATCAGAAGCTCGAAAGCCCAATGAGACAGAGTATGATTTTGAGACGTATCAGAAAATAAAAAACATGATAATTTCAAATAGGAACGTGACACAAATCAATCAGGGGTGGGATAGTCTAGTTCAAAAATCGAGATTTTTCTTTTTTTTTTTTGAAAAAGCCAGGAATGATTTTTTTTTCGAAGAATTTGTTAAAATTTTTATCAAAAAATTTCTAATATAAAAAAAAACGTGTCACAAATCAGATGTGAGATAGTAGCTCGAGGTTGGCCTGAAAACCACGAACCGGGCCGAGAACTCGGCCCGGGAAAAAATCAGGCCTGGGCCGACCATATGAGTTTCTCAGAGCCGGTGATGAAATTTTTTGTGGAAAAGTTTGTGTAAATTTTTTCTAGAAATCTGAAAGCTCGGAGAAAAAGGAAAAATTAGCGACTATTTGGGTCGGCTCAGTCGGCCCTAAACAAAACAAGCTCACTTTGAAAATAATCTCGGCCCAAAAGAGCCGAAATCTCTGGAAAATTGCTTGCGTCCGCCAGAAAAAATAACGAAAAAAAATCAACTGTTCAATTTTTCCAACAAAAAATAAGAAAAACTCAATTTTCTTCCAGACCTCAGATTTTTGAAAACCCGAAAAATCAATAAATTTCAGAAAAAATTTTCAAAAAAAAATATCATCCCGACTCCAAAAAATTCTGTTATTTTTCAATGACACACACATAGTGTGTGTCCAGTGAAAAATGATGTGAATCGAAGGCCACCTTTCAAATGAGGCAAGACGAAATATTGTGGCGGTTAGTGAGAGACGCAGAGAAACGCGACAGAGGGAGAGAGAAACATTGATTGGTCAGAAGGCGACAAACTGGAGTATTTTCCAACGGACAAAAAATATTCCGGAAAATGATAATTAGCTCACATCATTATTTTTTTTCGCATTTCTTTAGCATGAATAAAACAAATTGGGGCAATCGACAAAAAAGTACAGTAATCCTACAGTACGCCGGCGCTATCAAAATCTGACCCTAATTTTTTGAGAAAACAGAGAAAGACAAGAAAAATAGAGGTAAGTACTTGAAGAGTGGAAGAAAGGTAAACATGGGCGGTGAACGAGCGCGGGAATATTTTTCAACAAAAAAAAAACAAAACAAGAGAATTTTTGGGTGTGGTCTCGAAACGAAAATGTATGCAAAACCGATTATCACTTACTGTTATCGATTTTTTGTCGACCGACGCCGAACTCATAATTCGATTTTTTCGCTCACTTTCAATGTTCTAAAATGACAAAACAAATTTGACAAGAAAAACAGAGAAAATCCGAAAGATTACAAAAAAAATCGCGAAGAAAAAGAAAAAGAAGAGGAAAAATGATGGCATTGGATAGAAATTCGATTTTGGGGCGTTTGAGTTTGAATGAAATCCGGAAAATTGAATTTTGACCACTTTTGTGTGTTTCATCAAAAATACAGTATTTTAAACAAAATCGAGAATATATTACTGTTTCAAAAAACATTTTCACTCGAGCCGAGATTTTCAAATTTTCAGAATGTTTTTGTCTGAAACTATGAAAAACTATTCTTGGCCAGGCCCGGTCCGTAGTTTTTCACAAAATTTTTTGAAACACCAGGCTAATATACGTTTCAAAAATCAAATTTTTAAGCGCGTTCTGGTATTAAGCTTTACTATCTTAAATTTATACATAAAAAACAATTTTTGTAATTTGGCCAGCTCAGAAAATAATGATAGTCAGAAAAAATTAAATAATTCTCTGTGTCTCTGTGCCTCTCTCTCATTCTCTCTGTCTCTCTCTCTCTCTGTGTCTCTTCCTGTCTCTCTCAGCCTCTCTTTGCCTCTCTCTGTATCTCTCTATCTCTCTCTCTGCCTCTCTCTGCCTCTCTCTGTCTCTCTCTCTCTGTCTCTTTCTGCGGCTCTCTGTCACTTTTCTAGATAATCTTCCGTACTTTTCTAGCAGTGGATAATCTCCCAAAAGCTTTCCCGCACTTTAGACAACTTCTAGGAATCTCTTAAAACTCTTCAAAAATGGTCAGAAAATGCAAAAAATCGATATTTCGAGAAAAAAAAAGAAAAAGAAGGTCTGGAAAATATATATATATGTATAGTGACGCAAAAGCTGAACATAACTCTCTCTGTCTGTCTCTGTCTCTTTCTTTTTCCCATGGCTCGTAGTGGAAAAAACATGAAAAAAAATGAGAGAGAACCAGAGCAACTTCTCCTCTTTTTTTCATTCTTCTATTCTCGCTAACTAACTCACTTTTCGAACACATTCACGAATGCGGTTGATTTTTTCGGTTGCTGGTTTTGGGGCAAAAAAACATGAAAGAAGAACGAGAATGAGAGATGGAAACTTATTTTTCTCTAGTGGTCAAATTTTGACACACATGTGAAATTCATATGCGCATTTTTTGTTGCAGGAAGGAATTTATAATTTTTTTTGGTCTTTTTTTGCGTGTCGAACTTTTTGCTCCAAATTTTTAAGACTCCAAAATGTAAACTTTCAAAAAAAAACTCATTTTTCCGGCACACGGATTTTATCGCTAAAAATGAGAACCTCAAACTGATGACAGCGTGGAAAGTTCAGAAAAAATAACTTTTCAATTTTTTGGAGCGAACGTCAAACTTGTGAAACAAAAAGTTTTTGGCGCTATAATCTGAAACGCACTTTTTTTTTATTATTTCAAAGTCGAAATTTGAAAATTCACAATTTGAAATTTCATTTTGACGCACAAATTTTCCAAAATTCAGAAATTTCTATTACTCAAAAATAAAAATTAATTTTATCGACAAAACCTTTGAATTTTTTTCTCCAGTGCCGAATAGATTGAGATTTGGCCCGTTTCGGGCTGGGCTGCAATAAATCTCGGCCCGTGATTTCCGGGTGGTCCTAAAATTCTAGGCCTCAAAATTTGAAGAAAATACTTTCACTGAAAAAAATTTTTATTTCTGATTTTTTGATATTTTTGATATTTCATCAAAAAAAATTTCTCAAAAAAGTCTAGGATTTTTTGGTCTCAACACTGAAAACTTTGAAAAAAAAATTGACAAACTTTTGCAAAGCTCCAGCCAGAAAGCTGAAAACCACGTTTTTGTGATCAGTCCAAAATTTTTAAATGCATCCTAACTTTTTCAAAGTTTTATACTCATGAAAACTAACTAGTGGATCTGATAGGAAATTCAATTCTCTACACGATGGTTTAATTGAAACTTCAAAAAAGTTTTGAAAAAAGTGTTTTTTTCTGAAAAAACATGAAAAATCAGAAACAATTTCTAAAATTTAATCATTCTCACGTTTTTCAATGCAATTTTTTTTATTTTTCACGTTTTTTTGATCTACCTTTTTTATAAAAAGTTTCGGGCTCATTTTTTCAGCGTTACAACTACAATTTCGAGATTTTTAAGTGCTTCTATCGTTCCTGGCATGCCAAATAACCCTTTAGTAACTTCTCATCACTAAAATAATACAAATTGAACAAGATATTTCAAATTTTGTGCTCAAACTTTGAGCTCAATTTTCAGCTTTTTGGCTGGAGCTTTGCAAAAGTTAGCTCCAGGATCTTGATCAGCGTAAAAAACTCTATCGGGTGACACATGTCTCATCTCAAAGTCCGTTAGTAAGTTTTCACAGTTCCCTTGTTAGGCTCAAAAATTTCTGAAATTTTCAAATAAAAAAATTATTGGAGAGTAGCCCCAAATTTGAGAGGTTCAAAATTTCACCGACAATTTTCAGTCACAAAAATTTCTAGTAATTTAAAAAAAATGTTAGGTTTTTTGCTGAAACAACTTTTCAGACCCAAAGCAATACAAAAATCCCCCGTAAGTTTTGGCTGTAAAAACAGGATTTTTGTCAAACACGTAAATTGTGTGGTGCTTATTTTTTAGAAAAAAAGATTGACAAATTATGGGGGTCATGGCGCCATAATTCTAGGATTGGCATTTGAACTTTTGAGAATCGAACAAAAAACTACAGTAACCAGAAGCAAGCTAACATGAAAAACTTCAACCAACTAAAGCCCAAATAATATCCGACAAAAACTATACATTTTTATTCTCGCTGTGCAGGAAAAAGGTCCGCACAATGAACAAAAAAGCAAATAGAAACTTGAGAAAACATGCATTTTTTCGAAGGGAGATATTCCGACCGGATGTCATTTTAGGAGGGGCAAAAAAAATGGAGCAGAGGGAAATACGTCAAAGAATATGTGCAATTTTTTGTCGATCACAAAAATTCCAGATTCGTAAAAACCAACTGCTTCCGGGTAAACAATTGTGTGTGGAAAAGTTTGATTTTTCAAACAAGAAAAAATTTCATAAGAAAGTTTTGTGATCTTCAAAAGTCCTTACGTCAATACTAAAAATATACATGTTCTGAAGAACAAAAAAAAAAGAAATTTTGTGTGTATGTCTGGTTGACAGCGCGAATGAATTGGAGCGTTATTATTGCATTGTTTTCATGTTTTTTTTTCAAACTAAATTTTTTTTTCGAAAAAAAAGTATACTGTACCTTGTTGCCCGAATAGATTCGATCCATACTTTGTCGTCGAGGTTTTGTCTTTTTCTTGGTTTTTGGCTCAACGTTCGGATGATGAGTGGCGACGGCTTCTGACGCGCGACGTCGCTTGTCGTGTTGTTTGATGCGAGTCGCGTCGTCGCTGTCGCCATCGCCAGCGACTTCGTTGAGCGGTGCGCGACTTCCGAGAAGCGACGCGATCAGCGATGACGAACTGCAAAAAATTTTTGTTTTTTGGAATTTCTAAAAATAAAAAAATCGAATTTTGTTGTTTTCTGCATGTTTTCCTCGAAAAAAACAAAAACCAATAAATTTTGCAATTTTTTATGACATCAGTAATGCGAAAAATTTGAATTGAAAAAATTAATAGAAGTAAAAAAAAATTGAGGTCTAAAATTTTAATTTTCCAGCTTTTTTTTATCAAAATCCGGGTCGTGAAAATAAAAATGACAACTATTCGGAAATTTTTTTTCATGTTTCCAAACAAAAATAAACTAACCTACCAAAGACGTAATTTTTTATTTATACGTACTAAAAAACAAAAAAAACCGGGCCGGCCCTTGATTTTTGGGCCGAACTTTCGACCTGACATTTTCTAACTTTCCACCAAAAAAATGTTCAGTTTCAAATTCGTACAGTGCCCAAACAAAGTATTGTAGTTAAATCTGGGAATTTGGGTCTGAGAAAATCAAGTATTCTTGGCTCGGAATTTTCAGAACATAAAATAGTGTTTTTTCGGAAAAAAAATCGGGGGCATAAGCCTCTGTCCCTTCAAAACCCCCGCTCACCGTTTGTTCAACCGCCGTGACAATCGTTTTGTCCATGCCAACCTGGCAGTTGATGGTTCCGTCGATTCCTCCTCCGTCATTCCCTAAACATCTACAGTACACAAAGTACAGTAACCCAAAAACCCACCAATTTGTCGACGTCTTCGGTGACACCTGCAAAATTCGAAATAAAATATTGACGTCAAACACTTCAAATTTCGAAAAAAGGTCAAATGAAAAAATAATATTATTTTTTACCTCTTTTTCGTAAAACGAGAAAAATCAGAAAAAAAACTTGTTTTTTTCTGCTATAAAGTAAGTCAATATGACCTCGAGGTAACTTCTTCTAAATGATGTGGTATTTTGGAAGAAAACCGGTAAATCGATTGATGTCAGAAAAATTGGCGAAAACGCGCAATACAACCAGAAAAAAACGAAGAAGCTCATAAACTTTTTTTTGTGTCCGACAAGGACAAAAAAATGAGTTCTCATCTTGAGAACATCGCAAGCAATTTTCGAGAGCGAGCGAGACGCAGAGAGAAATGCACGTTCTTCCGCGCAACTCTGAGTCTCGAACTCTCTCGAAAGTTGCTCATCATTGCGAAAAGAATGAAGAAGAAAAAAATCAATTTGAAACATCGAAAAATTTTCGTTTTTGTTATTTTTTGCCTGCCATCAAGAGAGGCAAAAAAGTTTATAATCGTATCAAAGAAATGTTGTTTCGCCGTTTCGAAACGAACACAAAAAAAATACACTCATTTTCATCATCACTGCGGGACGAATTTAACGAGCACAACTGTGAAGTTCATAATGAGCACAGTTGGCCCTCATAAAAAACAAAAATAAAAAATCTTTGACTTTTGCATGGGGTCGAACCAGCATAGCCTCGGGCGAAAAGTCAAAACACAACCACTAGACTACACGCGCTGATAAATTTCGACGGAGGAGTATTTATTTTATTGTAAAAGTTCATACTTTTTGAACACAAGTAAAAGTGTTTCATGTAACAAAAAGTGTACACCAAACACACACACGACAATATGAATAATCCTCCTGACACAAACCAGTCGAAATAGTGTGTCGAACAGAGAGACGCAGAGACAAATGACCATGAGAGGGAAAATCATCTCCAGGACACGGACAAAAAAAAACAGCGAAAGCAGCAGAAGTAGGAGAAATTGAAGTTTTGTGAGAGCGAAAAATGTTTGGTTCAATATTGAAAAGCTCCGGAAATTGGGCGGGAAGATCGCAATAAACACACGGAGATTGTTTAGATTTTCAAGAAGAAGAACACCATATTGCACAAAATTATAAATATTGTTTTTTTTTCCGATTTGTAAGGTTTCACATTTGAAATTTCACTTTTTCTTCAGAAATATGCAAACTATATATTACTAGTCGGGAACTAAAATGCACAAACTACAGTACTTTTCAAGACATATTTCAGACGCGCAAGTGTGAAGCTTAAAAAATATTGGGACCCGAAAAAATGTGATTTTGAGAATTTCAGAAATTTTCAGGCGCTTATTACTCCAGCCACAAACTATTTACAGTACCCAAGCAAAAATAATTTTGAAATCATATTTTGAGAGGGAAATCTTGAATTTTCTACTATTTTCAGACAAAGTTTTGAAAACAATTGAACTTGGAAATTGAAGTTCGAAAATTTTGCTAAAAAATGGCAAAAATTCAAAACAGAAAACTTAAAATTTTTAGCCGGAAAACATTGTCTGAAAAATTCCTTGGCCCACAAAATACCCAAACTATAGTACCCATCTTACTATAATGGAGCGAAATAAACCTTGGAAACTAACGTTTCCGGCTCAGAAAGTTAGCGAAAAAAATTTAGCCCGAAAATTAGAATATAACTTTGGAAAGAAGTTTTTTCAGAACATAAAGTACATTTTTTTGGGTTGAAATTTGTTTTTTTGATTATTTGAAAGTCCGTGTTTTAACTGCCGTTATTTTCAGGTCACCGAGAAAATCCCAATCTCAAAAAGCTGAAACTCTACAAAACTACTGTACTCTTTTCAAGTTTTCCAACAAAAAATACATGAAACCAATTTGAAAACACGGAAAAATCCCAAAAATTACACATTCTCTCAACGTTGGAAAATATTCAAAGATTGAATTTCATTGTCTTCCTCATCCTCTTCTTCATCATCTCGAGAAAGAGCAATTCATGTGTAAAAATATTGGTGTCTGCGTCTCTCACTTCACCACACTATCTAGCCTTCGGGTTTGTTGATTTCATGTCATTTAACTATTACAATTATGTAAACTAATTCAAGGTTTTCGAAATTGAATCAAATTGAAAACAAAACTTTTTTCGAGTCTTAATGTTGTCGCATTGTCAGACACAGTTTTGTGGGCGTGGCCTGAACCGAAAAATTATTTTGAAAATGAGAAAATCAGAGAAAAGGTCACGAAAGTTATTTTGACCTACCAGAAAAAATTTTTCAAAATTTTGGAGACCTAAAAATTTAGTTACCAAATGAAGGGTGAGCCCAAGGGCCCAAGAGCCCGAGAGCTCGGCCCGACTTTCGAAAGTCAGTTTCTCAGAGCCGCGATCAAAATTTTCGAAAAAGCTCAGAACGGGCTTCCAGCCGTCTCAAACGAACCCAAATCTCACTCCTGCTCCAATACACAATGTGTCTTTTACTTTATTCACTAGGTCAAAACAACAAAATCCTGCGGAACATAATAATAATAAATGTAAGTTTGATGTAGGGCGATGACAACAATTGAGCATCCAATAACACCCAAATAGACATCTGCAAAAAATCCAAACTTTCAGGAAACAATCCTTGACTCACAGAAAAATACGTCGAATAAACTCATCCCCGGAATTTGAACTGGGCCTGATTTCGGTTTTGGAGCATGTTTAAGCTCGGCTTGAAATGCTCCGAATTCATTGTAGAGTTGTTCCCAGATTTCGAGTGGTTTGGCGTCTGTTGCCGGTTTATGTTCAACGTGTGATTTGAGAGCTCGTAATCTGTCATCGATGATGAAACTGTTTACGGACTTCGAGAGTTTTGGCAAATATACTTTTTCAAAGTCTCTGGAAAAAAAATAAAAGATTTTGGGAACCAGAAGAAACTAGAGATTCGGAAATCGAAACATTATGTCAGTGCGCATAAATCGGAATTTGTTCGCAGTGTCTGAAAAGATTTCTCGTTTCTCTGATACCTCTCTCACTCTCAAAAATTTATCAACACAAAAATAAACAGTTTTTGAGACGTTCGAATTAGAGTGTAGTTTCTCACTTCACATTTTTTCGGAAACGTAAACTAGTGGGTGAACTAGTGAATGTAAACTAAAAAGTGAGTGTAAAACTATAAGAACCGGGACCGAAAAATTCAAAAATTTGTGAATCGGCCCCGGGCCATTATTTAAGATTCTACTGTCCCTCCCGATTTTCTACTGTCCCTCCCGAAAATATTCTCTCTCCCAAAATAATTGAGAAATCCTGAGTTACCTGACAACTTCAACATTCCAAAACTGATGTGCTTCCCGATGATAATCCATTTTCATTCCGGGCATTTCGAGATTTTCATCTTCAAAATCAATCTCAAAGTAGTGTCCTTCGGGTTCGTTGAATTGTTGCCATTTCAATTCATCTCGTGGCTTTCCAAAATTCACAAAATCCGCAAAAATTCCACTATAAATCCGTTCAATTTCATAGTCTTTACGCGTCATTTTTTCGGGCACACGATGAGTTCCAAAAACATAGATCTGAAAGTTCCCCGTGAACAATACGTTTCAACTTGTTCTCATAACATTTTTCGCCTGTGCAACAAACGGCAGAAACTGGAAGGGATTCCCTTGAAGGGGCCCCATGTTCAAAAAAGGGGTTCGGATTGCTATTCTCAATAGGGCCCCAAAACAGTGTCTAAAAGGGGTACGACTTAAAGGGGCCCGGTAGCTGTTTTGAAAAGTAATACTCAAAAGGATACGACTTAAAGGGGCCCGGTAGACATTTTGAAAAGTAAAACTATAAGGGGTACGACTTAAAGGGGCCCGGCGGGTGTTTTGAATAGTAAAACTTGAAGGGGCCCATTATAGAAAGTAATTTTGCGGAAATTATCAGTATAAATTTCGGGAAATTTTCCGAGGTCGAATTTTAAAACTCCTACCAAGTTTAAGGGGGTCATTCTCCAGTGGGAACAAACTTGGGTGGATTCTGAATAGGACCATCTGAACCGGACCCGATCCGTTTTTTCTCGCTGAATCGGACCACGAAATTGGTCCAGAAGAACTATTCGGTTGTAGCTACAATGTCCAATTGGAGTTCAATTGCTTCTGATACTTTTTCGTGGCCCCATTAATCTTGAGAAAAAATGACGGGAACCAATTTTTATTTTTGTCTGTTCCAGCCATGACCCGGCCCGTTTTGAGCACAAAATGTGTCTGGATCGAATTTGTGGTTCGATCCAGCAAAAATAGTAACCGGAAATCTCAAATATTTGGTACAAATTCCAAGTAACATACACAATCTTTTAAAAATCGATAACCTTGTATGCAACAGTCCGAGCCTTTCACACCTCATAAAAGTGACAGATTTGACATGCTCAGCAACTAGCCGGCTACAATTGGTCGTTTTGGTTAGTTTTTGCACTTTTTTTTTCAAAAAATTGCTCCAAATTTCCAATAAAAAAATATCGTAAACAATATTCGGTAAAACTATAAACAAAATTCAGGGCATCTTTTACTTTTCTTTGTCGGGAATACACTCGAGTAGATGTATACAATGTTGTTGATTATTGAAAAGAAAATATTTTTCGAAATTTGTACTGAATGATTGAGATTTCCGGTTGTTGTTTTTTTTGCAGAATAGGACCTCAAAATCGTATTAGACGCATACTCTAACGGGCTGGATGTTCGAGATATGGCTGATACAGACTCAGATAAAAATTCGGGTCCGGTCTGTTTTTTCTCAAGGTGAATTTGGCCACTAAATAGTATCAGAAGCATTTTATCTTCAATTTACAACCGAATAGTTCTTCTGGACCAATTTCGTGGTCCGATTCAGCAAGAAAAAACGGATCGGGTCCGGTTCAGATGGTTCTATTCAGAATCCACCCAAGTTTGTTCCCACTGGAGAATGACCCCCTTAAACTTGGTAGGAGTTTTAAAATTCGACCTCGGAAAATTTCCCGAAATTTATACTGATAATTTCCGCAAAAATTACTTTCTATAATGGGCCCCTTCAAGTTTTACTATTCAAAACACCCGCCGGGCCCCTTTAAGTCGTACCCCTTATAGTTTTACTTTTCAAAATGTCTACCGGGCCCCTTTAAGTCGTATCCTTTTGAGTATTACTTTTCAAAACAGCTACCGGGCCCCTTTAAGTCGTACCCCTTTTAGACACTGTTTTGGGGCCCTATTGAGAATAGCAATCCGAACCCCTTTTTTGAACATGGGGCCCCTTTAAGGGAATCCCTTCCAGTTTCTGCCGCAACAAACTCACCAAATCTTCAGAATGTGTTGGCGATTCAATTGTTTTCTGATA
The DNA here is from genome assembly GCA_963572245.1 of Caenorhabditis sp. 8 KK-2011. Lineage (NCBI taxonomy): Eukaryota > Metazoa > Nematoda > Chromadorea > Rhabditida > Rhabditidae > Caenorhabditis > Caenorhabditis sp. 8 KK-2011. Next base: position 9,262,909 of record OY751550.1, on the reverse strand, counting down.
TTTAGCAAACGCCGCACCAGCTCCTTTGTACTTGTACGAATACATAAAGACATTTGTGGTTGGTGATGTTTGAGATGCTGCCAATTTGCGAGTCGTTGAATAAAATATAAAATCATCGCTGAGCAACTCAGCTTTTCCGCGTTTTTGGTATTTTTCTACGCATCGATTTTTAAACTCTGACTGATTCACAAAACTGTACTGAAATGCCAAATGATCGCAAATATATTCAAGCCTGTCAAGGTAGACATTTCGCTGTTCATTTCGCAAAAAAGTCGAATCGCGAAGTTCTCCAGAAGTCGTGCCGATCATCGTGGATACTTTGTGAATTGAACTCTGGCTCTTCTCCAGAATTGTGTTGAAAACATCCGGAACAATGTCGCCGTCAACTCGCAACGCCTCGAAAACAATCGTCGTGTTTTTCAACACCATCTCCTGTGCCTTGAACAGCTGCTCATCTGTGAATCTTCTCAAACATCCAACATTTCCCTTCCCACATCCTAACATCATTGACACCTTCTCGCTGAATTGACGATTCGCCATTTGGGGTCGATCGAATAGTGGGGGACTCATCAGAACTTGTTGATGAATTAGGCCACGTGTCAATGGGGAGAGAGTGAGCTGGGCGACGAGAGAACCGCCAGCACTGTGTCCGGCCAATGTGAGACGACGCGCGTTGCCGCCGAATGCGTGGATCTCACGATGACACCAGTGGATGGATTCGAGAATGTCTGGGAAAGACGAAATTCAAAAATTTTCTGAAGTGTATGAGCGGCGCAGCTCCCACTCCCAGAAAGTGAGATTAATCTCAATTTCAGAATAATTTTCTGAAGAAATAAGTCTTCGTTTTTGGTGGATTCTGAATCAAGCGAGTAGGGCTAGCACCAAATCCAGACCCGGTCCAGATTTTTGTAAATTTTTTCTGAATCGGGCCCCGAACTTGGATGAGAAAAAAATTTTCTTGAACGGGCCAGGTTATTCAAAAGACAGAAACAGACCGAGCTCAAAAACTGGGCCCGGTCCGTTTTCTCAAGAATCGCGACAGGAGACTATGAACATCATGGCCAGCTTGTGCAAAAAACCCTGGTCCGGGTTTGTGGCCCAATTCAACTAAAATTAAAAAAAAATGAACCGGGTCAGATTTCTGTCACTCTTTTGATTTCCGATTTAGGAAATCCTCAAATTCTCACCATAAAGCGCAAGATTGCTCTCAACCCCGGGAAAATTCGGAAATCCAAAAACGCCCATTCGATAGTTCACCGTCACCACAATAATATTCCTTCCTTGCCCGACAAAATTATTGATCATAATATCCCCATCAAATGCGGAAGCCGATCCGGTCAGACTCCCTCCGCCGTGCACAACCAACATCACCGAACAATTCCTGGTCCGCATACAAAACTCATTGGTGAACACATTGAGATAAAGACAGTCTTCCGAAACAGTTCCAAATGGTTCGCGTTTGAACGTTTTGTTTTTATCACTCATACAGGCTGGCCCATATTTTTTGGTTTTTCGAATTCCTGTCAGGTAGTAGGGGTTTCGCGGTCTCTCGAATCGTAGATCACCAATTGGCGGTGCCGCGAACGGAATACCCAAAAATTGTAACCCAGTCTGATTTTCGAATGGAGAGTAGCCTACTGTTCGCTGTTCTCCCTCAATTACACCATAACTGAAACGTATTTCTTCCGGGTTTTGTTTCATCACCCAGAAACCTTACCTGAGTTCCACGCGGCAACACTCAATCACCGAAAACAAAGCGAGACAGACAATTATAAACATCGAACTCGTTTTTTTCAGAAATGAGAAATGATAAGAAGTTGACAGGAGGGTATAAACTATAATAAACATCACTGATTAAACTACTGTGGTCCCCCAAGAAAAAGTTTATTATTCTTGAGATAACAATGTTCGTCGTTGACATTTATAGATTTTTTGGTACATAGCTATAAAGGTGAGGGTTTTTGCAATGGGGTTTTATCAGTAGTTGAAAATGAAATGTCGACCACTTTCAGAAAAAAAACTTTCCTGATACGAATATTATGAAAAAATTAGCATCGGAAAAATTTCATTTGTTTGTAACTTTGTAGCAATTAGGCCGGGTCCGGTGAAAAACGAGACCGATAATAATCAAATCTGAATCGGACCGACGCATAAAAAATGTGACCGAATAGGGCCAGAGAACCCACTCGGTCCTTTTTTTCTGATTTTTGATCTTGATCAGTTTCCGCCCTTGCCGGCCTTTTCACCATGTCTACACAACATGTTTCCGGACCGGTTTTAGATGAAAAATCTCATGAAAAAACTAGCCAGGACCGATCTCTCGAAATTGGCTCGGGGATAGTGTTTTTGTGTTCTCGGACACGTAGAGTTTTGCAAAAGTTTTTTTTGTAACTTCACGGAATTTGTGTTTTCTTTCATGAAGAAGTCGCTGAATAAAAAACGGCTTTAAAAAATTCAACATTATTTATATCCAGGTTGAGATACGTTTCAACTTGACAATAATATTAATTTTCGAACACATGTGTATTATTTTCATTGTGTCGGATATTAAACATAAAGTCAATCGATGGCTGTTCCTGTAGATGTATGAACCCATTGCATAGACGTATGTTTTTTCTCTAAAAATAGTAACTGATTAATGCCGAATTTTGAAAAACTTACTCAAACAGAACTGTCTGACCAAATCTTTTGTGAACGATTGATTGGTCAGAAAAATCGAAAGAACGACAAAACTTCCATGGCATTGTAATAACAACAATGTGAATTGCACTAGGATCGGATTGAACCATTTGAACATTGTTGAAGTGTCCGCAATATGTGTAGGAATGTCATACATTAACAAATAAATGGCGGTTTGTACAATGAGCCCGCTGAGAAGTCGTCGTTGAGCAATCGCATTTCTGCTCATTTGTTTTTTGAACTTTGTCACAATTATAATTATTGCGGCAATTGGAACAACGTACAACAAAATCGCCGTCAACAAGTCCACAAAACCTCTTGCACTTTGATACACAACATGATCGAAATTGACATCGAATATGTAACAACTATCACTCCAGAATAAATCGGGAAGACCTGTCAGATTTTCCGAACTTCGCTGCCGATCCTCTGAAGATCCTGTGAACTGTAGGTTCAACGGTATGATGATGAAACCAACAAGATAGAAGAAGACAAAAACAGGAGTTCCGATTTTGTCCAAAATTTCGTAGCTTCGACTAGGCCACGTGGCAGATTTGAGACGGTAGAAATATGAATGAGCTATGGAGACTGGCAGCGCTGAAATATTTCAGTTTTCGAGTTTAGCCTAGAGAGGTAATCATGAGTGAGATTTTGGGAAATTTTGGCTAATCAAAAATGAAGATTTTTAATTGCACGCAAAAAATTGGACTCAATCATCAAAAAGGTGCCTGAATTGGGCCAGATTCAAGAAATTGGACCCAAGTTTCTTGCTGAATCGGGCCAAAAAATGAGTCCCGTAGTACTTTTTTCCTAAACGAGCCCAGCTCAAAAATTGGGCCATTTATTTTGTGGTCTGTTTCAGCTAAAACCTCAAAAAAACGGGCCCGGCACGAGATTTCGGACAAAAATGCTTCGAACAGTAACTAACCATGTCTCGAACACTGATATAAACTTTGCCAAATAATTGGATTCAAATTCAAATATGACATCCACCCAGTCGGACATTGAACTCGAACCGGTGAAAACCAGACCAAAACCAATCCCGACGCAACTTGCTCGAAAACAAAACTCCAAATAACTTTGGTGAGCAACACATATCGATAGTTTTTCATATATCGGCCAGCTCTTCTTATCAAGTACTGAATTGCGTAAATGTATAAGGGAAGACTGAGAAACAGATCAAAATAGCCGAGAATTGTGAAAACTGGTAGATATTTGGTATAATCAGAGTAGTCGTTCATTCATAGACTGACTGATGATAATAGAAAATAATCATTAGAATACGTGAAAAAAGGGGTTCGGTTAATATACGCTACACTGAATGATTATCTCCTATAGCAACAGAAACAAAAATAAATTCTATTTTCAAACTTTGAAACAGGTGTTAATTTATGAAAGTGCGGTTGTTTTCAAACACGTTGGGATCGAGTATTTTGTTGTTTGTCACAAATTCAAAATACCGAATTTTTTCCGTGTCAAAATACAAATATTTTTTATTTTTAGCTCACGTGTCTGTGTTTTTTTTTTTTAATGTGCATTCGTTAAGAAGGACGACAGTTGATTCGATTATAGATTCATTGTGATAGAAAAATTATGATGTGATGTGTAGACGCCAACTGAAACTGTTTTTTTAAACTATACCGAGTTGTCAGTAGTGTTCAGGAGGACTTGAGCATGAACGCACAGCTTTTTCATAAGTTGTTTCAGAAAAGACGCAAAGGGACAGCCTGAGAAAGACAACCTGAATCATCGTTGTTGAAAAGTTTGATCTACCAGAATTAGCGTAAATTTTCTCTCTCAATTGAGTTCAAACTACATTCTATTTTCTCTACCGCACACTATTCCGTCTAAAAATAAGTGTGCGGCAGTTGCAAATGAAACCGCACCCCTCTTTAGGAGGGCATTGCAATGATAAAATAAAAAAAGAAACGACGAATTTTTTGTGAAGAAAATGTTGGATTTCTCAGGCTGTGAGAGGTATCAGATTTTTTCAATTTGGGGTCACGTTAAAAAAATGTACAACGCGGAGAACTTTGAAAATGTGTAGCGCAACAATTACCGTCATATTTTTGATTGCAAAAAAACTGTTTTCAATGATATTTCTTGACCAAAAACCCGTCAACGAAAGTGTCACAAACTGGACTAGCTCGCCCTGCCCTTCGAGGTGCCCAAAAATGAAAATAAATTATGATAGGTCAAAATAATTCATCGTGACCTTTTCTCTAAATTTCTCATTTCCTAATTATATTTCTCTGGTTTAGACCACGCCCACAAAACTGTGCCTCATCTTCAAAAACGAACTTGAAAACTCTCGAGATGAGGTCAAACATTGTTTTAGAGAAAAGATAAAAAGGAAAACGTGCAAACATTCTGAGAGTGTTGACTTCATCTAATTACCGTTTCTTTTCAGAGTAAACAAAATACAAATGACTAATCATAAAACTTTTTTCCCAATTAACACACGCACTGAGACAAACAAATTCCAGGGAAAAAAGTGAGAACACCTTGACGAACAAATGCACTGATTCCATCTTCGGAGATTTTTCAAACTTTTCCATTTCGAAGTATTTTGTGTTTTCAAGTAATTTCATTGTTTTGAATAGTAATGTTTATTTTGCACAGAAAAAATTAATCGATAATTGTTGACGCACTGATTCGCTGTACAGCAGTTTGTTTTGCTAAAAATTTGGAACATTAACCAGTCATATTGTGTGAGAAAACATACTTCGAAATAAATCGCCATACAAATCTTTACGGAACGACTTGTTCGTCAAAAATATCGAAATGACAACAACACTTCCATGGAAATGCACTGGCAACAATGCGAAGTGTGTGACCAACGGGTTGAACAAAACTAGAACTGCCAAAACTTCATCAATGTGAAGTGGAATGCTATACATTATCAAAAAAATAAGAGTTTGCACAACGAGTCCGTTGAGAAGGTTTCGTTGAAAAACAGAATTTCTTGTCATTTGTTTTCGATACTTTTTAAAAATCACAATAATCGCAGCTATTGGCACAATGTACATCAGAATTGTCGTCGTCAACATAATGATGAATATGAGAGTATCAAAATCGGCAGATTTATTATTCATATTGGCAGTCACATAACAGCTATCACTCCAGAACAAGTCTGGTAATCCAAACACGTTTTGCGAGTATTGTTCCCGAAACTCTTTCGATTCACTGTTGAGTACCATGTAGGTGTATGCTATGAATCCAGAAAGATAGATGAAAACATAGATCGATGTTCCAAATCGATGAATAGTGTTGTAATAGGGATGTGGCCATGTAGCAGATTTCAAACGATAGAAATACAAATGAGATATTGATACAGGTAAAGCTGTAAAAATCAAACAAATATATTTGTAAGTGGACTGCACACTATTTACAGAAAAGCTCCGCAAAAGTGCGTCACGGTGTTGCAGATAAAAATTAATTGGATTTCGATGTTTAACAGTTTCGCTAGAGTTCACATGTTCGCTTGTGTTCTACCGCGCCCGCACAATTTTTTTCTATTTTGCGGAGCATTCATCAAAAACTTCTGAAGTGTTTTCGAAACGAAAAATCTTTCGGACCCTTTAAAAACTAATGGACCTATTCATGACAATTAAAAAAAGAAAAAAATTGAATTAAAAAAATAAAAATTCCAATGCGCGCCGAGGAAAAAAATTATATTTTTCTCTCAAAAAAAAGTCACGAAAAATGATGATTTATGCGAATTTTGGGTAGATCAAACCGAGAAAATCGAAAAATTCAAGGCATTTTTCAAGACGCAGAGGTTTTATCGATTTGATCTACCCAAAATTCGCATAAATCATCATTTTTCGTGACTTTTTTTTGAGAAAAAAATATAATTTTTTTTCCTCGGCGCGCATTGGCATTTTTATTTTTTATGCAATGAATAGGTCCATAACATTGTCAATGAATAGGTCCATAGTATTGTCAATCCGCTCAGATCATCCAACGGAAAAATAGATCTACTACAAAAATTCGATGAAAGAGCATGAAAAAATGAGAGATTCAGAAGGTAGATCAATTTCTCATTGGATGATCTGGCTGGATTGACAATAACATTCTTTACCATGACTCAAACACACTGAAAAACTTTTCCAAACCATAGGATGAAGCCTCAAGTATTTTATCCAACCAGTCGGACATGATACTTGGAAATTGGCGAAAAATATAAGTCCCAGGCCAGATGCGACATTCTCGAAAAGAAAGTTCCAAATGATCTTTGTCAGAAGAACGAATCGATAGTTCTTCATGTGTCGACCGGCTCGTTTGATCATGTAATGAATTGAATAAATATAAATCGGCAAACTGATGAATACATCGATGTAGCTGATAACTGTGTATATAGGAATGTATTGATTAAAGTTTGTATAATCATCCATTTCGTAAAAAATGTCAGAAAATATTTTTTTAAAAATGAGACAAATAATGTGTTTTGTTCTCCAATTAACGAATTTTGTTCATGGTAAAAGTTTTTGTTCCGGCTGACAGAACTTGAAAAGAAAAAAGGAGCATCAAGATAACTGGTTACATATATAATTTGAAATTTCCGCTTCTTCATGTGTTGACGCGCAGCACTCCGTATCACACTTGCTCTATCATCACCGATGTTACCCGATTGATGCTCCGTTTGTTGTCTGTAAATCACGACTTTTCATGAGATCTTCTAAAAGAGACACAGAGAAATCAGACTTTTCACTTCGGGGTCACGCGAAAGCCCTATATTTTATGTTCACGTGTTTTTTTGGAATCATTGTGAGAAAAAAGGTGAGAAAAAAATATTATTTTTTACCGTCACGCAATCGGGTATAAAACTAAAAAATCCAAAACTTCTGATCTCCCAGAAAAATTAACTTTCATAAAATGTTTTTTTTTCCAAGATTTTTTTTTGAAAGTAATTCCAATCTGAATCTAGCCAAGCCCGATGAAAAAAAAATCGGGCCAAGGTTTAGCATCCGGACTGAAACATGCCGCTGAGCAAAATCGGGCAAGGTGCTTTTTTTGTGCCGGCCCGATGTTAAATCTGGTCATTTTTTGGCCCGAATTTTTTCGGGCCAGGCCAAATTTAACAACCCTGAAAACTAAGTAATCTTCTGTTCACCTCACCAATCCCTTTGGTTATGTTTCCTTCTTCGAAAAATACAAAAGTGAAAATAATAAAAACGTGACCTTTCGAACTGCAATTTTTCTCTGCGTCTTCCCTTCGTGATAAACCGTAATCAGAAACAAAAAACCAAACTCACTCCATCCGATGTCTTCTATCAAGTCTTTCCTAAACGCCTTGTTCGTCAGAAATATCGAAACGACAACAAAACTTCCGTGAAATTGCACTAACAACAAAGAGAACTGAATAATTGCCGGGTTGAACCATTCCAGCACAATTGAGCTCATCTCAATATTTGTTGGGATCATATACATTAGCACAAAAATGACAGTCTGTACAATCAGCCCATACAATAGCTTTCGTTGAACAATTGCGTTTCTTGTCAGCTGTCTACGATACTTTTTAACAATCATAATAATCGCTGTTATTGGCACAACGTATAGTAAAATGGTGCTCATCAGAAATGCAATAAACACACCAATATGTTCATATTCAATTTTGGTCACTTTGTTGGAAATGTAACAACTGTCCTTCCAGAAAATATCTATTAGACCTGTTGCATTTTCAGCCAATTTTTTGCGATCCTCCGATGTGCCGATGTAATAAATTTGCCAAGGATAGGCTAGAAAACCAAAAATGTAGACGAAAACAAAGACAAATGTGCCGAATCGATCGATTGTGTTATAATAACGATGTGGCCAAGAAGCCGCTTTTAGACGATAAAAATAGAGATGAGCTATTGAGACAGGTAACGCTGCAGAAAAATCAGAGGTTTTATTTTGTTTTTTTTTTTTCACAAGGGAACGGAAGATTTGGATGCTGAAAAATATCGCGTTGTCTGATTTTGCAGAACTCTTCTCAGAGCCGGGATTTTTGTGAGAAACGAAAATCTGAAAAATTTCCAATTTAGTACTGGTAAAAAATTGATTTTCTGAGAATTCCGAAAAATTTTAAGGTTTCCAAAATTTCTCGAATTTTTTAGATCAAAAATAAATACATTGAATAGAAACGTGAACTCTCATGGAACTATTCGTAACAATAAAAAATGAATTGAAAACTAAAATTCCCGCGAATGGGCGTGATATAATAAAATAATATATTTTTCAAAAAACTTTCTCAAAAAGTTCGACGCACTTTTTAAAGGCGCATAGATTTTTTCGGTTAATTTTTAATTCAAAAAAAAACTAGATGTTTTCTTTTTTGTTATCACGATTAGGGTAATCATTAGAATGTATGTCAAACTTGAGTGAGGTTTGAAGCTGTATTTTTTGGTGTTTTCAGTATTTTTTCGCTGAAAATAAATTTTGGGACGTTTATCCTCGTATCAAACAACTCCTTCCAATTCCTTTCAAAGTTCAAATTTGAAAAGGAAATAACATTTTTCTGCTCTAACTTCTGAGCCAGTTTTTGAGCTTCTTCACAGAGGAGTTTTGGCAATTGTGACAACGCGATTTTTCTCAGAGTTTCAGAATTTATAATATATCCCAAATCTCCATTCTGAAATGCCACATTTTCAGTGTAAATTTCACCATGACTCAAACAAATTGAAACACTTTGCCAGACAATTGGATGCAAGTCGAGATATTTCATCCATCCAGTTGGACATGACACCTGAATCGGGGAAAACCAAATAGTTGCCAGGCCAGATGCGACATTCTCGAAAAGAAAGTTCCAAATGATCTTTGTCAGAAGAACGAATCGATAGTTCTTCATGTGTCGACCAGCTCGTTTGATCATGTAATGAATTGAATAAATATAAATCGGCAAACTGATGAATACATCGATGTAGCTGATAACTGTGTACAATTTGAAATAGGAAGTATACGGAGAAAAGTCATTCATTTGGGGGTTTGGTTGCTATGAAAAAATACGTCGAAAGAGTTTGGTTTTTGCATGCATCACTGGTTGATGAATTTTGAGAATCAACTGGACCCTGAACTTTCTCATGATTCGTGATTTTGATCAGAAAGTAGATGTTTCAATTTTTCAGGGTCAAAATTCTCCTGAAATCCAATGCTGTAGGTCAAAATAATTCTCGTGATCTTTTCTCTGAATATTTCATTTTCAAATTATATTTCTCCGCTTTAGACTGATATGTTTTATCGAATAATTCGAACCAAAAACGCTGCGGTCTCAGTACGAAAACAAACGTACTGGGCCAGATTTCTTGATAAAACTTAAGATGTTTGAGCCCGATTTCTTTTTTTTTGCTGAATGGGACCACAAAATCGAACCCGGGCCGTGTTGTTTGCGAGATTTTTTTTCGGACCGGAAAAAAGTGGGCCAGAATCCGATTTCTTTATCATAGGTTAAACCTAAAAAATCCAAAAAAAAACACCGATTTTTAATGGCGAAAAAAGTTGTGACCCAATTCAGAAAAAAAGGCCGGCCGGGTGTTTTTTAATGCCAATTTTTCACGTTTATAGTTTTTGGATAAAAAATTGCGCGTAAAACATTGAGATATGAACTACACCCAAGAAAATTTGATGTGCGACATTTTTTTGCACAAAAACTCACATATCACTCAATTTTTTCTGTTTGTCAATGTATCTTTGAAACTATCGAGTCAAATGGTTTCTCATTCAGTTTGAGTGGGTGTCTTGCATAAAAATAACAAAAATTATGTATTTTCAAAGATAATTAAAGTTTTCACAGAAAAACATTTTTATTTTAAAATACAAGTTACCGCATATTATGTAACAAATCTCATATGTTATTATGAGAAGAGAAAAAAAGAAGAAGAAGTACCACATGTCAAACTATTGTTAACATTTTCATACAACCTAACCTACACATACAAATACATTTTCAAAAAAAAAGTCGACCTTGAAACGCATTTCTGCTATTTGTTTGTTGTTTGTCTCGGTCTCGTAGTTGCGCAAGTTAACTTTGCGCGGACACTTTTTTCTCGTGAAAAAATTGTTTTTTTTTTCTCGTGTTAGTTTGGTTGAGTGCTCCTGATAGAATGTTTTGAGAGAGGTAGATTGAAAAATATTTCCAATTTTTGACTGTTTTTTGTCGTGAGAATGAATCATGTTTGAGCTCGGAAAATCATAGATTTCTATGTTTCGATCCGGCACGGGCGGTTTTATAATCAGACTTTCATTTTGGGCCTGGTCCGGTCTGGAGACTTCAGAAAAGATAAGGCCCAAAACTTACAACTGTGTAAATTGAAAAAAATTAATAACTGTCCATCATTACCCTGCAAAAAAATGCAGTTCGAAAAAAAACCTCAATTTTTTTCGGAATTTACTGTTACCTACAGTACCATCATTAGAGCAAACATTTTCGCAAAACATCAACTCACAAAAATGTGACATAAAAATTAGATCATACTTACTCGACGAACTTTGTCGTTCGCATTGCGCGCCCGCGTTGCGTATCACCGTCGCGTGTCTAATTATCTTTTCCCTCTCCACTTTTCTCTCTGTCTCTCTCTCTGAAATGAGAGCCGCGTCGCGGACACGCTCCGCCGCCGTCGACACTGATTAACAAGAGTTTTCCTGTTCTTGTTTTTTTTCTGGAATCTGCTTGATTTCTGATATTATAAAGTGTATTCATAAGTCAGAATCATATTAATTCAAATAACAGAGACAGAGACGCAGACAATTTTTTTCGAGAAAGTTTATTTCGATTAAAAACGTGAACTAATTTAATTGTCTGCGTCTCTCCCCCCTTTCATCTCTATCTATTTTGAAAATAGTGAGAGTGAGGAGAGACGCAGACAATTTTTTCGTGGAAAATTTTTTTTTCACAAAAAAAATTACGATCAAACTTGATTGAAAACGTGAACTGTTCTCATTTCGGAAAAAGTGTGGGAGAGGGAGATACGAAGACGAATTTTTTCAAGAAAAATTATTCCGTCGATAAAAACGTGAACTCTTTATTTGTCTGCATCTCTCTCTTTCTCTCTCTCTCTCTCTCTCTCTCTCTCTCTCTCTCTCTCTCTCTCTCTCTCTCTCTCTCTCTCTCTCTTTCTCTCTCTCTCTCTCTCTCTCTCTCCCTCCCCCTCATCTCTATCTGTTTTGGAAATAGTGTGTAAGAGGTAGATACGCAGAGAAAGAAACAATCACAACCCGGAATTTGTTCACAATTCGACTTCATCTCATTCTCGAAATGATATTTTGTCATATGTTGTACTTTTGATAACATATTTAATACGAATTAGGCCCTCATTAAAGTTTTCGCGAGAATTCATTAGAATTTGAATCAAACAAAAAAGTTGAGCTTATTGATAATCCTATAATCCGCAACATTCATTTTGCAACCAGAACAAAAACGGCGTAGTTATTTTTTCTGTGTTGAAAAAAGTTTTCCAATTATCAAACACTCTACAACTTGTTTGTTTATTTATTTTTTCAAAAAAAAGGAACATTAAAAATTTGATTTCCCACATAATCTGAAAAATCTGAAACTTGTTTTTTTTTTTGGAAAGTTATCAAATATTTGTTTTTCCATGTTTTTATGTGTTTTACTATTTTCGGCAAAATCTTTTTCTGACATCAAAAAACCTTTTTTTTCTAAAGTACAAAATTCTTCATTGTTCTTAGAATTTCAGTTTTTCTCTTTTCTGTTTTCTCGAAAAAAAAGAATTCTCTCTAATCATTTTTTCTTCTCAAAACTCTTCTGACGCAATACTTCAATTAGGTATGATTCAAAAAACAGATAAATTAATCACGTTTTGACGCATTCGAAAAATAATCTCCGGGAGGAAAAAATCCAGCTTAACCCGAAATCGTTGTACGAAGTTGTTTGGTTTCATTCTGATATTTTTGCTTTGTGAGAAGCGAAAAAACTTTTTATTATTTTTTTGATCAGTTTTAAACGTATCTATAAATTTTTCGAACCGATCATGTGAAAAATCAAAATGACCCCAAATGACCTCGAGGGACAATAGAAAATGAAAATGACCTTCACAATCCGAGATAGACATTTACTCCCATCGAAGGAACACTTTCTCATCATATCTTCTTCTTCTTCTTCTTCATTTTTTGGTTTCTGAACAAAGGTTTGTGTTCTGAAATTTTTCGGGAAAAGATTTCAACTTGATCAGAAATCCGAGACCTGATCACAGTGTGTAATTTTATTATCCCGATGATTTTGTTCATGTCTCAAGATTGTGCACAGTTTTGTGAGAATCGGAAAAACAAAATTTGAAAAATGAAAAATTTGGCGAAAAGGTCACGAAAACTATTTCGACGTAACCTGTCAAATTTTTGAAAATTTGGAGCAGAAATTATTGGATCGGTTTTTTTTTGGCTTGGCCCCAATTCTGAATGTTCAGCGTTGGTTTAGAAATCCATTTTTCGAGTCGCGTTTTATCGGGTCAAATTTCTAAGAGCAAGTTGTGAGAGTGAACGAGACACAGAGAAGGGGCAGACTCACGTTTTTTTTTTCAATCCCACGTGACACGTGGAAAATTCTGCGTCTCGTAATCTCTTAAAAAGGGGTGTTAAATAAAAAACGGGCCGGACTGGAATTTTTCATTTTTCGGGCCGTCGAAAAAGTCGGCCCGAAATGTTCCAAATCTAACTACTGGGTTTGTATTCAAAATTAACCTGAACTCATCTGAAACTTCAACCTTTTTTGAATTTTTGAAATGTTGAAAACGGGCCACCAAAATTTTCTTGCGAGAAATCTGATTTTTTTTTCTCAGCTCCCTCCGATTTTGCAACAACTATACAGTTTCGAAAAAAAATTCGAAAACGTTTTTTTTTCTCATCTTCTTCTCCATTTTTTTTTTGTAACTTTTTGTAACAATTATTTTTCTGACCCTCCCAGTTACTTTCGAGAGGTCATTTTCTGAATACAAACCAGTTTCAGAATCGCTCTATTTTTTCTGAAAATGAATGATTTTGGTGAGTTTTTATGTTTTTTCAAAAAAAAAAAACAAAAACGGGGCAATTATCCTCTCAGGGCAGCTTTGTAAGAGGTTTGCCCTTGAAGTTTTGAACTATTTCGAGACTTTTTTGTCTGTTGTTGTTTTGTTGTGTCTGTGCCCTCTCACTCTCTCTATCTCTCTTTTTTTCTGCTCTTCTTCTAAACTTTATTCGTGAATGACTTCCGTAATTAGAGAACTACATAGTCAATTAGGTAAAACAAATAACTTTTCTCATCCAATTTCTTCATCAAAAAAAGTCATTTTGTGAAACAATTTTCGTTGACCGCGATTGATAATATTGATTTCGAAAAAAATGTCTCGCATCGCCGAAATTTTCAGTTTCTGGTTTTCAATTGTGTGTAAAAAATGAAGAAGAATTGTTTTCTTTTTGAAAAATTCGCCCATTTCATTTTTTGTTTGCAGTGTCCCGTATTCTTGCGCACAACGAAGAACGTCGAACAATATTTTCGGAAGATTCTGCGAAAATTTTCGAGAATTTGAATGAGCCAAACGCAACAATGCAAGCATTGTGGCCGTATAACAACAACAACAATTATCGATCTGTCACTTGGGATCGATACTATGTCAATGAGCATTATGATAGTGAGTTGACAAAAAGAAACCCTAAATAAGGGAACAGAGAAAAATGTGAGGAGAGTTCTCAGGAAAGCCAGTGCGCGCTCGCTGCACGCTTAGTGCGCGGTCGCATTCACGCTGCGAGCACGCACAGTCCGCGCACTGTTCGCGCACTATTCACGCACTATTCGCGCACTGATCACGCGCGCGCGCGCAGCGTTCGCGCACTTTTTTGAATGATCGCGCACTGACTTTCCTGAGTTAAACGGACAGTGAGGCGGTTCAGAGCGAGAATTGGCCATCTTAAAGATTCTGACACAGGCAATCAGAAATATCCCGTTCACAGAACTTGCGAAACTACTCTGTGAAGCTCAAAAATTGACACCGAAGTTTGAGCGGACAATCTCATTTTTCTCATTTAAACTTGAACTTTTCATGAGAATGGAAGTACTCTGAGATTATTTCACACGAGGAGAAATGTCACAACACTCAGGCAAAGTCGGGCGGCTGTGAGGCGCCGCCGCCAAAAATGGCGGCTGTGAGGCAGCGCCGCCAATGAAAAAGCGGCGCCGCCTCACAGTCGCCCACCTTTGCCTGAGGCATTTACTTATTTTCAGTGAAAAAGTACTGAAATCACCGAGAAATGCTGGCCGACAAATTAGACCTGCATTTTCATGAGAGTTCACGTTTTTATTCAAGGCGTTTTTTTGTTCTAATGAAAAAATTTTGGAACTTTTTGAAAATCGAGTTCATCCGTAGAACTTGAAGTAGAACTAAAAGTTTTTGGCGAAGTGCATATCAAGTTGATCTTTTCAGTTTTACTCTGACATTGTTGAAATTTTCGCATCTCGATTTCGAGAGCAGTTTTGCAAAATCTGACAATGGGATGTTTTTTAGCGTCCGAAGCTCTTCAGAACGACTCAAATTTCATCGAAATTTTCCAAATTTTTTTTACACCAATTTCTTATGATAGAAATGGCAAAGTCACATTTTTTTAGTTTTCATTTCTCTTATGGCAATATTTTGAAAAACATGTGTTGCAACATCTGCTTTTCGTACTATCACGACAAAAATTGGCGTTTTTTTTTTGAAATAGTACAGAACGACCAATGTGCGAAGTTATGTGAAATGCACTTTGTTTTTCAAAACATCAAAAAATGTATATTCGAAAAAGTTTCCTGAAATTTGGAAATTGTTACAGAACACGTGAATGTGAGTAGTGGCGTGGCGGCTGGTGTCACTATTGGCATATTTTTCATCGTTTTTGTGTTGACTTTCGGTTGTCGGATATACAGTCAGTATATTGATCGAGATCACGGTTCTGGTACTAGTCATAATGGCGGTGAGTTGGTGCAGGACACACTTTTGTCACTCAAAAATGGATTCGACTTTCGATTTTAAAAAATGAAAGAAAAAACTTGGGTTACTGTACTCGCACACTCACACAAACGGTGTTTGCACAAGATGTTCGTCGTGAAAAATCAGAGCATCAGACAGTACGAGGCGCAGAGACTTGGGTCACGTTTTTTTGTTAAATAAAATGTTAATACTTTTTGTGTGACACGAGAAAAAACTCTGCGTCTCATACTCTCTCAAAAATTGGCCTGGGAATCTGACAGCTCGGGCCAAACCCTTTTCAGTCCGTCTGAAAGCCAGGGCCTGGCTGCAATTGGTCAGAGTGAATTTTCAGAAAAAAATTCAAAACCCTTTTGTCTACTTTTGCGGTATTATTTTTCGAAAAACAAAAGGCTGACTAAGCCCGCCCTGAAGCGGCCAGAACTCATTTGGCCTAATCTTAAATTCTCAAAAATTTTCCAGAATCAATAATGTCAGAGTCGATAGCATCGGACATGTGGATATGCGGTCGACCATCCGAACCTCCGCCTCCCTACGAAATTGCGATTCTGATGCCAACATCGCCTCCGATTTGTCACGTCTAAACGAGTCCCACAACGACCAGACAAGTTACGTGTAAAAAGAATGCATCCCCTTATGACATTTTTGTAGTAGTGCCTTTTTTTTTGAGTTTATTTTTTGCTCATCTACGTTTTGTTTTGATTTCTGATCTCGTTGTTTTCACTTTCAACAAAAAAAAACAATTTCATTTAATTATTATGTATTTTTTAACAAACAGAGAGGAAATGTGAGATCACCGGGGGGTATGAAAAATCTCGAAAAAAAACAACAACAAATTACTCATCGGCGGTTTGAGGTGGGGTGGCGAAAAGAGTGGGATCTTTTTTACCTTCGCAAAAATCGCCGATGTCATCCTGCACACACTTCTCGTAGTATTCGTCCAACGGATGAGCATAATCGCTGTCCCAATCGCGATGGAAAATGTCGCGCATTTCGCGAACAAACGGTCGCCGACTACCCGTTTGGCGAATGACAATCGCGGCGCCCGTCGTACCGCTCATAAAATAGTCGCCCGACCAATTCGAGGTGCCAATGATCACCGCGTTCTCGGTGACCATGAATTTGTTGTGTGTGCGACGTTCGCGATTTATCACCACACTTTCGATGTTGGTTGTCGGCACTTTGAAGATTTTCTGAACAACGAGAATTTGGTGAAAATTCAGAATAGAGAGATGACTCACAACTTGCATGGTCGCGTTGGCATGAATGTGATTCAGCGACTCGAGACTTCGCAAGAATCGCGTTCCAATGTCCGGATAGTGGAGGGCGGCGGCGAGGAAGCGAACGCGAACACCGCGAACAATCGCGCGACGAATCGCGTCGTCGATGTGAGCGAAATGACTGAAACAATTATAGTTGTTCTGAGGAAAAGAAAATATGCGAGAATGTTCGCTCTATTGACAATTCAAAAGTTTTTCTGTTCAGCGTGTTTCACATTATCCAGTAAGCTCAAAAAACGTCGGCTGATAATATCAAAAATGTGTGAAATTTTCAAATTGGTCTTCCAAAAGTCCAATTTACAGGAAAAGTCAAAGAGAGTTAACACTAAAAATATTTCCACCGTCAAAAAATTTGAAACATTTTTGAAACGTGTTTTTCGCTGGATAAAGGCACAACATGCCCGCGGAATGAGAAACGCAGAGAAACGCAGAAAAAATAAAAAAGGTCACGTTGTATTGTTTTATTTTTAAATTTTTTTTTTGAAATTCTGAGAAAAAAGTGAATATTGGAAATCACGTGATCTCAAACTGGGTGAGAACGACTTGAATCGGATCAGGCCCAATAAAAAAGGATTCCAAAATCGGACAAAAAACTAAGAAACTATAAAAAATAAAACAATGGTTTTACCTTAATTCTGGTGTCATTTCACAAATAGGGTTCCGATTGTGATTTTTTCAGGTCTCATTTTGAGAAAATGCAACAAAAAAAAAACCCAAGCCTAGGTTAGGCCTAATCCTGAAATTGCTTTAAAAAAAACCATGTATAACACTTTGTGTAATCCGAAAAAAATACATTTTCCTAACCCAAAATTGCGCCTCCGTGAAAACCCGAAAAAAAAGATTGGAAAAATCTGAAAAACAAAAAGTGGCCAGATTTGATAATGTTTTCCTAACGCTCTTATCGATTTGCCCAAAAACTCACACTCTGGGCGATCGATAAATAAAAAGTGGAAAATAGTCCATAACATGAATATCCAAAAACACTTTGGCCGCATCAATCTCCTCAACAATCGCCTCCAAATCCCACGTTCGCCGTTTATTGTTCAACTCTTTTGGCGATGTTGCAATGTAGACTTGCGCATCTTCCTCATGAATCTGCACTTTGAGCGGACGTTCCTTGTTGAACGCGGCTTTTCGTTGAAGTGCTCGATTCTTCTCGACGCCCTGATCTTTGAGATCCCAAAGAACGTCGAAAATGTTGTGCATGTCTTCGCCGAGGCAATCACAGTCTTCCACGAGAACGCCGAGTTCCATTTTCTGGTTCAACGATCGCCAGTCAAGATTGGCGCTGCCGATGTAAAACGACTTTTTGTCGGCCACCAAAAACTTTGAGTGCATTTTCCCGCGACGCATATAATCGCTAATATCGATCGATTTGCGACTGACCGCTCCGTAATTTTGAAGAATAATCCCGTCCGCATTGTCGCCCTTGTCTTTTGGCGGATAGTTCTCCACCATTCGCACGTCAACCTGTCCCGCCTTGCCAACACTCATTATATTCTGATAGATACGATCGCCTTCTTGCGAGTAGAACTTGTCCTGATCGCCGAGCACGTGTTTTCCTTGCAACGACGATTTGTAGGCGGCAATGTAGAGTTCGGATTCGGCGCCGCGAATCAGTGATGTCCATGCGCGATACGTTGACATTGGCAGAATTGCGTCGCCGAATGTGATGTTCGTCGGAATCGATTCAACAACCCGGAATCTGCAAAAAAATTGTTGTTTTTTCAATTTTCCCGAAAGCTTCTAATAAAATAAAAAATGCAAATTCTTCCAAATTTTTCAAAATTCAATTTATCAGTAGACCTTTTTATTTTATCGTTCGATTCGTGATGTACCAACTCGTTGTCTACTGATGACTTGCTTGCTGACAAACAATAATTTTGGAATGTTTGTGTTTGTCAACGGTTTTGTTGTGTATTGATAACTTTTTGAAATCTAAACTTTGCTCTTGATCAAAATTTGAACCTTGAAATTTGGGCAAAAATATTTTAACGTGACCTTTTTCGGGCTGTTTTTTACGTGAAGCAAAAAAAAATTGGGGCGAGTCAAGATTTAGTTAAAGGCGGTTCCGGAAAAAGTGAACTTTTTTATCAAAAATTTCCAGACCGAGCTGAATCTTTCAAAAAAAAAAACGTGACCTAGATTTCATGATCAAGGACCCAAAAGTATTGAAGATTTAATATTGAATTTTTTCTAACCCCGATTTGCGCAGTCTGGACTTCGGCCAGCTTAAGCCTAATACCTTCAGGGCTTTTGAAAATTTATGGAAACTTACTTGCAAGTTCTATAGCATTGTCCCTCCTTCAGAAGTTTATCTTTGGGTTTTTCGGGAAGTTCTCGAATCAGAAAAATGAGCAGAATCGGCACAAGCAGCGTGGCAACGTTCTGAAAACACCGAAAAACTGTTAGTCTCCTTTGACAATCCCCCCGCACGTATCCACCAACCAATAAATTGTGTCTAACTCTCTCTTTGTCCATTGTTCGCAAAATTGTATGATGATTTGATTGAGTGAAAGTGATAAAAAGGCGAGCTGGTGGCTCGCCATTTTATAGTACTAGGGAGCGATAAGGAAATTTTGAATGTTTTCTCTGGGTCTCTTCACATCATACAGTCTCGCGGGTTTGGACAAAAAAAGTAGCTGACGGTTGACGTTAAAATGAGGTTTTTTTTTATTAGGCGGGTGATACGGGTTTCAACAAAAGAGGATACCTCTTTTTTTCGAAGAACACGTTTTTGAGAATATTGGCGAACTTTGAATGTGAGATAATAACAACGAAGAGTTCCTTGAATCCATGAAGATTTGATATCAAGGAGTCTGGAATCATTCGGGAAATTTTGCAAATTTTTATTCGAAAAACTATAATATTTCAACCCGTCAAAAAAGCCCCATCTGGCTCGGCCTGGTTAATATTTCAATAGGAATTAAAATTTTTTTTGAAAAGTTTTAAAAACTTTTTTCCGCATTTTTCTGACTTTGAAAAATCTGGCCAATGGTGCTAAAAATCGGGCCTGAAACTAACTTTCGCAAAAAATCAAAAAAGTTTGTAGCAGGTTTGATTTTCGGCCTGATTTCTGTTCAGTCCTATTATAATTTTTTCGAAGTTGAAGCAGGGGTGAGATTATAGCTCGGCTCGGCGAGGGCCCGGTCCGAAAATCACGGCCCGGCCTTTTTCGTTTGTCGGCTGGTCAAAAGAAAGCCCACCCCGACTTTTGAATGTCAGTTTATCAGAGCCGGGAATATTTTTCATTGAAAAAATTGTGAAAACCATTTCCACACGCTTGTTCTTCTAGAAAAAGTATGATTTGTATTTGTAAGTACTAAAACTCAGGATATATTCATACCTGCTTCGGGCCTTCGAGAAAAAAGCCCGACCGTCCCAAGAAAGCCCAAATGGTTGAAGAGATTAAGTTATTGAAAGTCGACGTATTATTCATGTGGTAAAATTTTTTTTTTCGAAATTTAGAGTTCAGCGGGTGAGTGTTCGGTAGAGCGCATTCGTTTTTCTAACAAAATTACTATATGGCCTGTATTTTTTCCAAACCCAAACAGTTTCGCTAGAAATCACATGATCTGTGTGAAAAAGTCCAAAAATAATCTTGTTAATTCGCCCACTCACGTGGTCTGTTATCAATTGACAAATCAAAAATTATCACGACAAAATCTTGAAAAATCGGCGAGTTTATCGATTTGACGTGCGTCATAACGCACTTTTTTCCATAATAGTGTTAGCTGATAAAAAGATTCCTACGCAATTTTGATTTTATGTTTCATTTTGAAAATTGATCGGGGTCAATACTCACCTCATTCAAGTCAATCGCAAAAAAAAGATAACAAAAAAAAATTTCAGAAAAAAACAAGGAAAAAAAACAACATCACAGTTGTTATAAAAGAGGAAAAGTCAAAAAACACAGATGATAAATTTGAGTTTGTAGTTCTTTTGGACGATAGATTGGATGAGAGAATTGCCGGATTTGTTTGAGTCGACCTGGTATATGTTTGGGAACTATCATTGAAATTGAACAATCCTGCCTGAAACATGTTTTATGATAAAATTTTTTTGGAAAATTGTCGATTCTCCCCAGAAACGTTTTTTGAGTACTTACAATTAGATGTTCAAAAAACTTTGCCCGAAAAATTAGTGTCTAATTGAAGTTTAGTGCGGAAAAAGAAAAGCTCGTGTGTTTTCTCGGAAAGTCTTGTTTCCAAAAAAATAACATTCTGAAAGTTTTTGGTTCTTCAGAAAATGCTGAAAGTATCACGGTTTTTTTTTTTTTTTGAATTTTTCTCAAAAGTTTATTTTTCATTTTATTTTTGAGAAAAAATGAATCTGGTCCGACTTCTTCGATTTTTCTGAATCGGTCCAAAACCATTTTTAATTGGACCTGGTCCAATTTTTATCACATTTTTTCTGCTCAATCTGACCCAAACATTGGGCCCAGAAATATTTTTGCTGAAAATTTTTGGATCAGAAAATAAATTCTGAGAAACTACAAAATATCGGGTCGGATTTGATCCAATTACAATTTCCTCTGATCAGAACATTTTTAAACCCAAAACTTTTCGGTGACGATTTTCTGTGGGAGGATCCAGAAAAATACTTGCAAAAATATTTATCGTGAATTATTCAGACCTTTTTTTTTGAAAACAACTCGAGTTTTTCCCTAACTTCCAAAAAGGTGACACAAATTAAAGTTTCAGTTAAAGGTGGACTGCGAGATAATTGAGTGTTTCGTCTATAATATAGTTTGTGTGCCCCTGAAAAATGATGCGAAAACCGAAAAAAACGCAAAAAATTTGATACAGTGCCAGGAAAAAAACAAACACAAGCAATTCCGCCTTTCCGTCTTCACGACCATGTGCGCTCTATCGAACCATTATAAATTCAAAAAAGTACACACATTTTCGAAGAATTTCACTACACTATAAATGACGCAACATTGCACACCGTCTTTCTCAGATATATCGCAGTCCACCTTTAAATAAAACAAAATTGCGTCTGAACTTTTTTCAACATTTTCTGAATCGAACCTAAACTAATTTTTGGTGAAACTAGTCCAGAACGAAAATCAGGCCCGATCCCTTTTCCCAAAGTTAATTTTCTGTTCAACCGGGCTCAAAAGTTGGTCAATGTTTGAAAAAAAAAACTCAGAACACTGTTCAAAAATCTGACTAGACTCGATTCTCATTTCGGCCCCGTTTCAGAAAAACTCTAGAAAATCGAATCGATGAGAGTTTTTCCCTCAAGAGAGACGCAGAGAGCGGCTTTCGTCTATCGGAAACGCAGACATGAACCACATACAAAGTATAGCACCTGGCTTCCCGTCTGATGTCGGTTACAAAATTGAATGACTTTCGGAAACTTCTCAAAATCCATAAATTCAGAGAGATCAAAAGCGCTCTATTGATAATCATTTTCGAGCACTCTCCCACTTTCATCGATTCCCTTCTGTGGTCGTATTTCAAGCCCGATTTTTTCGAAGTCTGGCCCAATCCGGTTCAATTTCTGTAATCACAAAAATGCCATGAAAAAAAAAACAAAAAATGTAATAATTTTCCGTACAAGTTCTGAAGTTTATTCCAAAAACGAACGTGAAAATGTTATAAACGTGACTTTTCGAACTTCGGCGTTCATTTGGCCTGAGCCGCTCATCGGGCCTGTTCCGATACATGTTCACATTTAGGAGTTTAGAAACTTAGACAAATTTTCTGGGCACTATTTTTTTTCGATAGCCTGGAAGTTGACCAGCTTCATTCTCCCCGCACAATGTCCCCCCTCTTTTCCGTGGATTTCAAAACGCCATAAATCGTGTTGTTGAAGATATCATCTGGCGCCGCTCTCCAAATTGTCACATTCATCGTCGTCGACCACCAGACGGCACTTTATTTCTGCGCGACCATCTGCCCCCAACTGACGTTTCATTTCTCCGTTTTATGGTTTTATTCTCATCTTATTAGTTTTTTGTTTCCTGGGGCGAGGAAGAGGCTTTATGAGATTTTCAACCGAAAAAAAATGTTAATTAATTTCCCTTTTTTTTTCTCGATTTTTTTCGAAGTTCCTATCCACCCCAAAACTACTAATCGCATAACTGATTCGTTTTCCCAATCCAATTATAAACTGATCATTCATCTAACCCCAAACAATTGTTCTTTTGTTTCATCTTCTTTTTTTTTGCGGAGAAACAACAAAAAAATGTCAAAATTCTCAATTTTTTGTGGCACCCGAAGGACAGAGATACATCTAGTTTATCATTTGAACCGGAAGAAGAAGAGCACTCCTTCTTCTTTTCTTCATTTGTTGCTCGATTATTTTTTGGCACTTTTTTTGTCTTTCATGCATGTTTCCAGATATTTTGCGGTTTCCTATTTCTTTGTTTTTTACGTCTCTCTTGGTTTTTTTCTGGCTTTCCTCTCGAAAATCATTGACTAATATTACTTGAATTTGTTTTGGAAAATGTAATTTTGCTATAATTGCTATAGTTGTTTACCACAATGCTTGAATATTTTTTGGAAAATTTCGGGAAAAAAATACATTTTCAAACTTTTTCCATGAAGAGAGTATTATCAATCTAGAAAATGATCCACTGTCTAAGTCTCTCATTGTGACATGGTCTCTCGTCGGGTTTATGTTTCATGATCTGGCCCGATTGACACTATATTTTAACATCAACATTTTTTTCTCAAGATCAGACACAGTTTTGTGAGCGTGGCCTGAACCGAAGAAAATTGAGAAATTCAGAGAAAAGGTCACGCTAATTATTTTGACCTAGCTGGAAACATTTTGAACAAAAATTGGAATTTTCGAAAAAAAATCGGACCAAAAGGATTTTTTTGTTGAAGGTATGGACCGGGCCCGGTTTCTGAGCACTACTCTTTTCAGAAAAAATTGATGTCCTCTTTGTGGCCTAATTTAGAAAAAATATTGAGAAAAAAACATGGGTCAAGTCCAATTTTCATCTCATCAGCCCGTTTTTGTCGAGCAATTTTTTTCTGATGCGATAGAGAAAGCTGGGCCATTTTTTAATCGGACCAGGTCTTCAAACAATTCGTGCTTGAAACTAAACATCAGAATTTCAAAAATGTTCACTTTTGATCCACAAAACATTTCTGCAAAGTTTGGTGGAATAGGCGTAGGCTTGTTGGACTTATGTTAGGGTTACGAAATAAATATCGAAAATGAGCAACTTTCAGGAAAATAGGGACCAATTTCGAAATTTGAAAATGTTGCTACCACATTTTTTACTGTTTTTTCTTGAATATTTTTTTCAACCGAATAATCTCATTAATTATGAGAAATATTCAAAAGTTAATGCAATGTTCGAAGCTCAAAAAGTGAGGGAAAACAAACGGGTCTAGACACGAAAAATGTGTGATTTTCCTACTGTACTCTTTCATCAAAAGATTTTCAGAATAAATCTGAACAAACCCACAAAATCTAGGGATTTTTCACTTCAA